>JBBDGP010002040.1:0-1371014 GCA_037952835.1 Lithobates septentrionalis | reverse complement strand
GTCTCCCAGCATAGAAGTGGGATGATGACCGGACTCCATGTGTACGGAGATGACATTGATCGGTGTACAGAGGAGTCTCACTCCGCCTCCTGCAGAGAACACGTGTGCCCGGAGATGGAGGAGATCTCACCGTCCCGATGAATGGTCCCCCCCGGGGATGAGTAGAGGTCCCCCCCCCCCCCCCCGGGTCACGGACGTACCTGACACCTGCACACCACATCGGCGTCCGTGGCCAGCAGATCCACCACCTTTCCTTTCCCCTCGTCCCCCCATTGTGCCCCGAGGACCACGATGACCTTATTGCCCACATCGTGCCGGGGTCTCTTCTGTGTGCCGGGGGGGCTGCAGTCGTTGGTGGCCGGTGTTCCGGACATGACCCGAGTCCTCGCTCACTGACAGGCAGATCAGGGGCCCACAAAGGCGGGAGATGTGGAGGAAATGAGCCAGGCACTGGAGGGGCGGAGTCACCGCTACGAGGAGGGAGGGGGCTATGTCATAAACGGGGGAGCAGAGGCGGAGCCAACGCCGGGAGGGAGGAGAGGAGTTGCCGTAAGGGATAAGGACGGTGGGCGGAGTCGGTGCGAAGAAACCACGCCGCTATAGACATAGAACGGGCCTTGGCTCTGCCCATTCAGCAGAGAGGCGGAGCCAGCGACAAGAATGTAGCGAGCACTCTGATATAGAGGAGAGGGAGGGGCGGAGTCATCTTGGGAGCGCACACACTGAAGACAGCAGTGGGAGGAGTCAGCCCGGAAACCACTTTGGCCAGAAGGGGGCGTGGTTATAATTCTAGGGGCATAAGGAGATAGCAGTGGGGAGGCGTCATCCTTGAAGGCTGTAGAGAGAAAGGGCGGAGATATTCTAATGACCAAGTAGTGGGAGGAGATAGAAATGTATGACAGAGCTAAGTCATTGAAGGGAGAGCTGACTGAAGGGCATTGCGATAGATGGGGTAAGGGGTGGAGTCAGAGTGGTGAGGCGGCCGATGACGACTCTGCCGTAGAGGGAGTGGTCAGCGCGATGAGGGAGGGAGAAGAGGCGGGGTTACTAGAGCAGGTGTCTAGAGTGTGCACGGGGCCGGGGGGGACCGCGCGAATGTCAGGAAAGTCCATCAGGGCGGAGAATCCGCTCATCTCTGGGCGGAGCTCTGCAAAAGGCGTAGATCAGGCGCGGAATGGGCGCTCGATAGGCGTAGATAAGGCGCAGAATGGGCACTATTTAGGTGCAGGCCGAGTGCTCAAGAGACGTAGATCAGGCGCGGAACGGGCGCTAATTAGGCGCAGAATGGGCACTCAATGGGCGTGGATCAGGCATGGAATGGCCACTAATTAGGTGCAGACTGGGCACTCAATAGACACAGAATGGGTACTAATTAGGTGCTGAATGGGGGCTCAATAGGCGTAGACCAGGCACAGAATGGGTGCTAATTAGGTGCGGAATGGGCGCTCAATAGGCGTAGACCAGGCATGGAATGGGCGCTCAATGGGCGTAGATCAGGTGCAGAATTGGCGTAATTAGGCACAGAATTGGCGCACAATAGGCTGAGATCAGGCGTGGATTGGACACGGAATGGGTGCACAATATGCGTAGATCAGGTGTGGAATGAGCGCTCAAAAGGTGTAGATCAGGCATAAAATGGACGTCAATTAGGCGCAGTCCGGGAGCTCAATAGGTGTAGATTGGGCACGGAATGGGCGCTTAATAGGCGTAGATCGAGCGCAGAATGGGCACTAATTAGGCGCAGACCAGGCACTGAATGACGGCTAACTAGTCACTAATCAGGCACAAAATGGGCACCTCCTAAGAGCCAGAATAGTCCCGGAGGGGTGTGCATGTGCTGATTGCTATATTTCTGATCTCCAGATTCCAGGGCTGTCATCCTGATCCTGTGTTCATGAAAGGTGAAACAGGAAACGGGATGACAGACCTTCAGGCTTGTATCTAAACTGTCACTCCTCTGAAAAGCGAGCTGTGTTCAGGTCGCTTTTCATAGGCAGGTAGTGATTAGGTGATGTGATGCCCACCTTCTGTTTTAACCCCATAATTGCTGCACCAATGCACCGCATGCATGGCATTGGTTGCGGGGCATTTGTGGCACTTTCCTATTCACTTTAATGGGTCCTGATCAGCAGACTTGCTACCCCCAAAATGCCACATGAGAAAGAAGTTTTGCTGCAGACAAAGGCATGTGAACAACCCCATTTGCTATGAAAATATATAGAATTAATTTGCGGCGCTAATCTAAATATAAGGACTCCTGGGATAAACCAAATACAAGCTAAAAGGACTCAAAAAAGAGGAACAATAATTCTAAAATGCGTGGATCCGTGAATATTAGATGGTAAATAAATGAAGGATGATACAAACGCCAAACTGTAATAAGGGAAAAAAAGCAAACATACAGATCACAAATCTAGAACCATAAGCGGGGGGTACAAACTAGGGCATAAAGGCAGCGGGATAATCTATGTGACAATACACCGATGGCCACGCCAGGAAGAGAGGTCCAGGTATGGTGACCAGTTAATGTAGATTAATATTCCACTATCCTATTGCAATAAAGGGTACAGGCAAATCAATGTTGCAATAAAGTTGCGGCAGATATGGGAAGCACAATGGTTAATAATTAATGGCCTCTTGGACCTAAATAATGTGCCATAAAAACTAATTGAGACTCTAAAAAGATAAATAATCTTACTAACGTAAAGGCAATAGGTGATTAGGTATACCATCCAAAATACGGTGAAGTAAAAAATATTTTAAATGACTGATTGAATCCTGTTCCTAGTGAACGAAATAAACTACAATGAATAAATCCTAAAGATGAAGTGAACCTAAAAAGGAACAAACAGTGAAGAAAACTAAAAATGTTATCTCTATATAAATTCTTAGCAGAAAAAACTCTCTATATACTGTGCCAATGTATGTGCGACAAAAATAAAGTAAAAAAATAAAAATTAAAAATAGGATGAAGTGTCCAGTTCACACAAAAAGTGCAACAAAACGGGTGGAAATTATCTAAAAGTGAATATATAGTATTACAACAGGAACACAGTGTTTGGCAAAAATAATGATAAAAAGATAAAAGGGATAAAAAATATCCCCAATGGTGAATAAACAAATTTCTCAAAGTCAAACAGCAAAAACAATATGTGTGATGATAGATCCTAGTTCAATCCCCTTCGTGATGAAGATGAAAAAAAGATTCCTTCACATATCCCCAGTGGGGGCAGACAGATGAACCGGTTCCCCCAGCCTCTTACCTCCCGGCTGAGCGATAACAGCCCAAAAGTAGCCCCACGCTGTCTGTGCCTGCAGATAGTTTCAAGGCTGTCAGCTCCCAGCAGGATAAAATCAGCCTTCAATGAGGATGGTGAAAAAAACTCTCCCAATCTCCAAATATCTCATACGGTGTTCACTCGAGAGAATAGAGGAAAAAATTCCATAGTGTAGTATGTATAGATTAACTCTTTAATTAAATAGTAGTTTTATGTAAGTGAGCTACTATTTAATTAAAGAGTTAATCTATACATACTACACTATGGAATTTTTTCCTCTATTCTCTCGAGTGAACACCGTATGAGATATTTGGAGATTGGGAGAGTTTTTTTCACCATCCTCATTGAAGGCTGATTTTATCCTGCTGGGAGCTGACAGCCTTGAAACTATCTGCAGGCACAGACAGCGTGGGGCTACTTTTGGGCTGTTATCGCTCAGCCGGGAGGTAAGAGGCTGGGGGAACCGGTTCATCTGTCTGCCCCCACTGGGGATATGTGAAGGAATCTTTTTTTCATCTTCATCACGAAGGGGATTGAACTAGGATCTATCATCACACATATTGTTTTTGCTGTTTGACTTTGAGAAATTTGTTTATTCACCATTGGGGATATTTTTTATCCCTTTTATCTTTTTATCATTATTTTTGCCAAACACTGTGTTCCTGTTGTAATACTATATATTCACTTTTAGATAATTTCCACCCGTTTTGTTGCACTTTTTGTGTGAACTGGACACTTCATCCTATTTTTAATTTTTATTTTTTTACTTTATTTTTGTCGCACATACATTGGCACAGTATATAGAGAGTTTTTTCTGCTAAGAATTTATATAGAGATAACATTTTTAGTTTTCTTCACTGTTTGTTCCTTTTTAGGTTCACTTCATCTTTAGGATTTATTCATTGTAGTTTATTTCGTTCACTAGGAACAGGATTCAATCAGTCATTTAAAATATTTTTTACTTCACCGTATTTTGGATGGTATACCTAATCACCTATTGCCTTTACGTTAGTAAGATTATTTATCTTTTTAGAGTCTCAATTAGTTTTTATGGCACATTATTTAGGTCCAAGAGGCCATTAATTATTAACCATTGTGCTTCCCATATCTGCCGCAACTTTATTGCAACATTGATTTGCCTGTACCCTTTATTGCAATAGGATAGTGGAATATTAATCTACATTAACTGGTCACCATACCTGGACCTCTCTTCCTGGCGTGGCCATCGGTGTATTGTCACATAGATTATCCCGCTGCCTTTATGCCCTAGTTTGTACCCCCCGCTTATGGTTCTAGATTTGTGATCTGTATGTTTGCTTTTTTTCCCTTATTACAGTTTGGCGTTTGTATCATCCTTCATTTATTTACCATCTAATATTCACGGATCCACGCATTTTAGAATTATTGTTCCTCTTTTTTGAGTCCTTTTAGCTTGTATTTGGTTTATCCCAGGAGTCCTTATATTTAGATTAGCGCCGCAAATTAATTCTATATATTTTCATTGCTCTTAGGTGTGTGAACACTAATTGTGGCTGCTGGTCGTTTTTTTAGTAACTGAGTTTTTTGTATTGATTATTTATTTGTTTTTATTTTTTCTGGCTAACTATTTTTGGTGTGCGCACAAGTACTTACTGTTTTACCTCAACCCCATTTGCTGCCTTTATGGCTAGGTTCTCATCTATGCAGGTTGACGGTGATGCGTTTTTCCCGTGCGTTTTAACATAGACTCCGCACCGACCCGCGGGCACGCTTCCACAGCGTGCAGCAGGCGCGAAAGTGTGCCGCCGGGTGTGCGCTCCCACCCGTACAGGTACGGTGATTCTCGCAGGAGAGCTGACCTGCCGCAGTATATCTGCGTGAGCAGGTCGGCTAGCGGTTAATTGTGTTAAAAAGGAGGAAAAAACGCAGCTTGTCTTTTTAAAAAAATAGCGACCATCAATTCTATTGTCATACCTGTAGGTCACCCTGGTAGCCAGGCTGAAAAACTCCCACCTAGCAATCCCCACCATCTGCCTTGTTCCTAGGATGTGAAAACTGTTGGACACTTACTCCCAGCCTTGCAGGAGTTAAACCAATGCTTTTCACATACTAGCAACAGGGCATTGCTAACTGAGAGTTTTTTTGGCCAGGCTTCCTGGTAGGCCCTTGTGACCTACAGATATGACAATGAAACGAATGATCATTTTACAAAGATGAAGAGTTTTTAATTAATTAATCGGGCCCCTTGAGTGTTTAGACTATTTTCTGTGAAAATGCATCTTGATACGTTTCCATTGATTTTAATAAAAATGCATGGGGAGGGGGGTGGATAGAGAGGACGGTGCAGCACTGTTGTGACTTTTATCATACACTATCTCACAAAAGTGAGTACACCCCTCACATTTTTCTAAATATTTTATTATACCTTGTCATGTGACAACACAGAAGAAATGACACTTTGCTACAATGTAAAGTAGTGAGTGTACAGGTTGTATAACAGTGTACATTTGCTGTCCCCTCAAAATAACTCAACACACAGCCATTAATGTCTAAACCGCTGGCAACAAAAGTGAGTACACCCCTAAGTGAAAATGTCCAAATTGGGCCCAATTAGCCATTTTCCCTCCCCGGTGTCATGTGACTCATTGGTGTTACAAGGTCTCAGGGGTGAATGGGAAGCAGGTGTGTTGAATTTGGTGTTATCGCTCTCACGCTCTCAAACTGGTCACTGGAAGTTCAACATGGCCCCTCATGGCAAAGAACTCTCTGAGGATCTGAAAAAAAGAATTGTTGCTTTACATAAAGATGGCCTAGGCTATAAGAATATTGCCAAGACCCTGAAACTGAGCTGCAGCACGGTGGCCAAGACCATACAGCGGTTTAACAGGACAGGTTCCACTCAGAACAGGCCTCGCCATGGTCAACCAAAGAAGTTGAGTGCACGTGCTCAGCGTCATATCCAGAGGTTTTCTTTGGGAAACAGACGTATGAGTGCTGCCAGCATTGCTGCAGAGGTTGAAGGGGGGGGTGGGGGGGTCAGCCTGTCAGTGCTCAGACCATACACCGCACACTGCATCAAATTGGTCTGTATGGCTGTCGTCCCAGATGGAAGCCTCTTCTAAAGATGATGCACAAGAAAGCCCGCAAACAGTTTGCTGAAGATAAGCAGACTAAGGACATGGATTACTGGAACCATGTCCTGTGGTCTGATGAGACCAAGATAAACTTATTTGGTTCAGATGGTGACAACCGTGTGTGGCGGCATCCAGGTGAGGAGTACAAAGACCTGTGTGTCTTGCCTACAGTCAAGCATGGTGGTGGGAGTGTCATGGTCTGGGCAGGCCCGGATTCACTCCCTTTGCCGCCCCAAGGCCGGGTCCTTCAATGCCGCCCCCCCCCCCCCCACACACACACACACACCACCATTCTCATCCTTTATCGATGACTGCTACAATAGATCAGTTAAAAACATATCTCCACACACGAGAACACTGAAAATAACTGACTTTAATTGTACAGACTAAAAATACTTCAGGGTAAGCGCGCGCTGGGTAAGGATTTTTTGCGGGCAATTTTTCAGGGCAATGGCTGGTGTTAGTGCTTCAATCATCCCTGGCACCATGGTTGTTATGGTGTCAGGATGATTGAAATACATTACTTCTATCCATACATTGTAATGTAAAATGAAATAGTTCAACTCACCATAATGCAGAATCATTGGCAGCCCTGAGCGTGTCACTTGCCACTATGCCTGCCACCAGATGGAGATGTCACTTGCCACTATGTCTGCCACCAGATGGGGATGTCACTTGCCACTATGTCTGCCACCAGATGGAGATGTCACTTGCCACGCTGCCACCAGATGGAGATGTCACTTGCCACGCTGCCACCAGATGGAGATGTCACTTGCCACGCTGCCTGCCAACAGATTGAGATGTCACTAGCCACGCTGCCTGCCACCAGATGGAGATGTCACTTGCCACGCTGCCTGCCACCAGATGGAGATGTCACTTGCCACGCTGCCTGCCACCAGATGGAGATGTCACTTGCCACACTGCCTGCCACCAGATGGAGATGTCACTTGCCACACTGCCTGCCTGCCACCAGATGGAGATGTCACTTGCCACGCTGCCACCAGATGGAGATGTCACTTGCCACACTGCCACCAGATGGAGATGTCACTTGCCACCAGATGGAGATGTCACTTGTCATGCTGCCACCAGATGGAGATGTCACTTGCCACACTGCCACCAGATGGAGATGTCACTTGCCACCAGATGGAGATGTCACTTGTCATGCTGCCACCAGATGGAGATGTCACTTGCCACACTGCCACCAGATGGAGATGTCAATTGCCACACTGCCACCAGATGGAGATGTCAATTGCCACACTGACACCAGATGGAGATGTCACTAGCCATGCTGCCTGCCACCAGATTGAGATGTCACTAGCCACACTGCCTGCCTCCAGATGGAGATGTCACTTGCCACGCTGCCTGCCACCAGATGGGGATGTCACTTGCCACTATGTCTGCCACCAGATGGGGATGTCACTTGCCACGCTGCCACCAGATGGAGATGTCACTTGCCACGCTGCCTGCCACCAGATTGAGATGTCACTAGCCACGCTGCCTGCCACCAGATGGAGATGTCACTTGCCACGCTGCCTGCCACCAGATGGAGATGTCACTTTCCACGCTGCCTGCCACCAGATGGAGATGTCACTTGCCACACTGCCTTGCCTGCCACCAGATGGAGATGTCACTTGCCACACTGCCTGCCTGCCACCAGATGGGGATGTCACTTGCCACGCTGCCACCAGATGGAGATGTCACTTGCCACGCTGCCTGCCACCAGATGGAGATGTCACTTGCCACGCTGCCTGCCACCAGATGGAGATGTCACTTGCCACGCTGCCACCAGATGGAGATGTCACTTGCCACGCTGCCTGCCAACAGATTGAGATGTCACTAGCCACGCTGCCTGCCACCAGATGGAGATGTCACTTGCCACGCTGCCTGCCACCAGATGGAGATGTCACTTGCCACGCTGCCTGCCACCAGATGGAGATGTCACTTGCCACACTGCCTGCCACCAGATGGAGATGTCACTTGCCACACTGCCTGCCTGCCACCAGATGGAGATGTCACTTGCCACCAGATGGAGATGTCACTTGTCACGCTGCCACCAGATGGAGATGTCACTTGCCACACTGCCACCAGATGGAGATGTCAATTGCCACACTGCCACCAGATGGAGATGTCAATTGCCACACTGACACCAGATGGAGATGTCACTAGCCATGCTGCCTGGCTGCCACCAGATGGAGGAGGGTGGAACAGCGGTGCGGGCAATGAGAGATGTCATCTCTCTCCCCCACTGCCGCACCGCTGACATTACTCCTCGATCTTTTCAAAAATGGCGCCGGGCAGCGCAATCACGCTACTGTGCATGCGCCGCCCAGCCGAGCACGTACGAGCTTTCCCGAGCCCGGCCGGCTTCGGAACGGCTCATTCACAGTAGTGGGCGGCTCGCGGCCATCATTTCTAAGGGCACCGGTGCCCTTAATCGACTTTAACTGGCAGCCTGAAGGGGGGGCGGCCGCGAAGTCACCGCAGGAGCGGCGCCGCCCCTGCACCACTGCCGCCCTGAGGCCTGGCCTCGGTGGCCTTGTGGCAAATCCGGCCCTGGGTCTGGGGCTGCATGAGTGCTGCCGGCACTAGAAAGCTACAGATCACTGAGGGAACCATGAATGCCAACATGTACTATGACTTACTGAAGCAGAGCATGATCCCCTCTCTTCGGAGACTGGGCCGCAGGGCAGTATTCCAACATGATAACGACCCTAAACACACCTCCATGACGACCACTGCCTTGCTAAAGAAGCTGAGGGTAAAGGTGATGGACTGGCCAAGCATGTCTCCAGACCTAAACCCTATTGAGCATCTGTGGGACATCCTCAAACGGAAGGTGGAGGAGCGCAAGGTCACTAACATCCACCAGCTCTGTGATGTCGTCATGGAGGAGTGGAAGAGGACTCCAGTGGCAACCTGTGAAGCTCTGGTGAACTCCATGCCCAACAGGGTTAAGGCAGTGCTGGAAAATAATGGTGGCCACACAATATTGACACTTTGGGCCCAATTTGGACATTTTCACGTAGGGGTGTACTCACTTTTGTTGCCAGCGGTTTAGACATTAATGGCTGTGTGTTGAGTTATTTTGAGGGGACAGAAAATTGACACTGTTATACAAGCTGTACACTCACTACTTTACACTGTAGAAAAGTGTCATTTCTTCAGTGTTGTCACATGAAAAGATATAATAAAATATTTACAAAAATGCCAGGGGTGTACTCACTTTTGTGAGAAATTGTATATATGTTAGGAGGGAGTATAGCAAAAAAAAAAAATGGTGGCCTGGGCATCCCTAAGGAATGGCGTCCTCTGTAGTGAGATCACGCTGTTGCTGGCCAGGAATGTTGCTGTATCGGTAGCAATGGGAGCCACATCTCCCTGCAGAGGAAGCTATTATATAATAATAAATATTACCCAATAGTGTAAATATTGACATTACAAACACAGACTTGTTTAGCAAACACCATAGTAAAGTGTTGTGGGTGACAAAATGCGGGTTTCTTAAAAGCATATCTATTTGCCCCACAAAGACATCCCTTGAGGCAAAATGTAAGTAGGGCGGAGCTTAGTGGTGATGTCAGAGGAAGCAAAGTCATTTTGTTTGTGAGTCCTTATATTTCCTACAGCAATAAATGGTATCTATAACACTACACTACAGGGTTTTGTTTTGTGTTTCCTCCTGAATATTATTGAGCTTTTGAGACCAATATTGAAAGGGGAAATAGTCTGATACATCCATTTGTGCTTAAAGGGGTTGTAAACCGCTGCTGGTAAAAAAAAAAAAAAAAAAAAAACACCTGTATTACAATGGCATAATGCATACTAGAATATTATTTACATAGTTACATAGTAGGTGAGGTTGAAAAAAGACACAAGTCCATCAAGTCCAACCTATGTGTGTGATTATATGTCAGTATTACATTGTATATCCCTGTATGTTGTGGTTGTTCAGGTGCTAATCTTATAGTTTTTTGAAACTATCGATGCCCCCCCCCCCCCCCCCCCGCTGAGACCACCGCCTGTGGAAAGGAATTCCACGCCCTTGCCGCTCTTACAGTAGAGAACCCTCTACGTAGTTTAAGGTTAAACCTCTTTTCTTCAAATTTTAATGAGTGGGCACGTGTCTTGTTAAACTCTCTTCTGCGAAAAAGTTTTATCCCTATTGTGGGATCACCAGTACGGTATTTATAAATTGAAATCATATCCCCTCTCTTCTCCAGAGAGAATAAGTTCAGTGCTCGCAACCTTTACTCATAACTAACATCCTCCAGACCCTTTATTAGCTCTGTTGCCCTTCTTTGTACTCGCTCCATTTCCAGTACATCCTTCATGAGGACTGGTGCCCAGAACTGGACAGCATACTCTAGGTGCGGCCAGACCAGAGTCTTGTAGAGCGGGAGAATTATTGTTTTATCTCTGGAGTTGATCCCCTTTTTAATGCATGCCAATATTCTGTTTGCTTTGTTAGCAGCAGCTTGGCATTGCATGCCATTGCTGAGCCTATCATCTACTAGGACCCCCATGTCCTTTTCCATCCTAGATTCCCCCAGAGGTTCTCCCCCCAGTGTATAGATTGCATTCATTTTTTTGCCACCCAAATGCATTATTTTACATTTTTCTACATTAAACCTCATTTGTCATGTAGTCGTCCACCCCATTAATTTGTTCAGATCTTTTTGCAAGGTTTCCACATCCTGCAGAGAAGTTATTGCCCTGCTTAGCTTAGTATCGTCTGCAAATACAGAGATTTAACTGTTTACCCCCATCCTCCAGGTCGTTTATGAACCAAATAAATAGGATTGGTCCCAGCACAGAACCCTGGGCGACCCCACTACCCACCCCTGATCATTCCGAGTACTCCCCATTTTTTCACCACGCTCTGAACTCGCCCTTGTAGCCAGTTTCCAATCCATGTACTCACCCTATGGTCCATGCCAACGGACCTTATTTTGTACAGTAAACGTTTATGGGGAACTGTGTCAAATGCTTTTGCAAAGTCCAGATACACCACGTCTACGGGCCTTCCTTTATCTAGATGGCAACTCCCCTCCTCATAGAAGGTTAATAGATTGGTTTGCCAAGAACGATTCTTCATGAATCCATGCTGATTACTGCTAATGATACCGTTCTTATTACTAAAATCTTGTATATAGTCCCTTATCATCCCCTCCAAGAGCTTGCATACTATTGATGTTAGGCTAACTGGTCTGTAATTCCCAGGGATGTATTTTGGGTCCTTTTTAAAAAATGGATGCTTCATTGGCTTTTCTCCAATCAGCTGGTACCATTCCAGTCAGTAGACTGTCAGTAAACATTAGGAACAATGGTCTTGCACTTACTTGACTGAGTTCCCTAAGTACCCTCGGATGCAAGCCATCTGGTCCCGGTGATTCATTACTGTTAAATTTGCCAAGTCTAATTTTAATTCTGTCCTCTGTTAACCATGGAGGTGCTTCCTGTGATGTGTCATAAGGATAAACACTGCAGTTTTGGTTACTGAAGCCCCCCCGATTCCCTCGTGAAGACTGAGGAGAAAAATAAATTCAATACCTTCACCATCTCCCCATTCTTTGTAACCAGATGTCCATCCTCATTCTTTAACCAGTTGCCAACTGGCCCATAGCCAAATGACGGCTGCAGGGCGGTTGGATAACACTGGGATCACGTCATATGACGTGATTCCAGAAAACTGCTCCCGCGCGCCCCCTGGGGCGCGCACACGGGAACATCCATGACCGCCGGGTCCTCCAGACCCGGCGCATCACGGTAAATGGCCGCTGATCGCAGCCGTTTGCCATGTGATTGCTCCGTCAAACGACGGAGCCATCACATGTAAACAAACCGGCGTCATGTCATGACGCCGGTTCCTCCCTCCCCTCTCTGTACTGATCGGTACAGAGGGGGAGAGATCGGATGGGAGCCGCGCTGTGGGCTGGATGTGTAGTGCCCACGGCGCTGCTCAGTGACATGTGCAGTCACATCCATCCATCCCTCCATGCTCAGCCACCCCCCCCCCCATGCTCTGCAATTCCCTGTGCAATACTCTGCAATTCCCTGTGCAATACTCTGCAATACCCCACAATACTCTGCAATACCCCACAATACTCTGCAATACCCCACAATACTCTGCAATACCCTGTGCAATACTCTGCAATGCCCCGCAATACTCTGCAATGCCCCGCAATACTCTGCAATGCCCTGCAATACTCTGCAATGCCCCGCAATACTCTGCAATACTCTGCAATGCCCCGCAATACTCTGAAATGCCCCGCAATACTTTGCAATGCCCCTCAATACTCTGCAATACCCTGCAATACTCTGCAATTCCCAGCAATACTCTGCAATGCCCTGCAATACCTCACAATACCCTGCAATGCCCTGCAATACTCTGCAATGCCCCGCAATACTCTGCAATACCCCGCAATACTCTGCAATACCCCGCAATACTCTGCAATACCCCGCAATACTCTGCAATACTCTGCAATGCCCTGCAATGCCCTGCAATACCCCGCAATACTCTGCAATACCCCACCATACCCAGCCATATTCTGCCATACCCAGCCATACTCTGCAATACTCGGTGATACCCAGCCATACTTTGCCATGCTGAGCCATACCCAGCCATACTCGGCTATACTCAGCCATACTCTGCCATACTCTGCTGTATTCGGCCTCTGTATATGGCCAGGCTGTGGAAGTCTCACACATGTGGTATCGCTGTACTCAGGAGGAGTAGGAGAATCTATTTTGGGGGGTCATTTTTGATATGTACAATGTATGTGTTAGAAATATTGCATAAATTGACAACTTTGTGTTAAAAAAAATGTGTTTTAACCACTTCCCACCCGCCGGCCGTCATACGACGTCTTTGACTTTGTGCGGGGATATCTGAATGATGGATGCAGCTACAGGCATCATTCAGATATCAGCTTTTTCAGCCGGCGATTCCCTACACCATGAGAATGATCATAGCGGCTGTTCCGCTGCTTGATCGTTCTTACGGGAGGCGAGAGGGGACGTCTCTCTTCCCAGCCTAGAGGTGAGATGTGGGGTCTTATTGACCCCATATCTCACTGTAAAGAGGACCTGTCATGCCATATTCCTATTACAGGGGATGTTTACATTCCTTGTAATAGAAATAAAACTGATCAAAAAATTTATTTTTTGGAATAAAGCCTCAAACTAAAATAAATAAAGTAAAATGAACAATAAAAAAAAAAAATTTTCCCCGTGTCCCCGTGTGCTCGCATGCAGAAGCGAACGCATACGTAAGTTGCCCCCACATATGAAAATGGTGTTCAAACCACACATGTGAGGTATCGCTGCGATCAGTAGAGCAAGAGCAATACTTTTGGACCTAGACCTCCTCTGTAGCTCACAACATGTAACCAGTAAAACATTTTTAAGCGTCTCCTATGGGGATATTTAAGTAGCGAAGTTTGGCGCCATTCCACGAGCGTGTGCAATTTTGAAGGGTGACATGTTGGGTATCTGTTTACTCGGCATAACTTCATCTTTCACATTATGCAAAAACATTGGGCTAACTTTACTGTTTTGTTTTGTTTTTAAAGCACAAAGCTGTTGTTTTTTTTTTTTTTAAAAACGCGTTCGAAAAATTGCTGCGCAAATATCGTGCGAGATAAAAAGTTGCAATGACCGCCATTGTATTCTCTAGGGTCTTTGCTAAAAAATATATATATATATAATGTTTTGGGGTTCTATGTAATTTTCTAGCAAATAAATTATGATTTTTTCATGTAGGAGAGAAATGTCAGAATTGGCCTGAGTGCTCCTAGAATGCCTGATGGTGTTCCCTGCATGTTGGGCCTCTGTATGTGGTCACACTGTGTAAAAGTCTCACACATGTGGTATCACCGTACTCGGGAGTAATAGCAGAATGTGTTTTGGGGTGTAATTTGTGGTATGCATATGCTGTGTGTGAGAAATAACTTGCCAATATGACAATTTTGTGAAAAAAAAAAAAAAGAAAAAAAAATCTTGATTTTGCAAAGAATTGTGGGAAAAAATGACAACTTCAAAAAACTCATTATGCATCTTTCTAAATACCTTGGAATGTCTTCTTTCCAAAAAGGGGTCATTTGGGGGGTATTTGTACTTTTCTGGCATGTTAGGGTCTCAAGAAATGAGATAGGCCGCCAGTAATTTAGGTGTGATCAATTTTCAGAGATTGGCACCATAGCTTGTGGACTCTATAACTTTCACAAAGACCAAATAATATACACCGATTTGGGTTATTTTTACCAAAGATATGTAGCGGTATAAATTTTGGCCAAAATATATGAAGAAAAAATTACTAATTTGCAAAATGTTATAACAGAAACGAAGAAAAATGCATTTTTTTACAGAATTTTCTGTCTTTTTTCTTTTATAGTGCAAAAAATAAAGAACCCAGCGGTGATTAAATACCACCAAAAGAAAGCTCTATTTGTGTGAAAAAAGGACAAAAATTTCATTTGGGTACAGTGTTGCATGACTGAGTAATTGTCATTCAAAGTGTGAGAGCACCGAAAGCTGAAAATTGGTCTGGTTATTAAGGGGGTTTAAGTGCCCAGTGGTCAAGTGGTTAAACAAGGCAGGATATCTGATCCTGGTTTATAGCAATACTATTTGTAATCCAAGTGAGTGTTGCCTTTGCACAGTGTTCAGAGTGTGGTACTTAACAAGGCAGTGGGATCTGTGGGCATAAGCCCCCTCACAAATCCTGATAGACCTCGACAGCCTTACAGAGGGACAATCAGGCGATTTTTCTTACTGCAGATGGGCAGAGATGGCGATCAGTCTGTGAAGTCAGCAAACCGGCTGGTCCCGCGGTGTTCAGCGCTGCTGCAGGGCATCCATTCACAAGCGGGCAACGCTGGACTCGCTGGGGCTGGAGCTGTAGGCTGTATGTCATGTTATAGGCCACAATCTGCTCTCACAGCAGCGGGGTGGTGCTCACATGATGGGATCCAGGAAGCAAGAGAGCGTGGGCCTGGTCAGCAGATTCTTTTATAGTCCCTCCCACAATTCATCTGTGGAGCAGATTGTCTGCTGGGAGATTGTCAGGAAAGGATCCATCCGCTGGTAAGATCTATCATTTGGCGTGCAGCACTGAGGTCCACCAGCAGGTGTCTCCTGGCAGTTTGGAACTGTCAGGAGAGCTTTTCCCTGCTGGTCTTATGTCATCTTTGGGCCGCAGTACTGGTGTCCACCAGCGGGTGGAGCCTGGCAGTGTGGAGCAAACAGCACCTCCTGCATTCAGGTGTCACTTGAAGCTAATTACAGGCATTCATATAAATACACGGCTGATGATTGCTCTCATCGCCCTGGTATCTTCCATGTGCCCTGATCCGTACCTGCGACCTGTAAACCCGAACCTGTACCTGAGCCTGTACCCGATCCCATCCTGATCCTGTCCCTCCTGTGTTCCTGTTCCCTTGTAGTCTGATCCCATCCATCATCTGCCTCTCCCGTCCTGCCCCTGTTCATCTGCTGTGTATGACCCTGGCCTGGCTAACGTGTTTGATTTTAGTACTTCCCTTTGGCTGTATTTATTATCTGTTGTCTGTGGGTTTCTGTTGGTTGAGCACTATTTGTATTTGGGGTGTTTACTTATTACTACTTATCTTTAATAAACTTTATTATCATTCACTTATATACGTCTTGGTGTCCTCTGTCGCAGATCACACGGTTCTGGTCACACCCGTTCATGACAGAGATGTAGTCCATAGTCAGTTCTGCAATCCAGCAATGTCTATTCAGAAGACTATAGCTCTCACAATGCTTTTCTCTGTGCTCAGAATGTAATGTCAGTGATTCGAATCCAGCACTAGGGGGACATAGGAGCAAGCTGGAATAATAGGAGGCAAGTGTGCAAAATCAGATAACCGTAGTCCGCTCCCAGCTACATCCTCCCCCCACTTGAAAGTCTTTGGTCCCCCAAAGACAGGATACAATCCCACTGACTAGTCATTGATTAACACATTAAAGCCCTGTAAATATTAAATCTGCTAACCAGAATCTACAGTAGCAAAAGGCTGGGTAATAGAGGGATTTGTCAACAGTAAACTATATAAGTCACCAGACAAAGCTAAATCATTTTGTTTACAGGCCAATAATAGATTAGTGACCCACCCAGTAGTGTCAGAGGGTGGAACAGCATCATTCTCTACCAAAGGTTCGGTAGAAGAAGCTGGCACTAAAATGCCGAGCTGCAGAAATGAGTTCATCAGAGCTTTCTCCAAGGGTGTTGTATGTTAGTCTTTAACCCCGGAAGGATTTACCCCCCTCCTGACCAAGCCCTTTTTTGCGATACGTCACTGCGTTGCTTTAACTGACAATTGCACGGTCGTGCGACGTTGTACCCAAACACTTTTGACACTATTTTGGGACCATTGGCATTTATACAGCGACCAGTGCTATAAAAATGCACTGATTACTGTGTAAATGTCGCTGGCATTGAAGGGGTTAAACACTAGGGGGCGATCAAGGGGTTAACTGTGTTCCCTCAGCATGTTCTAACTGTAGGGGGGGTGGGCTTACTAGAACATCACAGAGATCACTGCTCCCAATCACTGGGAGCAGTAGATCCCTGTCATGTTGCTAGGCAGAACAGGGAAATGCCTTGTTTACATAGGCATCTCCTCGTTCTGCCTCTCCGTGCCACTATCGCGTGCCACCGGCGGACATCGAGCCTGCGGGACCCACGGGCATGCCGCCAGCGGCGTGTGCGCAACTGCTAGCCACAGATGATGCAACGACGTACGGATACGTTGTTTTGCACACCCGTGCCACTTTGCCAATGTATATCTGCGTGGCAAGTGGTTAAGGTGGACAGATTTCCTGTCCAAGTCTGGAGTATTTGCTCTCCAAAGGTTTGGGTCCACGGTCTGTACCCCAGAAACTACAGCCAGGCTCCGGTTCCTCCTCCCTCTCAGGTACAGTCTCTCCTCCTATTTCTTGAGGGGGGAGCTGGAACTTCTCCAAGATCTTGTATTCCCAAGTTGTGAGTTGTTTCTGGTTCAACCCCCCCCAATCCTCTCACAGGGGGTGGTGCCAGTCTCTCTTCCTCAAAAGGTTAAGATTCCACCCTTTTTGGTAGGGAGATTCTTTTCATGTTTTCTGCTGGAGACTGAGAAACTCTGGAGATATCTTCAGGAGGGGGAACCCACAACCAGTCAAGGGTCAGTTATTTCTCATTACTCTCTTCCTCGTTTTCACGTGGAGGGGAAGGTTTTGAGGCCCTAAGACTTCTAGACCTCAAGGTAGGTGGGCAAGGTACATCAGAGCCATGAGTCGGCCAATTTGTGTTTTCCTGGCACCCGATCTCCTGGTTGCAAATCTTGATCTCTTACTTTTAGATCAAAGTTCCTTTTGTTTTTTTGTTCTCTGACAGTAGATGCTTCCTTAGCTTTCTCATAGGCAGTTTTGAAGTGTCTTCGAAGTCTGTCAACATATCCTTTATAAGAAGCCTGAGGAGTATGATCTAGGGATGTCCTAAAGGCCAGGTCCACAGGAAAACGAGCCTCCCTCCCGAACATCAACCGATAAGGGGAGTATCCAGTGGAGTCGTTCACTGTACTGTTGTAAGCATGGACCACTGCAGCAATGTAGTCACTCCAATGCTGTTTCTTTTCTAAAGGCAAAGTTCCTAGCATGTTTAGCAAAGTATGATTGAAACGTTCCAATTGTGGGTCCCCTTGGGGATGATAAGGGGTAGTTCTGGACTTTTGAACATTCAACAGTTCACACAGCTGTTTTACAAGTTTACTCTCAAAGTCCCGACCTTGAGCCGAATGTAGACGTTGAGGCAGACCGTAGTGAACGAAAAACGTCTCTACCAAAGTCTTGGCAACTATATTGGCTTGTTGGTCTTTGGTTGGGAAAGCTTGAGCATAGAGGGTGAAATGATCTGTCACAACCAGGACATTACTTCATTCACTCAGGTCAGGTTCGAGACACAAGAAATCAATGCACACGAGGTTCTTTGACCCATGACTTTGTAAATGGCCCATTGGGGCAGCCCTACCAGGCAAAGTCTTTCTTTGGATGCACAGAACACAAGAACGGCAGTAACTTTTGACTTCAGTCCTCATGGATGGCCAAAAAAATGATCCCTAACTAACTTAAGAATCCTATCTGGCCCCAAATGCCCATGGTCATCTTGAAGAGCTGTCAACACAACCAATCTGTGCTTTTCTGGGAGAAACAATTGTTGAACACCTTCTGGTTCTTCAGATGGGCCTTTCCTGTATATAATACTGTCTTCCAACTGCATCCGTTCCCATTCTTTCTTAGACTACCTTCGCACCGTCCACAGAACTCTTCAACAGTATCTGATAATCTCGAGCTACCAGTGCCTTCTTAACAAGGCATCCCAATGGATCCTTCCGCTGATCCCTTCTCAAGTCCTCCTTCGGCAACTCTTGACTACGCACTTTTGTCAGGTCACAGTAATACAGAGGCACTCCTGCAGTGGTAACTCCCACAGCTTCAGCTCCTGTGCCCCCCTTATGATGATGCTCCACTCCTTGACACACTGCATGAACTCCTTCAGGAGTCAGATGAACCCAGTTCCTTGCACTATCACTGGAAACGTGCGGTCTTCGAGACAGGGTATCAGCATCCTGGTTTCCTACTCCTGGCCGGTACTTCAGGCTGAACTGAAACTCGGAAAGGCAGCCAGCCATCAATGACCAGTGGCATCTAGTTTAGCAGTAGACAGCAAGTAGGTTAGGGGATTTTTATTGGTTTTTACCACAAACGTAGCCACATATAGATAATCTCGCAGTTTATCCACCACGGCCCACTTGAGGGCCAGAAACTCCAACTTGTGCACTGCATAGCCCTTTGCTGGTTAAGATCCCGTGGTGTTTGTTTGTGAGCGATGTGGGCTGCTTGTTATGGCCTGTTTTTTTCTCAGTTCCGGGAGCTGCGATGCGCACCGGATGTCCTCCCTTTCCCTCTACGCCTTCGGGTGGGTTGGGGGATCAGGCGGGTGACACACTGCGATCAACGCCATGCCTCCAGAGCTACACATGTGATGTCAGTACGTTGGTGCAGATGTGCAGGCGTTGTGTGTCTACATCAACGTCTTTGTGAGGGGACTTTGGCGCCAATTGCCAAGCGGAATCCTCTGCTCAGGTGATGGCGCCTCCCCTCCGCCTTTTTGCCAGCGTGACATTGGCGGTTACCCTAGAATATACTAAAGTATTTATACTCCCCCCAGTTCGACAGATGCCCCTTGTGGTTGTTGGCCCCTGTGGACTTGTGATACCACTATGGACCATGTGTGTTAGCCTAGAAGTTTAAGGTAGCCCATGGTAGATTCTTTCACAATTTTTTTAACTTTTCTCAGTGTGTAGCCTTTACTCGCATTCATCAATCTCCATGATTTGGGATATCACCTTGACTATCACTTTTTCACTTCTCACCTAGGTATGGGCTATTCCCATCTTATCACAGTGCGGGCGGCACAGTGGTGTAGTGGGTAGCACTTTTACCTAGCAGGAAGAAGGGTCGCTGGTTCGAATCCCAACCACGACACTACCTGCCTGGAGTTTGCATGTTCTCCCTGTGCCTGCGTGGGTTTCCTCCGGGTACTCCGGTTTCCTCCCACACTCTAAAGACGTGCTGGTAGGTTAATTGGATCCTCTCTAAATTGTCCCTAGTATGTATGAATGTGAGTTAGGGACTATGTTTTACTGTACTATGCTGTAACAATCATGATTTTTTATATAAATACTATGTGATATATGGATTAATGTTCCTGACGTTTTACAATGTTACTACCATTTATTACTATGCTATTATGCTATAACATATTATGTATTATATATGAAATAGATGCTATTCCTATGTATATATTGTCCTGTGTGCTGGATACAAAGATTCAATGTGTACAGTTACAATATACAATTTGTTGGTCAGACACCCATTGTCCAGTATCACTTTCCAGTTGCATGTCACATACAAATTCCCAACTTCTCCTTTCAGTTTTTTGTGCACTGAATAGTTCCTCTCAGAGGGACTGAGGCTCCTACTCACATATGCGTCCGGGCGAAGTTTCCCTTCCGTCTCTTGATAGAGGACTCCTCCTAATCCATCTTGGCTAGCATCCACATGCAACTCATAAGGCTTGGAAGGGTCAGCATAAGCCAAATCTGGAGCTTCAGTAAGGCTCTCTTTCAAACGCCTAAAAGTCTTTTCACACTTCAGAGTCCATTGGTTCTGAACAGGCTCACGCGGCCTCCTGGGCCCTATCTGTCTGGGCTCCTCTGAATGCGACATCTGCAAACCTTCATTCACTTCCTTCTACAATAACTCATTCAGAGGCTTCACAATTTGGGCAACGTTTTTCACAAATCTTCTGTAATAGGAGCATAACCCTAAGAAGGATCTCAACTCTGTGACCGTCCTTGGTCGAGGCCAGGAGGTAACAGCTTCCAGCTCTCGTGGGTCTATGGCCACTCCGTTTGCTGAGACCACGTGCCCTAGATAGGTGACTGAGGTCTGGTAGAATTGACATTATTCCAATGACAGTTTCAGCCCCTCTGCATGGAGCCTCTGCAAGACTTTCTCGAGTTGTGCCTCATACTTCTCTAACGTCTTGCCAAACACAATGATATCATCTAAGTACACAAGCACCTCTATCAGGTTCATGTCTCTCACTGTGTTCTCCATCAACCTTTGAAAGGTGGCCAGGGCTCCTGACAATCCTTGGGGCATGCGATCAAACTCGAAGAACCCCAACGGGTTAATGAATGCCATCTTCTCTTGGTCATCAGGATGCATCGGGATCTGATAGTATCCACTCTTCAGATCCAGCATACAGAACCACTTTGCTCTAGACAGACATTGCAAGGCATCCTCTATGTGGGGTGTGGTGTACTGATCAGGAATGGTTCTTCGGTTCAGTGTTCTATAATCAATACACATCCGAATAGTTCCATTCTTCTTGCGCAGTACCACAATGGGGGAGGCATAGGGTTTCCTTGGGTCTCTAATGACCCCAGACTTCTTCAGTTCGGCCAACTGCTCCCGAAGATCCTCAAGGTCACTCAGCGGGATCCGCCGAGCTCTTTCTGAAAGGCCTGTCCTCACTCATTCGGATTCAGTGCTGTGCACTTTTAGCACAACCTACATCAAAGTAATTCTTGGAGAACATCTCTTCCCACCTGGCTATCTGGGTTTTAACCCTTTCTCATCATCTGGGAGACAGATTTGGACTTTGAACGTGAGGTCCCCTTCCTGTATCCCCTGATACTAAGTCAGCTGTCGTAACAGGGGTAGCCACATTCACCTTCCCTAGCACCATGCAAGGCTTCAGGCTGACTGGTGATGTTTCGTACAATGACAGGGATTCTCCCCCCATTCTTCAGCAACATCCTTGTAGGCACAACTTCTGGGACTAGCTCTATGCCAGTTTCCTCTTCCAATGGGTCAGCTTCCAGCACCACAAATGGACCCGGCAGGTTCCAAGACAGCTTGAAGGTGGCCCTCAAACATGCTCTCTCTCCCGGTTGCAGGGTTCTTTCTCAAGTACCCAACCGCCACAATCTTCCCACTCCATCGACGGGTGCTTTTTGCTCCTGCACAACACGCTGGAAAGCCTGTCTCAGCTGAGGATGACTTTTCTCCACTAGGGAACCCTTCACAGCCACTGGGGTGAGCAGTCTTCTCACAATTATTCTTATATTGCAGCGCTGCTCCACAATGGTGAATCTGCTCAAATTATCATATCTATCATTTGTGAAAATTCCTAAATTCTTATAACCAGTCAAATGTGAACTATAAAAATGTGCTCAAACAATCTTCTCATAAATATAGTTCATAATGTGCAAAAATCTTGATTGTTGTAAAATCCAGTCCTTATATAACAACACCGCTGTTCTCCTCCGTTTTCCAAAGGACCCTTAATTGTGCACATCGTCACCAGCTGTAATGCCTGCTCACCTCAGAATTGAGTTAAATGATCTTTCTTTCACTCCACTACGGTTTCTCTCCTCAACATCAGGAAACTGCTCTCTCAACTCAGCAACCTCAGGGTGATTTCTGATGGATTAAGATAATGATCTCTCCTGTGTAGATCCCCGCTACACTCTCCTTTCTTCACTCCAGGAACTCCACTCATCTATTCATCTCTATGCACGGCTCCGTTGTAGCATGCAATCATAAACAAGACTACATAGTGCTCTCTGTATGCATATTTATTAAAATAGCCCCAATATGGGAAAACTTACAAGATATCCTTTAAAAATTTGCATATACACAGGATTATTACGTCCGCTCACTCACCACTACCACTCTCTCACGGTGGTTGCGTGCCGTCACGGGCTCAGCTCCTCCCCTCTATACGCGTATCGCCCTCTGATTGGGCTTCCTCAGTCTTATCATAAGGTCTGTGTTTGTTCCTATCAACAAGGAATTTCAACCTGCCCCAGGGGGCCGCGAGCAGACAACAGCCAGGGTGTGAAACATTTCTGGCTTCCCAGCTAATGAACAGTCGAATGTTATCTTGAAAGGGATGTATCCATCGTAAGAGAACTTCTGGGTACCGATACCCCATATTTCCAATTCTTCCAGCTTCCCTAAGGGGATATGCTTCAAGTGCTTATCTTAAAAATCCCTATACAGTAACGTTACATGGGCTCCCATTTCAAGCAGGGCTTTAGTGTAGATCCCTTCTACTTGAAGTGAAACTATTGTAGAAGGCCCTATCAAGTTCTTTGACAAATCTCCCGTTTGGGACTCTAGTTTCTGAACCCTAACTACCTTCTTCAAAGGTTGAACATTCCTAGTGACAATTTGACTGTGGGGGTGCATTGACCTCTTGTGTCCTTTTTGCCTCCCCGCGTAGCCTTCCCCTGAAGAAGCCACGTGACCCATGACGCCACGCGTAGGGACCGGCACCCTCCACTGTAATGATATGCGAGCTCGCCGCTCGTTTGGATACCACTCATTCCCTGTTGCAGTATTATGTGAGTACTCCTTGCGATTTGTAAATAAAGCCTATAACCTTCAAAAATTACTACACTATGTGGCACCTCTGTTTTTTCTTTGGCCGCTATGCCCCCTGTATGATCTGAGGCACATTGAAAGACAGCTTGGGACCCAGGACTGATCCCCTTAGGAGACATCAGATATACTGATTGATTCATGCTGTAACCTCAGCGCAGTGAGGTAAGGGGCCACTGCCCTCTATTGTGGGATTGCTGCATGAAGAGGATTGGTGTTGTCACTTCACATACTTCACCTGTTTGAGGAAAGCGATGCTAGAATCTAGCTGCTGCCTTCACGTTTCCATTAAGCACGTTTAACCACTTGCCGACCGCCTAACGCAGATATACTGCGGCAGAATGGCACGGGCAGGCAGAGTCACGTTCCCATACATGACCTGCTTCCCGCAGGTGGGGGGTCCGATCGGACCCCCCCCGGTGCCAGCGGCGGTCGGCTTTGCACTGGGAGCGTTGGGAGGCGAGGGGGAGACCATCCGATCGTGGCCCCCCCCTCGCAATCGCTCCCAGCCAATGGGAATCCTCCTCTGCCTGTGTGTAGTTTCACACAGGCAGAGGATGTGATGTCATCTCTCCTCGGTCTGGCAGTTTCCGTCCCAGCGCCGAGGAGAGAAGACAAGTAAGTGCACACAACACAAACACACACAGTAGAACATGCCAGGCATACTTTACACCCCCGATCCCCCCCCGATCGCCCCCCGATCCCCCCCCAATCACCCCCCCCCCCTGTCACAAACTGACACCAGCAGTATTTTTTATTTTTTTTTCCTGATTACTGCATAGTGTCAGTTTGTGACAGTTAGAAGTGGTAGGGCAGTGAGTGTTAGCCCCCTGTAGGTCTAGGGTACCCCCCTAACCCCCCCTAATAAAGTTTTAACCCCTTGATCACCCCCTGTCACCAGTGTCACTAAGCGATCATTTTTCTGATCGCTGTATTAGTGTCGCTGGTGACGCTAGTTAGGGAGGTAAATATATAGGTTCGCCGTCAGCGTTTTATAGCGACAGGGACCCCCATATACTACCTAATAAATGTTTTAACCCCTTGCTTGCCCCCTAGTTAACCCTTTCACCACTGATCACCGTATAACCGTTACGGGTGACGCTGGTTAGTTCGTTTATTTTTTATAGTGTCAGGGCACCCGCCGTTTATTACCGAATAAAGGTTTAGCCCCCTGATCGCCCGGCGGTGATATGCGTTGCCCCAGGCAGCGTCAGATTAGCGCCAGTACCGCTAACACCCACGCACGCACGCAGCATACGCCTCCCTTAGTGGTATAGTATCTGAACGGATCAATATCTGATCAGATCTATACTAGCGTCCCCAGCAGTTTAGGGTTCCCGAAAACGCAGTGTTAGCGGGATCAGCCCAGATACCCGCTAGCACCTGCGTTTTGCCCCTCCGCCCGGCCCGGCCCAGCCCACCCAAGTGCAGTATCGATCGATCACTGTCACTTACAAAACTCTAAACGCATAACTGCAGCGTTCGCAGAGTCAGGCCTGATCCCTGCGATTGCTAACAGTTTTCTTGGTAGCGTTTTGGTGAACTGGCAAGCACCAGCCCCAGGCAGCGTCAGGTTAGCGCCAGTAGCGCTAACACCCACGCACGCACCATACACCTCCCTTAGTGGTATAGTATCTGTACGGATCAATATCTGATCCGATCAGATCTATACTAGCGTCCCCAGCAGTTTAGGGTTCCCAAACAGGCAGTGTTAGCGGGATCAGCCCAGATACCCGCTAGCACCTGCGTTTTTCCCCTCCGCCCGGCCCAGCCCAGCCCACCCAAGTGCAGTATCAATCGATCACTGTCACTTACAAAAGACTAAAACGCATAACTGCAGCGTTCGCAGAGTCAGGCCTGATCCCTGCGATCGCTAACAGTTTTTTTGGTAGCGTTTTGGTGAACTGGCAAGCACCAGCCCCAGGCAGCGTCAGATTAGCGCCAGTACCGCTAACACCCACGCATGCAGCGTACACCTCCCTTAGTGGTATAGTATCTGATCGGATCAATATCTGATCCGATCTATACTAGCGTCCCCAGCAGTTTAGGGTTCCCACAAACGCAGTGTTAGCGGGATCAGCCCAGATACCTACTAGCACCTGCGTTTTGCCCCTCCGCCCGGCCCAGCCCAGCCCACCCAAGTGCAGTATCGATCGATCACTGACACTTACAAAACACTAAACGCATAACTGCAGCGTTCGCAGAGTCAGGCCTGATCCCTGCGATCGCTAACAGTTTTTTTGGTAGCGTTTTGGTGAACTGGCAAGCGCCAGCGGCCTAGTACACCCCGGTCGTAGTCAAACCAGCACTGCAGTAACACTTGGTGACGTGGCGAGTCCCATAAGTGCAGTTCAAGCTGGCGAGGTGGCAAGCACAAGTAGTGTCCCGCTGCCACCAAAAAGACAAACACAGGCCCGTCGTGCCCATAGTGCCCTTCCTGCTGCATTCGCCAATCCTAATTGGGAACCCACCGCTTCTGCAGCGCCCGTACTTCCCCCATTCACATCCCCAACCAAATGCAGTCGGCTGCATGAGAGGCATTTTCTTTATGTCCTCCCGAGACCCCTACCCAGCGAACCCCCCCAAAAAAGATGTCGTGTCTGCAGCAAGCGCGGATATAGGCGTGACACCCGCTATTATTGTCCCTCCTGTCCTGACAATCCTGGTCTTTGCATTGGTGAATGTTTTGAACGCTACCATTCACTAGTTGAGTATTAGCATAGGGTACAGCATTCCACAGACTAGGCAAACTTTCACAGGGTCTCCCAAGATGCCATCGCATTTTGAGAGACCCGAACCTGGAACCGGTTACAGTTATAAAAGTTAGTTACAAAAAAAAGTGTAAAAAAAAAAAAAAACACATACAAAAATATAAAAAAAAAAAAAAATAGTTGTCGTTTTATTGTTCTCTCTCTCTCTATTCTCTCTATTGTTCTTCTCTTTTTTACTGTATTCTATTCTGCAATGTTTTATTGTTATTATGTTTTATCATGTTTGCTTTTCAGGTATTGGATATTTTTTACCTTACGGTTTATTGTGCTTTATTGTTAACCATTTTTTTGTATTCAGGTACGCCATTCACGACTTTGAGTGGTTATACCAGAATGATGCCTGCAGGTTTAGGTATCATCTTGGTATCATTCTTTTCAGCCAGCGGTCGGCTTTCATGTAAAAGCAATCCTAGCGGCTAATTAGCCTCTAGACTGCTTTTACAAGCAGTGGGAGGGAATGCCCCCCCCCACGTCTTCCGTGTTTTTCTCTGGCTCTCCTGTCTCAACAGGGAACCTGAAAATGCAGCCGGTGATTCAGCCAGCTGACCATAGAGCTGATCAGAGACCAGAGTGGCTCCAAACATCTCTATGGCCTAAGAAACCGGAAGCTACGAGCATTTTATGACTTAGATTTCGCCGGATGTAAACAGCGCCATTGGGAAATTGGGAAAGCATTTTATCACACCGATCTTGGTGTGGTCAGATGCTTTGAGGGCAGAGGAGAAATCTAGGGTCTAATAGACCCCAATTTTTGCAAAAAAGAGTACCTGTCACTACCTATTGCTATGATAGGGGATATTTACATTCCCTGAGATAACAATAAAAATGATTTAAAAAAAAAAAAATGAAAGGAACAGTTTAAAAATAAGATAAAAAAATAATAATAATAAAGAAAAAAAAAAAAAAAGCACCCCTGTCCCCCCTGCTCTCGCGCTAAGGCGAACGCAAGCGTCGGTCTGGCGTCAAATGTAAACAGCAATTGCACCATGCATGTGAGGTATCACCGCGAACGTCAGATTGAGGGCAGTAATTTTAGCAGTAGACCTCCTCTGTAAATCTAAAGTGGTAACCTGTAAAGGCTTTTAAAGGCTTTTAAAAATGTATTTAGTTTGTCGCCACTGCACGTTTGTGCGCAATTTTAAAGCATGTCATGTTTGGTATCCATGTACTCGGCCTAAGATCATCTTTTTTATTTCATCAAACATTTGGGCAATATAGTGTGTTTTAGTGCATTAAAATGTAAAAAAGTGTGTTTTTTCCCCAAAAAATGCGTTTGAAAAATCGCTGCGCAAATACTGTGTGAAAAAAAAATATGAAACACCCACCATTTTAATCTGTAGGGCATTTGCTTTAAAAAAATATATAATGTTTGGGGGTTCAAAGTAATTTTCTTGCAAAAAAAAATTATTTTTTTATGTAAACAATAAGTGTCAGAAAGGGCTTTGTCTTCAAGTGGTTAGAAGAGTGGGTGATGTGTGACATAAGCTTCTAGATGTTGTGCATAAAATGCCAGGACAGTTCAAAACCCCCCCAAATGACCCCATTTTGGAAAGTAGACACCCCAAGCTATTTGCTGAGAGTCATGTTGAGTCCATGGAATATTTTATATTGTGACACAAGTTGCGGGAAAGAGACAATTTTTTATTTTTTTTATTTTTTTTTGCGCAAAGTTGTGACTAAATGATATATTGCTCAAAAATGCCATGGGAATATGTGAAATTACACCCCAAAATACATTCTGTTGCTTCTCCTGAGTACGGGGATACCACATGTGTGAGACTTTTTGGGAGCCTAGCCGCGTACGGGACCCCGAAAACCAAGCACCGCCTTCAGGCTTTCTAAGGCCGTAAATGTTTGATTTCACTCTTCACTGCCTATCACAGTTTCGGAGGCCATGGAATGCCCAGGTGGCAAAAAAAAAAACCCCAAATGACCCCATTTTGGAAAGTAGACACCCCAAGCTATTTGATGAGAGGTATAGTGAGTATTTTGCAGACCTCACTTTTTGTCACAAAGTTTTGAAAATTGAAAAAAGAAAAAAAAAATTTTTTTTTCTCGTCTTTCTTTATTTTCAAAAACAAATGAGAGCTGCAAAATACTCACCATGCCTCTCAGCAAATAGCTTGGGGTGTCTACTTTCCAAAATGGGGTCATTTGGGGGGGTTTGTGCCACCTGGGCATTCCATGGCCTCCGAAACTGTGATAGGCAGTGAGGAGTAAAATCAAAAATGTACGCCCTTAGAAATCCTGAAGGCAGTGATTGGTTTTCGGGGCCCCGTACGCGGCTAGGCTCCCAAAAAGTCCCACACATGTGGTATCCCCGTACTCAGGAGAAGCAGCAGAATGTATTTTGGGGTGCAATTCCACATATGCCCATGGTCTGTGTGAGCAATATATCATTTAGTGACAACTTTGTGCAAAAAAAAATAAAAAAATAAAACATTTGTCACTTTCCCGCAACTTGTGTCAAAATATAAAACATTCCATGGACTCAATATGCCTCTCAGCAAATAGCTTGGGGTGTCTACTTTCCAAAATGGGGTCATTTGGGGGGGTTTTATGCCATCTGGGCATTTTATGGCCTTCAAAACTGTGATAGGTAGTGAGGAGTAAAATCAAAAATGTACGCCCTTAGAAATCCTGAAGGCAGTGATTGGTTTTCGGGGGCCCCGTACGCGGCTAGGCTCCCAAAAAGTCCCACACATGTGGTATCCCCGTACTCAGGAGAAGCAGCTAAATGTATTTTGGGGTGCAATTCCACATATGCCCATGGCCTGTGTGAGCAATATATCATTTAGTGACAACTTTTTGTAATTTTTTTTTTTTGTCATTATTCAATCACTTGGGACAAAAAAAATGAATATTCAATGGGCTCAACATGCCTCTCAGCAAATTCCTTGGGGTGTCTACTTTCCAAAATGGGGTCATTTGTGGGGGTTTTGTACTGCCCTGCCATTTTAGCACCTCAAGAAACGACATAGGCAGTCATAAATTAAAGGCTGTGTAAATTCCAGAAAATGTACCCTAGTTTGTAGGCACTATAACTTTTGCGCAAACCAATAAATATACACTTATTGACATTTTTTTTACCAAAGACATGTGGCCGAATACATTTTGGCCTAAATGTATGACTAAAATTGAGTTTATTGGATTTTTTTTAGAACAAAAAGTAGAAAATATCATTTTTTTTCAAAATTTTCGGTCTTTTTCCGTGTATAGCGCAAAAAATAAAAACGGCAGAGGTGATCAAATACCATCAAAAGAAAGCTCTATTTGTGGGAAGAAAAGGACGCAAATTTCGTTTGGGTACAGCATTGCATGACCGCGCAATTAGCAGTTAAAGCGACGCAGTGCCGAATTGTAAAAAGTGCTCTGGTCAGGAAGGGGGTAAAACCTTCCGGGGCTGAAGTGGTTAAAGAAGCCCTGCAACTATTTGTTGCTGCACAAAGTCACTTTTTTCCTTTGCATTTTTGAACTATTTTATATTATATTGTGAGCACGGATCGCTGACACTGGACACTTTAATATCACCGTAGAATATTTATATGTACACTGCACCGGAGTGCGGTTCATTTAGCACTTTATATCTCTATGCGTTTATGCTTTAAATGTATATCTATAGTTTTTTACACTGTAGATGAAGGATTTGTTCCACGTATATCCATATGTTTATATGTATTCATGCATAGTTTCATTTTGCACTGTATTTATCACTTGCATGGTGATCTCTTAGGACACCCATAGTGACATTGCACCTGAGTGTGGTTTATTTTATTACTTTGTCATTCTGATTTTTATTTCTTTATGTGTTGTCACTTTGCACACATATCTTTCATGATCCTTTAGGACACCCATAGCTATCTTGCACCTGAGTGCGATTTTTATTTTACTTTATATGTGTTTTCACTTTTCATACAAACTTGAATTGCTCTGTACACCGCATGTGATGTGTCTGTAGTTTAAACTAGGTGTTCATTTGCTTCATTTCACATGCACTCTTTTTAATTAGGCACTACGCCACTCCAGTACTACTATCTTATCAGTCCGTTACGTTTACACCCGGATTAGCGCAGCACCACCCCCCCCCCCCCTTTTCTATTTTTAGCCATTTTTAGGGCCAGGTTGGACCCTTTTCGGTGCAAGCTGCTTTTCCCCCTCATATTGTTTCCATTTCTTGCATGGTAGCACAGGAATATCTTATTTGTTATACTCAGAAAGTCTCTCTCCTCTTTTCTGGTGAGTGTAATTGAATTTGTACAAGAGATCGGGGATCTTTTCCACTCTTCCAAAAACAGCATACAGAGCTTCTATGTAATCTATAGCAACAAAATCTTTTTTTACCATTCGCAGGTTTTGAATCACTTCTGCAGCAGGGCCTCTGACATCCCTCGCTCAGCCACTGCCATTTCACAGATTCTGAAACACTCCATTTTTCAACCGACTGAATGGCTTGAATGTCAGAGCTGGGCTCAGCCCTTCCTTCTCTGAGCTGGCCGCTCAGCTATCAGCTAATTGCTAGCTCCTATCTCTCCACAGTGACTCACCTGTTGATGATATCCTGCACGTCAGTCCTGCCTACTTAAGCCGTCCAGCCCAGATGATCTCTACCTTCGCCTTGGTCAACATCACAGACCCATCTCCTGCGTTCCTGTTAAAGACTTGCTTGGTTGACATTCCTTCGGGCACCAGATCCTGCTTGCTGTTCCACTACGCTGATCTCTGGCTTTCTGACTTTCTGGCTTGTCTGACTATCCGTTCCAGTTACCGAACTTTGGCTATGTTTTGACTATGTTTGTTCTATTTACTTTTATTATTAAACAAGTGTGATTTAACTGTACTTCTGTCTCGGTCTGATTCATGGTTTCTGACATTGACTCATCCACGTCTCAAAATCCTCCTCCCCATTTGGGGTAGGTAGTTGCCCTGAGAAGAACTGAAGCGTCCTATACCCTTGGTTTGCATTATCAGAGCCATTCTTCTCCAAGCTCTTGACTAGCCGGTGTTCTGCCAAGAAAGTTCCGCTCGGCGGATAAGGACCCCGGCGGATAAGGATCCGGCGGAAATAGCCGAAGGTGAATTGCTGAAAATCAACTGTACACGGCGCCTGTAAGAGGGCCCCTCGCGGGCTCGCTTCGCTTGCCACGCTTCGGGCACGGCCTCGCTTTGCTCGCCGCGCTTTGGGCACGGCCTCGCTCAGCTCTTTTTGATTTCCCCTCTAGGTCCACTTGGATGGTGGGGAAGGAACCTGGACCTAGGGCCCAGGCGCCGTGTACAGCTGATTGAAGAGTTTGAGCTTCGGCTATCTCCGGCGGCTGACAGTAGTTCGTACTGCGCAGGCGCTGCGCCTGCGCAGTACAGGGGGGAGTCCTTATCCGCCGAGGGAACTTTCTCGGCAAGACACCGGCTCATGTCCGTGTAGACCGAGGCAGAAGGAGCATTAGCCCCACGAGAATCTGCACCAACTGGTCCTGCCGCCCCCTGCCTGTAGCCTCTTCTCTCACCTGCAGTGGAATCACCCAAGCAACTATTCCTTTCGCTAAGGGCACATCTTCTTCCTGGAAACAGGCAGGTATATATTCCTGCCACTCCATCAACACCCAAACACAGTCCAGAGTGAACTCTACCTCCACATCCAGAATGTAGGCCCTCTGCTCTGGAACTTATGCCGCGTACACACGGTCGGACTTTTCGTCTACAAAAGTCCAACGGACGCTGACGGACTAAAGCTGGCTGGTAATCCGATCGTGTGTGGGCTTCTCCGGACTTTCAACGTACTTTTTTAGCCTCAAATCCGACGTACTTTAGATTTGAAACATGCTTCAAATCTTTACGTCGTAACTACGCCGGACCCCGAAATCCGCTCGTCTGTGTGCTAGTCCGACGGACAAAAACCCACGCTAGGGCAGCTATTGGCTACTGGCTATCAACTTCCTTATTTTAGTCCGGTGTACGTCATCACGTGCGAATCCGTCGGACTTTTGTGTGGTCGTGTGTAGGCAAGTCCGTTCGTTAGAAAGTCTGCCGCAAGTCCGCCGCAAGTCCGCCGAAAGTCCGCCGGAAGTCTGTCAGACAGGCTGTCGGACTTTTGTAGATGAAAAGTCCGACCGTGTGTACGCGGCATAAGGCTCTCACCCACTGTCAGATCTCCTTTTCAGTGCTCTCACTTCCTGAGATCTCCAGAACAGTGCTTTGCTCCAATCAAGCTCCTTGTACTCTCCCCCAGTCGACTGCAGCAGCAAAGTTCATCTCTCCCTCACATAATGGGTCGTGTCTGAACTGACTAGGGCCTTCAGCAGAGAACATCCCAGACGAGCCCCCAAATGTAGCACTGCCCCCTCGTGGGTTGCTTGGTAATGCATGTTCTCCTGTGCAGCCATGACCCTGTAAACTCTCCAGCCCCTCTAACACTCCAGGTTCAGACATGTTATGTATACCTTTAAATGACACACAGACACAAAGCAAGTAGTTTCAACTCTCTCTTATTTTACTTTTTTGGAAAGAGACGTTTGAATCGAGGATTAGTCAGCTGAATCCTAGTTACAGCCAAGATTAGGTTGAAATAAGACTTACAGCAATAACAGTTAGTAATGACAATGAATGATAACAATACACACAGTCACAATTGGATACCTTGAGAAAGCTATAAATGGATATAAGCAAATGTTTCTGCTCTAAAAAAGAACCCCTGGCCCGCGATAATATCTTTAATCCTAATGAGAGATAATGTACTATAGTTACCAGTAAAGTGTCCCCTTTAAGAGCAATAAACAATAATGTCCTAAAAGCAAGGCCTTGCACTGTCTTCACCGGAAAAGTTGGAGTTTATAGAACAAAGATTCCTGACTGTAGCAAAGTGATGATAAACAAGGCAGGATAGCTGATCCTGGTTTGTAGCAATACTATTTGTAATCCAAGTGAGTGTTGTCTGTGCACAGTGTTCAGAGTGTGGTACTTAACAAGGCAGTGGGATCTGTGGGCATAAGACCCCTCTTCAATCCTGATAGACTGATCGACCTTGGCAGCCTCCCAGAGGGACAATCAGATGATTCTTCTTACTGCAGATGGGCAGAGATGGCGATCAGTCTGCTAATTCAGGGAACCGGCTGGTTCTGCGGTGTTCAACGCTGCTGCAGGGCGTCCTTCTGCAAGCGGGAAACGGCTGGACACACTGGGGCTGGAGCTGTAGGCTGTGTGCCGCATGATAGGCCGCAATCTCCTCTCACAGCAGCGGGGTGGTGCTCAAGCGATGGGATCCAGGAAGCAAGAGAGAGTGGGCTTGGTCAGCAGATTCCTTTGTAAGTCTCTCCCACAATTCTCATGTGGAGCAGATGGTCTGCTGGGAGATGTAGCCCATAGTCAGTTCTGCAATCCAGCAATGTCTATCCAGAAGAATACAGCCACCACAATGCTTTTCTCTGTGCTCAGAATGTGATGTCAGTGATTCGAGTCCAGCACTAAGGGGACATAGGAGCAAGCTGGAATAATAGGAGGCAAGTCTGCAAAATCAGATAACCGTTTTTCGCTCCTGGCTACATCTGTTTCTGTTGAACTTATAATTTAAAGACAGCGAAAAATGTTTTTGCTGATATCTGTTCATTATTTTCGTGTCCAAATAATAGTGAGTGCAGCTGTCTCATAGTATTATTATTTTTTTCTTTTTGAGCACTTTGAGCGCACTATTTTGGTTTACTAGTTCACTTTTGCTGGACAGCTTGGTCTGTTAAAGGCTTCCCTTTAAAAACTTTTTTTATAAAATGCAAATTTTTTTGCAAGTTAAAAAATATGTGCATTAATTATTGTTTTTCTTCAGAGCCTGTTAAACATTGCACCCTCAAACAGCAGATCGCAGGTGCAAAGTCAGGCTCTTACAGACTGTCAGTACACTGTCTGCCCCCGTACCTCCAATATGGGCAGGCAGTTACTGAAGACCAGTGAGTGGGCGGCAGTTACAGGTACAGGTACAATCATGTACATTGCTGGCCTTCGGCTGAGTTTGATTGGACACAGCATGTTTTTGGCAGCAGATTTTAGCCAATGATTTTGGCTGAAACCTGCTAAGTGTCAAATCACACCGAGTACTGTGTTTAAAAACACACAGAACTCTGTGAACAGAGAACAGAGATCTGGCTGTTTTTTCTCCCAGATCAGAGAGTAAAAGCAGCACAAATTACAGATTGTTAGGCACACAGTTAACCCCTTGATTGCCCCTAGATGTTAACCCCTTCCCAGCCAGTGTCATTACATCAGTGTCAGTTTACAGCATTATCACTGTATTGGTGTCACTAGCGATGTCAGTATCTGATTGCCCGCCACCCTATTCCAGTCACTCTATAAGTCGCTGATCACCACCATTACAGCATAGCATCTATAGCTGCGTAAATTCCAGCATACATTCCAGTATAAGTAGCTTGTAGATGCTATAACCTTCACACAAACCAAATTTTATACACTTATTAGGAATTTTGTTTACCAAAGACGTAGCAGAATACATTTTGGCCTAAATTTTATTTTATTTTTTTTTGGATATGTTTTATAACAGAAAAGTAGAAAATATCGGGGTTTTTTTTCTAAATTTTCTGTCTTTTTTACGTTTATGTATAAATAAAATAAAAAAACTGTGGTGATCAAATACCACTAAAAGAAAACTATATTTGTGATTAAAAAAATGATATAAATTTCATTTGGGTACATTTTGGGTATATTTGCTTTCCAGAAAATAAGACCTACCCCAAAAATAAGACCTACTGTGATTTTCGGGAAGGGCTGCAATATAAGCCCTACCCCGAAAATAAGCCCTAGTTTAAAGTGCTGGTGAAATACTAGAGTCCACTCTATTACAGTGTTATATAGTGTAGACTGTGTGTGTGTGTTTATGTGATCTAGTTGTGCCAAATACCTTCAGTATAGCGCTGACCTCCCGCTGCTCTCCGCTGATCTCACACTGCTCTCATCTTCTCCTCTCCTCCCAGCTGTCAGCGGGGGATCTTGGGCCCCCCTCCCTCTGCAGTGCTCAAAACTGGGAAGTGGGCTCTGGCGGCTAATGGAAGCGCAGAGCGGCGCTCAGCTTATATCACGCTTCTCTGCTCTTCTGCAAGCTGTCAGCAGGGGACCTCGGGCCCCCTTCCCTCTGCAGTGCTCGGAGAGGAGAAGAGAGCTCCGGCGAGTTACAGAAGCGCCCAGCACTATAAGACGGTATGTGGCACAATTGGATTGCAGAGATATACACATTTTGCATAATGTAATGGAGTGGATTATAGGATTTTACAAGCAGGAGAGAAGACAGCACAAGGCATGATAAGACCTACCCCAAAAATAAGCCCTACTGTGTCTTTTGTTGCCAAAATGAATATAAGACCCAGGCTTATTTTTGGGAAAACACAGTATATTAGAGTAATTTTTTCTATTTGCTTACCCTAGTTTGATACCCCATATACTGCACATGGACATGCAAATATGATGATTTTGCTCTTTTAAATGGATATGTACATTTGTACACAATTTTGCTATGTTATATAAATAAAGTGGTTAGTTTTAACTAAAATGGTCTGTTTCATGCCAATGCCATTAAAGTCCCAAAATACTACCATAGGGATAATTCCCTACAAGGTTTTGGTTCCCCATTTGGGTACAGTGTTGTATGACTGCTCAATTGCCAGTTAAAGCAGCACAGTGCTCAACAGCAAAAAATTGGCCTGGTCTTGAAGGGGGTAAAACCTTCCAGAGGCCAAGTAGTTAAAGGAAGTTGAAAACTAACAAACTTACTGGCAGATCACCAGACAAGGACAAAGGGGGAAAAAAGAATATAACAAAAGCAGCCATTTAATCTAATGCCCCGTACACATGGTCGGATTTTCCGATGGAAAATGTCCGATCGGAGCGTGTTGTCGGAAATTCCGACCGTGTGTGGGCTCCATCGGACATTTTCCATCGGATTTTCCGACACACAAAGTTTGAGAGCAGGATATAAAATTTTCCGACAACAAAATCCGTTGTCGGAAATTCCGATCGTGTGTACACAAATCCGACGGACAAAGTGCCACGCATGCTCAGAATAAATAAAGAGATGAAAGCTATTGGCCACTGCCCCGTTTATAGTCCCAATGTACGTGTTTTACGTCACCACGTTCAGAATGATCGGATTTTCCGACAACTTTATGTGACCTTGTGTATGCAAGACAAGTTTGAGCCAACATCCGTTGGAAAAAATCCTAGGGTTTTGTTGTCGGAATGTTCGAACAAAGTCCGACCGTGTGTACGGGGCATAAGAATTGGTAAACTGCAATCCAGCTTCAATCCAGTCCTAATCTGAATCCAAGAAACGGACTCATCTCTGTATGGTACTAACTTGTCTTCAGCATATTTGTCCATCTGGTGACTTTGATAGATACAGTTTTAGGTAGAAAGGTTTCTTATCTAGCAGAAAATGCCCAAAGTCTTTACACCAGACTCTCTTTATTAGTGTGGGCCACTGGGTGATTTTTGTATTGTCAGCTTCATTCTCAGATTCTGTGAACGTTCTTATTTTTGCTTCTTCCTCTTCCTCATTCTGGGAAGAATGTAAAACAGGCGCTGTACACCGCAGACAGTGCAGAGTACTTGTGCTCCACTTAGCTACCAATATTGAATATCAATTGTGACCCTACAAAGTTTACGCTGGTACTTTGCCCATTCCGGCCCTTCTGCTGCTTCACCACCTTATTGGTTAAACATATGACTCCTCTGAGCAGCCCATCACGAGGTCTGAGGGGTTTTAATTTTGGGTGAGTCATTATGTAAGTGTATCTAAACCCAAAAATTTAAATGTCATATATTGCAGCTTTCTCTTCTTTGGATTTCCTGGCTGCATTCGTTTTCTTTTTTTCAGGCTTGTTTTTCTTTATCTTCACCTGATGATCCTTCCAATAACACACTTCCTGTCCTTAGGTGGCTACATTCATTCCTCCATTGTATCTAAGGAGGGGGCCATGGTTCTCACCCAGATTGCCTTCCTGATTTGGAGTACAAGTATATCTTCCTCTATTTATTGCAATTACATGGGGCGAGCAAAACAAGTTGTTTACAGAAGACTGATAGGGATGTTTGTCCATTCAGCACAGGGAGTGACAAGGACATTGCGTTTCTAGCAAGATCAGTAAGTATTTTTTCTGTAATTGCTGAAAATGTTCTTAGACTTAAAATATATACATAAAAATAATGCAGCCACCACTAGGGATGAGCTTCGTGTTCGAGTCGAACCCATGTTCGACTCGAACATCGGCTGTTCGACCGTCCGTCGAATTGCGAACGTTATGGGCCGTTCGCGCCAAATTCGTGTGGCGCGTCACGGCCCATAATTCACTGCGGCATCGCAGTGCATTGCTGGCTGATGATTGGCCAAGCATGCACTATGACCCGCATGCTTGGTCAATCACAGCGCCGTCAGTAGAGAGAGCTGTAATTGGCCAAAGCCAGGGTGGCTTTGGCCAATTATGGCTCAGGGGATTTAGTACACGCCCCACACTATATAAGGCCGCCTGCACGGCGGCCCTGTGTAGTGTGTTCCGGTGTGCTGATAGAGAGAGAGACAGACAGTGTCATTTGATTTGAGAGCTAGATTAGGCTAGATCTGTTCCTGCTCTTTACATTTAGTGCAGTGCGTCCTGCTCACAGTGTTCAGCTAGATCTGTTCCTGCTCTTTACATTTAGTGCAGTGCGTCCTGCTCACAGTGTTCAGCTAGATCCGTCCCTGCTATTTACATTTAGTGCAGTGCGTCCTGCTCACAGTGTTCAGCTAGATCTGTTCCTGCTATTTACATTTAGTGCAGTCAGTGCGTCCTGCTCACAGTGTTCAGCTAGATCTGTTCCTGCTATTTACATTTAGTGCAGTGCGTCCTGCTCACAGTGTTCAGCTAGATCCGTTCCTGCTATTTACATTTAGTGCAGTCAGTGCGTCCTGCTCACAGTGTTCAGCTAGATCCGTTCCTGCTATTTACATTTAGTGCAGTCAGTGCGTCCTGCTCACAGTGTTCAGCTAGATCCGTTCCTGCTATTTACATTTAGTGCAGTGCGTCCTGCTCACAGTGTTCAGCTAGATCCGTTCCTGCTATTTACATTTAGTGCAGTGCGTCCTGCTCACAGTGTTCAGCTAGATCCGTTCCTGCTATTTACATTTAGTGCAGTGCGTCCTGGTCACAGTGTTCAGCTAGATCCGTTCCTGCTATTTACATTTAGTGCAGTCAGTGCGTCCTGCTCACAGTGTTCAGCTAGATCCGTTCCTGCTATTTACATTTAGTGCAGTCAGTGCGTCCTGCTCACAGTGTTCAGCTAGATCCGTTCCTGCTATTTACATTTAGTGCAGTGCGTCCTGCTCACAGTGTTCAGCTAGATCCGTTCCTGCTATTTACATTTAGTGCAGTGCGTCCTGCTCACAGTGTTCAGCTAGATCCGTTCCTGCTATTTACATTTAGTGCAGTGCGTCCTGCTCACAGTGTTCAGCTAGATCCGTTCCTGCTATTTACATTTAGTGCAGTGCGTCCTGCTCACAGTGTTCAGCTAGATCCGTTCCTGCTATTTACATTTAGTGCAGTGCGTCCTGCTCACAGTGTTCAGCTAGATCCGTTCCTGCTATTTACATTTAGTGCAGTCAGTGCGTCCTGCTCACAGTGTTCAGCTAGATCCGTTCCTGCTATTTACATTTAGTGCAGTGCGTCCTGCTCACAGTGTTCAGCTAGATCCGTTCCTGCTATTTACATTTAGTGCAGTGCGTCCTGCTCACAGTGTTCAGCTAGATCCGTTCCTGCTATTTACATTTAGTGCAGTGCGTCCTGCTCACAGTGTTCAGCTAGATCCGTTCCTGCTATTTACATTTAGTGCAGTCAGTGCGTCCTGCTCACAGTGTTCAGCTAGATCCGTTCCTGCTATTTACATTTAGTGCAGTGCGTCCTGCTCACAGTGTTCAGCTAGATCCGTTCCTGCTATTTACATTTAGTGCAGTGCGTCCTGCTCACAGTGTTCAGCTAGATCTGTTCCTGCTATTTACATTTAGTGCAGTGCGTCCTGCTCACAGTGTTCAGCTAGATCCGTTCCTGCTATTTACATTTAGTGCAGTCAGTGCGTCCTGCTCACAGTGTTCAGCTAGATCCGTTCCTGCTATTTACATTTAGTGCAGTGCGTCCTGCTCACAGTGTTCAGCTAGATCCGTTCCTGTTATCTTCCTACTGACAGGCAGGCTTGTCTGGTTACAGTATATAAAGCTACCTGAAGAAAATTACAGGTGTTCTATCCCAGCTTAGTGCAGCTACAGGCCATTAGTATGTCTGGAAGGCCAAGAAGGAGAGGCAGACAGTCACAAGCCAATAAGAGAGGGCAAGCAGGCTCTGTGTCTAGTGCTGGTCGTGGAGACGGTGCATCCTCATCAGCACGTGGCCATGGGACACGCTTGGCCTTTTTTTCGGCAGCTGGCCGTGTTGAGCCGCAACATGCAGAAAACTTGGTCGAGTGGATGACCAAGCCGTCCTCATCCTCCTCATCCTCTCTCACCCATGCCCAGGGTGCTTTGTCTGGCAAAGCAGCGGCCTCTTCCCTCAGCTCAATGTCATCAGTGACTCCTTCCCTAGCTCCACCATGTCCTCATGAGGATTCCCTCGAACTGTTTGACCACAGTGTTGGGTACATGCTCCAGGAGGATGCCCAGCGTTTGGAAGGCTCTGATGATGATACTGAGCTCGATGAAGGCAGTAACATGAGCACGGACAGAGGGGGTGCCCAAGAAGGACAGCAATCTGGCAGTCATGCTCCCCCTGCTGCAGCATACTGCCAGGTTTGCTCCAGTGATGAGGAGGGAGGGGATGATGAGGTCACTGACTCAACGTGGGTGCCTGATAGGAGAGAGGAGGAGGAGGAGGAGGAGGAGGCGGCACATCACCAACGAGGCAGGATGCCCTCCAGGGGCCAGCCTAAGGGCAGCACATTGACTGCATCACACCCCAAAGCTCCACATGTGCAGGGCGCTGCAGTCTCTGCGCGTTATTCAAAAAGTTCTTTGGTGTGGGCCTTTTTTGAGACGAGTGCATCAGATCGCACCGCTGCTATTTGCAACATATGTCTCAAGCGTATCTCGCGTGGCCAAAACATCTCCCGCTTGGGTACCACATGCTTGACCAGACATATGTTGACCTGCCATGCAGTTCGTTGGCAAGCATATCTAAAAGACCCACACCAAAGAACAAAGAGGATCTCTCCTTGCTCCTCATCAGCTGAGATTTCCAACCCCACTAGACCTTCAGTCCTCTCTGAGACCTGCAGTGAGAGGAATGAAGGTGTAGAATTAGGTGTGTCACAGCCAAGTACTTGTGGGCAATCTGCTTTTGGTACACCGACGCCAGATTGTACCAGGCAAATTTCCCTGCCCCAGCTGCTGCACCGCCGAAAGAAGTTTGCTCCCAGCCATCCACATGCCCAGCGGTTGAATGCTAGCTTGGCAAAATTGCTAGCACTTCAACTGCTGCCTTTTCAGTTGGTAGACTCTGCCCCCTTCCGTGAGTTTGTGGAATGTGCGGTTCCTCAGTGGCAGGTACCCAAACGCCACTTTTTCTCACGGAAGGCGATTCCAGCTCTCTACCGGCATGTGGAAGGCAATGTCCATGCCTCGCTGGACAGGGCGGTCAGCGGTAAGGTGCATATTACCGCTGACTCATGGTCCAGCAGGCATGGACAGGGACGTTACTTAAGTTTCACGGCGCATTGGGTGACTCTGCTGGCAGCTGGGAAGGATGCAGGACAAGGTGCAGTAGTGTTGGAGGTTGTTCCGCCACCACGCCTCCAAAATGCTGATTGTGACACACCTCTCTCCTCCACCCCCTCCTCTTCTTCTTCCTCCATGGCCTCTTCCTCGGAACCAGCGGTGCTCCGTAGGCGTTCAAGGGGCTACGCAAGTACGCAGGCCAAAAGATGCCATGCGGTGCTTGAGCTGGTGTGCTTGGGGGACAGGAGCCACACTGGGGCAGAGGTTCTGTCAGCTCTGCAGGGGCAGGTTCAGAGGTGGTTGACGCCACGCCAACTTAAGGCAGGAATGGTGGTTTGCGACAATGGCACCAACCTCCTCTCTGCCCTCCGACAGGGACAACTGACCCATGTGCCCTGTTTGGCTCACGTCCTTAACTTGGTGGTGCAGCGGTTCTTGGGCAGGTACCCGGGCTTACAGGATGTCCTGAGGCAGGCCAGCAAAGTCTGTGTGCATTTCCGCCGGTCATATAATGCCAGTGCTCGGCTGACGGACCTCCAAAAGGAGTTTAACCTGCCCAAGAACCGCCTAATCTGTGACATGCCCACCAGGTGGAACTCGACATTGGCCATGCTGCAGCGGCTGCACACGCAGCAGAGGGCCATAAATGAGTACCTGTGCGACTATGGCACCAGGACAGGGTCAGGGGACCTTGGTTTTTTTTCCCCACGCCAGTGGGCCATGATCAGGGATGCATGCACTGTCCTGTCACCATTCGAGGAGGCCACGAGGATGGTGAGCACTGACAGTGCATGCATCAGTGACACTGTCCCCCTTGTCCACCTGTTGGAGCACACGCTGCGTGGAATAATGGACAGGGCACTTGAGGCAGAACAGAGGCAGGAAGAGGAGGACTTCCTTAGCTCTCAAGGCCCCCTTTATCCAGACAGTGTTCCTGCGTGCCCGCCGATCACACAGGAAAAGGACGAGGAGGAGGAGGAGGAGGAGGAGGAAGATTGTGTCAGTATGGAGGTGGAGCCTGGCACTCAGCATCAGCAGTCTTTAAGGGATCAGTCCCAAGGAACACATGGACTTGTACGTGGCTGGGAGGAGGTGGCTGCGGACGTTGTTGTCCTTAGTGACCCAGAGGACTCCGGACCGAATGCCTCAGCAAACCTACGCTGCATGGCCTCCCTGATCCTGCAAAGCCTGCGTAAGGATCCTCGTATTCGTGGTATCAAGGAGAAGGACCAATACTGGCTGGCAACCCTCCTTGATCCACGTTACAAGGGTAAGGTTGCGGACCTTATCTTGCCATCGCAGAGGGAGCAGAGGATGAAACATCTTCGGGAGGCCTTGCAGAAAGGTCTGTGCAACGCGTTCCCAGAGACTGGGAGGTTACAAACTCCTGTTTCTGGACAACGTGTTGCTGAGGCTTCGGTCAGTCAAAGAAGGAGCGGTGGAGAAGGTGGCCGTCTGACCGATGCGTTCAGACAATTTTTTGGTCCGCAGCCCCAAGGTATGATCGGTTCCAGCAACCATCGCCAGCGTCTGTTTTACATGGTGCAGGAATACCTAGGGGCAAGATCAGACTTGGACACCTTTCCCACCGAAAATCCTCTGGGTTACTGGGTCTTGAGGATGGATCACTGGCCAGAGCTTGCACAGTATGCAATTGAGCTACTGGCCTGTCCTGCATCCAGCGTTCTTTCGGAACGCACATTCAGTGCTGCTGGAGGCGTGATAACCGATCACAGGGTGCGTCTGTCCACTGACTCGGTCGATCGGCTGACCTTCATAAAAATGAATCAGTCTTGGATCACCACCAGCTACCAAGCACCTGATGCTGATGTAACTGAATAATTTTTTTCAGATCCCTTCAAAGACTGCCTATGCTGATGCTGAGTGACTATCCCTGAGTAATTATCCTCTTCCTCCTCAATCATCACGCTGATAGCTTGTAAGAACATTTTTGGTTCTGGGCGCCACCACCAGTGCCTAAGGCACAATTTTTCAGCCCCTGTATAACAGGGGCGTGTAATTACAATTTTTGATGTAATACTTTGCAGCAGGGCTCGTTCCTGCATTCCAACTAGAGTGTCTGTGAGGGGTTGCAGTGTTGTGGCACCAGCACCAGTGCCTAAGGCCCAATTTTTCTGCCCCTGTCTAACAGGGGCGTGTAATTACAATTTTTGATGCAATACTTTGCAGCAGGGCTCGTTCCTGCGTTCCAACTAGAGTGTCTGTGAGGGGTTGCAGTGTTGTGGCACCAGCACCAGTGCCTAAGGCCCAATTTTTCTGCCCCTGTCTAACAGGGGCGTGTAATTACAATTTTTGATGCAATACTTTGCAGCAGGGTTCGTTCCTGCGTTCCAACTAGAGTGTCTGTGAGGGGTTGCAGTGTTGTGGCACCAGCACCAGTGCCTAAGGCCCAATTTTTCTGCCCCTGTCTAACAGGGGCGTGTAATTACAATTTTTGATGCAATACTTTGCAGCAGGGCTCGTTCCTGCGTTCCAACTAGAGTGTCTGTGAGGGGTTGCAGTGTTGTGGCACCAGCACCAGTGCCTAAGGCCCAATTTTTCTGCCCCTGTCTAACAGGGGCGTGTAATTACAATTTTTGATGCAATACTTTGCAGCAGGGCTCGTTCCTGCGTTCCAACTATAGTGTCTGTGAGGGGTTGCAGTGTTGTGGCACCAGCACCAGTGCCTAAGGCCTAATTTTTCAGCTCCTGTTCAACAGGGGCATGTAATTACAATTCTTGATCTAATATTTCACAGCAGGGCCCTGTGAGGGCTTACAGTGTTTTGGCCACAGCAACACCTAAGGCCCAAATTTCTGCTGAGTATATAGGGCAGGACCCTACTTTCAAACATCTAACTTACAAACGACTCCTACTTGCAAACGGAAGGAGACAACAGGAAGTGAGATGAAATCTACCCCTAGGAAGGGAAATTCTCTCATGTAAGAGTTAATATGGGAAAACAATTTCTCCTTTCCACTGATGCTTTCCAATCCTTGTTCCACAAAAAAACCCAAATTTTCAAAAAACATTTTTCATTGGGACAAAAAAGTGAGGTGAAATCTTCTGAAGAGGAGGAAAGACGTAAAACAAATGTCACAGGGGTGATAACCCTTCCCTATGTTTTCCAAAAAGCTTAGAAAAGATTTTTTGGCTGGAGCTAAACACGTTAAAAATGTTCAAAATTACAAACAGATTCTACTTAACAACAAACCTACAGTCCCTGTCTTGTTTGCACCGCCTGTATACTGCTGTTCAGAGTATATAGGGACCTTTCCTTATTTTAATTTGGGTGCGGGGTTCCCCTTAATATCCATACAAGACCCAAAGGGCCTGGTAATGGACTGGGGGGTACCCATGCCGTTTGTCTCACTGATTTTCATCCATATTGCCAGGACCCGACATGACATTAAACCCGCAAGCAGTTTTAAATGAGATTTTTTCCTTTAAAAATGACATTTGGTGCAGGGACTGTTCTAAACATGGGAAACACGCGTCACTTTACAGGCATACTATAGACACCCCCCAGGTACGATATTTAAAGGAATATTTCACTTTTTTTTTTTTACTTTAAGCATCATTAAAATCACTGCTCCCGAAAAAACGGCCGTTTTTAAAAGTTTTTTTTGCATTGATACATGTCCCCTGGGGTAGGACCCGGGTCCCCACACCCTTTTTAGGACAATACCATGCAAATTAGCCTTTAAAATGAGCACTTTTGATTTCGAACGTTCGAGTCCCATAGACGTCAATGGGGTTCTAACGTTCGTGCGAACTTGCGGTCCGTTCGCGGGTTCTGGTGCGAACCGAACCGGGGGGTGTTCGGCTCATCCCTAGCCACCACATCTAAGGACTGATAAGCTGCCTTATATTACATTTTTATTCCTAGGTTTAGATACTTTACACCCCTTTCACACTGAGGCGCTTTACAGGCGTTTTTGCAATCAAAATAGTGCCTGTAAAGCGCCTGTAAACTGCCTCTTCTGCAGCCCCAGTGTGAAAGCCCGAATGCTTTCACACTGGGGCAGTGCACTTGCAGGACAGGAAAAAAAGTTCTGCAAGCAGCATCTTTGGGGCAGTGGGGGAGCAGTGTATACACCGCTCCTGCACCGCCCCTCCACCGCTCCTCCACGGCCCCTGCGTTAAATGTGCTTTGAAAGCAGCGCTAAGTGGGCACTTTTAACCCCTTCTTAACCCCTTCTGGGGGGTTAAAAGCACCCCGCTAGCGGCGCCAATGCGCTGCTATAACAGAGGTAAATCACCGCTAGAACTAGCGGCGCTTTACCACTAAAGCCCGCACTGCCCCAGTGTGAAAGGGGTCTTAAAGCTGAACTCCAGGTTTGATCTTTATTGCGTACTCAGGCTTAGAGTTGGGCGAACAGTTCGGGCTGAGCAAAAGTTCTGCCCGAACATTGCCTGTTTGGCGAACACCCAAATTTGTGAGGCGCTCGGTGGGATGTTCGTCCGGCGAGCGCCACACAATGCACTGCATTCTGTACAGTGCATTCTAGGGCCCTAATTGGATAAAGCCTTGCACTAGACCACTGGTCAGGTGCAAGGCTTTGCCAATTAGAGCACAGAGCAGTGTCAGAACCCTGATTGGAGAAAGTGATGATGACTTTGTCCAATCACAGCTCAGTGTTCATAGCCCCCCCACACACACACTTTAAAAGGTTCCTTCCCACAGGAAGATTTTGCAGTGTGTTGTTGGATTGGAGACAGATAGAGCAGGGCTCAGTTTGCTACTAGCGAGTAATGCCCCGTACACACGATCGGAAATGCCGCCAGCAAAAGACCGATGTGAGCTTTTGGTCATAAAATGCGACCGTGTGTATGCTCCATCGGACTTTTGCTGGCGGAATCCCATCCAGCAAAAGATTGAAAGCAGGTTTTCTATTTTTCGGTCGGATAAAGTTCCTATCCGAAAATGCGATTGTCTGTATGCAATTTGGACGCGCAAAAAATCAGCATGCTCGGAAACAATTCGACGCATGCTCGGAAGCATTGAACTTATTTTTTCGTCTCGTCGTAGTCTTGTACGTCACCGCGTTCTTGACAGCCGAAAGTTCAGAGAACTTTTGTGTGACCATGTGTATTCAAGGCAAGCTTGAGCGGAATTCCGTCGGAAAAACCATCCAAGTTTTTTCTCACGGAAATTCCGCTCGTGTGTACAGGGCATTAGTGTGTTCACTTAATGTGACTCTGAGTGTAGAGTGTTAGTATAGTGTGTCAGTATAGTGCAGTGTTTAACACAGCATTACATAACATTTAGTACTGTACACTTTTTTTTTTGCCTTTTTTTTTTGTCCCCATGCCTGCCCAACTTTTTTCCCTGCCGCAGTTTTTCTGACTGCGATGCTGATGTTCCCCCCTTTTAATTTTTTTTAATAGTTTTTACGTTTCTGTCAGCGTCAGTCCTCAATTTAAAGTGCACCAAATACCACTTTTCATTCAATAAAGTGCACTCGAACACACATGTTCCCCTAGCCACAGTTTTTTTACAGTACCTCTATAGGGTTATGGTGTGACGGCACCACCAACACCCAAAGACCAATTTTTCCGCACCTGTTTGACCAGAGCATCCAATTTCAATTTTTCTACAGCAAGGCCAATTCTTATGCAGCGTACACACGGGCAGACTTTCCGACCGGACTGGTCCGACAGACCGAATTCGGCAGACAATCCGACCGTGTGTGGGCTGCATCATACTTCTGACAGTCGGAAATCTGACGGACTTTAGATTTGAAACCTGCTTCAAATCTTTACGTCGTAACTCCGCCGGACTCAGTTCCTAACGAAAGCCCGTTCGTCTGTATGCTGATCCAACGGACCAGATACGACGCAAGGGCAGCGTACTATATCTCGCGCTCGCTGCAATAGGAAAAACAAATTTTCCTATTGCGGCGAGCACGAGGGGGAGGCGACAATGTCCCTTAGGTCTGGTGTGGATTTTAAGAGGAACCCCCATGCCGAAAAAACGGTGTGGGGTCCCCCCCGAATCCATACCAGACCCCTATCCGAGCACGCAGCCCGGCCGGTCAGGAAAGGGGGTGGGGATGAGCGAGCGCCCCCCTCCTGAACCGTACCAGGCCGCATGCCCTCAACATGGGGGGGTCCCCATGTTGATGAGGACAAGGGGCTCCTCCCGACAACCCTGGCCGTTGGTTGTCGGGGTCTGCGGGCGGAGGCTTATCGGAATCCAGGAGCCCCCTTTAATAAGGGGGCCCCCAGATCCCGGCCCCGCACCCTATGTGAATGAGTATGGGGTACGTCGTACCCCTACCCATTCCCCTAGGTAAAAAAGTGTCAATACAAAAAACACACTACACAGATTTTTTAAGTAATTTTTTAGACAGCTCTGGGGTCTTCTTCCGACTTCGGGGGTCTTCTTCCGACTTCGGGGGTCTTCTTCTGACTTCACCGCTGTCTCTGGCCTCTTCTCCTGGTGTCTGGTTCCTCTCCCGCTCTCCGGCCTCTTCTCCCGGTGTTCGACCTCTTCTCCCGGTGTCCGGTTCTTCTGCCGGCTCCTCCGCTATCTTCTACGGCTCTTTTGCTAGCGGTGGCCCGGACTTCTGCGTCGTCTTCTTCCCTCTTCTCTTCTTCTGATGTTGACTTGACGCTCTCTCTCCCGCTGTAATGGTGTGTGAGCGCTCCGCAATGACTTATATAGGCGGTGACCCCGCCCCCTTATGGCGTCACAGCCCCGGGGCATGCTGGGACTGTGACATCATAAGGGGGTGTGGTCAACATTACCCGGTGACCACACCCCCTTATGACATCACAGTCCCAGCATGCCCCGGGACTGTGACATCATAAGGGGGCGGGGTCACCGCCTATATAAGTCATTGCGGAGCGCTCACACACCATTACAGCGGGAGAGAGCATTGTGTCAACATGGGAAGAAGAGAAGAGGGAGGAAGACGACGCAGAAGTCCGGGCCACCGCTAGCAAAAGAGCGGCAGAAGATAGTGGAGGAGCCAGCAGAAGAACCGGGAGAAGAGGTCGAACACCAGGAGAAGAGACCGGAGAGCAGGAGAAGAACCAGACACCGGGAGAAGAGGTCGGAGACAGCTAGGAAGTCGGAAGAAGACCCCTGAAGTCAAAAGAAGACCCCCGAAGTCGGAAAAAGACCCCCGGAGCTGTCTAATAAATTACTTAAAAAAACCTGTGTAGTGTGTTTTTTTATTGACACTTTTTTCCCTAGGTGAATGGGTAGGGGTACGACGTACCCCATACTCATTCACATAGGGTGGGGGTCCGGGATCTGGGGGCCCCCTAACCAACGGCCAGGGTTGTCAGGAAGAGGCCCTTGTCCTCATCAACATGGGGACAAGGTGCTTTGGGGTGGGGGGGACCGCAGGGCCCCCCTCCCCCAAAGCACCCACCCTCCCATGTTGAGGGCATGCGGCCTGGTACGGTTCAGGAGGGTGGGGGGCACTCGCTCGTCCCCACCCCCTTTCCTGACTGGCCAGGCTGCGTGCTCGGATAAGGGTCTGGTATGGATTTTGGGGGGACCCCCACGCTGTGTTTTTGGCGTAGGGGGTTCCCCTTAAAATCTATACCAGACCTAAGAGCCTGGTATGCCCCGCGACGGGGCTCGCAAGGCGTCAATCGCGCCGATAAAAGTGGCGAGATTGACTTCCTTTTCTAGTCCCGTTGTACCCGAGTCACGTTCAAAATTAACGGACTTGTTTGTGTGTGGGCAAGTCCGTTCATTTGGAAAGTCCGCCGTAACTCCGTCGGGAACTAGGTCCGCTGGAAAGTCCGGTCGTCTGTAGGCAAGTCCGTCCGTAGTCCGGTCGTGTGTAGGCAAGTTAGTCCGTCAAAAAAGTCTGTCAGAAATCTGTAAAAAGTCCGTCGGAAAGCCCGTCGGACCAGTCCGGTCGGAAAGTCCGCCCGTGTGCATGCAGCATTACTTTCATCAACCAGGGGTTGATCCGGTGTCTAATCTCGGGAGGGGCACTGCCAAAATTTTTGCTGGCAATTTGTCGGGGCAATGGCTGGTGTTAGCGCTTCAATCACCATGGCACTGTGGTTGTATGGTGTCTTTTTTCAGCTGGAACTTGGTGGAACTCAGTTCCACCACCTCTGGCTCAGGCTCTCTGCCTACCACTATCACCTGTAAACACAGAAGTCACCTACAGTGGAGGTACTAGGGCCGGCTGGGTGCTTCAGCCTAATACAGCAACAAAAGTAAGATAAGTGGACGATGGTGGAGCTTTTAAGGAAGGGGAGGTTGCATGGAGAGGTCAGAGCTGAAGATGGGCAAAAGTGAGATGCAAAGGTAAGCAGCTGTGGAAGAAGGCTGAACTCTGCAATCTCTTTGTAGTACACCCCCAAACTCTGCACTCTGTATGTAATGCACTCCTGGTGTTTAATGCCCCTTAAGACCCTCCCACTGTGATGAGGTTTGGTGTGTGGGTGTGTGTTTGGGGGGGCCGTGATTGAGTTCCTGCACCTATTATCTGAGAAAAAAGCCCTGGTCAGGGTGATTGAAGCGCATTATTTCTATTATTACTGTATTGTAATGTATAATGAAATAGTTCAACTTACCATAATGCAGAAATCAGTGGGAGCCCTGAGCGTATCACTTGCCACCGTCGCCTGCCACCAGATGGGGATTGTCACTTGCTACGTCGCCTGTTATCAGATGCATCTTGTCACTTGCCACTGTTGTCTGCCACCAGATGTAGCTTGTCACTTGCCACAGTCGCCTGCCACCAGATGCAGCTTGTCACTTACCATTGTCGCCTGCCACCAGATGCAGCTTGTCACTTGCCACAGTCACCTGTCACCAGATGCAGCTTGTTACTTTCCACAGTCGCCTGTCACCAGATGCAGCTTGTCACTTGCCAATCGTCGCCGGCCACCAGATGCAGATTGTCACTTGCCACAGTCGCCTGTCACCAGATGCAGCTTGTCACTTGCCATCGTTGCCTGCCACCAGATGCAGCTTGTCACTTGCCACCGTCGCCTGCCAACTGATGCGGATTCTCACTTGCCATGTCGCCTGCCACCAGATGCGGATTGTTACTTGCCACGTCGCCTGCCACCAGATGCAGATTGTTACTTGCCACGTCGCCTGCCACCAGATGCGGATTGTCACTTGCCACGTCGCCTGTTATCAGATGCACCTTGTCACTTGCCACCATTGCTTGTCATCAGATGCAGCTTGTCACTTGCCACCATTGCCTGCCACCAGATGCGGATTGTCACTTGCCAGTAGCCAGTGACAGTGTCCCTGTTGTCCCAGAGTGAGGGCGGGCAGTGAGAGATGATGTAATCTCTCTGCTACCCGCGCCTGCACAGTAATGACAGTCTTCTTTAAGACACAGAAATGCGGTGATGCAGGGGGCGGTGAGAGACAATGTCATCTCTCTGCTCACCCGCCTGCCAGCTCAGCAGCCTGACAGCCTGCTCCCTCACCCGCCGGCTCTCTGAGTCACCCACCAGCCTGCTCACTGACTCTCGGCACCTGCCCGCCTGCCCGCCCACCAGCCTCCTCACTGACCCACGGGGCCTTGCCCGCCCACCCACAAGCCTGCTCACTGACCCGCGGCACCTGCCCACCTGCCACTCACTGACTCGTGCCACCTGCCCGCCAGCCTGTTCACTCACCTGCGGAAGCGGCCCGCTCAGCAGCCTGCTCGCTAAGTCACTGGACAACCTGTCACCAACAGTACCTCTATAGAGTTACGGTGTGGAGGCACCACCAACACACAAAGCCCACTTTTTCTGCACCTGCTACTTGTATCCAAAGTCTGCAAAATGGACACCAGAATTTAGCTAAAAAAAATTGTCATTCACTTGCCGATCGGGCCATAAGCGAATGACGGCTACAGCACAGTAGGCCAATTTTGGGAGGGCGTACAATGACATCCTCCCAGACTCGCACTTCCCGCGCGCCCCCTGGGGCGTGCACACAGCAGTGTCCATGCTAGCCGGGGTCACAGGACCTGTTGCATCACGGATCGTGGTAATGACAGTGGCCATTTATGACATGATTGCTCCATCCAATGACGGAGCAATCACTTGTCAACAAACTGGTGCATGTCCTGTTCAGCTCTCTCTTCTCTCTGTACACTCCGATCAGTTTACTTACTGTAGCAAACCCCCGGAGGAGCTGCTTTTGATTATTGGTTGTTCTGCCTCTCAACCCCAGCGAACTGTCCCAGCCCCTCTGGCACACCTAGCTCAGTGGCAAATAGAATAACCTGATAATAATACACAACAAAGTGCTGTATTTTTGAGTTTATTTAGAGTAGAATAACATTTAGATTAACATTAGTCAGCCAAGGCCTGTGTGAATAGCCAGGACTTGTTTGAAACAGTGAGAGAAAAAAAAAAAACAGTCAGTAACACTATGCAACAGATAAAAGGGTAAATCACAATATACACAAGTTAGGTAAATTCCCCTAGACACGCTGTTGATGTGTGACAAATGCTATGGCTAAAGGGGAACCCCAGGCCGGCCTATAACTCTTCCAATACACACAAGGAAGGGATTCTAAACAAAACAGCGTGTCCCCTTTAAGAGTTATCTCAATAGTGTACCCTGAGCAAAGCTTTGCATTTAGTCTCTTCACCGGCATGTAGGAGCTCTGTGGATAAAGGCCTCTCAACATAGCAAGCAGTGATCAAAAGGAATGTAGGTAGCTGGTGCTATGATGTAGCATTCCTTTGAGTATTCCAGATAACAGGGCCTGTACACAGCATTCAAGTGGGGTGTCTTATGAAATGCAATATGTTCCTGGGCAAAGCCCTCTCACTAATACTTTACACAGTCAGCGGTCCTCCACAGAGCGATCGATCGATTCTCCTGGCTGCAGGTGTGTCACAATGGCGTCCTGTCTTTTGGACTGTTGGAACGGCCTCCCTTGTGAACGTTCTCCGTGGCTGCAGAGCGTCTTGCTGGAGCATGCAGGTACTGTTCCTCTGGGCTGGGCTGCAGACTGTGTGTCACTGGGTCGGCTACAATCCCCCTCTCACTCACAGCAACAGATGCAGCTCTCCCCTCATGGATTGAATCAGTCTGAAGAGGTACCTGCTACATTACCTTGCACAGAGCAGGTAAGTATTATATGTTTGTTGTTTTTAAAAAAAAAAACCTTTACAATCACTTTAATCTTGGCCTGAGTGTACTATAATTTGTCTTCTTCACATTATTTCTTAAGGGGCCAGCCGATTTCTAAACTTTTTTTTAACTAGCAACAGAGTTGCTTTAAAGTGGTTCTAAAAGTTTAAGATTTTGTATCTTCATGCATTCTATGCATGAAGTTACAAAAACGTATCTGTGCAGCAGCCCCCCCTAATACTTACCTGAGCCCCACTGCGATCCAGCAATGTGCATGAGAGCAGCGGCTCTCCCTCCTCACTGACTGAGACAGCAGCGAGAGCTGTTGGCTCTCGCTGCTGTCAATCACAGCCAGTGAGCCCATGAGAAGAGAGAGGGGACGGGGCCAAGCTTTGGCTCTGTGTGTGAATAGACACACAGAGCAGCGGCTTGGGATCGAGCCTGCTTGGGTGCCCCCATTACAAGCTGCTTGCTCTGGGGGCACTCAGCAGGAGGGAGGGGCCAGGAGCACTGGCGGGGGACCCGAGAAGAGGAGAATCGGGGCTGTTCTGTGCAAAACCACTACACAGAGCAGGTAAGTATACCATTTTTTAAAAATTGCCTTTAATATCACTTTAAAACAATACTGTACTTTGCCCATGAAGAGCAATGTCCCCCTCTCCAGCAGCATATGCTTACCTTCTACTTGCATCCCTGCTACTGTTCAGCACCTTGGAGAATATATATAGAACCTCTAGGTATGATGGAGCATGTGACTCACTTCACGGGCATGGCACAGGTTCACTTTAAGCCTATATAAGCTCTAGGTCAGCTCTAACCCAAAACTTACACAGTGGTTTAGGACCATGTCACACCAACCCTAAAACATTGTTGAATGCACTTCTGCATGCGCATTTTTGATGCATTCTGGTGCGTTTCTTCCCCTCTTTTTTTCTTCATCTCAATCGAGGACGTGTGCATTCTGGTGCATTTTTGATGCATTTTGCCAGGTTCCAGATGCGTTCCATACAGAGAAAATGCAACATGTTCTACTTTTATTGATTGCACTGCACTGGTGTGAACTAGGACTATTGGAATTCATGTTAAACACTTTTCATGCATTGTTGATGCAGAATTAGGTACTACAGGGAACTGCTCCAAGCCTCACTCTGAATTGCCTCTAAGCCCCAGTGCAGTACCCAATACCACTACTCCACATTCATACTAAATTCTAAATCAATATTCATTCTAATTAAATAAATGCATTGCCAGACTGGAATCCAAACAGACCAATATATAGATATATATAAAATTAAAAACAAAAATGAACAAGCAATCACGAGCTACCCATGGCATATCACAAGACAAAGTTAAGACAAGACAACTGATTCATATTAGTGACAACAAGGACATTTCCAGAACTCAGAGGACCAATCCTGATAAGAAACCAAGAGAGTCTATGTATTATTCTGTCTGTACACTGGGGGGAGCTGTTGTTATCCTTTTGTTATAGGATTGCATGAAATTAAAAGTATTTAAAGTGATCGTCTCTCTAAAAAAATTATTATAAATAGACCAACCTCCCATTCGCACCTGAGCTCAGAGCTACAAAACCCTCAACATTAAAGGGTAACCCCAGTTTTGGGCAGAAAAAAGTATAAATAAAAAAAAAAACATATAACATTTACAATTACTACACAAGCCACATTGTAATTGAATGTTATTAAATATTGCCTTTTTTGTTCAGTCTGCAAAGCTGTAATTGTCTGGAAAATTAAATATGGCAACCTGGAGGCGTTCGGTATACATATAGTATACCGAGTATATGTGCAGATTTACATGGGAGCACTTTTTTAACAATATTTCATTACATGACCTTTTAACTATGGCCAGCAGGTTTAGAAAGGCCAAAAAGGGGGCTTTTGGTTAAGGCAGCCCCCTCATTTTAAAAGAGGGACACAGAGCAGCCAACGTTTTATTGAAATAGAAGCTGTTGTAAGGAAGAGAAATGGGTGGGACTTTAAACACTAGCCGACCAGCTGCCGCAGTTATATTGTGAATAACCAATATAAACATGCCACCGATGATGTCAACTCTGACGAAACGTGTAGGACTTCATCCATGCCAGTGATGTCACCATGTATTCCAAATTTATGAGGAATTTGGACCGGTTTCTGTGAACAATTGTCTTTGTTTAAAGCTGGATTTTATCTGCTACACTGTAAGTTACTAGCACTATTCTGTCTCAATAAACGTGTTTACAGTTTTACACTATATGTGTGTTTTCCATTTATCCCCCATGTTCATCATGATGGAGTTATCCTTACTACTAGCCATGATACCACCCTTACTGTCATAAGAGGGTAAAAGGATTGAATTTCCTGCTCTGGGTTTATATACAGCGCTTCTGACTCTTATAACTTGGAGTCCAGAGTTTCTGTTAAGGAGGCAATATATTTATTTTTCGGCGGGGGTACATCTTGGTGATAGATTTATAGATTTGTCATGTCCACTCATACTGGATGCACATCACAAAAGTATCCAATTGGTGGAATCTGCACTTTGTTTGGCCACTATGGAAAACAACATGAACTGGTTTTATCATATACAGTGGGGCAAAAAAGTATTTAGTCAGCCACCAATTGTGCAAGTTCTCCCACTTAAAAAGATGAGAGAGGCCTGTAATTGTCATCATAGGTATAGCTCAACTATGAGGGACAAAATGTGGAAACAAATCCAGACAATCACATTGTCTGATTTTTGAAAGAATGTATTTGCAAATTATGGTGGAAAATAAGTATTTGGTCACCTACAAACAAGCAAGATTTCTAGCTCTTATAGACCTGTATCTTCTTCTTTAAGAGGCTCCTCTGTCCTCCACTCATTACCTGTATTAATGGCACCTGTTTGAACTTGTTATCAGTATAAAAGACACCTGTCCACAACCTCAAACAGTCATACTCCAAACTCCACTATGGTGAAGACCAAAGAGCTGTCGAAGGACACCAGAAACAAAATTGTAGACCTGCACCAGGCTGGGAAGACTGAATCTGCAATAGGCAAGCAGCTTGGTGTGAAGAAATCAACTGTGGGAGCAATAATTAGAAAATGGAAGACATACAAGACCACTGATAATCACCCTCGATCTGGGGCTCCACGCAAGATCTCACCCCATGGGGTTAAAATGATCACAAGAACGGTGAGCAAAAATCCCAGAACCACACAGGGGGACCTAGTGAATGACCTGCAGAGAGGCAGAGAGCTGGGACCAATGTAACAAAGGCTACCATCAGTAACACTCTATGCCGCCAGGGACTCAGATCCTGCAGTGCCAGACGTGTCCCCCTGCTTAAGCCAGTACATGTCCGGGCCCGTCTGAGGTTAGCATTTGGATGATCCAGAAGAGGATTGGGAGAATGTCGTATGGTCAGATGAAAACAAAGTAGAACTGTTTGGTAGAAACACAACTCATCGTGTTTCCAGGAGAGAGAATGCTGAGTTGCAGCCAAAGAACACTATACCTACTGTGAAGCATGGGGGTGGCAACATCATGCTTTGGGGCTGTTTCTCTGCAAAGGGAACAGGACGACTGATCCATGTACATGAAAGAATTAATGGGGCCATGTATCGTGAGATTTTGAGTGCAAACCTTCTCCCATCAGCAAGGGCATTGAAGATGAAAGGTGGTTGGGTCTTTCAGCATGACAATGATCCCAAGCACACTGCCCGGGCAACAAAGGAGTGGCTTCGTAAGAAGCATTTCAAAGTCCTGGAGTGGCCTAGCCAGTCTCCAGATCTCAACCCCATAGAAAACCTTTGGAGGGAGTTGAAAGTCCGTGTTGCCCAGCGACAGCCCCAAAACATCACTGATCTAGAGGAGATCTGCATGGAGGAATGGGCCAACATACCAGCAACAGTGTGTGACAACCTTGTGAAGACTTACAGAAAACATTTGATCTCTGTCATTGCCAACAAAGGATATATAACAAAGTATTGAGATAAACTTTTGATATTGACAAAATACTTATTTTCCACCAAAATTTGCAAATAAATTCTTTCAAAAATCAGATAATGTGATTGTCTGGATTTGTTTCCACATTTTGTCTCTCATAGTTGAGGTATACCTATGATGACAATTACAGGCCTCTCTCATCTTTTTAAGTGGGTGGGAGAACTTGCACAATTGGTGGCTGACTAAATACTTTTTTGCCCCACTGTAAACCACTGATTACCACGACTTTGATCAGGACATGATCAGGACTGCATAGCTCCAGAGGGAGATCCATAGCTGCAGACTCAGAAATTGGCAGTGGGGAGGAAAGATCAATCTCTTCAAGAAATGTAGAAATAGGTATTCTCTGTTTTCCACACCTGTACAGGGAACTTTAGCCTCTGCAGGGCAATCTGATTAAGGCAAAGGCAAAGGTTCATCAGCAAAATTGATCAAGTCTCTTGTTTCTTTCTCAGAAGTTGGGCTAGTACTCTCAACCTTGATCCTATTAGCTTCCCTGAACTTTGGTAGGATTTCCAGTTTTGGACTGAGTGATCTGCGTATTGTTTTAGTCACTTTATTCAGCACTTTAGTCTGCACTCCTCCTCCTTTCTCATTCATAGTTCCTGCATCAGGTTCAGTTTCTGTAAGCCACATCCAGAAAGGCACTATTTCCAAATCTTCTTCTTCCTCATCATCTTCTTCTTCCTCTGGTAATACAGTGCGGGTAGGATCTTGTCGCGGTACATATTCTTCTTCCTCATCATCTTCTTCTTCCTTTGGTAATACAGTGGGAGTGGAAGCTTGCCGCTGTGAACGAGTCCTGAGTGGAGTTGGCTTTGGAGGAGTTGAAAGAGGTACTTGAGGCACCCTGACCACATCAGACAATGGAAGCAGATGTTTTTTTTTCACACCTTTAAAGGCCCTTGTTTCCTTTCAGGTCTGATTTGGTAGAATGGTAGCCTGCGAAGTTATTTAGAAATGACATAAAGTTGCGGTCGCCATCGGTCAGCCAGCTTATGTTTCCCTGGTACCCCCAAGTTCTTCAATAACACACAATCTCCTGGTTGTAAATCATGTATTCTCACTTTTAGATCAAAATTTCTTTCGTTCCGTGTTTCCCTGGCCGAGGTATGTTCTATGGTTTTCTCATATGCTTGCTGCAGGTTCTTTCTTAGCCTTTCAACATAACTCTGTGAGAGGTCAAAGAGGTGTTGTTAACGGGAGTGCCAAAAACTAAGTTAATAGGAAGGCGAGCTTCTCTCCCAAACATGAGGCGATATGGAGAATAGCCAGTGGCATCGCTCACGGTACTGTTGTAAGCATGTACCACAGCTGCAATATGATTTCCCCAGTGCTGTTTTGTCTCCAGAGGCAGAGTCCCCAACATATTCAACAAAATCTGGTTAAACCTCTCAGGCTTAGGATCCCCTTGTGGATGGTAAGGCATGGTCCGGGACTTCTTTATGCCTAGCAAGGTGCACAGCTGGCGGACTAACTGACTCTCAAAATCTCTTCCTTGATCAGAATGGATTCTGACAGGCAGCCCATAGTGCATGAAGAACTTCTCGACAAGGACTTTGGCCACAGTGGTTCCTTCTGATCCTTAGTGGGATAGGCCTGCGCATAACGGGTGAAATGGTCAGTCACCACCAGAATATTATTTCTTCCACCTGTATCAGGTTCCAGGCACAGAAAATCAATGCAAATCAACTCTATAGGCTCTTGGCTCTGCAAATGTCCCATGGGAGCAGCCCTAACTGGTAATGTCTTAAGCTGGATACATGCTAAACAGGAGTGACAATAACTTTCTATCTCTCCTCTCATATTGGGCCAGTAGAACCTCTCTAATTAGGTGGAAAGTCCTCTGTTCCTAAATGCCCATGCTCATCATGCAAAGAGATCAGGATGGTTGAACAATGTTTCTCAGGAAGAAATAACTGCCATTTTTCCTCCCTATCTTCTGAAGGACCTCGCCTATACAGTACTCCATCCTTTAACTGCAATCTGTTCCATTCCCAATGTAGAATCTTCGCTCCAATCACAGAGCTCTTCATCAGCAATCCAGGATCATGCTTGTTCAGGGCTTGAATAGCCTGATCCCTTCTTAGATCTCTTTTGGACAATGGAGAAAGGCCCTCACCTCAGACTTGCATCAGCCCACAGTAGCGTCTGGGTATCCCAGTGGGGTGGACTCCAATGGATTTGGGTGCAACATCTCCCTTCATCTTCCAAGCCATGCCTTGGCACAAGACCTGCACACCTTCTGAAGTCACATAGGCCCAATCCCCTGACACTGCCTCCCTTCTATGAGGTCTATCAGATAAGGCATCTGCATCTTGATTTCCTGCCCCAGATCGGTACTTTAGGTTGAATTGGAATCCAGCCAGGGCGGCCAGCCATCTGTGTCCTGTTGCATCCAATTTGGCTGAAGTCAGAAAGTAGGTCAAAGGATTGTTATCTGTCTTTACTACGAACTCAGCTCCATTCAAGTAATCCTTCAGTTTGCCACTTACAGCCCATTTTAGAGCCAAGAACTCCAGCTTGTGAATGGGGGGTAGTTTCTTTCAGATGGAGTAAGGCTACGACTCACATACTGTAAGCCATAGATAGAGAACTCCTCGCAAACCATCTTTACTCTACATCTTCTACATGAAGTTCATAATGCTTGCCAGGGTCAACATAAACAAAAACTGGGGCTTCAGTGAGACTCTTCTTTAAGTGCCAAAAAGCCTCTTCACACTGATGAGTCAATTGATCTTGTACTGATTCTCCCTTCTTACCACAGCCAGATTTCTTTGCCTTGGACTCAATCTCTCCTTCTCCCGTGGCCATTCGTAGCAGTTCTTTAGGAGGCCGAGCAATCCTGGCGAAATTTGCTACAAACCTGCGATAATAAGAGCAGAATCCAAGGAAGGATTTTAATTCAGTCACAGTCCTTGGCCTAGGCCATCTAGTAACAGCCTCCAACTTCTTTGGGCCCGTGGCAACCCCTCCTGCAGAGACAACATGACCAAAGTACGTAACAGAAGTTCTGTAGAACTGACACTGGAGCCGTGTAAAAACCTTCTCTAACCGGGCTTCATGCTCTTCTAGCATTCTTCTAAACACAATAATGTCGTCCAGATACACTAATACTTCTAATAGGTTCATGTCTCCTACTGTTCTTTCCATCAATCGCTGGAAGGTTGCTGGGGCCCCTGACAATCCCTGAGGCATCCGGCTGAACTCGTAGAACCCCAAAGGGCAGATAAATGCATTTTTTTCTCTGTCTTCCGTTTGCATGGTGATCTGGTAGTACCCACTCTTCAAATCGAGTACACTAAACCATTTAGATCCAGTAAGACACTGGAGAGTATCTTCAACGAGAGGGGTTGTGTACTGATCAGGAATGGTGCGGCGATTTAAAGTCCGGTAGTCAATACACATGCGTAGTGACCCATTCTTCTTCCGCACCACCACAATAGGGGATGCGTAAGGGCTTCTAGACTCCTGAATGACCCCTGACCTCTTCAACTCGGCCAACTGCTCTTGAAGGTCTTCCAGGTCACTGAGAGGTATTCTCCTAGCTCACTCTCGAAAGGACTTATCCTCTTGCAACCGAATTTGGTGCTGAGCGCTCTTGGCACATCCCACATCAAAGTCATTCTTCGTGAAAATCTTCTCCCATCTCGTCAGTTGTGACTTCATTCTTTGCTGCCATACAAAGGGTAAAGCTTCAGCACAACGCATGAAACCCTTCCGCATCTGCTGACAACTCTCTCTCCCATCAGCCTCTTCAGGAAGCACAGGGGTGGCTACGTTCACTCGTCCCACCAACATACGTGCCCCTAATGTGATCGGATGGTCTGTGACATTCTAAAGACTAACTGGCACCTTCTTTCCAGTTCGAGACAGGTCCTTGGTGGGAACCAATTCAGGGACCATCTCTAATCCAACAGCTTGAGCTTGTTCATCAGTTTCTAATACAACAAAGGGGCCCGGTTGGTCCCAGGTCAGCTTGACTGTGGCCTTCAAACGAGACACTTCTCCAGGCTGCAACACTCTCTCCCTGGTCTCCAACTTCCACAGGCATCCTACTCCCTCGGCAGGGGCACTCTGCTCTCTTGCCACACGTCGGCAAGCTTGAAGTAACTGAGGATGGATCTTGTTAGGGGTGGAACTATCTTCTCCCAATACAGACAACAGTCTCCTCACCAAGTCAGTGTTCATCCCAATCAATATCGAATTCCGTCCAGCCCCTGGTGGCCTGGGGCATACAACTGCCAAGGTATCAAATGCTTCCACTTTCCCAACAGCTGCTGTTCCAAATGATATCTGAATGGGGTTATACCCATCATATGGGCATTTCACAGTTCCAATTCCCCAGATCGCTAGTTCTTTGAGTTTGCGTAGAGGAATGTGGCTCAGGTACTTGTCATAAAAGTCTCCATACAAGAGCGTGACTTGAGCACCAGTGTCCAGCAAGGCTCTAGTGTAAATACCCTCCACTGGTACAGACACTATTGGGGATGGCCCCACTAATCTCTCTGGGAATTTCTCTAGGTTGTTTCTAGTAGGGTTGGGTCTGCAATCTCTCTTTGGTGTACTCTGAGAGGACCTAACAATGGCTCTAGGTGGTGATAAGACATTGACCCTCTGTGCCCGGGTCCCTGACCCCGGTGACGGGTTACTTGACTACAAAGGTAGCAAGAATGTTGACGCCGGGTCTTTCTTCTGGGGCCTCCTCTTGGCCTTCCTTCTCTTTCCAATCTTGGACCTCTTTTTCTTGTCGGGGTTCCCAGCTGGCTCCTTCACTGAGACCCCTGAAAGTTTCCCACCTTCTGATCTAGGAACAACTTTTGTAACACTTTTTTATGAGTTCTGCCAGCAGTTCGGCATTTCCTTCCTTCTGCGGGCACTGCGCCTTGAAGTGTCCTGGTTCCCTACACTGGAAACACTTGCGGATGCTGGTCCTTTCGGCCTGTGCTTTGGCTTGAGCCACCATAACATGCATCAAAACTTGTTGCACATGCTCTTGAACTTGGACCTCAGTGTGTGGCGTCCTAACCAGGGTAACTTTGGGTGTATAAAGACAAAAAGAAGGAAAAGCAATTCTTCAGAGAGGGACACAAAATTACCAAAATATGAATTATGTTTATTGAAAAAAAATTTTTTTTCACGACTCCACGAGGCTGACGTACTCTCCCGGGAACATCATGACCGGATGATCGTATGCAGCATGCTGCACGCTGATTTCTGCAGTCTCCAGGTCAACCAAGACGTCCCCCGGAAACCTTCACTGGTATCCCCCCAGTGACACCAGCCCAACAGACGGAAGTAGCCTGATTGACTGGCCGGAGATGAACAGAGCTACAAGTGGTTTTCTTCCACTGATCGTGTGTTTCATGATTCGGGTGAGATCTTTCCTTTCCGTATCCTGTTAAGGACTGTTATTTACTCCATCATTTGTCATCCACCCGCTAGCAATCAATTCATACCGATACCGTTACATCCTGAAAACTGCTCACACTCTCCAGGGCCCATAGTCTCTCTCACACAGGCGCTGACCTTCCCTGTCCATTGTGCTCAACAGCACTTCATTCCTACAGTGAACTTTTTTCATCCACGACCATAATGTCCACTGTCCTATTTACTTACAGGTGATCATCAGGTTCTACAAGTAATGACATTTAATAGCGGACACAATTCCCTAAATGGCTGCATTCCCATCCATCCTCCTTTTTGATTCCAGTGTCATTATTATTCTGATATCCATCGGGATCTTTGGTTATTTTCACCGATGACCTTTAGGACATACCATATTTATTAGGAGGTGTGCATGGTGTGTGTGTATGGTGGCCACCCGTGTTGGTTCATGACAACGTTGTCATTTTTTATTATTGGTGGTGGTGCCAGGTTTTTTCAAACCTTATATTTTTTGATTGGTGTTTAAGTGTAAAAATTTTTTCAATAAACATAATTCATATTTTGGTAATTTCGTGTTCCTCTCTGAAGAATTGCTTTTCCTTCTTTTTGTCTTGATATGTCCCACAATTCAGAGGAACGCACCATCATTACGGTACGTATTTTAAGTCTAAGAGGTTTTACCCTTGTTCTGGGACAGCCTTTCTCACCAGCTGTCGCACCTCCTTATCGAACAATGGACTCCTGGCAGTTTCAAAACTGTGGTTATGTCAGAAACCATGAATCAGACCGAGACAGAAGTACAGTTAAATCACACTTGTTTAATAATAAAAGTAAACAGAACAAACATAGTCAAAACATAGCCAAAGTTCAGTAACCGGAATGAATAGTCAGACAAGCCAGAAAGTCAGGAAGCCAGAGATCAGCGTAGTGGAACATAGTTACATAGTAGGTGAGGTTGAAAAAAGACACAAGTCCATCAAGTTCAACCTATGTGTGTGATTATATGTCAGTATTACATTGTATATCCCTGTATGTTGCGGTCGTTCAGATGCTTATCTAATAGTTTCTTGAAACAATCAATGCCCCCCCCGATGAGACCACCGCCTGTGGAAGGGAATTCCACATCCTTGCCACTCTTACAGTAAAGAACCCTCTACGTAGTTTAAGGTTAAACCTCTTTTCTTCTAATTTTAATGAGTGGCCACGAGTCTTGTTAAACTCCCTTCTGCGAAAAAGTTTTATCCCTATTGTGGGGTCACCAGTATGGTATTTGTATATTGAAATCATATCCCCTCTCAAGCTTCTCTTCTCCATAGAGAATAAGTTCAGTGCTCGCAACCTTTCCTCATAACTAATATCCTCCAGACTCTTTATTAGCTTTGTTGCCCTTCTTTGTACTCGCTCCATTTCCAGTACATCCTTCCTGAGGACTGGTGCCCAGAACTAGACAGCATACTCTAGGTGCGGCCGGACCAGAGTCTTGTAGAGCGGGAGAATTATCGTTTTATCTCTGGAATTAATCCAGTTTTTAATGCATGCAAATATTCTGTTTGCTTTGTTAGCAGCAGCTTGGCATTGCATGCCATTGCTGAGCCTATCATATACTAGGACCCCTTAGGTCCTTTTCCATCCTAGATTCCCCCCAGAGGTTCTCCCCCTAGTGTATAGATTGCATTCATATTTTTGCCACCCAAATGCATTATTTTACATTTTTCTACATTGAACCTCATTTGCCATGTAGTTGCCCACCCTATTAATTTGTTCAGATCTTTTTGCAAGGTTTCCACATCCTGCAGAGAAGTTATTGCCATGCTTAGCTTAGTATTGTCCGCAAATACAGGGATTGAACTGTTTACCCCATCCTCCAGGTCGTTTATGAACAAATTAAACAGGATTGGTCCCAGCACAGAACCCTGGGGGACCCCAGTACCCACCCCTGACCATTCCGAGTACTCCCCATTTATCACCACCCTCTGAACTCGTCCTTGTAGCCAGTTTTCAATCCATGTACTCACCCTATGGTCCATGCCAATGGACCTTATTTTGTACAGTAAACGTTTATGGGGAACTGTGTCAAATGCTTTTGCAAAATCCAGATACACCAAGTCTATGGGCCTTCCTTTATCTAGATGGCAACTCCCCTCCTCATAGAAGGTTAATAGATTGGTTTGGCAAGAATGATTCTTTATGAATCCATGCTGATTACTGCTAATGATACCGTTCTCATTACTAAAATCTTGTATATAGTCCCTTATCATCCCCTCCAAGAGTTTACATACTATTGATGTTAGGCTAACTGGTCTGCAACTCCCAGGGATGTATTTTGGGCCCTTTTTAAATATTGGTGCTACATTGGCTTTTCTCCAATCAGCTGGTACCATTCCAGTCAGTAGACTGTCAGTAAAAATTAGGAACATTGGTCCGGCAATTACTTGACTGAGTTCCCTAAGTACCCCCCGAGTGCAAGCCATCTGGTCCCGGTGATTTATTAATGTAAAGTTTCCCAAGTCTAATTTTAATTCTGTCCTCTGTTAACCATGGAGTTGCTTCCTGTGATGTGTCATGAGGATAAACACTGCAGTTTTGGTTACTGAAACCCCCCAATTGCCTCGTGAAGAGAAGAATAAATTCAATACCTTCGCCATCCCCCCATCCTTTGTAACCAGATGTCCTTCCTCATTCTTTATGGGGCCAATATGGTCTGTCCTTCCTCTTTTACTGTTTACATACTAGCAACTAGGAACAGCAAGCAGAATCTGGAGTCAGAAGGAATGTCAGCCAAGCAAGTCTTTAACAGGAACGCAGGAGATAGTCTCTGTGATGTTGACCAAGGCGAAGGCAGAGATCATCTGAGCTGGATGGCTTAAGTAGGCAGGACTGACAAGCAGAATTTCATCAACAGGGGAGTCGCTGTGGAGAGATAGGAGCTGGCAATGAGCCGCCACCTGAGCGACCAGCTCAGAGGAAGTGTTATGTACCTTGTAGTAGAGCCTGGCTTGTAGGAGGAGACCTCTCTTACAGCCCTAGCTCAAGAGCCACTGGAGTGGGAACAGTGGCCTTGAAAGCACAGTGAGATAGGAGTGCCTGTGAGATCTGTGATAGTTGGCACAGATGAATGGATGATGAACCACCAGATAGGGCCGGCATGCAGGTGACAGCAGAGGCAGATGCAGGTCAGCGACCCGGTGAGCTGGGTGGTGCAGGTTTAGCAACAGGCTGGAGCAGGGAGTGACAAGCCGGGTCAAACACGGTTAATCAGACAGAGCAGAACAGCAGGCTGGAGCAAGGTGAGACAAGCCGGGTTAAACACAGGTAATCAGATAGAGCAGAACAGCAGGCTGGAGCAGAGTGAGACAAGCCGGGTCAAAACACAGGTAATCAGGCAGAGTAGGGCCGTAAGCTGGAGCAGAGTCAGATGAACAGGCAGAGGTTGGCAACAGGATATCAAGCATGAAGTCTTTAGCAGGGTCAAGGCAAGCCGAGGTCAGGATTGGAGATATCAGGTAAGTCAGCAGAGTCGGGTCAATACAGGTAATCAGATAGCAGGTACAGGTTCAGGACACAGTAAGCTGCATATCAAACAGCACTGCACTTGTGCAGCTGCTGTTCTTTTAAAGGTCCATTGGCACCAAGCACCATCTAGCGCGCGTGCATACGCCTCTGGCGCGTGCCTTTCCGCACGCGCGCACCCACTTGCGCCTGGCATGTGCCCTCGCGCACGCGTGCACACACACGCTGCTGACCAGCTTGTTGGACTGGCACCCGTGTGCGCATGTGCACACACATGCACCTCCGTCTTGCTACAGAAAGTCCCTGACAGGAAGGAAGAGCTGAGCCCATCCCTGACAGGTTAGCTCCAATCGGCTCCCATGTTCTCAGCCCCAGTCAGTGGCAGCGCCGGGTCCATTTTCTCTTCTACCCTGGACACGTCACCTGACTTAGGTACCCCCATGAGGGCTGCTAATAGATTCTGTACCCCACTGATTACATCGACACTGCAAATCCTCCATTACCTCTGACACCCTGGGTTCAGTCATCTTACCAACTGCATTAATAAGGAGAGACTCACACGGTATCAATGAAACAGTTCAAGTTTGTTTACTGTATTAGTGAGAACACAGAAATAAGTATATCTCAATACTGTAAGATAATAAAAAGGCACACATTCACAAATACTTTATCTATACTTATGAAAAAGGCAACATAGTGATCAGAAGTTCCTTCAACTGTAAATGAACCCAGATATTAACCCAATCACAGACACCTATGTGAACAGGTCAGCAGGAGGGTAGAGAGCTGGCACTGTATCTTCTATGTCAGACTCCTCCCTTCTCCCTCCCCTCAACCCATAGGCCATTAAAACTTGCACAACATAAAGAAACTAATATGCAGATTATTATATTCAAATTGGCTGGCTTCCTTTAAATGAAGTCCAATGAAATTAAAGCAGATGAGAAAAAAGATAACAGAAGGTAAAAGGATATTCCTTGAAATCCAGATGTCTTCAGCTAGCCTTGTTGTATTGTAAGTAAGGTAATCCTTGACAATAGGGTATAGCAAATTTGGCAAAACCTTAAGGTGTCCTTGTTGTATGGTAACTTCCTCTCATATGATTCTAATGGTGTTATTCAGTGCAGCTACAATAATCAATAATGTGAACAAGGCATAGATGTCTGCTTTCAGTGTTCGTTATAGCATAAGAACTGACTTCCATTGGAACTACAAGTACCACCAAGCTGAACTGTGTGAATGATGTCTGAAAGCAGTCTTATAACAACAAGATGGGCTATGCTTGCTCAACACTCTGGAACTCAGATACAGCTGGCAACAATGTAGGTAATGAAGAAGACTCTATCAGGAACTCTCGCTTTATCCTGCCTTCCGCACCACGCTGTAGCCTACTTGGATCTGAAGTGCAGGCATCTCTGGATAACCTGGAACACCCTCCGGTCCGCTGCAGGGAAGAAGCGATGCTGTCCACAGAGGTCCATCTGGGTATAACTGAATGGCTCCCTGCTGTGTAGACTGCAAAACAACAGCAGCTCACTGTCACACAGACCTCCTCCTGCTGGCAGAGTCAAAGAGAGAGATCTAGGCCGCACCAGCCCTTTTATATCCTTTCCCAGCAGTCTGTTCTGTCCACTCAGCATTCTGTTAATTGTAGTTCAGATCAGTCCTGTTGGCATTGAAACTTCAGCATTCTGAACTACACATCCCACAATGCTTTGCTTTGAATTTTGTCACAAGAAAAGGAAATGACACATAGAGTCCAGCAAACAAGCCAACCCTATATTAATAACACAGCATAAATGTCTCTGAATTGCAGGCATAATAGCTAGCCCCTGGCTTCATAGACTACAATTCTTTTTGTACCACTAAGTGGAAAGGAAGATATTTTATTTACCCATTTTAAAATATTCCAATAACGTTCCTAGTTGAACACAATCCCTCCAACAATTGGGTGTAAGCACTGGGAACATACATGCTAATTTAACAGGAATGATTTCTAAACTGCCGCCACTCCCTCATTTTCAAGCCCACCTACACAAATCTTATATCAAAACGTTCAGCTATCCCTGCTGCCACTAAACATGTCCACGGCTAAGCCATAGTCCTGATAGTTTTCACAATATGACCATTTGTTTGCAACTCACGCCGTCCATTGACATTCATTGAAACTACACTCTAGCCCCCTTCAAATTTGAAGGGCAATTTCTAAACTGCGACTGTGCCTCCATTTTTAATATTTCAGAGACATACTATACATCAAAATCTATGTCTGGGTCTTGTGATTCTCACAATATAAAGATCTTCACTGTAGGATGTATAGTTTTTAAAATACGGCCATTTGTTTAGAGGTCATTTCAGGAAATTTTAGCCATTAATCAGAGTGTACTGTTAGTGTTTGTTTTGTTGCCATGGTTACCAAAGCTTCTGTTATACACAGGGGGGGAGGTGGCTGGAGCATCTCAGCTGATTACAGAGCCCGGGGGAGGGGACAGACACACCATGTACTGATTTATAATAGAGGAATATGATGGGGCAGTTTTGATGGGGTAATTCTGATGGGGCAGTTTTGATGAAGCAGTATTTGGGAAGCATAAACAGGGCATGAGCGTTGCTAGGAAACAGTGGTTGTAAACACAAGATGCTGAGACACTCCAAATGCATGTGACTTCATCTGCTAGACTTGATAATGCTTGTAGACTCCTCCCACAGTTTTCACACTACAGAGACAAATAATATACCGAAACGAGCGGATTGTTCCCGATTGGTGTGTTATTACTTTGTGGAATGTTTCACCGAATGGTTCACGAAATATCGTAGTTTTTGCGGCGAAATTGGTCCCATAGGAATGAATGGCGAAATGTTCAAAACTAGAGTTGGAAGGTGACAAAAGCTGACAACCCCATGATCAGCCAAAACATTATGACCACCCCATCATCAGCCAAAACATTATGACCGCCCCATGAAAAAAAAAATATTTTTGAAAAAAAAAAAAAATTCATTTTTGAAAAAAAAAATATTATTGAGAAAAAAAAATATTTTTGAAAAAAGAAAAAATTATTTTTGAAAAAAAAAAATTATTTTGAAGAAAAAAAAAATTTTTGAAAAAAAAAAATTTTGAACAAAAAAAAATTATTTTTGAAAAAAAAATTTTTTGAAAAAAAAAGAAAAAAAATTATTTTTGAAAAAAAAAATATTTTTGAAAAAATAAAAAAAAATAATTTTTGAAAAAAAAAATCATTAAAAAAAAATCATTTTTGAAAAAAAAAAATCATTTTTGAAAAAAAAGTTCAGCTCTTTCAGCTAATGATGGGACTTCAACTGTTTTACTACTATTTATACTTTTTAAAATATTAAGCTTTTTAACACTTTTCACAGTTACTCCGCCCACTCCACCCAGTTACTCCGCCCACTCCAGTTGTAGAGGCAAGAACACTTTCACAATTTCCCCAGAAATTGTACCTTTTCTAGTTACCTAGTGAAATTTCTTTGTTCAATTCCTTTTACCACTCTCTTCAAAAGATCGGTTCTTGGAGGGTATATGTCATTAGGAGGAGTAGGAGGAGTTTATATACAGTAGTTCACAAAAGTGAGTACACCCCTCACATTTTTGTAAATATTTTATTATATCTTGTCATGTGACAACACGGAAGAAAGGACACTTTGCTACAATGTAAAGTAGTGACTGTACAGTTTATATAACAGTGTAAATTTGCTGTGCCCTCAAAACAACTCAACACACAGCCATTAATGTCTAAACCACTGGCAACAAAAGTGAGTACACCCCTAAGTGAAAATGTCCAAATTGGGCCCAAAGTGTCAATATTTTGAGTGGCCACCATTATTTTCCAGCACTAACTTAACTCTTCTGGGTATGGAGTTCACCAGAGCTTCACAGGTTGCCACTGGAGTCCTCTTCCACTCCTCCATGGCTACATCACAAAGCTGGTGTATGTTAGAGAACTTTTGCTCCTCCACCTTCCATTTGAGTACACCCCTAAGATGCTCAATAGGGTTTAGGTCTGCAGACATGCTTGGCCAGTCCATCACCTTTACTTTCTGCTCCTTTAGCAAGGCAGTGGTCCTCTTGGAGGTGTGTTTGGGGTCGTTATCATGTTGAAATAATGCCCTGCGGCCCAGTCTCTGAAGGGAAAGGCTAATGCTTGGGTTCAGTATGTCACAGTACATGTTGGCATTCATGGTTCCCTCAATGAACTGTAGCTCCCTGTGCCGGCAGCACTCATGCAGCCCCAGACCATGACACTCCCACCACCATGCTTGACTGTGGCAAGACACACTTGTCTTTGTACTCCTCACCTGGTTGATGCCACACACGCTTGACACTCTCTGAACCAAATACGTTTATATTGGTCTCATCAGACCCCAGGACATGGTTCCAGTAATCTATGTCCTTAGTCTGCTTGTCTTCAGCAAACTGTTTGTGGGTTTTCTTGTGCATCATCTTTAGAAGAGGCTTCCTTCTGGGACGACAGCCATGCAGACCAATTTGATGCAGTGTGTGGTGTATGGTCTGAGCACTGGCAGGCTGACCCCCCACCCTTTCAACCTCTGCAGCAATGCTGGAAGCACTCATACATCTTCTTCCCAAAGACAACAACTGGATATGACGCTAAGCACTCAACTGCTTTGGTCGACCATGGCGAAGGCCTGTTCTGAGTGGAACCTGTCCTGTTAAACGGCTGTATGGTCTTGGCCACTGTGCTGCAGCTCAGTTTTAGGGTCTTGGCAATCTTCTTATAGCCTAGGCCATCTTTATGTAGAGCAACAATTCTTTTTTTCAGATCCTCATAGAGTTCTTTGCCATGAGGTGCCATGTTAAACTTCTAGTGACCAGTATGAGAGAGAGAGAGAGCGATAACACCAAATTTAACACACCTGCTCCCCATTCACACCTGAGACCTTGTAACACTAACGAGTCACATGACACAGGCGAAGGAAACATTTTCATTTTAGGGGTGTACTCACTTTTGTTGCAAGCGGTTTAGACATTAATGGCTGTGTGTTGAGTTATTTTGAGGGGACAGCAAATTTACACTGTTATACAAGCTGTACACTCACTACTTTACATTGTAGCAAAGTGTTATTTCTTCGGTGTTACAAAACATTACAGCGCACACATTCAAGAATGACATTTCCTGCAAGGCTAGTTAAAAACACCTGAACATATTAAAAAAAATACGGGGGTTTGGTCACACTATATGGTCATATATATGTTTTTTTTGGGCTGGAGCACCCCTCCCCCTCTTCATTACCTCTTATTTAGTGGCCACCAGTGCATAGGAGGAATCCCCTTCAGTTCTCCCACATAGAGGAGTTTAGCTCCCATGGTTGAGACACAGGATCTTCCATTCTATTACTAGGATAGTAAATAGTGTAACCAGCGCGCATCATATCTTAGTGTGTATTAAATATAAGTGATCCCGATAGTTATGACTACAATTGGTATACCACACTTAACCACTTGCCGACCGCCTCACGCCTATATACGTGAGCAGAGCGGCACGGGCAGGCAAAATCACGTACCTGAAACGTGATTGCCTTCCCGCGGGTGGGGGGTCCGATCGGACCCCCCCCCGGTGCCAGCTGCGGTCGGCATTTGGTTGGAAGCGATGGGAGACGAGGGGGAGGCCATCCGATCGTGGCCCCCCCCTCGCGATCGCTCCCAGCCAATGAGAAACATCCCCTGCCTCTGTATAGTACACAGAGGCAGAGGATGTGATGTCATCTCTCCTCGGCTCGGGAGTTTCCGTTCCAGCGCCGAGGGGAGATGACATGTAAGTGCACCAACACACACACACACACACACAGTAGAACATGCCAGGCATACATTACACCCCCGATCCCCCCCCGATCGCCCCCCAATCACCCCCCCCCCTGTCACAAACTGACACCAAGCAGGTTTTTTTTTTTTTTTTTTTTTTTTCCTGATTACTGCATAGTGTCAGTTTGTGACAGTTAGCAGTGTTAGGGTACTGACTGTTACCCCCCTTTAGGTCTAGGGTACCCCCCTTACCCCCCCTAATAAAGTTTTAACCCCTTGATCACCCCCCCTCACCAGTGTCGCTAAGCGATCATTTTTCTGATCACTGTATTAGTGTCGCTGGTGACGCTAGTTAGGGACGTAAATATTTAGGTTCGCCGTCAGTGTTTTATAGTGACAGGGACCCCCATATACTACCTAATAAATGTTTTAACCCCTTGATTGCCCCCTAGTTAACCCTTTCACCACTGATCACCATATAACCGTTACGGTTGACGCTGGTTAGTTTGTTTATTTTTTATAGTGTCAGGGCACCCGCCGTTTATTACCAAATAAAAGTTTAGCCCCCTGTAGGTCTAGGGTACCCCCCTTACCCCCCCCTAATAAAGTTTTAACCCCTTGATCACCCCCTGTCGCCAGTGTCGCTAAGCGATCATTTTTCTGATCGCTGTATTAGTGTCGCTGGTGACGCTAGTTAGGGACGTAAATATTTAGGTTCGCCGTCAGTGTTTTATAGCGACAGGGACCCCCATATACTATCTAATAAATGTTTTAACCCCTTGATGGCCCCCTAGTTAACCCTTTTACCACTGATCACCGTATAACCGTTACGGGTGACGCTGGTTAGTTCGTTTATTTTTTATAGTGTCAGGGCACCCGCCGTTTATTACCGAAAAAAGGTTTAGCCCCCTGATCGCCCGGCGGTGATATGCGTCGCCCTAGGCAGCGTCAGATTAGCGCCAGTACCGCGAACACCCATGCACGCACCGTACACGCACCGTACACCTCCCTTAGTGGTATAGTATCTGAACGCATCAATATCTGATCCGATCAGATCTATACTGGCGTCCCCAGCAGTTTAGGGTTCCCAAAAACGCAGTGTTAGCGGGATCAGCCCAGATACCTGCTAGCACCTGCGTTTTGCCCCTCCGCCCGGCCCAGCCCAGTCCAGCCCACCCAAGTGCAGTATCGATCGATCACTGTCACTTTTTTTTGTAGCGTTTTGGTGAACTGGCAAGCACCAGCGGCCTAGTACACCCCGGTCGTAGTCAAACCAGCACTGCAGTAACACTTGGTGACGTGGCGAGTCCCATAAGTGCAGTTCAAGCTGGTGAGGTGGCAAGCACAAGTAGTGTCCCGCTGCCACCAAAAAGACAAACACAGGCCCGTCGTGCCCATAGTGCCCTTCCTGCTGCATTCGCCAATCCTAATTGGGAACCCACCGCTTCTGCAGCGCCCGTACTTCCCCCATTCACATCCCCAACCAAATGCAGTCGGCTGCATGAGAGGCATTTATATATCCTCCCAAGTACCCCTACCCAACGAACCCCCCCAAAAAAGATGTTGTGTCTGCAGCAAGCGCGGATATAGACGTGACGCCCACTATTATTGTCCCTCCTGTCCTGACAATCCTGGTCTTTGCATTGGTGAATGTTTTGAACGCTACCATTCACTAGTTGAGTATTAGCGTAGGGTACAGCATTGCACAAACTAGGGCACACTTTCACAGGGTCTCCCAAGATGCCATCGCATTTTGAGAGACCCGAACCTGGAACCGGTTACAGTTATAAAAGTTACAGTTACAAAAAAAAAAAAAGTGTAAAAAAAAAAAAAAAACACAAACAAAAATAAAAAAAAATAGTTGTCGTTTTATTCTCTCTCTCTATTCTCTCTCTCTATTGTTCTGCTCTTTTTTACTGTATTCTATTCTGCAATGTTTTATTGTTATTATGTTTTATCATGTTTGCTTTTCAGGTATGCAATTTTTTATACTTTACCGTTTACTGTGCTTTATTGTTAACCATTTTTTTGTCTTCAGGTACGCCATTCACGACTTTGAGTGGTTATACCAGAATGATGCCTGCAGGTTTAGGTATCATCTTGGTATCATTCTTTTTAGCCAGCGGTTGGCTTTCATGTAAAAGCAATCCTAGCGGCTAATTAGCCTCTAGACTGCTTTTACAAGCAGTGGGAGGGAATGCCCCCCCCCCACAGTCTTCCGTGTTTTTCTCTGGCTCTCCTGTCTCAACAGGGAACCTGAGAATGCAGCCGGTGATTCAGCCAGCTGACCATAGAGCTGATCAGAGACCAGAGTGGCTCCAAACATCTCTATGGCCTAAGAAACCGGAAGCTACGAGCATTTTATGACTTAGATTTCGCCGGATGTAAATAGCGCCATTGGGAAATTGGGGAAGCATTTTATCACACCGATCTTGGTGTGGTCAGATGCTTTGAGGGCAGAGGAGAGATCTAGGGTCTAATAGACCCCAATTTTTTCAAAAAAGAGTACCTGTCACTACCTATTGCTATCATAGGGGATATTTACATTCCCTGAGATAACAATAAAAATGATTTAAAAAAAAAAAATGAAAGGAACAGTTTAAAAATAAGATAAAAAAGCAAAAAAATAATAAAGAAAAAAAATAAATAAATAAAAAGCACCCCTGTCCCCCCTGCTCTCGCGCTAAGGCGAACGCAAGCGGCGGTCTGGCGTCAAATGTAAACAGCAATTGCACCATGCATGTGAGGTATCACCGCGAAGGTCAGATCGAGGGCAGTAATTTTAGCAGTAGACCTCCTCTGTAAATCTAAAGTGGTAACCTGTAAAGGCTTTTAAAGGCTTTTAATAATGTATTAATTTTGTTGCCACTGCACGTTTGTGCGCAATTTTAAAGCATGTCATGTTTGGTATCTATGTACTCGGCCTAAGATCATCTTTTTTGTTTCATCAAACATTTGGGCAATATAGTGTGTTTTAGTGCATTAAAATTTAAAAAAGTGTGTTTTTTCCCCAAAAAATGCGTTTGAAAATCGCTGCGCAAATACTGTGTGAAAAAAAATAAATGAAACACCCACCATATTAATCTGTAGGGCATTTGCTTTAAAATAATATATAATGTTTGGGGGTTCAAAGTAATTTTCTTGCAAAAAAAAATAATTTTTTCATGTAATCAAAAAGTGTCAGAAAGGGCTTTGTCTTCAAGTGGTTAGAAGAGTGGGTGATGTGTGACATAAGCTTCTAAATGTTGTGCATAAAATGCCAGGACAGTTCAAACCCCCCCCAAATGACCCCATTTTGGAAAGTAGACACCCCAAGCTATTTGCTGAGAGGCATGTCGAGTCCATGGAATATTTTATATTGTGACACAAGTAGCGGGAAAGAGACACATTTTTTTTTTTTTTTTTTGCACAAAGTTGTCACTAAATGTTATATTGCTCAAACATGCCATGGGAATATGTGAAATTACACCCCAAAATAAATTCTGTTGCTTCTCCTGAGTACGGGGATACCACATGTGTGGGACTTTTTGGGAGCCTAGCCGCGCACGGGACCCCGAAAACCAAGCACCGCCTTCAGGCTTTCTAAGGCCGTAAATTTTTGATTTCACTCTTCACTGCCTATCACAGTTTCGGAGGCCATGGAATGCCCAGGTGGCACAAACCCCCCCCCCCCAAATTACCCCATTTTGGAAAGTAGACACCCCAAGCTATTTGATGAGAGGTATAGTGAGTATTTTGCAGACCTCACTTTTTGTCACAAAGTTTTGAAAATTGAAAAAAGAAAAAAAAATTTTTTTTCTGGTCTTTCTTCATTTTCAAAAACAAATGAGAGCTGCAAAATACTCACCATGCCTCTCAGCAAATAGCTTGGGGTGTCTACTTTCCAAAATGGGGTCATTTGGGGGGGGGGGTTTGTGCCATCTTGGCATTTTATGGCCTTCAAAACTGTGATAGGTAGTGAGGAGTAAAATCAAAAATGTATGCCCTTAGAAATCCTGAAGGTGGTGCTGGGTTTTCGGGGCCCCGTACGCGGCTAGGCTCCCAAAAAGTGCCACACATGTGGTATCCCCGTACTCAGGAGAAGCAGCTGAATGTATTTTGGGGTGCAATTCCACATATGCCCATGGCCTGTGTGAGCAATATATCATTTAGTGACAACTTTTTGTAAATTTTTTTTTTTTTTTTGTCATTATTCAATCACTTGGGACAAAAAAAAAAAAATATTCAATGGGTTCAACATGCCTCTCAGCAATTTCCTTGGGGTGTCTACTTTCCAAAATGGGGTCATTTGGGGGGGTTTTGTACTGCCCTGCCATTTTAGCACCTCAAGAAATGACATAGGCAGTCATAAACTAAAAGCTGTGTAAATTCCAGAAAATGTACCCTAGTTTGTAGACGCTATAACTTTTGCGCAAACCAATAAATATACGCTTATTGACATTTTTTTTACCAAAGACATGTGGCCGAATACATTTTGGCCTAAATGTATGACTAAAATTTAGTTTATTGGATTTTTTTTATAACAAAAAGTAGAAAATATCATTTTTTTTCAAACTTTTCAGTCTTTTTCCGTTTATAGCGCAAAAAATAAAAACGGCAGAGGTGATCAAATACCATCAAAAGAAAGCTCTATTTGTGGGAAGAAAAGGACGCAAATTTCGTTTGGGTAGAGCATTGCATGACCGCGCAATTAGCAGTTAAAGCGACGCAGTGCCGAATTGTAAAAAGTGCTCTGGTCAGGAAGGGGGTAAATCCTTCCGGGGCTGAAGTGGTTAAAGCAATTTCAATCCGGCCAAAAACTCATGAAAAACGTTATTTCTATAGACATATATTTAAAAAATCTTGAAATTGACTTATTTTTCTATATGAGGAACATTTAAATCCAATACTCACACCACGTGTTCAACAGTGAAACAAAACATGTGTTATTAATTACAATGTTACTTATGAAAATCAATCCGCAACAATGTAGTGAGCACCCTGAAACATATGTTGCTAGTAACAATGTTACTTGTGACTATCAATTCGCAACAATGTGGTGAACACCATACATATCCAAATTAATGCTAAAAATGTTTATCAGTGGGACACTTATTCCCCTTGAACATCTTAGATGTAGAAACAATGATCAGTCCTTGATGGAAATATGCTAGGTTGATATTAGCACCAATCTTCTTTATAGAAAGAGACACACCGATATTCCTCCTTTTCACAAATATGGTAAAAAAGGCCGCTTACCGGATCAAATGGATCTCAGGTTAGTGAGATCAGATGAGCATGTTGCATTAGCCTGCCGGCCTTAGATTATCACCTGGGCATTTTCCTGGGAGATTTCCTCAGCCACTGTGCTCCAATTCACAGGCAGAGCGGGAGCAAACTGTCTGACTGCATGGAGAAAGACCAGACAAACGTGATGGCGTCACAGCCTCTAGCTCCACCCAAGTATTTTTAGCTAATTTTTATCTGGTTCCCATTTTTTATCTGAGTTCCGTTTGGTGTATACTTGGGAGTTTTTTTGATTAGTAGTTCCTGATGTGCAGTGGAGTGTTGCTGTGAACATTTGCAGTGGAAAAAATTGTTTTAAAGTGACTGTGAAAGAGATTTTGAATAAATCTATAAAACACATTTGCACTATGGAGCCCTTTTCGTTTTATTCCCACTGAGGTGTATCTTCTGTATGGATGAACTAATATTTTGAAACCGGATACATTGTATCAGTGAGGATAGATCTGCCTGTGTATTGGAGCACAGTGGCTGAGGAAATCTCCCAGGAAAACGCCCAGATCTGCCTGTGAATTGGAGCACAGTGGCTGAGGAAATCTCCCAGGAAAACGCCCAGGTGATAATCTAAGGCCGGCAGGCTAATGCAACATGCTCATCTGATCTCACTAACCTGAGATCCATCTGATCCGGTAAGCGGCCTTTTTTACCATATTTGTGAAAAGGAGGAATATCGGTGTGTCTCTTTCTATAAAGAAGATTGGTGCTAATATCAACCTAGCATATTTCCATCAAGGACTGATGATTGTTTCTACATCTAAGATGTTCAAGGGGAATAAGTGTCCCACTGATAAACATTTTTAGCACTAATTTGGATATGTATGGTGTTCACCACATTGTTGCGAATTGATAGTCACAAGTAACATTGTTACTAGCAACATATATTTCAGGGTGCTCACTACATTGTTGCGGATTGATTTTCATAAGTAACATTGTAATTAATAACACATGTTTTGTTTCACTGTTGAACACGTGGTGTGAGTATAGGATTTAAATGTTCCTAGTATAGAAAAATAAGTCAATTTCACGATTTTTTAAATATATGTCTATAGTAATAACGTTTTTCATGAGTTTTTGGCCGGATTGAAATGGCTTTAAGTGTGGTATACCAATAGTAGTCATAACTATCGGGATCACTTATATTTAATACACACTAAGATATGATGCGCGCTGGTTACACTATTTACTATTTATTTTTTGGGTCTTTTGTATTTATGGACTAACACGAGCAGCAGCACAATTTTTTTATTTTTTGTATGGTTAGCGCAAAATCACGTTTCTTTATATATTACTAGGGTAGGACCCACTAATTCGGGGTACTTTGTCGCAGTAAGTGGGCTTAGTACTATATGACCATATAGTGTGACCAAACTCCCGTATTTTTTTTAATATGTTCAGGTGTTTTTAACTAGCCTTGCAGGAAATATCATTCTTGAATGTGTGCGCTGTAATCTGTTTTGTACTGTTTCTTGGTCTTATAGCAGCACCATCTTGAATTTAAGCGAATTTTAGGGTGTGCCCCCAAATATGTTTTTGTATATTTCTTCAGTGTTGTCACATGAAAAGATATAATAAAATATTTACAAAAATGTGAGGGGTGTACTCTCTTTTGTGAGATACTGTATATTTGATAAATAATTTGGGTCATTAGGTTTCCCCTACACACATATCCTCCCAGGCCATCAGGGATTCTATCGGACGAACAGAAGTATTTAGAGGTTTTTTTAAATGTGATAACTGATGTAGTAACTGATGATGTCTCCAAAAGTCCTTTTGGGAAAGGACCAAACTGCTGTTGTAAGTCCATGACTGATAGCAAAATACCAGATGGGCAGAACATGTGACAACTTGTGCCCAGACCCCACATACCAAAAAAGGAAATGTTGTCTCCTGGGACAAACCAAGGGTGTTCTCCCAATGGGGCAAGAGAGGACACCGAATGTGCCAATTTCACTGTCCTATTTGTCTCATCCCAGACTTTTCACGTGGCCATTGTTAATGGAGAGACCCCAGCCTGTAGACCCTTGTAATTAGGTGTAACCCAAGGAGCATATGCCAAGTTACACCCAGCCATTTGTTTTTCTATTTCAACACAGATCTTATTATGCACGTTATGGGTCCAATTCAGAATTCTCACCAATGCCATAGCATGTTCTTGCACTCACCTGAGTCACAGACCAGTTCACTCAGTAGTAGAAGAAGAAACACATGTGTGTGTTAAACTGTTTTGCAGAAATTGAGTGACAGGAATTTGGAGCAGTGGATTACCTTTAAACTTTGCGTGAAAATTGGCAAAAGTGAGAATGAAATTTGAGCTCTGACACAACAGGCTTATGGTGAACATTCCATTAAAAAATCCAGTGTTTTTAAATGGTAAAGTGTCAGAAACCATGAATCAGACCGAGACAGAAGTACAGTTAATCACACTTGTTTGATAATAATAAAAAGGTAAACAGAGTAAGCGTAGTCAATACATAACTAGAGTTCAGTAACCAGATCGGGTAGTCAGTCAATGCGGATGTCAGAGAGCCAGAGATCAACGTAGTAGTACAGCAAGCAGGATCAGGAGCCAGAAGGGACATCAGCCGAGCAAGTCTTCAACAGGAACGCAGGAGAAAGTCTCTGAGATGTGACCAAAGGCGAAGGCAGAGATGAAGTGAGCTGGATGGCTTTAAGTCGAGGACTGACGAACAGATCATCAACAGCTGAGTCACTGTGGAGAGAAAGGAGCTGGCAATTAGCCGACAGCTGAGTGGCCAGCTCAGAGAAGGAAGGGCTGAGCCCAGCCCTGACATAAAGGTGGTTTAAGGAGGAGTGGAAAGATGTCCAAGATGATGCAAGAAGTGGGCAGCCAAAAATGCAAAGGACAGATGCAAATGTAGACAGAGTGCGAACCCTCCTACGCTCATGCTGGTGTGTTTTAGTTGATTACAAGGGATAGTTTACAACGAGTTCATAGAACATGGCACAACGGTCAACCAACATTGTTACTTGAAAATTATGAAAAGGTTATGGGAATCTATTTGGAGGAAAAGACCGGAAATCTGGCCTGACAAGTGGATTCTCCACCATGACAATGCTCCTGCAAAACATTTTTTTTTACAGCCCCTTCCAGGAATTAAATTGTTACACCTTGTATGTATGCACCATACCTGCTTTTTCATAAATTTTTCATAAATTTCATAAAGTGTGGAACATTTGGATGGAATCCGCTTATACTAATGCTGATTCTTTGGATGACTAGTTAACACTTGGATAAGTAATTAACGGTATATATTGTTGTGCAACTCTACATTTATGCTTCATTAGAGGGAGTCTTTCCTGACACATAAGATATGGGAGGGTGCGTATTTTCATAAATTCTTGAGTTTAGCTCTGTAGGATGTTTGAGAGGGAGAGTGGCCAATAAGAATCCTAATATTTCAGCCTGCATGGGCAGTTAGAGCGTGCCAATTTTTCGATAGTTTAGAGTGCCTTCATTTTAGCTAGGTTGTTTTTATTGTGATTTTATTGTGCTTTTGTTTCTGTTTGTTTATTTTTTTGTTATGCAAGTGAGCCTGGGTATGCCCAATAGGCTCTGTTATGTACTGTTATCTTCGAAACCTGCAATAAAGATAATTTTCAAAAAAAATACTTACCTGCTCTGTGCGATGGTTTTGCACAGACCATCCCCTTGCCCTTGGGCACTCCTGCATGCTCGCTCCTGAGCTGCCCCTGTATGCCTATGGAACACAAAGAGCATAGCTCAGCCCCCCCCCCCTCCTCGCTGGCTGTAATTGTCAGCCAATCAGGAGAGAGAGACCTGGGAGAGTCTTGGCTCTCGTGCACATTGCTGGATCGGGCTCAGGTAAGTTTTAGGGGGGGGCCGCACCCTGTAGGTTTTTTATTGTCGTGCATAAAATGCCTTTACAACCACTTAAAGGCTGATAACAGATGACATTTCTACAATAAGCGCTTATAGGCTTTTTTCTGATCAAAAGGTCCTTCAATTTTTGGAAAGTCATTCTGAGCTATGGGGGAAATGATGACTTGAATATTGGTGAAGAGGAGTGCAATTAGTATGTTATTTGCCCGAAGAACTTAATTTTGAAGATATTTAGTTTGCACTAAATCTTTGGCACTTTTAGGGTTGAAAATGTTTTTATTGTTATTATTAATAAGAACAACGTTCAAAATACACAAGTATGACATCAAGTAATAAAATGGGATAGTGAGTCTGCTCAATGGCTATCGCCCATAGCTGTCTTTGGCACTTCCTTGGTATACTTGCACAATATTTATCATCTGGAGGATATTGAAGAACAAAAGACACAGAAACTGTACATTTTTTGCACTTTAATTAAAGGACATCAAGCACTTGTTTTTTGCACGTTATATTTTACTTGAAGGAGATTGTTCAGTATTATTGGCAATTTGCACACATTGATTGACTTAATGTATTTTGGAGCACAGTATGAAAAGATGTTAAATGAATGGGATTGAGGGGTGAAGTAAAATAATAACGTATCGAACCAGGCAGGACTTCAGTGATGCAGGTTTATTAACAGCTGGGCACATACAGCTTTATGTTAAAAGTATTACAAGATGCAGGTCTAATTTATACAGTCTCTAACAATGCAAGCATATTAGGTACAACATGATTGGTTGCTACGATCTACATAAATGTAACTAACAATAAATCTGACACCTGTCATAAAACCAGACAAACCTAATCATTCCCAGAATTCGTACAAGTTTATTAAAATGATTTATAACTGGTTTTGTCCAATTAAAAACTCCTATGTAGAGACAATATGGCACCCAGCTGTGTTAAATCAAGCCTTCCTTGTCCTGATAAGACTTAACCAACTTCAAGGATAACAGATTTACGACTTTGGGAGAATGAACATTCAATAACCCCACCTTATGTGTTATATGTCTCACTATATAATCCTATATGTATTTATTTTAACAGTTTTAATGAGGGCACAAGTAGACCTTTGTTTGACCCTGTCAAACTTAACTAATGTAATGTACATAACTTTCCCATATTCCACATAATTATTTCTAAACCACCTGTATAAGATGTTCACATCTTATCAGGCTGTAATTCAACTGCTGTCAAGTTTTTCTTTTCTAATTAGTGCTTAGTTAAAAACTAAAAATGAACTATCCTAATGAACTTTCACCCAATAAAAATATCAGCACGAAGCAGAGAGGTCATCTAAAGTTCAACATTTAAAAATGAAGACTTTCTATATTTATGGAATAACATAGTATACATTAATAAAGATTAATAACTATTGCTTTACTATAGAATAATAATATTGATAAGACCACTACTATATAACAATAATAATAATAATAATATGAATAATAATTATAGTAGTCAATAAAACATATGCAAATTAATTTGAATAACATAAAATATATATTTGTTAATATGAAATTCTACTACAGGGGGTGGGGCCAGCTTTGGGGAAAGGCAGGACCATGTGCTAACAGCAGATGAACAACAGGATTGAAAGAGTGGGGCTAACTCTGGCAAAAGATGGGACCACACTCTTGCATCTGATTGGTGGTGGGACTTCACCAAGAGATGTCAATGTGGGAGTGCTGTGTAAACAAGCATATTGTAGCGATACGGATTTGGCTGTTCTGCTTACAGGGAACTGGAATCATCGCCCCTCTGTATACAACTTCACTCTGGTATCAGAGAAACAGTTCAATATTCTGGGGCCCCAAAAATCAGCTCACTTCATTCCCTTCATTAGGGTCTGAGGAGAAGGTGAAGTGTATCTCACCTTCTATTTTTCTGTATATATGGACCCTGCACAGTAATACTTCTCTCGTTTTGTGTGCCCGGTGTCATTCTCTGTATGTGTTTTTAATTTGTATGTACGGACCCTGCAGTGTATCTCTTCTCATTATCTGTGTGCTGGGTGTAAGTCACAGTATATGATTTTTTTAACTCCGCCTTGGCCAGTCCCAAGTCCAAACTGAGAAGGGAAGACGGTTGAGTGCTGGACCAGCAACTCAGGCTCGTAAAAAAAAACTAAAAAAAAACCACTTTACTGCTAGTGTTGGGCGAACAGTTCAAGCCAAGCATAAGCTCGGCCCAAACATCGCCCATTTGGCAAACACCCGATTGTGCAAGGTCGCTCGGCAGGATGTCAAATCAAAATTGTGGTCTAATATTGTTAATCATATTCACATAATTATTGTCTCCAGGATTCCAGTCGGACCCAGAAGGAAGACTGGGTGAAAATGGAAGCTCCTGCAGCAGTGATAGCTCGGCGCTGGAAGGCTTCATTTTCAGGTAAGTTTAACATAATGTGCTAATATGCGATGCGTACTAGCACATTATGACATTACCTTCCAGGATTTTTTTAAAAAGTTGCGATTTTTCTACCGCTTTAAGTGTATATCTGGGCAAAATCTAAAACATTTAAAACATTTTCAGTACATCATTCCAATTCATACACATTTCCTCCATGTTTTTGTTGACCCAGTGTCCTACAATCCAGTCCCTTTGAGCTCAAACCATCATGGACACATTCCCTGGGGGGTACTTCATTATGTTGGCGTGGGTTCACAGCAGGGGCGTTACTAGGTCTGCAAAAGATCTGGGGCTAGAGCCCATAGCAGTGGTCACCAACCTTTTTGCAGGCCGGAGGGGGGGGCATGCCGGCAGTAAGCAATTTTTCATGGGCAAAGGCTGGTGATGGCGTTTCAATCATCATGGCACCATGGTTGATATGGTGTCAGGGTGATCGAAGCACATTGCTTCTATTGTTACATTCTAATATATAATGAAGTGGTTCAACTCACCATAATGCAGAATCAGTGGGAGCCCTGGTTGTATCACTTGCCATATCTCCTGCCACCAGATGATCATGTCACTTGCCACCGTCGCCTGTCACCAGATGCAGCTTATTAACTTGCCACCGTCACCTGCCACTAGATGTGGATTGTCACTTGCCATGTCGCCTGCCACCAGATGTGGATTGTCACTTGCCACATCACCTGCCACCATTTTCAGATTGCCATGTCACCTGCCACCATTTGCAGATTGTCACTTGCCACGTCACCTGCCACTAGATGTGGGTTGTCACTTGCCAACTGATGTGGATTGACACTTGCCATGCCTGCCAGTGCCACCAAATGTGCATTGTCGCTGCATTAGTGGCAGGCTGGCAGCACTGGTCCATTTAGTGAGGGCAGGAGAGCGGATATGTGGGGCGGGCAGTGAGATATGATGTAATCTCTCTGCTCCCCGCCACACAGCCCTCCCACATTGAAGTGGCCCGGCTGTGAGGGCGGAAGAGTGGTGGAGCGGGCGGAGAGAGATGATGTCATCTCTGCTCGTCCGCCTGCTCGTCTCTCTCCTCCACGTCTAATGCAGCCCGTCCGCCGCAGCCGCGACCCTGCGGCATACCTCCCAACTTTTGAACTTCAGAATGAGGGACACTTGAGGCAGGAAGCGACCGACGGCACGCTATGTGAACGTGCTACGCGCACTACAGAATAAGTGGGTGTGGTCAAACTTAACAGTGGGAGGGGCTTAATGGGCATGGTTAAACAAAAGGTTAACCTGCCACTACCACCTGCCACTTCCACCGCATGCCAAGATACTCCGAGTGGCTAAAGAACCATTTCAGATCTTTATTTACATATTGAGAGGATCATTCAAAAGAACTTGGAACAGTATGTCAAAATGTGGACAGTTTCTCCAAAATCTTTTGACTACTCTGTTGCAGGGGTAGGCAACAGATCAATCTGTACAAAATGAAAAAGATCACCGGGGTTTGGCGTTCTTTTTAAAAAAAAAATACACAGCAAGGCCTAAAATAGGGAAAAAATATAATAAAACAAAATGTCACCGTTAAAATATAAACCTACCCACCATAAAAGTGGACAGTGTCAGAATGGGAGTGAACAGTGTCAGTAGAGCAGTGGACGGTGTCAGTAGAGCAGTGGACGGTGTCAGTAGAACAGTGGACGGTGTCAGTAGAACAGTGGACGGTGTCAGTAGAACAGTGGACAGTGTCAGTAGGGTAGAGGTTGGTGCCAGTAGGGCAGAGGACGGTGTCAGTAGGGCAGAGGACGGTGTCACTAGGGCAGAGGACGGTGCCAGTAGGGCAGAGGATGTTGTCAGTAAGGCAGAGGACGGTGCCAGTAGGGCAGAGGACGTTGTCAGTAGGGCAGAGGACGGTGCCAGTAGGGCAGAGGTTGGAGGTAGGCAAGTGTACACAGACACAAATCCGTTTACATCTGCCGCTCCATAGAAGTGAATGGAGGGTCAGATTGGGTCCACCTGAAAAAACATACAGGCGGACCCGATTGGACTGATTGTATGAAAGGGGCCTAAGGCTGCTTTCACACTGATGCACCGTGGTTGACTCACACCGTCAGTGCAGCGCAGTGTACCTGTGGCTTTCCTGCAGGTTAGTTGCCATAGAATTCTATTATATACTGCAGGTGTGATGGATGCACTTTGTGAAAGCGTACCAAACCTGCAGGTAATAACAGAAGTCTATGGCTCAGTGCAGGCAACCCGCAGCTGCACCTGTGGATCAGTTTGAAAGCAGCCCAGTGTAGAAAACAGACATGTCCATTGCTGTTTGATTTTATAAAAAACTGACCTCAATCTTCATGGCTGCTGCTGTCCTCCAGGGTGGGTATGGCTGGCGGCTGCTGCTGTCCTCCGGGGCGGGTATGGCTGGCGGCGGCTGCTGCTGTCCTCCAGGGCGGGTATGGCTGGCGGCGGTTGTTGCTGCTGTCCTCCAGGGCGAGTATGGCTGGCGGCGGGTGCTGCTGCTGTCCTCCAGGGCGGGTATGGCTGGCGGCAGTTGCTGCTGCTGTCGTCCAGGGCGGGTATGGCTGGCGGTGGCTGCTGTCCCCAAGGCAGTTATACCCACCCTGGGGGACAGCAACATATCCCGTTCACATGCTGACTCCTGTCACTCCAGGGGGAATCCAGGGAAGTCTCAGTCCTCCTCCAGCCTTGTCAGTTTCCTGGACAGTAGAATGTACTCAGTCACCCCCATCCTGTGCTCTCACCATAAACATGTTTGCTTGTAGGATCGACTGCACCCGCTTAGAGAGCAGTTCCCCCGGCCGGATGCCCCCCATTACTGGGGACAGGTTGGGGATGAGAGGGAAATAACGAGGCCAGGAGAGATCAGCAGGGAATGAATTGGAGCGAAAGGTGAGGGGAGGAGACCAGCGAGGAGGGGGTGGGACCAGCTCATGGAGGGGGCGGGACCAACTTACGTAGGGGGCGGGGCCAACTAACAAAGGAGCGGGGCCAACTTGCGGAGGGGGTGGGGTTAACTCGTGGAGGGGCGGGGCCAACTCACAGAGGTGCATAGATAGGGAGAACAGGGAGTTGGGAGGTAGCGTCATTCTAAGCAAGAGAACGGCGCCTTAGCAGATGACCCGCCTCCTCCACTCAGCAGCGTTCCAACGGCACCTGTACAGGGGAGGGGAGTGGTCTTGTCCTATAACATATCGGACCCTCATGCGAGCTCTCTGCCCACACACAGCAGCGACATATAAACAAATATAACAGGGAGCCACACACCCCGCTGAAGCATGGGCGGGGTCACAGTTGCAACTCCACACGCTACACCCATGATCCTGACCCTCTGTAATTTTGTCCCTACCAGCAATGTATGAATGCCGGCTCTGCACTGGTTGGATAACAGAGGGGCGGTCTGGGTAGCAGTCCCGCCCATACCCGACATCACACTCTCGATTTGACAGGTGAAGTCTTCCTTCCTGACTGCACAGTGTACATCCAACCAGATTGTCCACCAATCCCTGGCTGTGCTGGATGATCACACTGCTGCAGGTCCTACTGAGCCAGAACCTGCAGCAAGAGACTCGGGGCTATGGACTCCAGATTCGGGGCTCCAGCCTCGATAGCCATCCCCTGGCGACGCCTATGGTCCACAGTACTGCTGTCCAGGTGTAAGAACTGCCTGAGGACCCAAGGACATTGTAAACCAGCCAGAAGACTGCAGGAGAAAAAGGTCTTTGGTATATGTATGGCTGTGAAGGGGGGAGTTGGGATGGAGCAGGGTGAAAAGTGTAGCTGGGATTTATATGGAGTGCCCTCTAGTGGGTAATAAATAAATCTCTATATTTAATACAATAACAAAAACATGGCTAGTTTCAAGTAATTTTCATTACACCAAAGAGAAGCAATCAAACCCTTCCATTGTTTTTGTTAATCAAACCATTTAATTTGCAGCTGCTCCAAGGAACAGAGGAACGATTTGCACTAAAGGAAATATACACACTGTATACTCATCAATGACCTGCTCTGAGGACCCATTTTCATCTTATGGTACATTAAAGAATAAATTAATCTTTGGGAACACCTGCAACCACTGCCTGCTCCTCTGCCTCTAGTGACAACAAGCGGGGGGGGGGGGGGGGGGGGATTCCCCCCCCCGCTTGTTGTCACTATTTTATATAAAAAAAAGCTTGGCCGTGTGGGGCTCTGCCTATCCCAGGCACGCCATTTATTCACAGAGTTCTGTGAATGGCAAACTGCAAGTACCGACAGCCTTTGCGGCTGTCAGCTTGTAGTTCTCAATGAACTACCATGGCGCTGTTGAGTGCTCTAGGTAGTTCATTGATTCTTCCTGTCAATCTGTATCTGTCTGCTCATACAGGCAGGCATTGACGCGTCTTCAGGAGTTTTACATGGCAAGTCTTGCATCAGCAAATCTCGGGTGCAATTCTACAGGCTTCAAGTAAAAAAAAAAAAATTGCACATTTTTTTACCTACAAAAAGATGTGAATGTATTATTATTTTTTAAATAGGTGAACTTATCCTTTAACCAGTTAAAGACCGCCTACCGCATATATACTGCGGCAGGAGGGCTCTATTGAGCGAAATGACATACCTGCACTTAATTTCGTGCAATAGACACTGGGGGGGGCGCACGAGGCGCGCCGATTAGACAGAGGGGGAGCCAATCAGCGGGTCTGGCAGACCCAATGTCCACCGGCCACCCATGATAGCTCCCCAGACAGTCAGAACGGCAATCTGTAAACAAGGCAGATTGCCATTCTGACACAGATGAAGATAGAGATCTTGTGTTCCAGCTAAGCAAGAACACGGATCTCTGTGTTTATCCAGTCAGTCCATCCTCCACACCATTAGCAAGCACCTCCTAGGGACACACTTAACCCTTTGATCGCCCCTGATGTTAACCCCTTCCCTGCCAGTGTCATTAGTACAGTAACAGTGCATTTTTTGTAGCACTGATCACTGTCACCGGTTCCCAAAAAAGTGTCAGTAAAGTGTCCGATTTGTACGCTGCAATGTCGCAGTCCTGCTAAAAATCGCTGATCGCCACCATTACTAGTAAAAAAAAAAGAGACTCTAGAACTTTTGCACAAACCAATCAATATACACTTATTGGGATTTTTATTACCAAAAATATGTAGCAGAATACATATTGGCCTAAATTAATTAAGAAATTACATTTTTTTATTGGATGTGTTTATAGCAGAAAGTAAAAAAAAAAAATATATATTTTTTTTTCAAAAAGTCTTTTTTTGTTTATAGCGCAAAAAATAAAAACCGCAGAGGTGATCAAATACCATCAAAATGTAGCAATTACTCTCGGTGGAGCTGCTGGTTTAAGCAGGCTGTTACCGTCACCTTCATTACCTCTATTTCACCAGAACCGGGTCTAGGGTCCCGTTGAGTTTAACACCAGTCAATGTAGGCACCGGACACTTGGGTATCTTTTCCAATGCTTTAATAAACATGAATTGAAGGAAGTAGCAGGTAAGAGGTAGAAGGGAAGTTGCAGGGAAGTTCAAATACCTTGTCTTAGTGTAGTATTAGGAATTGAAAGCTTTTAGATGGATATACTCTCTCTCTAAAGTTGAATCTTTGCCCGCCTGGACAGGTTTCTCTCACTAATCTAGCAACCAGTACACAGCACGAACAAAAGTCTCTGCCACAGACTTGATTGGATTGAAACCCGTACAGTCCTCTGCCACAGGATGTAATGGTTTAAGATGAATAGCAAACACAGCACTAGAACCTTTAAGCCGACCCTGCAGTACTATGCGGTAAGGTTACTTTTGGATACGTCCTCCAACTGAGTCACCAGGCCCCTCTCCAGACCAGCACTCTGCATGATCCTTCCATGACGGGTCCTCCCCTGGGATCTTCTCAGTTGTCCAGCTTCTTCCCTCTAGGACAGACAGCCCAGGACCATTCCTCTGCCCCTGTGGTAAGCCCCAGACAGGCTTCTGGGCCACCCACATGCTGCAGCTACGTGGGCCTCCCGGACGGAGGACCACGAGGTAGTACTCCTAGCACATACCTGTCGGCCAGGAGGGCCACCAGGTGAAACAAAACGAACCCCCAAACATGGCGTCTGTCCCATAAATACCCTCCCCCAAAATGCAACTCGGAGGACCACCTCCACCGAGTTATCTCCGGGACAGAGGAGCACTCATACGCTTCAGTGTGTTGCGTGTTGCCTTTCCAACACCGACCCACGACACCCACAGGCACAGTGTGAAACTACATGCAGCTCAGCCAAACTGGAACAGAGGCAAATCTGACTGTGTATGAACAGATAACCCACTAAATTTACCAATCTACCAGCAATACAAAAAGAAAGCTCTATTTGTGGGAAAAAAGGACATCAACTTTATTGGGTACAGCATTGCATGACCGCGCAATTGTCAGCAAAAAATGGCCCGGTCATTAAGGGGGGTAAAACCTTCCGGGGCTGATGTGGTTAAGTTAAAATGATATTAAAGGTTTTAAAAAAAACATACATGTTATACTTACCTGCTCTGTGCAATGATTTTGCACAGAGCAGCCCCAATCCTCCTCTTTTCGGGTCCCTTGGCCGGAGCTTCTGGCCCCTCCTCTGCTCCGAGTGCCCCAATGGCAAGCCACTTGCTATGGGGGCACTTGTGTGTGCTCACTTCCCGAGTCCTGCTCTGTGTGTCCATAAGACCCTCCCCCTGGCTCCCTGGCTATGATTCAGAGAAGCAAGAGCTGCTTTCATGCACAACGCCGGATTGCGATCAGGCTCAGGTAAGTATTCAGGGAAGCTGCGGGGGGAGCTGCATAGTAAAGGTTTTTTCCCTTCATGCATATGCATGAAGGGAAAAAACCTTTAGCCTTCAGAACCACTTTAACACATGCTGCATTTAAGTAGACTCATTCATTTGAATGGGCTGTCAGTGCCCGAAAACACACAAAAAAAATAGTACAAGCACCAGTTTTCCATTGCAGTGCCCCACAACGCACAACAGTGCATTGGGGTATGCTGCAATGCATGTGCATCTGAGATGCCGTTAAAATAGCACTGCAACTCGCCAGCACATGTACGGTGCATTGCAGTAACTTGTGTGTTACTGCAATACTGCACAACAGACAGATGTGAATGGACCCTAAAGAATGGATCAGCATTATAAAAAAAAAACTCCACAACAGTAACATCAAATTATAAAGTATTTTAATAATAAATATAAAAACATTTCAGCAACACTTTCAGTAGTATTCTTATGACTCAAAAAGTCTAAGACAGCCATTCAACTGACTATAAAACATATGTATGTGTCCTCTTATGCGCAGCAGCATTGGAAGCACAGTAAATTCTTCAAACGAAAACCTGTGTTTACATCCTCAAAAAACTTCAGCCTGTTTTCACCAAAAAGAATCTTCCTGTTTTCTATATAATATAAAAGCTTCGCTTTTTCTTCATGTTTGATGCCACCTTTAATTTTCAAAATGGTCACCAGGTGTTCTTTCCTGTAACAATAAAACAAGGGAGCATGGATTGGTTTTGTAATTATTTTCTTTATTATAACCAGTGCTAAAGAATACATGTTCAACACAGTTGTTATTAAGTAAATATGAAATATTGCATATTAATATTATGCAGTCTCATTGTATTTCAGCAGGTGGAGCTCAAGGTTCTTTTTTTTACATGTTTTATGGAAACCCATTTATCAAAGCATCTAATTTGCACTACATACAGAGGAGGATTTGGGAATCCTTGGCCTGACCTTTGGCTACACACAACCAACTAACCTTTTAATGATGGGGACAGATTTCTGTGAATTAAAGAACGTGTACCATGCAAAGTGTGCATGGGCAGCCGCAGAACTTTTTTCGGGGGGGGGGACATCATTTTAAGGTCACCCATGCTCCGCCCCTTTTCAACAATGTCATGAAGGGGAGGGGCTTAGTCATTATTACATAAAGCGCAGGCATGCAAAGGTTTGAGAAACCTGATGCAAAAGCTTAATAGAAGGATCAAGCTGCCAGTGTCTAAATACCGTATTTATCGGCGTATAACACGCACTTTTTTCCCCTTAAAACCAGGGGAAAATCGCAGGTGCGTGTTATACGCCGATCCCCTGCGATCCCGACCTGTCAGATTTGCAAAATCGCCGACCGCGATTTGAAAATGGCGCCGCCGGCGCCGAAATACACAGAGCCGGTCCTCGGCTCTTTCCGGCGGCTCTCGTTCATTTTCGGCTCCACTCGTAGTCCCGAGCGGAGCTATCCGAACCTACTCGGCTAGGTTCGGATAGCTCCGCTCGGGACTACGAGTGGAGCCCAAAATGAACGAGAGCCGCCGGAAAGAGCCGAGGACCGGCACTGTGTATTTCGGCGCCGGCGGCGCCATTTTCAAATCGCGGTCGGCGATTTTGAAGCCCAGAATGGCTGGGATCACTGGGGAAGGCTGCACTAGGGAAGGCTGCACTGGGGAAGGCTGCACTAGGGAAGGCTGCACTAGGGAAGGCTGCACTAGGGAAGGCTGCACTGGGGAAGGCTGCACTGGGGAAGTCTGCACTGACAAGGCTGCACTGGGGAAGTCTGCACTGACAAGGCTGCACTGACAAGGCTGCACTGGGGAAGGCTGCACTGACAAGGCTGCACTGGGGAAGGCTGCACTGACAAGGCTGCACTGACAAGGCTGCACTGGGGAAGGCTGCGCTGACAAGGCTGCACTGAGAAGGCTGCAATGATGGGCATTTAAATGTAAGTTTTTTTTCCCTTCAACTTCCCTCCTAAAAGTTTTTTTTCCTTAAAATGCCCTCCTAAATTGGGGTGCGTGTTATACGCCGGTGCGTGTTATACGCCGATAAATATGGTAGTCATTTCTAATCAGTTTTTAAGTTTACAGAGGTTTCCACTACTGACTTTTCTTTCTGAAAATGCCAGCATCATGACTCTGGTGTTCCAATATTTATATTCATTAACCCGGAGGAGGTATGCAGATAAGAATTTTTAACTTTCATTAAACTTTTCTGATTTGCATACAGGCTCTGGCGTAGAAAGCATTCAGACCCACGGGTCAGCATTACAGCCAGGTAAAGAGCATTTTTAGGTTAGCAATGACATCTCGCGCATATCTATCATGAAATGATTAATTTAACACATTGATCACAATTATACAAACAGTGCTGTTATGCCCCGTACACACGGTCGGACTTTGTTCGAACATTCCGACAACAAAATCCTAGGATTTTTTCCGACGGATGTTGGCTCAAACTTGTCTTGCATACACACGGTCACACAAAGTTGTCGGAAAATCCGATCATTCTGAACGCGGTGACGTAAAACACGTACGTCGGGACTATAAACGGGGCAGTGGCCAATAGCTTACATCTCTCTATTTATTCTGAGCATGCGTGGCACTTTGACCGTCGGATTTGTGTACACACGATCGGAATTTCCGACGGATTTTGTTGTCGGAAAATTTTATATCCTGCTCTCAAACTTTGTGTGTCGGAAAATCCGATGGAAAATGTCCGATGGAGCCCACACGCGGTCGGAATTTCCGACAACACGCTCCGATCGGACATTTTCCATCGGAAAATCCGACCGTGTGTACGGGGCATTAGATGAGCTCCAGAACATGGACACAGGCTGCCTCTCCTCAGGCAGGTGCTGGTGCAGGTGGGCAGCTCACACTCAGCTCTTCAGGCGTGCTCCCTTCTTTCCCTCAGGCTCTGAGCCGCACTGCCTCGAGAAGATGGGGGAGGTGGGTGGAGCCTAAAAAGTGACCAGGCACGAAGGAGGCAGAAGTTCCTCGTCTACTCTGAATGCTGGGGCCTCGCCTCGGCCTCATGACGTGACGTCACTGGTTCCTAGACGCCAAGCGGCAGGCGAGTCTAGCAACCAGTGCAGCGGGCAGCAGAGAGGCCAACGGACAGTGCAATAAGAGAGTCTAGGGAGTCAGGGCCAGCATCAGCTTTCTCAGAACTACAAAGGCTGTCAGTGCTGAAAAACTCTGTTAGATGTTTTGATGGCAGGTCTGAAGGGGAAGAAGGTAGCTTTATAGTGTCCAGCATGTTTCACTGACTGGACGCACAGGACAGGACGCACTGACATACCGCTTGTGTTTTCCCGGAGTGTACGGGCGCTCGCAAGCCGGCCGGCTACTTATGATCGTTACTTATCCATGCTTGTAAGTGTGATTCAATCACCTATAAATAAATTATTCATACGTTATTACACTATGGGAAGTCCCTTTTCCTTTATGTTTTGGTGACACGATTACTTGAGGGTCCCTTCTATGTATCCGAGCGGTGTGCCGATCCTGGATCAGTGTTCTCTGTGTGTTCTCTGTTAGCAAGAGGAAGTTACCACCCTTAGTAGGTTTAACCTACCCGTTGGCATAGGGCTATGCAAAAGCCTTATATATAGTGTGGGAGGAGCTGAAGAGAGGAGGATATGGGGTTTATGAGGGAGGAGAACAAGATGATGGTAGAGTGTAGACTGTTTGTAAAAATTAGAAACAATGGTCTGGCAATTCATTGACTGAGTTCTTTATGGACTCTCTGGTGCAAGCCATCTGGTCCCGGTGACTTATTTATGTTAAGTTTTTCAAGTCTGTTTCTGATTTTATCCTCTGTTAACCATGGGGGTGTTCCCTGTGACGTGTCATGAGGATAAACATTGCAGTTTTGGTTACTGAAGCCCCCCATTTCCCTCGTGAAGCCTGAGGAGAAGAATACATTCAAATCCTTTGCCATCTCACCATCCTTTGTAACCAGAATCCCTTCATCATTCTTTATCGGGCCAATATGATCTGTCCTCCCTCTTTTACTATTTATATACTTAAAGAATTTCTTATGATTTTTCTTACTCTCGTCCGCTATGTGCCTTTCATGTTCTATCTTAGCCATCCTGATTACACCCTTACATTTCTTATTGCATTCTTTGTACAGTTGGAATGCTGATGATGATCCCTCAGCCTTGTATTTTTTGAAGGCCTTCTCCTTTGCTTTTATATGATGTGACGTCTAAAGGGAGATGGTGCCACCAGGTGATGTTGCCAGGTGGTTTTGCTCTTATCTATATAAGAACGGAAGAGGAGGCATTCAGCCTTCAATGAGTGCAGAGCATTTTTTTTTCTTTTTTCGGTGCGACAGGCGTTGTGATTGACGATGGATTTTCTTCTAGGGACACTGTTTTTTTATTTTTGTCAGAAACTGTATCTGTGTTTTTATTACTTTTTGAGACTTTTTTGGTGAATGGGTAGGGGTACTATGCAGGATCTGGGGGCCCCCTTGTTAAAGGGGGCTTTCAGATTCCAATAAACCCCCCACCCGCAGACCCCCACAACAACAGCCCAGGATTGTGGAGAAGAGACCCTTGTCCCCATCAACATGGGGACAAGGTGCTTTGGGATGGGGGGCAGAGCCCCCACTGCCCCAAAGCACCTCCCCATGTTGAGGGCATGTGGCCTAGTATAGTTCAGGAGGGAGGGCGCTCGTTCCTGACCTGACAGGCTGCATGTTCAGCTAAGGGTCTGGTATTGATTTTGGGGGGGACCCCACACCTTTGTTTTTTATTTTTTTGTATGGATTGCCCGTAAAATCCATACCAGACTCAAATGTATTTTTTTACCAGCAAATGATTGTTTTTTTTTTTTTTTTATTCAGCTGTCAGCGGGGAAGCCCATTGACAGCTGATGACTCATCGGTTGTTAAGGACGCTGTGGCCAGTTTCCCGACCCTGCTCCTTAACAACCAGCTTTTACTGCACTCTGCTTGGGCAAAGCTTTGCCCAATCAGGGCGCAGAATGCACTGTGCAGCGCGTAGTGCACTGCAGGGCATTTGGCGTGTTCATGCTCGGGCTCATGCCCATTCGCCCAACACTGTTTGTGAGTATTTCTTTTTTTCCATATATTTTTATTAAAATTTGTGGGATAATACAGTAGGCCTGTCTGCCCTCTTATGTCCTGCTCATCACTATGATAAGCTGAGAAGTATAGACATGATCTTGTTTCTGTATATTTAAAGTTCTAACGATATTTGACCAGAATGGATAAAATAAAAATAGAAAACAGATTACCGGTATATAACACAAAAAGTCTATCCATTAATTTACCTTAGGTCTTGGTGTTCGTTGAGGAAGTATATGGTTGTTGTTTGCAGTGATTCAAAGTCATTGGCGGTCAGCATTTGCCCCATATATTCCAGCGGATCTTTGCCCAGCTGGTCTTCATCTGAAACCTTTATATGAAAAGCAAATCAGTGTGAATTTATTTTCTTTTATATACCAGATAGAAAAATATGGGTGCCACCATTGCTGATCTACTTCAGAAAATGCTGGCCGACTGGATGTGATCTCGATATTCTGCTTTGAGTACCTTCTGAGTCACCTGTAAGTATGCAGTTTAGGAAGTCAAAGAAAACTTCTAAGTTATTATCTGCCTAAATGTTCCAATTCAAAGTATTCAAGCCAGAAGGTCTGTATGACAGCCAGTCATCTAGCATTTTCGAAAGGTCAGTATTAGTACTCTCCATGTTCCTCTCTCATGACAGAATTGCTTTAAAAAAAAGGCAGGTTTTTATTGCCGGTTGTGTCTCTATTGCAGAGAATTGCTCTCACTTTCTGTTTGTATAGAGAATAAAAGAAATATCTTCAGTGGGGACATGGACTAAAATCAAAACCTATTTTTAGTAGAGAAAGGAAGGGTTACAACTTTTAACAGTGTTTTTTTTGCTGTCTGTGCCTTAAAGCTGAACCCCGGGGAAGTTCCCCCTGCAGTGGAATTCCCCCCCGCACTGCAAAGGTTGCATGCTCAGTTTTACCCGCTTCCTGCCCAGGCCAATTTTCAGCTTTCAGCACTGTCTCACTTTGAGTGACAATTGGACAGTGATGCAGCACTGTACCCATATGACATTTTTATATTTTTTTTGTCACACAAAAAGTGCTTTCTTTTAGTGGTGTTTAATCACCACTGGGTCTTTTATTTTTTGCTAAAAAAGGAAAAAAAGACCAAACATTTTGAAAAAACAAAGTTTTTTCATAGTCTGCTATAAAATTTTGCAAACAGGTAGTTTTTCTCCTTCACTGATGTGCGCTGATGAGGCTGCACTAATGGGCACTGATGAGGAGGCACTGATAGGCGGCACTGATGGGCACTAATAGGCAACACTGATAGATGGCACTGATTGGCAAAACTGATGAGCACTGATTGGCAGCACTGATAGGCAGCATTGGTGGGCACTGTAGGGGCTGCACTAATAATCAGGATACTGATAATTAGTGCCCTAATTATCAGTGTTGATGTCCCTTTAACACAAGCTGGTTATTGGCTCTCCTCACGCTGTCAGCGTGAGGAAAGGAATGCTGGTATCCGGCTTTTGTTTAGATCATAATCAGCCGTCATTGGACACAGCTGACCATGTTGTAAAGGGCCGCTGTGATTGGCCATTTGGCCATTTACCCCAAATTATGATCAGCTGTGTCTCAAGGATGCAGTAAACATAGAACACGCCACCCATACTTACTGGAGTGTCCTTGGACACCCTCCCAGCAAAGTAAGCCCCTGCTTTAGCAGTCTTTCAGCTTTAGCGTGGGAATTGGTAAAGTTTAAAGGGGAAGTAAGTTCTTCTGCCTTCCTGTGGCCACTGATCCCAGTTCCACTTGCTTGCAGAATGCTAGCCAAGCTGTTTTCCTTTCCAGTCCTCCTTACTGGCTCTCTGCCCCAGTCCTGCCCAACTGACACATACACATGGAGACTCCTCAGGGCAAAGTTGGATGAAGACTTGGCACAACGCTGTCTTTAAAAAAGATCTGCTACAAATGACAGTCTCTCCCCTTGTCTGTCCCTGCACCATGCTAATCTACTCACTGTCTCTCCTTGCTCTCTGCCGCTGCCTCCTGGCATGAATCCCTCCAACTGCCTCATGTGGTGGGATAATTCCAGGACAACCTTCCAAGCTCCAGCACAAGGTAAACCCCACCCCAGTGGGGGTCCCTCAAGTGCCACCGACAGCCTCCCTCAGCAATACTTCTCCATCTTCCACCTGATTCCCCTGCTGGCATGGCCCAAGTCTATTTATGGACTATCTTAGTCCCCTGCCAGGCCCATCTCTGGGGATTGGCTGAGGGCCCATAAATATTCAAGGCAGCCCCTCCTAACATCCACCCACTAGTTCCAGAACATTCTCCAATGTTCTAGAATCAGGGGGGAGGGGCACCAGAGAGCTGCCAGAATGAGTCATCCAGCCCTGAACTCTTGTAATCCTGACCCAATTATAGACTCACCAGTTGATATGAGTCAGAGTATTGTTTGCCTACTCTCACTACTAGTAGCACACACTAGAGGGTGCTACATAATTAATATCTATTGCAGAATCTAATTATATACACTTACCAACTCAATGAAGAACTCCTTCAGTTTTTTGCTTCCTTGTACAAATGTTTCTACTTTATTTTTGCTTTTGTTTTTGAAGAATGACTGAACGTATAGAACTTTAATTCTGTGCTGAACAACCGTGTTGAATTCCTGTTTGGGTAGAAGCAGAACAAAACACTTATTCATTCATCATAGTTATTTTATCTGAATGTTGTTGTCACAATTGCAGTACATTGTTTATTTCATATTCTTCCTTGCTTATATAATTGTAAATATATATTAGGTCTGTCAAGAAGACATTTTGGATAATGAGATAACCACACTAAGGATGGTGATTTATGAACAAAATTAAATCCCTGGTATTTTCTTTAAAAAAAATGTTGTATTGAATCTTTCCAATGTTTATGTAATAATGTCTTAGTAGTACATTGCCAACCATATTGGATATGGGAACAGGCTTCCTCTGGTGATATACTCAAGAACTAGGCCCATTTATCCTGAATTTAATGGAGGATCTGAGCCCTCCTCTTCTCTCAAGAAATAAAACCACGATAATCCACACTTCTCAAATGGCTTATCCAATAAATGCATATAATTCAGATGGAGTTTTGGCAAAAATGAATTTCCCAGAACAGAATTAAGGAAACTCTTAAACTGTGCATATTGTGAAAAAAAAATGTAACTCTGAAATACCATACTTCTGCTTAAGTATGGGAAAAGGTAACAGGGGACCATTAAGACATAACACATCTTGTAGGTTAACTGTTCCCACTTCTTTCTCTCCTAATTTGAAAAACTTAGGTTTTGCTTCTCAAAGTAAAAAACAGTGAAGAAGTCAATAGCATATTTGAGAGAGAGGTGGGGTGGGGTGGGGGGGGGAGGGGGTGAGAGAGGGAGGGAAAGAGGTGGGGGGCGAGAGAGGGGAGGGGTTGAGAGAGAGAGAGAAAAGGGTGAGAGAGAGAGGGGGGTGAGATACCCTTATACTAAACCAGAAGACTCTGACACCCCCCCCTCAAAAAAAAACTATACCAGACTCTCCTTCACGCAGCTCCTTTTTACCAGCTGTGTGTAGTGAGGCTTCAGGATATTGACCTGCTCTGCCAATTGAGCTACTTTTGGGATCGAAGGCTGCAGCCACCACCACCCCCTGCTTCCGCTTTGCTCCTCTGTTACCGAATGTCAGTCCATGGCAACCCCTGGTGTCACCCCAGTGTGCACACCTGTAGTGATGCCACTGCTTCTCTGCAGTCCTCGTAGTGTCCCTTCTGCCTGGGGTCGGCACTGCCCCCCTGAAAAATGCCACTCAAGGCAAATGCCTTGCTTGTCTCCCAGTAGATATGCACCGATTAATCCAATCCATCACGTAACTTAACCAACATGCCAAATTTTATACAGTAAGTGAAGATTCAGAACAATAACACCTAATGGATACTTGTTTGTAATCTCTTCAAAGCAAATCGAGGTGTAGTGTCCCATTAGACTACTGTTGTTTAAAATTAGTTTTTGGCCTTCTTGTAATCAGAGAGAGCAACAAAAGTTTGTTAAGGTCTGCTCTGGGCTCTACTGGTGTGGGCTTGGTTACTTTCTCCTGTATCCCAGGGAACCCTGGGACACAGTGGATGGAAGAATACAGATCACAGCCTGAATATTAATGCCTCTCCAGCCAATACCTGGTCAGGAATGTGAGTGACCAGCAGGGAGCTGAGGGAGGTATAAATAGGCTGGAACCCAGAGCAGGGGTCTCTTGTTCCTGGGGGAGTACGACCCAGCCTTAGAGTTGTGGCATCTCTAGGAAATCCACTTGCAGCTGCAAGAATCTATTATACTGCTGTTTGGCTGGGAAACCTCTATTCTATTCTACTGAAGCTTTTGTAGAAAGTTTCCAAAGGACCCAGGATATGGGCAGTTTGTACACAAACTGACTAATACTGCAAGCAGGTGCACAGTATACAGGACACAGTGTCTACCAGCCTTCTGGACTTTCTTTGGCCTCTTTTGGGAGATTTACTTTATTACCAATATATTCAGGACTGTATTCCTGTTGGGGAGTCCCTGTTCAGTACCACGTTGTCTACACTTCAAAGGGGGTGCCTTCACCCTGAAGTATTATTTTAGCATAAGTGTCCTCTACTGCCAGTTTGAAGTTTGTTGGAGTATTGCTAGGCTCACCCTCACCCCATCCCAGTTCATACCCCAAAAAATTAAAGAAAAAAAACACAAAAAGGCATGCCCAGCCTGTTCTGACTCGAGTGATTAAGAGATACCGTATGCCTGGCTGCTATGTGCCTATCAGAGAACGGAACCTAGGATCAAACAGCCAGACCAGTTACCTTACCTTGATATATAAAGGAAGAAAAGGCTGAAATTAATCTATCAATATCTCTATGTTTTAGCAATAAAGGAATCGCTTGAAGGGGGATATAGCAACCTAGCAAGATTAACCATTTTAATCAAGTGACACCTGCCTAGCATAGAAATAGGTAGATAATTCTATTGTTGTAATTTTTTGCATTGTTGTACTTCAGCAATTATTTTATTAATTACGGGAAAATAATTAAGGGCATAAATATTTTTAGGTATCAAAACCCCAAGGTATTTTATATAATAATTCTAGACTGTTATGCCGCGTACACACGGTCGGAATTTTCACCTACAAAAGTCCGCCGGACGCCGCCGGACCGAATCCGGCGGACAATCCGACCGTGTGTGGTCTCCATCGGAAATCCGACGTACTTTAGATTTGAAACTTGCTTCAAATCTTTACGTCGTAACTCCGCCGGACTCAGTTCCTGACGGAAAGCCTGTTCGTCTGTATGCTGATCCGACGAACCAGATACGACGGACGAGCAGGGTACTGCATCTCGCGCTCGCTGCAATAGGAAAAACAAATTTTCCTATTGCGGCGAGCGCAGGGGGCATCCCAGGCCCTTAGGTCTGGTATGGAACTTAAAGGGGAACCCCTACGCCGAAAAACCGGCGTGGGTGTCCCCCCAAAATCCATACCTAACCCCGATCCGAGCACGCAGCCTGGCCGGTCTGGAAAGGGGGTGGGGACGAGCGAGCGCCCCCCCTCCTGAAACGTACCAGGCCGCATGCCCTCAACATGGGGGGGTGCTTTGGGGGAGGGGGCGCCCTGCGGTGCCCCCCCACCACAAAGCACCTTGTCCCCATGTTAATGAGGACAAGGGCCTCTTCCCGACAACCCTGGCTGTTGGCTGTCGGGGTCTGCGGGCGGGGGGCTTATCGGAATCCGGGAGCCCCCTTTAATAAGAGGGCCCCCAGATCCCGGCCCCCCCACCCTATGTGAATGAGTATGGGGTACATGGTACCCCTACCCATTCACCTAGGAAAAAAGTGTCAATAATAAAACACACTACACAGGTTTTTAAAATAATTTATTAAACAGCTCCGGGGGGGGGGATCTTCCTCCGGCTTCGGGGGTCCTCTTCCGGCTTCGGGGGTCCCTCCGGTTCATCTTCTCCCGGCGTCCGGTTGGTTCTTCTCCGCTCTCTCTGGCCTCTTCTCCCGGTGTTCCAGTTCTTCGGCCGGCTCCTCCGCTGTCTTCAGGTAGCTCTCTTGCCAGCGGAGGTCCGGACTTCTGGGCTTCTTGTCTTCTCTCCTCTTCCCCAGATGTTGACACGACGCTCTCTCCGGCTGAACTGGTCTCTGAGGGTTCCGTTGTGACTTATATAGGCGGAGACCCCGCCCCCTTATGATGTCACAGTCCCTGGGCATGCTGGGACTGTGACGTTTTAGGGGCGTGGTCTCCGCCTATACCGCCTAGGGAGAGGGGTGGCTGGGTGGGTAGGGCGGGGGACAGACAAAGTGGGGGGGGGGGGGGGAATAGAGGAATAGTTTACTCACAAATAGAGGAGCAATGTAAACTGAATGTTACACTAACAATGAAATGTTTACTTGAAATTAATATAATAGAGAAATGTACACAGGGGTTACAACACAGTGCATGTGGAATTAATGGTAGAAACAACAGAGATGGTTTGAATTTCACATGAACTCATTTTTAAATTTTCACTCTCAATTGATTCTTATACCTTCCTTGATCTTAGATGCAGGCTAAACTCTTAATATTTACTCCTGGAATGTCAGGGGAATGGGCAACCCAGTTAAAAAAGCAGCAGTGTTTTCCATACTGGAAAGACATGGAATAGGGCTGGCCTGTCTGTAGGAAACACACTTAACAAAACACGCAATAACACAACTAGAGAGTAGGAGGTATCAGACTCAATACCATTCTGTGTATTCTTCCTATTCTAGAGGGGTGAGTGTTATGGTGAGAACAAGGGTGGCTTTTTCCTGCATACAGATCAGCATTGATGAGATGGGTCGATTAGTTTTCCTCCAATGCCTAGAAAACAAATTGTATGTTGTGGCAAATATATATATCCCCCCACCCTTTAAAATGGAGGTTATGTATAGTGTCGCGGACACTGGCTGCAAGGACCTTTTTCTGTCCACATTCACCCTGTTATTTGGTATTTCTATATTAATCTTTTATTTTTTTGAACTTGCCCAAAGAATATTCTAAGTTGTTTATTCTGAACAATACATGACTCTTGAAAGAGCTGATCACATTAACCTGCAGAGACGAACTGTCTGGTCACCAGGTCTGCCTTAAGTGTTGTGTTAATTAACATGTTAATTATATTATTGTCCTTTAAGTTTTTGCTAGAGGGGAGGGGGGGAGTGTCCATGAGTCAGCCCTACCTCGTTATCTAACCCCTTGTGTTAAATGTGTATAAAAAGGCTGTGTTCTGCCCAATAAAGCAGTCAAGATTCTACAAGCTATTATCGACTAGACTTGTATTTACTGCAGCTATAATATTATATCTGACTGATGATCATACGGGAGGAAGCGGTGTTATTGACGGAGGCACTCAGTGGAGTGTGGAATAGGATCCGTCACAATTGGTGGCAAGCTCTGGGATGCTTCCTCTTGCCTAGGCTCACCCAAATCACCACCGGGACCCCCTGCTCCTAACAGCAGATGCAACATCACTACGCCAGACTCAAGCGCAGCACCTTGAAGGATCTCTTGGAAGCCTGTGGAAAAGTCTCCAGCAACAAATCCAAAGCGACTCTCATCACCGAACTAATGGAGATTGACCAGGCCAGCAACCCACCAGCAGACACCGCAGAGGCGACAGAGTTCCAGCGTGACGTCCAGTGGCGACTGGCCTTGTATGGTACTCACCCCCCGCAGGAGGTTATCAGTCAAGTGTTAACAGAGGTGTCCCAGCTGCGAATGGCTGAACTCCAGCGGGACCAAGGAGCGTCAGTTATGTTCAACCGGGAAGCTCCAGCGGCCCGCAAAAAGCTACCCTATGCCGCCTTCCGCATGTTTCAAGATGGTGAAGATGAGATGGATGTTTACCTGCAAATGTTTGAGCGTCAATGCGGTCTCCAAGGTGTCAATAAAGCAGATTGGGTCACGCTCCTGGTCAGCCGTCTCACAGGAAGGGCTGCAGAGGCGTACAATAATGTCCCTGATGAGATCAGCCAGGACTACGACCGGGTAAAAGAAAGACTATTGGCTCGCTTCGGCATTACTCCAGAGGCACACCGTTTGAGGTTTCGCAACCTCCGTCGAAAGGAGAGAGAGCCTTACACAGAATGGGCTCATCAAATGACCCGAGCAGCGGAGAGTTGGATGACCGGGCGCCAAGCTGTTACCATGGCAGATGCGCTCCAGCTAATCCTCCTGGAACAATTCTACGATCATACCCCACATGAGGTTAGAGACTGGATAAAGGATCGGCGGCCAGTCACAGTAGATGAAGCTGCCACCCTAGCTGACCAATACGTGGATTCAAGGCGGACCGTACAACCAGAGCCTAAGACCCCAGCTCGGCCTGTCCCCAACATTCCACGGAGCTTTGCCCCTTCACACCAGCCGTCGATCCCCGGCCCCACTCAGCTACCTTCTTCACGAGGAAAAGGGGACCTCTGCTACAGATGCAACCAATCAGGGCATGTTAGGAGGTATTGTCCGCAGAAGGTTTCCCAGGACGCGCGGAACAACAGGCCCCTTGGACCTGCCCGGGCTGCTGCACACTGTCTGGAGAGAGATGATGTGACTTACCCAAGCGAGGAGAATATTGGAATTCTACATGAGGCAGACCCTGTGCAAGCTGCCACTACAGATAATCGTTTGCACCATCGACAAGCCGTGTGGATTAATGGTCGGGCTGCCCAGGGACTGCGGGACACAGGAGCTACTATTACCCTGATACAGTCCCGAATGATAAACCCGGCAGAGCAGACGGGACGGTCTGTGGCTGTGCGGGTGGCCGGGGGAAATGTTATGCGGGTCCCCACTGCCAGGGTTCACCTTGATTGGGGTTCGGGGGCCAAAGAAGTGGAAGTGGGAATAATGCAGAACTTACCTGCAGAGGTTTTGTTGGGCAACGATTTGGGACGTTTAAATTCAGCCTTCTCCCTGGATGTATCCCCGGAAGCCTATCCTGTTACCACCCGCCAGCAAGCCCGGATGGAGGTGCGCTCCCTCGAGGACGGGACCCAGGTAAGACCTGTCACCCCTGACCTAGACTGTACTACCCCAACTAACCCTATCCCGACTTGGGCTTCTCCCCAAGAATTTGCTCAGGCAACTCTTAGCGACCCTTCCTTAGCTAGCTATAGGGAAAGAGCAGGATTGGACCCTGGGGGGTTGGAGAGGGAGCGAATAGAGTGGGTCCAGGGATTACTCTATCGGGTTACTGAGGGAAAGACAGCCTCCCATCCACCCAAGCGGCAGCTGGTTGTGCCGCAGAAATATCGTCATGACCTGCTGCGCATTGGGCATGACATACCCTTAGCCGGACACCTGGGGATGTCCCGGACCCTCCACCGTCTGACTCAGTCGTTTTTTTGGCCAGGGATTACAGGGGATGTCCGACAGTATTGCCGGACCTGTGACACATGCCAGCGGGTGGGTAAGCATGGGGGCCCGCTGAAAGCTCCCCTACACCCTTTACCGATCATTGATGAACCCTTTAGCCGTGTTGCCGTAGACCTGGTTGGACCATTGCCCAGACCTAGTCCTTCTGGGAAGAGATATATCCTTACTGTGGTGGATTATGCCACCCGGTACCCGGAGGCCATTCCCCTGGCAAATATCCATGCAGAAACTGTGGCTGATGCTTTGCTCCGTATCTTTGCCAGGGTGGGTTTCCCTCGGGAAATCATCTCTGACCAGGGGACCCAGTTCACTGCTGAGCTCACTCAGCAGTTATGGAGGCTCTGTGGGATAAAGCCCCTACAGAGCTCTCCCTATCACCCCCAGACCAACGGACTGTGTGAGAGGTTCAATGGAACACTGAAACAGCTGCTTAGGACATTTGCAACCTCTCACAGGGATTGGGAGAGATATCTGCCACACCTTCTCTTCGCTTATCGGGAGGTGCCACAGGAATCTACCGGGTTCTCCCCATTTGAGTTACTGTATGGGAGGCGGGTGAGGGGGCCCCTAGATCTAGTCAGAGCCCACTGGGAAGGGGGAATTGATCCCCAAGGGTCCTCTATCGTAGCATACGTTCTTGAGTTTAGGGACAGACTGAAGGAGCTGACGGACACTGTCCAGGAGAACCTTCGGGCTGCCCAAAGGCGACAGAAACGATGGTACGATCGTACTGCACGGAACCGCACTCTGGAGGTTGGGCAGAAGGTTCTTGCCCTCAGACCAACCAAGCAGGACAAGTTACAGGCCACTTGGCAGGGACCTTACCGGGTTGTGGCAAAGCTCTGTGACACAACCTACCTAGTGGCTAAATGTTCGGATGAAAGAGTCCGACGGACCTTTCATGTAAACATGTTGAAAGCATACTGGGAAAGATCAGGAGAGGTAGCCGCTATATGTGCTCCAGCTGTGGAAGATTCTGAGAATCTTCCCCTGCTGGTGCTCCCGGAGCTAAATAGAATTACTGCAGGGATAGAGATGATAAAGCTTGACGACCAGCTAGGGCCGACGCAAAGAGAACAAGCTAGACAGGTCCTTAGTCAGAGAAGGGAAATGTTCTCCACAGTCCCCGGGTACACTACTATGGCAGTGCACCGTGTGGAGACCCCGGGACAACTGCCACTAAGACAGGCGGCTTACCGGATACCTGACGCAGTGAGAGAGGGGATGCGTCATGAGATTAAGGAGATGCTTGAATTGGGAGTCATTGAGCCATCCAGCAGCCCCTGGGCTTCCCCGGTGGTCCTTGTACCGAAGCGGGATGGCACAACTCGCTTCTGTGTAGACTACCGCAGATTAAATGAGTGCACCACCACTGATGCTTACCCTATGCCCCGGGTCGATGATCTGTTAGATCGCATTGCTCGGGGAAAATTCCTGACAACCCTTGACCTATGCAAAGGATACTGGCAAATTCCTCTGGATGCGGAATCTATTCCGAAATCGGCGTTCATTACCCCATTTGGCTTATACCAGTCTAAAGTAATGCCATTTGGGATGAAGAATGCACCGGCAACTTTCCAGAGGATGGTAGACCAACTCCTCGATGGCCTCCAGGACTATGCTTGTGCATATCTGGACGACATTGCGATCTACAGTGATACCTGGGAGGACCATCTGGTTCATCTGGGTGTCGTTCTAGACCGCATCAAGGCTGCAGGACTAACCCTTAAGCCAGAGAAATGCAGCATAGGGATGTCCGAGGTACAGTACCTTGGACATCGAGTAGGCAGTGGACAACAACGACCTGAGCCTGCTAAGATTGAGGCCGTTGCCAAGTGGCCGACCCCCCGTACTAAAACCCAGGTCCTGGCGTTCCTAGGCACAGCTGGGTACTATAGGAAATTTGTCCCGCAATATAGTTCCATCGCTAAGCCCCTGACAGACCTGACTAAGAAGCACCTTCCCCGACAGGTACTGTGGTCCCCTGAGTGTGAAGCTGCCTTCCAACAATTAAAGAATGCACTAACTTCAGCTCCTGTTCTAGCTGCCCCTGACCCAACCAAACGTTTTTGTGTCCACACAGATGCCTCTACATTCGGGCTGGGGGCAGTACTGAGCCAAGTAGGACCTGATGGCGGTGAGCACCCAGTGGCCTACATCAGTCGGAAGCTGCTACCCAGGGAAGTCGGTTATGCAGCCGTGGAGAAGGAGTGCTTGGCGCTGGTGTGGGCTCTCAAGAAATTCCAACCTTATCTCTACGGACGATCTTTTACGGTGCTCACCGACCACAATCCATTAATCTGGCTTAATCGGGTCTCCGGGGATAATGGACGTTTGTTACGATGGAGCTTGGCACTGCAGCCCTACAATTTTACCATACAGTATCGACCAGGAAAGCAGAATGGGAACGCTGATGGACTTTCCCGGCAAACGGAACTATAAAACTCTCCCGGACAGCCACAAGCTGACCCGTGGTGGATCTAGTTGGGTCTGCCGGATTATGGGACAGGGGGGGGCACTGTCGCGGACACTGGCTGCAAGGACCTTTTTCTGTCCACATTCACCCTGTTATTTGGTATTTCTATATTAATCTTTTATTTTTTTGAACTTGCCCAAAGAATATTCTAAGTTGTTTATTCTGAACAATACATGACTCTTGAAAGAGCTGATCACATTAACCTGCAGAGACGAACTGTCTGGTCACCAGGTCTGCCTTAAGTGTTGTGTTAATTAACATGTTAATTATATTATTGTCCTTTAAGTTTTTGCTAGAGGGGAGGGGGGGAGTGTCCATGAGTCAGCCCTACCTCGTTATCTAACCCCTTGTGTTAAATGTGTATAAAAAGGCTGTGTTCTGCCCAATAAAGCAGTCAAGATTCTACAAGCTATTATCGACTAGACTTGTATTTACTGCAGCTATAATATTATATCTGACTGATGATCATACGGGAGGAAGCGGTGTTATTGACGGAGGCACTCAGTGGAGTGTGGAATAGGATCCGTCACATATAGATTAACAGAATTTTTCTTAGATAAGGAGGACGCACTGATAATAATAGTAGGTCACTTTAATGAAGTCCTAGATAAAAAGGTTGATAGGTTCCCCTCTGGGGTGCATCCGGCGAATATAGAAAAGAGCCAATTAAGTCAATTCCTGGAGGAAGTGGAACTGATGGATAACTGGAAAGCACAAAATCCAGACAATATTCCTGTTTTTCAGGTACTCATTCCACGCTCTCCAGGATAGATATGGCTTTAGTAAATGCGAGAGCACTACAAACTACTAAAAATATATTTTACTTACTAAGAGGGATCTCGGACCACTCACCATTGGTGCTGGTATTGAACTTAGGGGGAAAAAGAACTCAGAGGACTTGGAAAATAAGCCCATTTTGGCTTGAAATTATTAAGACGAGGTCCTCCCTAAACTGAAAGAGTTTGTAGAGTTCAATGAAGGCACAGCATCGGCTGGGATCCTTTGGGACACTTTGGAGGCACATATACAAACTGTTGTAATTCCTACACCGTTCTACTGATTTGGATGTAAATACCCTCAAATTAAAGCTGAAAGTCCGCAGTTAAAGCACATCTTGTTTGTTTCATTTCAAATCCATTGTGGTGGTGTATAGAGCCAAAAAGATTAGAATTGTGTCGATGTTCCAATATTTATGGACCTGACTGTATGTAAGCGATCCATTTCCGGAGAAAAAAAAAATATGGCTAAATAAACAACAAGACTATAAGATTATCTATTATTAGGAAGGTTGAGAATAGGCGACTTTTCCAGAAACAATGCTCCTTTTGAGAAGGGAAAAATGTGGGTCGAATGCTGGCACAACTGGTGAAATCCAACTCTCCCCCCTCTACTATACCTACAATTAAGCTAACAGGAGGAAAGATTACATCTCTCATCTCAGAGATTATAGACACATTTAGTGACTATTAAAGAAAATTGTATACATCTCAGAGGAGGGAGAGATGGATAAATTCCTGAGGAATCTGGAGATATTGTCCATTTCACAAGAAGATAGAGAGGTCTTGGAGGCTCCAATAACCCTTGGAGAACTTTAACAGGCAGTAGCCAGAGTGGCGAATCAGAAATCCCCTGGTCCGGATGGGCTCCCGACGGAGATATACAAATATTATGGAGAAATATTACTTCCAGAGCTGCTTGGAGCACTGAGGGGGATGGTGGAGGAGGGGAGACTGCCGGCCTCGATGCTTGAAGCAACTATTATAGTGATACATAAAGAAGGGAAAGACCCCTTAGATGCAGCTTTATATAGACCAAGCTCTTTGTTGTGCTCTGATGCTAAAATAATAGCTAAGGTCCTGGCAGCCAGGTTGAATAGGTATTCCCAAAAGTATTCACCCAGACCAAACGGGATTTGCTGCCAATAGATCCTCCAGTATGAATATTAGAAGGACATCCCTGAACCTGCAGACCCCGTCAGACAACGAGGGAGCAAGAACTGTGCTGTCACTGGATGTGACCAAAGCCTTTGATAGCCTGGACTGGGGATATGTCTGGCGGGTTCTGGAGGAATTTGGATTTGGGCCTTCTTTTATAGGTTGGATGAAAATGCTATATAATGATCCGAGTGCTAAAGTTAGAATTAACAATGAATACTCGGATAATATTCAATTAAAAAGAGGGACTAGACAGGGATGCCCATTCTCTCCATTGCTCTTTGCTCTCGCAATGGAACCATTGGCAATAGCAATAAGATTGTGCTCTGAGATAAAAGGATTCCAGCGGAGGACAGGGGAGGATGTCCTTCTTTTCTTGGGAGACACTGGGCAATCTTTAAATAAAGGTGTGAATATTGTGGAGGAATTCGGAATATTTTCTGGATTAGTGATAAATTGAAAGAAGTCGGAGCTCCTACCGGTGGACCCTATGAGTAACCCAATTATTTCTGGAATGCCCCAATTAGTGGTAGTAGATACACTGAAATACATGGGGATACTTTTGATGAGAGATCCTAACCAGTATATTAGTCAGGGGAGTTGCTAGGTGGCAAAAACGCACTGACCTACCTGACATACACTGACCTACCTGACATACTCTGACCTACATACACTGATGGTAGTGACACACACTGACCTACCTGATCAGGAGACTTCATGTGTCCTGCAGCAGCAGCTCAGCTGTGGTGTGCGGTGCGCGTCCATCATCACAGCAGGCAGCCGGATGAGAGAGGAGAGCCGAGCGGGGATCTCACGCGGTGGCCGCATTGTATTTCCCGCCTTCTGGAGCCTGCAGCGCCTATGATGGACGTCACACGTCCCGCAGTCACACCATTGGACCAGTGGGACATCCATCAGCGCTGCAGGCTCCAGAAGGCGGGGCCTGCTATGTGACTCGGCTGCATTCGGCCGCACTTGGCGGCACTCGGGATAAGATCGGTCCCCGCTCGGCGGTGCTCGGGCTATTAATAGAAAGGTGCCCACTCGAGACACAAGGCTTTTTGGGGATCCACTTTGGGCTTCAGCCACGGTGAGCCCCCCCTGCCAACACCACTGATATTAGTAATAATATAACACTATTATTGACTAAATTTAAACAAAAAGTTAATATTTGGAAGTGGTTCCCCCTGTCAGTAGCAGGCCAATGCAGCCTGATAAAAATAATATGGATATGTACGTGTTACATAACTCCCCAGTGTGGATATGTAAAAAATGGTTTAAAAAAAAAAATTAAACCCTTTTTAGAGAATTGATCTGGAAAGGAGGGCAGGCTCGGCTGCGAACACTGCAGCTCCCGATCGGGGGAAGGGGGCTTGGTGGTACCTCACACCGAGAGCTATTACCTGGCAGCACAGCTGCAACAGTTAAGGGGATGTGATAACTTGGGAGGAGGAGGTGCAAATGGGAGAATAATTCTCTCAGGGGCTCTGCATAACACACTAGTGGAGGCGTTGGAGGCAGAATCTTTTTATTATAAGAACTCTACAACAAAAATGATAATAAAAGTTTGGAAAACAGCTGATGGGGAACTCAGGGATATTTGAATATACCCCCCTATGGAACAATAAGAACCTAAAGGAGTTGTTGCCAATAGGAAAGGTTAACCACTTGACGACCGCCTCACGCCGATGTACGACGGCAAAGTGGCACGGACAGGCAAAATCACGTACAGGGTACGTGATTTGCCTTCCGCGGGTGGGGGGTCCGATCGGATCCCCCCCCGGTGCCCGAGGCGGTCGTCGTTTGTCCAGCGGCGATCGGTGGTGAGGGGGAGACCATCCGTTCGTGGCCCCCCCCTCGCGATCGCCGCCGGCCAATCGAATCATTCCTTTGCTGCTGTATGCTAAACAGCAGCAAAGGAAATGATGTCATCTCTCCTCGGCTCGGTAATTTCCGTTCCGGCCCGAGGAGAGAAGACATCAATGTGAGTGCACCAACACACACACACACAGTAGAACATGCCAGGCACACAAAACACCCCGATCCCCCCCCCGATCGCCCCCCGATCCCCCCCCAATCACCCCCCCCCCCCTGTCACAAACTGACACCAGCAGTTTTTTTTTTTTTTCTGATTACTGCATAGTGTCAGTTTGTGACAGTTACAGTGTTGGGACAGATACTGTTACCCCCCTTTAGGTCTAGGGTACCCCCCTAACCCCCCCTAATAAAGTATTAACCCCTTGATCACCCCCTGTCACCAGTGTCACTAAGCGATCATTTTTCTGATCGCTGTATTAGTGTCGCTGGTGACGCTAGTTAGGGACATAAATATTTAGGTTCGCCGTCAGCGTTTTATAGCGTCAGGGACCCCCATATACTACCGAATAATTGTTTTAACCCCTTGATTGCCCCCTAGTTAACCCTTTCACCACTGATCACCGTATAACCGTTACGGTTGACGCTGGTTAGTTTGTTTATTTTTTATAGTGTCAGGGCACCCGCCGTTTATTACCGAATAAAGGTTTAGCCCCCTGATCGCCCGGCGGTGATATGCGTCGCCCCAGGCAGCGTCAGATTAGCGCCAGTACCGCTAACACCCACGCACGCAGCATACACCTCCCTTAGTGGTATAGTATCTGAACGCATCAATATCTGATCCGATCAGATCTATACTAGCGTCCCCAGCAGTTTAGGGTTCCCAAAAACGCAGTGTTAGCGGGATCAGCCCAGATACCTGCTAGCACCTGCGTTTTGCCCCTCCGCCCGGCCCAGCCCAGCCCACCCAAGTGCAGTATCGATCGATCACTGTCACTTACAAAAGACTAAACGCATAACTGCAGCGTTCGCAGAGTCAGGCCTGATCCCTGCGATCGCTAACAGTTTTTTTGGTAGTATTTTGGTGAACTGGCAAGCACCAGCCCCAGGCAGGGTCAGGTTAGCGCCAGTACCGCTAACACCCACGCACACAGCATACGCCTCCCTTAGTGGTATAGTATCTGAACGGATCAATATCTGATCCGATCAGATCTATACTAGTGTCCCCAGCAGTTTAGGGTTCCCAAAAACGCAGTGTTAGCGGAATCAGCCCAGATACCTGCTGCTAGCACCTGCGTTTTGCCCCTCCGCCCGGCCCAGCCCACCCAAGTGCAGTATCGATCGATCACTGACACTTACAAAACACTAAATGCATAACTGCAGCGTTCGCAGAGTCAGGCCTGATCCCTGCGATCGCTAACAGTTTTTTTGGTAGTATTTTGGTGAACTGGCAAGCACCAGCCCCAGGCAGCGTCAGGTTAGCGCCAGTACCGCTAACACCCACGCACGCACTGTACACCACCCTTAGTGGTATAGTATCTGAACGGATCAATATCTGATCCGATCAGATCTATACTAGCGTCCCCAGCAGTTTAGGGTTCTCACAAACGCAGTGTTAGCGGGATCAGCCCAGATACCTGCTAGCACCTGCGTTTTGCCCCTCCGCCCGGCCCAGCCCAGCCCACCCAAGTGCAGTATCGATCGATCACTGTCACTTACAAAAGACTAAAACGCATAACTGCAGCGTTCGCAGAGTCAGGCCTGATCCCTGCGATCGCCAACAGATTTTTTGGTAGCGTTTTGGTGAACTGGCAAGCGCCAGCGGCCTAGTACACCCCGGTCGTAGTCAAACCAGCACTGCAGTAACACTTGGTGACGTGGCGAGTCCCATAAGTGCAGTTCAAGCTGGTGAGGTGGCAAGCACAAGTAGTGTCCCGCTGCCACCAAAAAGACAAACACAGGCCCGTCGTGCCCATAGTGCCCTTCCTACTGCATTCGCCAATCCTAATTGGGAACCCATCACTTCTGCAGCGCCCGTACTTCCCCCATTCACATCCCCAACCAAATGCAGTCGGCTGCATGAGAGGCATTTTCTTTATGTCCTCCCGAGTACCCCTACCCAGCGAACGCCCCCAAAAAAGATATTGTGTCTGCAGCTAGCGCGGATATAGGCGTGACACCCGCTATTATTGTCCCTCCTGTCCTGACAATCCTGGTCTTTGCATTGGTGAATGTTTTGAACGCTACCATGCACTAGTTGAGTATTAGCGTAGGGTACAGCATTGCACAGACTAGGCACACTTTCACAGGGTCTCCCAAGATGCCATCGCATTTTGAGAGACCCGAACCTGGAACCGGTTACAGTTATAAAAGTTAGTTACAAAAAAAGTGTAAAAAAAAAAATATATATATATATATATATATATAAAAAAAAAAAAATAGTTGTCGTTTTATTGTTCTCTCTCTCTCTATTCTCTCTATTGTTCTGCTCTTTTTTACTGTATTCTATTCTGCAATGTTTTATTGTTATTATGTTTTATCATGTTTGCTTTTCAGGTATGCAATTTTTTATACTTTACCGTTTACTGTGCTTTATTGTTAACCATTTTTTTGTCTTCAGGTACGCCATTCACAACTTTGAGTGGTTATACCAGAATGATGCCTGCAGGTTTAGGTATCATCTTGGTATCATTCTTTTCAGCCAGCGGTCGGCTTTCATGTAAAAGCAATCCTAGCGGCTAATTAGCCTCTAGACTGCTTTTACAAGCCGTGGGAGGGAATGCCCCCCCCCCCCCCCACCGTCTTCCGTGTTTTTCTCTGGCTCTCCTGTCTCAACAGGGAACCTGAAAATGCAGCCGGTGATTCAGCCAGCTGACCATAGAGCTGATCAGAGACCAGAGTGGCTCCAAACATCTCTATGGCCTAAGAAACTGGAAGCTACGAGCATTTTATGACTTAGATTTCGCTGGATGTAAATAGCGCCATTGGGAAATTGGGGAAGCATTTTATCACACCGATCTTGGTGTGGTCAGATGCTTTGAGGGCAGAGGAGAGATCTAGGGTCTAATAGACCCCAATTTTTTCAAAAAAGAGTACCTGTCACCACCTATTGCTATCATAGGGGATATTTACATTCCCCGAGATAACAATAAAAATGATTAAAAAAAAAATAAAAATGAAAGGAACAGTTTAAAAATAAGATAAAAAAGCAAAAAAATAATAAAGAAAAAAAAAAAAAAAAAAAAGCACCCCTGTCGCCCCCTGCTCTCGCACTAAGGCGAACGCAAGCGGCGGTCTGTTGTCAAACGTAAAAAGCAATTGCACCATGCATGTGAGGTATCACCGCGAAGGTTAGATCGAGGGCAGTAATTTTTGCAGTAGACCTCCTCTGTAAATCTAAAGTGGTAACCTGTAAAGGCTTTTAAAGGCTTTTAAAAATGTATTTATTTTGTTGCCACTGCACGTTTGCGCGCAATTGTAAAGCATGTCATGTTTGGTATCCATGTACTCGGCCTAAGATCATCTTTTTTATTTCATCAAACATTTGGGCAATATAGTGTGTTTTAGTGCATTAAAATTTAAAAAAGTGTGTTTTTTCCCCAAAAAATGCGTTTGAAAAATCGCTGCGCAAATACTGTGTGAAAAAAAAAAATGAAACACCCACCATTTTAATCTGTAGGGCATTTGCTTTAAAAAAATATATAATGTTTGGGGGTTCAAAGTAATTTTCTTGCAAAAAAAAAAAACTTTTTCATGTAAACAATAAGTGTCAGAAAGGGCTTTGTCTTCAAGTGGTTAGAAGAGTGGGTGATGTGTGACATAAGCTTCTAAATGTTGTGCATAAAATGCCAGGACAGTTCAAAACCCCCCCAAATGACCCCATTTTGGAAAGTAGACACCCCAAGCTATTTGCTGAGAGGCATGTCGAGTCCATGGAATATTTTATATTGCGACACAAGTTGCGGGAAAGAGACAATTTTTTTTTTTTTTTGCACAAAATTGTCACTAAATGATATATTGCTCAAACATGCCATGGGAATATGTGAAATTATACCCCCAAAATACATTCTGCTGCTTCTCCTGAGTACGGGGATACCACATGTGTGAGACTTTTTGGGAGCCTAGCCGCGTACGGAACCCCGAAATCCAAGCACCGCCTTCAGGCTTTCTAAGGGCGTGAATTTTTGATTTCTCTCTTGACTGCTTATCACAGTTTCGGAGACCATGGAATGCCCAGGTGGCACAAACCCCCCCCAAATGACCCCATTTTGGAAAGTAGACACCCCAAGCTATTTGATGAGAGGTATAGTGAGTATTTTGCAGACCTCACTTTTTGTCACAAAGTTTTGAAAATTGAAAAAAGAAAAAAAAAAAAGTTTTTTCTTGTCTTTCTTCATTTTCAAAAACAAATGAGAGCTGCAAAATACTCACCATGCCTCTCAGCAAATAGCTTGGGGTGTCTACTTTCCAAAATGGGGTCATTTGGGGGGGTTTTGTGCCACCTGGGCATTCCATGGCCTCCGAAACTGTGATAGGCAGTGAAGAGTGAAATCAAAAATTTTCACCCTTAGAAATCCTGAAGGCGGTGATTGGTTTTCGGGGTCCCGTACACGGCTAGGCTCCCAAAAAGCCCCACACATGTGGTATCCCCGTACTCAGGAGAAGTAGCTAAATGTATTTTGGGGTGCAATTCCACATATGCCCATGGCCTGTGTGAGCAATATATCATTTAGTGACAACTTTGTGCAAAAAAAAAAAAAAAAAATGTGTCACTTTCCCGCAACTTGTGTCAAAATATAAAATATTCCATGGACTCAATATGCCTCTCTGGAAATAGCTTGGGGTGTCTACTTTCCAAAATGGGGTCATTTGGGGGGGTTTTGTGCCACCTGGGCATTCCATGGCCTCCGAAACTGTGATAGGCAGTAAAGAGTGAAATCATAAATTTACGCCCTTAGAAATCCTGAAGGCGGTGATTGGATTTCGGGGCCCCGTACGCGGCTAGGCTCCCAAAAAGTCCCACACATGTGGTATCCCCATATTCAGGAGAAGCAGCAGAATGTATTTTGGGGTGCAATTCCACATAGGCCCATGGCCTGTGTGAGCAATATATCATTTAGTGACAACTTTTTGTAAATATTTTTTTTTTTTTTTTTTTGTCATTATTCAATCACTTGGGACAAAAAAAAATAAATATTCAATGGGTTCAACATGCCTCTCAGCAATTTCCTTGGGGTGTCTACTTTCCACAATGGGGTCATTTGGGGGGGTTTTGTACTGCCCTGCCATTTTAGCACCTCAAGAAATGACATAGGCAGTCATAAACTAAAAGCTGTGTAAATTACAGAAAATGTACCCTAGTTTGTAGACGCTATAACTTTTGCGCAAACCAATAAATATACGCTTATTGACATTTTTTTTACCAAAAACATGTGGCCGAATACATTTTGGCCTAAATGTATGACTAAAATTGAGTTTATTGGATTTTTTTTATAACAAAAAGTAGAAAATATCATTTTTTTTCAAAATTTTCGGTCTTTTTCCATTTATAGCGCAAAAAATAAAAACTGCAGAGGTGATCAAATACCATCAAAAGAAAGCTCTATTTGTGGGAAGAAAAGGACGCAAATTTCGTTTGGGTACAGCATTGCATGACCGCGCAATTAGCAGTTAAAGTGACGCAGTGCCAAATTGGAAAAAGACCTCTGGTCCTTAGGCAGCATAATGGTCCGGGGCTCAAGTGGTTAAAGAGTGGGAAACACAAGGCATAAATAGATTGGCTCAGTTATTCGAAGGGAATACTTTAAAAACCTTCTTGGAATTAAGAAGAGAATATAATATACCATATCACTCATTTTATAGATATTTACAGATTAGACACACTTTAGAAGCCTGATTTAGGGTCCAAGCATTAATATGGAATAAAATCCCTCTTTTTCAAGAGATATTTAAAGCGCATACAACCAAGGGGCTTATTTCCGAATTATATGGACAGCTGCACAATGGAGATACGTCTGGTTTGGCTCTCCGTAATAATAATAGGGAGAGATGGGAAGCGGACATAGGGGAAATAACGCAGGAACGGTGGAAGAGAATATTGGTGATGGGACCTAAGATATCGGTATCCCCCACAGAGAGTGTCTCACTTGATGCTGATACACAGAGCCTATTTACACTCCTAAGAAGCTATTCATGTACTGTAGGAGACTTAACGCGAAATGCCCCAGATGCCAGGAGACAGGAGACCTCATACATATGATGCAGAGATGCCCAAAGTTGTTCCGTTATTGGGAGGGGGTCCTTGACACCATAAATGGGATCTATGGGACAATCTTGGTTCTGGAGGCTAAGCTCTGCGTGTTGGGATACAAGTAGAAAGCAGGGGAAGGAGAGAGAACGACAGTAGCAATATTAAGATGCTTATTCAAAGCTAGAAAGCTGATTGCTCTGAGATAGCAGTCGAGGAAACCCCCGGCAGTAAGTGAATGGATTAATACCATAAATGAAACTATATGGAAAGAAAAAGCAGTCTATATAAAGAGAGGAAACCTTAGGGAATTTGAAAAGATGTGGAGAGCGTGGTTGGTGAGAACAGGCTCCCCCTCTTAGCGGGTTAAAGTTAGAGCAAGATCTTTGAATTATTAACAAGAAAAGGGATAAGATGGAAAGGTATTCTCTGCATAAACTAATACTAGCACGATGGAACATTACATCATACCAAATTCCAAAACTAAGATAAGAGATGTTGTAACAACTGCTGCAAAATATAGACCAAAATAGGTAGCTAGCATAGTTATATATACAGTGGCTTGCGAAAGTATTCGGCCCCCTTGAACTTTTCAACCTTTTGCCACATTTCAGGCTTCAAACATAAAGATATAAAATTTTTATTTTTTGTGAACAATCACCAACAAGTGGGACACAATTGTGAAGTGGAACGAAATCTTTTGGATTTTTGAAACTCTTTTAACTAATAAAAAAATGAAAAGTGGGGCGTGCAAAATTATTCGGCCCCCTTGCGTTAATACTTTGTAGAGCCACCTTTTGCTGCGATTACAGCTTCAAGTCGCTTCGGGTATGTCTCTATCAGTTTTGCACATCGAGAGACTGAAATTCTTGCCCATTCTTCCTTGCAAAACAGCTCGAGCTCAGTGAGGTTGGATGGAGAGCGTTTGTGAACAGCAGTTTTCAGCTCTTTCCACAGATTCTCGATTGGATTCAGGTCTGGACTTTGACTTGGCCATTCTAACACCTGGATACGTTTATTTGTGAACCATTCCTTTGTAGATTTTGCTGTATGTTTGGGATCATTGTCTTGTTGGAAGATAAATCTCCGTCCCAGTTTCAGGTCTTTTGCAGACTCCAACAGGTTTTCATCCAGAATGGTCCTGTATTTGGCTGCATCCATCTTCCCCTCAATTTTAACCATCTTCCCTGTCCCTGCTGAAGAAAAGCAGGCCCAAACCATGATGCTGCCACCACCATGTTTGACAGTGGGGATGGTGTGTTGAGTGTGATGAGCTGTGTTGCTTTTACGCCAAACATATCGTTTTGCATTGTGGCCAAAAAGTTCGATTTTGGTTTCATCGGACCAGAGCACCTTCTTCCACATGTTTGGTGTGTTTCCCAGGTGGCTTGTGGCAAACTTTAGACAAGACTTTTTATGGATATCTTTGAGAAATGGCTTTCTTCTTGCCACTCTTCCATAAAGGCCAGATTTGTGCAGTGTACGACTGATTGTTGTCCTGTGGACAGACTCTCCCACCTCAGCTGTAGTTCTCTGCAGTTCATCCAGAGTGATCATGGGCCTCTTGGCTGCATCTCTGATCAGTCTTCTCCTTGTCTGAGCTGAAAGTTTAGAGGGACAGCCAGGTCTTGGTAGATTTGCAGTGGTCTGATACTCCTTCCATTTCAAAATGATCGCTTGCACAGTGCTCCTTGGCATGTTTAAAGCTTGGGAAATCTTTTTGTATCCAAATCCGGCTTTAAACTTCTCCACAACAGTATTACGGACCTGCCTGGTGTGTTCCTTGGTCTTCATAATGCTCTCTGCGCTTTCAACAGAACCCTGAGACTATCACAGAGCAGGTGCATTTATACAGAGACTTGATTACACACAGGTGGATTCTATTTATCACCATCAGTCATTTAGGACAACATTGGATCATTCAGAAATCCTCGCTGAACTTCTGGAGTGAGTTTTCTGCACTGAAAGTAAAGGGGCCGAATAATTTTGCATGCACCACTTTTCAGTTTTTTAATTGCTAAAAAAGTTTAAAATATCCAATAGATTTCGTTCCACTTCACAATTGGGTCCCACTTGTTGGTGATTCTTCACAAAAAATCAAAATTTTATATCTTTATGTTTGAAGCCTGAAATGTGGCAAAAGGTTGAAAAGTTCAAGGGGGCCGAATACTTTCGCAAGCCACTGTATACAGTGTGTATTTCTCTATTAGGGAAGGGAGTGGGAAAGAGGAGGGAGAGCGGGATAAGCTTGCTGACAAATATAACAATGTTGGAGAAAGAAATTATACTGGATAAATACTCTGCCTGGAATGCCCATGTCGTTTTTAAAGATATTTTATATTGGAAAAAATAATGAATAAAAAATAAATAATTTAAAAAAAAAGTATGCAAAGATCCCTATAAATAAATTTTGGCAGAAGGAATAGCATATATAGTTTGCAAAAAAATCGTAACATTTTCCCTAAAACTCCATGTGATACAGCACACGCCATAGCCATTGCCAATTTACATTATCAAAGGCCTTATTCGCGTCCAATGCCAACAATGCCATAGAACGTGAAGAAGGACTCCCCTTGTGTAGACTGTCCAAAACTATCAATAATTTTGTATCATTTGTAGCAGTAAGACCTACCCATTACAAAGCCTGTCTGACATGGTGATATCAATTTTGGAAGCAATGTTGCCAACCTCTTTGCCATTATTTTTAATAGCATTTTCACATTCTGATTTAACAAAGATCTTTACCTTAATATATAAGAATATAAGCACCTGTAGAAGGATATGTTTTTTTCAAGAATATATCAAAACAGGTTACTCAAGGGGATCGTTAAATTCTCCAATTATATTTTATAAAATTCAAGGTTGAAGCTGTCTGGACCAGAGGCTTTATTAGAAGAAGAATATTTTATCGTTTTTGGTATTTATTTTACTATATTCCTCACATTAAAAAAAATCACCCTCTGACCAAGTTGAAAGGTCAGTTTGGTCTAAAAAGACATCACCTTGCGGATTGGGACAAGCAGCAGTATATAAATTTGTATAGTATAATTTCAAAATTTCAAGGTTTATTTCTGGGTTTGATTGTATCTGACCATGTTCGTCTATAAAGCGGGTGGCATGGGCCCCCTGTCTTTTCCCTCTCATTTGTACTTTACCAATAAAAGACCAGATTTATTTGCAAATCTAAAAAAAAATGCTTCTTTCCAAGATCTGATATAAACATATTGAGCAAGCCAATCATCATATAACTGCCTTGCTTGAATACAGTTTATTCCATTTGCACAATTTATACATGCCACCATATATCTAGTGATAGTTCAAGAGATAGCATTTTGCCCCAAAGGACTGTCTTTGCGATCTGCCAGTATAACATGGGTTGTTTTTACTATTTAAAAAGCTCACCTTGTCATTTTCCATGCCTTGTTTTCCTAATGCATTCCGAAACTCTTTGAGAACATTTTCATAGTCAAGTTTGTTTTTCTTAAAGTAATTTTTGAAGGCACTCTAAAAACAAAAAATGAACACAGTAAAGGCCAGTTTTAAGCAGCAATTATTAATGACATAGACATAACATGAACAACCCCCAATAGAGCCAGCCATTGAAAGTTACAGATGAACGTCCGTCACTGGCATTGGGCCAAACAGCCTATATAAGCTGGATTGTGACATGAACAGATTGCTGAGTGGTCTTCAGCTAGTTCCTGGTTTGCCTGTGTTCTGACTTGCTATATTTAACTTCCTGTGCACAACTTGACTTGCCTCTGATCTGTCTTTGGATCCTTGCCTACCTATTGTGATCTTGGCTTGAACCCTGACTCAGCTTCTGCCTGTACTTTGCTGCCTGGCTGTGAACTGACTCCGGCTTGTATCTTGCCTCTGCCTGTTGTTCCTATACCTTGCTGCCCAGTTGTTGATGACCTTTTAGTGTGTGTCCTGGCTTCACTCTTGTTCGCTGCTCAAATGTCACCCTGTACAGGTCTTTGGTCTATGTCTGGTGATCCATGGTCATCAGGATCCTCACACCTTCTGCCACTACTACCAGGGGTGTTGGACAAGAGGTGCAAGAGAAGCCCCCTCTTCAGCTTGATCTCCTCAAGGCATGTGACACCATCACCCACAAGGCATGTGACACCATCACCAGGAAGGAGGCTTGGGAAAAAATGGAGCCAATTAAACACACATCATTTCAGCTGCCTCTACTGATCTTTTTTGTGGTTTTATGTGTTTTTTCACAGAAGGTAACTATATCTAGACAGCTTTTCATAATATGATCAGTTTCAATTAGGCAGGCTTGTGGCTGGTTCATTGGAAAATGTTAGTTGTCACAGGTCCTGGCAGCTGATACTTTGATCTTTGGACCACAGAGCTTAGTGTAACTAATGTCATTCCACCCTTCTAACCCAAAACGCGATATTTGTTCTTCCTGGATGTGTTCTTTAAAGCTGCACAGTATTACAGGTTGGAATTGAACTGGTCGCCAATCACAGTCACTGCCTTTCCTCCACTTTTATAAAAGAGCTCTTGTCATACTAAATTAGTTGCAAATACCTTTATTCTTGGAGTCAGAATTCTCAGGACTATTTCAGTGCCTTTGTTTTCACACTTATCAAGTAGTTTCATTATCTCAGATTCTTGCTGCATGTTTCCTAGTCCCAGAAGGGTATCCCTATGAGGGAAAGAAACCAAACAGTTAGAAGTTATGGCAGGAAAGGTATATGTCTTTATATAATCAGCAAAAAACTTAAAGTGGACAGCAAAAAAAATTAAAGGAGAAGTGTGGGACTCACCTCCATGTTGCAATTGTCCCCTGCCAAATCGAAACCCAAGAACTGAGCGATCACATGACCACTGATCGCTCTATTCTTGGTCCACTCTGAGCAGAGAGCAGTGACTGTTAGTCTCCGCTCTTTGCTCTGCCCCTCCAGCTCTCACCTAAACACTGGGCTGAGGAGTGGTGTGCTGGGAGGCTGAGCCAGCTGCCGGTCAGGCATCTAGGTTGATGCCGACATTATTGTTGGGATCCTTCACCGGAGCGGCTTTGTGAGGTCAGTGCCTGACCTCACATATGCGCTTCTGGAAGAATGGTCAAATATTCCCATAGACACACTCCTAAACCTTGTGGACAGCCTTCCCAGAAGAGTTGAAGCTGTTATAGCTGCAAAGGGTGGGCCAACACAATATTGAACCCTATGGACGAAGACTAGGATGCCATTAAAATTCATGTGCGTGTAAAGGCAGGAGTCTCAATACTTTTGGTAATATAGCATATGTATAATCTTGTGATATTAAAATTTTTAGGGAAAAGAACAGATACAATCATCTGTATAGCAAAGATATCCAAGTCTCAGCAACAAACTCTAAACATTGTAACAGAATATACATTGTTTGGCATATTATGATGTATATGAGGTTCTATTTAAAAATGAAAAAAACATTTGAAAGCAACTATCGATGCATGTGGTAAATTATTTTCAAAACAAATGAGAGGAGTTACATCATTGTTATTATTTGGTTGCAAAAATATAAAGTAATGGCTTCCAACTTTGGGCCAACCACAATAACAAACAGTAAATCTGCAAGCTGTTCACAGGCCTAATCGTCTTCACTGCAAGCAGAGTAATGTGATCCAAATGTAGGGGTAAGTTAAGGCAATGTTATATTATATTCATAAACATTGTATTTCAACTTAATTTAACTCAGCTTTGTCCAACCTCGGATACCCAACTCAATGCCAAACTACAGTGATGGGCCACAAGGAGCACAGTAGGATCTGGTCTCCAATCCCTCTAAATCTAGTAAGCAGAGTACACTCAGTATCCATAGGACTTTATTCCACAGCCACTATGGGTCTTACACATCCTAATTAGACAACCATATCCACCTAAAGTCTACCTGTCAATCTCAGCACCCTTGTCAAGCTCATAGCAGACCAAGATCAACTCTTCCCCAAAGTCAAAAAATTTGCACCCTCTCTGGTCAATAATGTAAACTCTGGTACCTCTAGTGTGGGGTGCAACTTTTTCCCCTGTGTGTTATCTATTTGTAGCACCCACTACCTTAGGTAGGTAGGTGCTAGAGTAGTGGGTTTGTTTTGTGCTGTTAGCGCAGGTAAATTTAGGCAGGCCTATGCTGTGAGCTAAGCCTGTTTGTTTTGATCTGGGGGCAGGGGAGTGGTTTAGTGAAGCAGCAGGTGACTGACATGTGCTCTTGGGCGTCTCCCCTGGTTTTCAGAAGGTTCTGGAAAAGAGGCAGGGCAGAGAGCTGGAGTGACATAGAGTGTATGTGGGAGCCCTGACCAATCCCCATCTAGAATTGGCAGGGGGCAGGCCTCCTATATATACCCATGGTCAGCCTGCTGTGGGAGGAGTTATCGGATGAAAGAACTGAATGATGGAGTGTTATGCCCCGTACAAACGGTCGGACATTGATCGGACATTCCGACAACAAAATCCATGGATTTTTTCCGCCGGATGTCCGATCGTTCTGAACGCAGTGACGTAAAACACGTACGTCGGGACTATGAACGAGGCAGTAACCAATAGCTTTCATCTCTTAATTTATTCTGAGCATGCGTGGCACTTTGTGCGTCGGATTTGTATACACAGGATCGGAATTTCCGACAACGGATTTTGTTGTGGGAAAATTTTATAGCAAGCTCTCAAACTTTGTGTGTCGGAAATTCAGATGGAAAATGTGTGATGGAGCCCACACACGGTCGGAATTTCCAACAACAAGGTCCTATCACACATTTTCCATCGGAAAATCCGACCGTGTGTACAGGGCATATGACTGTTGTGGTCTGAGGAAACCCCCTCCTGGGGGGGAGGTGAACTCAGGCCTGGAGCTCGGGAGCCTCTCTTTATACGGTCATTGAGAGGTGTTCTGGCACAGGATCAGGAGGAGGACAGTTGGGAGCACTGCCAGGAAAGTCATTTTGGGAGGGATCCATCTTGGGAGCTGTGAGTGAGAAGCACAGTGAGAAGCTCTGGGAGACATGCCAGGATTTGGATGTGGAGCCAGAGGGAGAGACTGGTTTTGCTTTGGAGTCAAGTCATTGCAGCCACGAGGGCTGGCAGGATTTGCATTGGACATGATGGGAGCAGTAGTCCACCAAGGATCAGTTATCACAATTATCTTCTTCATATAAAATGGTTTGCTACTAGGAAAATGTTAGGACTTATTTAGAGTGAGGCCTAGCCATGTGCTAACGGTGACAGGAATCTGGAACTGGACAGTAACAGTAAGGAAAGCAAGTGATCTCAAGTAGTGTGCTGGAGGAGATGTGAAGTAGCAGAGACTGTCAGTTTAGATTCAACTACATTTATTTCCATTACTAAAGATTCATCATTTGGGCATCCCATGTCCCTTTTCCCCATCCAAGTTTAATCCCCTAATAAACATAACAAAAACAAGCAAGAGACTGTTCATTGACTGGAAAAGTGTGCCTAAAATGGATTTCTGACCAGCGGGGTGATGTGTGGATGCTAGAACATGCAGCGACCACACAGGGGCACCACTACATATTTAATGAAAACAAAATATAAATAAAATAGACGATAATCTATTCTTATATGCTAACTATAAATTACTAGGTTTCATTTTAATTTTATTTTAAAAAATAAGTATTTTTTTTCAGAATTATACTTACCTAGGTGGATACAGTCTCAGTCTGAGGCTGCATCTGTACCCGGCCAGCTCTAACACTGAGAACCGAGAGGTCAAACATCACTGATCGCTCAGTTCTCAGGGCTCCCTTTACAAAGAGCTGGTGACTGTCAGTCACTGGCTCTCTGCTCTGCCCTCCACCCCCACTCACTGGAGCACTGGGCTGTGGAGGGGTGGGAGCGGGTGGCTCAGCGGCTCCTTGAGAGGCTGAGCCAGGTGCAAGTCTAGGCATGTGGGTTGATCCCGACCATATGGTCGTTATCTTTCCCCAGCCTGGACTGGCTCTTTGACATCAGCCGACAGCGGGCTTCAGCCTGCTATCAGCGGAAAAGAGTTCACACCACAGGATAAGTACAGCCAAACGCTTTGGCTGTACTTCTCCTTTAATTTAGTGTTTAACCCCATTCCACCAGCCACAGCATCCCTTTAACTGGGTCTTTACACTGGGGGAAGGGGGGCAAGAAGGACTGCCCAATTATCTGACCATTGTGATTGGCTGTTACATGATCAGGAGTCAGTCCTGCCACCTCCCAATCATTACTAGAGAATGGGAGCTGCCTCCAATAGCTTGGTCGCTGTGCATAGTGAGCATGCTCTCAGAACAGAAACCTTGGCCATACATGGAAGCATATGTGCAACGTGTGGGCATTACCGAACACCCTCTTTACTGCTCTCCTCATCGTTTGCTCTACAATTTTGGATTTACCCTTATTTTCTTTCTAAATGATATCATCACCATGACAAACACAGGAATTAATTATCTAGGGGGGACACAGAGATATGTTAACTGTTTATCTAAAACTAAAAAAACAGGATTTGCCTAGAGATATACTTTTCATTTTCAGCTACTACAGACATGCAGCTGACAACCCCAGATAAGTCACGGATTGGACTGAGTCCAGCTGAACCATTTACTGGAAATCCTCTGAATACATGTAAACCTCCAAGCTGTAGTCTCAACAAATGAACCCCAGTGTAAGCCATGATATCAAAGAAACAATAGAAATATGCAAACTGTTAGGCCGGATGCATCACTCTGCGCTGGGGAACCAGGCGCAGCCTGTGACACTGTTACCAATTTACTGATTATTCTGATCTTGGACTTTTCAGAACAGTCCAGTTCTCTGCCCCTGCTGTTCTAGTACAATAAGGTAGACATGTGCACAGCCAAAAAATTCGTTTATTTTCGTTTCATTCGTTTATTTTTTTTTTCGTTTTTCGGGTCATTCGTTAAGATCGCGATTTGTAAATTCGTTCATTCGTAAATTCGTAAATGCGTTCGTTCGTACATTCGTACATTCGTAAATTCGAACATTCGTTCATTCGTACATTCGTACATTTTTACATTTGTTCATTTGTAAATTCGTACATTCGTAAATTCGTAAAATCGTACATTTGTAAATTAGAAAATTCGGAAATTTGTAAATTCGAAGTTTGAAAATCCAAAAACCCGAAAATTCAAAAATCTGAAATAGTAACTAACTATTAAATTATAGGTATTGTAATTTCCTTTCAAATTTGACTGTCAGTGAACGTAACAAATACAAATTTATCCGAAGTTATGAATTATCCAAAACGAATGCTGCATCTAAACAAATGGAACGGAACAAATTAATAATAAATAATAATAATAAAACGTTGTTATTATTATTATTATTGTTATTTATTATTATTAATTCATTACGTTCCATTCCATTTTTTAGGATCATTCATAACTTTGGATAAATTTGTATGTGTTACGTTCACTAACAGCCAAATTTTAAAGGAAATTACAATACCTATAATTTAAAAGTTACTAGTAATTACTAATAGTTAAGTTATTGTTAGTTAACTATTATTTCAGATTTCCGAATTTTCGAATTTACAAATTTACGAATTTACTAATTTACCAATGTACGAATTTACGAATGTACGAATGTACATTCGTAAATTGTGAATGTACGAATGCCCGAATTTACGAATGTCCAATTTTATCGAATTTACGAATATTCTGAAAAAATTAGTTAAACAAGTTTTCGTTAATTCGGATATTAATTAACTAATTTGTCTAAATTCGTTAAAAAACTAATTCGGAACGAAACGAATTGCACATGCCTACAATAAGGTATTTATTGTATTATTTCAATACAAGTACAAATAATTATTAAACTTAGTAGTAATGTGCTGCCCCAGTTTTCCCATCTGCACAAATCTCCCCCCACCTGCTCTCCTCTCTGCACAAATCTCCCCCCACCTGCTCTCCTCTCTGCACAAATCTCTCCCCACCTGCTCTCCTCTCTGCACAAATCTGGGCTGGATCAGTGAGCATGTGACCACATTAATTGGCTGTCACAGTAGTCACATGATCAGGGGCCAGACCATTAGTGGTGACCAAGACACAGCTCAGTCTGTGTTCGCCACAGAAACCCTGGCTGCCCAGCAACGCCTATGTGCAGGTTGGGGGCGTTAAAGTCCACCCTTTTGCCACAACACATACACGATATTACCAAAATTATTAGGACGTCTGCCTTTAAACGCACGTGAACTAATGGCATTCCTGTCTTATTCCGTAGGGTTCAATATTGAGTTGGCCCACCCTTTGCAACTATAACAGCTTAAACTGAGAATGCTGTCCTGTTAGGAGTGCATCTATGGGAATGTTTGACCATTCTTCCAGAAGCACATTTGTGAGGTCAGGCACGGATGTTGGACGAGAAGGCTTGGCTCGCAGCCTCTGCTCTGCTCTAATTTATCCGAAAGGTGTTCTATTGGGTTGAGGTCAGGACCAGGCCAGTCAAGTTCCTCCACCCCAAATTCACTCATCCATGTCTTTATGGACCATGTTTGAGCACTGGTGCGCAGTCATGTTGGAAAAGCAAGGGGCTATCCCCAAACTGTTCCCACAAAGTTGGGAGCATGAAATTATCCAAAATGTCTTGGTATGCTGACGCCTTAAGAGTTCCCTTCACTGCAACTAAGGGGCCAAGTCCAACCCCTGAAAAACAACCCCACACCATAATCCCCCCTCCACTAAATGATTTTGACCAGAACACAAAGCAAGGGCCATAAAGACATGGATGAGCGAACACCTTTGGGATGAATTTGAACGGAGACTGGGAGTCAGGCCTTCTCGTCCACATCAGTGCCTGACCTCACAAATGCGCTTCTGGAACAATGGTCAAACATACCCATAGACACACTCCTAAACCTTGTGGTGAGCCTTCCGAGAATGGTATAAAGGAGGGGGGAGTTTGGGACTTTAAATGAGGCACAAAAAGGAACCGGATGTAGAAGGATCATTTATTATACAGCCATAAATATGTCATGATATAACCAAAATAGATATCACAGTAAAAATAGTAGTTGCATGAACTTAGATACAACACAAGATTAAACATAAACCACAGAGTGTTGTGTGGTACCATTGCCAATGTTGCTCCAAGTACAGAATAGTATAAAACATATTAACAAGGAATAAATGTCCACACAGATGAAGTCATTAGGGTATGCATCTTTGTAAGCTCTATGCGTTTCGGGGGATACATACCACCTCATCAGGAGCTGATGCGTATGACAGTTCTGCAGAAAAAATTACGGTATATAGAACGTTGAACATATAAAGAAAAAAGGGGGCCATGGGAGGGGAGATGTTCAACCCCCTACTCAACATGTCACAGCGGAATTCTGAGAGGCCAGGAAGCCTCACAAATGTCTCCGCCGGGAGCTGAGGTGGGAAGGGCCCCCAGGACCAGGGCCGGTACAAGGCAGGGGCGGAGAGGGCACGTGCCCTGGGCGGTACTATTTGGTATGGGGGGGGGGCGCAGCTGTGCGCTCCTGCATGATTCTCCCTTCCCTTCCCTCAGCACACAACTACACTGGTACTCCCCTACGGAGGAGTCCCGTTGTCTCTGCCAGCGCCGTGACGTCACTCACGGCCGGAGGCGAGGTGGGAGGACGCAGAGAGGAGCGCAGGGAGGCGGGAGCTGTGCTGTGTCGTGTCGGCGTCTGTTATCTCAAGCTGAGCCGAGCTGAGGAGCTGCTGCCTGGCTGGCTGGATTCAATCTGGAAGGTAGAAGAGCGCAGTGCCAGTGTTCTGACTCAGATATTTAGCAGTGGTGGTCACTGGTCATTAACCTCGCCTCAGCCACCTCCCCTCCCCCCAATCCAGACATTTATTAATCTGTTTTTTAGTGTTTACTTACACAAGTTCAGACTCATAACTTCTGAGTCTGAACTTGTGTAAGTAAACACTAAAAAACAGATTAATAAATGGCTGGATTGGGGGGAGGAGGCTGAGGCGAGGTTAATGACCAGTGACCACCACTGCTGAATACCCCACAATACTGTGCAATACTCTGCAATACCCCACAATACTGTGCAATACTCTGCAATACCCCGCAACACTGTGCAATACTCTGCAATACCCCGCAACACTGTGCAATACTCTGCAATACCCCGCAACACTGTGCAATACTCTGCAATACCCCGCAACACTGTGCAATACTCTGCAATAACCCGCAACACTGTGCAATACTCTGCAATAACCCGCAACACTGTGCAATACTCTGCAATACCCCAAATAACGTGCAATACTCTGCAATACCCCGCAACACTGTGCAATACCCTGAAATACTCTGCAATACCCCACAATACTGTGCAATACTCTGCAATACCCCGCAACACTGTGCAATACCCTGAAATATTCTGCAATACCCCACAATACTGTGCAATACTCTGCAATACCCCGTAACACTGTGCAATACCCTGCAACACCCTGAAATACTCTGCAATACCCCACAATACTGTGCAATACTCTGCAATACTCCACAATACCCTGCAATACCCTGAAATACTCTGCAATACCCCACAATACTGTGCAATACTCTGCAATACCCCGCAACACTGTGCAATACTCTGCAATACCCCGCAACACTGTGCAATACTCTGCAATACCCCACAACACTGTGCAATACTCTGCAATACCCCACAATACTGTGCAATACTCTGCAATACCCCACAATACTGTGCAACACTCTGCAATACCCCACAATACTGTGCAATACTCTGCAATACCCCGCAACACTGTGCAATACCCTGAGATACTCTGCAATACCCCACAATACTGTGCAATACCCCGCAACACTGTGCAATACCCTGCAATACCCTGAAATACTCTGCAATACCCCACAATACTCTGCAATACCCCGCAACACTGTGCAATACCCTGAAATACTCTGCAATACCCCACAATAATCTGCAATACCCCGCAACACTGTGCAATACCCTGCAATACCCTGAAATACTGTGCAATACCCCACAATACTGTGCAATACCCCACAATACTGTGCAATACCCCACAATACTGTGCAATACTCTGCAATACTGTGCAATACCCTGAAATACTCTGCAATACCCCACAATACTGTGCAATACTCTGCAATACCCTGAAATACTCTGCAATACCCCACAATACTGTGCAATACTCTGCAATACCCCACAATACTGTGCAATACTCTGCAATACCCTGAAATACTCTGCAATACCCCACAATACTGTGCAATACTCTGCAATACCCCACAATACTGTGAAATACTGTGCAATACCCCGCAACACTGTGCAATACTCCACAATACTGTTCAATACTCTGCAATACCCTGAAATCCTCTGCAATACCCCACAATACTGTGCAATACTCTGCAATACCCCACAATACTGTGCAATGCTCTGCAATACCCCCCAACACTGTGCAATACTCTGCAATACCCTGAAATACTCTGCAATACCCCGCAACACTGTGCAATACTCCACAATACTGTGCACTGTGCAATACTCTGCAATACTTCTATTGTTTTAAGTATATTCTTGTTTTGAAACGACATTGATTCTTTATTAAAACCGGGGGGGGGGGGGCGCAGTTTGCCATCTTTGCCCTGGGCACCAAATGGCCTTGTCCCAGCACTGCCCAGGACAGAGCACAACCACAACTCCACACCAGGGCAAAGAAGCTCATGCTATCGTGGCTGGTAGTGTCTATTGTTGACTCCAAGGTGTCTGTGAAAAATAGCTAAAGTAGATACATGGTAGAGTAACCATATATATATAAATATATATATATAAATAAATATATATATATATATAAATATATATATATATATATATATATATATATATATATATATATATATATATATATATATATATATATATATATATATTTATTTATTTATTTATTTATTAATAGAAAGTGAATAGTGACAACCACTTGAAGACAAGTGTGGAGAAAAAAATAGTGGGTGTGTGATAGCCATAGAGTGAGCAGCATAGCTAAGTGCAGAGAGATTGGAAAAGGTAGAGAAGATAGAAGTGCAATATAACCTCCCAGATTAACTGGGAGAAGACTAATGGTGTGAAAACAAAATTGTAACCCCACAGATTGTGGGAAAAGTACCTGTGTAATTCCAATACAAGAGTGTAAAGAGCTGCAACCACAAAAGCTGAGAAAACCAAACCAGATGGGGATATTTGTAGGCAGCTATCCGCCTGGGGGCCAACCCACCAGCGTCACGCTGGCATGGTACAATTGGAGGAGCACTTCTGCCCGAGCCTTCCCAGAACAGTTGAAGCTGTCATAGCTGCAAAGGGTGGGCAAACTCAATATTGAACCCTACGGACCAAGACTAGGATGCAATTAAACTTCATGTGCGTGTAAAGGCAGGCATCCCATACTTTTGGTAATATAGTGTATGTGTTAAGCTGGCCGAAACAGGTTTAGTTCTCTAAAATGTAGCACGGCCATTCTTAGCCAGGGTTTCTCCAGAGGTTGCTGGGAGTTACTTGAGCTGTGGCTGATTGACTATCTATTTGATTGTGCCTGCAAAAATCTGGCGCCAATGCCACTTGAAAGAGCCAGTGGCATGACTAGGGCTTTTTTTCTGCTGGAATGCAGAGGAACGGCACCTATGGCAGCCCTCTCTGCTCTGACCTGTCATGTAACACATTAGCCGGTAGAGGAAGTTTTCTGCACAACTTACTTCCTCTACCGGACTCTCTGTACTAGCCCCTGTGAGTCCTGCCTTTGATTGGGTTGGGTTGGGTCCCAGCACTGCAGCTGCTTGTGGCCATCCAGGAGGCAGCTTACATTCCTGCCCGCCGCTGCTACTCTGACAGTTTAAATGGGCAGAGCTCTCCAATCGTCACTTTCTTGTAACAAGTTTAAAAGAAAATAGCCTGCACATACCATACAGCAGTGATGGTTTTCCAGAAGAGGTAAGGGCGCTGTGTAGGGGGGAGGGAAAGAGCTTTGTTCAGAGAGAATGGTGAAAGTGGGGTTTTGGGGAATCTGTACAGAGAAGAACTGGGATGGGGAGGGGGGGGCGGGCGACTGTGCAATGAAGAGGGCTGGGGGAGAGCAGAGAGGAGAGCTGGAGGGGGGGGGGGGTAGCAGAGAGGAGAGCTGGGGAGGATTTTAGCAGAGAGATGGGGGGATTTTTGCAGATAGGGTAGCTGGGGCAAATTAAGCAGAGAGGAGAGCAGGTGGGGGTAGATTTGTGCAGAGAGGAAAACTGGGAAAGGGGGAGATTTGTGCAGAGAGGAAAACCGGGAAAGGAGGAGATTTGTGCATAGAGGAGAGCTGGGAAAGGGGGATAATTGTGCAGAGAGGAGAGCTGGGAAAGGGAGAGATTTGTGCAGAGTGGGAAACTGGGAAAGGGGGAGATTTGAGCAGAGAGGAGAGCTGGGAAAGAGGGAGATTTATGCAAAGAGAAGACCTGGAAAGGGGGAGATGTATGCAGAGAGGAGAGCTGGTAAAGGGGGAGATTTGTGCAGAGTGGAAAACTGGGAAAGGGGGATTTCTAATTATACCATTATTTGGTGCCGCTGTACTTCTCTACCCTAAGAAAGGTGTGGTTGGGATTGGAATTTGGGCATGGTTGGGGCGGGTTTGGGTGTGGTTGGGGCGGGAAGCTGGCTGGGGTGGGAGAGTTCCTGCACCTATTCTCTGAGAAAAAAAGCCCTGGGCATGACACAAATGATCTTTTTATCCATTTGTAAGGGGGCGATTCTTGCCACTGATTTCCATAGTAAGATGCATTTTCCCACTCATCCTGGATGAATTGTATTTAGCAGTGGTTCCCTTAGACATGAACATTTTTTTAAAGGTTCCTTTGGGGGGGGGGGACATTAGGGGTTAATAACTCTGATCAGCAGGTTGTAATCCGCTGATCAGAGTTATAGAATTGTTCATCAGAGTCTGCTGAACAGTTCTGATATAAGCTTATGGTCATTAAAGTGACCATAAGCTTATAGGAGAGGGAGATATGAGGTCCGCACGGCGTACAGACTTGGCCACTTGCGGGCAATTTTTAGGACCTGGCAGTGAAAGGGTTAAGACAAGATGAGCAGCAAAGCACAGCTTTTGTTGAGCACTACTAATCAGGAAGCAGAGATTGCTTATGAAATTAGCAAATTTGTCTGACCCTATAAATAGTTACAATAAATACACTAAAGCAGAGATTTTTGTTTTACACATGTATCCACACAAATAAGATAGTTTATAATAAGCTCATTTCTTTTGTGTGTTTCTAAAATTTAAGAAAAAAAAAAAAACACAGAATCTGGTGCAGCTGTGAATAGTAACCAATCAGCTTCTAACTTCAGCTTGTTCAATTAAGCCTTAAAAATAAAAATTGGAAGCTGATTGGTTTCTATACAGAGCTGCACCAGATTCTGTGTGCTCCAGTTTTAGTAATTCTCCCTCTAGTTCCACTTGGTAAAACAAAATTGAGTGGAAACATATCCACTATTGTTTTTTTATTGTATTGAATGTTTTGAGCAATGCAGCAGGAGGAGTGGTAATTCTATTTTGTGGTGTGAGCATAGACAAAGCTGAAAACAATGCTTCAGGAAATGAAATAAGAAAGCAAAGGAAAATATGAATGGCTCTGGAAAAGTAGATCTGCCCTATTGTCCAGATGCAAAGTCTTTGATTATAAAAAGTCTACAATATTATTAACCACTTAAGCCCCGGACCATTTGGCTGGCCAAAGACCAGGGCACTTTTTGCGATTCGGCACTGTGTCGCTTTAACTGACAATTGCGACTTGGCTCCCAAACAAAATTGACGTCCTTTTTTCCCCACAAATAGAGCTTTCTTTTGGTGGTATTTGATCACCTCTGCAGTTTTTATTTTTTGCGCTATAAACAAAAAAAATAGCGACAATTTTGAAAAAAACGCATTATTTTTTACTTTTTGCTATAATAAATATCCCCAAAAAATATATTATTTTTTTTTCCTCAGTTTAGGCTGATATGTATTCTTCTACATATTTTTGGCAATAAGCGTTTATTGATTGGTTTGTGCAAAAGTTATAGCGTTTACAAAATAGGGGATAGTTTTATGGCATTTTTATTAATAATTTTTTTTTTATTAGTAATGGCGGCGATCAGCGATTTTTACATTGTGGCGGACAGATTAAACACTTTTGGCGTGATTTTGGGACCATTCACATTTATACAGTGCAATTAAAAATGCATTGATTACTGTGTAAATGTGACTGGCAGTGAAGGGGTTAACCACTAGGTTGTGCTGTAGGGGTTAAGTGTGTCCTAGGGAGTGATTCTAACTGTGAGGGGGAGGGGCTGTGTGTGACACAACACTGATCACCGCTCCCGATTACAGGGAGCTGTGATCAGTGACAGTGTCACTAGGCAGAACAGGGAAATGCTTATTTATATTAGCATTTTTCCATTTTTCCTCTCCGTAAGACGATTGCGGGTATCCCCGCGGACATTGAGTCCGAGGGACCCGTGATCACGCTCACGAAGCTCCCGGCGGGCGTGCATGCGCGCGCCCTCAAGCTGCCTTTTAAAGGGCAACGTACAGGTACGTGATTCTGCCTGTACGTGCCCTTCTGCCGACGTATATCGTCGGGAAGCGGTTAAAAGTCTATAAAGTCTATATGTAGAATGTGTAAAAGCAACATTAGCGGCAGCTCCCCATAGAGTAAAGCAATACTCTGTAAGTAACAGAGTATTGTTACTGTTACTTTATTGCTTGGGGCCAGCTGTTGCTTTCTTATTTCGTGGACAGAAGGGGAAGCCAGACTAAGTGTAGCACCTGTCTGCTATTGCCATTTGGCTTTTTAATAAAACCCAGTAGTTATTAACCTACTACACTTAAGCAGGCCATACACGGTCGAATTTCGAACGAATTTTCTTTTCAAAATAAGAAATTTCGGTTTTTTTTGTGATCCGATGATGCCACCATTGATTTTCGAAATTCGGCCGACCAAGCCTTCAATTTCACCTCATGTTGCTAAAGAAAAGAATTTTCTTGGCCGGGAATCTTCTTTTCTCTCCGTAAATTTTCTTTTCTTATTACATTTCTCGCACGATTCTCCCATCATTGATTAGAAAATCGTTCGTTTTTCGGAAAATTTCCAACATGTCCGATTCCTCAAATTCGATTGCCGCACGAAAATCGGCCGTTGTTGCAGCCCACTAATGATGCGAAATTCATACGAAAATTCTTTCATACGATTTTCGAAAGAAAATTCTTACGAAATTCGAACCGTGTATGGCCGGCATTAGTCTGGCGCCTCTTCTGTCCACTAAATAAGAAAGCAACAGCTGACCCAATTAGCCAGACTCTAACTATAACTAAAAATATTGTTTTAGAATGACCTGATTATCCAGGTGGCAGCATGTGATTTTGCATGTGATCCTTTAATTAGATTTATCTTTCCATTGATGTGGAAATACCTGACTGTGACCACAGCCACGCCTGTGTTTTATAAGCTGTGTATGTTTATACCAACAGTCTTGCAATTAAAATTGTGTATTTGCCTGAACTAATATTTATATAACATCCCTCTAATTATTGTTTAAAGGAAGGCATCGAAAAATCTTTATAATAGAATGGTAGACATAAAAAAGACATGAATGATCCTTTTGTTTCACCATAAAGGACATAGGAAAGGTGTCACTTAAAGTGGGCCCTTCAGCACTAAAGTGGCTTCCTAGCATCCTCCTTCTCTCCCTCTTTCACAATTAACATTTAACACATTTTCCACCATGTTAATACTTTTTTTTCTTTTACAGTTTTGCACTATCCCACTCCCTCAATCCTTGCCTGGGCGAATGTGAGCTTGTGATCGTCTGCCCGCAGCCTCTTGGGATATCCTACATCAATATCCCAAGAGGCTGTAGTTTGCAATATTTAGAGTCTGCAAAAATGACAGTTGCATCTCCATCTGTGCATGTCTGAATTCTAGTGGCAAGCCATCAGGCGGTGATTGTAAAAATCAGGAAGAGACAGCCAATGACAGACAATCCAAAATGGTGGTGTGGGAGAAGAGCAGATCAAACTTTGTATGCAAGAAAGGTAATGCTCAACGCCATTGATTAATATGTGTGTTCCCCCTTTTCCAGAAGGATGTACCCCCTAGGAATGAGTGAACCTGGCTGTATTTGGTTTTTGGGGGGTTTGGCAAACCCAGCATGAATTATGGGAACCACAACATTGGAATCAACTCAAGCCCAATAAAGTCTGTGGTAGGCAAAACGAGCACATTTTTATCGCCATTTTTAAGGATAGATAGATGATTGTTCAAAAATGGCATAGGAAATTGGCCACTGCTATCAGGGACATGCAAAAATGGCTCTAAATGGCTTCAAAAAGGGTGGGCTCGGGGCGCAGAGCACTGCGCCGCGAGCCGACCCACTTGTGTGACATTAGCAAATTATTATTCGCTAATGTCTTCCTGCTACTCCTCCTGAGACCTGATTTGGCCAGGGAGTCTCAGGGCCCACTTCCTGTTTGGCAGGGAAGTTAAGCCTGTTGGTTTGGCCGGAAGGAGAAGCCACGGCTGAAAGTAGGTGGGGGGGTGGCAGCGGTGCCAGTGGGGGGTGGGGGTGGGGAGGTTTGTTTGCCGCTACCCCCCAAAATATTGAGCACCAGCCACCACTGATTTCCTTTAATAAAGCCTTAGTAATGTAGAAGGCAAAATATATTAACCTGAAATCTCTATTTTAAAGCTTAAAATTTTGTAAAAGCCAGAATCTGATTGGTTGCTTTGGGTTGCTGCACCCAGTGCATAAAATACCCTCTATTGGTAGATGATAAGTGACTACATGTTAAAAGAAAGCCGTTTATGAACAATCACACTGTAACTTTCTTTTAACTGCTGCAGATTGTACACAGGGATGTAGAAGGGGTTGCAGTTTAATTCCAATATGTATTGATTTCTGTAATACACACCTCTTGCCTTCTGGTTTCCCAGACTGGCCATATGCTGGCTGGTCATTATAGATCAGTAAGCTTAGCAGTGTCCAACTCCTGATTTTATTTGCTTACAGACGTAGTTTTAAAAATTATAAAAAATGCATTACCTTAAAATATAACAGTTTTTTAAAATCCTTATCCCCATCTCAACTCCATTTCCTGCGGTCATTCCTTCGGCTTTGTCAACTTTGTTTTTCAAAAAGTCTTCATACCTACATTACAAAATATAACATGAAACAAACTTAGCTTCTTGAAAATAAGTAATTGAATGAAAATGTCTAATGTAAACCCTGGTGCCTGTGTAGGTTTTGGCTGCGAAAACATACACTGATCAGCCCTAACATTATGACCACCCACCATAACCTTCAAGGCTTGGACTCCACTAGACCACTGAAGACACGCTGTGGTATTTGGCATCAGTAGCGGATTCTTTAAGCCCTGTAAGTTGCAAGGTGGAGCCTCTATAGATCAGACTTGTCTTTCCAGCATTTCCCACAGATGCTCGATTGTATGAGATCTGGAGAATTTGGAGGCCAAGTCTACACCCCTTATATTCCCCTTATATTCATTGCTGTGTTTCTCAAACATTCTTGAATTCATCAGACCAGACCACCTTCTTCCATTGCTCCATGGTCCAGTTCTAATGCTCAAATACCCATTTGTAGATGCTTTTGGTTGTGGATACAGGTTAGCATGGGCAGCCTGACTGATCTGTGTCGCGGTTACGCAGCCCCATACACAACAAACTGCAATGCACTGTGTGTTCCAGTGGTGGCATCTCAATACCGGGTGCACGGGCACCGCCCCCCCATCCATGTGTCCAGCCCCCTAATCTACATGTGGACGCATGGATTCCAATTGGGGTTTTTTTTTTTGAAGCACATAATTAGAGCCAGAGGCTTATAAGACCCGTTTCCCAATTGGCCAAAAGGAGAAGCGTTCCAATTGGCCTAGGAAGAAGAGGGAGGGGACGCTGTGATGCCGAGTAGGAGAAGCAAGAGGAAGCTGACACCCATCGCCCGCACCATAGATGGTGTAAGTGTCAGGAACCAACCAACCGACTGGATGTAGGGTGGTTGCGGGTGACCCGACCTTTGACTGTCCCCCCCCCCAGAAATATACCACCAGCCGCCACAGGTGTGTTCTGACACCTTTCTATCAGTACCAGCGCTAAATTTTCAGCAATTTGAGCTACAGTAGCTCTTCTATTGGATTGGTCCACACGGCCACCCTTCACTCCATTCGTACATCAATGAGACTTGGCTGTCCATGACCTTGTCACCACTTTTCCATTTTTTTTTTCTTTGGACCCTTTTGGTCGGTCCTGACCACTGAAAACTGGGAACATCCCTCAAGAGCTACAGTTGTGTATTTGTTCTGGCCCAATCGTCTAGCCATTTGTCAGGGTTGGGCTCAGCACTTCTTTCTCAAAGCTGATTGCTCAGCTGTCGGCTAATTGCCAGCTCCTATCTCTCCACAGTGACTCACCTGTTGATGATATCCTGCTTGTCAGTCCTGCCTACTTAAGCTGTCCAGTCCAGATGATCTCTACCTTCGCCTTGGTCACATCTCTAGAGACGCTCTCCTGTGTTCCTGTTACCCACTTCCGGACCGCCCATCGACGTTATACGTTCTTTGAAGGAGGATATCATTGTTATGGCAGCAGCTAGCTGCCCCGTTATCCTCCTTTTCAGAGGGCAGAGGGCAGTCTGGTTTAAGATAAGGGGTCTCTGCGGCGGATTCGCCAATAGATCACTTTTATCGGTGGCGGGAGAGGGGCCCTCCTGCTGTGATCCGGTGCCCTCCGGTGCTTACCAGAGCCGTTGGCAGCGGCGGAGGCGATCGCGTCCTTCTCGTGGGCTTGACATGTAGACGAGTGAGGGGAAGATGGCCCCCACCCATCTCCATATCATTGCAGGGCGGAAGCGACTTCAAAACATCACTTCCGCCCATAGCTCTTAAAGGGCCATTTTTTTTTATTGCATTTTAATGTAAATATGAGATCTGAGGTCTTTTTGACCCCAGAACTCATATTTAAGAGGTCCTGTCATGCTTTTTTCTATTACAAGGGATGTTTACATTCCTTGTAATAGGAATAAAAGTGACACAATTTTTTTTTTTTTTTTAAACAGTGTCAAATTTTTTTTTTAAACGCGCCCCGTCCCGACAAGCTCGCATGCAGAAGCGAACACATACGTGAGTAGCGCCCACATATGAAAACAATGTTCAAACCACACATGTGAGGTATCGCTGCAATCGGTAGAGCGAGAGCAATAATTCTAGCCCTAGACCTTCTCTGTAACTTAAAACATGCAACCTGTAGAATTTTTTAAACGTCGCCTATGGATATTTTTAAGGGTTAAAGTTTGTCGCCATTCCACAAGCGGGCGCAATTTTGAAGCGTGACATACTGTAAGAGCGGCAAGGATGTGGAATTCCCTTCCAAAGGCGGTGGTCTCAGCGGGGAGCATTGATAGCTTCAAGAAACTATTAGATAATCACCTGAATGACCGCAACATACAGGGATATGTAATGTAATACTGACACATAATCACACACATAGGTTGGACTTGATGGACGTGTGTCTTTTTTCAACCTCACCTACTATGTAACTATGTAACTATGTTGGGTATCAATTTACTCGGCGTAACATTATCTTTCACAATATTAAAAAAATTGGGCTAACTTTACTGTTGTCTTCTTTTTTAATTCCAAAAAAGTGTATTTGTTCCAAAAAAAGCGTGCTTGTAGGACCGCTGCGCAAATACGGTGTGACAGAAAGTATTGCAACGACCGCCATTTTATTTTCTAGGGTGTTCGAAAAAAAATGTATAATATTTGGGGGTTCTAAGTAATTTTCTAGCAAAAAAAAAATGTTTTTAACTTGTAAACAACAAATCTCAGAAAGAGGCTTGGTCCTTAAATGGTTAAAGACTTGCTTGGCTGACGTTTTGGCTTGTCTGATTATCCATTCCGGAACCCTGGCTATGTTTTGACTACGTTTACTCTGTTTACTTTTTTATTGTTATTAAACAAGTGTAATTTAACTGTGCTTCTGTCTCAGTCTGATTCATGGTTTCTGACAGCATTATAATTCGGCCCTTGTCAAAGTCACTTAAAATCCTTACACTTGCCCATTTTTTCTGCTTTCAATACATCAACTTCAGATACAATTTTTATTGTATTCAATGTTATTCACTTTACCTATCTGTGCAAAACAAGCTGCACAGTGGAGGTAAGTATATGTTTGTTATTAAAAAAAACAAAAACAAGCCTTTACAATTACTTTAATTCTGCATAAAACAATTAACAGTGTCATTTAATGAGATGATTTATGAGGGCGTGTTTAGGGGTGGAATTAGGGGCGGGACAGGGTAGGGGTTGGGTGGGGCAACTGGTGGCGAATAACTCTCAAATGCCTGGCTAGTAGCTTTTAGCCCTGTATACATATATACGGTACACATCCTGTATATACTTTGCTTTATTTTTTATTTTTTTTAGAATTTGGATCACTTTTTTCAAAAAGTAGTGTAATCTAAAAATCCAAGATGTACACAACTCTACATGTGAAGGTCTTACTTTTTTCACAACAGAAATATCTCAATCAGCATAAATTTCCATTCAAGTAAAAAATATGTTAATAAACAATTTTGACGAAAAAGCCTTTGTCACATTCCCTATGAGATATGGAGATAAGCGCTAACAATTACCTGGTCAGAAACTTGAGGAATTCCTCCCAGAATATAGAATTCAGTCTAGACACCAATGTAGCACTTAAATCTTTTACCACTTCACAGATGCTAGCCATTACCTAGATTTAAAAAAATATATATAAGTTAAAGGGGAACATTACCCCTTGGATGCATTGGGTATAATTGTTTTTCCAACCACTTTTCCACTTTTTTTATTTTACTTTTTTTGGACCACTAGAACCCATCTGATGCCACTCTCGCCTGGGCTAGAATAGCATCTCGTGTGTGCTGAAGCCTACTGGGATATGTACGTCACACATGCCACAATGCTTTAAATTCACAGCAGGTGAATGAGAATAGCCCTGGTGCAAGTCTCAAGGGGGAGCCCTTGGTATGTATTTAAGCCGCTCAGGCTGCTAGGAAGTGTAGTCCTGTGCCTGCTGCTGTGAGTGCTGGCTGGGAAGGAGCCTGCCCACAGTCCAGACAATGACAGATAAGAGCAGAATATCCTGGGAGTCGCACATCAAAACAAGACCTGCTGTGTGTAGACAAGTGGTAGTCTCAGCCTGGACCCCCGCCAGGCCATGCCCCCAACGCGTTTCACTCCGCCCACTGGAGCTTACTCATGGGGATGCAAGTATTCAGGGGGCCAGGCTGCCTGAACTAGGAAGAGGCACCCAACACCCGATGATGTCAGGAACAAAGATGGTGGCACAGGACAAGGCACATCGCAGCAGTGAGGCAGATCATAGCAATGCTCAATCTGCTGAGCAGGTAAGTATGTAAATTAAAGACAACCCTGGATACCAGGTAACTGGGAGGAAAAAAATGGGGGAGTGAAGTTCCTCTTCAAGTGTGAAATATATAAACAAGCCAAGTAAATAGAGCCATTTATATTGTAAAGCTTTAAACTTGAGTACTGGTTGATGGAATGAGGTAACTATCAGCACATGCCTGGGAGTTACGTAATCATAATCAGTGGATGACCAATTGCTGAAGACAGAAGACTCCATACTCAGAAAAAGACAGAGAGAAGATGATGGAGCATTGAGGGAGAATGAGGACATGTAATTCCTGGAGGGAGGCACGTTGGGAGGTATGTATGCAATAATGTGCAAGTATGCTATGCATTATGGCAAGAGCCTTGAGGACACCATGTGGACATAGTACCAATTTAAAGTGATTGTAAACCTCTGAAAAAATGAAAAAACGAACAAAGCATATTGCCAGGACCTGGATCACCTGCTAGTGGCACTGTAGTTCCTAGAGCTGAAGGATGCAGTTCCAGTGGCCACCAGCTGGTGTCTCCTAGCAGCCAGCAGATCCCAGTAATTAGGCCTAACCTGATGCTAGCTGATGGGAGACACCCGCTGGTGGCCACTGGAACTGTGATCTTTAGCCCTGGTCCCTGGAAACCACATAGCCACCAGCAGGTGATCCAGCTTTTGACACATATCCTCATATAGCATGTGATTCCTCTCAGCTCTTTTCTTACCTCTGCTATCTGACAGTTTTTCCTGACACCAGGCAATCCTTGGAGATGGCTTGCCCCCTCCACCCCACTCCAGCACACAGCAGGTGATTGAAAGCCTCTGTGCATCTGTCCTTTTGAGACTGTATGGTGGGAGGGGGAAGTGTTCTTTCCCTTCACTTTGGTATTAGGTTACATTCAGCCCTGTGCTGTTCACTGTGCAGTGTGTGACATCAGATCCCCACCCTCTGCCTTCTGGAGGCTAAGAAATACCAACTAAACTGAACTGTAGAGGAGAGAAAGTTGCAGATAAACAGGTACAACTTATGTAGAAGGATTTAGTTCATCACTTTGTATCACCTGAGTAGGCCTTAGTAGGCTTATGTATGGGGTTTATTCTCACTTTAAAGTGGTAGTATACTGCAGCTGGTGAATTTTTTTTTTTCTCTGCAAGGCAATGTCATAATTTGCTAGTAAGCATTGCATGCGCTTGTGACGTTACTGGCTGCATACACTCTGAATATCTCCTAAACAGTGCAACAGAGTTTACTAGCACTTTAAGTAAAATACCAACCAGATGTTTTTTTTATAAAGCCTTCGATACATTGCGGAATAGTTACAATTTCTGCCATGTTATTTTAGTATCTTCAACTGGGAAATGTCCCCTTGACTTCTCGTTCCAATGACACCTTGGGCATTGTTTTGCACTACATATTCTGTTTTCTGTACTCTGAGCGAAACTATATATTTCTATAGAGAAGCCACTAGTGATGCCATGGCACTGTCACCAGAACATTGTTTTACAGCTGTTGTGTGGTATATCACGGTATACCATGTGATATGTCACTCTCACTCTGCATAAAATATATAGCAGATTATAGTAACGTTAAAACAATAATAAAAAAAATATATTATTATTATTTATATATATATATATATATATATATATATATATATATATATATATATATATATATATATATATACATACACACAAACACAGTATCTCACAAAAGTGAGTACGCCTCTCACATTTTTGTAAATATTTTATTATATCTTTTCATGTGACAACACTGAAGAAATGACACTTTGCTACAATGTAAAGTAGTGAGTGTACAGCTTGTATAACAGTGTAAATTTGCTGTCCTCTCAAAATAACTCAACACACAGCCATGAATGTCTAAACAAAAGTGAGTACACCTCTAATTGAAAATGACCAAATTAGGCCCAATTATCCATTTTCCCTCCCCGATGTCATGTGACTCGTTAGTGTTACTAGGTCTCAAGTGCAACTGGGGAGCAGGTGTGTTAAATTTGGTGTTTTTGCTCTCAATCTCTCATACTGAAAGTTTAACATTGCACCTCATTGCAGAGAACTCTCTGAGGATCTGAAAAAAGGAATTGTTGCTCTACATAAAGATGGTTTAGGCTATAAGAAGATTGCCAAGACCCTGAAACTGAGCTTTAGCACGGTGGCCAAGACCATACAGAGGTTTAACAGGACAGGTTCCACTCAGAACAGGCCTTGCCATGGTCAACCAAAGAAGTTGAGTGAACGTGCTCAGCGTCATATCTAGAGGTTGTCTTTGGCAAAAGATGCATGAGTGCTGCCAGCATTGCTGCAGAGGTTGAAGGGGTGGGTGGAAAAAACACGATTGTTGCGCTAAGGTATTTCCAGCAGGCAAAGCTGTGTTGTCTGGGGTGGTGAGGGAATGGTTAAAAAGTCAGGATCCTGAACATTTAGTCCAAAGTTCTGACAAATTAGCAGCAGAGAGCCAATAAATAAATAAAATGATGTTAGGAATGACTCCTGATAGAGGTGCAGGGTTTTTAAGGAAATTCCATAGCCTGGGTGATCACCACAGGGAGTATAGCTGGTACAGGGAAGGGGTGGGTGGTCAGCCTGTAAGTGCTCAGACCATACACCGCACACTGCATCAAATTGGTCAGTATGGCTGTCATCCCAGAAGGAAGCCTCTTCTAAAGATGATGCACAAGAGCGCCTGCAAACAGTTTTCTGAAGACAAGTAGACTAAGGACATGGATTACTGAAACCATGTCCCGTGATCTGATGAGACCAAGATAAACTTATTTGGTTCAGATGGTGTGAAGCGTGTGTGGTGGCAACCAGGTGAGGAGGACAATGACAAGTGTGTCTTACCTACAGTCAAGCATGGTGGTGGGAGTGTCATGGTCTGGGGCTGCATGAGTGCTGCCGGCACTGGGGAGCTACAGTTCATTGAGGGAACTATGAATGCCAACATGTACTGTGACATATTGAAGCAGAGCATGATACCCTCTCTTCGGAGACTGGGCCGCAGGGCAGTATTCCAACATGATAATGACCTCAAACACACCTCCAAGATGATGACTGACTTGCTAAAGAAGCTGAGGGTAAAGGTGATGGACTGGCCACGCATGTTTCAGACCTAAACCCTATTGAGCATCTCTGGGACATCCTCAAACAGAAGGTAGAGGAGCGCAAGGTCTCTAACATCCACCAGTTCCGTGATGTCATCATGGAGGAGTGGAAGAGGACTCTAATGGCAACTTGTGAAGCTCTGGTGAACTCTATGTCCAAGAGGGTTAAAGCAGTGCTGGAAAATAATGGTGGCCACACAAAATATTGACATTTTGGGCCCCATGTGGACATTTTCACTTAGGGGTGTACTGACTTTTGTTGCCAATGGTTTAGACATTAATGAGTGTGTTGAGTTATTTTGAGGGGACAGCAAATTTACACTGTTATACAAGCTGTACACTCACTACTTTACATTGTAGCAAAGTGTAATTTCTTCAGTTCACGTAAAACGTTATAATAAAATATTTACAAAAATGTGAGGGGGTGTACTCACTTTTGTGAGATACTGTATGTATGTATGTATAAAAGATCTTAAAAAAATGTATATCTTAAATATATCAAGATACCTTTTGGATGTTATTGAAATAACACTGAACATCAACGCTTGGATAGGAGTTCCACATTCTTTCATTCTGAAGGATTTCCTTTAATTCCTTCTGGATTACTTCCTGTCATGAAAAATGTGAAACATTTACCAATTTGAATGACAATTGCGCGGTCATGCTACACTGTACCCAAACAAATTTTTCATCATTTTGTTCCCACAAATAGAGCTTTCTTTTGGTGGTATTTGATCACCTCTGAGATTTTTACTTTTTTGCGCAACAAATAAAAGACAGAAAATTTCTTTGTTTCTGTTAAATTTTTTTGTAAATAAGTACGTTTTCTTCTTCAATGACGGGCACTGATATGGCTACACTGATGGGCACTGATAAGGCAGCACCGATGGGCACCCATGAGGTGGCACAGATGAGGTGGCACTGATGAGCACTGATGATGGGCACTGATAGGCAGCACTGATGGGCACTGATAAGCAGCACTGATAGGCAGCACTGATGGGCACTCATTGGTGGCACTGATGGGCACTCATAGGCGGCACTGATGGGTACTTATGGGTGGCACTGAAGGGTACTTATGGATGGCACTGATAGGTGGCACAGATGGGCACTGATGGTCACTGATAGGTGGGCACTGATGGGCATGTATGGGCACTGAGAGGTGGCACTGATGACACTGATGGGTTGCACTGATGACACTGATGGGTGGCACTAATGACACTGATGGGTGGCATAGCTGGGCATCACTTTTTTTTAGCTGGACCATAATGTTGCCAGTCAGTGCCCATTTGTGGGCACTGATTGGCATGTATTGTGCAAATTTTTTCATATGTGGATGGCCACGGTGTACATACCTGGCCACCAACATGTTGCCTCCTTCCCTGTTGGTCCTGGGCAGCATGATGGTGCAGTCCCCCCCTGTCAGGAGAGCCGCCGATCGGCTCTCCTCTACTCGCGCCTGTCAGATGCGAGTGAGGAAAAGCCGATTAACGGCTCTTCCTGTTTACACTGTGAACAGCCGTGATTGGACACAGCTGTTCACGTGGTAAAGAGCCTCCATTGGAGGCTCTTTACCGAGATCGGTGTAGTGGTGTGTCAGACTGACACACTGCACCACCTATCGCCGCGATGCACGCCCCCATGGGCGCGCGGCGGCTGTTATCCTGAAGGACGTCATATGACACCCAGTCAGGATAACTGAACCACCGCCTGGCCGACATTCTGCTATAGGCCGGGCGGGAAGTGGTTAATTAAAACTTCTTATTACCAGTAATTATTCTGACTTCATTTGCTTACCCAAGTTATTTCCAAGGTGTTGACAATACTCTTTTGTATCACCGTGGGTGTCTAAGTTTCAGTTACCTAACTACATAATTTTTCACAGCTAATAGTTTTTTTTTAAGCATCATAATAATATGCAAAGAAGACCATTAATGTATCAACCAATCAAATATATCTTTTTCAGCAGCCTAATTTCCCCAGTCTAATGCCTGGTACACATGATGATGATTGTCCATTTGTTTTTGTTTTTTTGCATGCTAATCTCATATCGAAAATTAAGAGTTTACTAAAGTTACGAAGATTCTCGTGCGACAGAATAAACATTCAGAAGTGATTAAATGTATTTGTATTGTATTTACAAACGCCAACTATATTGAATAAACCAAAATCGTACAATCTAGTATTGTACGAGAAAAATGTTTGTGCTTGTCCCATAGGATAACATTGCATGAACTGCCGTGATCGGCACTTAAAAGCTGTGTACTAACGATCAGATTTTTTTTATCGTGTCTGTGGGTACCCATAGTACTGGAAACCAACTGCTTGGGTAGGATGCAGCTTTTTCAAGGTAAATGATGATACAAAACAATTTAAAATATATAAAATTTAAGAATACAGCTTATATCAAATTGACCCCATACCATTAATTTTACCGTTACCGTTTGTTTCATTTAATTATAGTGTTTCAGTATAATATAACTATCATGAGACATAGATGTCCTGTAAATTGATAAACTTGTAGGCAGGTCGAGTTTTATGTTGCCCCAGTCAGGAGGGTAATTGTTATTTGTGATTCCCAGTTCTTTTTTGTCAGACTTTCCTGGGTCCGATAATAATCAAGGAGATTACAGATTGCGGGCACTCAGGCGCTTGCCAGTGCAAATGCGCATGTGCACGCAGCCGTGAATATTGATGCACAATTGTTCACACAATGCATGATCCTGGCGCCCAGTGGCCTACTTAAAGTCAGCAATATGGTCCACAAGTTGCTGGATGATCGCCAGCTCCCTTAAGTTCCTGTGTTCCTGTTTCTGCTACTATTGGATTTTCTGTTACTTACCTGGCTTGCCTTTGACCTGTTGTGTTTCCATTCCTGGCTTTGACCCTCGGCTTGCTCTATTGACTCCGCTCCTCCCTGCTTACCTGTGTACGACCTTGGCTCACACGCCTGACTCTGCTGCTGCCTGATTTCCAGTGTATGACCCCCGCTTGCTCCTGACTCTGCTTCCTGCCTTTTGCTCCTGGCTTATATCTCGTGTATGACTACTGGCCTGGCTCCTGAACCTGCTTCTGGCTCTCCTTACTGCCAAGTATCATCTGGTACATCTGAGAGACTCCTGCTGTGCAGTGCATCCTGCTCGTCCAGCCGCCATCCAGTGAATCTCCTCTGCACTTCAGCTTGTCGCAGCTCACAACCCCTGCTTCTTTGAGCATAGCATTCCCTGTCACCACCTTCAGGGGTGCTCTGCACTCAGCCGCTTGAGTAGCACTCTCAACACTCCAGCCTCCGACCAACCAAGTGAGACTGTGTTGGGGACTAATTTAGGGAGAGACTGTTGCCTTTCTTTGACTGTCTCACCAAGTTATTTAAGTAAAGCTTTTGAAACTTTGACTTTGCCTAGTCTGAAGTTACTCAAGGGGCGTAATGCAAGTAAGCGGCACACATAGTCTACAGTGCGGGTCAGGTAAAGCACATTGGGGTATGAAGATAGCTTGATAGTGTGAAGTACAAACTAATTTTTACCAATGGTAATGGAGGTTTCTCTAGCAACCTGTTGTAAGCGTGTACATGTGCCAGGTGGGTTAGCTTCTTGCAGGAGGAGTTGTTGTCAACACTCTCTCCATAAGCAGGTCCATCTCCCATAGCAACAGGAGCAGATCAGCACAGCAGAGGTCCCTAACCTGTACACAGGCACAGAAGAAGAAGAGTTAAGTGAAGTGCATGCATGGAGTTGGCGCTAAGTGCATGGCAGAGCTCCATACCGTTACTGGGAGTAAGGTAGTGGTGACACACTGTACAGGTGAAGAGGGCATTGGCTCGGCGTGTCTCACCTAAATTCATCAATGACCATGGCAGTGTATAATTACATCAGGAAAGTTTACTAGAGTTTAGTCATCTTTTCAAGTAAAGGTACCTCATGTGTAAGGCAGTGATCCTTCCTAACCAAAGTGCCTAGCACAGCCCAGAATGATCCACCCCAGGGCAGGCCTCTCATGTGTCCCTTGCTTGGCACCCATCGAGTAGGAAAGCATGAAGGATGTGACTATCACCTTGCGACCCCTTGCCCTCTTACAAACTGCTTTTATTAACCTAGTAAATGGCTGTGCAGGTGACATACTGTAAGTAACATGTGCCTTATAACACAAAATATTATACTACCAATTATTACAATTTCAACATACTTGTCCAGTAAACTCTATCTTTTTCCCGTTGTCGAAAAACCACTTCTCAAATAGCATGTGATCAAAGTCCGCTGACCCCTGTAGGTGCTTACACAACCTAGAAACAAATTTAAATATCACCCTTTAGTGCACTGATTGATGAAAAATATGTAGTACATCTGTGCAAAACAGTTCTCCAAATTTTGTCCCTTTAAGTATATGGCAAGTACAGGGTGATTCTAGCAGAAATGCACCCAGCTCCTAATTTACTGGGGTGAGCAGACAACACAGTGCCTTTGCTGCACTGAAGTTTCAAAGACTGTTGTCCACCCCATCCAGCATTGTTCCTTCTCCATAAGGGTACAGTGGTCCACCCTGCATTACAGTGTTTAGGACTGGTGATAGGTCACACACACATTGAAATATAACTAAAGGCAAACCTTTATTTTTAATTTTGGATATAGGGGAGAGGGATTAGAACACCTGTCAGGTTTTTATTGCCGTCTGTGTCCCCGCTAGGTAGTTTCACCCTCTCTATTTGTTCTGTTAATAGTTATCACTAATAATGAAAGTGAAATTATATCCCAAATTTTGGGTTGTTGCCAGAACAGGGATAAGTGGAAAATCTTCCAATGGGGACAGTGGCTTTGGTGACCCTGGTGACAACCAGGGATTCTAACACTTTGCAGGGATTTCCTCTCACATACTGTTTATGTTGTGGGACAGGGAGTAAAGGGAAAGCTCCCCAATGACACAGATGCCAAAAACTGACAGGGGTTTTAACCCTCCCTTACTGTATTCAAAATGGAAAGGAAAACTTTGGCTTGCCTTTAGTTCAACTTTAAAAAATGAATTATGGGAGGATGAGGAGTTGATCACATCTGTTTGGTTTATTCTTGGGATCCAGCATGGCATCACAGAGGAGGAGGATGTTATACAGGTAAAAGCAGGTGCCATATGGTGCTTGCTGTACAGTGGTTATAATAATGTTACTATACATGATCTGAATGAAAATAAAATATTGGGGGTAAGTGGAATTGGTGCTGCTAGTGTAAGGTATAATCTGGTGTTTCACAGTATATTTTAAAAACGTAAAAATGATCAGCAACAGAATTAGTAAAGTGCATGAAATCAATCAAAAGTGCTATAATGTAACAATCGTGCAATAATTAATATATCAAATGCATACTGTAAATTAAATTACATTTTAAAATCAAGAATTCATATCCAAATAAGTGCCAAACTGCTAAAGTGCATAAATCCAAATGTTGTATTACACAAATATGCATTAGTGATACTTCATTTGCATAAATTCAATGAAAAAGACCATCAGTTCATATCAGACATTTAGAAATCATATCTGCTGAGTGAAATAAGTGCTGCTAAAAAACATGCTCGCATTCGTGCAGTGGCTTTGTGTCACATTTGTGCCTCTCTCTTATGCTGCACTCACCAGATAGCAATCCCCTTCCCCGAGTCACAAGCCTCCACTGTACCAATGACTGTAATGGAAATCCCATTGATTGCCTCCTTTACCCTCCTTCGTCACCGTAGTATCTTCAGCTGCTGAGGGAGGATATGTAGTGTGCTCACAGCTCACCGACTAATGATCATTATTCACAAAGCCACTGCCCGAATGCGAGCACGTTTTTTAGCAGCACCTATTTCACTCAGCGGATATGATTTCTAAATGTCTGATATGAACTGATGGACTTTTTCACTGAATTTATGCACATGAAGTATCACAAATGCATATTTGTTGTGTATTACAACATTTTGATTTATGCACTTTAGCACTTATTTGGATATGAATTCTTGATTTTTGGCAGAAACCATAAATCAGACCGAGACAGAAGTACGGAATGGATAGTCAGACAAGCCAGAATGTCAGGAAGCCAGGTATCAGCGTAGTGGAACAGCAAGCAGGATCTGGAGCCAGAAGGAACTTCAGCCAAGCAAGTCTTTAACAGGAACGCAGGAGATAATCTCTGTGATGTTGACCAGGCGAAGGCAGAGATCATCTGGGCTGGACGGCTTAGGCTAGCCATACATGGTCGAATTTCAAAAGAATTTTCTTTTGAAAATCAGAAATTTTGTGTGTTGTGTGATCCGATGGTGCCACCATTGATTTCGAAATTCGACCAACCAAGCCTTCAACTTCACTTCATGTTGCTACAGAGAATAATTTTCTTTCAGGGAATTTTCTTTTCTTGCACATGCGCATTTCTTTTTCGATTACATTTCTCACACGATTCTCCCATCATTGATTAGAAAATCATTCGTTTTTTAAAAAAATTCCAACATGCCAATTACTCAAGTTCGAAGGCCGCATGAAAATCGGCTGTTGTTGCAGCCCACTAATGGTGGGAAATTAGAACGAAAATTCTTAGATAAGATTTTCAAAAGAAAATTCTTTCGAAATTCGACCCATGTATGGCCTGCCTTAAGTAAGCAGGACTGACGAGCAGGAAATCATCAACAGGTGAGTCACTGTGGAGACGAAGGAGCTGACAATTAACCGACAGCTGAGCGGCCAGCATAGAGAAGGAAGGGCTCAGCCAAGCTCTGACTATTTTAAAATTTTATTCAATTTACAGTATGCGTATGATAAATTAATTCTTGCAAGATTGTTACATTATAGCACTTTGATTGATTTCATGCACTTTAGCACATTAGCACTTTACTTACTCTGTTGCTGAATATTTTTATGTTTTTGGTATATACTGTGACACACCAGATTATACCTTACACTAGCAGCGCCAATTCCATTTACCCCCAATATTTTATTTTCCTTCAGTTTGCCATCTAACTGCTGGTGGCTGGCTTTAGTGGAGGCAGCAGCCAGCAGCTATTAATAATTAATCCAGTCCCCACTGCAGAACTTTATTTCTTTTATTTACTATACAAGATCTGCTCAACATAACCTCTGAATCTTGGCAGGTAGTTCAGAATCTGCTCTACTGAAGGAATTCTAATTGGCAGCGTTGAAATAAGCTATAAAAATAAATGGATGGAAAATTCCAGATTGGTAAAACATTCCTGGGGAAAATCTTGATGAATAGTTTCAGTTTCGGTTAAATTAGCATGTCAAAGTATCCAAACATATTATTTGAAGTTTGGACGTTTGATTTTATATTACAGTGTCTTCAGCCATCAAGTAAGATTATGAATGTTCTCTGCATAGAGGATTTTAAATTGTAAATTTACTATTGTATCTCCCAAAAAACCTAAAAAGTTAAAAAATGTAATTTGTAGCAAGTTTAAATTCCACTTTACATTAACATTCCAAAATCAAGCAGCATACAAAATGGAACTGACAGCCATCTGAGATGTGGAAGTAAGCAAAGTACGCTACCCTGTTTCCCCGAAAATAAGACCTAGCGTGATTGTCGGTGATGGCTGCAATATAAGCCTTACCCCCCAAATAAGCCCTACCCTGTTTCCCCGAAAATAAGTCCTACCCTGAAAATAAGACCTACAAGGACTTTAACTAGGGCTTATTTGGGGGGTAGGGCTTATATTACAGCCATCACCGACAATCACGCTAGGTCTTATTTTCGGGGGAAACAGGGTAACATACAGCAGCCAATCAGAATTCCTATTTCATTGTTAAGGTTGCTCTAAACTAATAAAAGCTTTATTTGAATGTATGTCATTGGCTTCTGCACCAACCAATTAAATGGACTCAATGTCATTTGGTAATTCAAACAGAAGCTCCAGTTTCATTATAAACTGCGTGCACAGAAATATGAGAGGATGGACAGATACACTTGAGGCTCATTTAAATGTGTGGCTGTTATTGCTTGTCACTCTATGAAGCTGTGTCTGCTAAAAGCCCGCCACTTAATGCCGCAACCGCATGCATTACATAAGGTTGCAGTGAAGTTGACATGGCTCCATTTAACAAATGCATTTTTTTAGCAGGGGAGGAATCGGTGGGCAATGAGGAAGAGGCAGGAGGACCCTATGGTCTGACTTAACTCCAGAAGGCTTTTGTGAGTTTTCTTGCTGAAATGGTCTGCACTTGATCTGAAGTTGTCACTTTCTGAGTTTTCATTTTTGAAGGTTCCACCACTGGGGTCATGACAGAAGCCACAGGATACCCAGTCATTTCCCATTACACCCTTATTTCAAGAAGGTTGTATATGTGGACTGGGCTCAACATAACAAGGTGTTTGCTCCACCAAAGAGATTTGTTGTGCTATACCTCATGGAACAGGTTTTCACTAAGACGTGGAGTATGTCCTTGGTGGATGCAGCAGTCTCTTATCTTGACTAAAACCTCACGTGTTCAGTAGACAATGTTCCAGTAAATACAACAGAAAAAATATATCAAATTAGTGACTCCTAAACAACCATGTAGATGGCAATGACCAATTAGTATTCGGGTCTTTGTATGACATGCACTTGGCTACCTTACACTTCACCCTTAGTGGCCACTGGCAGGGAGGTAGATGCCAAGATAAAGTACAGACAAAAGGGACAGTCACGCTACTGTGCTGTGGTGACACATTATATTCAGTGAGATGAAGTGCTATACATTTTGAATGTTACTCCAACACACCTTGCAGATGGACATGTGTTGCGGTGTGCTGCCAAAAAGTGCTGGATAAGTATTTTTTGGTGATATTGTGGGTTAGGCAGCAAATTCAAACGAAGAAAAAAATAAAATAAAATATTGTTGTCTCTGCGCTACCCAAAAACAGTAATTATAGCAAATAATAACAAAGATCTGATTGCAGCCAGCACTGACATGCGTCCCACATCAACATCTAGGAATACATTCAAATGAACAAGCTGCCTTAGTACCGTCTTATGCCCCGTACACACAATCAGAAATTCCGTCAGAAAAAACTTAAATGGTTTTTCCGACGGAATTCCGCTCAAGCTTGGCTTGCATACACACAAAAGTTCTCTGAACTTTCGACCGTCAAGAATGCTGTGAAGTACAACACCAGGACGAGCCGAGAAAATGAAGTTCAATGCTTCCGAGCATGCGTCAAATTGTTTCCGAGCATTTTTTGCACGTCTGAATTGCATACAGACGAATACATTTTCGGATAGGAACTTTTTCCGACCGAAAAATAGAGAACCTGCTCTCAATCTTTTGCTGGCTGGAATTCTGGCAGCAAAAGTCCGATGGAGCATACACATGATCGGAATTTCTGACCAAAAGCTCACATCCGACTTTTGCTGGCAGAATTTCTGATCGTGTGTATGGGGCAAAAGTCTACTGACTTGGTTATTATGAGGGTCAAGCTGTTAGAATTTTATTTGAACATTTGTATGGAATTTGTGAAATATAATTTGGTCAGTACATTCTTTCTTACCATTACTGAGTCAACCAATTTTGTTCAAAAGACCTGCTATTTGAATAAGATCCCGAAGATAGTAACAGGTTTCCTTACAATATGTATGATTTATCCCAAAGGAAAACCATATACATAGTTATAGGGCGTACACACGGTCGGATTTTGTTCGGACGTTCCGACAACAAAATCCTAGGATTTTTTCCGACGGATGTTGGCTCAAACTTGTCTTGCATACACACAGTCACACAAAGTTGTCGGAAAATCTGATCGTTCTGAACGCGGTGACGTAAAACACGTACGTCAGGACTATAAACGGGGCAGTGGCCAATAGCTTTCATCTCTTTATTTATTCTGAGCATGCGTGGCACTTTGTCCGTCGGATTTGTGTACACACGATCGGAATTTCCGACAACGGATTTTGTTGTCGGAAAATTTTATCTCCTGCTCTCCAACTTTGTGTGTCGGAAAATCCGATGGAAAATGTCCGATGGAGCCCACACACGGTCGGAATTTCCGACAACACGCTCCGATCGGACATTTTCCATCGGAAAATCCGACCGTGTGTACGGGGCATAAGAATTTCATCTACGGTTGAAAATGAACATGATACTGACCCCACTAACCATTACTAAATTGAATAAACATTCTGAAAAATTAAGTTTTCTAACAAAATTCTACTGGTGTTTGGCCAGCTTTACTCATAAGGTTTTAAACATTCTATATGTGCAAAATGGAATACCCTCCTCCTGATATGATGGCAATGGTTCTAACTCCTATTATGAGTGACTAAAGGTAAAAAAACAGCTACCAAAGTTCTGCTTTATGAGTCACCCATCAAGACCTTGCTTGTGATTGGACAGTATAAGAACTACAGCAGACCAATGAAGCAATCTCTGTGCTTTCCCTACTATCAGAATGTTTATTGTCTTCACATGTGTATGCAGCAGAGCCTAATTGGCTACTAGAGCCGCCTCTCCCTTCTGGTCTAAAGGCCCATACACACGATAGGACTTTTTGACAACAAACATGCAAATTAGTTGTTTAAAGGCAACATCCTACCGTGTGTACGCTCCACCGGACAAACTTTTTCGGTTTTCATCGGACAAATTGGCTGTGCAAACAAAAACTTTCCGGCAACAAAAGTCCTATGGTGCAAAATCCTATCGTGTGTACACAAGTCCATAGGACTTTAGTCCAAAGCACAAACACGCATGCTCAGAACCAATGCAAAAGATCAGACAACAATACAGAAGTTGACCAAAGGGTGGCGGTAAAGAGCTGAAAAACCACGTGATTTGGTGAAAGTTGGCTGAAAAAGTCCTGCCGTGTGTCTGCTTAATTAGTTTACGGCCAACGCCCTTTGTACAAAAATCCACGGGAAAGTTTGTACAAAGTTCGATCGTGTGTATGAGGCTTAAGTGCTAATGGAGGGACAGGGGATAACTGATATTGAGGTAGATCCAAGTTATGCATAGAACGTATGCAAGTTCTATGTAAAAATAATTATTCTACGTAAATTCAATATCTTTAGGAATACTTAACAAGTGCACTTTTATATACTGTATATATGTGTATTTCCAATGTCAATTCTGAAACCCTCAGAACTACATACACATCAGCATATTTTAGCTTTTATGTATTATCCAGTTTGTTGTTTTCAGGTAAAAAATCACTCAGTAATGCCCCGTACACACGGTCGGACATTGATTGGACATTCTGACAACAAAATCCTCGGATTTTTTCCGACGGATGTTGGCTCGAACTTGTCTTGCATACACACGGTCACACAAAGTTGTCGGAAAATCAAATCCTTCTGAACGCGGTGACCTAAAACACGTACGTCAGGACTATAAACACGATCGGAATTTCCGACAACGGATTCTGTTGTCGGAAAATTTTATAGCCTGCTCTCAAACTTTGTGTGTCGGAAAATCCAATGGAAAATGTGTGATGGAGCTTACACACTGTTGGAATTTCCGACAACAAGGTCCTATCACACATTTTCCGTCGGAAAATCCGATCGTGTGTACGGGGCATTAGGCAAATGTATAAATTAGCCCAATTCTTTAATCTAAAGTGTAACTATACTTTCAGTATGACCTGGCTATTTGGTGTCTAAACTGTAAAACTGGCCATAGATGGATAGAATTTTGAACAAAAATTCTTAGAAAAAGTCTTAAAAAAATCCAAACAAAAATTCTCCGAAAATTTGAATGTTGTTCGAAAGATTGTGTTTGCTTTTAACATTTAAATTTGGATTGAGGCTTGGTTCACACTTATGCAAATTGGATGCTGGTTTCGCCGCATCCAATTCGCATAGCAGGAGATTGTGAAAGACTCTCTATGGATGAATTCAGCCAAAAATTCAGGCTAAAATCGGACCTGAAACGGTGAATGGAGACGTATCAGACTCCTGCTGTGAGCTGCTGCATGTTCTAGTGTGAACCCAGCCTGAATGGACTTTACTGAATGAAAACCACATGCACTGTTAGAAATGTGTTTGAGAAATTTTCCATCCCGCACCTTTGAATTTTCTCATTACTGCAGAAGAAAACGAATGTTGATTCGACCCACTAATGATTTGTAAATTAAAAAAAAATTCCTAAAACTGTTTCTAAGAATGTTCATTTGAAATTATACCCATCTATGACAACTTCAAGCTGGCCAAATGTGACAATCTGATTGTGCAATCTTTTTACAGTCACAGATTCATGTATATGTGGGCCCTTGCATTACATGACTGTATTGTATAACCAGATAGTAATGTGTAGGGTCAGCTTACAACAGATGTCAGATGCAAGCAATGCATGCTTCCACCAATGTGGATAAGAATGAGCAGGATACTTCAGTCAGAGCCTGGTTTCAGACTCCCTTTGAGTTCTTACTGATGACAACACAGGAAACCTCTTTGGTGACAACAAATTCGGAATCTCAGGCAAATTCTAGAAGTTATTTTAACAAACATGGATTATATGTAATAGTTTGCATCTTCTTTATTCTAAATTCTTGTAAATTATATTTATTATGCTAGTGTGCCATTTTCTGAGTTAGACCCAATGGAAGGCAATAAAAAAGCAACAAGATGGCATCTAGTCAGCAGTATAATTATTTTACTTACTTTCCATGTTCCTCCGTGGTCCATTTATATAATAATACTTGTTCATTATAACCAAGCTTCCTCTCTGCCATACAAGTAAGGTCATTCAGAAGGCAGACATGCAAACATTTCAAGTAAGTAGAAGCAAGTCCCTTAGGAAATATTTGCACTTTACTGGTAATCTTGGAGATTTTGTGCTTGAGCTCTTTCAAATGATCCTCTAGGCTTCCGTGTGCAAATTTTGGAATTGTCTCCTTAATGTCTTTTTCAAAAAGATCCTCCAGTTCTTTTATCCATCCTTGTGGGCCCCAATCAGCATCCTTTTTGCTTTGGGTCTCTTTGGCCCATTTTATACACTGAGGAATGGTCTGAAGCCTGGCGCTCTGACTCTGATCACCGGTAAGGACATTGTCCACTGCCTCCCACATCTTCTGGGATATTGCATAATAAAATTCCGTTACATCAATCGGTTCTTGGTCTTCTAATTTGCTGATTAATACACAGGCCTTATAGTACTGGAAATTCCCCAGTAAACCACCAAAGGTTTTGTCTACAAGAAAGCAGACAGTTAATATACCATGCATTTCAAATTGTAACCATTTTTTAATAACATTCAATGATCTCAATAATATAATTATTTTTCTCATTTCATGCTGCAGACCCCTTCCAGACATAGGTTGCCAGTTGTTGTGGACAGCCTGTATCCACAAAGGCCCTGTGGGTCAATGATGACTTTTGACAGAGAATATTGACACATGTATCACTGCAGATCATACACATGTAATTTACAATATGGGGAAAGGAATGACCAAGGATCCTTACCACGTGATCAGCTGTCAGCCAATGACAACTGATCACGTGATGTAAACAGAACATCGGTAATCGTTTTTCTTTTCCCAATTACCGGCTTCTGTGAAAGGGACATCGGTCCCGAAAAGGAAGAGGCGCAGCCACCTCACCTGTGCCCACCAGTGCCTGCCAGTGCCACCTGCCAGTACCCACCAGTGCATATCAGTGCCACCTGCCAGTGCCCACCAGTGCATATCAGTGCCACCTATCAACGCCCACCAGTGGTGCCAATCAGTGCCTTATCAGTGCCACCTAGCAGTGCTGCCTATCAGTGTCACCTACCAGTGCCCATCACTGCCACCCATCACTGCCAGCTATTAGTGCCACCTATCAGTGCCACCCATCAGTGCCACCTCTCAGTGCCCACCAGTGCCAACTATTAGTGCCCACCAATGCCGCCTCATCAGTGCCCATCAGTGCAGCCTATCAGTGCAGCCTCATCAGCGTACATCAATGAAGGAGAAAAATTTTATAACAAAATATAAAACGGTTTTGTTTTTCTTTCAAAATGCTCGGTCTTTTTTCATTTTTTTAACAAAAAAAAAAACTGTGCTGATCAAATACCACCAAAAGAAAGATTTGATCTAGGTGAATGCAAGGGTTAGTGTTTGGGTCAAATGTCAAGGTCGGCCCAATTTGTCCTAAAAAAAAACCAAGGTATAATCCACCTGAATGCACAAAGTAGTCGTAATTAAATGTACGGTTTTACTAACACGTGTCAAAGTAGCAAAATTATGCTTAGGCATTAACATTTGTTTTACCCTTAGGCGCAAAGGGGTTAAAGATCACAAATGAGGCTCTGATTTAGGATTTCAGTCTGATTCCTACAGCTCAGAAAAACCTGCTGTTTGTTTACTTTGAAGTACTGTCAGGATAATAAAGTTTATTCTACATAACAAAGGGGAAAAGAGTGTGATTTTAGTGCCTCTGTTTTTAATTTTGAAGGTAAATTTCTGCACAGTTCCTTCAGCTAGGGAGGTGAATGAAACTTTATTTTAGCTCTTTTGCTACTGGAGCTATATGCACATTTAAGTAATCTTCATGCTACATTATATATATTTAGCCTTCGCTGCACTATATTTAACCCTGTAAATGCTACACCACTGCACTGCAATCCTGGGCATTGGTGTGGTCCCATAGACTTGGGTCATGTTCGTCAGTAGTAATGTCCACCAAACAGAATATTTTTAAATTTTTTTGCTGTGGCTACATTGTGTACAGCCTTATATGTCTGAATGTCTGTGTTCAGGTGGGTGTTAAAACTGAGGTTCAACCACTTGGTTTTGCCACCCCCTGGCTGCACATTTGTATGAAACCTAACAGAGTTTCTAAGCCTTCCCTACTAGATTAAAAAAAACAAAAAAGACAAAAATTTGGCTTGGGCTGGACTTTGAATGTCCCTGAAAGCTGCAAATTATGTGGTTCATACGATATAAAATAATACAATACACAAAACTAGGACCCCTAGTGATAGCAATTTGACCTTATTGCAGTCATATCACTGGTTAATAGTAAGGTGCAAAACAGAAAATTGAGAAAACAGATTATCACACCTATAAGAGGAAGTACTGTGATAGTGATAAAGCATGAGATAAAATAAATAAACATATAACAAATAAACCAGTCCAAGACCATATTTAACCCCTTTGATTAAATTAAATTTAAAGCTGAACTCCAAGCAGATATTAAAATACATCAGTGAATGCAGTTATGTATTTATTACCCACTTGAACTCCGGAAAGTTTTAGCCCCTTCATGACCAGAGCATCTTTTGCTCATTAGCACTGCGCTACTTTAACTGGTATTTGTGCGGCCATGCAACACTGTACGCAAATTCAATTTATATCTTTTTTTTTTTCGCACAAATAGAGCTTCCGTTTGGTGGTATTTGATCACCACTGGGTTTTTTCATTTTTTATTACATAAACGAAAAAATATAGATAACTTTGAGGAAAAAAAAAATTTCTACATTCTGTTATAAAAAAAAAAATCTAGTAAAATCTAATTTCTTCATAAATTTAGGCCAAAATGTATTCTGCCACGTGTCTTGGGTAATAGAAAATCACAATAAGTGTATATTATTGGGTTTGTGTGAAAGTTATAGCGTCTACAAACTATGGTTTAGATTTGAAAATTGGTCCATCCTGATGTACTGATGGTCTATCTCATTTCTTTAGGTCCTTAAAATGCCAGGACAGTACAAATTCCCCCCAAATGACCCCTTTCTGGAAAGTAGACAGTCCAAGGTATTTAGTAAGAGACATGGTGAGCTTTAAGTTGTCATTTTTTGTCACAATTTTTTGGAAATGAAGAAATCAACTAAAATTAGTTTTGTTTCTCACAGTTTTCTTTTACATACGCTCACCAGTGCAGCACAGAGTCATCATGTAACTGGTGTGACGATGATCAGGGATAGTGAATGGTGACAGTATGTTAAAAAAAAAAAAGGATTAAAAACTTTTTTTTAATACTATTTTTATTATATCATTGTTACCCTACAGCTGATGGGAACAGCTAGGAGACTGCGAAGACTCATAAACCCTCAGCTGAAGGGAGAAGCCAGAAGGCAGGTTGAATGGAAAATCTGATTCCCCCATCCATACATTTGATGTGGACAGGAGAATCACTTCCACTGAGCTAATGTATTCTACAGGCAGGGAGATCGCCTTGTGTAGAACCCTTGTGCTAGCCCAAAAAAAGATCAAAAAATTTCCCTGGCCGCTCAAAGCGCCCAGGTACCAGGAGCTGCCCTCGGCTGGATAATGTATGTGATCCAGCCTGCCTTTACAGACCTGCTGCCGTAAATGTAACTGTGGCTGTTTGCCAGAAAGTGGAGAAGCAATATATTGCCTCCTCACCTCCTGATTTAATCCCTAAATACCTGCACCACCTTGCTGCAACTACATTCATTGTACATGGTTGCAAGACAGCCCCCTTCAATAGAATGGGTTATTTCTGGCGATCAAATGCACTTATTTCTGGCGATCAAATGCAAAAAATTTGCCTGTTACCCCCTCCTGCAATCTGTATGTTACATACGCCAGACCCCTGCATTATTTGCATTATCCACTCCTGACGCCTGAACTATGTATATTACCCACTCCTGATCCATCCAGGCATGTTGCTGCCGGGTTGCCCGCTGCGATTTCCGGCTGTGGCACCCACAGCTTTTTCCCTGTGGCCATAATCCTATCCAGGCAGATCCCATATCTCATCACTGGTGCCAGGCATCCATCCATCCAGGTTTTGCCCACTGTGATTGGCACCCACGCCATCTTCCCTACGGCCATCCAATCCAGGCAGGCAGATCCCATGGCATCTCATCGCCGGTGCCATCGATCAGGAGTTGCCTGCTGTGATTGCCGGCACCCACAGCATCTTCCTCGCTGTTGGGTCAGTTCTGATCGCATCCAGATCCCCCATACATTGATTCCATTGTTAGCTCCAATTAACCATACATTACATTGTCTGCAGGATCAGATCCCACCCTACCCACATTCCTCATACCATTGTCTGCTATCAGAGACATATATGACCCTCTTCATAGGCATTCCATACCCCATATACTGCACTGTCTGCTCTGACCTCATACAGATTCCTATATATTGCATTGTCGGCTGTCCCTAGGGCAGTGTATAATTTGGCAATGTTAAATAGGGAAAAAATTATTGGGGGGGGGGGTGACACCATGTTTTATCGCACCCAATGAGGCCAACCCTACTAGAACCACCGAGACTCATTACCCTACAGCTGATGGGAACAGCTAGGAGCCTAAGAAAACTCATTAACCCTCAGCTGATGGGAGACGCTGGAAGGCTGCCCAACAGAAGCTGTATACTTACCTAAACCAGCTGCTGAAAAAACTGACAGTGTAATATCATTTTAGAAAATTCTGCTTCCGTGAGTCCAGTTTTTGCTGTCTTGCAGAGCTACACCCACTTTTTATCTGACATATCCAGGTGTCTCGGTGCCTGTGTCTCCTGCTGTGCACAATGGTTCCCCATCATGGAGAGGTAAGAATTGTTTCTTTTCTTTTGCAGGTTGCCTGTGTAGTGATCTGCTGCCCTCTACTGTTAGCTGCTAATATCACAGTGTTATGTAAAGTATAATTATGTAATAGCACTTCCTGTCTCTGGGAGGCTGACTTTGAGAATAAAAACAGAAGGAGGAAGTGGAGAGAGAGAGCGAGAAAGACTCAGCCACATGTCCTGTTCATGCTGCTAAATCCAGACCAGAAGAGACTATTATGCAAGTATTCCCATGTTCCAATTCTGCAGCTGCCCATCGCTTCTTGTGTGTGTTTCTGTATCCTTGTGATGGACAGAGTGTCTCTGTCCTATTGTTGTTATCTCACATGTACAGTGCTAGGTAGCTAGGTCTAGGTAGGTATGTATGTAGCGGTCACCTTCCAGTATATTATTAGGTGAACCTATTAGTTGTCAGAATTTATATTCAGGTCCTGTTATTTTAGTTAGCCCTGTCCCCTCTGGACTTGGATTTTATAGCTAGTTTTAGCTTAGTGGGAAGAAACCGGAGATAAACTGGCAAATATGTCAATATCCAATATGGCTGAGTGAATCCGCGCATGTGCATTAGCAATCAGCGCGTAACGTGCGTATGCAAAACTTACTAATTACCAGTGTTCTGCTGGCCTATATAAGGACTCCAATTGCTCTCATAAATCGCTGGATTATAGTCAGCTCTGTATCCTGTGTTCCTGTGTTTCTTGCTCCTGTTGGATTACCTGTTACCGACCCGGCTTACCCTGACCTGCTCTGGCTTCTCTCCTGGCTCTGAACCTGGCTTGTTTCATGGACCTGCTCTTGTCTGTTCCAGATTGACTTCCTGTGTTTGACCCCGGCTTGATCACAACTACACCTCCTGCCTCTGCTTCTGACTGCCTTCCTGTGTTTGACCCACGGCCTGGCTTCTGACAATGTCTCTGCTTTTCCACTTGTTAAGATCCGCCAGTACCTCCAGGGAATCATTGGCTGTGACCACCTTCTCTGCTCCTGGTTGTCTGCTCCTGGAACCATCAGACAGCTTCACCGGCAGGCAACCCGTGCATCTCTGGGCATAGCACCCTCTGTCTCCAACTTCAGGGGTGCTCTGCACTCAGCCGCAAGGGGAGCGCTCTAGTCACCTCAGCCTCCAGCCTGGTACGTGACACTTAGGGACCAATAACCAGCATAAGCTTTCAGCCATGTTAGGCATCCGATGGCCAATTCTGGTGGTTAGAGGTCCAGTTGCATGTAATATTAGAAACTACTAGAACTACTAGGGAGGGACTAAAGCACAGAGTAGATAGGGTCTGACTTCCAGTGCCACACCACAGTTTCTGTGTGTGAAAAGCTGCTTTCTAGGCTGGTCTGACAACATCACTCCATCAGCAATGATCTTGTCTTCAGGTCTCTGACACAAAATGAATGCTGCGTCATGATCATCCTCATGGATGCTGCAACTGGATTTTGCTACAACATTCATCTGGAGGCATCTCTTTAATAACTATATATACCCTGGTATTTGTGCAAAATTTCACCAGGACTCTAAACTGCCCCTTTGCTGATATAACCTGTACATTGGATGTATGTACTATAATTAATCTTTAGGTATATACTGTAAAGCTTGTATTATTTCCATACTGGTGTGCATCTATATATTTATGGTTAATGTTATATGCAGGTTGCAGTAGTTCCTCTGCTCGCAATTACTTTTATTAGATCACTGGTTAATTTCCTAGGAAGATAATAGCCTCTGTTTATAGAGGCCCTGTCCTAGGTGGAGGCATTACTTACTTTATTACCTAAACTACTGTTACACTTAGCAAAGGTTATGGTTCTCTTATTTACCTACAGGTTTAGTGCACTATGCTTTTTTGGGGAGGGTCATTTCTCATAACCACCCCCCCCCCCCCACACACCACACCACCCCAAAAAGGGCTGCACCTGTTCTATTTTTTAGCAAGTAAATTGCTTTATTACAGTATTATAACTTTTAATCAAGTTATAGCAAGTCGACCAAGGCTAACCTGCCCAATCCACCTCCAACCCCACCCTGTGCTGAGAGTTGATACCCTCATAGAACTAAGCACATCCTCCTCACCCGTCTCCCTATAACTATGCTCAGACCTGGAAACAGGTCACGTGGGCACCAAGTAGTATGCACTACTGTGGGAGGTGGAGAAACATGCCCTTATGCCCCAGAACTGGAAGTAGGAAGTTCAATTTTTTTCTCATGGGGCTCCATCATTAGTTAGGGTAGGAGCAGAAACCATTTGGTATCTGTTGACTTCTTGTTGTAACAGGATTATGGCTTTCATTAAAATCAAGAGACTGTTTAATGCTATTTCCTTGCAAAACTATACTACCACTACATATTTCTATTTCAGTATTTTTAGTTTCAATAGCAGACATTGCTAAAAATCTGTGAAAACTAAATAGAGACACGGCAACTGTGAGTCATACAGAAATCTGAAAGTTCATGTTTTCATAGCCATAAAACATCTGGGGTATAATGCACTTATTGTTCATCCATATCTGATAAAACACTGTAGTTGGTTCTCGCTTCCCGTCCATCTGTCACCGCTACAAGTAAGGGGTGTGGTTGTCGGGGACAGGAAAGCATAGAATTTTTGGAACCATTTTATAAATTCTTTCCTTTCCTTCCTTAATAAATATATTTTTCCCAAGTCAAGTGTACAGCAAACGAAGGAGATCCAAGACTCAGGAAGTATTGAAGTCAAAAGCAGTGACATGAAAACCAGGCAGCTAGTATCTTCACAAAGAGATAGTGCAGAGTGAACTGGCATAGTGAAGAACTTTCTTTAATATTCAATTAAAAAGTATTGCACTCACAAGAAAAGCGGTTTTAGCTGACATCAAGGCATTCAATGTTGACTCTTAATCCAGCTGCTCATGGCCACCCGCATCTGAATCCCTGCTGCTGCTGGACACGTCTTGTGATTTCATTGCTGAGTATGAATTTTGAGGACTTTCCCCTTTATCAGGCTCACAATGGAACAAACTGCTAAGCATTTTATTTAAGTCTCTTGAGATTGACTGTCTCCATTGATTATTATAGTGACAATCTCCAAATAAACAAAAGTTCAGTTTACCTACCTTTATAATTACATGACTTTATATTCCTATGATGTACATATTATGTTGTCCCAAGCATTTGCGGTAATTAACCACTTCTGTCCTGAGCGCGGTTTTAAAACAGTGCATGGACAGGGGCTATTTGTCTGTAAATTTTTAAATGCCACCCTTTCTCAATGGCTTCTGCAACTTCCCAGCATTAGCACCTGATGTCAGTGACAGCCTTGGTCAATGACAACTAGGGTCTACAACAGCCAGTCCAGCACGCAGCCCAGTAACTGAAACAATCAGCTTCCTATGTCTCTGCAGACCACTTAATAACAGGGTGCTGTAGAAGCGAAAGCAATGCTTTTGCATTGTGTATACATTAGGGGTTTTGTGATGTCACGAGTAATGTCAGTACACTTGTAAGCGGGTGTAGGGAGTAGCGGCTTACAGAGGAAATCACACGTACTGACTTTATAAACCAGGCAATGTTTATTACCGGAGAGACGGTAGTAGAAAGAGTATTTACAGCAGTAATGCAAGTAGTTTCACTCCAAGCATGGAGGCATAGATACACAGCACAGTCACTTCTGATGTAAGCAGTAGTTGTAGTAGTTTTCAGCACTATCGTCACTTTCCACTGACTGACACAGTATAAACCCAGGCACACAATGCGTATCTATAGAGGCTGCTATTCACACACATTACCTGGTACAATGGTATTCCTTCAGCAGATGGATATAGGCATCTGATCTACTTGTCCCTCCCTCACAGCGAGGACACCGGATTTATTATCCGCAATGAGGAGTCTTTCATCCCACCAGGATTGCTGATACAGGACTCCATAGGAACCCTGAGCTATCCCTCACAGGCCGGAACACTCTCCCTATCTTTTCCTAAGTCTCCCTCACAAGCAGGGGTCTCTGTCCCAGTCCATACACACACGTGTTCTCAACTAAACGTGGCTGGGCTTCCTTATATAAAGTATCCACTCAAAAATGGCCGACCAAATCTCCAGGGCTTTGCTTGTCCTATCAGGACACCAGGCTTCTCCAAAATGGTGCTGGAGATAATATAGAGGCCAAACAGCTCTGAACATATGTACACATAAACATATCAAATAGGCATTGAAAATGAGAATATACACTTGCTAACCCATTACCTCTTGCAGCCAACTAGGCTGCCCTGCACCACAGCTGCCTACACACTTCCAAGCCAGTACGGCAACTCAGGCAGAACGGTTGTATCTCTTTCCAGCCTCTCCCTACAGCAATAGATCCCTGCTATAGTGATCTATTACTGGCTGATTGCAGCCTGCAAAAGATCACTATTAGAAGTGATCGTCTGCTTCCCCAGATCGCTACATAGATGCTGCATGATCTGGATGAAATTTGCATTTACTGCAAATGCTCACATTAATGAAAGTACTGTCATTCCAATTTTTAGCAATCCTGTGAAAAAGTCACTGTCATGCTAATTTGTGTCTTCATCGACCCAGCCCAAACTTTTCTTAATATTACACTAACATTTTCCCCTGCACGTGTCGCAATAAAGCTTTGAAAGCGAATAAAGCTGTAAAAAGGAAAAGTTCACTTTGAGTTTCACCATTTCACTACATTACATAAAAGTCACATTAATGTACTGTAGTTTCGTTTTACTCAGTAGACTTTGTTGAATATATTTTGAGGTAAATAGATGGGAACACGCTGCATTCTGAATTATATAGCCTACATTTGTGGGACATCTGTTTTCAAAATAAATACTGTACTTTGATCTGAAAATTACACTGCAAGGTCTAAAAGGTGGATGATATTCCCAAGTTTATATGGGATAAAACATCTCTAAAATGCACTGTCAAATCAATGTACAAAATGTTGAAAAAAAAAGAAGGAATTTGCTGGCATGGGATATGCAGAGAAATGCAACAAAAATGTCAAAAAACATGCTACTCCCATCAAAAGAATGACTAAACGGGGGCGGAGAGACTGACCAAGATGGCCGCGCATTGAGGTAACTCCTTCACGCCCGGGTATACAGCCTAACTAACCTCCGCAAATCTCCGAAAGTGGTATGTGTTTCCGGACCAGGAGTTAGTCCAGCAGTGACATATGGTGAGCGACGGATCAGAACAATCACCTGCTGCCGTACAGAGAGAGAGGAGACAGCACGAGGAAGACGGTGATCCACCTACCCACAGATCCAAAAGAGTAACGGGAAGCGGATCTCCCTTACGAGCCTCCGGGTCTGCCGTGGCTTGTAGACACCACTTGCTGGATTGTTTCGGAACATGAGCGGTGCTAGGTGCGATACAGGAGATCCTTGTCTGTGGCAGGTGCCGCGGGGATCTATGGCACCCTATGGACCCTATGAATGAAAGCGGGTTCCTGTGGAGGCGGCAAATGGCCAGGGAGACTCAGTCCATTACAGGTGACTTAGAAGGGAGGAGATCGGCAGAATTAGCTGCCTGGAGCCTGGAGAAGCCTGCCTTGGGACACACATTAACAGTCTAAGCTACAGCAAAGCCAGGGAGAAGAAGAAGTGGTACGAGATGGAAGAGGAGAAGGAAAAAAGAAGCAAGATGAGGTGTTAAAGCATTTTACAATATCAGGGGATAAACAGTATTATGCCACCTAAAGGGTCCCAGTCACAGAAGGGAAAGAGGGGGTCAACAGGGCTACAGCCAAAAACGCCCTGAAAGCTCTACCTGCACAAGCTACAGACAATAAAGGGTTTTTTCAACAATCACAACACCAATTGGAAATATCTAATATGACAGACTTGAATACAACCCTAGCAGCTACAGATAAAAAGTTGGAACGATCTAACAGTAGCCCCTTATTAACCACACAACATGATATAACGTAAACAGGGAGAATGGAGAGAGAGAGCCTTGGGACATGCAGCCGTATATAGAAGCCTTGCCGACGAGAGAAGATATGGACAGTTATGTATATAGATTAGAAACTTCAAATAAATCAGAACTGCAGTTAATGAAAACATCTCTAGAAAATACTCAAGGCAGGATGGACACTGTGGAATCAAGAATATCAATCATTGAACAGAAATTAATACAGTCTGAAAAAAAAAAAATAAAGAACAAGCTCAATGTTTTAAATATGCTATTACCACTATAGACGATTTAGAAAATAGAAACAGGGGGGCTTGGGGGGGGGGGGATTTTTTTTCTCTCCTTTTTCTTTTTTTTCAGTTTTTTGTTTTTTTGACACCTTTTACTTGGGGCATAACAAAGATTTAAAATCCACCAATACTACAACGCAGGGATTAATGTGGTTAATGTTGCAAGATTGTAAGATTATAAATAGGGCAATTGATTATTCACCAAAGAGAGGGGTTTTCTTGATGTCACTGAATATATTTTGGGGGATGGGGGGATTTTATGGATGCTTTAGGAAAAGTGTTGATTTGGTATAACCATATTTGAACACAATAGTGATGTGTTTTTTTGGGGTTTTTTTTGTAATAAGATAGAGGTTTCCTGGGGGAAACCCTTCCACCTCTGTAGAGGGGAGGATTCCCCCTTTGGAAATGGAGAAGGTTAGAGTGTGTACAATATATACACTATGCACATGATGATTGATAAAGATTTTGGCACATCCAATATTTACCATGGATATTTGAATTCACCCTGGGGTAGTCATGAGGGGAATACCCCCTTTTTTTACTGCCCCCTTTTCACTTTTTATCTTCTTTTCTTTTTTTCCCCCTCTTTCTTCCCTTTCCCCTTCCCTCCCAGCCGTGGGCTCCCCTGAGGTCTTCACAGCTCCTCTCCCCCTTTCCTCTCTGGCTCCCCCTTATATGATCAAATGAATAAGACGAAGGTGAGGAACGGAGTAACATATATTTCAATGTGTATAAATATACCTGGTGCGGCTTATTTAAAGGAGGTCCCTTTATATCTGTAACATAGGGATCTTACTAAAGTAAGCTAAGACTCAAAAGAGTCATTTAGGGTGTGTTTTGTGTTTTTCTTTTCCCTGTTTTCTTTTTTTTTGTCTTTGTCTTGTGTAAGTGTTGATTAAATCAAATTTTTTTCTTTGCTTTTCCTGATTTATGGATTCAGTCAAGATCTGTTCTTTTAACGCTAGAGGATTAAATTCCCCATCTAAGAGATCACAAATTCTGTATTCTCTTTATAAACAAAAGGTCAGTGTTGTCTTTTTCCAGGAGACGGATTTTTCGCTCAAACCATATACTCAATATACAAAACATATATTATCCAACATGGTATCATGATTCTTTTTCCTATTCTAAATCTAGGGGGGTCTCTATAGCAATTCATAAATCTTTACCTCATCAAGTTTTGAACAGTTGGAGAAGTAGAGATGGAAGATCTTTAGTCAGTGTCCATTTACGGAAAAAAATATACTTTTATTAACTTATATTTACCAAATTAAGATCAGATTAAGATAGGTGTACAAATGTTAAAAGATCTTGTGGAAAGCAAAATTTGTTATATTATACCTGTGCTCTTTTGAAATTTTACTAAGGTGATCAGCTGTGGCAAACGTAATATCCCCCTGATATTCACACACTTGAAAAATCCAAAACCTAATGACGCATTAAAGATATTAATAAAAGATTAATCCATTTTATAATTAATATGTAACCTGTTTGTATAAAAACCATCTCACTACAAAGAAATAAATAATGTCAAAATATATTAATATAAAAATATATAAATCTATGGTGTTTGCAAAAGGCTGTGACAATCAATAATAATAAAACAATAAAATTATCTAATATAACTATTTTTATTCTATGACACTTAATAGATAAAAACGCCACCTCAATCTTCTAGGGGAGTTACCATATAAAGAGAACTATATCTTCACGACCATCAATGTTAACTCTTTTTACACAATTAGTAAACAAATGGATGGCCTAGAAGAAGTTATACATGCATTGAAGGAAAAAAGGGTCATGTCTGTTTTGGTGCATCAAGGTGGGCTGCCAGACCATTACATATTCGGGTAACACAGGTGTCTTAACATTACCCATAGTGTACAGTGGGCCTAAGAGAAGCACTAGCAATGTTCCATTAGGTCACCCTCCTCAACCAGACCTAGTCTGGCAGAACTACTATTCTGACATATGCCATACCACTTCCTGGTAGTGTCTTTTGAGCTGTTGTCAATTCCTCAGAGTTTATCAACATAAATCAGACCTGTCTTCATAAAACAGAAAATCTCGCCTTTACATTCTGCAGCTGTGTCTCCTTATGAGTCAGTACATAATTGCTTTAGCAAGCTTGGCATTATTTAACCAGACACCCAGATGTTGACTCAGGGTTACTTTTTCTTCTTAAACCTGGACCCCCCCAACCTCTCTCTGAGCATGTTCCGCCTAATGGCTACATATTATCATAACAGAACTTGGATGTTTCTGTTCCTCATAATGTCCAAACACATTATGATGAACACATTCATATTTAGTCTCTAAAATAATACAATTCGTTTCTTTTCTACCCTTAAAGCCACCCCATGATGCAGGACATAGATGCATCAATTTTGGTAAGGCTGTTTCCTTTGAGGAATTAAAGTCTTGCCGGTGTCATAAATTAGAGTAGACTGTTTCACAAAAGTAGAATAGGGTAGGGTAGAGTGTCTCATCAAAGAATAGTAAGATAGATTAGACTGTCTCATTAAACTTGAATAGGTTAGGATAGACTGTCTCAAATTAGAGTAGGCTAGAGTAAACTGTCTCATTAAAGAAAAATAGGCTAGACTAGACTGTCTCATCAAAGTAGTTTGAACTAGACTTGACTCTTAACAAAGTAGACTAGACTAGAGTAGACTGTCTCATCAAAGTAGCATAGACTATCTTATTACAGTAGAATAGGCTTGAGTAGACTAGAGTAGACTATCTCATTAAAGTATAGTTGACTAGAGTAGACTGTCTCATCAAAGTAGAATAGGCTAGAGTATGCTGTCTCATTAAAGTAGAGTTGACTAGTGTAGGCTGTCCAGGGCTTTTTTCAGGGGGAACTTGGTGGAACTCAGTTCCATCACCTCTGGCTCAGACCCTTTGGTGCCTGCTCACCACAATCACTTGTAAACACAGAAGTCTGGTTTCTGTGTTTACAAGTGACAGCTCTACACTCTGTATGTAATGCAATCCAGGTATTTAATGCCCCTTTAAGACCCTCCTACTGTTTTCGTGAAATTTGACTGAACACACCCACTACTTGATATGACTTGGAGGGTGTGTGTAGGGGGAGGGGTTTTGTGGGGCCGTGGTTAAGTTCCAGCACCTATTATTTGAGAAAAAAAGCCCCGAGGCTGTCTCATCAAAGTAGAATAGGCTAGAGTAGGCTGTCTCATTAAAGTAGAGTTGACTAGAGTAGGCTGCCTCATCAAAGTAGAATAGGCTAGAGTAAACTGTCTCATCAAAGTAGAGTAGACTAGAGTAAACTGTCTCATCAAAGTAGTGTAGACCATTACAGTTATTACAGTAGAATAGGCTTTAGTAGACTAGAGTAGACTATCTCATTAAAGTAGAGTTGACTAGAGTAGTCTGTCTCATCAAAGTAGAATAGGCTAGAGTAGGCTGTCTCATTAAAGTAGGGTTGACTAGAGTATGCTGTCTCATCAAAGTAGAATAGGCTAGAGTAGACTGTCTCATCAAAGTAGAGTAGACTAAAGTAGAGTTTCAGAAAAGTAGAATAGGGTAGGGTAGAGTGTCTCATCAAAGTAGAGTAGACTAGAGTAGACTGACTCATCAAAGTAGATCTTATTACAGTAGAATAGGATTGACTAGACTAGAGTAGACTATCTAATTAAAGTAGAGTTGACTAGAGTAGACTGTATCATCAAAGTAGAATAGGCTAGAGTAGTCTGTCTCATCAAAGTAGAATAGGTTAGAGTAAACTGTCTCATCAAAGTAGAGTGGACTAGACTAAACTCACATCAAAGTAGAGTAGACTGTCACATCAAAGTAGAGTAGACAATCTCACTACCATAAAATAGACCCGAGTAGACTGTATCATCAATAGAGAGTAGGTTGGAGTAGACTATCTAATCAAAGTGGAATAAGCTTGGGTAGGCTGTGTCATCAATAGAGGTTAGGCTACAGTGGACTTCCTCATCAAAGTAGAGTAGACTAGAGTACACTGTATCATCAAAGTAGAGTAGACTACAGTAAAGTGTCTCATCAAAGTTGAGTAAATTAGAGTAGACTGTATGAATAAACAAAAACCTGCTGCTTGTGGCACTGCAACATGTGTTACGCTGGCCAGAGATGGATAAATGAAAAGTCTTGTCCAAAAATTTGTCCAAAAAATCTCAGAACATTCAAATGTCATTCAAAAGATTGTGTTTGCTTTTAACATTTGATTTTGGAATGAATGGGCTTTACAGAACAAAAACTACATACATTGTTAAAAATGCGTTCATTTGGGGGGCGTGGCCACGCACTGCATGGAGTAGGACTTGTAGCACCTAGCTCCGCCTGAGAATCCTGCAAATCATCTGGACAGCACCGCCATCCTGTCTCACCGAGACCCGGGATAAAGGCATTGACTCCCGCTACTTACCTGCTATCCCCGGCGGAGGATATTTTCAGTCCCACGATGTCCTGACGTGGACAGTGGACTGGCTCCACGAGGGGCTCCAGACACCCACGGCCATGATGGTAGCCTGCCGCCCCGCACAGCAAAGGAGGCAGCTCAACACCTCTTCAGCAGGAATCTGTCCCAAAAAGATCCTCTACCACTTCTGATGCCTGACCCGGATGAGATGCTTATGGAGGAAGCTATGGGATCGCTGGATGGTATTCCTCCACAACTAGCAGAAGCTTCGGCCGCCACAAATGTGAGTACCCTCCCTCCTGAAACCAATATGGCCGCCATATCACAGCAACATAGCACTGACCCTGAACCCACATTGAGAGATATCCTCGCTGCAGTTACATCATGCAGCTCCTCTATTGCAGTACTGACTGGGGAAGTGAAGGGCATGAAAGTGGAGGTCTCTCTCATAAGGCATGACATGCAGAAACTCCGGGAGCGCACATCTGCCCTAGAAAGCCAATTGAGTACCTTGGAAGACAAATGGCAGCCCCTTCAGAGAGATGTCATACATGTACATTCTGTGGCCCCTGCTAATGCAGCCTGCTTGGAGGATATGGTGAACCGTCTGCGCAGAAACAAGGTGCGGGCGGTGGGCATTCCTGAAAGAGCAGAGGGTAAAAATCCGGTGGCCTTCATTGAGGCCTCGCTAACAGACACCTTTGGCAATGATGCATTCTGTTCTATGTTTGCAGTGGAAAGGTCCCACCGTGTCCCCTCACGGCCACCACAACAGGGGTCCCCACCATGTCCCTTCCTATTTCGCCTCCTGAATTACAAGGACTGTGATGCCATCCTGAATAAAGCTAAGATGGCTGGAATCTTAAAGGTGGAAAACACCAAGGTATCACTATTTCCGGATTTCTCCGCGGTGGTGCAATGACACAGATCCAAATTCATTGATATCAAGAAAAGGCTGAGGGCCCTTAATGTTCAATATTTCATGTTGTCTCCTGCAAAGCTGAAAGGATTGCCAACGGTACCTTGCATTTCTTTGAAAACCCTTCTGCAGCTATGCACTGGCTAGATAGAGAGGAGCGAGCCCTAGCACAACATCCTGCGTAGGCAAAATATTCTGGTACCTCTTCTAATCTTTGAACCAATGGTGCCTTGTTGCGATTTTCTACCACGGCGGGGATGGTTTCCCCTACTTTGTTTCCCCCTTGCACGTCACCTTTACACATTTGTGCCCTGGTGCCAGGTATGTACTGATGTTTCTTTTACAAGTGCAAAGTTTGAAAAGACTTCATGCCCCCAGGGCTACACAAGAGCCCCCTGCAAATAGTCCTGCAAGGACTGTACCCTCCTTCCTGTTGGGGATTACTTTGGTTCTGTGCGGCGCAGTTGGCCAGACACTTTGCTAACTTTAATTATGCACGTTCTCTTTTTTCTTCTCTGAGTATAACCCTCTCCTCCCTACAGGTGGGACATTTATGTGACTTTCTACTGCTGCTACTACTCATAGCATCCACAAGATGGCATATGGAGTTAAGATTTGTGTCTGTGATGGGATGGGTATGCTGGGATTCATACTACATACAAATGCAATTACTGTTTACCTCAAATGCCATGATGATAATACCTTGTAAAACAGTTGGGCCCTTGGCCCTTTGCTCTACATTCAATATACCTGATTTATTATGGAGAATAGTGGTGTTAAGGGGCTAATGCTCATGGAACATATGGAGAATGGGGGACAAAACCAAGAGGAGTGCAATGGTTAAGTATTTTTCCAGGATGCAACCCCACTTGATCTGTCTCCGGGAGATGCATCTGAGACCTGACTTGGTCCGTCTGCTGCGGTCACGCAAATATCCCTCCCAGTTTCATTCAGTGCACTCCCCTTACTCAAGAGGAATTAGTGTACTGGTCTCTGGGATGGTCTCCTTTGAATGTTTGCAGCAGATTGATGGGGAGGGCAGATTTGTGTTTACTATGCAAGCTTAACGAATTTATATGTATTATTCCTGCCATGTATGTCCCTCCCCCTTTCTCCTCGGACCCTCTCAAAAAATTAGCCCAGTTTATGGCTCTATACCCCAATGTACCGGTCCTAGCCCTGGGGGACTTCAATAATGTTATAGACCCACACTTAGACAGACTATCCCTAACTTCCAGATTTGTAAACCATGCTACTGGTAAAAGCATATTTGCATCCTTATTATCTGATCTGGGTCTGAGGAACGTGTGGCGGGAGAGACATCCAACAGCCAAATGTTACTCGTGTCACTCAGCCTCACATGGAGGCCTTTCACGCATAGACCTGGTTCTAGGAAATGTGCTCCTTATGCAGATGGTACTGTGTGCAGCATATGAGCCCCGTCTACTCTTTGACCACTCTCCCTTTTGGGTAAGGATAGATGTCAAGGCCCAGGAAACTAGACCCCTTTGGAGGATTAATCCTTTCTGGTTGACACCGTTGCCGTCTCCGGATGGGATTCCTAATGCCTTGGGGGAGTTCCTCCGCTTCAACAGGGGCTCCGCGAGGGCTGCTGTTGTTTGAGACACCTTCAAGGCGTTTCTGAGGGGATGTCTCATTCGAGGGATAACGGGTGTTAAGAGGAGGTCAGGAGAATGGGAAACCAGAATACGGGATGAATTACAAGCTAGAGAGCAAGCAATGGTCACCCAAGCAACTAGAGAGGCATGGACTGAAGCCCAATTACTGTATAATTCTGTTGTGCTATCTGCAACTGAAAAGAGGACATTCTTCCTACAACAGGAGTATTATGAGGAGGGTGAGAATACGGGCCATCTCCTTGCCTTGGTGGCCAGGGAACAGAGAGACACAATCTCCATTCTGGCCATTAAGTCAGGGACAGGGGAAATTCACACTCTCAATTCTGATATACTGAGAGTCTCGACTCCTCCCCAAGACTAATGCTAGCTCTTCGGAACTGGAGTCATTCTTACAGGACTATACTTCCCTCAAGTCTCGGAGGCTGACAGGGTCATGCTGAGTTCTCCGATAACTATTGGGGACTTGACAGAGGCCTTGCAGGGAGCTAAGAATCATAAATCTCCAGGATTGGATGATCTCCCTGCAGAGGTTTACTCGCCATATGGCAATATCCTTCTTCCGCCGCTTCTACGGGCTTTTGTTGAGGCCACGGAGAGGGGATGTCTGCCGAATAGCATGCAGGAAGCCATCATAGTGATGATACCCAAACCGAGGAAGGACAAGCTCCTACCAGATTCATACTGCCCCATCTCTCTCCTGAACTTAGATGTCAAAATCCTGGCTCGAGTATTGGAGAATAGACTACCAAAGTAATCGGGGGACTAGTGCATAGAGATCAATCCGGGTTTATACCCATCAGATCCACGGCCAACAATATTAGACACCTTTTTCTAAACTTACAAACTCTAGTTGATAATCCTGGGGGGAGAGCCGTACTATCCCTAGATGCCGATAAGGCGTTCGAGTGTAGTGTGGAGTGGCACTACCCCTGGGAGATCCTAGCTCGCTTTGGTCTGGGTGACCAGTTCATTTACTGGGTGAAGGTTCTCTATTCGGCCCCCAGAGCAAGACTCTGCATTAACAATACCCTCTCCCTGCTGTTATCATAACATAGGGGCACTCGTCAGGGGTGCCCGTTGTCGCCCCTGTTGTTTGCCCTTGCGGTGGAACCACTAGCCACACTAATCTGTAGTACACCTGATATTGTGGGATTTCACAGAGGCCATAAAGATAATGGCGCTTATAACCAAGTTTGGCACAACTTCTCGGGCTTCTCAATAAACTGGTCTAAATCCATCCTTATGCCCCTTGATCCCATGACGAATCCCCTGCCCCAGGAGGCTGGACAAATTGCCATAGCCAATTTTATTTAGGTATCTGGATGTGGTGATGACTCCGGACACCTCTAGCTATCTAACATTAAATTTGGGCCCCTTGTTAGATAAACAGAGAGAAAAATCCCTTAGCTGGTGCAAACTACCCCTATCGGTGGTAGGGAGAGTGAACCTAATAAAAATGATCTGGGCCCCACAATTATTGTATATTTCTCAGAACTCCCCTATGTGGATCTCTAATAAATGTTTAAAAAGAGTGGATACCCAGGTGCGAGATCTCATCTGGAAACGGAAAGGGGCTAGGATCAGTTTGAATACCCTACAATATGGTAAGGACAGGAGGGGTCTGGCTGTACCCCATCCTAAATTATATTTCTTGGCCTCCCAAATGCAGAAGGTCACTGGGTGGGGAAGAGAGGAGGCCTTAGATGATCCAATTTATACGATTGGTAACTCGGGCCAACCCTGATTTGAAGGCCGGCTCTCATTTGGAAATGGATCTACCCAGCTTACACCCGACTTCCCCAACTGCGGGCCTCCTTAGAAAAGTGTGGGGGGCAACCACGAGAGGCACTGAAGGTCAGGAGCCCCTTGGGGTTCAAACCCTCTGTGGAATAATCCAAGATACCCAGAGCTCAATAAACTGGAGGTATCCGCCCTATGGAAACGCAAGGGGATATGGTTCTTTCCACAGCTATAAACAGGGAATGTACTGAAATCTTTTGCACAACTTTGCACAGAATTTACACTTCCCACTAGATGTTTTTATCAATATCTCCAACTCCATCACGCCTTGCAGGCACAGCGGCAGACAATGTCCCTGACCGTGGCCTCATTCCCACTCTGGATGGAGTTACTTCAAGCCGATGCCAGGAAGGGGCAGATTTCTAAAATATACTCAGTACTGTTGTCCTCCATCCAGGACCATGCCTCTTTGAAATGTAGGGCTAAATGGATCCTTGACATTGGAGAGATTGATGGTGATCAGTGGGAAATGGCATTGGAATCGACCCCTATGGTTTCCATCTCGGCCTACCATAGGCTGTCGCAGCTATTTATCCTGCACAGAACCGGATGCCTGAGAAACTGCATGCATGGGGCCTGAGGGACTCTCCCCTATGTCCAAAATGTAAAACACAACAAGCTGATTTCATTCACATGCTATGGAGATGCCCAAAACTCAACCGGTATTGGACTGAGGTCACACAGAGTATCTCCCGGTTAGCACAGGTAACGGTGCCCTCCACCCCTCTGGTATGCCTCTTGGGAGCGATTGACAAGGAAATGTACCAGAAGGCAGGCCTGTGCTGGCCAACGGGACTACCGGGAGATTCCCGGTGGGCCGATTGGCAGCGGGCCACTACACCAATGACTCTCTCTCTGACTGTGTCAGACAGTGACTGTGTCACTGTCTCTCTCCGTCCGAGCGTCGCCGGGCGGCTCCGCTCCTGCACTCGGCGGGCCGGCCGGCCGCCGGCGTCACAAAAGAACAGGCATTGACACTCCCCTAGGCACTCCCCCTAACAGCTATCAATATAGCCATTTGGGCGGCCTCTTTGTCCCGGCGCCGTGACGTCACTCACGGACGGAGGGCGGAGGCGGCCCGGGGACATAGGATGAGGCGGAGCCAGGGCGATGTCACAAGCAAATGGAGATGGACAAGAAAAGAGGAGGAGGAGGGGCCGCCGGGGGGAGCAGCAGCAGCGTGACATGAGAAAGAACTTACTACAGAGGCTGCCTGTGCTACTCTGCATGTGAAGAAAACAACAAGTAAACGCTGTGCCCTGATGTGTCCTGATTGTACCTGATGTGCCCTGATTGTACCCCATGTGCCCTGATTGTACCCCATGTGCCCTGAATGTACCCCATGTGCCCTGATGTTCCCTGAATGTGCCCTGAATGTACCCCATGTGCCCTGAATGTGCCCTGATGTTCCCTGAATGTGCCCTGATGTTCCCTGAATGTGCCCTGATTGTACCCCATGTGCCCTGAATGTACCCCATGTGCCCTGAATGTACCCTGAATGTGCCCTGATTGTACCCCATGTGCCCTGAATGTGCCCTCATGTGCCCTGATGTTCCCTGAATGTGCCCTGATGTACCCCATGTGCCTGATGTGCCCCATGTGCCCTGATGTTCCCTGAATGTACCCCATGTGCCCTGATGTGCCCTGAATATGCCCTGATGTACCCTATGTGCCTGATGTTCCCTGATGTACCCCATGTGCCTGATGTGCCCTGATTGTACCCCATGTGCCCTGATTGTACCCCATGTGCCCTGAATGTACCCCATGTGCCCTGAATGTACCCCATGTGCCCTGAATGTGCCCTGATGTTCCCTGAATGTGCCCTGATTGTACCACATGTGCCCTGAATGTGCCCTCATGTTCCCTGAATGTGCCCTGATGTACCCCATGTGCCTGATGTGCCCCATGTGCCCTGATGTTCCCTGAATGTACCCCATGTGCCCTGATGTTCCCTGAATGTGCCCTGATGTGCCCTGAATATGCCCTGATGTACCCTATGTGCCTGATGTTCCCTGATGTACCCCATGTGCCTGATGTGCCCTGATTGTACCCCATGTGCCCTGAATGTACCCTGATGTTCCCTGAATGTGCCCTGAATGTACCCCATGTGCCCTGAATGTGCCCTCATGTGCCCTGATGTTCCCTGAATGTGCCCTGATGTACCCCATGTGCCTGATGTGCCCCATGTGCCCTGATGTTACCTGAATGTGCCCTGATGTTCCCTGAATGTGCCTGATGTTCCCTGATGTACCCCATGTGCCTGATGTGCCCTGATTGTACCCCATGTGCCCTGATTGTACCCCATGTGCCCTGAATGTACCCCATGTTCCCTGAATGTGCCCTGGTGTTCCCTGAATGTGCCCTGATGTTCCCTGAATGTGCCCTGATTGTACCCCATGTGCCCTGAATGTGCCCTCATGTTCCCTGAATGTGCCCTGATGTACCCCATGTGCCTGATGTGCCCCATGTGCCCTGATGTTCCCTGAATGTGCCCTGATGTGCCCTGAATATGCCCTGATGTACCCTATGTGCCTGATGTTCCCTGATGTACCCCATGTGCCTGATGTGCCCTGATTGTACCCCATGTGCCCTCCCCATGTGCCCTGATTGTACCCCATGTGCCCTGAATGTACCCTGATGTTCTCTGAATGTGCCCTGATGTTCCCTGAATGTGCCCTGATTGTACCCCATGTGCCCTGAATGTACCCCATGTGCCCTGAATGTGCCCTCATGTGCCCTGATGTTCCCTGAATGTGCCCTGATGTACCCCATGTGCCTGATGTGCCCCATGTGCCCTGATGTTCCCTGAATGTACCCCATGTGCCCTGATGTTCCCTGAATGTGCCCTGATGTGCCCTGAATATGCCCTGATGTACCCTATGTGCCTGATGTTCCCTGATGTACCCCATGTGCCTGATGTGCCCTGATGTACCCCATGTGCCTGATGTGCCCTGAATGTACCCTGATGTTCCCTGAATGTGCCCTGATGTTCCCGGAATGTGCCCCATGTGCCCTGATGTTCCCTGAATGGGCCTGATGTGCCCTGATGTGCCCTGAATGTGCCCTGATGTGCCCCATGTGCCCTGAATGTGCCCTGATGTGCCCCATGTGCCCTGAATGTGCCCTGATGTGCCCCATGTACCCTCATGTGCCCCATGTACCCTGATGTGCTGTACCCTGATCTTGCTGTGTTGTGTTGCCCCGATGTGCGCTGTGCCCCGATGTGCAATGTACCCTGATGTGCTGTGCCCTGATGTGCTGTGTTGTGTTTCCCCGAAGTGCGCTGTGCCCCGATGTGCGATGTACCCTGATGTGCTGTGCCCTCATGTGCTTTTACCCTGATGTGCACTGTGCCCTGATGTGCTGTGCCCTGGGCCATTCTGGATAAAGTCCAGGGCCACATTTTTGTCCCAGTCCAGCCCTGCCAGAAGGGAATGTACATTATGATTACTAGACTACTGTATCTAGCTAGAAAGCTTAAGGCTAGACACTGGATGGCACCTACCATACCTACCGGGAAACAATGACTAGCGTATGTAAACTCACTCCTTATTAGGGAACATCTGGCTTATCACCTGTCAGGAAATGTTCCATCCGCTGGTAAGACCTGTTATTTGGCATGCAGTACTGAGGTCCACCAGCAGGTGTCTCCTGGCAGTTTGGAACTGTCAAGAGAGCTTTTCCCTGTTAATAGTATATCATCTTTGGGCCGCAGTACTGGCGTCCACCAGCGGATGGATCCTGGCAGTGTGGAGCAGACAGTACCTCCTACAATCAGGTGTCACTTGAGGCCAATCACAGGCCTATAAATACCTGGCAAACATTCACATGTTTGCCTTGATTTCTTCATTGCCTCCTGACCTGCTTGCAATCTGATCCTGTGCCCTAAACCTGATCCTGTCTCGGACCCTTTCCTGTCCCACCTGTTACCTTGCATCCCTGCCTGCAGTCTGACCCATCCATCCCTCTCCCTGTCCTGTGTTCCATACCCCATCTGCTGACTTCCCTGTGTATGACCTTGGCCTGGCTTACGTTTTGTCTCTGGAACATCCCCTGTCCATCTGCTGATCTGCTGTGTATGACCCTGGCCTGGCTATTGTTTATGAACCTGGTATTTCCCATTTATTGCACTTTTCTGTCTGTTGTTATTTGTGGGTCTCTGTCTGTGGTTGGTTATTGCACTGTGTCATATTGGAGTTGGTTGTTATTTATTACTCACTTTCCTTAATAAATATATATATTTTCACTTATATACGTTTGGTGTCCTCTGTCGCAGATCACACGGTTCTGGTCACACCTGCTCATGACAGTAAATCAAGGCCCCCCTGACCAGAAGTGGCTGCACAGGGGAACCATTTTGATTCAGTTGGTTGCAAACATGAATACCGATGAGGTTATTTATCTTTCTCTGCTGGCATCTGAAAGTGGTGATTATTGCCGCCAGGCTTTGAAAGGATGGTCTAGTGATCAGTTGTTTGCCACTATACGTTTGGCTCACTCCCTGGTCGATCAGGGTTATATTTTGTTTGGGGAAGTGCAGCCTTTGATCAAACTATGTACTGAGCTGGCCCTGCCCTGTATTCCTGAGGGCCGTGATGATTTCACTCCTCCTTTTGATATAAATCAGGTTGTATCACTAGTTTGGCTTTTTGAAGATGATCCAGACGATTTTTGTGAGCACTATTCAGCCTGTCCCTCACAGGTGATTGCTGAGTGCATTGTGTCTGCTCAGTCTTTTGTTAGACAGGGAGGTTTAGAAGCACAGTTTGTACAACCTATACTTTCAGCATGGTCTGACATGATGCAAGCAGCTCCAGTCAAACAAACCACCTCTGCCACCAAACACCAGCCTACCCAAATGTATGTTTCTCCATCACCCATGTCAACCGCAGTTGCAGCTCAGTATACGCTGCTGCCAAACAAATACTCATATCCAGTCTCTGCTCCCTGTACCTATCCTGCATTCAACCCACCTGTCTCTTCCCTGCTGCCTGAAAACCCACACGAACTTCCTCCAGCCACTGTTACCTCTTCCCTACCATATCCCAATCCTCCTCTCCAGTCTGCTGCACCCCTCACCTACAGATCTTCAGTAGTTAAGCCCAAGAAGAAACGGAAGTTCTTCCCCACTCACACAATCCTGCCAGTATCCCAACCTGCTCCCAATTTGCAGTCTGATGTTCCAGCCTTGCAGTCTGATGTTCCAGCTTTGCAGTCTGATGTTCCAGCTTTGCAGTCTGATGTTCCAGCTTTGCAGTCTGACGTTCCAGCCTTCCAGTCTGACGTTCCAGCCTTCCAGTCTGACGTTCCAGCTTTGCAGTCTGACGTTCCAGCCTTCCAGTCTGACGTTCCAGCCTTCCAGTCTGACGTTCCAGCCTTCCAGTCTGACGTTCCAGCCTTCCAGTCTGACGTTCCAGCCTTCCAGTCTGACGTTCCAGCCTTCCAGTCTGACGTTCCAGCCTTCCAGTCTGACGTTCCAGCTCTCCAGTCTGACGTTCCAGCTCTCCAGTCTGACGTTCCAGCTCTCCAGTCTGACGTTCCAGCTCTCCAGTCTGACGTTCCAGCTCTCCAGTCTGACGTTCCAGCTCTCCAGTCTGACGTTCCAGCTCTCCAGTCTGACGTTCCAGCTCTCCAGTCTGACGTTCCAGCTCTCCAGTCTGACGTTCCAGCTCTCCAGTCTGACGTTCCAGCTCTCCAGTCTGACGTTCCAGCTCTCCAGTCTGACGTTCCAGCTCTCCAGTCTGACGTTCCAGCTCTCCAGTCTGACGTTCCAGCTCTCCAGTCTGACGTTCCAGCTCTCCAGTCTGACGTTCCAGCTCTCCAGTCTGACGTTCCAGCTCTCCAGTCTGACGTTCCAGCTCTCCAGTCTGACGTTCCAGCTCTCCAGTCTGACGTTCCAGCTCTCCAGTCTGACGTTCCAGCTCTCCAGTCTGACGTTCCAGCTCTCCAGCTTGGTGTTCCAGCCTTCCAGTCTGGTGTGCCCACCTTCCAGTCTGATATGCCTGCCTTCCAGCCCGAAACCCCAGTGTCCATGTTCCAGTCTGACGCTCCAGCGACTATTGACCAGTCCGATGTACCTGCTGTTCTGCCTGATGTGCCCACTGTTCAGCCTGATGAGCCTGCTTTCCGGTTTGATGTGTCCATCCTTCAGCCTGATATCCTGGTATCTGTCTTCCAGCCTGATGTCGTGATGTTGGTGTCTCAGCCTGAAGTTTCGGTGCCTGTGTTTCAGCCTGGAGTTTCGGTGCCCGTGTCTCGGCCTGCTGAACTGGTGCCCGTTACCCAGTCTGCTAAACCGAAGTCCATCACTTTGCCTGTCAAGCCAGTATCCGTTATCCGGCTTGCCGAACCGGTGCCCGGTGTCCAGCTCGCTGAGTCAGGGCCTGTTACCCAGCCCACTGGGCCGGGGTCCGTTACCCAGCTTGCTGAGCCGGTGCCTGTAATCCGGCCTGCGCTTACGGTGCTCGCTGTTCGGCCCAATGTTCCAGAGCCTGCTGCCCAGTTCGATGACCCTGAGCCTGCTGCCCAGTTCGATGACCCTGAGCCTGCTGCCCAGCTCGTTGACCCGGAGCCTGCTGCCCAGCTCGATGACCCGGAGCCTGCTGCCCAGCTCGATGACCCGGAGCCTGCTGCCCAGCTCGATGACCCGGAGCCTGCTGCCCAGCTCGATGACCCGGAGCCTGCTGCCCAGCTCGATGACCCGGAGCCTGCTGCCCAGCTCGATGACCCGGAGCCTGCTGCCCAGCTCGATGACCCGGAGCCTGCTGCCCAGCTCGATGACCCGGAGCCTGCTGCCCAGCTCGATGACCCGGAGCCTGCTGCCCAGCTCGATGACCCGGAGCCTGCTGCCCAGCTCGATGACCCGGAGCCTGCTGCCCAGCTCGATGACCCGGAGCCTGCTGCCCAGCTCGATGACCCGGAGCCTGCTGCCCAGCTCGTTGACCCGGAGCCTGCTGCCCAGCTCGATGACCCTGAGCCTGCTGCCCAGTTCGATGACCCTGCTGCCCAGCTCGATGACCCGGAGCCTGCTGCCCAGCTCGATGACCCGGAGCCTGCTGCCCAGCTCGATGACCCGGAGCCTGCTGCCCAGCTCGATGACCCGGAGCCTGCTGCCCAGCTCGATGACCCGGAGCCTGCTGCCCAGCTCGATGACCCGGTGTCTGCCCTCCAGCCTGATGTCCCGGTGTCTGCCCTCCAGCCTGATGTCCCGGTGTCTGCCCTCCAGCCTGATGTCTCGGTGACTGCCCTCCAGCTTGATGAGCCCGCTGCCCAGCTTGAAGTGCCCATGCCTGTTGTGCCACCACCTGTTCTGCCTGTTGTGCCATCATCTGTTGTTCTGCTTAATACCATAGACTATGGACAATTACAACCAATTGGAGCGTCCGGAGGCCGCTCCTTTGAGGGGGGGTACTGTCAGGAAATGTTCCATCCGCTGGTAAGACCTGTTATTTGGCATGCAGTACTGAGGTCCACCAGCAGGTGTCTCCTGGCAGTTTGGAACTGTCAAGAGAGCTTTTCCCTGTTAATAGTATATCATCTTTGGGCCGCAGTACTGGCGTCCACCAGCGGATGGATCCTGGCAGTGTGGAGCAGACAGTACCTCCTACAATCAGGTGTCACTTGAGGCCAATCACAGGCCTATAAATACCTGGCAAACATTCACATGTTTGCCTTGATTTCTTCATTGCCTCCTGACCTGCTTGCAATCTGATCCTGTGCCCTAAACCTGATCCTGTCTCGGACCCTTTCCTGTCCCACCTGTTACCTTGCATCCCTGCCTGCAGTCTGACCCATCCATCCCTCTCCCTGTCCTGTGTTCCATACCCCATCTGCTGACTTCCCTGTGTATGACCTTGGCCTGGCTTACGTTTTGTCTCTGGAACATCCCCTGTCCATCTGCTGATCTGCTGTGTATGACCCTGGCCTGGCTATTGTTTATGAACCTGGTATTTCCCATTTATTGCACTTTTCTGTCTGTTGTTATTTGTGGGTCTCTGTCTGTGGTTGGTTATTGCACTGTGTCATATTGGAGTTGGTTGTTATTTATTACTCACTTTCCTTAATAAATATATATATTTTCACTTATATACGTTTGGTGTCCTCTGTCGCAGATCACACGGTTCTGGTCACACCTGCTCATGACATCACCACGGGAATGCCGTGTCAAAATTTGAACCCATCTGGCAGCCATGGCTAGATGATCCTACTCTTGCCCCCCAACAGCTAGTAATGGATAGGCTATTGTGATTCTAAAAATACTGAGTAAATGGAGAAGGGGGATTGAAGGAGAAGGGAAGAGAAAACAGCTATGTGTTTTAATTCTGTTATGTTAGATACTTGGTTTATCAAAATTCGATAGCAAAAAGAAAGAAAAGGGTTGTATACTGATTTAACGATTGTCCAACCAAGTACTAAAAGTTTGATTTAACAGCTATGGCTTGGTGCATTGTAACATATATGTTCATACTTGAAGATATGTATACTATATCTTTGACAGATTGTAACTGTTTTCGGTCTTGTCAATGCTTGCTATACATTTGTATAATTATTTGCTGCATCAACAAATAAAAAAGTTTTGATAAAAAAAAAAATGCGCTCATTTGAGAAATATTTTCCATCCTGCTTGTTCAAATGTTCTCATCACTGTGGTTGAAAATGAACTTTGATTTAACCCACTAATTATTGGAAAAACACATGAATTTAGAACATACTTTGCTAAGATTTTTTGTTTGAAATTCTACCTATCTATGGCCACTTCAGTATTGGACATTGTCATCCTCTTCCTTCCCAGACCAATTTTCAGTCCTCTAGCACTTTGAATGACAATTACTCAATCATGCTACATTGTACCTAAATTGCATTTTTATCATTTTGTTCACACAAAAAGAGCTTTCTTTTGGTGGTATTTATTCACCACTGGGGTTTTTACTTTTTTGCGATATAAGCGAAAAAAGAGCGACAATTAAAAAAAACAAAGAACAATATTTTCTACTTTCAATTTTAAAAGAAATCCAATAAAATCAAATTTTGTCAAATATTTAGGCCAGAATGTATTCTTCTACGTGTCTTTGGTAAAAAAATTCTGATAAGTGTATAATAATTGGTTTGTGTGAAAGTTATAGAGTCTACAGGCTATGCTACGTATCATTGAAAATTGATCAATCGTGATGTACTGACTGCCTTTTCTTAAGGCCCTAAATGTCAGGACAGTACGAATATCCCAAGGTATTTAGTAGGCGGCAGGGTGAATTTCTTGAAGTTGCAATTTTTTTTCCCACAATGCTTTGAAAAATGAAAAAATGCTGTATATATATATATATATATATATATTTTTTTTTCAGAAAATGTACACATTTACAAGTTATTTCTCACGCACTGCATAGGCATACTTGCAATTACACCCCAAAACACATTCTTCTACTCTCTTAAGTATGGCGATACCACATGTGTGAGATTTTTCCACAGCCTGGCCACATGCAGAGGCCCAACATCCAAGTAGCACCTTCAGGCATTCTAGTAGCATAAATTACCCATTTAATGTCATGACGACCTATCACACTTTTGAAGGCCATGGAGCACCAGGACAATGGAAATGCCCACAAAATGACCATTTTGGAAAGCAAACACCCCAACGTATATTCTATGAGGCATAATGAGTCTTTTGAACATCGAACATTTTGATCATTTTTTTTCCAAAAGTTCTTGGAAAATGTGGAAAGATAATGAAAGCGCATTTTTATTTTATTTTTTTTACAGTAAGTTGTCAATTTATAGGATTTTTCTAACACATGGCATATACATAGCAAAAGTTACACCCCTGCTTCTCCTCCTGAGTATGGCGATACCACATGTGTGAGACTTTTACACAGACTGTGGAAATTACACATCTAATTTCCTGACTAGTAAACAGTATAGCAAACTTACCTTGCATGGGCTTGTGGACCGCCACCGATTACAGTCTTCCCTGTTCCTTTGAGGGCATGTGAGTGTACCAACACCTATGACTTACGAATTGTATAAAGATTTGGTATGTCATATCTGATATACTGTATGTCTCTTTAGCCAGGTTGCTTTTCTATGAAGCCATAAAAAGAGACCTGTAGAAGCAATTTTGTGAAATGCGTTGACCTATCTATGCACTTGGTATGAAGATAGATGCATACAGCTTTACAAACCCTTTGTTGTTTGGAAGAAGCAATTGTATTATGGGACAACATGTGATCCCTCAATTTTAATACCATCTTCTTTTAACATTTCGTAAATAAAGAATTGTCTTTAAGGGCCAGTTCACACCATAGAAACGCAGTCCAGATGCGTTCCAGATGCTTTTCTACATGTGCATTTATGATGCGTTTTTGGTGCATTTTTGATGCAGTCCAGTGCTCCCCCCCCTCTTTTTTCTTAACCTTAAATAAGGACAAGTGTGTTGCAGTGCGTTTTTGGTGTATTTAGGTTCGTTCCAGTGCATTTTTTATGCGTTTTACAGCGTTTCAGTACAGTCCAGTGCAGAAAAAATGCAGCATGTTCTCCTTTTTTTTCTGGAACTGGAATGCACTGGAACTGCAACTGTGTACTATGCTATTGAAAACCATATAACCTACTTTCCATGTGTTTTTGATGCAGAAAAAAAACCGCACTGGACTGCATGTGGTGTGAACCGCCCCTTAGGGCGGTTCACACCACATGCAGTTCCGTGCAAGTTAAGAAAAAAAAGGGGGAGGGGGGAAATCTACTGGACTGCATCAAAAACGCACCAAAAATGCTTTAAAAACGCACATGCAGAAAAGCATCTGGAACAGATCCTGTCTGCGTTTCTATGGTGTGAACTGGCCCTCAATTTCATGTGTCTTCCTGTGGTACCAGTAAAATCCCCTTCGTAGTTCCCTTATTGGGAAATTTCCTACAATTTAGCTATATGTGGTATGTGTGGTGTTTGTGACCACATGAGTGGTTCCTGTATTGAAGTGGTCAATGCAGTACACAGTAACTGCTCTGGTCACAAATATGTGTTTATTACTATAGTTGAAAAAATAATAATTTAAAAAAAGGAATAATATACATAGTAGTAGTATTCTATAATTAACCACTTACGGACCACCGCATGCTGATATACATCCTGACTTTTAAGAGGAATATCGTTGTTATGGCAGCAGCTAGCTGCCATAACCCCGGTATTCTCTTCTTCGGCCGGCAGTCCGCTTTCAGGTGAGATCAATTTTATCGGCGGCGGGAGAGGGGCCCCCCCTCCCGCGCGCTCCGATGCTCGTTGCCACTTATCGGAGCCGTCGGCAGTGGCGGAGGCGATCGGATGTTATGCCTTCCTTGCCATGGAGACGAGTGAGGGGAAGATGCCCCCACCTGTCTCCATACCATTGCAGGGCGGAAGCGACGTCAAAACGTCACTTCCGCCCATAGCTCTTAAAGGGCCTTTATTTTATTTTTTTTTAAATGACAATTTTTAATTTTTTTTTATTGTATTTTAGTGTAAATATGAAATCTGAGGTCTTTTTGACCCCAGATCTCATATTTAAGAGGTCCTGTCATGCTTTTTTTCTATTACAAGGGATGTTAACATTTCTTGTTCTAGGAATAAAAGTGAGAGATTTTTTTTTTTAAAGAACAGTGTAAAAATAAAAAGTAAAAGGTAAAATAAATAAGAAAAAAAAATATTTTTAAACACCCCCGTCCCGCCGAGCTCGCGTGCAGAAGCGAACGCATACGTGAGTAGCGCTCGCATATGAAAACGGTGTTCAAACCACACATGTGAGGTATCGCTGCGATCGGTAGAGTGAAAGCAATAATTCTAGCCCTAGACCTTCTCTGTACCTCAAAACAAGCAACCTGTAGAATTTTTTAAACGTCGCCTATGGAGATATTTAAGGGTAAAAGTTTGTCGCCATTCCACGAGCGGGCGCAATTTTGAAGCGTGACATGTTGGGTATCAATTTACTCGGTGTAACATTATCTTTCACATTATAAAAAAATTGGGATAACTTTACTGTTGTCTTATTTTTCTAATTCAAAAAAGTGTATTTTTTCCCAAAAAAGTGCACTCGTAAGACCGCTAGGCAATTATGGTGTGACCGAAAGTTTTGCAACGACCACCATTTTATTCTCTAGGGTGTTAGAAAAAAAATGTATAATGTTTGGGGGTTCTAAGTAATTTTCTAGCAAAAAAAAAAAACAGTTTTTAACTTGTTAAGTGGTTAAAGGGTTAGTCCATTGGCAAAAAGGATATTTTATTTAAAAGTGAGGTGACCCTTTGCTTTTTATGGGGGTTATTTATGAAAGGCAAATCCACTTTGCACTGCAAGTGCACTTGAAAGTGCAGTCGCTCTAAATCTAAGGGGTAGATCTGAAATGAGTGGAAGCTCTGCTGATTTTATCATCCAATCATGTGCAAGCTAAAATGCTGTTTTTTTTATTTTCCTCGCATGTCCCCCTCGGATCTACAACGACTTTACTTCCAAGTGCACTTGCAGTGCAAAGTGGGTTTTCCTTTAGTAAATAACCCCCAATGCGTCTTGGATACACCGACAGCCAGATCTCCCTGCTATAATTTCCGACTTTGTTCCCGTCCACCTGGAAGCTTTGTGTAATCCTGCCTGCCTTTGTGTGTTTCAGCTCCTACAGTTTCATTTTCCACAATATAAAATAAGTTTAACGCCCAGCAGGCAGAGTGGAAAACCCTCATAACGGCCATAATGCAAACCCAAGAATGCAGCCCATGGATTTTCCCAATAGAATTCCCCGAGAGGTAGAAAGAAGCTGCCAAATGTCTTAACTCCTCAGCCTCTAGCAAACATTGAAATATCAGTTTTGGGTGGACTGACCCTTTAAATTCTAACTATCTTTACGTTAGATTATTATATATTACTGCCACTCAGGAAAGTAGCATGTGCTAAGTGTTTGCCACAAAAAAAAATGGTCAATGAATGATAACTTCATCTTGGGATCATTCCTTTCTTACCTGTGTCTTTCCACTGTTCAGGTTCTGTGTCCGGAATAATGATCCTTGATGTACATAATTTTTTGAGTGCAGTGGTAACTTTTTCTGCTACATCTTTCAGTCTTGGATTGTCTATGGCTTCATTTTTTACTCTTTTGGTGTTTTTTTGCTCTTGCTGATCGGTTCCAGGTAAAAGACGAACTTTCTCAGTTGGAGAAACATGTTTGTTCTTAGATTTCTTTGTGAAGCGCTTCTTCAATCCTTTCACCACGTTTTTCATACTTGCTGTCTGCCCGGCTGCCTGTGAATACTGAGACTCCAGAAGAGGATGTGGCTTTGTAGACTGTGGAGGGGAACTCCAGCCTCTGCTCTCTGCACTTTCATTGGACTTTTATTATTGCAGCATCTCCGAATGAACTGTGTGCTTTTAAAACAGTAACAAACAACAAGGCCATTGCCAGAGGGAGAGACACACCTTCCCATATAATAGTCCATAATAAGGGAATTTTTTATTACACATAAGGAAGTCTACTGAATAGGATGCACTTATTGCAGCACTTTTGTTTTAATTTCAAAGGCCACCTTTACCTATCCACTATTAGGTCTCATACACACAGACGTTTTAAAAAAACGGGCTGTAAAGCTAGTAACAACGCCTGGAAAAAAAGCAGTGTTAAAAACGCAATTTTATTCGCGTTTTGATTTGCTGTCAGTGCGCGGTTAATGTCGTTTGTAAGCGTTAACGCTAAGGCGCGTTTTTTTTTTTTTTTAAATCCCTCTGCTATTTTCCACTCCCAAATTACCCACATAAACATTTTTACAGCTTAAAGGAGGGTTCCGTCCGCAATTTTTTCTTTTTAAACGTCAGCAGCTACAAACACTGTAGCTGCTGAGTTTTAATAAGGACACTTACCTGTCCAGCGAGCCCGCGATGTCGCCCCCCCCCCCCCCCAGGCCGATCCATCCATCGGATCGGCCTCCGGTGCCTCCAACCTAACTAAGGGAAACAGGCAGTGGAGCCTTGAGTTGCGCAATGCTTTGTGAATGGCCCCGTTGTTTCCTGGGACACACACAGTTCCCAGAAGGCAATGGGGCCACTCGCCGAAGAGGAGGAAGCGCCGCGGAATAGGAAGAGGCAGATTAGGAAGACTACCTAGGAACAGGGGTTTCAGGTAAGTTAAATTTTTTTTTTTTCAAATGTTTTTTTTTTTAATTTTTTAAAGAATTTTAATGCTGTTTTTTATTTTAGGGTGGCCCTCCACTGTAAAAACGTTGACGCTAAAAAAGCGTCGGTACAGCGATAATGCGCGGTTCTGAGCTTTTTCCGGCGTCAAAACAGCTCTAGCGCTGGAGCCTCAGAACGCGCTGGTCCTTGGTTTTTTTGGAGCTTAAAAAAGACCATGCCTGTTACAGCTCAAAAACCGCCATGGTGTGTATGAGCCCATTGAATAACATGGAGTGGCGTTCTTAAGCAGCAAAAAAAGTTAAAAAAAAAAACGCTGTTAAAACGTCCTTGTGTATGAGGCCTTATAAATCATCTACTACATCTTGTGGTCGTGCTTTTTCTTTTGATATTTCTTAGAAAATGCTATTTAAAGGAACATTATAATAACAGCTATTGTATTTTGGTAACTGTGTATTTGTTATAATAGTATTTAGTACAGTAAAACCTTGGATTGTGAGTGTAATTCGTTCCAGAAACATGTTTGTAATCCAAAGCACTTGTATATCAAAACAAATAATGGAAACTCAAAAGATTCGTTCCGCAACCATTTATTAATAAGTCCTTCAGCTTATAGTCCATATAAAAAGATTATAGCAATGTGACCAGGTTGTGCACCCATAAAATGTCCATCTACAAATGGAAGCCTCCGCAAGGTTATTAGAAGCTAAAACCAGCAGGAGCTACAGAGTATTAATAAGAAGAAAGGCGCCTTTAACCACTTGCCGACCGCCTCACGCCTATATACGTGATCAGAGCGGCACGGGCAGGCAAAATCACGTACCTGATACGTGATGCAATCCCGCGGGCGGGGGGTCCGGTCGGACCCCCCCCCCGGTGCCGTAGGCGGTCGGCTCTTGTTCGCGGGCGATGAGGGGTCAGGGGGAGGCCATCCATTGATGGCCACCCCCTCCCGATCGCTCCCAGCGAATCAAATGCTTCCTCTCCCTCTGTAATGTAAACAGAGGGAGAGGAAGTGATGTCATCTCTCCTGGAGCCGGTCTTTTTGATCCGACGCCGAGGAGAGAAAACATCCAAGTAAGTGCACCAACACTACACTTCCAGTAGAACACGCAGGCACACTTTTCACCCCCCTGTCACCCCCCGATCACCCCCCGATCACCCCCCTGTACCCCCTGTCACTCTGACACCAATAGCAGTGTTTTTTTTTTTTGCGTTTGTGTCAGTTATAAGTGTTAGGGCAGTTGGGTTAGCCCCCTTTAGGTCTAGGGTACCCCCCTAACCCCCCCTAATAAAGGTTAACCCCGTGATCACCCCCCGTCACCAGTGTCGCTAAGCGATCGTTTTTCTGATCGCTGTATTAGTGACACAGGTGACGCTAGTTTAGGGAGGTAGGTATATAGGTTTGCTGTCAGTGTTTTATAGCGACAGGGACCCCCATATACTCCCTGCTAAAGGTTTTAACCCCCTGATTGCCCCCTAGTTAACCCTTTCACCAGCGATCACCGTATAAGTGTTACGGGTGACGCTGGTTAGATAGTTTGTTTTTTGTAGTTTATTATAGTTTATTACAGTTTATTATAGTTTATTATAGTTTTAGGGCACCCGCCGTTTATTACCTTATAAAGGTTTAACCCCCTAATTGCCCGGCGGTGATAGAAGTTACGTTTTTAGGATCAGATAAGGTCTGCGTCGCCCCAGGCAGCGTCAGGTTAGCGCCAGTACCGCTAAAACCCACGCACGCAGCATACACCTCCCTTAGTGCTATAGTATCTGAACGGATCGATATCTGATCCGATCAGATCTATACTCCCCAGCAGTTTAGGGTTCCCTGAAACGCAGTGTTAGCGGGATCAGCCCAGATACCTGCTAGCACCTGCGTTTTGCTCCTCGGCCCAGCCCAGCCCAGCCCACCCAAGTGCTGTATCGATCGATAACTGACACTTACAAAACACTAAGCACACATAACTGCAGCGTTCGCAGAGTCAAGCCTGATCCCTGCGATGGCTAACATTTTTTTGGTAGCGTTTTGAATCAGTCGCTGACAGTCAGGAGCTTTTTTGCCTGTGAGTCTCACTAGTGTACCCCTAAATTTAGAGGCCAAAATGGCAAATCGAAGGTACACTAGTGAAGAGGCCTACAGGTTTCTGAGCATGACAGATAGTGAAGAGGAAGTCACTCATCTGTCAGATTCAGGCTCAGAATACGATCCTGTAGAGGACAGCGGCTCCATGACAGATAGCTCTGACGACGGAGTTGTGGTCCCTGCTAAGGTCAGGCGTACCAGACCCCGAACTTATTCTGTCCTTGAAGTGCAAGAACCGCAGGGCTCTCGTATGGAGCAGAGAAGTACTAGTGCCGCTATTCCTTCTGGTGAACTGGCAAGCACCAGCGGCCTAGTACACCCTGGTCGTACATCCAGCACTGCAGTAACACTTGGTGACGTGGCGAGTCCCATAAGTGCAGTTCAAGCTGGCGAGGTGGCAAGCACAAGTAGTGTCCCGCTGCCACCAAGAAGACGAACACAGGCCCGTCGTGCCCATAGTGCCCTTCCTGCTGCATTCGCCAATCCGAATTGGGTACCCACCACTTCTGCAGCACCCGTACTTCCCCCTTTCACTGGCCAACCCGGAATTCAGGTGGAAACAGTTGACTTTACGCCACTGGATTTTTATTCGCTGTTTTTCACCGAAGATCTCTATAGATCTATTGTGGACCAAAGCAATTTATACGCTGGTCAACACATCGCCACTATTCCCCAGTCCTCCCTTGCCAGAGATTGGAGACCAATTACGGTCTCCGAATTTAAGATCTTTCTGGGCCTTTCCCTCCTCATGGGGTTGAATAAAAAGAGTGAGTTGCGGTCATATTGGTCCACTGACCCAATTTACCATTCACCCTTGTTCTCTGCCTCCATGGCCAGGGCACGATACGAGCAGATTTTGCGGTTCATGCACTTCAACGACAATGTACTCTGTCGTCCTCGTGGAGACCCTGCATACGATCGGCTCTACAAAATTCGGCCCCTCGTAAACCACTTCAACCAACGTTTTGCAGACTTGTTTACTCCCCATCAAGTTGTCTGCGTTGATGAGTCCCTGGTTAAATTTTCTGGCCGCTTGTCATTCAAACAGTACCTTCCCAGCAAGCGTGCCAGATACGGGGTCAAGATGTATAAGCTCTGTGACAGGGCCACAGGCTATACATATAGTTTTATGGTTTACGAGGGCAAAGATAGTCACATAGAGCCGACAAACTGCCCTGACTACATAGGAAGCGCTGGCAAGATAGTGTGGGACTTGGTGTCACCCTTATTCGGAAAGGGGTACCACTTGTACGTGGACAATTATTATACGAGCGTGCCACTTTTTAGCCACCTTTTTGATCATCAGATTGGAGCATGTGGCACCGTGCGACCTAATCGCCGGGGCTTTCCCCAGCGGCTTGTAGATTCCCGTCTTAGGCTGGGGGAGAGAGCCTGCTTGAAGTATAATAATTTGCTCGCTATGAAGTGGAGGGATAAGAAGAATGTTTTCGTTCTCACCTCCCTTCATGCAGACACGATGGTCCAAATTCCTACGGCGACTGGTGTTGTGGAGAAACCCCTCTGTGTCCACGAATATAACCTTAATATGGGAGGGGTGGACCTCAACGACCAGTTGTTGGCGCCGTACCCAATTGCCCGTAAGGCCAGACGCTGGTACAAAAAAGTGTCTGTTTATTTATTTCAATTGGCTTTGCTGAATGCTTATGTGCTATACAGAGCTTCAGGACGGACTGGATCCTTCCTTAAATTCCAGGAAGAGATCGTCAGAGCCCTTCTGTATCCAGACGGTGCTCCACCTCACCATCCCCAACCAAATGCAGTAAGCCGGCTGCATGAGAGGCATTTTCTTTATGCCCTCCCGAGTACCCCTACCCAACGAACCCCCCAAAAAAGATGTCGTGTCTGCAGCAAGCGCGGATTTAGGCGTGACACCCGGTATTATTGTCCCCTCTGTCCTGGCAATCCTGGTCTTTGCATTGGTGAATGTTTTGAACGCTACCATACACTAGTGGAGTATTAGCGTAGGGTACAGCACTGCACAGACTAGGCACACTTCCACAGGGTCTCCCAAGATGCTGTCGCATTTTGAGAGACCCAAACCTGGTACCAGTTAAAAAAGTTAAAGTTACAAAAAAAAGTGTAGAAAAAAACAAAAAAAAGTAAAAAAAAAGAAAAAAACACAAAAAAAATATATAAAATAAAAAAACCAAAAATAGTTGTTGTTTTATTGTTCTCTCTCTATTCTCTCTCTATTGTTCTGCATTCTATACTGCAATGTTTTATTGTTATGTTTTTATCATGTTTGCTTTATAGGTATGCAATTTTTTTATACTTTGTTTTTTTTATTGTTAACCACTTTTTTGTTTTCAGGTACGCCATTCAGCTGCAGAGCGGATTTATTTATCTTGACAGCAACAGCGTTTGCTCCCACGATACATAAAGCCGTGACTCCAGCGCTGTCGGAGGTGATTTCACCACCACAGTTACATACTTCAGCATATATGCCGAAGCGTGGGGGCAGCAGTGGGTGGAGGAGCGATTTGCTCCTGCCTTTTGCGGGAGGATGCCCCCATGCTTCGGCATATATATTTTTTAGGTAGGCACAGGTTGCGTTAAATGTTTTATTTTTTACTATGTTTTTTTTGTATTTTGCTTTGCAGGTATGGTAAGTATTACTGTTATACAGTAATGTTACTTTGTTTTTTTGTTAACCATCATTTGCTTAGCAGGTACGCCATTCAGTTGCAGCACGGATTTATTTATCTTGACAGCAACAGCGTTTGCTCCCACGATACATAAAGCCGTGACTCCAGCGCTGTCGGAGGTGATTTCACCACTACAGTTACATACTTCAGCATATATGCCGAAGCGTGGGGGCAGCAGTGGGTGGAGGAGCGATTTGCTCCTGCCTTTTGCGGGAGGATGCCCCCATGCTTCGGCATATATATACGGTGCATGTATGCCCATCATTAGAAGTGGGTGGATGAAGGGAGGTATTCTAATGGTGGGCATACCCACAGATCAATATCTTTTTTTCGTTCAGCCCACAGGCTGCATGAAAAAAAAGTTTACAATGTATGCCCAACAAGGACCAGCAACGTACTGGTATGTTGCTGGACTTTGAGTGGTTATACCAGAATGATGCCTGCAGGTTTAGGTATCATCTTGGTATCATTCTTTTCAGCCAGTGGTCGGCTTTCTTGTAAAAGCAATCCTAGCGGCTAATTAGCCTCTAGACTGCTTTTACAAGCAGTGGGAGGGAATGCCTCCCCCCCCACCGTCTTCCATGTGTTTCTCTGGCTCTCCTGTCCCAACAGGGAACTTGAGAATGCAGCCGGTGATTCAGCCAGCTGACCATAGAGCTGATCAGAGACCAGAATGGCTCCAAATATCTCTATGGCCTAAGAAACCGGAAGCTACGAGCATTTCATGACTTAGATTTCGCCGGATGTAAACAGCGCCATTGGGAAATTGGGAAAGCATTTTATCACACCGATCTTGGTGTGGTCAGATGCTTTGAGGGCAGAGGAGAGATCTAGGGTCTAATAGACCCCAATTTTTTCTAAAAGGAGTACCTGTCACTACCTATTGCTATCATAGGGGATATTTACATTCCCTGAGATAACAATAAAAATGATTAAAAAAAAAATAAAAATGAAAGGAACAGTTTAAAAATAAGATAAAAAAGCAAAAAAAATAATAAAAAAAAAAAAAAAAAAAAAAAGCACCCCTGCCCCCCCTGCTCTCGCACAAAGGCGAACGCAAGCGTCGGTCTGGCGTCAAATGTAAACAGCAATTGCACCATGCATGTGAGGTATCACCGCGAAGGTCAGATCGAGGGCAGTAATTTTAGCAGTAGACCTCCTCTGTAAATCTAAAGTGGTAACCTGTAAAGGCTTTTAAAGGCTTTTAAAAATGTATTTAGTTTGTCGCCACTGCACGTTTGTGCGCAATTTTAAAGCATGTCATGTTTGGTATCCATGTACTCGGCCTAAGATCATCTTTTTTATTTCATCAAACATTTTGACAAAATAGTGTGTTTTAGTGTATTAAAATTTAAAAAAGTGTGTTTTTTCCCCAAAAAATGCGTTTGAAAAATCGCTGCGCAAATACTGTGTGAAAAAAAAATATTAAACACCCACCATTTTAATCTGTAGGGCATTTGCTTTAAAAAAATATATAATGTTTGGGGGTTCAAAGTAATTTTTTTGCAAAAAAAAATAATTTTTTCATGTAAACAAAAAGTGTCAGAAAGGGCTTTGTCTTCAAGTGGTTAGAAGAGTGGTCGATGTGTGACATAAGCTTCTAAATGTTGTGCATAAAATGCCAGGACAGTTCAAAACCCCCCCAAATGACCCCATTTTGGAAAGTAGACACCCCAAGCTATTTGCTGAGAGGCATGTCGAGTCCATGGAATATTTTATATTGTGACACAAGTTGCGGGAAAAAGACAAATTTTTTTTTTTTTTTTTGCACAAAGTTGTCACTAAATGATATATTGCTCAAACATGCCATGGGAATATGTGAAATTACACCCCAAAATACATTCTGTTGCTTCTCCTGAGTACGGGGATACCACATGTGTGAGACTTTTTGGGAGCCTAGCCGCGTACGGGACCCCGAAAACCAAGCCCCGCCTTCAGGCTTTCTAAGGGCGTAAATTTTTGATTTCACTCTTCACTGCCTATCACAGTTTCGGAGGCCATGGAATGCCCAGATGGCACAACCCCCCCCCCCCCAATGACCCCATTTTGGAAAATAGACACCCAAAGCTATTTGCTGAGAGGTATAGTGAGTATTTTGCAGACCTCACTTTTTGTCACAAAGTTTTGAAAATTGAAAAAAGAAAAAAAAAATACGTTTTTCTTGTCTTTCTTCATTTTCAAAAACAAATGAGAGCTGCAAAATACTCACCATGCCTCTCAGCAAATAGCTTGGGGTGTCTACTTTCCAAAATGGGGTCAATTGGGGGGGGTTTGTGCCATCTTGGCATTTTATGGCCTTCAAAACTCTGATAGGTAGTGAGGAGTGAAATAAAAAATGTATGCCCTTAGAAATCCTAAAGGCGGTGATTGGTTTTCGGGGCCCCGTACGCGGCTAGGCTCCCAAAAAGTCCCACACATGTGGTATCCCCATACTCAGGAGAAGCAGCTAAATGTATTTTGGGGTACAATTCCACATATGCCCATGGCCTGTGTGAGCAATATATCATTTAGTGACAACTTTGTGCAAAAAAAAAAAAAATGGTCACATTCCCACAACTTGTGTCAAAAAATAAAATATTCCATGGACTCAACATACCTCTCAGCAAATAGCTTGGGGTGTCTACTTTCCAAAATGGGGTCATTTGGGGGGGTTTTGTGCCATCTTGGCATTTTATGGCCTTCAAAACTGTGATAGGTAGTGAGGAGTGTAATCAAAAATCTATGCCCTTAGAAATCCTGAAGGCGGTGCTTGGTTTTCGGGGCCCCGTACGCGGCTAGGCTCCCAAAAAGTCCCACACATGTGGCATCCCCGTACTCAGGAGAAGCAGCTGAATGTATTTTGGGGTGCAATTCCACATATGCCCATGGCCTGTGTGAGCAATATATCATTTAGTGGAAACTTTTTGTAAATTTTTTTTTTTTTTTGTCATTATTCAATCACCTGGGACAAAAAAAATAAATATTCAATGGGTTCAACATGCCTCTCAGCAATTTCCTTGGGGTGTCTACTTTCCAAAATGGGGTCATTTGGGGGGTTTTGTACTTCCCTGCCATTTTAGCACCTCAAGAAATGACATAGGCAGTCATAAACTAAAAGCTGTGTAAATTCCAGAAAATGTACCCTAGTTTGTAGGCGCTATAACTTTTGCGCAAACCAATAAATATACGCTTATTGACTTTTTTTTTACCAAAGACATGTGGCCGAATACATTTTGGCCTAAATGTATGACTAAAATTGAGTTTATTGGATTTTTTTTATAACAAAAAGTAGAAAATATCATTTTTTTTCAAAATTTTCGGTCTTTTTCCGTTTATAGCGCAAAAAATAAAAATGGAAGAGGTGATCAAATACCATCAAAAGAAAGCTCTATTTGTGGGAAGAAAAGGACGCAAATTTCGTTTGGGTACAGCATTGCATGACCGCGCAATTAGCAGTTAAAGTGACGCAGTGCCAAATTGTAAAAAGTGCTCTGGTCAGGAAGGGGGTAAATCCTTCCGGGGCTGAAGTGGTTAAGCGTAGCAATATGTTGCTAAATGTTGTACCTTCATTAAATATATCCGTATTGCTACACTTAGAGGCGCCTCTCTTCTCTTTTATACTCAGTTGTGACATGACGCTACTTGAATATCAAGACATCGCTTGTATATCAAGTCAAGATTTATTAAAAAATTTTGCTTGTGTTGCAAAACGCTCTCAAACCAAGTTACACTCAAACCAAGGTTTTACTGTATACATAGGCGTGCGCACAGGGTGTGCCAGGTGTGCCTGGGCACACCCTAATCACCCTGTGTGGTGCAGATTTCCCCTGTTTAGACCCCTGATATTTCACCAAAGCCCCCTAACAGGGCTCCAAAAAAAAATAATTGTAAACAATAAAAAAGTAAAAAATATTAATAAAAAAAAAAAATTATAAACACTACTAACGCCATCCAGTGCCCCACTGACACTAACCTCTGCTCTACTGACACCGTCAGTATAACTACACATGCACACACGCATATGTGTATAAACTTTGAGAGCTTTGAGGTGCACACCCTAATGCAACAGGCTGTGCACACCTATGACTGTATATGACTTCCTTTTTTATTTCACATGACTTTAGTGGTATTTTTTTCTACATTTACATGCGGGCCAAGCTGTCCAGTAAAAGTTACAGTTACAGGGGCTGATACAAGCCATAGAATAACAAGGTATTTATTATTTAACCACTTCAGCCCCGGAAGGACTTACTCCCTAACTGACCAGAGCCTTTTTTGTGATTCGGCACTGCGCCGATTTAACTGACAATTGCGTGGTTGCGCGATGTTGCACCCAAACAAAATTGATGTCCTTTTTTTCCTCAACAATAAGAGCTTTCTTTTGGTGGTATTTGATCACCTCTGCGTTTTTTATTTTTTTGCGCTATAAACACAAAAAGAGCGTCAATTTTGAAAAAAATTCAAATTTCTTTCTCAGTTTAGGCCACTATGTATTCTTCTACATATTTTTGGTAAAAAAAATCGCAATAAGCGTATATGGATTGGTTTGTGCAAAAGTTATCCCGTCTACAAAATAGGGGATAGATTTATGGCATTTTTATTATAGATTTTTTTTTTTATTAGTAATGACGGCGATCTGCGATTTTTATTGTGACTGCGACATTATGGCGGACACATCGGACACTTTTGACACTATTTTGGTGTAAATGACACTGGCAGGGAAGGGGTTAAACACTAGGGGGCGATCAAGGGGTTAAGTGTGTCCTAGGGAGTGATTCTAACTGTGGGGGGGTTGGGCTACCATTGACATGATAGTGATCCTTGCTCCCCATGACAGGGAGCAGTAGATCCCTGTCATGTCACTAGGCAGAACAGGGAAATGTCTTGTTTACATAGGCATCTCCCCGTTCTGCTGTTCCTTGACACGATCGTGGGCCCCCGGCGAACATCGAGTCCACGGCACCCACGGGCACGGTCACGGAGTCCGCTGCGGGCGCGCGCCCACAATGACGCGATTTAAAGGGGACGTATCTGTACGCCCATTTGCCCAGCCATGCCATTGTGCCGACTTACATCGTCGTGCGCTTGTTGGCATCTGGTTAAAGAGAAGCTCCAGGCTCCTATAGAAAAAATAAAAGTCAGCAGCTACAAATACTGTTAATATTAGGGCACATACCTGTCCAGGAATCCAGCGGCGTCTTCACCTGAGCTGATTTTTCAATTGGCTGTCGGGTGCTGCCGCCGCAATCTCCACTAAGGGAAACCGGCAGTGAAGCCTTGCGAGTTCACAGCCAGCTCCCCACTGCACCTGCACCAAGCAGGCTGAGCTCTGTGATTGGGCCGACTGGGGGGAAAGGAGGAGGGGGGACAAACTTCCACCACAGCCGGAAGTGGGAGCAGGTACCTGTCAAAACCAGGTACCCGCTCCCCCCAAAAGGTGAAAAATGTGGCGGGGGGGGCAGACAAGCAGAGCTTCTCCTTTTGGTTGGAGCTTTGCTTTAACACAGGTATTTATATAGGGTCATTTTATGCAGTGCTTTACATTATTGTACATTCACATCAGTCTCTTCTCAAGGAGCTTACAATCTAAGGTCCCTATCTTACATGTATACATAAACATACTAGGGCCAATTTACAAAGGAGACAAAGGAGCATACATATTAATGATGTTTTACTGAACACAGAGCTACATTAATCTGTGTCTTTTATATTTGCCTGGATTTGACCTTTAATTACCCATCTTAGAATAGTGGACTTTCCCTTAAAAAATTAACATTTGGTAGGCAAGTCATACACTACCATCATATGTTTTCCTAGTCCACTCATTCCATCCCATCCCATTCTATCATTAGTTATTTCCACTCTTGTCTGATGCCAAAATACTGGAAAAGACATATCATTAATTTAGGCTGGTAGGCAAAACATCTAGGATATTAATAACAGTGTTTAAAGCATAGGACATGCAATAAAAAGATTTATAGCATGTTAGCTTCTCTAATGTAGCACTTCTGTGCGATATATAGTGTTATAGACAGCAATCCTCCCAGGGAATATTATATGTATTATAAATAAATTATAACAAAATGTAAAAAAATAAATAATTAAGGGCTTGTTCTCACGTGTTTTGGTCTCTGAAGAGCGATCAGCATTTAGGTTGACAGGCGGCAAGGAGGCATTGCATTGCCTTCTCCCTGCCTGCTTTAACCCATTCAACCCTACATTAGCATGCCACAAAATGTGCATTGCACACAGTTGTGAAGCACTTGCAGTGCAGTACCATTAACTTGAATAGGTCAAGTATAATTTATGCTGCAGCAGTGAAGCAAAACATCACAGCTGCATCATGTGTACATCCATTCCCCAGGCGCTCCCTCTACAGATAAAGGGTGTAACCATTAAAGCACCCAGGCAGGGGGTACCAGTTTGCCCTTCAAAGCCATTAAAATGTATTGGTTGAACTGGATGGACTTCTGTCTTTTTTCAACCAGACTACCTATCCAACTATAATTTAACCACATTCATTTTTTGCTGCAGTGCACTATGCCCCTCATTTCAACTTCAAAAGTTGGATGGTATCTTAGTACTAATTCAATGCATGTCCAGTGGCGTTGCTATGGGGGTGCAGCCCGCACCCGTGTGACACCCGTCAGAGGGGTGACACCAGAGCTTTTTTTTGGCCGGTGACCACCTCCGGTGATAGCCCCTTACACACGCTTACTGCTTTCACTTTCACACAGAACAGGTGACAGCGCCCCAGCGGTGTGCACAGTTCTCCCTGCCCAGCAATATCTCTATGAAAGGGAGAGGGGGCGGGGGGATGATGTGCACGGCAGCTCTACCATCCCTGCAGCGGGTCCGCTATCCCGGCCTGCAGCGGCTCCACTACCCCAACCAGCGGCGGCTCCTTCTACAGCCCAGGACTGCCCACCTGACCCTCTGTAAGTTGAAGCTGCTCTTTGGCAGCAGCCTCTGTCCACTCTTTTGTCCTCTTTTCTGTCCTGTGAAGCATGCGGTACTTAACTTTGCACCTTATACATAGAGAACTCTTGAGCCTTGCACCCTGTACATAGCGATCCTTGCACCCTGTACATAGCGATCCTTGCACCCTGTACATAGCGATCCTTGCACCCTGTACATAGCGATTCTTGCACCCTGTACATAGCGATCATTGCACCCTGTACATAGCGATCCTTTCACCCTGTACATAGCGATCCCTGCACCCTGTACATAGCGATCCTTGCACCCTGAACATAGCAATCCTTGCACCCTGTACATAGCGATCCTTGCACCCTGTTCATAGCGATCCTTGCACCCTGTACATAGTGATCCTTGCACACTGTACATAGCGATCATTGCACCCTGTACATAGCGATCCTTGCACCCTTTACATAGCTAACCCTTTCACCCTGTACATAGTGATCCTTGCACCCTGTACATAGCGATCATTGCACCTTGGCTGTACATAGCGATCATTGCACCCTGTACATAGCGATCCTTGCACCCTGTACATAGCGATCCTTGCACCCTGTACATAGCGATCCTTGCACCCTGTACATAGCGATCCTTGCACCCTGTACATAGCGATCCTTGCACCCTGTACATAGTGATCCTTGCACCCTGTACATAGCAATCCTTGCACCCTGTACATAGTGATCCTTGCACCCTGTACATAGCGATCCTTGCACCTTGTACATAGCAATCCTTGCACCCTTGTACATAGCAATCCTTGCACCCTGGCTGTACATAGCAATCCTTGCACCCTGGCTGTACATAGCAATCCTTGCACCCTGCACATAGCAAACTTCTGGGCCCTGCACCCTGTACATAGCAAACTTCTGGGCCCTGCACCCTGTACATAGCAAGCTTCTGAGCCCTGCACCCTGTACATAGCAAACTTCTGAGCCCTGCACCCTGTACATAGCAAACTTCTGCACCCTGTTTGTATCACATTCCTGAATGCTGCACTTTGTATGTAGTGTACTTCTGAACCTGTGCATAATGCGCTCATGGTTTTTAACAATGCCTTTGTATGGCCCTCCCATTGACAGCGCAATTCGGTCACACCTACCCTTTAATGCAGTGTGCTCTCCCCCTGTGGGGGGGGGGGGGGGGGATTGTGGTGGGGGTGTCGTTGAGCCTTGGGTGACACCATCAAGTGCATTGTGGCAGGTTAGACAGGAGAGAGCCTTATGCGCTAGCCTGCCAAGTGTCTACTGCTCTGTCCTGCTGCTGCTGTCACTCCACAGTGACAGGACACGCACTGTGGCAGGCTAGGAAGTGAGAGCCATAGTGGTGCAGTAAAACATGGTATTCCCCCGTGTTTTACCGCACCAGGTGACACCAACCCTAGTGATGCCACTGTGCATCTCACAAACATTACATGCATTACAAACCTTAAACCTTTAGCCCTATCTTGGGGGGAAGGGGGGGAAGTTTGCCATGTTCACCTTGGGCACTGGATGACCTTGTCCCCGGCACTTAATACAAAGCTTCCACTGATTGGCTGAGTCAGAAAGGCGGGCTGATGATGTCACAACCTCTGACTCAGCCAATCAGAGGCTTTGTACGCAAAGCAGGGAAAAAAACAGCAAGATTGCATAGTAAAAGCAGCACAGATACAATATCACTGCCTACCAGTTGTGCTCCTGTGTTAGCACTTTGTCAAGTCTTCCAACAGAGACTACAAATGGTCATGTTAATATATTACACAGGCATATTCCATTTTTGTCGCCATCAGGCCATGCACCTATTGCTAGAGTACACGCATGTGGACAGGAAGTTCATAAGAGTATCCTTAACACATGTCCTAGCTCCCTTGGAAGCCGATGGCCATCCAATAGGCACAACAAGTGTATTGTGCTACTAAGCAGTAAGCAGAGCCTGCAATAAGCAAATATGTCGGCCTTCCACTACATGGCTGAAAAAGTTGCATAAAGAAGATTTTATTAAACATTAACATGTATTGACAAGAATATTTACATTAGGCTGGTCAATTTCACAAGTATGTCTAAAGAGTAGATAAAAACCTGTACCATCATGTTCCACCTTTCATATTACATGTATTCTAAGCTTTGACATACAGTACGTCAAAATAGATAAAGTGGTTGTAAAGCCCGAAAGCAAAATAAAAGTAATGGTCCCCCTGCAGGTTTAAGTCATAATGTACTAGTATGCACTGCAGGCTAGTACATTATGACAGACTTATGCCGCGTACATTGGTGGTATTCTGGAGGTATTCTATTTATTTATTTTTATTGGTTGAACTATATGGAATTTTGTCTTTTTTTGTCTTAGTAAACTGAACCCCCCCCCCAAAAAAAACCAAACCTGCAAGACAATAGCATAATGTGTTAGTATGCATCAAGTGGCTGTAGACATGAAACACGGAAGGAAAACCGGGTGAAGATGGAAACACCAGGGATCGGGGACGAGCATGCGTCGTTTTTGGCCCGTCAGAACAGCATACAGACGATCGGTTTTCCCGATAGGAATTGGTTCCGTCGTAAATATTTAGAACATGTTCTATATCTAGGTCCGTCAGAATTTTAAAAAAAAAAAGTCCGATGAGGCCTACACATGATTGGAATAGATGATGAAAAGCTTCCGTCAGACTTTTTCTCTCGGACATTCCGCTCATGTGTACGCGGCATAACTGACACACAGAGCCTTCCAGCGATGCGCTGTCAGAGCTCTCCCCGATCCCTGGTGCTTCCATCTTCACCCGGTTTTCCTTCCGTGTTTCATGTCTACAGCCACGTGATGCATACTAACACATTATGCTATTGTCTTGCAGGTTTGTTTTTTTGGGGGGGTTTCAGCAGTTTACTAAGACAAAAAAAGACAAAATTCCATATAGTTCAACCAATAAAAATAAATAAATAGAATGCCTCCAGAATACCACCAATATCCTATACCCCACAGTTGATCTAGAGGAAGACAAAAAAAAACATAAAGCATGATCCAATTTGCTCCAGTTGGAGAAAAAAAATTCTTCCTGATCACCCCCCCCCCCCCCCCCCCGAGGAATGGGATTTTCCGTGGTTCAATTACCTCTAGTGTTATTACTTATAAATGTTAGTATCCAGTTATAGTTTGTGCATTTAGGAATGCACCCAGCTCTTTTATTAACCACTTAAGGACCAAGCCTCTTTCTGAGATTTGTTGTTTACAAGTTAAAAACAGTTTTTTTTTGCTAGAAAATTACTTAGAACCCCCAAACATTATATACATTTTTTTCTAACACCCTAGGGAATAAAATGGCGGTTGTTGCAATACTTTCTGTCACACCGTATTTGCACAGTGTTCTTACAAGCGCACTTTATGTGGAAAAAATATTTTTTTTTTAATAAAAAAATACAACAACAGTAAAGTTAGCCCAATTTTTTTTTATATTGTGAAAGATAGTGTTATGCCAAGTAAATTGATACCCAACATGTCACGCTTTAAAATAGTGCCCACTCGTGGAATGGCAACAAACTTTTACCCTTAAAAATCTCCATAGGCGACGTTTAAAAAATTCTACAGGTTGCATGTTTTGAGTTACAGAGGAGGTCTAGAGCTAGAATTACTGCTCTCACTCTACTGATTGTGGTGATACCTCAAATGTGTGGTTTGAACACTGTTTTCATATACTCACATATGCGTTCGCTTCTGCACGCGAGCTTGGCAGGACGGGGCGCGTTTAAAAAAAAAAAAAAAATTCTTATTTATTTTACCTTTTATTTTTTATTTTTACACTGTTCTTTAAAAAAAATGGTGTCACTTTTATTCCTATTACAAGGAATGTAAACATCACTTGTAATAGAAAAAAAGCATGACAGGACCTCTTAAATATGAGATCTGGGGTCAAAAAGACCTCAAATCTCATATTTACACTAAAATGCAATAAAAAAAAATAAAATAAATGTTTTGTCATTTGAAAAAAAAATGGCCCTTTAACTACTTCAGATCCGTGTTATAGCCGAATAACGGCTACAGAACGGACCTGCTTTGCCGGGAATACGTCTATTGATGGTAAGCGGCTATTTTTTCTCCTCGCGCTGACAGCGTGAGGAGAAAAAAAAAAAGCTGATCACCAGTGGCTGTGAGAGGGACATCAGTCCCAATCACGGTGAGCTGCAGCCAGATCCTCAGTGCCCACCTGTGCCCCCTGCCAGTGCCACCTAGCAATAGGCAACAGTGCCGCCTACCAGTGCCCACCAGCGCCACCCATCAGTGCCCACAGTGCCACCCATCAGGGCACACAGTGCCACCTATTAGTGCCCACAATCAGTGCCTCAACAACAGTGCTGCCCATCAGTGACACCTATCAGTGCCCATCAGTGTCACCTACCAGTGCCCATCAGTGCCACCTATCAGTGCCCATCAGTGCCATCTATCAGTGGTACCTATCAGTGCCCATCAGTGCCACCCATCCGTGCCACCCATCAGTGCCACCCATCAGGGCCCATCAGTGCCATCTTATCAGTGGCCATTAGGGATGAGCTTCGTGTTCGAGTCGAACCCATGTTCGACTCGAACATCGGCTGTTCGACCGTCCGTCGAATTGCGAACGTTATGGGCCGTTCGCGCCAAATTCGTGTGGCGCGTCACGGCCCATAATTCACTGCGGCATCGCAGTGCATTGCTGGCTGATGATTGGCCAAGCATGCACTATGACCCGCATGCTTGGCCAATCACAGCGCCGTCAGTAGAGAGAGCTGTAATTGGCCAAAGCCAGGGTGGCTTTGGCCAATTATGGCTCAGGGGATTTAGTACACGCCCCACACTATATAAGGCCGCCTGCACGGCGGCCCTGTGTAGTGTGTTCCGGTGTGCTGAGAGATAGAGAGAGAGACAGACAGTGTCATTTGATTTGAGTTAGATAGATTAGGCAGAACAGTCAGTCAGTTAGCTGCACTTACAGTGTATTTTGTATATATATGCATCCCAGGTGTTGCATATATATATATATATACACTGTATTCAGTTTAGCTAGATCCGTTCCTGTTATCTTCTATCTAGACTATTTACATTTGGTGCAGTGCGTCCTGCTCACAGTGTTCAGCTAGATCCGTTCCTGCTATTTACATTTAGTGCAGTGCGTCCTGCTCACAGTGTTCAGCTAGATCCGTTCCAGCTATTTACATTTAGTGCAGTCAGTGCGTCCTGCTCACAGTGTTCAGCTAGATCCGTTCCTGCTATTTACATTTAGTGCAGTGCGTCCTGCTCACAGTGTTCAGCTAGATCCGTTCCTGCTATTTACATTTAGTGCAGTGCGTCCTGCTCACAGTGTTCAGCTAGATCCGTTCCTGCTATTTACATTTAGTGCAGTCAGTGCGTCCTGCTCACAGTGTTCAGCTAGATCCGTTCCTGCTATTTACATTTAGTGCAGTGCGTCCTGCTCACAGTGTTCAGCTAGATCCGTTCCTGCTATTTACATTTAGTGCAGTGCGTCCTGCTCACAGTGTTCAGCTAGATCCGTTCCTGCTATTTACATTTAGTGCAGTCAGTGCGTCCTGCTCACAGTGTTCAGCTAGATCCGTTCCTGCTATTTACATTTAGTGCAGTGCGTCCTGCTCACAGTGTTCAGCTAGATCTGTTCCTGCTATTTACATTTAGTGCAGTGCGTCCTGCTCACAGTGTTCAGCTAGATCTGTTCCTGCTATTTACATTTAGTGCAGTGCGTCCTGCTCACAGTGTTCAGCTAGATCCGTTCCTGCTATTTACATTTAGTGCAGTCAGTGCGTCCTGCTCACAGTGTTCAGCTAGATCCGTTCCTGCTATTTACATTTAGTGCAGTGCGTCCTGCTCACAGTGTTCAGCTAGATCTGTTCCTGCTATTTACATTTAGTGCAGTGCGTCCTGCTCACAGTGTTCAGCTAGATCTGTTCCTGCTATTTACATTTAGTGCAGTGCGTCCTGCTCACAGTGTTCAGCTAGATCCGTTCCTGCTATTTACATTTAGTGCAGTCAGTGCGTCCTGCTCACAGTGTTCAGCTAGATCCGTTCCTGCTATTTACATTTAGTGCAGTGCGTCCTGCTCACAGTGTTCAGCTAGATCTGTTCCTGCTATTTACATTTAGTGCAGTGCGTCCTGCTCACAGTGTTCAGCTAGATCCGTTCCTGCTATTTACATTTAGTGCAGTCAGTGCGTCCTGCTCACAGTGTTCAGCTAGATCCGTTCCTGCTATTTACATTTAGTGCAGTGCGTCCTGCTCACAGTGTTCAGCTAGATCTGTTCCTGCTATTTACATTTAGTGCAGTCAGTGCGTCCTGCTCACAGTGTTCATCTAGATCCGTTCCTGCTATTTACATTTAGTGCAGTGCGTCCTGCTCACAGTGTTCAGCTAGATCCGTTCCTGTTATCTTCCTACTGACAGGCAGGCTTGTCTGGTTACAGTATATAAAGCTACCTGAAGAAAATTACAGGTGTTCTATCCCAGCTTAGTGCAGCTACAGGCCATTAGTATGTCTGGAAGGCCAAGAAGGAGAGGCAGACAGTCACAAGCCAATAAGAGAGGGCAAGCAGGCTCTGTGTCTAGTGCTGGTCGTGGAGACGGTGCATCCTCATCAGCACGTGGCCATGGGACACGCTTGGCCTTTTTTTCGGCAGCTGGCCGTGTTGAGCCGCAACATGCAGAAAACTTGGTCGAGTGGATGACCAAGCCGTCCTCATCCTCCTCATCCTCTCTCACCCATGCCCAGGGTGCTTTGTCTGGCAAAGCAGCGGCCTCTTCCCTCAGCTCAATGTCATCAGTGACTCCTTCCCTAGCTCCACCATGTCCTCATGAGGATTCCCTCGAACTGTTTGACCACAGTGTTGGGTACATGCTCCAGGAGGATGCCCAGCGTTTGGAAGGCTCTGATGATGATACTGAGCTCGATGAAGGCAGTAACATGAGCACGGACAGAGGGGGTGCCCAAGAAGGACAGCAATCTGGCAGTCATGCTCCCCCTGCTGCAGCATACTGCCAGGTTTGCTCCAGTGATGAGGAGGGAGGGGATGATGAGGTCACTGACTCAACGTGGGTGCCTGATAGGAGAGAGGAGGAGGAGGAGGAGGAGGAGGAGGAGGAGGCGGCACATCACCAACGAGGCGGGATGCCCTCCAGGGGCCAGCCTAAGGGCAGCACATTGACTGCATCACACCCCAAAGCTCCACATGTGCAGGGCGCTGCAGTCTCTGCGCGTTATTCAAAAAGTTCTTTGGTGTGGGCCTTTTTTGAGACGAGTGCATCAGATCGCACCGCTGCTATTTGCAACATATGTCTCAAGCGTATCTCGCGTGGCCAAAACATCTCCCGCTTGGGTACCACATGCTTGACCAGACATATGTTGACCTGCCATGCAGTTCGTTGGCAAGCATATCTAAAAGACCCACACCAAAGAACAAAGAGGATCTCTCCTTGCTCCTCATCAGCTGAGATTTCCAACCCCACTAGACCTTCAGTCCTCTCTGAGACCTGCAGTGAGAGGAATGAAGGTGTAGAATTAGGTGTGTCACAGCCAAGTACTTGTGGGCAACCTGCTTTTGGTACACCGACGTCAGATTGTACCAGGCAAATTTCCCTGCCCCAGCTGCTGCACCGCCGAAAGAAGTTTGCTCCCAGCCATCCACATGCCCAGCGGTTGAATGCTAGCTTGGCAAAATTGCTAGCACTTCAACTGCTGCCTTTTCAGTTGGTAGACTCTGCCCCCTTCCGTGAGTTTGTGGAATGTGCGGTTCCTCAGTGGCAGGTACCCAAACGCCACTTTTTCTCACGGAAGGCGATTCCGGCTCTCTACCGGCATGTGGAAGGCAATGTCCATGCCTCGCTGGACAGGGCGGTCAGCGGTAAGGTGCATATTACCGCTGACTCATGGTCCAGCAGGCATGGACAGGGACGTTACCTTAGTTTCACGGCGCATTGGGTGACTCTGCTGGCAGCTGGGAAGGATGCAGGACAAGGTGCAGTAGTGTTGGAGGTTGTTCCGCCACCACGCCTCCAAAATGCTGATTGTGACACACCTCTCTCCTCCACCCCCTCCTCTTCTTCTTCCTCCATGGCCTCTTCCTCGGAACCAGCGGTGCTCCGTAGGCGTTCAAGGGGCTACGCAAGTACGCAGGCCAAAAGATGCCATGCGGTGCTTGAGCTGGTGTGCTTGGGGGACAGGAGCCACACTGGGGCAGAGGTTCTGTCAGCTCTGCAGGGGCAGGTTCAGAGGTGGTTGACGCCACGCCAACTTAAGGCAGGAATGGTGGTTTGCGACAATGCCACCAACCTCCTCTCTGCCCTCCGACAGGGACAACTGACCCATGTGCCCTGTTTGGCTCACGTCCTTAACTTGGTGGTGCAGCGGTTCTTGGGCAGGTACCCGGGCTTACAGGATGTCCTGAGGCAGGCCAGGAAAGTCTGTGTGCATTTCCGCCGGTCATATAATGCCAGTGCTCGGCTGACGGACCTCCAAAAGGAGTTTAACCTGCCCAAGAACCGCCTAATCTGTGACATGCCCACCAGGTGGAACTCAACGTTGGCCATGCTGCAGCGGCTGCACACGCAGCAGAGGGCCATCAATGAGTACCTGTGCGACTATGGCACCAGGACAGGGTCAGGGGACCTTGGTTTTTTTCCCCACTCCAGTGGGCCATGATCAGGGATGCATGCACTGTCCTGTCACCATTCGAAAAGGCCACGAGGATGGTGAGCACTGACAGTGCATGCATCAGTGACACTGTCCCCCTTGTCCACCTGTTGGAGCACACGCTGCGTGGAATAATGGACAGGGCACTTGAGGCAGAACAGAGGCAGGAAGAGGAGGACTTCCTTAGCTCTCAAGGCCCCCTTTATCCAGACAGTGTTCCTGCGTGCCCGCCGATCACACAGGAAGAGGACGAGGAGGAGGAGGAAGATTGTGTCAGTATGGAGGTGGAGCCTGGCACTCAGCATCAGCAGTCTTTAAGGGATCAGTCCCAAGGAACACATGGACTTGTACGTGGCTGGGAGGAGGTGGCTGCGGACGTTGTTGTCCTTAGTGACCCAGAGGACTCCGGACCGAATGCCTCAGCAAACCTACGCTGCATGGCCTCCCTGATCCTGCAAAGCCTGCGTAAGGATCCTCGTATTCGTGGTATCAAGGAGAAGGACCAATACTGGCTGGCAACCCTCCTTGATCCACGTTACAAGGGTAAGGTTGCGGACCTTATCTTGCCATCGCAGAGGGAGCAGAGGATGAAACATCTTCGGGAGGCCTTGCAGAAAGGTCTGTGCAACGCGTTCCCAGAGACTGGGAGGTTACAAACTCCTGTTTCTGGACAACGTGTTGCTGAGGCTTCGGTCAGTCAAAGAAGGAGCGGTGGAGAAGGTGGCCGTCTGACCGATGCGTTCAGACAATTTTTTGGTCCGCAGCCCCAAGGTATGATCGGTTCCAGCAACCATCGCCAGCGTCTGTTTTACATGGTGCAGGAATACCTAGGGGCAAGATCAGACTTGGACACCTTTCCCACCGAAAATCCTCTGGGTTACTGGGTCTTGAGGATGGATCACTGGCCAGAGCTTGCACAGTATGCAATTGAGCTACTGGCCTGTCCTGCATCCAGCGTTCTTTCGGAACGCACATTCAGTGCTGCTGGAGGCGTGGTAACCGATCACAGGGTGCGTCTTTCCACTGACTCGGTCGATCGGCTGACCTTCATAAAAATGAATCAGTCTTGGATCACCACCAGCTACCAAGCACCTGATGCTGATGTAACTGAATAATTTTTTTCAGATCCCTTCAAAGACTGCCTATGCTGATGCTGAGTGACTATCCCTGAGTAATTATCCTCTTCCTCCTCAATCATCACGCTGATAGCTTGTAAGAACATTTTTGGTTCTGGGCGCCACCACCAGTGCCTAAGGCACAATTTTTCAGCCCCTGTTTAACAGGGGCGTGTAATTACAATTTTTGATGTAATACTTTGCAGCAGGGCTCGTTCCTGCATTCCAACTAGAGTGTCTGTGAGGGGTTGCAGTGTTGTGGCACCAGCACCAGTGCCTAAGGCCCAATTTTTCTGCCCCTGTCTAACAGGGGCGTGTAATTACAATTTTTGATGTAATACTTTGCAGCAGGGCTCGTTCCTGCATTCCAACTAGAGTGTCTGTGAGGGGTTGCAGTGTTGTGGCACCAGCACCAGTGCCTAAGGCCCAATTTTTCTGCCCCTGTCTAACAGGGGCGTGTAATTACAATTTTTGATGCAATACTTTGCAGCAGGGCTCGTTCCTGCATTCCAACTAGAGTGTCTGTGAGGGGTTGCAGTGTTGTGGCACCAGCACCAGTGCCTAAGGCCCAATTTTTCTGCCCCTGTCTAACAGGGGCGTGTAATTACAATTTTTGATGCAATACTTTGCAGCAGGGCTCGTTCCTGCGTTCCAACTAGAGTGTCTGTGAGGGGTTGCAGTGTTGTTGCACCAGCACCAGTGCCTAAGGACCAATTTTTCTGCCCCTGTCTAACAGGGGCGTGTAATTACAATTTTTGATGCAATACTTTGCAGCAGGGCTCGTTCCTGCGTTCCAACTAGAGTGTCTGTGAGGGGGTGCAGTGTTGTGGCACCAGCACCAGTGCCTAAGGCCTAATTTTTCAGCTCCTGTTCAACAGGGGCATGTAATTACAATTCTTGATCTAATATTTCACAGCAGGGCCCTGTGAGGGCTTACAGTGTTGTGGCCACAGCAACACCTAAGGCCCAAATTTCTGCTGAGTATATAGGGCAGGACCCTACTTTCAAACATCTAACTTACAAACGACTCCTACTTGCAAACGGAAGGAGACAACAGGAAGTGAGATGAAATCTACCCCTAGGAAGGGAAATTCTCTCCTGTAAGAGTTAATATGGGAAAACAATTTCTCCTTTCCACTGATGCTTTCCAATCCTTGTTCCACAAAAAAACCCAAATTTTCAAAGAACATTTTTCATTGGGACAAAAAAGTGAGGTGAAATCTTCTGAAGAGGAGGAAAGACAGCAAAACAAATGTCACAGGGGTGATAACCCTTCCCGATGTTTTCCAAAAAGCTTAAAAAAGATTTTTTGGCTGGAGCTAAACACGTTAAAAATGTACCCGTTCAAAATTACAAAGAGATTCTACTTAACAACAAACCTACAGTCCCTGTCTTGTTTGCACCGCCTGTATACTGCTGTTCAGAGTATATAGGGCCTTTCCTTATTTTAATTTGGGTGCGGGGTTCCCCTTAATATCCATACAGGACCCAAAGGGCCTGGTAATGGACTGGGGGGGTACACATGCCGTTTGTCTCACTGATTTTCATCCATATTGCCATGACCTGACATGACATTAAACCCGCAAGCAGTTTTAAATGAGATTTTTTCCTTTAAAAATGACATTTGGTGCAGGGACTGTTCTAAACATGGGAAACACGCGTCACTTTACAGGCATACTATAGACACCCCCCAGGTACGATATTTAAAGGAATATTTCACTTTTTTTTTTTTTACTTTAAGCATCATTAAAATCACTGCTCCCGAAAAAACGGCCGTTTTTAAAAGTTTTTTTTGCATTGATACATGTCCCCTGGGGTAGGACCCGGGTCCCCAAACCCTTTTTCGGACAATACCATGCAAATTAGCCTTTAAAATGAGCACTTTTGATTTCGAACGTTCGAGTCCCATAGACGTCAATGGGGTTCTAACGTTCGTGCGAACTTTCGGTCCGTTCGCGGGTTCTGGTGCGAACCGAACCGGGGGGTGTTCGGCTCATCCCTAGTGGCCATCAGTGCCGCCTTATCTGTGCCCATCAGTACCGCTTTATCTGTCCCGATCAGTGTCGCATTATCTGTGCCTATCAGTGCCCATCAGTGCCGCCTCATCAGCGCATTTCAATGAAGGAGAAAAATTACCTGTTTGCAAAATTTTATAACAAACTATTGAACATGATTTTTTTTTTTTTCAAAATTTTCCATCTATTTTTGTTTGTTTAGCAAAAAATAAAAATCCCATCTGTGATTAAATACAACCAAAAGAAAGCTCTATTTGTGGGAACAAATTATAAAAATTTCATTTGGGTACAGTGTTGTATGACTGCGCAATTGTCATTCAAAGTGCGTCAGTGCTGAAAGCTGAAAATTGGTCTGTGCAGCAGGGGGGTTTAAGTGCCCAGTAAGCAAGTGGTTAGGAACTATGGGCGTAAGTGACTTTTTGACGTCGCTTCTGTCCTGCAATGATATGGAGACGGGTGGGGGCCATCTTCCCCTCACTCATCTCCATACCAAGCCAGGAGAAGGATCCTTTCGCCTCCGCCGCTACTGACGGCTCTGGTAATCGGTGAAGGGCACCGGAGCACGGCGGGAGGGGGGACCCTCTCCTACCGCTGATAAAAGTTATCTTGCGGCGAATCCACCGCAGAGACCACTTTTATCTGAAAGCGGACCGCCCGCTGAAGAAGAGGATACCGGGGTTATGGCAGCTAGCTGCTGCCATAACAACAATATTCCTCTTCAAAGTAGCGACGTATAACGACGTTGGGTGGTCCGTAGTTGGTTAAACTATTTACTGAGCTGGCCAAAAGTTTATGAGGGAGTCTATTCCACATTCACAACCTTTACTGTGAAGAAGCTTTTCTATCTTTATTTTGTATACTTATTTTATAAAGGAGGCAGAGCTTTATGTGCACATTTTTCTTTATAACCTTACCACCCTAAAATTTATTTTGTTTACAAAGTTCAAAAGCTCAAGTTGAAGTTTATTCACACAAGTAAATGAGACAAAGCCATGACTAACCCCTATTTCCCCCTTTCTTTGGAATGGCTCTGTCTGATGTTGCATTGAGGGAAAGCATTTCTCATAGCAGGGAGTCCTAAGGCTGGCCATGCATTATACAATTTTCTTGTACAATTTTCCTTTAGATTTACTAAAACCATATAATATGAGGTCACACCTAAACACTTACAATTCTCTTTTTTCAATCTCTTTATTAAATTTTCTTTGTATCTTATAAAAAAATTCTCAACATACAAAAAATAAATCGAGATAAACTTCTCACTATACATCATATGATACAAATGGCAATTTGGATTCCCCAAGGGTATCGGTTCTCTAAGGCCCAGCTCAATTACACTGAACCCGCACACCGATCCCTTTAAAGTCTCTCATAGGTACTGTTTCCCTTTGGGTTACACTCACTTGTGTTTCTGAGTAATGATCCATGTCGCACACGGAAGATCCTCACCCATTCCTGGTTTTCAGTATTGGCAGCGATTTGGAAGAAGTAGTTCAGTTCCTCTCCATACACATGGCTTTGCAGTTCCTCTCCTCTCACTTTGGAAGAGCATTAGTGCTATATCAGTGTCTGAATCCTGTCTCCTGGGTCTCTTCTCCACCCATCCATATCCACACCGAGCACAGATCCCTCCTACCCCCGAGGGGGAAGAGCACACGTGGAAAACTCCTGGTTTCTACATCCTATGCCAGGCTCCTCTCACTTCCCATGCAGAACAAGAACCCCGGGAACCATATGACCAGGCCTTAAATAGAAGTCCCGCCCCTGTCCCAACAAATTAACTATTGGTCCAGAGACGTCTTCCAAATGCTACCTGTCACTCACACTCATATTCCTTCTGTCTTTTAGGCCAACCCCCAGAAAACAAAGGAAACTGTTCAAGCAGAGTGCAGGGGGTCACACCCTCCTCTACACTATTAAACCTCCCCAGAAATCAAACCCCACCAGATTACACTGCAGAGTGAGATTCTGGCAAATTTAACCTATTTTAACACTAAACTCTCTATTGTAGCACTCACCCAAACTGGTGGGCGCTACACCAACGTGCTATACATTTTTTAACTCATTTCTGTAGTATTGCTATCAATTGATGTTAAATGTGCCATTCTTAATATTTTCCCCAACTCTATATCATTCACCTGTGTTCCCAATTCTTCTTCCCATTTACAGATGTATGGCGGCCTTTCCAGCCCCTTCCTTGCCATCAAAATTTTGTATATTCTAGATATCCCCTTCCTCCTTACTGTGGCCAGGCAAAGTTGCTCCATCGGAAGTAGATTTTCTACTGACTGAATTGGTTGGGGCAGAGTCTCAATAAAATGATTCAGCTGGAAATACCACTACTCATCTATAACCATCCATCAAATCTTTTTTGTGTTTTACCTCCTGAAACGTGCTCTTTCACCATTACATCTTGTATTTGTGCATTGTCTAACTTAATCCAATTTCCAAACAAATTCCTTCTCCCAAGTGGAAAATAGTCTGTGTTTTTTAGTGGTATAAATGGTTTTAAGTGTTTTAAAATATACTTGTGGGAGGGGGATCGGCAGCATTTGAAACTTATACATAATCTTCGGTAAAATATTAATTTTATAGATATTAATTCTTCCCAACCACGACACATGTCTTGATGCGATTTTGCTTAGTTCTAATTTAATATCATTCAATAGTGGTATAAAGTTTGATTGATAAAGCGTCTCCAAGGATGTTGTGATCTTTACGCCTAGATATTTTAGTTGATTTTCTCGCCAAATAAATGAAAACTCCTCTTGATACATCTGCACCTCCTGTTTTTGTACATTAATATTTAGAATCTCGGATTTGGCAGGGTTCATTTTAAAGTTAAATATTTCTCCATATAGTTTTAGCACTTTCATTAAGTTGGGCAGGGTTATCCTGGGGATGGTTATAAAGAACAGAATATCGTCTGCATTTTCTGCGAGTATGTGTTCCTCCTCTCCTATTTTAATCCCCCTGATGTTTGCATTCTGCCGAATCTCCGCCAATAGTGGTTCTAATGACAACACGAACAACAGGGGGGACAGGGGGCAACCCTGTCTGGTACCATTGTGCATCTCAAAAGGTCCTTAGACTGACCCATTTACTTTTACCCTTGCTGTGGGCTGGTTATACAGCGCTTTAATCCACAGTATCGATCTGGGGCCAAGTCCCATTGCCACTAAGGTGTCTTGCATAAAACCCCAGTCTGCCCTGTCAAACGCTTTTTCAGCGTCTATTGACAACAGCAGATTGGGAGTCCTATTTTCTTTTATTTTTTGTATCGCCGCAATGTTCTGATTCCGTTATCTCAACTTTCTCTTCCTGGAATAAACCCTGCCTGATACGCATGTACCAAATCATTACTATTTTCATCCTTTCTGCCAATACCTTCGCAAATAACTTTGTGTCAACATTTAACAATGATATGGGCCTATAACTGGAGCAGAGTGAGGCATTTTTTCCTTCCTTTGGTATAATAATTATTGCAGCCTCCAGGGCCTCCTTCCGCATCTCCCATTTAGTTTCTATCCCATTTATATACGAAAATAGTTTGGGAATTAAAATGTCTTTAAACTTTCTATAATATAATGTCGTCAACCTGCCTGGGCCAGGGCTTTTTCCTGTAGGTGTCTCATTTAGAATTTTTATTACCTCTTTCCTCGGTTACGGGGTCCTCTAAGGCCGCGTACAGACGAGCGGACTTTTCGGCAACAAAAGTCCGACGGCCATTCCGGCGGACTTTCGTCAGACTTTTGACGGACTTCCAACGGACATTTGAAGGAACGGACTTGCCTACACACGATCACACCAAAGTCTGACGGATTTGTACGTGATGACGTACGACCGGACTAAAATAAGGAAGTTGATAGCCAGTAGCTAATAGCTGACCTAGCGTGGGTTTTCGTCCGTCGGACTAGCATACAGACGAGCGGATTTTTGACCGGACTTGAGTCAGTCGGAAAGATTTGAAGCATGTTTCAAATCTAAAGTCCGTCAGATTTTCGACTGGAAAAGTCAGCTGAAGGTCCGATGAAGCCCACACACGATCGGATTGTCCGCCGGACCAGTCCAGTCGAAAAGTCCGCTCATGTGTACGCTGCATAAGGCTCTGATCCTATCCTCCGAGATTTTATTTAGGCCTATTTCGTTTAGGAATTCCCTTGTTTCCTCTCTTTAATCTGATCTGTTGATTCGTTCAGGTTAATCGCATATAACTTGGCATAATAATCCTGGAATGTCTGATGTATTATAAATCGTTGTTCCCATACTGGTTTGTATTTTCTCTATGTAATTTAATGCCATTTTCTTTTTTCTTTTTTTTTTTTAAATATATATTTATATTTATATAAATAGAATTTTTTATTGAATTTTTCAAAGAAAGGGGGGTACAGAAAAAAAAAGGTGCAATGCAACTGTGGTAAATGGGGAAGGGGGGAAAGGGAAATATGCAAGCAATCCACTGATAAGCGGTCAGGTGCAAAACATGACGAGTTCGAACCAACCAAATGATTGCGATTGATCCAAATCGCAATTCCGCTGAACTGGTGTTTCTGGATTCTCAGCTGTATTAACAGGGTAATACAGCAGAGAAGCCAGAAATACCAATTCAGCGAAATTGTGATTTGGATCATTTGGGGAGGTAACTCTACTATCGATGATGCTTTTTACTCTATTATAAATCCAGCATTGTCTTACCTTAATTGCAACTGCCGACATGCATTAAACAAGCAATAAACCCATTACTGCTGCATCTCACTGCTGGATTGGTGTCTCATGGTGTTGGATTGGGGACCCCCACAGCTGCATTAGACTGTATCTTCATCCCTCAGTGGATATATGCGTTTCTGACCTATTATAATATAGAGGTCCACCTGATCTGGTAAATGCATCTGTTTGTCTGTGGTGGAGGATATTGTCACCGATTTATCACTGGAGAATTTATTTCCTTTTCCAACACAAGGGAACTTGCCAGTCTTCATCTTGGACATCTGAGTCCCTATATTTTCATATGAACTTTTTACCTCACTATATTGCGCTGCACTAATATTGTTTTATTGATTGTTTATACGCTTTGTGATTACCTATAGTTTTCAGCTTGCATTCATCCATTATACCTATTTGTTTGCGCTGATTGCTTTCTTTTTATACATATGTCTATGTTCTCTCTGTATTCCTGCCATCTGATCTTTTAACTCATTTATTGCCATTTCTTGTGATTCCAACTGCTCTTCTGTTTCCTCCACCCTTCTAAGTATCTGGTTTAGATCATCATGGAGGGTGGCCATTTCTCCTTTAATGGATGATTCCAATCTTTCAAACATCTCCACCATTTCTCCTTTAGTTGGCAATTGTTGTTTTTTTTTGTCTGGGTTCACCTACAAAGTTTTCTTCTAACTCAGCACTTGTATGTGTTGATATGTCTGTATTATCTGAATCCCTAAGTTGTTTTCTCTGGCCATTTTTTGGTGTACCCCCGAGTAGCTTACTCTTGGCCCATGTCTGTTTCCCAGGACTCTCTGTGCCACCGTCCTGTGTCATATATTTCTTAATAGAGCCGGGGCTCGCACTCATTTTTGGGGGGTTCCCCCCTGCCCCCCTTACTGGCTTCCCCCTCATTCTATTTTATTAGTTAAATACAGGTCAGGGCTAATAGTTCTCCGAGATATAAGTATTCTCCTCTTTCCGCCGGTACTGCAGAGTATAGATAGGCCAGTGTCTTAGGGGGAGAGTGGCTTAGTATGTTTAGATGTATCCTCCTCCTGTGTCCCCCACCTTGTTGTTACCAGTTTTTTTCTCTATTTCTGTTCAATGGTTCGCCAGTATACCCTACATATATGTGGGAGCAGATCTACATTCCTTCCATCCACTCAATACTTTCCTTCTTCCAGGCGGTCAGTATTTTATTCCTACAATCGAGATTTAACATGACGTATTCTAAAATCCCTTCCTAGCGGAGGGGGATCTCACCATCCCTTCTCTTTGACCACAAGGCATCTCAGTTTAAACGTTGCTTTAAGACTGCATCAATATTCTTTTTATACAATATTATCAAGTTCAACTCCAGACTTGGAGACAAATTAGTCTGATCAACAGTCTATTACAGGCTTTAAGAAATATGCCAGAAATGTGCAAGAGGGATATCTCCCCGTATCACAGTGTTCAAACCAGTCCAACAGTAATATACAGGAAAGCAAAGCCACTCACCCCCTGATGATTCTGCTCCTCTGCGATTCCGGGTGAATCCTCTTAGTTGCTACTTGAAAAAAAAAATAGCTTCTCTTGCTGCAATTCAAACCCTGGGCTCTAGGGCTCCAGGGAAACAGGGGGGTAGGGTCCCCTGGTCTCCGTGGGGAGAGTCCTGTCTCTCAGTGTCTGCCAAACCAACTGTCCTCAGCGCATCTCCTCCCTCCTCCAAACCGAGATCAGCGATGTTTCTGATCCACTCTCCTCCCTGCTGCCTCGCAGGGTGCCTAGGATATCTCCTCTCCCTGGTTCAGACACCTCTGCTCCTAGGCAACTCACACCGCATTTCAGTACAGCTGCTTCTTAGTTACATAGTTAGTAAGGTTGAATAAAGACACCAGTCCAACCTGAGTGAGCACCCACATGCCCAAGGGGTCTGCAATCCAAGGTCCCCAACTCACACCCATACACCAGGGCCAATTTTTGGACAGAAGCCAATAAACCCAACAGCATGTCTTTGTAGTGTGGGAGGAAACCAGAGTACCCGGAGGAGACCCACGCAGGCACAGGAAGAACATGCAAACTCCAGACAGGTGGTGTCGTGGTTGGGATTCAAACCAGCGACCCTATTGCTGCGAGGCGAGAGTGCTAACCACTACACCAATGTGCTGCTTCTCCTGCAGTACAGGCACCAGGTAAGCCCCTGAGAGTGCAGTCTGTCTATGCATTTGCCGCTGGAACCGCTGCGGGCTCTCACAGGTGCTCCGGTGATCGTTCACCTAAGTGCTTCCCAGGAGGATGGGGATACGAGGGGGGGTGACGGGGAAGGCATCCTTTCATCACACACTCATGTTGGGGAGGGTTTGCGGGCTTCGCTGGGTCAGCAGCTGCGTCTGTCCAGTTTCCACATCAGGCCCCCTAAACACTTACAATTTGTATGCAATCAGGCAGGCCCTTGCACTACATGTTTGAAGGTAAATCTAGAAGAAATTGAATAAGAAAATTGTATAATGTACAATCAGCCTAAAAATAATATTATACTTTGAGAATCAAAAAACATTGCAATGCGTGTTTAAAATGCATGGCAGTGCAGCCTGCATTACAATGCACACAAACACAAGGTGTGATGTGAATGAATCCTAAATGTTAATAATTACAGTGCATCCAGAAAGTATTCACAGCAGTTCTTGGTCACCTCCCTGGCTAAGGCCCTTCTCCCCCAATCACTCAGTTTGGCCGTGCGGCCCGCTCTAAGAAGAGTCCTGGTGGTTCCAAACTTCTTCCATTTACGGATGATGGAGGCCACTGTGCTTATTGGGTCCTTCAATGCTGCAGAAAATTTTCTGTACTTTTTCCCAGATCTGTGCCTCGATACATGTCTCGGAGGTCTACAGACAATTCCTTGGACTTCATGGCTTGGTTTGTGCTCTGACATGCACTGTTAACTGTGGGACCTTATATAGACAGGTGTGTGCCTTTCCAAATCATGTCCAATCAACTGAATTTACCACAGGTGGACTCCAATCAAGTTGTAGAAACATCTCAAGGATGATCAGTGGAAACAGGATGCACCTGGGCTCAATTGTGAGTGTCATGGCAAAGGCTGTGAACGCTTATGTACATGTGATTTTTTTCGTTTTTCATTTTTAGTAAATTTACAAAGATTTCAAACAAACTTCTTTCACGTTGTCATTATGGGGTATTGTTTGTAGAATTTTGAGGAAAATAATGAATTTAATACATTTTGGAATAAGGCTGTAATATAACAAAATGTGGAAAAAGTGAAGCACTGTGAACATAGGCGGGCGCAGCCTATTGCATTAGGGTGTGCACCCTTAAGCTCAAACACACATGCGTGTGCGGGTGTCTACATATATATGACCCCGACACATTGATCTCCCTGCCGGCACAGTGAAAGAGAAGAGAATAAACACTTCTCTTATGGCAGAGCCAGTAAGAGGGAGATCTTTCCCCTGTTTCTGCTGCTACACAGAGCAATATCACTAATGTGCACGGGGTGATTAGGGTGTGCCTGGGCACACCCGGCACACCCTGTGCGCACGCCTATGACTGTGAATACTTACTGGATGCACTGTAAAAAGAAGACTTTATACATGTAGAAAAAAAAGTAGCTACTGGTTCGCCATTTTAAAATTACAAATACATTTTAAAAATTAATCCAAAATCATTATAGTTTCTTGTTAATGGTTAAAAGTGTGCGTGTCAAGGTGTATAGTATATAAAAAAATAATTATACAATTCAATAATAGTACTCTGTTTGAAATACAATTATGTCGTTCATGTTTTATGGTCATTATTTTGCCTCCAAAGACATTCACTTCACATTTTACCTTAGCTAATATTTCACCCTATTGTGTATGCCTTGCAAACAAAACCATCATGGCTCTGTGCCAGTTATTCTCTAACGTGGTATTTTGCCAAAGGGAAATTCTGAAATACATCCAAAGTACTATTTATTTAAAAGAATAGTTGATTGTGCCTGGAATAACCCAAACCTGGAAATAAAACTTAAATTCCATCCTAATGCCCCGTACACACGATAGGATTTTCCGACAACAAAATCCATGGATTTTTTCCGACGGATGTTGGCTCTAACTTGTCTTGCATACACACGGTCACACAAAGTTGGTTGGAAATTCCGAACGTCAAGAACGCGGTGACGTACAACACGTACGACGGGCCGAGAAAAATGAAGTTCAATAGCCAGTGCGGCTCTTCTGCTTGATTCTGAGCATGCGTGGCACTTTGTGCGTCGGAATTGTGTACACACGATTGGAATTTACGCAAACATATTTTGTTGTCGGAAAATTTGAGAACCAGATCTCAAATTTTGTGCGACGGAAATTCCGATGGAAACTGTCCGATGGAGCCTACACACGGTCGGAATTTCCGAACAAAAGGCTCCCATCGAACATTTTCCGTCGGAAAATCCGACCGTGTGTACGGGGCATTACTGTTATGTAAAAGATTTAAACGATAAAGGATCACTAAATGCGGATGACCATATATAATAAAGTGAGATTCTAAATCGGTGTTCTGAAAAATACTGTACTCTGTACCAAACACAGAAACAAAGATACTTAATTCTGTTCTTAGCTCTATGTCATTCATTTTGTCAGTTTATTTTTATGGGTATTTATGTAACACCAATCATTTACACATCACTTTGCATATATACCATATTACCAAAAGTTTTGGAACACCTGCCGTTACATGCACATGAACTTTAATGGCATCCCAGTCTTCATCCATAGGGTTCAATATTGAGTTGTCTTTCACTCTGAGGACTATGCCACTAGTCTAAAACACCTTGATTTAGGTACAGGTGTGCCTCCTGTACAGTAAAGTCTGGGTTTGTTGTGGAACATCAAACAAGACACATTCACCTTACGATGTGTCAACTTGTATTAAACCCTTCACTAAGAGAGGAGTCTTGTCGGTGGTGAACAGCATCTACCCTGTTTCCCCGAAAATAAGACCTAGCGTGATTGTCGGTGATGGCTGCAATATAAGCCCCACCCCCAAATAAGCCCTAGTTAAAGTCCTTGTAGGTCTTATTTTCAGGGTAGGGCTTATTTTCAGGGAAACAGGGTAGGGCTTATTTGGGGGGTAGGGCTTATATTGCAGCCATCACTGACAATCACGCTAGGTCTTATTTTCGGGGAAACAGGGTATGATCCACTTGGTTTCATTGCTCCAGTTACCATTCAAGGTAAGATTCTGCTAAGACAGTTATCTACTAAGAACATAGACTGGGATACTCATTTACTTATTGAGAAACACATGGAAAAGGTGGAAATATTCTTTGAGGTCACTAGAAAAACTTAAAATCTGACGTTGTTATGTTCCAGCTTCCATTTCAATTGCTGGCCGGAGAGAGATTCATGTTTTCTCTGATGCATTAGTTGAAGTTATTGCTGCAGTAGCCTATTTAAAGACCTCTGAAATTAATGAAGAATCACACTGTAGTATTATTCTAGGCAAGGAAAAAGTCACTCCCAAACCTGCACATACCATACCAAGACTTAAACTCTGTGCAGCTGTGCTAGCAGCAGATATTGCACATGGAGAATAGGGATGGGCCGAACACCCCGGTTCGGTTCGCACCAGAACATGCGAACAGGCAAAAAATTTGTGCGAACATGCGAACCCTATTAAAGTCTATGGCCCCCCCTCAGATGCCAGCATGACCCTGGGAGAATTAGGTGGACAGCCCCCCCATCAGATGCCAGCGTGAGCCTGGTAGAGGGAGTGGGTGGACGAGCGGGCAGCCCTGCTGATGATGCTGGCGTGAGCCCGGAGGAGAAGTGGGTGGATGGGTGGGCGGCCCCCCCATGATGCCCGGTGTGCGCACTGGGAGAAGCGCCCCCCCTTGAAGATGCTGGATGAGCACCGGAGAAAAGAGTGGATGGCAGGAGGCCCCCACTCTCTAGGATGCCGGCATGAGCCCAGGAGAAGTAGGTGGATTGATGGATGGGTGGGCGGGCGGCCGCCCCTCCCTCCAATGATGCCTGGCGTGAGAGGAACCACCACGAGACTGCTGCAGCCGGCCGCCGCTTTGCCAAAAACCGGAAGTGATCTGTAGCCCTGAACGCGAGGCCAACACCGCATCAGACAAAGGGGGAGGGATATGTACCCCTGAGACTGTATATATAGTCTACACCAAACCGACTACACTGTATATATATATATATATATATATATATATACATACTAAACTGCCTACACGCCACTAACTAACCTGCCTCTAGCTAACATTCTCTCAATGATAACACTATATAAGGCCGCTGTGTAAGCAGCCTTATATAGTGTGGGGCGTGGACTTAGCCCCCTGAGCCATGATTGGCTAAAGGCACCCTGCCTTTGGCCAGACATGGCTCTCACAGCATAGCGCACTGTGATTGGCCAAAGCATGCAGGTCAGGTGCATGCTTTGTCCAAGCATCAGACATCAATGCACTGCGATATCTAGTGCATTAGGGGGCGTTCCGCAGCGCTCAAATTTGCCGTGAATCCCCCATAATGTTCAGTATTCGTCAAACGGACGAACACCCGATGTTAAAGTCGAATTTACGTTCGATGCGAACATCAGGCCCATCCTTAAGGCAGAAGTGGTAATTATCTGTTGTGTGCAACAAGAGCTGCATCAGGAGGAATTTTGGAGAATCAGAAATGGAACCAAATTGTCTAAAAACTGTTCACTCTTAAATCTCAACCCTGTATTTGACGCCAATCAGCTGCTGAGAGTTGGTGGACTTATAGGGAAATCTGAATTATGCAGCAAAGAAAAGAATCCTATATTCATACCAGGTCAGTTTACAGAACGCGCCATCAGGTCAGCTGACATGTGGATTGTTGGTGTGAAAAGGTGCGTCTCCTCCCTACTCTTCAGGTGTGTTAAGTGTCACAAGTTAGGAGGAAGACATTGACAGCAACAAATGGCAAGTCTCCCAGCTGATAGCCTAAGTACAGTACTTTCGCCTAGCAGCAAAAAGGGTTGCTGGTTCAAATCCCAACCACGACACCACCTGCCTGGAGTTTGCATGTTCTCCCTGTGCCTGTGTGGGTTTCCTCCCACACTCCAAAGACATGTTGGTAAGTTAATTAGATCCTGTCTTCATTGGTATGTATATGTATGAATGTGAGTTAGGGACCTTAGATTGTAAGCTCCTTGAGGGTAGGGAGTGGGACTGGTGTGAATATACAATTTATCTGTAAAGCGCTGTGTAAATTGACAGTGCTATATAAGTACCTGAAATAAAGTAAATAAATTATAAATGTTGGAGATTTCATCCTAAAGAAAAAGGAAGTTTGTCAGAATGAGTGTCGTGCACTGCTCTACTGACACTGTCCTCTACCCTAATGACAGCATGCACTGCACTGGTGATACTGTCTACTGCTCTAGTGCAGTGGTTCCATTTCTTGGGGGGGGGGGGGGGGGGCGGCAAACAAACCCCTACCCACCCACTTACACCATCCAGGTCCCAGACGGCTTCCCTGGCTTCACCTCCCGGCCAATCCGGTCGCTTCCTCTCTCTGACCCCTGTACACTGCCCTACATACTACTGACCTCTGTACACTGCCCTACACACTACTGACCTCTGTACACTGCCCTACATACTACTGACCTCTGTACACTGCCCTACATACTACTGACCCCTGTACACTGCCCTACATACTACTGACCTCTGTACAGTGCCCTACATACTACTGACCCCTGTACACTGCCCTACATACTACTGCCCTACACACTACTGCCCTACACACTACTGACCTCTGTACACTGCCCTACATACCACTGACCTCTTTACACTGCCCTACATACCACTGACCTCTGTACACTGCCCTACATACCACTGACCTCTTTACACTGCCCTACATACCACTGACCTCTGTACACTACCCTACATACCACTGCCCTACATACTACTGACCTCTGTACACTGCCCTACATACCACTGACCTCTGTACACTGACCTCTGTACACTGCCCTACATACCACTGACCTCTGTACACTGCCCTACATATTACTGACCTCTGTACACTACCCTACATACAACTCACCTCTGTACACTGCCCTACATACTACTGACCTCTGTACACTGCCCTACATACCACTGACCGCTGTACACTGCCCTACATATTACTGACCTCTGTACACTGCCCTACATATTACTGACCTCTGTACACTGCCCTACATACTACTGACCTCTGTACACTGCCCTACACACTACTGACCTCTGTACACTGCCCTACATACTACTGACCTCTGTACACTACCCTACATACTACTGACCTCTGTACACTGCCCTACATACTACTGACCTCTGTACACTGCCCTACATACTACTGACCTCTGTACACTGCTCTACATACTACTGACCCCTGTACACTGCCCTACATACTACTGACCTCTGTACAGTGCCCTACATACTACTGCCCTACACACTACTGCCCTACACACTACTGACCTCTGTACACTGCCCTACATACCACTGACCTCTTTACACTGCCCTACATACCACTGACCTCTGTACACTGCCCTACATACCACTGACCTCTTTACACTGCCCTACATACCAATGACCTCTGTACACTGCCCTACATACCACTGACCTCTGTACACTGCCCTACATACCACTGCCCTACATACTACTGACCTCTGTACACTGCCCTACATACCACTGACCTCTGTACACTGACCTCTGTACACTGCCCTACATACCACTGACCTCTGTACACTGCCCTACATATTACTGACCTCTGTACACTACCCTACATACAACTCACCTCTGTACACTGCCCTACATATTACTGACCTCTGTACACTGCCCTACATACTACTGACCTCTGTACACTGCCCTACATACCACTGACCGCTGTACACTGCCCTACATATTACTGACCTCTGTACACTGCCCTACATATTACTGACCTCTGTACACTGCCCTACATACTACTGACCTCTGTACACTGCCCTACACACTACTGACCTCTGTACACTGCCCTACATACTACTGACCTCTGTACACTACCCTACATACTACTGACCTCTGTACACTGCCCTACATACTACTGACCTCTGTACACTGCCCTACATACTACTGACCTCTGTACACTGCTCTACATACTACTGACCCCTGTACACTGCCCTACATACTACTGACCTCTGTACAGTGCCCTACATACTACTGCCCTACACACTACTGCCCTACATATTACTGACCTCTGTACACTGCCCTACATACTACTGACCTCTGTACACTGCCCTACATACCACTGACCTCTGTACACTGCCCTACATATTACTGACCTCTGTACACTGCCCTACATATTACTGACCTCTGTACACTGCCCTACATACTACTGACCTCTGTACACTGCCCTACATACTACTGACCTCTGTACACTGCCCTACATACTACTGACCTCTGTACACTGCCCTTCATACTACTGACCTGTACACTGCCCTACATACTACTGACCTCTGTACACTGCCCTTCATACTACTGACCTGTACACTGCCCTACATACTACTGACCCCTGTACACTGCCCTACATACTACTGACCTCTGTACACTGCCCTTACATATTATTGACCTCTGTACACTGCCCTACATACTACTGCCCCCTACACTGCCCTACATACTACTGAACTCTGTACACTGCCCTACATACTACAGACCTCTGTACACTGCCCTACATACTACTGCCCCCTACACTGCCCTACATACTACTGACCTCTGTACACTGCCCTACACACTACTGACCTCTGTACACTGCCCTACATACTACTGACCTCTGTACACTACCCTACATACTACTGACCTCTGTACACTGCCCTACATACTACTGACCTCTGTACACTGCCCTACATACTACTGACCTCTGTACACTGCTCTACATACTACTGACCCCTGTACACTGCCCTACATACTACTGACCTCTGTACAGTGCCCTACATACTACTGCCCTACACACTACTGCCCTACACACTACTGACCTCTGTACACTGCCCTACATACCACTGACCTCTTCACACTGCCCTACATACCACTGACCTCTGTACACTGCCCTACATACCACTGACCTCTTTACACTGCCCTACATACCAATGACCTCTGTACACTGCCCTACATACCACTGACCTCTGTACACTGCCCTACATACCACTGCCCTACATACTACTGACCTCTGTACACTGCCCTACATACCACTGACCTCTGTACACTGCCCTACATACTACTGACCTCTGTACACTGCCCTACATACCACTGACCTCTGTACACTGCCCTACATATTACTGACCTCTGTACACTACCCTACATACAACTCACCTCTGTACACTGCCCTACATATTACTGACCTCTGTACACTGCCCTACATACTACTGACCTCTGTACACTGCCCTACATACCACTGACCTCTGTACACTGCCCTACATATTACTGACCTCTGTACACTGCCCTACATACTACTGACCTCTGTACACTGCCCTACATACCACTGACCTCTGTACACTGCCCTACATATTACTGACCTCTGTACACTGCCCTACATATTACTGACCTCTGTACACTGCCCTACATATTACTGACCTCTGTACACTGCCCTACATACTACTGACCTCTGTACACTGCCCTACATACTACTGACCTCTGTACACTGCCCTACATACTACTGACCTCTGTACACTGCCCTTCATACTACTGACCTGTACACTGCCCTACATACTACTGACCTCTGTACACTGCCCTTCATACTACTGACCTGTACACTGCCCTACATACTACTGACCCCTGTACACTGCCCTGCATACTACTGACCTCTGTACACTGCCCTTACATATTATTGACCTCTGTACACTGCCCTACATACTACTGCCCCCTACACTGCCCTACATACTACTGACCTCTGTACACTGCCCTACATACTACAGACCTCTGTACACTGCCCTACATACTACTGCCCCCTACACTGCCCTACATACTACTGACCTCTGTACACTGCCCTACATACTACTGCCCCCTGTACACTGCCCTACATACTACTGACCTCTGTACACTGCCCTACATACTACTGCCCCCTGTACACTGCCCTACATACTACTAACCTCTGTACACTGCCCTACATACTACTGACCTCTGTAGACTGCCCTACATACTACTGACCTCTGTACACTGCCCTACACCCAGGGCAAATGCCCCACATCTCCTGTAGGGAGAGACAGGATCTGCGCCACCGTAATCACCCACAGTGTGCTAATGAGGAAAGTGGCAGGGTCTGCATCCCTTTAAAAGTGATTAACCCTTTGGGAAAATCTCACCAAAACTGATATGTTTGTTGCAGGTGGTGCCTAAAATCTGATTTGTATTTTTGTGCAGACTTGTGGGAAAATCAGCAGGGTGGATTTAATTTAGATCAAGTCGATTTAAATAACTAGTAAAAAGGCTTGATTTAAATCAACTTGTTTTAAAGCATAATTTTTAAAGAGCAACTATAATTTCTGTCCCGCAGCAGATCCTCCTCTGACCCGCAGTTGACTGAACCAACAGTCCCATTCACTCCCATTCACTTTAAAACAAAATTAAGGTTTCCCATTTAGAATAATAAGCTGTCAGGTTAGTAAAACAGCGATATCAGAACCGATTCAATCATACAGTTTGTAGTGTACATAGATTTGCAAAACAATGGAATAAAGGAATATTCCTGAACTTTGTTTTATCTCATGGTTACTGTGAAATTGTGTGAATGCATCAATGCATGTGCATGTTATCTCAGCTTGCAGAGCTTGGATTCATTGAATGAGTTTACCAAAAATGTAAATATTGCAGAATATACAGCCTCATGCTACATACCTAAGCTCAATTTCATGCTGAATAAACTAAATTATTAATGTATCCTAAATATGTATTAAAATAAATTTGATAAAAATAAAAACAAATCGATTTTAAATAAAAAAAATCAGATTGAAATAAAAAAATCATTTTTTTTTTTTTTTAAATCATTGATTTATATCCACCCTGAAAATCAGTGAGCCAGTCACACAAGCAGGAACTGATATTTCTGGGGGTGTTCAGTACATTGAGTATATGCACATTTGAGTCTTCTTACTCTGGTAAGCCTCCTCGCTAACTGGTGGTGGTTTCATTGTCTGTGTCTTCACTTCCACACTGACGGCACGCGGAATCCCCTTTCTGGCTATATAGTTTTTTTCACTGTTTCTATCTATGGACTGTTATATTCACGGCTTCAAAACCTCTATATGATGGAACACGTACTTTAGTTTGGGTTTGAATTTCACATCACTTTTCACTGTTTTAATTTAATTTTGTGGTCATTTCACATTATATATTAGATTGTATATATGAATTTGTATCATTAAAACATTTTTAAGCGCTGCACAGAATTTTATTTTTCACATATTCCTTGGTTTACACTTGTCTAATGCCCAGTACACACGATCGGACTTTCCGACGGGAAATGTTGGATGTCAGGCTGTTGTCGGAAAATCCGACCGCGTTTATGCTCCATCGGACAATTGTTGTCGGACTTTCTGCCAACAAATGTTGGCTAGCATGTTTTCAAATTTTCCCATTAATTCGGGGTACTTTGTCGCAGTAAGTGGGCTTAGCACTATATGACCATATAGAGTGACCAAACCCCCGTATTTTTTTAATATGTTCAGGTGTTTTTAACTAGCCTTGCAGGAAATGTCATTCTTGAATGCGTGCGCTGTAATATATTTTGTACTGTTTGTAGGTCTTATAGCAGCACCATCTTGAATTTAAACGCATTGTAGGGTGTGCCCCCCAAATATGTTCTTGTATATTGTAATAGACCTTGACCAGGTCTTTTGGGTTGGAACACCCCTAACCCACCTCATTACCTCGTATTTAGTGGCCACCAGTGCATAGGATGTATCCCCTTCAATTCTCCCACATAGAGGAGTTCAGCTCCCATGGTTGAGACAAAGGATCTTCCATTCTATTACAAAAAAAATAAAAAATTTCCACCAACAAATGTGTGTTGTCGGATTTTCCGATCGTGTGTACACAAGTCCGTCGGACAAAAGTCCAAAGTACAAACACGCATGCTCGGAAGAAGAAGTGGTCAGTCTTGTAAACTAGCGTTCGTAATTTAGAATTAACATTTGTGACGTGGCAAATTATGAAATCTCCAAATGCAGCGCACAATTCTCTTCTTCTTTAATGGGATAATAATGAAGCTGCTTTGCTGGTGATACTGATGGAGTTATTGCAAACAAATAATATATCAAGAATAATATTATTATGTTTTTGTTTTTTTTATTTGTGCAAGTTACCACAACACCATTATCCCGTAGTTTATAAGATCAAAGATACAACAGCTCAGCGAAACTGGCCCCCCTACAATCAGCACAAATAAAAACTCAAGTGTGTTTCTTTAGTGCTACGTTTGTGCTGTTTTGTGCCGTAAAAATTTACATTTGTGCTGCTTTTATTTTTAAGATATTAGCAATTGTTTTTTCCAGACTATGACATCACCTAGCCCCCCTACAACGCCCAAATGACACAAAACTGGTCTCGTTGGTTAGTGCTACGTTTGTGCTGTTTTGTGCTGCTAAAAATTCCGTTCTATCTTTTATCGTTTTTGCGTTATTAATGATTTATTAAAGGTCACCAAAGGTCAGTCAGCCCCCCTACAATGCCCAAATGACACAAAACTGGTCTCATTGGTTAGTGCTACGTTTGTGCTGTTTTGTGCTGCTAAAAATTCTGTTCTATCTTTTATCGTTTTTGCGTTATTAATGATTTATTAAAGGTCACCAAAGGTCAGTCAGCCCCCCTACAATGCCCAAATGACACAAAACTGGTCTCATTGGTTAGTGCTACGTTTGTGCTGTTTTGTGCTGCTAAAAATTCCGTTCTATCTCTTATCGTTTTTGCGTTATTAAGGATTTATTAAAGGTCACCAAAGGTCAGTCAGCCCCTCTACAATGCCCAAATGACACGAAACTGGTCTCGTTGGTTAGTGCTACGTTTGTGCTGGTTTGTACTGCTAAAATTTTTATTTGTGCTGTTATGGTTTTTAAGTTATAACAGTTTATTTTTTTTTCAAACCCCACTCACTTTGCCCACCCTACAATCAGCACAAATAAAAATTCAAGTGTGTTTCTTTACTGCTACATTTGTGCTGTTTTGTGCTGCTAAAATTTCCGTTCTACCTTTTATCGTTTTTGCGTTATTAATGATTTATTAAAGGTCACCGAAGGTCACTCAGCCTCCCTACAACACCCAAATGACACGAAACTGGTCTCGTTGGTTATTGCTACGTTTGTGCTCTTTTGTGCTGCTAAAATTTCCGTTCTATCTTTTATCGTTTTTGTGTTACTAATGATTTATTAAAGGTCACCAAAGGTCAGTCAGCCCCCCTACAACGCCCAAATGACACAAAACTGGTCTCGTTGGTTAGTGCTACATTTGTGCTGTTTTGTGCTGCTAACATTTCCGTTCTATCTATTATCGTTTTTGCGTTATTAATTATTTATTAAAGGTCACCAAAGGTCACTCAGCCCCCCTATAATGCCCAAATGACACAAAACTGGTCTCGTTGGTTAGTGCTACGTTTGTGCTGTTTTGTGCTGCTAAAAATTCCGTTCTATCTTTTATCGTTTTCGCGTTATTAATGATTTATTAAAGGTCACCAAAAGTCAGTCAGCCCCCCTACAACACCCAAATGACACAAAACTGGTCTCGTTGGTTAGTGCCTCATTTGTGCTGGTTTGTGCTGCTAAAATTTTTATTTGTGCTGTTATGGTTTTTTAGTTATAACAGCTTGTTTTTATATTTGTGCTTTTTTGTGTTATAATAATAAAAATTTGTGCTGCTTTTATTTTTAAGATAATAACAATTAGTTTTTTCCAGATGATGACATCACCCCGCCCTCCTGTCACGTTCCTGGTTAGTGAGCTCCTGGTTAGAAAGCAGCCATGGGAGCACAGTGAGGTATGAGTGCCTGTGATCAGTCCAGTAGACTGCGTGGTGGCAGCAGTCAGCAGGTGGATGTGGCGGCAGAACCAGCTGGTGGCAGATGAGCTGGCACTGAGCTTGGCTGGTGGCAGACTGTGGGTAAGCAGCTGGAAGCAGGAGACAGATGAGACCTTGCTGGGCTGAAGAGCTGTAGCAGGCTGGATGAGCAGGATGCAGGGTCAGATGAGCCGGATCCATAATGGTCAGGCAGATCAGGCATAGACGGCACACAACAGGATAGTCGGGTCACAAGCCAAGTCAGTAACAGGAGGTAGATCAGGCAAGAAGAGAAGGCAGAAGCAGAATCCAGAGACAAGCCAAGGTCAGGGCAGGTAGCAGTCAAACGGAGGTCAGGAGCAAGCTGGGTTAGGATCAGAGGTCAAACACAGGAATCAGGAATGAACACACAGAAGCAGCACACCAAATTGCAGCCTGTTTAAATAGTCTGTCTGGTGCCAGCATTGGTGACAGGCTCACGCTCATCTGCCCAGCCAGTTGCCAGTCTGCGCATGCGCATATGTATGTACAGTGAGACATCATTTGTGCTATGCGAAAGCCTTCCCTGACACCCCCTACAACAGCCAAACAAAATGAAAATGGGCTGGTTGGTTAGTGCCACGTTGGTTTGTGCCTATTTACTTTCCATTCTATCTCCTTTTGTTTTTTAGTTATTGTTGATTTATTAAAGGTCACCAAAGGTTACCCAGCCCCCCTACAAGAGACAAAGGGCATGAAACTGGGCTGGTTGGTGCCTCCTTTGTGCTGGTTTGTGCTGTTTAAATATCAGTTCTACCACTTTTTGTTTTTCAGTTATTTACTATTTAACGCGTTTAACAGCGTCTCTATGCATGAGGCCTTATAGTATCTAATAACATGGGATGCCAAGTGGGTGGGGTTTGATCAAATAAAAACAAACTTACAATTAAGAAATCAAAGCAGCACACATAATAATTTTAACAGCACAAACGCAGCTCTAACCAACCAACCCAGTTTCATGTGTAGGGGGGGCTGAGTGACCTTTGGTGACCTTTAATAAATAGTAAATAACTGAAAAACGAAAAGCGGTAGAACTGATATTTAAACAGCACAAAGGAGGCACCAACCAGCCCAGTTTCATGCCTTTTGTCTCTTGTAGGGGGGCTGGGTAACCTTTGGTGACCTTTATTAAATAACTGAATAATTTGGGGGTTCAAACAATAACTGAAAAACAAAAGGAGATAGAATGGAAAGTAAATAGGCACAAACCAACACAAACGTGGCACTAACCAACCAGCCCGTTTTCATTTTGTTTGGCTGTTGTAGGGGGTGTCAGGGAAGGCTTTTGCATAGCACAAATGATGTCTCCCTGTACATACATATGTGCATGCGCAGACTGACAACTGGCTGGGCAGATGAGCGTGAGCCTGTCACCAATGCTGGCACCAGACAGACTATTTAAACAGGCTGCAATTTGGTGTGCCGCTTCTGTGTGTTCATTACTGATTCCTGTGTTTGACCTCTGATCCTAACCCAGCTTGCTCCTGACCTCCGTTTGACTGCTACCTGCCCTGACCTTGGCTTGTCTCTGGATTCTGCTTCTGCCTTCTCTTCTTGCCTGACCTACTTCCTGTTGCTGACTTGGCTTGTGACCCGACTATCCTGTTGTGTGCCGTCTATGCCTGATCTGCCTGACCATTATGGACCCGGCTCATCTGACCCTGCATCCTGCTCATCCAGCCTGCTAAAGCTCTTCGGCCCAGCAAGGTCTCATCTGTCTCCTGCTTCCAGCTGCTTACCCACAGTCTGCCACCAGCCAAGCTCAGTGCCAGCTCATCTGCCACCAGCTGGTTCTGCCGCCACATCCACCTGCTGACTGCTGCCACCATGCAGTCTACTGGACTGATCACAGGCACTCATACCTCACTGTGCTCCTATGGCTGCTTTCTACCCAGAAGCTCACTAACCAGGTACGTGACAGGAGAGCGGGGTGATGTCATCATCTGGAAAAAACAAATTGCTAGTATCTTAAAAAAAGCAGCACAAATTTTTATTATTATGACACAAAAAAGCACAAATATAAAAACAAGCTGTTATAACTAAAAAAACCATAACAGCACAAATAAAAATTTTAGCAGCACAAACCAGCACAAATGAGGCACTAACCAACGAGACCAGTTTTGTGTCATTTGGGTGTAGTAGGGGGGCTGAGTGACCTTTGGTGACCTTCAAAAAAATCATTAATAACGCAAAAACGATAAAAGATAGAACATAAATTTAAACAGCACAAAACAGTACAAATGTAGCACTAAAGAAACACACTTGAGTTTTTATTTGTGCTGATTGTAGGGGGGGTAAAGTGAGTGGGGTTTGAAAAAAAAAATCTGTTATAACTTAAAAACCATAACAGCACAAATAAAAATTTTAGCAGCACAAAACAGCACAAATGTAGCACTAACCAATGAGACCAGTTCCGTGTCATTTGGGTGTTGTAGGGGGGCTAAATGACCTTCGGTGACCTTTAATAAATCATTAATAACGCAAAAACGATAAAAGGTAGAACGGAAATTTTAGCAGCACAAAACAGCACAAATGTAGCACTAAAGAAACACATTTGAATTTTTATTTGTGCTGATTGTAGGGTGGGCAAAGTGAGTGGGGTTTGAAAAAAAAATAAACTGTTATAACTTAAAAACCATAACAGCACAAATAAAAATTTTAGCAGCACAAACCAGCACAAACGTAGCACTAACCAACGAGACCAGTTTCGTGTCATTTGGGCATTGTAGAGGGGCTGACTGACCTTTGGTGACCTTTAATAAATCATTAATAACGCAAAAACGATAAAAGATAGAACGGAAATGTTAGCGGCACAAAACAGCACAAACGTAGCACTAACCAACGAGACCAGTTTTGCGTCATTTGGGCATTGTAGGGGGGCTGACTGACCTTTGGTGACCTTTAATAAATCATTAATAACGCAAAAACTATAAGAGATAGAACGGAATTTTTAGCAGCACAAAACAGCACAAACGTAGCACTAACCAACGAGACCAGTTTTGTGTCATTTGGGCATTGTAGGGGGGCTGACTGACCTTTGGTGACCTTTAATAAATCATTAATAACGCAAAAACGATAAAAGATAGAACGGAATTTTTAGCAGCACAAGACAGCACAAACGTAGCACTAACCAACGAGACCAGTTTTGTGTCATTTGGGCATTGTAGGGGGGCTAGGTGATGTCATAGTCTGGAAAAAACAATTGCTATTATCTTAAAAATAAAAGCAGCACAAATGTAAATTTTTACGGCACAAAACAGCACAAACGTAGCACTAAAGAAACACACTTGAGTTTTTATTTGTGCTGATTGTAGGGGGGGTAAAGTGAGTGGGGTTTGAAAAAAAAAATCTGTTATAACTTAAAAACCATAACAGCACAAATAAAAATTTTAGCAGCACAAAACAGCACAAATGTAGCACTAACCAACGAGACCAGTTTCGTGTCATTTGGGTGTTGTAGGGGGGCTGACTGACTTTTGGTGACCTTTAATAAATCATTAATAACGTGAAAACGATAAAAGATAGAACCGAAATTTTAGCAGCACAAACGTAGCACTAACCAATGAGACCAGTTTCGTGTCATTTGGGTGTTGTAGGGGGGCTAAATGACCTTCGGTGACCTTTAATAAATCATTAATAACGCAAAAACGATAAAAGGTAGAACGGAAATTTTAGCAGCACAAAACAGCACAAATGTAGCACTAAAGAAACACATTTGAATTTTTATTTGTGCTGATTGTAGGGTGGGCAAAGTGAGTGGGGTTTGAAAAAAAAATAAACTGTTATAACTTAAAAACCATAACAGCACAAATAAAAATTTTAGCAGCACAAACCAGCACAAACGTAGCACTAACCAACGAGACCAGTTTCGTGTCATTTGGGCATTGTAGAGGGGCTGACTGACCTTTGGTGACCTTTAATAAATCATTAATAACGCAAAAACGATAAAAGATAGAACGGAAATGTTAGCGGCACAAAACAGCACAAACGTAGCACTAACCAACGAGACCAGTTTTGCGTCATTTGGGCATTGTAGGGGGGCTGACTGACCTTTGGTGACCTTTAATAAATCATTAATAACGCAAAAACTATAAGAGATAGAACGGAATTTTTAGCAGCACAAAACAGCACAAACGTAGCACTAACCAACGAGACCAGTTTTGTGTCATTTGGGCATTGTAGGGGGGCTGACTGACCTTTGGTGACCTTTAATAAATCATTAATAACGCAAAAACGATAAAAGATAGAACGGAATTTTTAGCAGCACAAAACAGCACAAACGTAGCACTAACCAACGAGACCAGTTTTGTGTCATTTGGGCGTTGTAGGGGGGCTAGGTGATGTCATAGTCTGGAAAAAACAATTGCTATTATCTTAAAAATAAAAGCAGCACAAATGTAAATTTTTACGGCACAAAACAGCACAAACGTAGCACTAAAGAAACACACTTGAGTTTTTATTTGTGCTGATTGTAGGGGGGCCAGCTTCGCTGAGCTAGATACAACTATGTTGGTGTCCCTTGTCAATTTTACATTGTATTTTTTAAAATGTAACTGCCTACTCCCTAAATGTAATTTGATGTAAAACACATAGCCAAGTATTATTCTCCACAATTTTTTTATTGTGCATTAAAAAAATTTTTTAAAAAAAATTAAACATGCTATCTGCCAATAGAACTTAACCAAAAAGTGCATTCTATGCATCCAAAAATATAGAAAATATACCAAATCAAATCATTATTTAACCAAAAAAATAATGTCAAAGCAATAACTCCAAGGCCAATAATAAATAACATGTTATCTCCTCCGATTCCGCAACATGTCTGGTTGACGAACGGCCGTTCAGAAACGAACTGAAAAGCACGAAATGAAAAGCGCTAAATGAAAAACGCGAAAAGAAAAGCACGAATCAACACTCACCAAACTTCTACTAACACGAAATTAGCAGAAGGAGCCCAAAGGATGGCGCTAAAGAGCTGAAAAACCACGTAGTACGTCTAGTACATCACTACGTTCGGAATTGCTGGCCAACATTTGTGTGACCGTGTGTATGCAAGACAAGTTTGAGCCAACACCCTTCGGACAAAATTCCACTGTTTTGTTGGCGGAAAGTCTGATCGTGTGTACGAGGCATTAGTGTTGTGCTGGCTGCTATTTGATATACGTTTGCATGTCAGCACGATATACACCAATTTTTCTATGTGTTCAGTACAATAGATGTGTACAGAAGGCCTCCAGGTTGCCATATTGCATTGGATTGCACAGAAAATTACAGCGCTGCATTTAAAAAAATGAACCTTTGTTAAAAACATTTATTACAACATAACTTGTGTGACAATTGTATATGCTTTATTTTTTTTTATTTACTATTTTTTTTTTCCCCCACAAAAGTGGAGTTACCCTTTAAGCGCTGCCAGCCCTGCCAAAGTCGCCAGCAATTGGCTTTCCTTAATGTTGAATAGCTGTGTCCCCCTGCCACAAGCTGAAACTCCTTGCTTCCACCCCACAACATTACAGGACTCAGCACTCATGTAGAGGTCAGAGGGAGAAATCACAGCGCGCATTGGGGGACACAGATAGGTATTCAACATTCCCAGAAATGTTGAATGTAGACATCGTCTGTGGCAGCAGCTTGGACTTGCAATTTGAACTTGCCACCAGCTAGAGAAGTAAGTATTCGGTCTTCTCTTGCAGGGAGTTCCGCTTTACAAATTTCAGGTTAAGCGGCAGTGTAAATCTTTGTTACACATCCATTGACCTTTGTTATGGGTTTGAATTAACAGGTACTGAGACATTTAAAAAGAGGTAATTACATATCTTAGGATTACTTGCACTTCCTCTGTAACAACAGGTATTACAAAGCAGAAAGTATTTTTTTGTTGGTTTAACTTATCCAGAATTAGGAAGTTCAAACAAACGATGTCCTTGTTGTAGCATTTGGAAGGGGATATTTTAACCTAAACCTTGGTTTTGACTTTGTTTGAAGAACAATCTGCTGACCACATCAGCTGCAAAAGCAATGCGATTTCTATTGCAGTTTCAGGAGGCCCTTTGAGTAAATTTAGGGAAGCAAATCATAGGCAGGTACAAAAGACCCAAATTAAAGCGGATCTTCACCCATTTTTTAATCAGCATCTCGGTGGCTTCTAAAAGCAGCACCGAGTGCCATATGGAGCTTTTTATTTTATTTTTTTTACCTACCTTACGTTATATGTTTTTCCTTTCTTCTGTCCCTGCGGCTGTGGGCGTGGAGTTTGCGGGTATTGTCGTCATATCCTTCGTTCCCGGCAATGTCTCCTGGGATCTCATTGTCTTTCATCCCAGGAGACATTGCGGATAACCTCCGCCAAATCTCGTGAGACTTTTTGGTTGCCATCAAAACGGGGCGGGAACTTCCGACGCCGACGCCCGTTGTCATGGCAACCCAGAATCAGACGGCGATGATACTGGGCATGCGCGGGAACGAGCGGTAAATGCTGGGAGGACAGCATTCACCGCATCCCGGAAATTCATGCTTGTGGGTTTCAAATGCCCACAACGAAGATGGGAACCGCTGTCTGTGATTTTTAAAAGTTATTCTTTGCAACGAAATCGCCCACAATCGGACTTACTTCACAGAACATGTGAGTAAATTATCATGATTAGAAAAGTTTCTGAATGAACTCCTAAAAAAAAAAACGTTAGTTGGGTGAAGATCCGCTTTAATACAGCTCTGTATTTATTATGCAAGCAATTGTAAGTACCCAAATTTGATTTGGTATCAGTCTCTTGCAATTCCCTTTATAGCAGAGTTTGTACTGGGCGTGGAAACAAAAGTACAAAAATCTAATTGGTTGTGCTGCAGTGCTTATGTGCTAACAAGTAGGAAGCTGATTGGAGGTAAGTGCAGAGTGACAGAGATATGAACTCATCAGTCTGCTGCTTCCCCTTTCATCATCCAATCACAGGCTGGGGGAGGGATAAGACCTGTAATAGTTATTCAGCTGCGTGAGACAAAGATCTGGTCCCCCTACCCAGCCAGACAAGGCTGCGCTGTGTGACATAGCTGAGTGAAGGACCTCACTTCTGTCCCAGTGAATATCCCCAGTGGGCACAAAGAGCAATAAAAACTTGACAGGGTTGTTACTTCTCTCCACCCAGCTAATTTGCTGCTGGATTGCTTTTAAAGGCGGTGGGAGGAGTTGCCCCCCCTCCTCCTGACACCCGCTGGTACCTCTCTGGGATCTTCGTCCCACTGGAGAACCCAGAACTGCAGCCGGCGGCTCTACCGACTTTCCATAGAGCCCATGGAGGACCAGAGGGTCTCCGATGGGCTCTATTGTATAGGAAACCGGAAGCGACGAGTACTGTTGTCACTTCCCAGAAGTAAACAGCGCCATTTTAAAATCTTGAAAGTATTTGATCACACAAATCTTGGTTTGATCAGATGCTTCTAGGGCAGAGGAGTTATCTGGGGTCTAATAGATAGTGTGAAGCGCCGTCCAATGAGTTCTGAAGCATTTTGCTAAATATGAGCAGATAATATTGCCCGAAACACTTCAGTTGACAGCAGCAGATTCCAAATGCAAATAGCACACTTGAAATTAAATCTGGACCTTTTATCGGCTCCTTGTAAATGGGATAATGAGGGAATAACACACACCTGGCCATGGGACAGCTGAGCAGTCAATTGTCCCATTACTTTTGGTCCCTTAAAAAGTGGGAGGCACATATACAAACTGTTGTAATTCCTACACCATTCACCTGATTTGGATGTAAATACCCTCAAATTAAAGCTGAAAGTCTACAGTTAAAACACATCTTGTTTGTTTCATTTCAAATCCATTGTGGTGGTGTATAGAGCCAAAAAGATTAGAATTGTGTTGATGTCCCAATATTTATGGACCTGACTGTAGATCCCCTTGCAGTGATTTCCTCAATCTGTCCACATGATAGCTGGGGACTGAGAATATTTCCCTCAATAACCACTTGACCATTGGGCACTTAATCCCCCTTCCTAACCAGACCAATTTTCAGATTTCAGTGCTCTCACACTTTGAATGACAATTACTCAGTCATGCAACACTGTAACCATATGAAATTTTTGTACTTTTTTCACACACATAGAGCTTTCTTGTGGTGGTATTTAATCACCACTGGGTTTTTTATTTTTTGCGCTATAAATGAAAAAAGACCGAAAATTCTGTAAAAAAAAAATACATTTTTCTTTGTTTCTGTTATAAAATTTTGAAAATTAGTAATTTTTCATAATAAATTTTATACTGCTACATATCCTTGGTAAAAACAATTCAAATTGGTGTATATTTTTTGGTCTTTGTGAAAGTTATAGAGTCTAGACGCTATGGTGCCAATCACTGAAAATTGATCACACCTGAAGTACTGACTGCCTAGCTCATTTCTTGAGACCCTAATAAGCCAGGACAGTACAAATACCCCCCCAAATGACCCCTTTTTGGAAAGTAAACGTTCAAAGGTATTTAGAAAGAGGCATGGTGAGTTTTTTGAAGTAATTTTTTCCTACAATTCTTTGCAAAATCAATATTTTTTTTCTTTTTTCACAAAAGTGTCATATTATCAGGTTATTTCTCACACACAACATATGAATGCCACAAATTACACCCCAAAATAGATTATACTACTCCTCCTGAGTACGGCAATACCACATGTGTGAGACTTTTACACACCGTGGCCACATACAGAGGCCCAACATGCAGGGAGCACCATCAGGCGTTCTAGGAGCATAAATTACACATCTAATTTCTTGACTACCTCTTGTACTTTTGAAGGCCCTGGAGCGCCAGGACAATACAAACGCCCAAAAAATGACCCCATTATGGAAAGAAAACACCCCAACGTATAATCTATGAGGCATATCGAGTCTTTTGAACATGTAATTTTTTTCTACAAGTTTTTGGAAAATGTGGAAAGTACACAAAGTTGTCCATTTTTATAATAATTCTAACACACGGAATGTACATGGCAAAAATTACACCCCAAAATAGATTCTCCTACTCCTCCCGAGTATGCAGCAAAAAGGGATCTGACCCGGAGTAGCGAACAGATAAGGTATGCCACATCCCATAATATAGAAAAACGAACAATGGGTTCCCCTGAGGTGGGATTTTGAAGGCATTACCAAAAAAGGTTCATAGTATGTATAAAAAAAGAATATTTTATTACAAAATACACACACATAATACAAAGATACACCAAGTGACAAAATCAACTCAAACATTAAAAATGCATAGAAACAAATGCATCGAGGACAGCATGTGGGGGACAAAAAATAATCACAATAGACGAACAGTTAAGCATAGGATGGGGTAGGTCTCACTAAACCGACGCGTTTCGGAAAGTCCTTCGTCAAGGTTTGACAAGTGAGGTTTATCATCCAATGCAAGTGTTACAAAGAGATTCAAAGCAAATAATCAGCTCTACTGTGGTATCCCAGGCCGTGTGTAATTCCAGAGGATCCAATTATAGGTAGATGGAGTGCTAGGAGAGGTTCATGTGGAGGGCACCATTTCCCTAGATGCTGAGACACGTCACGTCCAAATTAGGGCGCAACGTCTGTGCATGGGCTGGGGTCCACAGAAATCTTCGGACCTGGGAACTGGAGCCAACAAAAACACCTACAGGGTGTAACGTAGGGAGAGGGGAGGAGGGCACGGAGGGCACCTTGCTGACCATCAGACAGACATCAGAAAAGAGATTTTAGCAGCTAGGAGCCCAGCGTGAGTGCAGCATCCTCCTCCGATCACACTCCTCCCGAGTATAACAATACCACATCTGTGAGACTTTTACGCAGCCTGGCCACATACAGAGGTCAAACATGCAGGGAGCACCATCAAGCATTGTAGGGGCATAAATTTCAAATCTAATTTGACTACCTATTACACTTTGAGGCACTGTAGTGGCATGGATGAGCCGTGGATGGGGATGGCTAAGCATGGTTGAGCCATGAATGTGGATGGCTGGGTATGGCTGAGCCATGAATGTGGATGGTTGGGTATGGCTGAGTATGGATGGGATGGCTGAGTATGGCTGGTTGGGCATGGATGGGATGGCTGGGTATGGCTGGGTCGGGTATGGTTGAGTATAGATGGGATGGCTGAGTATGGTTGGGTATCGATGGGATGGCTGGATCAGGTATGGCTGAGTATGGCTGGGTCAGGTATGGCTGAGGCTGGGTATGGCTGAGTGTGGATGGGATGGCTGGGTATGGCTGAGTATGGACGGATGGATGAGTATTGCTGAGTATGGATGGATGGATGAGTATTGCTGAGCATGGATGAATGGATGAGTATTGCTGAGCATGGATGGATGGATTAGTATTGCTGAGTATGAATGGATGGATGAGTAGGAATGGCTGAGCATGGATGGATGGATGAGTATTTCTGAGTATGTGTGGATGAGTATTGCTGAGTATGGATGAGTATGGATGGATGGATGAGTATTGCTGGGATGGATGGATGAGTATTGCTGGGATGGATGAGTATTGCTTGGATGGATGAGTATTGATGAGTATTGCTGGGATGGATGGGTATTGATGAGTATTGCTGGGATGGATGGATGTTGATGAGTATTGCTGGGATGGATGAGTATTGATGAGTATTGCTGGGATGAATTAGTGCAGGAATGGGCACAGATAAGCGCTGTGGGCATTACACATCCAGCCCACAGCGCTGCAGCACTTGATCTCTCCCCTCTCTGCTCACACTGTACCGATCGGTACAGAGAGGGGAGAGATGAACCGGACGTTACACCGGTTCGTTTACAAGTGGTTGCTTCATCATTTGATGGAGCGATCACGTGGTAAATGGCTGCTATCAGCAGCCATTTACCATGATGCGCCGGGTTCGGTCACAGATATTCCTGGTCGCGCGCGGGAGCAAGATTCTGGGAGGACGTCCATGGACGCCCTCCCAGAATAAGCCGACCACACTGCAGCCGTCTTTCGGCTATGGCCCGGTCGGCATGTGGTTAATTAAGAAAACAACAACCTGCTGAATATCACAGGTCACTTTTCAGAGTAGATCACCCCGACAACTCCAAGTATTAGCCAACGTGGCTCATGTGGGCACTCCCTGTATCTGCCGGCAACATTCAGTCCAGCACAATCTCCTCTAGCAACAACTTTTGTGCAAAGGTGAAGTGGCTTACGGCATAGACTCCATGACTCCACAAGGTACACACATTTGTAATCCAAACTATTGTGAAAAGTGCAATTCCACATTTCACCAGTAGTATCTGGGATCAGGCAAGATTAAAGTGGAGACATTTTTTTTTGCTTACCCTTTAATCTCTGTTGCTATGTGGAGCCAAATCTTCCCCTTCCCCTTTATTTACATTTTTTGCTGACATCTCGCACTGTTTAGTATTAACATCTGGGTGCCAATTGTGTTATATGTAGTGTGTCATGTTTTTGTTTTAAAATATTTTTTTTTGTAACATTTTAAACATGTTTTTAAAAATTATTTTTAAAGAAATATTTTTGCCATTATTATTTTTTGGGTTTTTTTCTGTGCCTTTACATTTTTTTTAATGGCTTTCTATTCCTTTTTTTTACAAATAATTAATTTCATTATTGTTTTTATATTAATTTTTATTTTTCTATTACAGATTAAATGTTATTCTGAACGTCAGAACGCTTTGTTATTTTCGATAAAATGTTTTCCTCAGTTGCCAGGTATCGATTTAAAAAAAAATAAAATAATTTTTGTTACAAAATATCTTTTTATATCATCTCTCCTCCATTCCTCCATTCCGACATTACTCCCTCCCTACCACCTCCCTACTCCCTCCTCCCTTCCTCCCTCCCTCCTCCCTACCACCTCCCTACTCCTTCCTCCCTACTCCCTCCTCCCTACCAGCTCCCTCCTCCCTACCAGGTCTTCTCCGTACAACCTCCCTCCTCCCTCCTACCTCCCTCCTCCTTCCCTCCTCCTCTCTACCACCTCCCTCCTCCCTACCATGTCTCTCCTCTGTACAACCTCCCTACTCCCTCCTCCCTCCTCCCTACCACCTCCCTCCCTCCCCCTCCCTCCTCCTCTCTACCATCTCCCTCCTTCCTCCCTCCCTCCCTCCTCCTCTCTACCACCTCCCTCCTCCCTACCACCTCCCTACTCCCTTCCTCCCTCCCTCCTCCCTACCACCTCCCTACTCCCTCCCTCCCTCTTCCTCACTACCACCTCCCTACTCCTTCCTCCCTACTCCCTCCTCCCTACCAGCTCCCTCCTCCCTACCAGGTCTCTCCTCCGTACAACCTCCCTACTCCCTCCTCCCAACCACCTACCCCCCTCCTCCCTCCCTCCTCTTCTCTACCACCTCCCTCCTCCCTACCACATCTCTCCTCCGTACAACCTCCCTACTCCCTCCTCCCTACCACGTCTCTCCTCCGTACAACCTCCCTACTCCCTCCTCCCTACCACCTCCCTCCCTCCTCTCTCCCTCCTCCTCTCTACCACCTCCCTCCTTCTTCCCTCCCTCCTCCTCTCTACCACCTCCCTCCTCCCTACCACCTCCCTACTCCCTCCTCCCTATCACCTCCCTCCTCCCTACCACGTCTCTCCTCTGTACAACCTCCCTACTCCCTCCTCCCTACCACCTCCCTACTCCCTACCACTTCCCTCCTCCCTCCCCCCTCCTCCTGACATCTCGCACTGTTTAATATTAACATCTGGGTGCCCATTGTGTTATATGTAGTGTGTCGTGTTTTTGTTTTAAAATTAATTTTTATTTTTTATTTTTTGTAAACATTTTAAACATTTTTTGTCAATTTTTTTCTTTTTTTGGTACAATTTGTATTTCTTTAATTTGATTTTATTTTTCTTATCTTTTATATCTGCAATATTTTTGCCATATTATTTTTTGTTTTTTAGTAATTTATTTATTTATTTTCTCTACCATGTATGTGCCTTTACGATTTTTTTTTAAGGGCTTTCTATTGCTTTTTTTTAATAATTCATTTTATTATTGTTTTTATATTAATTTTTATTTTTCTATTACAGATTAAATTTTATTCTGAACGTCAGAACACTTTGTTATTTTTGGTAAAATAACTGTTTTCCTCAATTGCCAGGTATCGATTTAAAAAAATAAAATAATTTTTGTTACAATATATCTTTTATATCATCTCTCCTCCATTCCTCCATTCCGACATTACTCCCTCCCTATCACCTCCCTACTCCCTCCTCCCTTCTTCCCTTCCTCCCTCCCTCCTCCCTACCACCTCCCTACTCTTTCCTCCCTACTCCCTCCTCCCTACCAGCTCCCTCCTCCCTACCAGGTCTCTCCTCCGTACAACCTCCCTACTCCCTCCTCCCTCCTCCCTACCACCTCCCTCCCTCCTCCCTCCCTCCTCCTCTCTACCACCTCCCTCCTCCCTACCACGTCTCTCCTCCGTACAACCTCCCTACTCCCTCCTCCCTCCTCACTACCACCTCCCTCCCTCCTCCCTCCCTCCTCCTAACATTACTCCCTCCCTACCACCTCCCTACTCCTCCCTCCCTACTCCCTCCTCCTTTCCTCCCTCCCTCCTCCCTTCCACCTCCCTGCTCCCTCCCTCCTCCTCCCTACCACCTCCTTACTCCCTCCTCCCTACCACGTCTCTCCTCTGTACAACCCCCCTACTCCCTCCTCTCTACCACCTCCCTCCTCCCTCCTTCATAACACCTCCCTACTCCCTCCTACCTACCACCTCCCTCCTCCCTACCACGTCTCTCCTCCGTACAACCTCCCTCCTCCCTACTCCCTCCTTCCTACAACCTCCCTCTTCCCTACCACCTCCCTACTCCCTCCCTCCTCTTGACATCTCACACTGTTTAGTATTAACATCTGGGTGCCCATTGTGTTATATGTAGTGTATTTTTTGTAAACATTTTATTAATTTTTTCCCCTGCTCCAATAGAGATAAGTATTCCCCTCATGTAGGCTTTATGGGCCTCCCATAAGGTGGAATCCGTTGTTTTCCCTGTTTCATTGTGCACAAAGTATAGTTCTATTTCTTTCTGTAAAATATCAACTATTTTATCATCTTGTAGCAGGTTTTCATTCAGTCGCCATGTGAACGGTTGTCTTTGGGTCTCAGATGCCTTCATCCTCATTATGACTGGGGCGTGATCTGAAAGTGAGGTTATTTCGATCTTGGTATCACTTATCAGATCCAACATTCTGTGGTCTACCATAATATAATCTAACCTTGAGTAGGTCCCGCGCACAGGGGAAAAAAAGGAATAGTCCCGCTCATCAGCGTGTTGCACCGTCCAAACATCCATTAGTTGACATTGATGCAATCTGCGTCTGATAGCGTTTAATGCAGCCCTGCCTGTCCCCTGCGCGCGGGACGTACTGTCCTGAGAAGGATTCAGGCAAAAGTTAAAATCCCCCGCCAAGATGACCTCTCCTGTCTTGAAATCCATTAATCTACTCAATACTCGGTTTAGAAAACTTATTGAGTTTTTATTTGGGCAATAGACATTTGCCAAGGTGAGTGTCTTATCTCCCAGTTTCCCCTTCAGGAACAGGTAACGACCCTCCGGGTCTGTCATTCTGTCCGTCAGTGAAAACGTTGTCACCTTCGCAAACCCGATAGACACTCCCTTAGCTCTCCTAATCGGAGAATCACTGTAGAACCAAATTGGGAAGTCTTTAGAATAAAGTTTAATGCAGGTTTCCTGGACTAGATGGGTCTCCTGTAGGAATGCCACATCCGCTTGATAATGCTGGAGTTCTTTTAAAATTTTGTGTCTCCTGGTGGGGGAGTTCAGCCCTCTGACGTTATATGTCAGGAAATTAGTTACTGTCATTTATGATGGTCTGAAGAGGGCCCACACTTCAAAGCAATAGCCTGCTTTTTAAAGGGGCAATTTGTTCAACCCTGCAAGATAGAGCATCCCCCCCACCCCATAATCCTACCCCCCCTCCCAAAGGCTGTACTTCAGCCAAAAATTCACAGATGGGAGAACAAGTCAATCCCATCTTGCAAACGTCTTCACCCAGTGTTGGGCTCCAACCGCAACCACCTGTGTCCTCGTCCCTCTCCCCCGCTGTGTCTCGGGGGGTAAGAGGGGCGGGAGTGAGCGCGAAAGGTGGCATTTACTCACCCCCTTGCCCTACCTCCTTCCTGAGAAGCTTAGGCCCCCCTCCTCCCTCCCCTCCCAATTTAGCTCCCCCACTCTATTCTTAATTTGAATTAAGGTTTGAGAGTCCCCCAGTTAGTAAGGATGATCCTCTAGACCTGTCAAAGTTCTTCTCTCTTTCCTTTCTTTTTTTTCCCCTTCTCCTTTCCATTCCTTTCCCCCTTCCTTACTCTCCCATCCTTTTCCTATCTTCCCCTCTTTCCCTTCTTCCTAGAGAATATTTGGAGTCTCGGCAAAAATCTTGAAGGTCTTCTGGGAGCTTTAGTCTAACTGTTCTTCCTTCTTTCTTCACCAATAAGGCTGCTGGGAACCCCCAACTATATTTAATGTTAGCCGCCCTTAATTGCTCCAACAGCGGTTTTAGTTGGCGTTTCCAAGCCAAAGTCCCTGCTGATAGGTCAAAGAATATTTGTAGATCCGTATTCTCGAATTTCACTGGGGAGATTACTCTAAATTTTCCCCAAATCCTGGCATTGTCTTCGTAGAAATGAAATTTGACAATGACGTCTCTGGGGATTTCCTCTCTCAGGCCAGGGGGTTTGCTAACCCTATGGACACAATCAATCTTGAGGTCTTCATCTGGGCCTCTGTCCAGGATGGGATTAAATATTTTTTTCAGTTTGTACAATGGGTCTTCTCCTTGCTGTCACGGTAATGCTCTAATCCTGAGTTTCTGACAACGGCTTTGATTTTCTTGCTCTTCTAGTTTATATAATATATCACGGTGATCATTTTGCATTCTCCTCATTTGCGTTTTTAAATCTGATATTTCTTGGGACTGTTTTCCAGATACTTCCTCCACTTCTTTAACTCTTCTCAGTAAGTGGCCCATATCCATCCTGACATTAGAAATTTCTGCTTTAATCAAGTTCTCTAATTTCTCGAACATTTCCATCATTTCAGTTTTTGTTGGGATAAGGGCCATCTTCCTTTGTTCTTCCATTATGCTGGAATCAGGTTCCCCCTCTGGGTCCAATTCTTCTCTGGATTTTTCACTATGATCCGCTTTAAGTTTTGCTAGTTCTTTCTTCTTTTCCTTTGCACCCGTTTGCTTCCTTTCCAGCCCCAGGCTTTTTGAGCATGCGTCCTTAAGGTATTTCTGGATTGTACTCGTGTTTAGGCTCTCTTTAGGGGTCTTGGGCTCTGTTGCTTTTTGTGATCGACCTCTCATGCTCTCTTTTGTTGACTTCCACCCTTCCCTGATAATCGAGTATTATTTGAGGAGCCAACAAAGTTTAACCCCCCCAAGAAATCCGTCGCTTCCCCTTGCCCCTTGCCCTCTGCTCCAAGGGCAAAAAATAAAAAAGGAAAAAAACAGTTCAAACTCAGACTGAGCAAAGCCCAGATCTATTTACACAGATCATGTGTAATGGAGGGAAAGCCCATTAAGTAGCTCGGCTACGGGGGCGTGGCCGGGATGTGAGCCGGGAAAGACGTGTCTCTCTAGAGCTCCGTGCACATCCGTCTTAAACATCTATTTCTCCCACTGTCACAGACCGGGACCGCAGCACAACACCTCCGGAGGGGCTCTGGACATTGCTGGGAGCTTGATCATGTCCTCAAAAGGTCGGGGTAAGTCCCTGAAAGACCCGAAAATACAGCGCCCGGGGAAGGGGCGGGCCGCAGATTCTCCCGGCGCCATCTTGCCCAAGGCGTCCGGAGCTCAGCACGGACGGGAGCAGGGACAGAGCCCGCGCACAGTGCCTGCAGCTATGCAATCTCTTACTGAAGAACAAGAAGGGTCGCTCCATGATAATCTTATCGCCGCAGCACCTGACACAATAACAAAACCCATCCTGGAAGCCATAGAAGGCTTTAAAACCATGCTGATGGTGCGGGTGGAGCATATGGCATCAGAATGTACACTGATCCGCCATGATCTAGATAAAATTAGAGGGCGGCTAACAGAGGCAGAGAGTAGGATCGGAGAGGTGGAAGATCAGCAGGGATCGCAGGCTGCTCAGATAGCGGATCTTCACGCTGCAATGAGATCCCTGGTCCATAAAGTGGACGACGCCGAAAACAGACAAAGACGCAATAATATCCGAGTGGTAGGCCTTCCGGAGGGAGCCGAGGGCACGCGCCCTGCCACATTTGCTGAAACGCTGTTCAAAACCCTGCTGGGCCTGCCTGACATGCCTCCAACGTATGTTGTTGAAAGGGCTCATAGAGTCCCCACCGGCCGCCGCCCAGAGGGTGCACACCCTCGACCTTTTCTGGTGAGATTCTTAAATTTCCGTGACAGAGATATGATTTTAGCAGAGGCCCGGAAACATCCAGAGCTGCCATATGAAAATACCAAAGTAATGCTTTTTCCGGATTTTTCGGCTGAGGTGCAGAAACGTCGCAGATCCTTCAACGAAGTGAGACGCAGGCTGAGAGAGAAGGACATCAAGTATAGCATGTTATACCCCAGCAAGTTGCGGGTACAGCACAAAGGCTCGGTTCATTTCTTTGACACCCCAATGGAGGCCAACGACTGGATTGATGGACTATGACTTGATGAGTTCCCTTAACGTACACCACCTGTTGTCCATCTCACATATTGCAAGAGGGGGGGTTCTAAATGCCTTCTTCCTTGTGGCCCCTCCATACTCCACTCATTTTTTTCCTTTTTGTTTTCTTTCTCATTTTTCATTTTTCATTTTTGCAAGAAGGGGTGAGAAGGAGGGGGGGGGGGGGGGAATTCAAAGCCAATCCCTATCGTAATCTGGGATGAATGTTGCACAACCTACTCCACGTATTTTGTCGCCTTTGATTGGTTTCCGGAGTGGTCGCTGCCTTGATAGCAATTAAACTCCTACCTATGCAAGAGTGGGGGAATATACAGCCTCCGGCATGAAGACACGGAGCACAGGAGACATGAACATGAAGTTTTTCCAGACTGACGGACTCAGGTTTTTCTTTAATTTTGTTTTTCAGGTTGTTTTTGACCTTTTTTCACGGTCACGCTTTCTACATGAACAGAAACAAGTTACGGGTAAATGCTCGGTGTATAGTTCTTATTGTTTTTTGTTTTTCACCGCAGCAAGGGGTTATGCAGGGTATGAGTTATTTTTTCTTTTTAGGAACGTGCAGCGACCCAAGTGGGGTGTTGGGAGATGGTATCAAACTTATGCACAGACAGGGTGATGACATAGCCTGGTCGTGCCTAAGAAATGGTATGCTACATGGTAAATTGTGTGATGTGATATTCTATAAATATGGCGGGGTCTATGGTTAACATAGTATCTTGGAACATCAGAGGCCTCAACGATAAATTCCGCAGGGCCCTGATGTTTCAATACCTGAAGCCACTTAAACCACAAATAGTGTTTTTGCAGGAGACGCACCTAGATGGGAACAGGATTCTGTCGCTTCGCAGACCCTGGATCCAGCGTGCTCTCCATGCAACCTACTCTACGTATGCTAGAGGGGTGGCTATTTTAATTAGCAAGTCATTACCATGCACAATCCATAATGTTATATCTGACCCAGGAGGTCGGTATCTGATTATCGTGGCTGATCTCTTTACACACAGGATGGTATTGGTCAATGTATATGTCCCTCCTCCCTTTCAGGTTCAGATACTGTATGATCTGTTAGGTAAGCTGGCCCCCTTTATGCATCTCCCCTTGCTGATAGCGGGGGATTTCAATGCAATTCTGTGTGCCGCAATGGATTCATCTAATGCATCTAGGGCGGCATCGATTGATTTGGCTACATGGGCAGATACGGCATCCCTGACAGAGACATGGCGCTGGAAGAACCCAATTACAAAGAGTTTCTCATATCTATCTAAAACACACAAGTCTTCTTCCCGGATAGACTTAGCATTTGCTAATTCACTCATGTTACAGCTGATAAAGGGTGCAAACTATTTGGCCGGGGGCCTATCAGATCATACACCACTCTCTGTACATATGAGTTTGCCTTCCAGACTTAGAGGCGGAGCTTGGAGACTGAGCCCGGGCTGGATAGAGGTAGAGTCAGTGGCAGCACAGGTGACACCTTATATCTCTGGTTACTGGGAGGACAACATTGGTTCAGCGTCCTTGCCCGTTGTATGGGATGCCTTTAAGGCGTGCATGCGGGGGCAATACATATCAGCCATCAAACAAGCAAGGAAAAACTTTAATAAAAAAACGCAAGAGTTACAGGAGGCAGAGAGGGCACGTGAAGCAACACATGCCAAAGATCATTCAGAGGTCACATACTTAGAGCTCTTGGAGGCGCGACGGGTGTTGGCGTTGCACTTCACAGAGTTGACACATACTTCCTGGACAAAGAGGGCGGAATCCATTTTTGAAAAAGGGGACAAGAATGGGAAATTATTGGCCATTTTGGCTGCGGAACAGAGACTTCAGACAAATATACCATGTATTAGGAACAAACACGGTAATCTCCTTACAGATCCCAACGACATCTTAGAAACATTTGTAGACTACTATAGAACCTTATATACTCCCATACCTACTTATAGCTCACAGGAGTTGGAAACATTGTTAACTTCTCTAGAAATTCCTATGCTCACAGATTCTGATAGAGCTGACCTGGAGGCTGCGATCACTGAAAAAGAGATCGAAACTGCCATCAAATCATTCCCACCGCACAAATCACCAGGGCCTGACGGTCTATGTATTGAATGGTACAGGGCAAATATAGAGACCTTGGTCCCACGACTCAAAAATTTATATCTTTTCTGTCTTGAAAATGAGATCCTGCCGGAGTCACTGTTGGAGGCTCAGGTTATCCTATTACCTAAACCAGGGAAGGATCTGCTGGAGTGCTCTTCATATAGACCCATAGCATTATTGAATCAAGACCTTAAGATCTTAACAAAAATTTTGGCCACTAGACTATCTAAAGTAATCACTAGCTTAGTATCCATAGATCAAACAGGCTTTATTCCACAGAAATCCACAGACACAAACCTACGCAGGCTTTTTACAAACCTGCAGATTGAACATGTCAATAAAGGGACTAGGGTGGTCTTGTCCCTAGATATGGCTAAGGCCTTTGATTCTGTGGCTTGGCACTATATGTCAACAGTGTTACGCCACATGGGGTTTGGGGCAACATTTAGGACATGGATTTCACTACTTTACAGTAAACCAAAGGCAGCAATTAAATTGGGAGTCTCTGTTTCGCAGCCATTCAGGGTAGGCAGGGGAATGCGGCAGGGTTGTCCCCTGTCGCCGTCCCTGTTTGCTTTAGCAATAGAGCCGCTGGCTATAGCGCTTCGTAAATCCCAGGATGTACAGGCATTACGGGTGGGGGGCATTCGCGAGTGTACTGCTCTGTACGCGGACGACATGCTTCTCTTCCTACAAGACCCAGGTCTGTCTCTGGAGGGAATATTTAAAATACTGGAGGAATTTTCGAGATTCTCAGGGTTGTGTGTGAACTGGGAGAAATCCAGTGGGATGGCCATTGATCCTGGGGCAAGGGCAGTGGCCACACAAAGGGTCCCCATAACCTGGGTAACACAGTTCAAATACCTAGGCATCAATATAACGCCCAAAGTGAGTGACTACATCTCAATGAATCTTATGCCGGCATTGGCAAAAACTAAGGTACAGTTGGAAGCATGGAAGCACTTACCACTCTCGCTTATAGGAAAAGTCAACCTCATTAAAATGAAGGTGCTTCCGGTTTTTCTGTATTTTCTTAGGAACTCCCCAGTCTGGGTCCCGGCAAAGTTTTTCAAAAAGATAAACAGTTTATTTGGGTCTTTTATCTGGTCCGAAAAACACCCCAGAATAGGCCTTAGGACGCTACAGGAGCCCTGGGGGCAGGGAGGGCTTGCTCTTCCGGACCTATTTAAATATTTCATAGCTGGACAAATGGTTGTTGCCAGGAGATGGTTAGTGCGGGATGACGGGGACGCGGCAAATGTGCTGGAAGCAGCCCATTTGGGGTCTTTTGAGAGCCTCTCATTTCTGCTGTATAGAGAAACATCGGCTATGTCATCTCCGACCAACTCAATGCGAGTAACAATTCGAGCATGGGTCAAAGTGAGGGCGTTGATGAAGTCCCCATCTGATGTGTGGTCCCCAGACACTCCCCTGTGGTTTAATCCCAAACTCCCGCATTTGAACACAATTCCCGATCCAATCATTTGGGCCAGAGTTGGTATAAAACAATTGAAACATATAGTGGGTGGTAACAAACTTCTTACTTTTAACCAGCTGAAAGACAGGCACAAATTGCCTAACTGGTACTTTTTCCGCTACTTGCAGCTTAGCCACGCGTTTAAGTCGCAATTTGGATCATATCCTCTGGTCATAGGTACACTTCCTATTGAATCATTATTGAGTGAGGAAAATTTAAAGAAACCCTTATTGGAAGTATACAAGGGGCTATTTGTTGACACACCAAAAATGCTTAATAAGTGCAGAGACACCTGGAGTGCGTTAGTTCCGGATTTTGGGAGAGATGACTGGGATGATATGTGGGACCACACATTTGGAGTTTTGGTATCAACTAGAGACAGACTTATCCAGTTCAAGCTGTTACATAGGATTTATTATACTCCGGCGAAGCTAGCGGGCATATATGGCACTGGTACAGGTGAGTGCTGGCGGTGTGCGCACAGCCCAGCAGACTTTGACCACATTTTTTGGCATTGTCAGGAGATCAGGGGGTTCTGGACGGGGGTAACTAGCACTGTCCAGTCCCTGCTGAAGATACCAGTTCCTCTCACAGTGTCGGTTTGCCTGCTGGGTTTGCTGGAAGGTATTGCACCACGGAGAGCTCAGAGAACATTGATTTCTATTGCTTTGTTTTATGCACGTAAAACCATAGTAAGCTATTGGAAGAAGTCCGAGCCGCCAACGGTACCCTTTTGGAAAGATATGATTAATAAGGTTCTCCCTTTATATAAAGCTACATATCTAAACAGGGGCTTTCCTACAAAATTTGAGAAGGTGTGGCAGTGTTGGATTGATGCTAATGAGACTCTAGCATAATGACTAACGGTACTATGAAGTAAGGGATATTTTGGTAACAATTGAATATAGGCATGATTAGGTAGAAGATTCTTCTTTTGTGTGTATGTTACAGTAAAATATTGAATCAATGTGAATACAAGGTTACTATCTCAGACACCATGATATAAAAATGTGTTCCTGTAACTGGTAGGGTCGCTGCACGGGTTAGGGGGAGAGGGGAGGGGAGGGGAGGTTGAGGGAGGGAGGGTTGGGATTGCAAGAATGTTATGTTTTGTATGTATGTTTTACAAAACTGTGAATAAATATAATTTTTCAAAAAAAAAAAGTAGCTCGGCTACACTGCAGGCAGATAGGATAATCCATTTGGGTTGTACTGGAACACAGGGGCTAAGCGAGAGCAGGATTAAAGGCAAAAAAAACCAAAGAACAGGGAAAAGTTGGACAAAAACTTTCAGTCACGTTATTAATAGAACTTTATGAAGGATTACAGAGGTTTTACAGAGGGGAACTTTCAGGTATATGCTGCCCCTTACAGTCCGCTCTTGTATTGGAGTTCCTGCTCCGATTCTATCATATATAATGGCAGTAGATCAGGATATAAAGACAAGCAGCAGTTCTGAGCCCCCAAGGGCTCTACAGGGAGCCTTAAGAATAATAGTCTCTGTGTATCTCCCTCTCTCGCCCAGGGCTCTTTAACATCAGGATCAGACTGTCACTTTATTAAAGTTTCCAATGCATAGAGCCTGTATGCATCCTGCACATTAAAATCGCAGATGAGGAGGATCAAGTCAAGATTTCTTAGTCCACTTTTAAGATCTTTACAGCGGAACAAAGAACCATATATATATCACACCGCTTAGCTTTCCTCTAGGCCTTATTAACACTAGGGTCCCACCACTGTTTAGTATGCACACTCACGTATGCACATTCACGTACAGACCCTTTATAAGACAGCTGGGACATCTAGTTTCAGTAGGCTTTAAGTATTGTGGTAAAAGATCATACCTGAAGGTGTCTTCATACTGCTCCACCAGCTTTTACCCCTAAAGATGAATCAGGTCTATCTGGAACAGTAATGTGCAGTGCTGTGTAGGGATAAAGCACAGCTCCATAGGCTTCCTGGTCAACTGGCTGCTCCCCCTATGTGGGCTGGAACGTCTTTTCTTGTCCCGCACTTAACGGGATCAGTATGAGAATTTAATTTGATTCTAAGGAGCTGAGAGAGGGAGATGAAGAAAGAAGGCGGCATGGCACACATTCAAACATTTGCAGGCTGGTCCGAGCAGGAATGCAGGATATCGCTATGTAGCTCACTGCATATCTACCACCTCGAGGGAGCTAAACTCAACCTGTCAGCGCGGTCAGCTCAAGGACCGTCGCCTGCCATTGTCGGTATGGGACTCCTTCCGCCAGGGGTACCCTGGCTCTCTTTCCAGTCGGAGCCAGCTGATCTTCCGAGCCACCTCTACTCGCTCACATCGGCGCCGCCATCAGGCCCCTCCCCTAGCGCTGACATGTCACGTCAGCATCACGCCCTCCATCCTGATCTTGTAAACATTTTATTTATTTTCTCTACCATGTATGTGCCTTTACGATTTTTTTTAAAAATGGCTTTCTATTTCTTTTTTTTAATAAATAATTTTATTATTGTTTTTATATTAATTTTTATTTTTCTATTACAGATTAAATTTTATTATGAACGTCAGAATGCTTTGTTATTTTCGGTAAAATAACTTTTTTCCTCAATTGCAAGGTATCGATTTAAAAAAAAAAAATGCTGTTACAAAATATCTTTTATAGCATCTCTCCTCCATTCCGCCATTACTCCCTCCCTACCACCTCCCTCCTCCCTACCACCTCCCTCCTCCCGACCATCTCTCTACTCCTCCCTCCCTACTCCCTCCCCCCTTCCTCCCTTTCTCCCTACCACCTCCCTACTCCCTCCCTCCTCCTCCCTACCACCTCCTTCTTCCCTACTCCCTCTTCCCTACCACGTTTCTCCTCCGTACAACCCCCCTCCTTCCTCCCCCCTACTACCTCCCTACTCACTCCTCCCTACCACCTCTCTCCTCCCTACCACCTCCCTCCCTCCTCCTCCCTACCACCTCCCTCCCTCCTCCCTCACCCCACCACCTCCCTCCTGCCTCTCTTCTAACCTCTCCCTCTCTTCTCCCTTCTCCCCTCAAAACCCTACTCCCCTCCTACACTATCTGTCCTGCCTTCATCTTCATTTCTCCAGTCTCCCTTCACCCCTTCACACCCTACTCCCCTTCCTTCCTCCATCTTCATTCCTCCATCCTCCTTGCTCCATCTTCATTCCTCCATAGTCCATCCTCCATTATCCATCCTCCTTAGTCCCAGCCTTCTTTTTCCTTCCTCCATATAGTCCATCAATCAATCATCCTCACTTCCTTTTCTTCCTCAATCCTCACCTCTCTACACCTTCTTGTACTGTCACCTCTCAACCTCCTTCTACAAATTCTACACCTTCTTCTCCTTTCAACTTTCTCCACCTGCTTCTGTAAACTCAACACCTCTCTCTCTTTAAAATAATGTTACAACAATTAGGTGATTAAAAATGTTGATATCCTTTTTATTCATTCTGTTTTTTTTTTTTTTTAATCTTTGGAAATACAGATACAAATGATCGGGGATTTGCCTTCATTGATCTCTTTTCTACAGTTTATATTGCAGGTAGGCAATACAATTTTAAACATTTTTTATTTTTATTGATGTTTACATCACTATGTCTTCATTTTAAAAATTATTATTGATAAATATATGAATTGATAGTGTATACATATACATACATACATACATACATACATATATATATTATATATATATATATATATATATATATATATATATATATATATATATATATATATATATATATATATATATATATATATAATTTGAAAATTATTTATTTGACAATTAAACCACATATATATTATTTGTAATTTTATTGTAAAATTATTAATCTTTTTTTTTTTATTTAATTTTTTCTTATTATATAGATTGAAGAGGAAAGTGGATTTGATTGTTTTGAAAGCCATGCAAAGCAAACTTCAATATGAGTTATTTTTTTAATATAAATTCAATTTGTAATGTTTTTTTTTATGGGTTAATTCTATTCTCGCTCTCTCTCGCTCTTCTTCTCTCTCGCTTTCGCACTCGCTCTTGCTCACTTGCTCTTCTTCTCTTTCTCTCTCGCTCTTCTTCTCTCTCACTCGCTCTTCTTGTCTTTCTCGCTCTTCCTCTCTATCTCGCTCGTCTCTCTCCCTCGCTCTTCTTTTCTCTCGCTTGCTCTTCTTCTCTCTCTCTCGCCTTCTTATTATTCTCTCTCTCTCTCGGCTTCTCTCTCTCTCACGCGCGATTCTCTCTCACTCTCTCTCTCGGCTTCTCTCTCTCTCTTTCCTTCTCTCTCCCTCTTTCGCTCTTTTCTCTCTCTCCCCCGACAATTGGTTTTTAGTAATTCTAAACCATGAAAATGTAAGTTTTTTTAGTTTATTTTTTTGCCTCATTATGTATCTTAAAAAATGATAGATTGATTTGAATTTGTGTATGTTATGTTGTATTGATTTTATTTTTTATATCTCCTTTTTTTTGTATTTTTGGTTTATATCTATCGCTATAGCACTTTCACTCTCTCTTTTCTTTATTCTTTCTGCTCTCTATTATCTCTAGGTTCTTATCGCTCTTCATCTCTCTTTCACTCTTCATCTCTCTCTCTCACTCTTCTCTCTTTCTCTCGCTCTTCTCTCTCTCTCGCTTTTCCTGTCTCTCTCTCGCTCTTCTCTCTCTGGCTCTTCCTCTCTCTCGCTCGCTCTTCCTTTCTCTCGCTCACTCTTCCTCTCTCTCTCGCTCTTCTTCTCTCTCTCTCTTCCTCTCTCTCACTCACTCTTCTTCTCTCTCCCGCTTGCTCTTCTCTCTCTCTCGCTCTTCTCTCTCACGTTTTTCTCTCTCGTTCTTCACTCTTTCTTCCTTTCTCTCTCTCGCTCGCTCGTTCTTCTTCTCTATCTCGTAGTCGCTCGCTCTTCTCTCTCGCTCGCTCTTCTCTCTCTCTCTCGCTCGCCCTTCTTCTCTCTCTCTCACACTCTTTTCCTCTCTCTCTTGCCTTCTTATTATTATCTCTCTTTCTCTTCATTCTCTCTCCCTCGCTCTTCTCTCTCTCGTTCTTCTCTCTCTCTATCTCCCTCTTCTCTCTTGCTCTTCTCTCTCTCTTCCTCTCTCTCGCGCGCGCTTTCTTTCTCTTTCTCGCTCACTCTTCCTCTCTCTCACTCGCTCTTCTTCTCTCTCTCTCTTGCTCGCTCTTCTCTCTCTCTTGCTCGCTCTTCTCTCTCTCTCGCTCTTTTCCTCTCTTTCTCGCCTTATTATTCTCTCTCTCGCTCTTTTCTCTCTCGCTCTTTCTCTCTCTCTCTCTTTCTCTCTCTTTCTCTCTCTCTCTCTCGACAACTGGTTTTTAGTTATTCTAAACCATGAAAATTACATTTTTTTTTAGTTTATTTTTTGGCTCATTATGTATCTTAAAAAATGATAGATTGATTTGAATTTGTTATGTATGTTATGTTGTATTGATTTTATTTGTTATATCTCACTCTTCTCTCTCTGTCTTCGCTCTCTATCGTTCTTTCGCGCATGCTCTTCGCTCTCTCTCTCTTGCGCTCTTCTCTCTCGCTCTTCTCTCTCACGCTCTTCTCTCTTGCGCTTTTCTCTCTCTCTCGCTCTTCTTCTCTCTCTCTCGCTCGCTCTTCTTCTCTCTCTTTCTCGCACTCTTCTTCTCTCGCTCACTCTTCTCTCTCTCTCTCTTTTCCTCTCTCTCTCGCCTTCTTATTATTCTCTATCTCTCCTCTCTCTCTCTCTCTCTCTCGATCGCTCTTCTCTCTCTCTCGCTCTTCTTCTCTCTCTCGCTCGCTCTTCTCTCTCTTTCTCGCACTCTTCTTCTCTCACTCACTCTTCTCTCTCTCTCTTTTCCTCTCTCTCTCTCGCCTTCTTATTATTCACTATCTCTCCTCTCTCTCTCTCTCTCTCTCTCTCTCTCGATCGCTCTTCTCTCTCTCTCACACTCTTTTCCTCTCTCTCTCGCCTTCTTATTATTCTCTCTCTCTCTTTGCTCTCTCTCCCTCACTCTTCTCGTTGTTCTCTCTCTCTCTCTCTCTCTTCCTCTCTCTCTCTTGCCCTTTCTTTCTCTCTCTTGCTCACTCTTCCTCTCTCTCGCTCGCTCTTCTTCTCTCTCTCTTACTCGCTCTTCTTCTCTCTCACTCGCTCTTCTTCTCTCTCTCTTGCTCGCTCTTCTTCTCTCTCTCTTGCTCGCTCTTCTCTCTCTCATTCTTTTCCTCTCTTTCTCGCCTTCTTATTATTCTCTCTCTCTTTTCACTCTCTCTCTTTTCTCTCTCTCTTCTCTCTCTCTCTCTCTCTCTCTCTCTCTCTCTCTCTCTCCAACTGTTTTTTAGTTATTCTAAACCATGACATTTTATTTTAGTTTATTTTTCGGCTCATTATGTATCTTAAAAAATGATGGATTAATTTGAATTTGTTATGTATGTTATGTTGTATTGATTTTATTTGTTATATCTCGCTCTTCTCTCTCTGTCTTCGCTCTCTATCGTTCTTCTCTCGCGTATGCTCTTCGCTCTCTCGCTCTTCTCTCTCGCTCTTCACTCTTGCGCTCTCCTCTCTCGTGCTCTTCTCTCTCTCTCGCTCTTCCCTCTCTCTCGCTCGCTCTTACTCTCTGGCTCTTCTTCTCTCTCTCTCGCTCGCTCTTCTTCTCTCTCTCTTGCACTCTTCTTCTCTCGCTCACTCTTCTCTCTCTCTCTCTCTTTTCCTCTCTCTCTCGCCTTCTTATTATTCTCTATCTCTCTCTCTCTCGTGACAATTGGTTTTTAGTTATTCTAAACCATGAAAATGTAATTTTGTTGATGATTAATGATAGAACAATTCATGGCGTTGATAACAGCAGGAGATATGTTTTGCATATGTTCTGCACATTTCAGTTCAGATTGTTTTTTTTTCGAAGGTACCAAAAGAAAAATAAAACCAGGATCCATACCTACTATTTTTCTGGAAATAACTAAATCAAAAATTTCAGAAATGAAATGGGAAACAAGACTAATCTAACTAATTAACTAATCAAACTAATCTAAAATTGCTAGAACCGAGTTCATGATGGCCGGAAGTTCGACGGCAGCTTCAATGACAAACATAAGCTGCACATGTGACTGTCATGAAACAACCAAAGCTAAAACTGTGCAAAATATAGATGTTGGTACTCAACAAACTCTGCTGAGTGTGAAGAAAATTATTGCAAACTAGCTGATGAAAGATTTGTAAACTCCTTCAGATCCGTGCTATAGCCGAATGACGGCTACAGCGCGGACCTACTTTGCCAGGGGGGACTTAATCATGATTAAGTCTTTATGACGAAACATGTCGGGGCGTGGCTACACGGCGATCCTACACGAGTGCTAGAGGAGAGAGTGAAGGGGGACAGAACGGAGAACCAGTGAAGGGACGAGTGCTGCGGACGGGTGAGACGAACGTGAGCGCACACACTTCCTGGGTCCGCCGTGGCCGCCTGTTGCTATTTCAGTTGCCATTGCATGCTTTGCCGTGAGATATTTCCATTTGCTGTGAAGTGATTTGCCCATTGTTTTTATTTCAAATGTGAGTTCATTGAAGGTGTTTTTATGTGTGATTAAACCTTTTAAACGGGATTACACTATTGGAGCTTCTTTTTATTTATATGTCACACTACCAACATAAGGAAATCGGTTGTCCTATGGAGCAGTGGATGTTCGCTCGCATGTTGACCCCATGATGGTGGGTTAGAAGCTCTGTCAGGCCAAACACGAGAGTGAGAGGCCTTAAAAGCTGGTGAGTTTGAATTTCAGAAGGGAGTGGAATCACGTCACAGAGGTGTGGTGGATGTTTTGAAACACAGCTGAGCAGTTTTGGAGTCACCCTCACTTTTCTTGGACTTTCTTCATTTTTTGTTTCATAATTGATTGATTTTTGGACTTTATATATATATATAATTTTTTTTATCAACTTATTATTTTATATATTTTTTTTTTATTTATTTATTTGTATACCACTTTCACAAGGTGTTGTGTATATATATAATTTTTCACTAGCTCATATCAATAATAATTTTTTGGGCACTAGGGATTATTGATGTATAATATGTCAATCTTCCCCATCTAGTATTAGTTTATTTAGTCACGTCTATATTCCGTTCACTGGCTGTATACGAGTGTCTGACATCTCCCCACCACCAGGGGATCAGCGCCACTATTCATCCTCAATTTTCCTTTGGTGAATTCGGTTTTCATATACTTTATTATAAAGTGGCAGCTTCGGTAGGGATTTGACATTTATAAGTATAGCGCAGAGGTGGAAATACAGGTCTGGGGCGACGTTGTTTGAACCTGTATATCTTCAGTTCTAATTATCTTCCACAATAACAGCATTATGCCAAGAGCTGCAACCAGGAATACTGATTGAAAGGCTGGAAATGGACAGGGTGCGCAGAGCCCTCATGCCTAAAAAAACAGATGGACCCACATGCGACATCATTGCAAAATTCAATTTTTATCGAACAAAGGAGCAACTCTTAATTGCGGCTAGAGAGAAAAACAACTTAACCTTCCAAGGTCACAATTTTCAGATTTTTGCAGATCTCTTTCAAGTAACCATCTCTAAAGGACGTGCTATGAAACCACAATTAATGAAATTGCAAAAACACAACATCGTATACCAATGGGGTTTCCCATTTTCCATACGTTTTAACTACCAAGGAACCAGACACATCTGTAGATCATTGAACGAACTTCAAAAAGCCCTACAAGACCTTAAATTGGTTGATGGAACATCTGCAGCTACAACCTCGCGTAGACAAACAGCATCTACTTCCTCCCTACCAAACTCATCCCCTGCAGTGGAAAAAATCATGACGCACATAAGAGGGGCTGCTTTGCATCCCCTCTACAAGGCCAAGAAGATCCAATGGACTGAAAGTCAATTCTTTAAGGAATACAATTATATGTTTACAATGAAGATATGTTCCCAGAGAAACCACAGCATGTTGGACTCATTAACTATGCTCATTTGACCCTAAATTTACATCCTATACTTGTATCCTAATGAATGGTATACAATATAGGTTAGGGTAAAATTCCCCACTCAGGATACATCTGAGTATGCTAAGCCCATGCTAAGTCATGACTGAAGAGATACAATTTTACTTCTATAGTTGATTTGTTTATATAGTTTAAAGAAACAAAGTTTTAGAGTAGTCTAAGTTCTTGTTATAAGACATATCCCCTTTATCTTTCCAGACTGGATAGACTACAATTCCTAAGTATCACAGGAATTTAACAACCTTTAATTTTCTAGCTTTAATTTTTCTTTAACCACTTCAGCCCCGGAAGATTTTACCCCCTTCCTGACCAGAGCACTTTTTACAATTCGGCACTGCGTCGCTTTAACTGCTAATTGCGCGGTCATGCAATGCTGTACCCAAACGAAATTTGTGTCCTTTTCTTCCCACAAATAGAGCTTTCTTTTGATGGTATTTGATCACCTCTGCCGTTTTTATTTTTTGCGCTATAAACGGAAAAAGACCGAAAATTTTGAAAAAAAATGATATTTTCTACTTTTTGTTATAAAAAAAATCAAATAAACTAAATTTTAGACATACATTTAGGCCAAAATGTATTCGGCCACATGTCTTTGGTAAACAAAATGTCAATAAGCGTATATTTATTGGTTTGCGCAAAAGTTATAGCGTCTACAAACTAGGGTACATTTTCTGGAATTTACACAGCTTTTAGTTTATGACTGCCTATGTCATTTCTTGAGGTGCTAAAATGGCAGGGCAGTACAAAACCCCCCCAAATGACCCCATTTTGGAAAGTAGACACCCCAAGGAAATTGCTGAGAGGCATGTTGAACCCATTGAATATTTATTTTTTTTGTCCCAAGTGATTGAATAATGACAAAAAAAAAAAAAAAAATTACAAAAAGTTGTCACTAAATGATATATTGCTCACACAGGCCATGGGCATATGTGGAATTGCACCCCAAAATACATTCAGCTGCTTCTCCTGAGTACGGGGATACCACATGTGTGGGACTTTTTGGGAGCCTAGCCGCGTACGGGGCCCCGAAAACCAAGCACCGCCTTCAGGATTTCTAAGGGCATAAATTTTTGATTTCACGCCTCACTACCTATCACAGTTTTGAAGGCCATAAAATGCCAAGATGGCACAAAACCCCCCCAAATGACCCCATTTTGGAAAGTAGACACCCCAAGCTATTTGCTGAGAGGCATGGTGAGTATTTTGCAGCTCTCATTTGTTTTTGAAAATTAAGAAAGACCAGAACAAAAAAATTTTTTTTCTTTTTTCAATTTTCAAAACTTTGTGACAAAAAGTGAGGTCTGCAAAATACTCACTATACCTCTCAGCAAATAGCTTGGGGTGTCTACTTTCCAAAATGGGGTCATTTGGGGGGGGGTTTGTGCCACCTGGGCATTCCATGGCCTCCGAAACTGTGATAGGCAGTGAAGAGTGAAATCAAAAATTTATGCCCTTAGAAAGCCTGAAGGCGGTGCTTGGTTTTCGGGGTCCCGTACGCGGCTAGGCTCCCAAAAAGTCTCACACATGTGGTATCCCCGTACTCAGGAGAAGCAGCAGAATGTATTTTGGGGTGTAATTTCACATATTCCCATGGCATGTTTGAGCAATATATCATTTATTGACAACTTTGTGCAAAAAAAATAAAAATAAAAAAAAATTTGTCTCTTTCCCGCAACTTGTGTCACAATATAAAATATTCCATGGACTCGACATGACTCTCAGCAAATAGCTTGGGGTGTCTACTTTCCAAAATGGGGTCATTTGGGGGGGTTTTGAACTATCCTGGCATTTTATGCACAACATTTAGAAGCTTATGTCACACATCACCCACTTTTCTAACCACTTGAAGACAAAACCCTTTCTGACACTTTTTGATTACGTGAAAAAATTTTTTTTTTTTGCAAGAAAATTACTTTGAACCCCCAAACATTATATATTTTTTTTAAAGCAAATGCCCTACAGATTAAAATGGTGGGTGTTTCATTTTTTTTTTTTCACACGGTATTTGCGCAGAGATTTTTCAAACGCATTTTTTGTGGAAAAAACACACTTTTTTAAATTTTAATGCACTAAAACACACTATATTGCCCAAATGTTTGATGGAATAAAAAAGATGATCTTAAGCCGAGTACATGGATACCAAACATGACATGCTTTAAAATTGCGCACAAACGTGCAGTGGCAACAAAATTAATACATTTTTAAAAGCCTTTAAAAGCCTTTACAAGTTACCACTTTAGATTTACAGAGGAGGTCTACTGCTAAAAATACTGCCCTCGATCTGACCTTCGCGGTGATACCTCACATGCATGGTGCAATTGCTGTTTACATTTGACGCCAGACCGACGCTTGCGTTCGCCCTAGCGCGAGAGCAGGGGGGACAGGGGTGCTTTTTTTTTTTTTTTCTTTATTATTTTTTTGCTTTTTTATCTTATTTTTAAACTGTTCCTTTCATTTTTTTTTTTAAATCATTTTTATTGTTATCTCAGGGAATGTAAATATCCCCTATGATAGCAATAGGTAGTGACAGGTACTCTTTTTTGAAAAAATTGGGGTCTATTAGACCCTAGATCTCTCCTCTGCCCTCAAAGCATCTGACCACACCAAGATCGGTGTGATAAAATGCTTCCCCAATTTCCCAATGGCGCTGTTTACATCCGGCGAAATCTAAGTCATAAAATGCTCGTAGCTTCCGGTTTCTTAGGCCATAGAGATGTTTGGAGCCACTCTGGTCTCTGATCAGCTCTATGGTCAGCTGGCTGAATCACCGGCTGCTTTCTCAGGTTCCCTGTTGAGACAGGAGAGCCAGAGAAAAACACGGAAGACGGTGGGGGGGGGCATTCCCTCCCACTGCTTGTAAAAGCAGTCTAGAGGCTAATTAGCCACTAGGATTGCTTTTACATGAAAGCCGACCGCTGGCTGAAAAGAATGATACCAAGATGATACCTAAACCTGCAGGCATCATTCTGGTATAACCACTCAAAGTCGTGAATGGCGTACCTGAAGACAAAAAAATTGTTAACAATAAAGCACAGTAAACAGTAAAGTATAAAAAATTGCATACCTGAAAAGCAAACATGATAAAACATAATAACAATAAAACATTGCAGAATAGAACACAGTAAAAAAGAGCAGAACACCAGAGAGAGAATAGAGAGAGAGAACAATAAAACGACAACTATTTTTTTTTATTTTTGTTTGTGTTTTTTTTGCAAACTTGTAACTTTTATAACTGTAACCGGTTCCAGGTTCGGGTCTCTCAAAATGCGATGGCATCTTGGGAGACCCTGTGAAAGTGTGCCCTAGTCTGTGGAATGCTGTACCCTACGCTAATACTCAACTAGTGAATGGTAGCGTTCAAAACATTCACCAATGCAAAGACCAGGATTGTCAGGACAGGAGGACGATAATAGCGGGTGTCACGCCTATATCCGCGCTTGCTGCAGACACGACATCTATTTTGGGGGGGTTTGTTGGGTAGGGGTACTCAGGAGGACATAAAAATGCCTCTCATGCAGCCGACTGCATTTGGTTGGGGATGTGAATGGGGGAAGTACGGGCGCTGCAGAAGCAGTGGGTTCCCAATTAGGATTGGCGAATGCAGCAGGAAGGGCATTATGGGCACGACGGGCCTGTGTTTGTCTTTTTGGTGGCAGCGGGACACTACTTGTGCTTGCCACCTCACCAGCTTGAACTGCACTTATGGGACTCGTCACGTCACCAAGTGTTACTGCAGTGCTGGTTTGACTACGACTGGGGTGTACTAGGCCGCTGGCGCTTGCCAGTTCACCAAAACGCTACAAAAAAAAACTGTTAGCGATCGCAGGGATCAGGCCTGACTCTGCGAACGCTGCAGTTATGCGTTTAGTGTTTTGTAAGTGACAGTGATCGATCGATACTGCACTTGGGTGGGCTGGGCTGGGCCGGGCGGAGGGGCAAAACGCAGGTGCTAGCAGGTATCTGGGCTGATACCGCTAACACTGCGTTTTTGGGAACCCTAAATTGCTGGGGACGCTAGTATAGATCTGATTGGATCAGATATTGATCTGATCAGATACTATACCACTAAGGGAGGTGTACGGTGCGTGCGTGGGTGTTAGCGGTACTGGCGCTAACCTGACGCTGCCTGGGGCTGGTGCTTGCCAGTTCACCAAAACGCTACCAAAAAAACTGTTAGCGATCACAGGGATCAGGCCTGACTCTGCGAACGCTGCAGTTATGCGTTTAGTGTTTTGTAAGTGACAGTGATCGATTGATACTGCACTTGGGTGGGCTGGGCTGGGCCGGGCGGAGGGGCAAAACGCAGGTGCTAGCAGGTATCTGGGCTGATCCCGCTAACACTGCGTTTTTGGGAACCCTAAACAGCTGGGGACGCCAGTATAGATCTGATCGGATCAGATATTGATGCGTTCAGATACTATACCACTAAGGGAGGCGTATGCTGCGTGCATGGGTGTTATCGGTACTGGCGCTAATCTGACGCTGCCTGGGGTGACGCATATCACCGCCGGGCGATCAGAGGGCTAAACCTTTATTCGGTAATGAACGGCGGGTGCCCTGACACTATAAAAAATAAACGAACTAACCAGCGTCACCTGTAACACTTATACGGTGATCAGTGGTGAAAGGGTTAACTAGGGGGCAATCAAGGGGTTAAAACATTTATTAGGTAGTATAATGGGGGTCCCTGATGCTATAAAACACTGACGGCGAACCTAAATATTACCTCCCTAACTAGCGTCACCAGCGACACTAATACAGCGATCAGAAAAATGATCACTTAGCGACACTGGTGATGGGGGGTGATCAAGGGGTTAAAGCTTTATTAGGGGGGGTTAGGGGGGTACCCTAGACCTACAGGGGGCTAATACTCACTGCCCTACCACTTCTAACTGTCACAAACTGACACTATGCAGTAATCAGAAAAAAAAAAAAAAAACCTGCTTGGTGTCAGTTTGTGACAGAGGGGGGGGTGATTGGGGGGGGATCGGGGGGCGATCGGGGGGGGGGATCGGGGGTGTTTAGTGTGCCTGGCATGTTCTACTGTGTTGTGTAGTGTTGTGCACTCACTCACGTCTTCTCTCCTCGGCGCTGGAACGGAACTCCCGAGCCGAGGAGAGATGACATCACATCCTCTGCCTCTGTGTACTATACAGAGGCAGGGGATGTTTCTCATTGGCTGGGAGCGATCGCGAGGGGGGGGGCCACGATCGGATGGCCTCCCCCTCGTCTCTCAAATCTCCCAGCCAAATGCCGATCGGACCCCCCGCCCGCGGGAAGGCAATCACGTACCAGGTACGTGATTTTGCCTGCCCGTGCCATTCTGCTCACGTATATAGGCGTGAGGCGGTCGGCAAGTGGTTAAAAACCTATTAAAGAAAATAGATAATATTTTCATTAAGTCGAAAGGGCTATAAACACACACCCTAGTGATGTTATTTTTTCTTTTTTACAAAGTGGTTCTCCTGTACACGGAAGTCCTGTGTGCCTCACCTAGTCTTCCTCGGATCCCCTTACTTAATATGGGGGGCTCAATGAGGGCCTCTTGTCTCCTCTTGGGGCTGTTTTACCCCTCACCACGGGTAAATTCTGAATATGTCTGTATGCTAATATCATTCTTAGGTAATGAAAACGTGGAACTCTTGTGGCATTCCACCATTCCACTCCATTCACAATTAATTCGGAAATTAAAGACTTGGAAGGACGATATCTAATCCTCACGGGACACATTTTGGACACAGAAGTAACTTTGGTCTCTTATTATGCTCCTAATAAACAGCCAATTCCATTCTTAACACATCTCTTACAAGTAGTTATGGCACATAGACTGTGAACAATTATTGTGTGTGGTGATTCCAATCAGGTCCTCCTCCCATTTCTGGACAAAACACTCCACTCCGAAACCACTCTAAGATATCTCTCTCTTAACTCCTTTCCAAACACAATCTAATTGATTCATGGAGAGAGAATAACCCAACAAAAAGAAATTACACCTACTTTTCACACCCTCACCAAACATTCAGTCGTATCGACCACATTTTCCTAACCACAGGAATAATACCTGAGATACTCTCATCAACTATAATCCCCATCCCATGGCCTGACCACAATGCAGTCCTAACCACCTTTGCATCAACCATGCCTAAAGCCCAAGATAAAACATGGTATCTACCAGAGATATTACTTAAACACCCTTTATATCGTCACACAATTGAATATGCCTTGAAAGAGTATTTAACACTCAATAAAAGTTCAGAAATTTCCCCAATAACAGTTTGGGAAGCGCACAAACCAGTCTTGAGAGGAACATTTCAGCAGCAGTATGGGATACTGAAAAGAGAACGTAGATATCTTGCACGAAAATTAGACACACAATTTAACTCCCTTTTCTTAGCATTTCAAAATAATCCTAACCCAACTACTAAAAAAATTTAGAGAAGGCACACCTGGAATATGATCTATTTCTTACAGGCTCATCTGATAAATTATTGCATTGTTCCAGGCATGCATTCTACATGAAATCTAATAAGACAGACACATTTATGGCGCCCGTAATCAATAAATAAATCATTGAAACCACTTAGGCTTAAACTATCTAAAAGCATATATAGTAACCCCCTTAAAATTGTTCATAAATTTCGTTCATACTTAACTGCACTATACACGTTTAATTCAAACGAAGCAGATTCCTTTTTCTCACAAATTAATCTACCTGAACTAACTGATTCGCAAAAAGCACAACTTGATATACCTATCACGGCAGAGGATGTAGCAAAGGCCATCAAAGAATTAAAAACCAACAAAAGACCAGGACCAGATGGTTATTCTGCATTATACTACCGCACCTTCTCAGACTCTATTTCCCCTACATTGGCAGAGGCATTTAATGATTTACTTGAAAATAAATCATTTAGACAAGAATCCTTAATGGCGATCATATGCATGATTCCAAAACCCCATTCAGACGATACTTCTTGTACTAACTACCGACCTATTTCCATGCTAAATTTAGATATCAAAATTCTTGCAAAAATGTTAGCATCCCGTCTTAAGAGGTTCATTGGCACAAATCGTGATCAAGTATGCCAACACGCCAAGCAGGTGATAATGTACACCAAGCAGTCCTTTTAGCGCAAATCGGCAAATCACGTCGCATTCCCTCCTGCTTTCTCGACATTCAAAAGGCCTTTGATTCCATATCCTGGCCCTACCTGCAATACACATTACAGAAATGGGGTTTTGGCCCAAATTTTACAAACTGGATCAAGGCACTATATAACAAGCCTAAAGCATATGTTAAATATGCAGGTTATAAATCTGATATTTTTGATATTGAAAGGGGCATTAGACAGGGGTGTCTGCTCTCAACCCTGTTGTTTGCCCTTCTTATAGGGGCGCTTGCCCAACGTATCAGATCAGACCCCACCATAACTGGAATTGAGGTAGGGGGATTTCAGCTAATTACCCTCCGATGTTGAAAAATATAACAAATATGCTGAAATCTTGGAACCACCACCCCTTATCATGGTTCGGAAGAATCAACACGAAAAAAATACAATCTTACCCAAATTATTATATGTATTCAGAGTTTTACCAATTCCAATTCCTGCCTACTACCTGAGAATAATACAGAAAACGGCAAATACATTCATATGGGGCTCCTCTAGACCACATACACAACAACACACACTCTACCTCCCTAAGTTGAATGGAGGTCTAGGTTGTGTTAATTCTGCAGCTTACTATAGAGCAACACACATAGCATCATTAACTAAATACCATGCACAACAAGAATCCCCTCTATGGATATTGATTGAAGCATCTGAATGTGATCCCCTATCATTCGCAAACCTGGGATCGTAGATGGTTATGTAACCCAATTACCAAACACTTTGTTTCCCTATGGGACAAATACAAACTTAGAAATCAAATGCAATCATTGCATGTTCCTCTACTATCTTTCTATAAAAACCCTGCATTTTATCCAGCATGGGTCTCTCCTAGATCTTTCAGAGCATGGGCTAACCAGGATATACTAAATATATATAAATTTGTAAACTCTTCGTCCTTTATCCCATTCCCAAACCTTTGTGATAATTATGGATTACCTCAATCGGAATTATTCAGATACCTCCAAATCAAAAACTTCTTTATGCCTCTTTTAACCACAGACTCTTCTTTGACTCATGTCTGAATCTGATGTTTTTGATATTGAAAGGGGCACTAGACAAAACGCGGCGGCAAGACTGCTAACAGGAAAAAAACCCTGGGAGTCCATCTCCCCATCCCTGAGGAGCATTGGCTAAACGTAAAGAATCGGATCACATTCAAGACCCTTTGCCTCACCCACAAATGCATACAAGGAAACGTCCCTCAATACCTCCGAGATAAAATAGAACAGTACACACCCAATCGCAACCTTCAATCATCTAGCCAAAACCTCCTCCTCATTCCCAAATTCAGCTACAAAGCAAAGGGAGAACGAAGGTTCGCAGTCCAAGGACCTCAGCTATGGAACGCTCTTCCGACTAACATCCGCATGGAAGAAAACCATCTGGCCTTCAGGAGAAAACTCAAGACCTACCTCTTCTAAGAAGCTGACAACACAACACATTCAGCGCCTTGAGGTGATTCAGTTCGCATTTGCAGCGCTTTACAAATTATTCATTCATTCATTCACTAGACAGGGGTGTCCGCTCTCATCCCTGTTGTTTGCCCTTCTTATAGAGCCACTTGCCCAACGTATCAGATCAGACCCCACCATAACTGGAATTGAGGTAGGGGGATTTCACCACAAAATTTGTCTATTTGCAGATGATATCCTCCTATTTCTTTCATCACCACTAGTTTCCCTATGGGACAAATACAAACTTAGAAATCAAATGCAATCATTGCATAATCCTCTACTATCTTTCTATAAAAACCCTGCATTTTATCCAGCATGGGTCTCTCCTAGATCTTTCAGAGCATGGGCTAACCAGGATATACTAAATATGCATAAATTTGTAAACTCTTCATCCTTTATACCATTTCCAACCCTTTGTGATAATTATGGATTACCTCAATTGGAATTATTCAGGTACCTCCAAATCAAAAACTTCTTTATACCTCTTTTAAGCACAGACACTTCTTTGACTCAATTAACTAACTTTGAAAAATTTTGTAAAAATGACCCTCATGCTAGGGGCATAATTTCGATTCTATATGTTCAGTTGTTAGCCAAACCTGAAATAGATAAACCATCTTATGTCCAGAAGTGGGAGGTGGACTTAGAGCGAACATTGGAAACCACAGAATGGAATCAAATCTGGTCAACAACCAAAACAGCCTCCCCCAATATACTAGCGGTAGAGGCTAACTATAAAGTATTAATAAGATGGTACCTTGTATCGGCTATAATAAATATGTCGCACATATGCGAAATATGTGCATAACTACTCAGCGGATTGTTATTGTGGATGTTCTGATTTAGGAACACACCTCCATATTTGGTGGTCATGCCCTAAAGCTCAAATTTATTGGAATGAAATCTTTAATATAGCATCTAAAATGTTAAGAATATTCATCACCTAGTTCACATAGTGAATTGAATGAATAACACTATGACTCAAGCCAAAATGGCAGCTCTTGAAACTGATACGCTCACCAAATTTGAAAAAGTGCGGCATCCCTGGATAATAGATTATTTACCATCAACTTTTAACAAAGAAGTTCTACTACCATGGTAGCTGACCCAGTGGGTCAGTGGATACATTATATGGACTCCAGTGGATGTGTCGGTCCTCGACTTGACCCTGCGGACTCCTCTTCTCCTTTTTTTAGTTTCCCCTTTTCCCATCTCTCCTTTCTTTTCTACTTATCCCTTTTATGATTTTGAAGCTCTTACTCACTACAGAATATGACACCTCTTATAAACCATACCATTTGTATGCATTATTGATATTGTAGAAATTATAGTTCAATATATAGTTTACATTGTTTTCAATACATACCTCTTTCCTTTGTTGTATAACGTACTCAAATTTATTGTCAAATACTCTATTGCATGTACAATAAAATCTTTTGACAAGGAAAAAGAAATAGAAAGTCCACTCATTGTAAAAAAAAAGAAAACTGGCATACTACGAAGATCCTAGTTGTCATGAATCAGATTTCGACACCCCTGATAAAAGTGATTACAGTTTAAATGAAAGTATTGATGAGATACAACCTGTAGAAAGACTGTCTTATCCACAAAATTTGGTAAATTAAAAAAAATTGTCATTTTTGAAAGCTGTTTGGACACAAAACACGATGTCCTGACCAAACATGTATTTCAAAAATCCAAAAAATTGAAAAGAAAACTATAGGAACAATGCTCTTAGTCTATTCAACCTGTAATGCACTACATTACTGTAAACTGTGGGAAAGCCAACCGAAAATAAAACATTACGCAGCAGGTAATATATTACTTTCTGGTGCTATCTGTTAGTTATGAAAAAGTCAAAGAAATGTTTGATCTTTGTGGAATTTCGATTTTTGGAAAATCCGCATATAATCGAGCTAAAAATCACTACATTTTTCCTTCTATTGACTATAATTGCAAAGAAAATTGTAACAATCTTAAACAGGAATTGACAGCAACACCATTATTCCTCATAGGGGGCAGGCAATGCGACAGCCCTGGGTTTTGTGCATAGTATACAATGTATACTTTTATAGATCTCTATTCCAAAAAAATTGTGGATTTTGAATTGGTGGAGACGTCCCAAACAACTTCCTCTGTTGCAATGGAAAAATTGGGTTTCACAAAAAGTCTGGACAGAATAATGGGAAATAATTTTGATGTTCAATTTGTAGGCACAGATAGACACACAGGAATTTGAAAACTGTTGACTACACCAAAATATGAACAAATTAATCACCAATTTGGTATTTGGCATTATGTAAAAAATTTAAAAAGAAAATTGTTGCAAATCTCAAAAAAAAAAAAAAAAAAGCTTATCGTCCAATTTTGCCGTGGATTGGACCCATACTTAACCATTTCTATTGGTGTAGCAGAAATTGTGATGGAAAAGAAGAGATTTTTAAAGAACTTTGGAAGTCTCTGCTACATCATGTAGTGAATGAGCATGTGTGGAAAGTCAGAGAAATACAGCATTATTGCTTACATGATGAACTCAGTGTTCAATTTCCAAATGTTCCATGGCTTACAAAAAAACACACCTGCATTCGATTCATTATTCGCAATTATAATGAATGCACAAATTGAAAAAGATATGAGGCATCTTACGTTATTTTGTCAAACTGGTAGCATTGAAACATATCACAGTATGATGCTTAAGTATCAACCTTATGACCTCATGTACACTGCTTCTGGTAAACGAACATTCAGAGGCAGTTGGCTGCTTTTTTCAGCTGCACCTGAACTCATCCAATGTTATCTTATTTGTACATGTAGAACAAGTTAGGGTTAGGGTTTCCAGTTAGGGTTAGGATTAGGGTTTCCCATTAGGGTTAGGGGCTTATGGTTAGTGTTTTCCCCTTGAAGAACAAGTTAGGGTTAGGGTTTCCGGTTAGGATTAGGGTTTTCTATTAAGGTTACAGGGTTTTTGGTTAGGGTTTTCCCCTTGAAGAACAAGTTTAGGGTTCGAGTTTACGGTTAGGGTTTACAGTTAGGGTTAGGATTAGGGTTAGGGTTTAGGGTTTCTGGTCCTCGCACGTGATTTCCGATGTCTTTCCAGCCTCATCAACAGCGACGTCAGGAGCATTTCCTCACATATGCTCATTATGGGATCCATAGTAAAAGCACCGAAATTGAGGTAGATACAAGTACACTGCTGCTCTCTCAGCTGCTGCTACTCACTCTGGTCTCACAGAATGGCTGGAATAGTTACATAATACTATTTTTTGGGTTTTGGGAGGGTCCTATGATGTTATCTTAAATACACGCTCCTAGACGCAGACGCGGCTAAACTGCCGGTTTCAAGCTGTCAAAAAAATCATTCTAAGGAGGTTGCCTCAGCGTCTCGTGTACATTAAGCCTAAAGGATTCATTACAAATATGATTCTATGGAGGCTAGAACCAGATTGGCTGCATTGTCACACAACAACAAAGTGGGAAGAAAACCTGCAATGGTAAAAAAATTTGATGATAGTGGGGAGGAATTTAAAGTAGAATGTAAGAATTTGAAATTTCCTAGAGGACGGAAAAAATAGATTGTCTGTAATGATTATGAAAAAATGTCAAATGACCAAAATGTTATCCAACATTGAAATATTAGAAGGAAGCTTATGGAGCACATGAGAATCCAAAAATATACAATTTCCAAAAACATAGCCAATGAGGAAAGGCCTGAAACCAGTGCTGCTATTTAAAAACACAGAACCCTTCTTCCGGTTGTATAAATAAAATAAAACATTTTTTTTTTTGGTTATGTCATGTACATAAACAATTATTTTTCAAAAGAAATTTTTTTTCATTGCACTACTTCAAGTTTAATTTTTGTATTGAAATTATTAATGTTTTAAATTTATGCACTTTGAATTATATTATTCTATATTTATAACTATATATTTTTTATTTTTCTTGTTGTCCTTTTTAAAATAAATACAATATAATGTTTTTTCCCACATGGATATTGTTTTCATTAACTTTTATTCCAATAATGTCAGTGTATTTATTTCATTTTTTTTAATTAAAACATTTCAAACATTAAGAATATTCAAATTTAGATGCAATAAATCAATAACAACTTGTATTTTTAATAAAATTTTATTTAATTTAAATTTAAAAAACAAAAAATTAAATTAAACTTTCAAACAAATTTATAAGATATTTTTAATCAAATGCCCTTTCAGAAGCAGGGTAATCATTAGAATAAAGAAAAACTACAGTGGGGACGGAAAGTATTCAGACCCCCTTAAATTTTTCACTCTTTGTTATATTGCAGCCATTTACTAACATCATTTAAGTTCATTTTTTTCCTCATTAATGTACACACAGCACCCCATATTGACAGAAAAACACAGAATTGTTGACATTTTTGTAGATTTATTAAAAAAGAAAAACTGAAATATCACATGGTCCTAAGCAGTGGCGGAACTACCGCCATAGCAACCCACGCGTGTGCTATGGGGCCCGCAGCCATGTAGGGCCCGGCAGAGGCGGCTCTCTAATTCGGCAATTAAGCTAATTGAAGAGCCGCCTCTGCTGAAAAATGTCGCCACTGGCGCGGCGTTAAGCTCCGGCCAGCAGCGGGTTGCCTGTGAGCTCCAAGCAGTGGAGAGAGGGGTCGGAGCGTGGCTATCTTGGGGAGGAGGCGGGGCCAGCGCTGTGTTCTCTTAAGGAGGAGAAGGGGAGGAGATTCCAGCAGCCTGAGCAGTGAGCACAATTCCCTCTGCTCGGGAGAAACAGATCGCCCCCCCTCCCCAGCCATCACCCCCCCACCACCACTGGAGTGCTCAGCGGAGCGGCGGTTTCCGCACACCCCAGAGGGGTGACCAGGAGAGGAAGGCACCGCGGAGGAGGCCTTACGAGCGCTGTATGGAGCCGATCCGACTAAAGGGAAGGTAGGAGAGAAGGGGTGTCTGGGCTGCCCCTCTCTGGGGCTGTCAATCAGTGTGGGGGGATCAGGGGTTCCAGCTGCAGGGAGAGACAAAGCTACCACCATGCCACAAGCTTTTCTGCAGCCAGCGACCAACAACATTTTTTTTTTTTTATGAGAGAGAGCCACCCCCCCATCCATGTTCCTGTAGCATCCCTCAGCCACAGCCAGAGACTGGGCTTTATATCCACCCCTGCTCCCCCACTCCATTCTTCCTGATCATGTGTCACTAACAGTAAGGACAGCTCAGTCCTGTGCCAGTGTCCTAGTGTGTCCACCTGTGATTGACAGCACCTCACCCCTCCCTCCACCCTGCCCTTACCCCTGCCTATGCAGGGCTCCACTGGGGGGCGGGGGTTGGGAGTTCCCAGTCCAGGGCTGATCCTCTGCCATGGTGGGCCGGGTGCTCCGCATCCTACGCTGGCACTGCCAGCTGATTGGCTTCTCCGCTGCTACCTCCCTCACTGACACCAGCACCGAGATAGAGAGCACCAGCACCAGCACTGAGATAAGAGAGCACTGACACCAGCACTGAGATAAGAGAGCACTGACACCAGCCCTGAGATAGAGAGCACCGACACCAGCACCGAGATAGAGAGCACCGACACCAGCACTTAGATAGAAAGCACTGACACCAGCACTGAGATAGAAAGCACTGACACCAGCATCGAGATAGAGAGCACCAACACCAGCACTGAGATAAGAGAGCACCAACACCAGCACTTAGATAGAAAGCACCGACACCAGCACTGAGATAAGAGAGCACTGACACCAGCACTGAGATAAGAAAGCACTGACACCAGCACCGAGATAGAGAGCACCGACACCAGCACTGAGATAGAGAGCACCGACACCAGCACTTAGATTGAAAGCACCGACACCAGCACTGAGATAGAGAGCACCGACACCAGCACTTAGATAGAAAGCACCGACACCAGCACTGAGATAGAAAGCACCGACACCAGCATCGAGATAGAGAGCACCGACACCAGCACTGAGATAAGAGAGCACTGACACCATCACCGAGATAGAGAGTACCGACACCAGCACTGAGATAAAAAGCACCGACACCAGCACCGAGGTAGAGAGCACCGACACCAGCACCGAGATAAGAGAGCACTGACACAAGCACCAAGATAGAGAGCAACGACACCGGCACCAAGATAGAGAGCACTGACGCCAGCACCGAGATAAGAGAGCACTGACACCGGCACCGAGATAGAGAGCACCGATACCGGCATCGAGATAGAGAGCACTGACACCAGCACTGAGATAGAGAGCACTGACACCAGCACTGAGATAAGAGAGCACTGACACCAGCACCGAGATAGAGAGCACCGACACCAGCACCGAGATAGAGAGCAACAACACCAGCACTGAGATAAGAGAGCACTGACATCAGCACTGAGATAAGAGAGCACTGACACCAGCACTGAGATAAGAGAGCACCGACACCAGCACTGAGATAAGGGAACACTGACACCAGCACTGAGATAAGAGAGCACTGACACCAGCACCGAGATAGAGAGCACCGACACCAGCACCAAGATAGAGAGCACCGACACCAGCACTGAGATAAGAGAGCACTGACACCAGCACTGAGATAAGAGAACACTGACAGCAGCACTGAGATAAGAGAGCACTGACACCAGCACTGAGATAAGAGAACACTGACACCAGCACTGAGATAAGAGAGCACTGACACCAGCACTGAGATAAAAGAGCACTGACACCAGCACTGAGATAAGGGAACACTGACACCAGCACTGAGATAAGGGAACACTGTCAACAGCACTGATATAAGGGAGCACTGACACCAGCACTTTAAAGCTCTTAATATATGTGAGTGTGGTAATCTGTTGTTCAATGGCATTAGTTCATTTTTTTGTGGGGGGGGGGGGGGGTTTGCAGGGGGGCCCCATACAACATTTTGCTATGGGGCCCTGTCATTTCTAGTTACACCCCTGGTTCTAAGTATTCAGACCCTTTGCTGTGACACTCATATATTTAACTCAGATGCTGTCCATTTCTTCTGATCATCCTTGCGATTGTTCTACACCTTCATTTGAGTCCAGCTGTGTTTGATTATACTGATTGGACTTGATTAGGAAAGCCACACACCTGTCTATATAAGACCTTACAGCTCACAGTGCATGTCAGAGCAAATGAGAATTATGAGGTCAAAGGAACTGCCTGAAGAGCTCAGAGACAGAATTATGGCAAGGCACAAATCTGGCCAAGGTTACAAAAAATGTCTGCTGCACTTAAGGCTCCTAAGAGCACAGTGGCCTCTATAATCCTTAAATGGAAGACGTTTGTGACGACCAGAACCCTTCCTAGAGATGGCCGTATGGCCAAACTGAGCTATCAGGGGAGAAGAGCCTTGGTGAGAGTGGTAAAGAAGAACCCAAAGATCACTGTGGCTGAGCTCCAGAGATGCAGTCGGGAGATGGGAGAACGTTGTAGAAAGTCAACCATCACTGCAGCCCTCCACCAGTCGGGGCTTTATGGCAGAGTGGCCCGACGGAAGCCTCTCCTCAGTGCAAAACACATGAAAGCCCGCATGGAGTTTGCTAAAAAAACACCTGAAGGACTCCAAGATGGTGAGAAATAAGATTCTCTGGTCTGATGAGACCAAGATAGAACTTTTTGGCCTTAATTCTAAGCGGTATGTGTGGAGAAAACCAGGCACTGCTCATCACCTGTCCAATACAGTCCCAACAGTGAAGCATGGTGGTGACAGCATCATGCTGTGGTGGTGTTTTTCAGCTGCAGGGACAGGACGACTGGTTGCAATCGAGGGAAAGATGAATGCGGCCAAGTACAGGGATATCCTGGATGAAAACCTTCTCCAGAGTGCTCAGGACCTCAGACTGGGCCGAAGGTTTACCTTCCAACAAGACAATGACCCTAAGCACACAGCTAAAATAATGAAGGAGTGGCTTCACAACAACTCTGTGACTGTTCTTGAATGGCCCAGCCAGAGCCCTGACTTAAACCCAATTGAGCATCTCTGGAGAGACCTAAAAATGGCTGTCCACCAACGTTTACCATCCAACCTGACAGAACTGGAGAGGATCTGCAAGGAGGAATGGCAGAGGATCCCCAAATCCAGGTATGAAAAGCTTGTTGCATCTTTCCCAAAAAGACTCATGGCTGTATTAGATCAAAAGGGGGCTTCTACTAAATACTGAGCAAAGGGTCTGAAAACTTAGGACCATGTGATATTTCAGTTTTTCTTTTTTAATAAATCTGCAAAAATGTCAACAATTCTGTGTTTTTATGTCAATATGGGGTGCTGTGTGTACATTAATGAGGAAAAAAATGAACTTAAATGATTTTAGCAAATGGCTGCAATATAACAAAGAGTGAAAAATTTAAGGGGTCTGAATACTTTCCGTCCCCACTGTACATATGAACCATTGGGATCAGGAAACACTTGTTGCACTGCATTGACAGCACAAGAAGGTATCACCTTTTTGTTTCCCTTTCCTAAGATACAATAAATCCAAGCAATAAAAGTCCTATATGCAGTTTTACGTAATCTCCTGAAAAAAAAATTATTTTTAATTTTTGACATTAAAATTAAAAATAAAATAAGAAGATATATCAATATGTTAGTAAAAATATATTTAGAATATTAATTTAATAACAAAAAGATTATTTAAATACTATATATAATTGTTAGATAGCCATAATCACCTGTTGTTGGCATCCACAAGTGGGAGACTGTCCAGATGAATCGTCAGATACAGTATGTTAGCCTGACGTTTTGCTCATGAACTATTTAAGAACTGAAGGTATCTGCCTGCGTAATGCATTGATGTCCTTCTGGTATACAGGCAGCAACCGCGTCTATTTCATAGCAGCAGACAGACTCCACTTGTGTGGGCATTTTAATGCACCTTTGACAGGAACACCAATTTATATTCCCAATTCTGTCTGTTTCTGTTTCTTAAGATTCTAAAGGTGAAGATACATCACTGCTGGAGGGCATGGTGGGATTTATAGGGAAAGCAGGATCATTTTCATCTGCAGGATACCTAGCCCATATTTTCTTTATAAGCATTTTTCTCTATTAACCACTTGCCAACCACTGCACGCCAATATACGTCGGCACAATGGCAGCGGTGGGCAAATGGGCGTACCTGTACATCCCCTTTAATTGATGGGGCTAGCGGGTCCGTGCGCCCTCCGCGTACAGCGTGACCATGCCCCTGCGGGTCCCGCGGACTCGATGTCAACCGGTGTCCTGCGATCATGTCACAGAGCTGCAGATCGGGGAGATGCCTATGTAAACAAGGCATTTCCCTGTTCTGCCTAGTGACATGACAGGGATCTACTGCTCCCTGTCATCGGGAGCAGTAACCGCTGTCATGTCAGTGGTAGCCCATCCCGCCCACAGTTAGAATCACGCCCTACGACATACTTAACCCCTTGATCGCCCCCTAGTGTTTAACCCCTTCCCTGCCAGTGTCATTTACACAGTAATCCGTGCATTTTTATAGCACTGATCACTGTATAAATGTCCCTGGTCCCAAAATAGTGTCAAAAGTGTCTGATTTGTCCGCCACAATGTTACAGTCACAATAAAAATCGCAGATCGCCGCCATTACTAATAAAAAAAAAAATAAATAAAAATGCCATAAATCTATCCCCTATTTTGTAGACGCTATAACTTTTGCGCAAACCAATCAATACACGCTTATTGTGATTTTGTTTACCAAAAATATGTAGAAGAATACATATCGGCCTAAACTGAGGAAAAATGTGCTTTTTTAAAAAAAAATGGGGATATTTATTATAGCAAAAAGTACAAAATATTGTGTTTTTTTCAAAATTGTCGCTCTTTTTTTGTTTATATCGCAAAAAATAAAAACCGCAGAAATGATCAAATACCACCAAAAGAAAGCTCTATTTGTGGGAAAAAAAGGATGTCAATTTTGTTTGGGTCGCAGTTTCGCACGACTGCGCAATTGTCAGTTAAAGCAATGCAGTGCCGAATCGCTAAAAATGGCCCGGTCATTCAGCAGCCGGGGCTGAAGTGGTTAATAAACAAAAAAAATTGAATTATATTTGATAGTTAATAATTTATTTTCTCAATGTATTAAACTATTGCACCAAGATTTATCACAGCAATTTATATGTTAGCAGGAGAACAGCGTAATTATAATCAATTGAAATACAGAAAAGGGACATGAGGGAACTACTGGGGGTAAAGATTTGAGATGGGTTTTCTCGGTTATAGTTTGTAGGTGGGTATGTTATAGGATTATATTAACCACTTCAGCCCCGGAAGGATTTACCCCCTTTCTGACCAGAGCACTTTTTACAATTTGGCACTGCGTCGCTTTAACTGCTAATTGCGCGGTCATGCAATGCTGTACCCAAACAAAATTTGGGTCCTTTTCTTCCCACAAATAGAGCTTTCTTTTGATGGTATTTGATCACACAGCTTTTAGTTTATGACTGCCTATGTCATTTCTTGAGGTGCTAAAATGGCAGGGCGGTACAAAACCCCCCAAAAGGACCCCATTTTGGAAAGTAGACACCCCAAGGAAATTGCTGAGAAGCATGTTGAGCTCATTGAATATTAATTTTTTTTGTCCCAAGTGATTGAATAATGACAAAAAAAAAAAAAAATTACAAAAAGTTGTCACTAAATTATATATTGCTCACACAGGCCATGGGCATATGTGGAATTGCACCCCAAAATATATTCAGCTGCTTCTCCTGAGTACGAGGATACCACATGTGTGGGACTTTTTGGGAGCCCAGCTGCGTACGGGGCCCCGAAAACCAATCACTGCCTTCAGGATTTCTAAGGGCGTAAATTTTTGATTTTTACTTCTCACTACCTATCACAGTTTTGAAGGCCATAAAATGCCCAGATGGCACAAAACCCCCCCAAATGACCCCATTTGGAAAGTAGACACCCCAAGCTATTTGCTTTGAGGCATGTTGAGTCCATGGAATATTTTATATTTTGACACAAGTTGCGGGAAAGTGACACTTTTTTTTTTTTTGCACAAAGTTGTCACTAAATGATATATTGCTCACACAGGCCATGGGCATATGTGGAATTGCACCCCAAAATATATTTAGCTGCTTCTCCTGAGTATGGGGATACCACATGTGTGGGACTTTTTGGGAGCCTAGCCGCGTACGGGGCCCCGAAAACCAATCACCGCCTTCAGGATTTCTAAGGGTGTAAATTTTTGATTTCACTCTTCACTGCCTATCACAGTTTCGGAGGCCATGGAATACCCAGGTGGCACAACCCCCCCCCCAAATGACCCCATTTTTGAAAGTAGACACCCCAAGCTATTTGTTGAGAGGCATAATGAGTATTTTGCAGCTCTCATTTGTTTTTGAAAATGAAGAAAGACAAGAAAAATTTTTTTTTTCTTTTTTCAATTTTCAAAACTTTGTGACAAAAAGTGAGGTCTGCAAAATACTCACTATACCTCTCAGCAAATAGCTTGGGGTGTCTACTTTCCAAAATGGGGTCATTTGGGGGTGTTTTGTGCCACCTGGGCATTCCATGGCCTCCAAAACTGTGATAGGCAGTGAAGAGTGAAATCAAAAATTTACGCCCTTAGAAAGCCTGAAGGCGGTGCTTGGTTTTCGGTGTCCCGTACGCGGCTAGGCTCCCAAAAAGTCTCACACATGTGGTATCCCCGTACTCAGGAGAAGCAACAGAATGTATTTTGGGGTGTAATTTCACATATTCCTATGGCATGTTTGAGCAATATATCATTTAGTGACAACTTTGTGCAAAAAAAAAATTTTTTAAAATTTGTCTCTTTCCCACAACTTGTGTCACAATATAAAATATTCCATGGACTCGACATGCCTCTCAGCAAATAGCTTGGGGTGTCTACTTTCCAAAATGGGGTCATTTGGGGGGGTTTTGAACTGTCCTGGCATTTTATGCACAACATTTAGAAGCTTATGTCACACATCACCCACTCTTCTTGAAGACAAAGCCCTTTCTGACACTTTTTGCTTACATGAAAAAAAAATTTTTTTGCAAGAAAATTACTTTGAACCCCCAAACATTCTATATTTTTTTTAAAGCAAATGCCCTACAGATTAAAATGGTGGGTGTTTCTTTTTTTTTTCACACAGTATTTGCGCAGCGATTTTTCAAAAGCATTTTTTGCAGGAAAAACACACTTTTTTAAATTTTAATGCACTAAAACACACTATATTGCCCAAATGTTTGATGAAATAAAAAAAGATGATCTTAGGCCGAGTGCATGGATACCAAACATGACATGCTTTAAAATTGCGCACAAACGTGCAGTGGCAACAAAATAAATACATTTTTAAAAGCCTTTAAAAGCCTTTACAGGTTACCACTTTAGATTTACAGAGGAGGTCTACTGCAAAATGTACTGCCCTCGATCTGACCTTCGCGGTGATACCTCACATGTATGGTGCAATTGCTGTTTACATTTGACGCCAGACCGACGCTTGCGTTCGCCTTTGCGCGAGAGCAGGGGGGGCTTTTTTTTTTTTTTCCTTTATTATTTTTTTGCTTTTTTATGTTATTTTTAAACTGTTACTTTCATTTTTTTTTTAATAATTTTTATTGTTATCTCAGGGAATGTAAATATCCCCCTATGATAGCAATAGGTAGTGACAGGTACTCTTTTTGAAAAAATTGGGGTCTATTAGACCCTAGATCTCTCCTCTGCCCTCAAAGCATCTGACCACACCAAGATCGGTGTGATAAAATGCTTTCCCAATGGCGCTGTTTACATCCGGCGAAATCAAAGTCATGAAATCCTATCCCTCCTCTCACCTTCACGCCCGTTTTTTCCTCAGTTTTCCTTCACATACCCACGGCTATCCCACACTGCTTTCACTCATCCCACCATCAATTTTTCACCATCCTACAGCCTTCCTCACCATCATCCCCTTCTCTTTCCTCAGCTTACTCCCATTCCCTGGCCCCGCCAAGTCCATACTTTTGTTACCCACTGGTCTTTCATACATTGTAAGTGCTGGGCTCCATCCTGTCCACTCCCCGGGGTTGCGACGCGCCCAGCCTAGGACCCATCACCCTCCCGTCTTTGACGTGGGCGGGCCCTGGCCTCGGCGCATCGGCATCATGCTCCCTACATCCCGCCTGCGGCGTCTTTGCCGCTGCAGACGGGACGTTCCAGTGGTTGTCCATCTCCGGGCTTAGACGCTGTAGGGCATGATGGGCGGCCGCACACATCGGCCCTCCCCTTCTGCTCCTCACCGCGTCATCACGCCCGCGCATGACGTTGGCGTGCGCGCACCTCATGCCCCCGGCATTAAATGGCTGCCTCGGGCTAGGCATCCCATGGTCCCGTCACTCGTGTTTGGACATCTGGCTCGGCAAGGCACCAACCACACAGGTAACTTCCACACCATCTGTCACTCAGACTTACCCATTACAGATATGGCTTTTTTCTGCACACCCATCCTATCCCTCCTCTCACCTTCACGCCCGTTTTTTCCTCAGTTTTCCTTCACATACCCACGGCTATCCCACACTGCTTTCACTCATCCCACCATCAATTTTTCACCATCCTACAGCCTTCCTCACCATCATCCCCTTCTCTTTCCTCAGCTTACTCCCATTCCTTGGCCCCGCCAGACGTCCCTGACTGCCGGCCTCCATGGGTGCCTTCGCCATTTCGGCTGCCTTGCCGGCGGTTTATTGGGGTGCGCTCTCTGCCTCAACCCCGGGTGAGACTCTATGGACCCAGACCTACACCGTACTGCAACACACCATGATCATTTATCAATGCACAACTTGTGAGTACATGGAAAATCACACTTTCAGTGTATCTTCCTTACAAACATTTGTTCATACATTAATAGGTACTTCATTGTTTTTGATACAGTTACATGGCATCGGACTCCTGACGATTGGTTTCAAGCCAAGAAACGCGTTGAGTTTAGATCTATTGATGCACTTATCTACTGTACTATGTATATGTGTTGTTGCTACTGTATAATCAATTTATGAACTCTGCCTGTTTGTACATTGTTGTCAATACGGTTTTTACTATGGTCTTAAATGTGTTCTCCTTTGACTGTATTTGGCCCAAACCTCTATGCCATTAAAACTTTTATACCATGATTATGTTATATTCCCATTTATGCAACCTACACTGATCTTATTATCCATATCATAACATCTACCATTTAGCCCAACACACTCACCCACATGCCTCATACAAAGTCCCGCTTCTCTTCCCCCTATTTTTTCGCATACATTGGGATGGAGGCATGTTGGTGCTTGTTTGCTAAAATAATGTGGATTGGTCACAACCCCCCTTTACATATGAAAATTAGGGTGGCAAACACCCGCTTTCTGTGACCAAATTATTCCACCTACTCATGTTTACACATACTTACTATAACTGACCCGCTTATTATGCTGTTATAGCCTGTCTTTCTTTCTTTTCTATCTCATCATCCACTAGACATTTGCCATTTTCGTTCTTCCTATCTTTTTCTTTCTTCCTCTTCTCTCATCTTTTATACTTCATACCATCTTAGTGAGACCCATGGTCCCGCTCTTGTTCATTGACTATTTGCAATGCAAGAGCCGTACGTATAATCTACTGCTTATATTCATTCCATTCTTTACTATATTCATAACTGACCCCCTAAAGTATAAACATCTGTTCTTTATACATACATCTCAGGTTCTATATAGTACAACACTTTCTTTGGTCTTGTTCCCCATTTCATATTACCATCTTCATCAGTTTTACACATATATTAACTATTTCCTCCCTTTCCCCATCTTGTTCTTCTCCTTTTTTCCCCCCAGCTTAACAAACACTGAGTACACTTAGTGCTAGAACAATTTCCTCTTTCCAATCATTTCCAATTTACTTTTCTGTCTTTTTATTTTTGTTCCCCTTTAGTCAAAGTACCACTGATTTAATTCAGGGCTAAAGTTCTACTCTATCCTTTTTTTTGTTCATTTCTTTAGCTAGACAAATAACTGATTTAATTCAGGGCTAAAACCTTTTTACTTTTCTTATTTTTCAACAATTATTATTATTTCTTGTTTTGCTTTATTATTTTTTACTTCGCTTTAGCTAGATTAATACTGATTGAATTCAGGGCTAAAGCTTTCTACATCTTATACTTCCCTGCACAGAGAATGTTTCCTATGCAGGGATTTAATACGCTTTTGTTTTCTTTGCTATATTGATTGTAATCAAGGCAAAGATATGCCTGTATTTGCTACAAAGTATTTATTTATTCGTGAGCTTCTCAAAGCTCCTTTTCCCCTTTTCCAAGTCCATACTTTTGTTACCCACTGGTCTTTCATACATTGTAAGTGCTGGGCTCCATCCTGTCCACTCCCCGGGGTTGCGACGCGCCCAGCCTAGGACCCATCACCCTCCCGTCTTTGACGTGGGCGGGCCCTGGCCTCGGCGCATCGGCATCATGCTCCCTACATCCCGCCTGCGGCGTCTTTGCCGCTGCAGACGGGACGTTCCAGTGGTTGTCCATCTCCGGGCTTAGACGCTGTAGGGCATGATGGGCGGCCGCACACATCGGCCCTCCCCTTCTGCTCCTCACCGCGTCATCACGCCCGCGCATGACGTTGGCGTGCGCGCACCTCATGCCCCCGGCATTAAATGGCTGCCTCGGGCTAGGCATCCCATGGTTCCGTCACTCGTGTTTGGACATCTGGCTCGGCAAGGCACCAACCACACAGGTAACTTCCACACCATCTGTCACTCAGACTTACCCATTACAGATATGGCTTTTTTCTGCACACCCATCCTATCCCTCCTCTCACCTTCACGCCCGTTTTTTCCTCAGTTTTCCTTCACATACCCACGGCTATCCCACACTGCTTTCACTCATCCCACCATCAATTTTTCACCATCCTACAGCCTTCCTCACCATCATCCCCTTCTCTTTCCTCAGCTTACTCCCATTCCTTGGCCCCGCCAGACGTCCCTGACTGCCGGCCTCCATGGGTGCCTTCGCCATTTCGGCTGCCTTGCCGGCGGTTTATTGGGGTGCGCTCTCTGCCTCAACCCCGGGTGAGACTCTATGGACCCAGACCTACACCGTACTGCAACACACCATGATCATTTATCAATGCACAACTTGTGAGTACATGGAAAATCACACTTTCAGTGTATCTTCCTTACAAACATTTGTTCATACATTAATAGGTACTTCATTGTTTTTGATACAGTTACATGGCATCGGACTCCTGACGATTGGTTTCAAGCCAAGAAACGCGTTGAGTTTAGATCTATTGATGCACTTATCTACTGTACTATGTATATGTGTTGTTGCTACTGTATAATCAATTTATGAACTCTGCCTGTTTGTACATTGTTGTCAATACGGTTTTTACTATGGTCTTAAATGTGTTCTCCTTTGACTGTATTTGGCCCAAACCTCTATGCCATTAAAACTTTTATACCATGATTATGTTATATTCCCATTTATGCAACCTACACTGATCTTATTATCCATATCATAACATCTACCATTTAGCCCAACACACTCACCCACATGCCTCATACAAAGTCCCGCTTCTCTTCCCCCTATTTTTTCGCATACATTGGGATGGAGGCATGTTGGTGCTTGTTTGCTAAAATAATGTGGATTGGTCACAACCCCCCTTTACATATGAAAATTAGGGTGGCAAACACCCGCTTTCTGTGACCAAATTATTCCACCTACTCATGTTTACACATACTTACTATAACTGACCCGCTTATTATGCTGTTATAGCCTGTCTTTCTTTCTTTTCTATCTCATCATCCACTAGACATTTGCCATTTTCATTCTTCCTATCTTTTTCTTTCTTCCTCTTCTCTCATCTTTTATACTTCATACCATCTTAGTGAGACCCATGGTCCCGCTCTTGTTCATTGACTATTTGCAATGCAAGAGCCGTACGTATAATCTACTGCTTACATTCATTCAATTCTTTACTATATTCATAACTGACCCCCTAAAGTATAAACATCTGTTCTTTATACATACATCTCAGGTTCTATATCGTACAACACTTTCTTTGGTCTTGTTCCCCATTTCATATTACCATCTTCATCAGTTTTACACATATATTAACTATTTCCTCCCTTTCCCCATCTTGTTCTTCTCCTTTTTTCCCCCCAGCTTAACAAACACTGAGTACACTTAGTGCTAGAACAATTTCCTCTTTCCAATCATTTTCAATTTACTTTTCTGTCTTTTTATTTTTGTTCCCCTTTAGTCAAAGTACCACTGATTTAATTCAGGGCTAAAGTTCTACTCTATCCTTTTTTTTTGTTCATTTCTTTAGCTAGACAAATAACTGATTTAATTCAGGGCTAAAGCCTTTTTACTTTTCTTATTTTTCAACAATTATTATTATTTCTTGTTTTGCTTTATTATTTTTTACTTCGCTTTAGCTAGATTAATACTGATTGAATTCAGGGCTAAAGCTTTCTACATCTTATACTTCCCTGCACAGAGAATGTTTCCTATGCAGGGATTTAATACGCTTTTGTTTTCTTTGCTATATTGATTGTAATCAAGGCAAAGATATGCCTGTATTTGCTACAAAGTATTTATTTATTCGTGAGCTTCTCAAAGCTCCTTTTCCCCTTTTCCAAGTCCATACTTTTGTTACCCACTGGTCTTTCATACATTGTAAGTGCTGGGCTCCATCCTGTCCACTCCCCGGGGTTGCGACGCGCCCAGCCTAGGACCCATCACCCTCCCGTCTTTGACGTGGGCGGGCCCTGGCCTCGGCGCATCGGCATCATGCTCCCTACATCCCGCCTGCGGCGTCTTTGCCGCTGCAGACGGGACGTTCCAGTGGTTGTCCATCTCCGGGCTTAGACGCTGTAGGGCATGATGGGCGGCCGCACACATCGGCCCTCCCCTTCTGCTCCTCACCGCGTCATCACGCCCGCGCATGACGTTGGCGTGCGCGCACCTCATGCCCCCGGCATTAAATGGCTGCCTCGGGCTAGGCATCCCATGGTCCCGTCACTCGTGTTTGGACATCTGGCTCGGCAAGGCACCAACCACACAGGTAACTTCCACACCATCTGTCACTCAGACTTACCCATTACAGATATGGCTTTTTTCTGCACACCCATCCTATCCCTCCTCTCACCTTCACGCCCGTTTTTTCCTCGGTTTTCTTTCACATACCCACGGCTATCCCACACTGCTTTCACTCATCCCACCATCAATTTTTCACCATCCTACAGCCTTCCTCACCATCATCCCCTTCTCTTTCCTCAGCTTACTCCCATTCCTTGGCCCCGCCAGACGTCCCTGACTGCCGGCCTCCATGGGTGCCTTCGCCATTTCGGCTGCCTTGCCGGCGGTTTATTGGGGTGCGCTCTCTGCCTCAACCCCGGGTGAGACTCTATGGACCCAGACCTACACCGTACTGCAACACACCATGATCATTTATCAATGCACAACTTGTGAGTACATGGAAAATCACACTTTCAGTGTATCTTCCTTACAAACATTTGTTCATACATTAATAGGTACTTCATTGTTTTTGATACAGTTACATGGCATCGGACTCCTGACAATTGGTTTCAGGCCAAGAAACGCGTTGAGTTTAGATCTATTGATGCACTTATCTACTGTACTATGTATATGTGTTGTTGCTACTGTATAAACAATTTATGAACTCTGCCTGTTTGTACATTGTTGTCAATACGGTTTTTACTATGGTCTTAAATGTGTTCTCCTTTGACTGTATTTGGCCCAAACCTCTATGCCATTAAAACTTTTATACCATGATTATGTTATATTCCCATTTATGCAACCTACACTGATCTTATTATCCATATCATAACATCTACCATTTAGCCCAACACACTCACCCACATGCCTCATACAAAGTCCCGCTTCTCTTCCCCCTATTTTTTCGCATACATTGGGATGGAGGCATGTTGGTGCTTGTTTGCTAAAATAATGTGGATTGGTCACAACCCCCCTTTACATATGAAAATTAGGGTGGCAAACACCCGCTTTCTGTGACCAAATTATTCCACCTACTCATGTTTACACATACTTACTATAACTGACCCGCTTATTATGCTGTTATAGCCTGTCTTTCTTTCTTTTCTATCTCATCATCCACTAGACATTTGCCATTTTCGTTCTTCCTATCTTTTTCTTTCTTCCTCTTCTCTCATCTTTTATACTTCATACCATCTTAGTGAGACCCATGGTCCCGCTCTTGTTCATTGACTATTTGCAATGCAAGAGCCGTACGTATAATCTACTGCTTACATTCATTCCATTCTTTACTATATTCATAACTGACCCCCTAAAGTATAAACATCTGTTCTTTATACATACATCTCAGGTTCTATATAGTACAACACTTTCTTTGGTCTTGTTCCCCATTTCATATTACCATCTTCATCAGTTTTACACATATATTAACTATTTCCTCCCTTTCCCCATCTTGTTCTTCTCCTTTTTTCCCCCCAGCTTAACAAACACTGAGTACACTTAGTGCTAGAACAATTTCCTCTTTCCAATCATTTCCAATTTACTTTTCTGTCTTTTTATTTTTGTTCCCCTTTAGTCAAAGTACCACTGATTTAATTCAGGGCTAAAGTTCTACTCTATCCTTTTTTTTGTTCATTTCTTTAGCTAGACAAATAACTGATTTAATTCAGGGCTAAAGCCTTTTTACTTTTCTTATTTTTCAACAATTATTATTATTTCTTGTTTTGCTTTATTATTTTTTACTTCGCTTTAGCTAGATTAATACTGATTGAATTCAGGGCTAAAGCTTTCTACATCTTATACTTCCCTGCACAGAGAATGTTTCCTATGCAGGGATTTAATACGCTTTTGTTTTCTTTGCTATATTGATTGTAATCAAGGCAAAGATATGCCTGTATTTGCTACAAAGTATTTATTTATTCGTGAGCTTCTCAAAGCTCCTTTTCCCCTTTTCCAAGTCCATACTTTTGTTACCCACTGGTCTTTCATACATTGTAAGTGCTGGGCTCCATCCTGTCCACTCCCCGGGGTTGCGACGCGCCCAGCCTAGGACCCATCACCCTCCCGTCTTTGACGTGGGCGGGCCCTGGCCTCGGCGCATCGGCATCATGCTCCCTACATCCCGCCTGCGGCGTCTTTGCCGCTGCAGACGGGACGTTCCAGTGGTTGTCCATCTCCGGGCTTAGACGCTGTAGGGCATGATGGGCGGCCGCACACATCGGCCCTCCCCTTCTGCTCCTCACCGCGTCATCACGCCCGCGCATGACGTTGGCGTGCGCGCACCTCATGCCACCGGCATTAAATGGCTGCCTCGGGCTAGGCATCCCATGGTCCCGTCACTCGTGTTTGGACATCTGGCTCGGCAAGGCACCAACCACACAGGTAACTTCCACACCATCTGTCACTCAGACTTACCCATTACAGATATGGCTTTTTTCTGCACACCCATCCTATCCCTCCTCTCACCTTCACGCCCGTTTTTTCCTCAGTTTTCCTTCACATACCCACGGCTATCCCACACTGCTTTCACTCATCCCACCATCAATTTTTCACCATCCTACAGCCTTCCTCACCATCATCCCCTTCTCTTTCCTCAGCTTACTCCCATTCCTTGGCCCCGCCAGACGTCCCTGACTGCCGGCCTCCATGGGTGCCTTCGCCATTTCGGCTGCCTTGCCGGCGGTTTATTGGGGTGCGCTCTCTGCCTCAACCCCGGGTGAGACTCTATGGACCCAGACCTACACCGTACTGCAACACACCATGATCATTTATCAATGCACAACTTGTGAGTACATGGAAAATCACACTTTCAGTGTATCTTCCTTACAAACATTTGTTCATACATTAATAGGTACTTCATTGTTTTTGATACAGTTACATGGCATCGGACTCCTGACGATTGGTTTCAAGCCAAGAAACGCCTTGAGTTTAGATCTATTGATGCACTTATCTACTGTACTATGTATATGTGTTGTTGCTACTGTATAATCAATTTATGAACTCTGCCTGTTTGTACATTGTTGTCAATACGGTTTTTACTATGGTCTTAAATGTGTTCTCCTTTGACTGTATTTGGCCCAAACCTCTATGCCATTAAAACTTTTATACCATGATTATGTTATATTCCCATTTATGCAACCTACACTGATCTTATTATCCATATCATAACATCTACCATTTAGCCCAACACACTCACCCACATGCCTCATACAAAGTCCCGCTTCTCTTCCCCCTATTTTTTCGCATACATTGGGATGGAGGCATGTTGGTGCTTGTTTGCTAAAATAATGTGGATTGGTCACAACCCCCCTTTACATATGAAAATTAGGGTGGCAAACACCCGCTTTCTGTGACCAAATTATTCCACCTACTCATGTTTACACATACTTACTATAACTGACCCGCTTATTATGCTGTTATAGCCTGTCTTTCTTTCTTTTCTATCTCATCATCCACTAGACATTTGCCATTTTCGTTCTTCCTATCTTTTTCTTTCTTCCTCTTCTCTCATCTTTTATACTTCATACCATCTTAGTGAGACCCATGGTCCCGCTCTTGTTCATTGACTATTTGCAATGCAAGAGCCGTACGTATAATCTACTGCTTACATTCATTCCATTCTTTACTATATTCATAACTGACCCCCTAAAGTATAAACATCTGTTCTTTATACATACATCTCAGGTTCTATATCGTACAACACTTTCTTTGGTCTTGTTCCCCATTTCATATTACCATCTTCATCAGTTTTACACATATATTAACTATTTCCTCCCTTTCCCCATCTTGTTCTTCTCCTTTTTTCCCCCCAGCTTAACAAACACTGAGTACACTTAGTGCTAGAACAATTTCCTCTTTCCAATCATTTTCAATTTACTTTTCTGTCTTTTTATTTTTGTTCCCCTTTAGTCAAAGTACCACTGATTTAATTCAGGGCTAAAGTTCTACTCTATCCTTTTTTTTTGTTCATTTCTTTAGCTAGACAAATAACTGATTTAATTCAGGGCTAAAGCCTTTTTACTTTTCTTATTTTTCAACAATTATTATTATTTCTTGTTTTGCTTTATTATTTTTTACTTCGCTTTAGCTAGATTAATACTGATTGAATTCAGGGCTAAAGCTTTCTACATCTTATACTTCCCTGCACAGAGAATGTTTCCTATGCAGGGATTTAATACGCTTTTGTTTTCTTTGCTATATTGATTGTAATCAAGGCAAAGATATGCCTGTATTTGCTACAAAGTATTTATTTATTCGTGAGCTTCTCAAAGCTCCTTTTCCCCTTTTCCAAGTCCATACTTTTGTTACCCACTGGTCTTTCATACATTGTAAGTGCTGGGCTCCATCCTGTCCACTCCCCGGGGTTGCGACGCGCCCAGCCTAGGACCCATCACCCTCCCGTCTTTGACGTGGGCGGGCCCTGGCCTCGGCGCATCGGCATCATGCTCCCTACATCCCGCCTGCGGCGTCTTTGCCGCTGCAGACGGGACGTTCCAGTGGTTGTCCATCTCCGGGCTTAGACGCTGTAGGGCATGATGGGCGGCCGCACACGTCGGCCCTCCCCTTCTGCTCCTCACCGCGTCATCACGCCCGCGCATGACGTTGGCGTGCGCGCACCTCATGCCCCCGGCATTAAATGGCTGCCTCGGGCTAGGCATCCCATGGTCCCGTCACTCGTGTTTGGACATCTGGCTCGGTAAGGCACCAACCACACAGGTAACTTCCACACCATCTGTCACTCAGACTTACCCATTACAGATATGGCTTTTTTCTGCACACCCATCCTATCCCTCCTCTCACCTTCACGCCCGTTTTTTCCTCGGTTTTCTTTCACATACCCACGGCTATCCCACACTGCTTTCACTCATCCCACCATCAATTTTTCACCATCCTACAGCCTTCCTCACCATCATCCCCTTCTCTTTCCTCAGCTTACTCCCATTCCTTGGCCCCGCCAGACGTCCCTGACTGCCGGCCTCCATGGGTGCCTTCGCCATTTCGGCTGCCTTGCCGGCGGTTTATTGGGGTGCGCTCTCTGCCTCAACCCCGGGTGAGACTCTATGGACCCAGACCTACACCGTACTGCAACACACCATGATCATTTATCAATGCACAACTTGTGAGTACATGGAAAATCACACTTTCAGTGTATCTTCCTTACAAACATTTGTTCATACATTAATAGGTACTTCATTGTTTTTGATACAGTTACATGGCATCGGACTCCTGACGATTGGTTTCAAGCCAAGAAACGCCTTGAGTTTAGATCTATTGATGCACTTATCTACTGTACTATGTATATGTGTTGTTGCTACTGTATAATCAATTTATGAACTCTGCCTGTTTGTACATTGTTGTCAATACGGTTTTTACTATGGTCTTAAATGTGTTCTCCTTTGACTGTATTTGGCCCAAACCTCTATGCCATTAAAACTTTTATACCATGATTATGTTATATTCCCATTTATGCAACCTACACTGATCTTATTATCCATATCATAACATCTACCATTTAGCCCAACACACTCACCCACATGCCTCATACAAAGTCCCGCTTCTCTTCCCCCTATTTTTTCGCATACATTGGGATGGAGGCATGTTGGTGCTTGTTTGCTAAAATAATGTGGATTGGTCACAACCCCCCTTTACATATGAAAATTAGGGTGGCAAACACCCGCTTTCTGTGACCAAATTATTCCACCTACTCATGTTTACACATACTTACTATAACTGACCCGCTTATTATGCTGTTATAGCCTGTCTTTCTTTCTTTTCTATCTCATCATCCACTAGACATTTGCCATTTTCGTTCTTCCTATCTTTTTCTTTCTTCCTCTTCTCTCATCTTTTATACTTCATACCATCTTAGTGAGACCCATGGTCCCGCTCTTGTTCATTGACTATTTGCAATGCAAGAGCCGTACGTATAATCTACTGCTTACATTCATTCCATTCTTTACTATATTCATAACTGACCCCCTAAAGTATAAACATCTGTTCTTTATACATACATCTCAGGTTCTATATCGTACAACACTTTCTTTGGTCTTGTTCCCCATTTCATATTACCATCTTCATCAGTTTTACACATATATTAACTATTTCCTCCCTTTCCCCATCTTGTTCTTCTCCTTTTTTCCCCCCAGCTTAACAAACACTGAGTACACTTAGTGCTAGAACAATTTCCTCTTTCCAATCATTTCCAATTTACTTTTCTGTCTTTTTATTTTTGTTCCCCTTTAGTCAAAGTACCACTGATTTAATTCAGGGCTAAAGTTCTACTCTATCCTTTTTTTTGTTCATTTCTTTAGCTAGACAAATAACTGATTTAATTCAGGGCTAAAGCCTTTTTACTTTTCTTATTTTTCAACAATTATTATTATTTCTTGTTTTGCTTTATTATTTTTTACTTCGCTTTAGCTAGATTAATACTGATTGAATTCAGGGCTAAAGCTTTCTACATCTTATACTTCCCTGCACAGAGAATGTTTCCTATGCAGGGATTTAATACGCTTTTGTTTTCTTTGCTATATTGATTGTAATCAAGGCAAAGATATGCCTGTATTTGCTACAAAGTATTTATTTATTCGTGAGCTTCTCAAAGCTCCTTTTCCCCTTTTCCAAGTCCATACTTTTGTTACCCACTGGTCTTTCATACATTGTAAGTGCTGGGCTCCATCCTGTCCACTCCCCGGGGTTGCGACGCGCCCAGCCTAGGACCCATCACCCTCCCGTCTTTGACGTGGGCGGGCCCTGGCCTCGGCGCATCGGCATCATGCTCCCTACATCCCGCCTGCGGCGTCTTTGCCGCTGCAGACGGGACGTTCCAGTGGTTGTCCATCTCCGGGCTTAGACGCTGTAGGGCATGATGGGCGGCCGCACACATCGGCCCTCCCCTTCTGCTCCTCACCGCGTCATCACGCCCGCGCATGACGTTGGCGTGCGCGCACCTCATGCCCCCGGCATTAAATGGCTGCCTCGGGCTAGGCATCCCATGGTCCCGTCACTCGTGTTTGGACATCTGGCTCGGCAAGGCACCAACCACACAGGTAACTTCCACACCATCTGTCACTCAGACTTACCCATTACAGATATGGCTTTTTTCTACACACCCATCCTATCCCTCCTCTCACCTTCACGCCCGTTTTTTCCTCGGTTTTCCTTCACATACCCACGGCTATCCCACACTGCTTTCACTCATCCCACCATCAATTTTTCACCATCCTACAGCCTTCCTCACCATCATCCCCTTCTCTTTCCTCAGCTTACTCCCATTCCTTGGCCCCGTCAGACGTCCCTGACTGCCGGCCTCCATGGGTGCCTTCGCCATTTCGGCTGCCTTGCCGGCGGTTTATTGGGGTGCGCTCTCTGCCTCAACCCCGGGTGAGACTCTATGGACCCAGACCTACACCGTACTGCAACACACCATGATCATTTATCAATGCACAACTTGTGAGTACATGGAAAATCACACTTTCAGTGTATCTTCCTTACAAACATTTGTTCATACATTAATAGGTACTTCATTGTTTTTGATACAGTTACATGGCATCGGACTCCTGACGATTGGTTTCAAGCCAAGAAACGCGTTGAGTTTTGATCTATTGATGCACTTATCTACTGTACTATGTATATGTGTTGTTGCTACTGTATAATCAATTTATGAACTCTGCCTGTTTGTACATTGTTGTCAATACGGTTTTTACTATGGTCTTAAATGTGTTCTCCTTTGACTGTATTTGGCCCAAACCTCTATGCCATTAAAACTTTTATACCATGATTATGTTATATTCCCATTTATGCAACCTACACTGATCTTATTATCCATATCATAACATCTACCATTTAGCCCAACACACTCACCCACATGCCTCATACAAAGTCCCGCTTCTCTTCCCCCTATTTTTTCGCATACATTGGGATGGAGGCATGTTGGTGCTTGTTTGCTAAAATAATGTGGATTGGTCACAACCCCCCTTTACATATGAAAATTAGGGTGGCAAACACCCGCTTTCTGTGACCAAATTATTCCACCTACTCATGTTTACACATACTTACTATAACTGACCCGCTTATTATGCTGTTATAGCCTGTCTTTCTTTCTTTTCTATCTCATCATCCACTAGACATTTGCCATTTTCGTTCTTCCTATCTTTTTCTTTCTTCCTCTTCTCTCATCTTTTATACTTCATACCATCTTAGTGAGACCCATGGTCCCGCTCTTGTTCATTGACTATTTGCAATGCAAGAGCCGTACGTATAATCTACTGCTTACATTCATTCCATTCTTTACTATATTCATAACTGACCCCCTAAAGTATAAACATCTGTTCTTTATACATACATCTCAGGTTCTATATCGTACAACACTTTCTTTGGTCTTGTTCCCCATTTCATATTACCATCTTCATCAGTTTTACACATATATTAACTATTTCCTCCCTTTCCCCATCTTGTTCTTCTCCTTTTTTCCCCCCAGCTTAACAAACACTGAGTACACTTAGTGCTAGAACAATTTCCTCTTTCCAATCATTTCCAATTTACTTTTCTGTCTTTTTATTTTTGTTCCCCTTTAGTCAAAGTACCACTGATTTAATTCAGGGCTAAAGTTCTACTCTATCCTATTTTTTGTTCATTTCTTTAGCTAGACAAATAACTGATTTAATTCAGGGCTAAAGCCTTTTTACTTTTCTTATTTTTCAACAATTATTATTATTTCTTGTTTTGCTTTATTATTTTTTACTTCGCTTTAGCTAGATTAATACTGATTGAATTCAGGGCTAAAGCTTTCTACATCTTATACTTCCCTGCACAGAGAATGTTTCCTATGCAGGGATTTAATACGCTTTTGTTTTCTTTGCTATATTGATTGTAATCAAGGCAAAGATATGCCTGTATTTGCTACAAAGTATTTATTTATTCGTGAGCTTCTCAAAGCTCCTTTTCCCCTTTTCCAAGTCCATACTTTTGTTACCCACTGGTCTTTCATACATTGTAAGTGCTGGGCTCCATCCTGTCCACTCCCCGGGGTTGCGACGCGCCCAGCCTAGGACCCATCACCCTCCCGTCTTTGACGTGGGCGGGCCCTGGCCTCGGCGCATCGCCATCATGCTCCCTACATCCCGCCTGCGGCGTCTTTGCCGCTGCAGACGGGACGTTCCAGTGGTTGTCCATCTCCGGGCTTAGACGCTGTAGGGCATGATGGGCGGCCGCACACATCGGCCCTCCCCTTCTGCTCCTCACCGCGTCATCACGCCCGCGCATGACGTTGGCGTGCGCGCACCTCATGCCCCCGGCATTAAATGGCTGCCTCGGGCTAGGCATCCCATGGTCCCGTCACTCATGTTTGGACATCTGGCTCGGCAAGGCACCAACCACACAGGTAACTTCCACACCATCTGTCACTCAGACTTACCCATTACAGATATGGCTTTTTTCTGCACACCCATCCTATCCCTCCTCTCACCTTCACGCCCGTTTTTTCCTCAGTTTTCCTTCACATACCCACGGCTATCCCACACTGCTTTCACTCATCCCACCATCAATTTTTCACCATCCTACAGCCTTCCTCACCATCATCCCCTTCTCTTTCCTCAGCTTACTCCCATTCCTTGGCCCCGCCAGACGTCCCTGACTGCCGGCCTCCATGGGTGCCTTCGCCATTTCGGCTGCCTTGCCGGCGGTTTATTGGGGTGCGCTCTCTGCCTCAACCCCGGGTGAGACTCTATGGACCCAGACCTACACCGTACTGCAACACACCATGATCATTTATCAATGCACAACTTGTGAGTACATGGAAAATCACACTTTCAGTGTATCTTCCTTACAAACATTTGTTCATACATTAATAGGTACTTCATTGTTTTTGATACAGTTACATGGCATCGGACTCCTGACGATTGGTTTCAGGCCAAGAAACGCGTTGAGTTTAGATCTATTGATGCACTTATCTACTGTACTATGTATATGTGTTGTTGCTACTGTATAATCAATTTATGAACTCTGCCTGTTTGTACATTGTTGTCAATACGGTTTTTACTATGGTCTTAAATGTGTTCTCCTTTGACTGTATTTGGCCCAAACCTCTATGCCATTAAAACTTTTATACCATGATTATGTTATATTCCCATTTATGCAACCTACACTGATCTTATTATCCATATCATAACATCTACCATTTAGCCCAACACACTCACCCACATGCCTCATACAAAGTCCCGCTTCTCTTCCCCCTATTTTTTCGCATACATTGGGATGGAGGCATGTTGGTGCTTATTTGCTAAAATAATGTGGATTGGTCACAACCCCCCTTTACATATGAAAATTAGGGTGGCAAACACCCGCTTTCTGTGACCAAATTATTCCACCTACTCATGTTTACACATACTTACTATAACTGACCCGCTTATTATGCTGTTATAGCCTGTCTTTCTTTCTTTTCTATCTCATCATCCACTAGACATTTGCCATTTTCGTTCTTCCTATCTTTTTCTTTCTTCCTCTTCTCTCATCTTTTATACTTCATACCATCTTAGTGAGACCCATGGTCCCGCTCTTGTTCATTGACTATTTGCAATGCAAGAGCCGTACGTATAATCTACTGCTTACATTCATTCCATTCTTTACTATATTCATAACTGACCCCCTAAAGTATAAACATCTGTTCTTTATACATACATCTCAGGTTCTATATCGTACAACACTTTCTTTGGTCTTGTTCCCCATTTCATATTACCATCTTCATCAGTTTTACACATATATTAACTATTTCCTCCCTTTCCCCATCTTGTTCTTCTCCTTTTTTCCCCCCAGCTTAACAAACATTGAGTACACTTAGTGCTAGAACAATTTCCTCTTTCCAATCATTTCCAATTTACTTTTCTGTCTTTTTATTTTTGTTCCCCTTTAGTCAAAGTACCACTGATTTAATTCAGGGCTAAAGTTCTACTCTATCCTTTTTTTTGTTCATTTCTTTAGCTAGACAAATAACTGATTTAATTCAGGGCTAAAGCCTTTTTACTTTTCTTATTTTTCAACAATTATTATTATTTCTTGTTTTGCTTTATTATTTTTTACTTCGCTTTAGCTAGATTAATACTGATTGAATTCAGGGCTAAAGCTTTCTACATCTTATACTTCCCTGCACAGAGAATGTTTCCTATGCAGGGATTTAATACGCTTTTGTTTTCTTTGCTATATTGATTGTAATCAAGGCAAAGATATGCCTGTATTTGCTACAAAGTATTTATTTATTCGTGAGCTTCTCAAAGCTCCTTTTCCCCTTTTCCAAGTCCATACTTTTGTTACCCACTGGTCTTTCATACATTGTAAGTGCTGGGCTCCATCCTGTCCACTCCCCGGGGTTGCGACGCGCCCAGCCTAGGACCCATCACCCTCCCGTCTTTGACGTGGGCGGGCCCTGGCCTCGGCGCATCGGCATCATGCTCCCTACATCCCGCCTGCGGCGTCTTTGCCGCTGCAGACGGGACGTTCCAGTGGTTGTCCATCTCCGGGCTTAGACGCTGTAGGGCATGATGGGCGGCCGCACACATCGGCCCTCCCCTTCTGCTCCTCACCGCGTCATCACACCCGCGCATGACGTTGGCGTGCGCGCACCTCATGCCCCCGGCATTAAATGGCTGCCTCGGGCTAGGCATCCCATGGTCCCGTCACTCGTGTTTGGACATCTGGCTCAGCAAGGCACCAACCACACAGGTAACTTCCACACCATCTGTCACTCAGACTTACCCATTACAGATATGGCTTTTTTCTGCACACCCATCCTATCCCTCCTCTCACCTTCACGCCCGTTGTTTCCTCGGTTTTCCTTCACATACCCACGGCTATCCCACACTGCTTTCACTCATCCCACCATCAATTTTTCACCATTCTACAGCCTTCCTCACCATCATCCCCTTCTCTTTCCTCAGCTTACTCCCATTCCTTGGCCCCGCCAGACGTCCCTGACTGCCGGCCTCCATGGGTGCCTTCGCCATTTCGGCTGCCTTGCCGGCGGTTTATTGGGGTGCGCTCTCTGCCTCAACCCCGGGTGAGACTCTATGGACCCAGACCTACACCGTACTGCAACACACCATGATCATTTATCAATGCACAACTTGTGAGTACATGGAAAATCACACTTTCAGTGTATCTTCCTTACAAACATTTGTTCATACATTAATAGGTACTTCATTGTTTTTGATACAGTTACATGGCATCGGACTCCTGACGATTGGTTTCAAGCCAAGAAACGCGTTGAGTTTAGATCTATTGATGCACTTATCTACTGTACTATGTATATGTGTTGTTGCTACTGTATAATCAATTTATGAACTCTGCCTGTTTGTACATTGTTGTCAATACGGTTTTTACTATGGTCTTAAATGTGTTCTCCTTTGACTGTATTTGGCCCAAACCTCTATGCCATTAAAACTTTTATACCATGATTATGTTATATTCCCATTTATGCAACCTACACTGATCTTATTATCCATATCATAACATCTACCATTTAGCCCAACACACTCACCCACATGCCTCATACAAAGTCCCGCTTCTCTTCCCCCTATTTTTTCGCATACATTGGGATGGAGGCATGTTGGTGCTTGTTTGCTAAAATAATGTGGATTGGTCACAACCCCCCTTTACATAAGTCATGAAATGCTCGTAGCTTCCGGTTTCTTAGGCCATCGAGATGTTTGGAGCCACTCTGGTCTCTAATCAGCTCTATGGTCAGCTGGCTGAATCACCGACTGCATTCTCAGGTTCCCTTTTGAGACAGGAGAGCCAGAGAAAAGCACGGAAGACGGTGGGGGAGGGACATTACCTCCCACTGCTTGTAAAAGCAGTCTAGAGGCTAATTAGCCGCTAGGATTGCTTTTACATGAAAGCCGACCGCTGGCTGAAAAGAATGATACCAAGATGATACCTAAACCTGCAGGCATCATTCTGGTATAACCACTCAAAGTCGTGAATGGCATACCTGAAGACAAAAAAATGGTTAACAATAAAGCACAGTAAATATTAAAGTATAAAAAACTGCATACCTGAAAAGCAAACATGATAAAACATAATAACAATAAAACATTGCAGAATAGAATACAGTAAAAAAGAGCAGAACAATAGAGAGAGAATAGAGAGAGAGAGAACAGTAAAACGACAACTATTATTTTTTTTTTTATATTTTTTTTTGTGTTTTTTTTTTTATACTTTTTTTTGTAACTGTAACTTTTATAACTGTAACCGGTTCCAGGTTAGGGTCTCTCAAAATGCAATGGCATCTTGGGAGACCCTGTGAAAGTGTGCCTAGTCTGTGCAATAGAATAAAGAAATTATTCCCGCGCTAACAAGGCCAGAGTCTAGAATAGTACTATGGACAAGCTGCATGCACTGAATAAAGGTGCAAACCAAACCTTAAAAGGACATATAAATAGTAAATAGTGCTGCGCTAATCCAAAACGCCCCAGTTAGGGGACTTTAAAGTGATGGTGAATAACTAAAAAGTGGTGTAAATAACATTAAAGTATTGACAATCCTCCACAAAACATCGCACTCATCAAAATATATTGACAATCCTAAAACCAGTAAACACAAATCACTGTGTAAATATAGTGCAAAAAAATATCATTCACCATACATAGTATCATAAAATAAATACTCCATTCATAACTGAAATCATGTGCAGAGATCAATGGTGTCACCTAACATAAAAAACTGAGTGACTCAAATAGAGTGGCAAATAAAATTAGCACATAAAGTGACAAGTGCAGAGTGAACAGACAAAAAAGTTCTTTAGAATAAAAAATGTAAACTAGTGCAATGTTCGCAGGTGGTTCAAAACTATAGCAAACAATGGTGCTAGATACTGTGACTTGGAAGATTTGGCATGAACCAGAAGTGACAGTAGAACAAGGTCCTTATTTGTTTAAGATAAAGGTGATAGCGTCCTGACATGCAACGGTCGCTCCGTGGTGTTTGACTTAAATAACCCGGTGCTCAGCTTCGTGTACAAACACTCCTGTGAGAGATGGCCCCTTACCTTAAGGCAATAGGGCAAACGCATATAACCAGGGGTCTTTGCACAGGGTCCTCCTTGAGGCAATGGAGCAGGCGTGTATGACCGAGAATCTTTATTAGGGGGGTCCTCCTAGGATGTAGAGCCCTATCCTCACGGTCCCAATTCCAGGGGGTGGTTCCCTCGGTAAATAGGGGGGATAAAAAACACGGGGAGCCCCAATAGTGTAATACTGCTAAACCAGTAGCTTTATTAAGGTAAAACAAGGTACTCACATATAAAACAGAAATGATGTTCCTATCTCCAACGAGCGGCGAGCTCGTATTACTGACACAGCGTGTAGAGCCTGTCCCGTCCTTACGCGTGACGTCACACCGCACGTGACTTCATCAGAGGATAAGTACAGGCCTGTACTTATCCTCTGATGAAGTCACGTGCGGTGTGACGTCACGCGTAAGGACGGGACAGGCTCTACACGCTGTGTCAGTAATACGAGCTCGCCGCTCGTTGGAGATAGGAACATCGTTTCTGTTTTATATGTGAGTACCTTGTTTTACCTTAATAAAGCTACTGGTTTAGCAGTATTACACTATTGGGGCTCCCCGTGTTTTTTATCCCCCCTATTTACCGAGGGAACCACCCCCTGGAATTGGGACCGTGAGGATAGGGCTCTACATCCTAGGAGGACCCCCCTAATAAAGATTCTCGGTCATACACGCCTGCTCCATTGCCTCAAGGAGGACCCTGTGCAAAGACCCCTGGTTATATGCGTTTGCCCTATTGCCTTAAGGTAAGGGGCCATCTCTCACAGGAGTGTTTGTACACGAAGCTGAGCACCGGGTTATTTAAGTCAAACACCACGGAGCGACCGTTGCATGTCAGGACGCTATCACCTTTATCTTAAACAAATAAGGACCTTGTTCTACTGTCACTTCTGGTTCATGCCAAATCTTCCAAGTCACAGTATCTAGCACCATTGTTTGCTATAGTTTTGAACCACCTGCGAACATTGCACTAGTTTACATTTTTTATTCTAAAGAACTTTTTTGTCTGTTCACTCTGCACTTGTCACTTTATGTGCTAATTTTATTTGCCACTCTATTTGAGTCACTCAGTTTTTTATGTTAGGTGACACCATTGATCTCTGCACATGATTTCAGTTATGAATGGAGTATTTATTTTATGATACTATGTATGGTGAATGATATTTTTTTGCACTATATTTACACAGTGATTTGTGTTTACTGGTTTTAGGATTGTCAATATATTTTGATGAGTGCGATGTTTTGTGGAGGATTGTCAATACTTTAATGTTATTTACACCACTTTTTAGTTATTCACCATCACTTTAAAGTCCCCTAACTGGGGCGTTTTGGATTAGCGCAGCACTATTTACTATTTACTAGTCTGTGCAATGCTGTACCCTATGCTAATACTCAACTAGTGCATGGTAGCGTTCAAAACATTCACCAATGCAAAGACCAGGATTGTCAGGACAGGTGGGGAAATAATAGCGGGTGTCACGCCTATATCCGCGCTTGCTGTAGGCACGACATCTTTTTTGGGGGGGTTTGTTGGGTAGGGGTACTCGGGAGGACATAAAGAAAATGCCTCTCCTGCAGCCGACTGCATTTCGTTGGGGATGTGAATGGGGGAAGTACGGGCGCTGCAGAAATGGTGGGTTCCAATTAGGGTTGGCGAATGCAGCAGGAAGGGCATTATGGGCACGACGGGCCTGTGTTTGTCTTCTTCTTGGTGGCAGTGGGACACTACATGTGCTTGCCACCTCACCAGCTTGAACTGCACTTATGGGACTCGCCACGTCACCAAGTGTTACTGCAGTGCTGGTTTGACTATGACCAGGGTGTACTAGGCCGCTGGTGCTTGCCAGTTCACCATAACGCTACAAAAAAACTGTTAGCGATCGCAGGGATCAGGCCTGACTCTGCGAACGCTGCAGTTATGCGTTTAGTGTTTTGTAAGTGACAGTGATCGATCGATACTACACTTGGGTGGGCTGGGCTGGGCCGGGCGGAGGGGCAAAACGCAGGTGCTAGCAGGTATCTGGGCTGATCCCGCTAACACTGCGTTTTTGGGAACCCTAAACTGCTGGGGACGCTAGTACAGATTCGACCGGATCCAGAGGCGTAACTAGAACCTTCAGGGCCCCGGTGCAAGAAACCATGATGGGCCCCCCTTCCACCCGAGCCCCGGCTTCCAATTTTGGGAGGGTGTCCATAGACATCCTCCCAAAACCGTGCTTCCCACATGACCCCTTGGACATGCATCCAGCGCAATCACATCGGCCCTTTACCATGTGATCAGCTGATCACATGTAAACAGACTGGTTATCCACAGCCCTTTCCTCACACGCTGTGTTTGTGTTAGGAAAGGACTGCCATTAACTGTCAAGAATTTCAGTAAATTGTTTACACTGATAATCAGTGCCCCAATCATCAGTGCCCATCAGTGTCGCCTATCAGTGCCCATCACTTCCAACTGCAAGTGTTACCTATCAGTGCTCATTAATGCTGCCTATTAGTGCCCATCAATTCTGCCTATCAGCACCACCTATCAGTGCTCATTAATGCCACCTAACTGCGTCCATCAGTGCCATCTATCAGTACTCTTCAATTCTGTCCATCAAAGCCCATCAATACTGCCTGAGTTCTGCCTATCAGTGTTCCTCAGTGCTCATCAGTACCACCTATCAGTGCCCATCAATGCCATCTATCAGTGCAGCCTTTCAGTGTACATTAGTGCCTCCTATCAGTGCTGCCCATCAGTGCTCATCAATGTGGCCTATCAGTGCTCATCAGTGCCTCCTATAAGTGCTCATCAGTGCCTCCTATCAGTGCCCATCAGTGCCTCCTATCAGTGCTCATCAGTGCCTCCTATCAGTGCCCATCAGTGCCTTTTATCAGTGTCCATCAGTGCCTTCTATCAGTGCCCATCAGTGCCTTCTATCAGTGCTCATCAGTGCCTTCTATCAGTGCTCATCGGTGCCGTCTATCAGTGCTCATCGGTGCCTTCTATCAGTGCTCATCGGTGCCTTCTATCAGTGCTCATCGGTGCCTTCTATCAGTGCTCATCGGTGCCTTCTATCAGTGCTCATCAGTGCCTTCTATCAGTGCTCATCAGTGCCGTCTATCAGTGCTCATCAGTGCCTTCTATCAGTGCTCATCGGTGCCTTCTATCAGTGCTCATCGGTGCCTTCTATCAGTGCTCATCAGTGCCTTCTATCAGTGCTCATCAGTGCCTTCTATCAGTGCTCATCAGTGCCGTCTATCAGTGCTCATCAGTGCCTTCTATCAGTGCCCATCAGTGCCTTCTATCAGTGCTCATCAGTGCCCATCAGTGCCTTCTATTAGTGCTCATCAGTGCCGTCTATCAGTGCTCATCAGTGCCGTCTATCAGTGCTCATCAGTGCCTTCTATCAGTGCTCATCAGTGCCGTCTATCAGTGCCTTCTATTAGTGCTCATCAGTGTCCATCAGTGCCTTCTATTAGTGCTCATCAGTGCTCATCAGTGCCTTCTATCAGTGCTCATCAGTGCCTTCTATCAGTGCTCATCAGTGCCTTCTATTAGTGCTCATCAGTGCCCATCAGTGCCTTCTATCAGTGCTCATCAGTGCCCATCAGTGCTCATCAGTGCCTTCTATCAGTGCTCATCCGTGCCCATCAGTGCCTTCTATCAGTGCTCATCAGTGCCTTCTATTAGTGCTCATCAGTGCCTTCTATCAGTGCTCATCAGTGCCTTCTATTAGTGCTCATCAGTGCCCATCAGTGCCTTCTATTAGTGATCATCAGTGCCTTCTATTAGTGCTCATCAGTGCCTTCTATTAGTGCTCATCAGTGCTCATCAGTGCCTTCTATTAGTGCTCATCAGTGCCTTCTATTAGTGCTCATCAGTGCTCATCAGTGCCTTCTATTAGTGCTCATCAGTGCCTTCTATCAGTGCTCATCGGTGCCTTCTATCAGTGCTCATCGGTGCCTTCTATCAGTGCTCATCAGTGCCTTCTATCAGTGCTCATCAGTGCCTTCTATCAGTGCTCATCAGTGCCGTCTATCAGTGCTCATCAGTGCCTTCTATCAGTGCCCATCAGTGCCTTCTATCAGTGCTCATCAGTGCCCATCAGTGCCTTCTATTAGTGCTCATCAGTGCCGTCTATCAGTGCTCATCAGTGCCGTCTATCAGTGCTCATCAGTGCCTTCTATCAGTGCTCATCAGTGCCGTCTATCAGTGCCTTCTATTAGTGCTCATCAGTGTCCATCAGTGCCTTCTATTAGTGCTCATCAGTGCTCATCAGTGCCTTCTATCAGTGCTCATCAGTGCCTTCTATCAGTGCTCATCAGTGCCTTCTATTAGTGCTCATCAGTGCCCATCAGTGCTCATCAGTGCCTTCTATCAGTGCTCATCAGTGCCCATCAGTGCTCATCAGTGCCTTCTATCAGTGCTCATCCGTGCCCATCAGTGCCTTCTATCAGTGCTCATCAGTGCCTTCTATTAGTGCTCATCAGTGCCTTCTATCAGTGCTCATCAGTGCCTTCTATTAGTGCTCATCAGTGCCCATCAGTGCCTTCTATTAGTGATCATCAGTGCCTTCTATTAGTGCTCATCAGTGCCTTCTATTAGTGCTCATCAGTGCTCATCAGTGCCTTCTATTAGTGCTCATCAGTGCCTTCTATTAGTGCTCATCAGTGCTCATCAGTGCCTTATATTAGTGCTCATCAGTGCCTTCTATTAGTGCTCATCAGTGCCTTCTATCAGTGCTCATCAGTGCCTTCTATTAGTGCTCATCAGTGCCTTCTATTAGTGCTCATCAGTGCCTTCTATCAGTGCCTTCTATTAGTGCTCATCAGTGCCCATCAGTGCCTTCTATTAGTGCTCATCAGTCCCTGCAATTAATTTCCATCAGTGCTGTCTGCCTTCTCAGGACAGCACAGCTCTGAGTGGAGATCGTGTGTCATAGATTAATAGCACAGAGAGACTCCGGCGGCATTAATGTTCTATTTGTCGGTCCTCTCTGGCACGGATGAGAGAGGACACACAGCTGATCTCACTGCTCCCCCTTCTCCCCCCTCCCTTCTCCTGTGTGCTCTGCGGGCAGTCAAGTGTGAAGCTAAAGAGCTCATATTTCCCGCGGAGCACACAGGAGAGGGGAGGGGGGAGAAGGGGGAGAAGGGGGAGCAGTGAGATCAGCTGTGTGTCCTCCTCTCTCATCCATGCCAGAGAGGACCGACAAATAGAACAATAATGCCGCCGGTGTCTCTCTGTGCTATTAATCTATGACACACGATCTCCGCTCAGAGTCGTGTGTGAAGATCAACCCCGCTGGGCCCCCCCACAGTGGCTGAATGCCGGGCCCAGTCACAACTGCGACTGTTGCGACCCTGGTAATTCCGCCACTGACCGGATCAGATATTGATCCGTTCAGATACTATACCACTAAGGGAGGTGTACGGTGCGTGCGTGGGTGTTAGCGGTACTGGCACTAATCTGACACTGCCTGGGGCTGGTGCTTGCCAGTTCACCAAAACGCTACCAAAAAAACTGTTAGCGATCGCAGGGATCAGGCCTGACTCTGCGAACGCTGCAGTTATGCGTTTAGTGTTTTGTAAGTGTCAGTGATCGATCGATACTGCACTCGGGTGGGCTGGGCTGGGCCGGGCGGAGGGGCAAAACGCAGGTGCTAGCGGGTATCTGGGCTGATCCCGCTAACACTGCGTTTTTGGGAACCCTAAACTGCTGGGGACGCTAGTATAGATCTGATCGGATCAGATATTGATCCATTCAGATACTATACCGCTAAGGGAGGTGTACGGTACGTGCGTGGGTGTTAGCGCTACTGGCGCTAATCTGACACTGCTTGGGGCTGGTGCTTGCCAGTTCACCAAAATGCTACCAAAAAAACTGTTAGCGATCTCAGGGATCAGTGAATGACAAAAGTTCCGCGCTTTGGAAATGGACAAAAAGGGACTGCTGCCCCCCTTATAAGTGAAAATCACCGAAGTGAAATCCAAGATGTAAAATTGTTCTAAACAGGGGAATTGGCGCTGTCCAACTGTGTGTGTATGGGTGATGATTCTTCCAAAGAATAAAATAACAAAGTGTTAGTTTATAAACAAATGTGTCATAAATATCAAGAAAATATTGATGTGCATATAAAAATACTAAATTGTGAATGAGTCACCTGTGAAGTGAAATGGAAAGAAAGTGCAGAGTGCTCTAAAGCGCATATAAAATCGCATATACAAAAAATATATTTTTTAGATATCTATATCTTAAAGGTGATCCCTATATCTAAAAATAGCTGGGGAACCAAATCCAATAAACAATGGTGTAAAAAATGTTTTTGATGATCTGCATAGGCAATTACTGAAACACATACAAAGTGAAGACCTGAAAAGGTTAAAAAATTTAAAAAATGTGTAGGAGAACCCCTGCCTGTGTGCATAAACAATTACAATAAAGGCAATCAATGCAAAACACTTCATATGTGTATAAACACAGAAAAAATTAAAAAACTAAAAAACAATCAATAATTGAATTATTTGGAAAAGTCTGCAAAAACAGTCCTAAGAGTGTGTCCCACTGGTGAAGGAAAAACGTAGTCACAGCCTTCAATCGTTGGTGTCCCGTCCTTCACTACACCCCCACTCGTGTGTGCACTTACCGGACTGCCTAACCCCTGCAGGGGTAAAAGGCATATGCAGACAGTCCTGCGATGGCGAAACCGGGAAGTGGTCCTCCGTCCAGGGGTGCTATATCCTGCTCCGGCGTGATGTTATTCCCAGTGACAGGTATCCGCCTCTTGATGACGAAACGCGTAAGGCGTGGCCTCGTGATACACACACGTCAGCACCTCTCTCTTCCAGCTTGTGTTAGTTCCGGTTTCAGCTGTCGGGCGGTGGAACGCACGCCTCACCACGCTGCCCCTCGGCTGTGAGCCGGTTATCTGCACATCGTTTTTAGCTCCAGTTTATGGATTGTACTTTTACCATTTTTATTATATGGATTTTCAATAAAATTCCTACCTTTTATGGATTCACACTATGAAGTGTTTTCTGTTTTCACTTCATACGGATACCTGTCACTTGGAATAACATCACGCCGGAGCAGGATATAGCACCCCTGGACGGAGGACCACTTCCCGGTTTCGCCATCGCAGGACTGTCTGCATATGCCTTTTACCCCTGCAGGGGTTAGGCAGTCCGGTAAGTGCACACACGAGTGGGGGTGTAGTGAAGGACGGGACACCAACGGTTGAAGGCTGTAACTACGTTTTTCCTTCACCAGTGGGACACACTCTTATGCCCCGTCCACACGGTCGGATTTTCCGATGGACAATGTCCGATCGGAGCGTGTTGTCGGAAATTCCGACCGTCTGTGGGCTCCATCGGACATTTTCCATCGGATTTTCCGACACACAAAGTTGGACAGCAGGAGATAAAATTTTCCGACAACAAAATCCGATCGCGTCAATTCCGACCGTGTGTGGCCTGTTCCGACGCACAAAGTGCCATGCATGCTCAGAAGAAATTCCGACACGGGACAGCTCGTTCTGGTAAACTTAGCATTCGGAATGGATACAGCACTTTCGTCACGCTGCAATGTAAAAAATGGTTTAATACAGCGCACTCTCTTCTTCTTTATAATGTGACAAGAATTAAGTAGTTTTGCTGCTCATATTCACACACACTTCTCACAAAGTTTTATTTGTGTTTTTTTAGTGGTATTCCCTCAATATATTGTTATTAGTTGTCACATCTGACAGTTTTATATTTTTTATGTTTTTTTTTGTTTGTTTTTAAGCCTTTTTTTTTCTTTAATGTTTGTATTTTTTCCAAGGCTGATCTTTGTTCAATGTTATTTTTATTTTTACTCCAGAATATTTTTGTGTGTGTTTTGTGTGTCAAGTTACCCCAACACCATTGATATCTTTTATTATTTAATCTCCATGAGATTGTTTGTTGTTGGTGTCCCTTGTTCATTTCACATTGTATATTAGAAATGTACCTGAATCCTCACAAACAAACCATCATTTTTGAAGTAAAACACATAGGAGAGTATAATTCAAAACAAAAATCCTTTATTAAGGTATCAGAACCAAACAAAGAGGAAGGCAACACTGGATCAACATGAGAAATTAGTGAAGCCTGGGACCCCCACGGCAGACAACAATTCTTCAACCTCAAAATTGGTGGCCTGAGGAGTCCATATATAAGGGAGGGCAGTCTGGTCCGGGATTCACAGAGATCGGGATAGCAGCAGATGACATCAGTGTCCCCAGGATGTGGTACCACAAGAGGCTCCATTTTTTGGCCGACCAGACTGGATCCAGGGTCCTCACTCTCTGGTCTTCCTTTCACACTTCCTTCCCGGCTGTCGCTGTGCAGTTGTAGATGTGGCAGGAGGAGGAGTAGGACCTGGAGGAGGAGGAGGACTGGGGGGACCTGGAGGAGGACTGGGGGGACCTGGAGGAGAGGGAGGAGGAGGAGGAGGACCTGCAGGAGGAGGAGGAGGACCATCACAAAGGTGTGTGTCAGGTGTAATTTGGGCCCTCATACCTTTCTCCAGAGCCTCTGATATGAGGGCCTCACACATGGCTTGTTGGCCCTCCTCCATCCTCTGCATTTTATATGCAATGAATGCACCAATGTTCTCCTGCCTGGTGTGGGGTGCTCCCAGGACCTCTGTAGCCCTACAAAAAAATCTGATAGCCGCCTCCTCTAGGGTACTCCTCCTACTGCCACTTTCTGTTTTCACCGGGGGTGGAGGGACCTGCACATCAGCCAGCCGGCTCGGCCCGGCCACCTCCTGGCTGAGACTTCCCTGTGTATGAAAAAGGGACATGGTTTTAGTTTTTGCATCATCAATCACAATCATAAATTAGTACTCCAAACTAACATCTAGTTAACATCATTGATTGGACAAGCAGAAATATTTAGAGGAATGCTATACCTGGCTCAATCTGGGCTCCTCCACATGTGGCCTGGAAGGCCCAGGTTGGGCATCAGAAGCCTCAGTCGGACGGGAAGGAAGTGTGGAAGGAAGACTTGAGAGGGATGGCCTGGGTTCAGTCTGGCCTGCCAGAAAGTGCAGCCTGTCGTAGTACAACATCCTGGGGACATAGATGTCATCTGCTGCTCCGGATCTCTGTGAATCCAGGACTTTCCTGCGCTCCCTCAGATATGTGCTCCTCAGGCCACCAATGAAGATCTTTAAATAGGTGATGTCTGCCGTGGGGATCACCTGCTTCACAATTTCACACAATTGCTCCAGTGCTGCCTTCCTCTTTGCTTGGTTCTTGTAATGGGGGTGGGTAATCTCCCACAGACAGGGCAGCTCCCTTAGCATATCAATGAATAGTGACATGAAGTCAGTATCTTCTTTCAGTACCATATCCATGTTCACTGCAAGACACAACACAAGACAAAGCCTAATGTCAGACCAAACTCTCCTAATCTTGTTACAATATGGCCTCAATCTATAGAAGCAGTATAGGCCCAAGTTTGTCTCTTACCTTCGTTCTTACGATCGCCGCGTTCAATGCTCCTTCCTCCGCTCACAGATCAAACGTAATACGCACGTGTGTTAGGCTTTATATACACTGCGCATGCGTGTAACTCCGCCCGCCCCTGACGTTCTTTCTAGTGTATTCCCCGCCCCTTTTCGTACGGCGCAGTGGGTGAAGAGCATGATGGCGGACATACAGCAGGTGCGGGCTAATTGTAGCAACGAGGAGGAGGAGGAGGAGGAAAGGGCGGATCCAGGCACGTCCCGATCCAGAAGGAGACGTTTTAAGGCCACAAATATGTCGTTTGGGGAGATGTTGGAGATGGTCGACATCATGAGGAAGTCCGACTATGACGGGAAGTATGGGCCTTACCCCCACCCCAACATCCGAAAGGCCAAAATCATGGCGAAAGTGGTCAGGAGTCTAGAGCGGAATTTCGGGGTACGAAGGTCTAAAGATCAGCTCAGGAAGCGGTGGTCGGACCTGAAGTTGAGAGAGCCAGAGCAGTACAGAAAGATCCGGAGAGTGCTGCAAAAAAGTAAGTAGTTGTGCTGTGTTCCTATTCTTTCTGTCTTTATTACGTTCGTTCTGCTCCATATACTGAGCAGCTGTTTTCACATCTGGACACTGGAGCACTAGTGTGGGACACAAGAACACCATTTTTATTAGGGGGGGCCACACAGGTGCTCCAGTGTATACTATAGGGGGGGCTACATCTGTGAAGCTTTTACCAAACAGGTAAAGTATTGCAGCTTGACAAAGGCCAATAAAAAATATACATCTTGGAACTCGGCTAAAATAGATAATTGTACCCCACTTCCAAGCAATGTTTCCTATTTCTAGTTCTGCCATCAAATATCTGTGTGCTAATTATACCATTTTTGTTTTACATAGGGGAGAAAAGACTCGGAGGACACCCCTCATCCCAGGAGACCAGAGACCCCCCACCTCTGGAAGAAGGAGAAATAACACCAACCCAAGAAGAAGAGCAGGAGGAAGAAGAAGACGTGGTGGAGATTGGCACCACAACAGGTGAGTGTCTGCGACCACAGGCTCAGGTAAAAGAGATGGCTGGTGGCAGATTTTTGAGACCTTTGTTTTTGTTCTTTATCTCTTTTTAGGTGATCGTGATGTGAGGGAGAGAGAACGCTTTACATCTGAAAGTGCCCAGATACTGATCGGGGAGATCATGGGATGTAATCTCGAATTGCACAACATACAGCAACAAATCAGTGATGTTATTAAAAAAAATAATAACATCATTGATGTTTTGGGGCGAATTTAAACCCCACAAAATCACTTGTTTTATTGTGGTCCAATCTTTTAAAATTTTTTTCAATGTTTTGAAAAGCCAAATTTGGAGGATGCACACAGTGTGCCAACATGTGCTATCTGCCATCACGGGAGATCAATGGACGCGTTTTGGGGGGCAACCCCTTCCTCAATTACAAAGTAGCGTTGAGGAAGGGCTTGCTCCCCCCAAACACGTCCCTTGATCCCCCATGATGGCAGATAGCACATGTTGACATTTGTAAATTGGTGTGCATCTTCCAAATTTGGCTTTTCCAGGGGTGATTTCCCCCCATCTGAACGCTATATCAAACCCAGTTCCTAAATACTGATGTCTGATATAGCCTTCAGGTTTTACCTAATGTGAACTTTGTAAGTTCAAGTTTTTTGGCTTTCTTGTTGGTTTTACACAGGCCTGTTTTATCTGAAATGGATATTTTGATTTTTCATAATGCTACTGCAAACATTGTTATACAACAAACGTGTTGGTTTGTTTTAAAAACCTTTCGTAAATGCACATGTGATTGTGCAGCTATAAAAAAGTGGCTTAATCAAGAATGTGTGGATTATTGTCTCAACACTACAACACTTTTGGGGTGATGTAATTGCTCTTTTATGCAAAAATGGGGGTTATTTCCTAAGGGAAAATACACTTTGCACTACAAGTGCAGGTTCAGTGCAGTTGCAAGTGCACTTGTAGTGAAATGTGTTTTTGCATTTAGGAATTACCAGCCAACACAGTTTTTTATAAGGTTACCCAATCACGACATTTTCTGCACTCAACACATTTCTGTCAGGGTCAGCTAAAAGAAACACAAGCAGTAAATGTCCACAAAGAATTTTTTTGGGTTGGTTTTTATATTAAAAAGTTTTCACAGATTGTCTGGCATATTGATAGCCCCCCTACCCGCAAAGAACTCCAGGTAGCGTAACCGGACATCACGGGCACTCAGGGAGGGCAAGCCAGGACGGCCACTTTCAAGCGCCGTCAGTGTTGATGGATTTGGATTTCCGGCCTCAGGCCCAACTGAGCCAGCATAGTTTGCTGAATGTTTTCTTAAAAAATTATGGAGAACACAGCAGGCAAGTATTATATGGTTCAGTTTATACTCCGCCATATGGATGGGTGTCAGAAATAATCGGAACCGGCTGGCCAGGATTCCAAATGTGTTCTCCACCACTCTTTGGGCTCTGGCCAGCCGGTAATTAAAAACCCTCTGTTCCGGGGTGAGGGTCCTCATCGGGAATGGCCGCATCAGGTGGTCCCCCAGCGCAAATGCTTCATCAGCAACGAACACAAATGGGAGACCTTCAACATTGTCCTCTGGAGGTGGCAAGTCCAAGCTGCCATTCTGGAGACGCCTGTAGAACTCCGTCTGGGCGATCACTCCACCATCGGACATCCGGCCATTCTTCCCCACGTCCACATACAAGAAGTCGTAATTAGCCGACACCACCGCCAACATCACTATACTATTAAACCCCTTGTAATTATAATAGTACGACCCCGAGTTGGGTGGTGGGACGATGTGGACGTGTTTCCCATCAATTGCCCCTCCGCAGTTAGGAAAGTCCCACCGCTGGGCAAAGTGGGAGGCCACAGTCTGCCATTCCTGTGGCGTGGAAGGAAACTGTTGAGGAAAAAACAATAAACATTACTATTTTTTCACAGAAACCTGGCAAGCAGATTAGACACAAACATTATGGGTCAACTTCCAGATAGCATTTATTAAGGGGAATTTAACAACAACAAAGTATAAGGTACACCTATCATATCCCCCCCCCCCCCCCCTCTCATGGGCCATTTCTAACATTATAGGGGGGGGGAACTCTTGGACAGGTAACCCTCTTCACTTCATTGAGAGATGAATGCCTAAATACAGGGTATTACTTGGAACAGCCCCTCCTTAGTTACACTATTGGCAGCCCACTGGACAGGTAAGAAGTGTCATAATACAAACATATAAATACACACTGTACACATTTGAGCACATTTGTACATTCTGCTATTACCTATCAAGATCATAATAGGATACAAGAACTTTAAACAGTACCATTGGAAAGTATACAGGCAGGCCCTTGCACTACATGCTTTGGGGAATTCATCCATAAATCTGACCAGTAAAGAGGTGGGTATAGTGTGTATGGGTTTGGCAAAGTCAGCAGATAGATGATTGAGGATAGAGAATTGGGATCAGCTGACTTAGCAGTTGGGGGGAGGGAGGGTTACAAAAAATTTGGGGACACCACAAAAAAAAGCCTCTGGCCCTCTGCCTGAATTTAAATCAAAAATAACATTTCAAAACATTTTAGGGGGTGTTTGGGGTAAAGCACTACTATGGAGCTGATAAAATACATTGTTAAGTAACTACATGAGGTGAATATAGGGCAGGAGACACCATGCTGGAGAGGTTATTGAAGGTCAAATATGTATGAAGGACCTAAAATAATAATTACATAAAAATCCAGCATGCATGAGGACAAAGGGGACATTCACAGCATATTACAATCATGGTAATTAGGGAATGAGGAAAGAAATACAATATATTATCAAACATTCAATACAATAAAATGTGATATTAAAGGATAAAAATCTTACCTTCATATACTCCTTCTGCAGGACCTGTATGATGGCAGAACAGGTCTCTGGGATAATGATCCCCAGAGCCTGGGGGGAGATGCCTGTCGAGAACTTGAGGTCCTGCAGGCTTCTCCCTGTCGCCAAATACCGCAAGGTAGCGACCAACCTCTGCTCCGGAGTGATGGCTTGCCTCATGCAGGTATCCTGCCTGCTGATATAGGGGGTCAGCGAAGCCAACAAACGGTGAAATACGGGGTCCGTCATCCTGAGAAAGTTCCTGAAATCATCAGGATTATTCTCACGGATCTCACGGAGCAAAGGCATATGAGAGAACTGGTCACGCTGAAGCAACCAATTCTTGGTCCATGAACTCCTCCCCACCCTGTTCATGGACTGGACTTGTGTCAAGGTCAGGACCCCAACACCAAGCCCCCGCACAGCACGAACTCTACGAGGAGTACGCATACGAAACATGGCTAGAAAACGGTCGGCTGCTCAGAACGAAGTAACAGAACGCACTGAAGAACAGCAAGGCCTGTGAAGAGCGACCTGAAAAACAGCAACGAGCGGACAAGATCGCACAGAAAACTCCAATACGAACTGACTGCACGCACTGAAGAGCAGATACAAACCCACAAGCACAAACTGAACGGCAGAAAACGATCTGAAAGCCACGAGTCTGAAAAAGCGTGAATCGTCTCTCACCAAACTTTTACTAACACGAGATTAGCAAAAGGAGCCCAAAGAGTGCTGCGCTTGGTTCTGAACTGGCCTTTTCTAGTCTCGTCGTACGTGCTTGACGTCACCGCGTTCTTCGCGATCGGAAATTCCGACAACTTTGTGCGACCGTGTGTAGGCAAAACAAGTTTGAGCCAACATCCGTAGGAAAAAATCCTAGGATTTTGTTGTCGGAATGTCCGAACAAAGTCCGACCGTGTGTACGGGGCATTAGGACTGTTTTTGCAGACTTTTCCAAATAATTCAATTATTGATTGTTTTTTAGTTTTTTAATTTTTTCTGTGTTTATACACATATGAAGTGTTTTGCATTGATTGCCTTTATTGTAATTGTTTATGCACACAGGCAGGAGTTCTCCTACACATTTTTAAAATTTTTTAACCTTTTCAGGTCTTCACTTTGTATGTGTTTCAGTAATTGCCTATGCAGATCATCAAAAACATTTTTTACACCATTGTTTATTGGATTTGGTTCCCCAGCTATTTTTAGATATAGGGATCACCTTTAAGATATAGATATCTAAAAAATATATTTTTTGTATATGCGATTTTATATGCGCTTTAGAGCACTCTGCACTTTCTTTCCATTTCACTTCACAGGTGACTCATTCACAATTTAGTATTTTTATATGCACATCAATATTTTCTTGATATTTATGACACATTTGTTTATAAACTAACACTTTGTTATTTTATTCTTTGGAAGAATCATCACCCATACACACACAGTTGGACAGCGCCAATTCCCCTGTTTAGAACAATTTTAGATCTCAGGGATCAGGTCTGACTCTGCGAACGCTGCAGTTATGCGTTTAGTGTTTTGTAAGTGACAGTGATCGATCGATACTGCACTTGGGTGGGCTGGGCTGGGCGGAGGGGCAAAACGCAGGTGCTAGCAGGTATCTGGGCTGATCCCGCTAACACTGCGTTTTTGGGAACCCTAAACTGCTGGGGACGCTAGTATAGATCTGATCGGATCAGATATTGATCCGTTCAGATACTATACCACTAAGGGTGGCGTATGCTGCGTGCGTTGGTGTTAGCGGTACTGGCGCTAACCTGACGCTGCCTGGAGCGACGCATATCGTCCGCTGGGCGATCAGGGGGCTAAACCTTTATTCGGTAATAAACGGCGGGTGCCCTGACACTATAAAAAATAAACTAACTAACCAGCGTCACCCGTAACGGTTATACGGTGATCAGTGGTGAAAGGGTTAACTAGGGGGCAATCAAGGGGTTAAAACATTTATTAGTTAGTATATGGGGGTCCCTGACACTATAAAACGCTGATGGCGAACCTAAATATTTACCTCCCTAACTAGCGTCACCAGCGACACTAATACAGCGATCAGAAAAATGATCTCTTAGTGACACTGGCGGCGGGGGGTGATAAAGGGGTTAAAACTCTATTAGGGGGGGTTAGGGGGGTATCCTAGACCTAAAGGGGGCTAACACTAACTGCCCTACCACACTAACTGTCACAAACTGACACCATGCAGTAATCAGAAAAAAAAACAGCTTGGTGTCAGTGTGACAGGGGGGAGGGGTGATTAGGGGGTGATCGGGGGGGGGGGATCGGGGGGTAAAGGAGGGTGTTATGTGTGCCTGGCATGTTCTAATGTGTGTGTGTTTTACACTCACTTGCTGTCTTCTCTCCTCGGCGCCGGAACGGAAAATACAGAGCCGAGGAGAGATGACATCATTTCCTCTGCCTCTGTGTACTATACAGAGGCAGGGGAATGATCTCATTGGCTGGGAGCGATCGCAAGGGGGGGCCACGAATGGATGGCCTCCCCCTCATCTCTGAACGCTCCCAGTCAGAAGCCGACCGCCTCGGGCACCGGGGGGGGGGTCCGATCGGACCCCGCCCGCGGCAAGCAATCATATACCAGGTGCATGATTTTGCCTGCCCGTGCCATTCTGCCGCAGTATATCTGCGTTAGGCGGTCGGCAACTGGTTAATAAGAAAAATACTCCAGCTGTTGACTTTTAAAATATGAACACTTGCCTGTCCAGGGTGCACGCGCTGTCCTCATCCAAAGCCGACCCTTCCCTCGTCTCACGTTTTTGAGGCAGCGGCATCTTCAGTAAGGGAATTGTGAAGTGAAGCCTTGCGGCTTCACGGCCTGGTTCCCTACTGCGCATGCGCAAGTCAAGCTGCATTTTAAAACTAGTCCCTGCTGTCTTCTGGGACCTGTGGGTCTCCAAGAAGACAGCGGGATGGACGGAGGAGGGGCCAAACATGGCGTAGATCGGCGTCCAATCTGCAAATATCTTTCAGCGGAAGTGGGATCAAATACATGTATTAAACAAGTATTGGCTCCCCCTCCCCCTGAAAGGTGTCAAATCTCACACGGGGGGGGGATAAACTTAAGTTACATCTTTGGTTAGATATCCGCTTTAAAGTATACTGACAATGATAGTAACCCTTTTAACCGCTTGCCGACCGCCTCATGCAGATATACTGCGGCAGAAGGGCTCGTACAGGCAAAACCACGTACCTGTACGTTGCCTTTTAAGAGGCGGCCAGCGCGCGCGGCAAGCTCCGTGAGTCGGGTCGCAGGTCCCGCGGACTCGATCGCCGCGGGGATACCCGTGATCGCCTCACGGGGAGGAAGAACGGGGAGATGCTGATGTAAACAGCAATTCCCCGTTCTGCCTAGTGACAGTGTCACTGATCTCTGCTCCCTGTCATCAGAGCAGAGATCAGTGACGTGTAACATGTAGCCACCACCCCCCACAGTTAGAGACACGCCCCTAGGACACACTTAACCCCTACACTGCCACCTAGTGGTTAACCCCTTCACTGCCAGTGTCATTTACACAGGAATCAGTGCATTTTTATAGCACTGATTGCTGTATAAATGACAATGGTCCCAAAAATGTGTCAAAAATGTCCGATGTGTCCGCCATAATGTCGCAGTCACGATAAAAATCGCTGATCACCGCCATTTAAAAAAAAATTTGTTTGGGAGCCACGTTGCACGACCGCGCAATTGTCAGTTAAAGCGACGCAGTGCCGAATCGCAAAAAGTGCTCTGGTCAGGAAGGGGGTATATTCTTCTGGGGCTGAAGTGGTTAAGGATATGTAGTGTATATATAGATACTATCTATATCTATATATATATATATATAGATAGATAGATAGATAGATATCTATATATATATAGATATAGATATATATATTTATGTGTGTATATAAATATAAATCCATAAAGACACACACACACACAAACATACATACATACATATATATGTGTGTGTGTGTGTATAAATAGCAATAACTAAAAATTCAACTTACTTTTTTATCCTGAGTCATGGACATCGGATTGGTAGAGGCTAATGCTTCTGTCACAGCAGTATTGTCCTAAACATGTAATAGATAAAAAGTAATATTTGATGACTTGTTTAATTATAATTTATAAGTAATTTAAAAAAAAATGTATTTTTATCAAAAATTAACTTACCATTGAACTTGAGTAAAACAAAAGAGGGACAAATCTTTATTTAGAATAATGTAGAAAAATATAAAGTCTGAAATAATAAAAAAAAAAAAATTAATTATATTTAAACAATTTTAAAGATATATACAGTATCACATTATTTTTATAAATATATATTTTTTTTTGATGTGACAACACTGAAGAAATGACACTTTGCTACAATGTAAAGTAGTGAGTGTACAGCTTGTATAACAGTGTAAATTTGCTGTCCCCTCAAAATAACTCAACACACAGCCATTAATGTCTAAACCGCTGGCAACAAAAGTGAGTACACCCCTAAGTGAAAATGTCCAAATTGGGCCGAATTAGCCATTTTCCCTCCCCGGTGTCACGTGAGTCGTTAGTGTTACAAGGTCTCAGGTGTGAATGAGGAGCAGGTGTGTTAAATTTGGTGTTATCGCTCTCACTCTCTCATACTGGCCACTGGAAGTTCAACATGGCACTTCATGGTGAAGAACTCTCTGAGGATCTGAAAAAAAGAATTTTTGATCTACATAAAGATGGCCAAGGCTATAAGAAGATTTCCAAGACCCTGAAACTGAGCTGCAGCACGGTGGCCAAGATCATACAGCGGTTTAACAGGACAGGTTCCACTCAGAACAGGCCTCGCCATCAGAGGCGGCTCTCTAATTAGGCAAATTAGGCAGTCGCCTAAGGCCTCGCACTCACAGGGGCCTCGCGGCCGCCTAATTTGCCTGTTCTCAATCACTGAAGTTGACGACGGCGGCTCCGCCTACCCCCACTGGGACTCTGTGGCTTAGGAGCTGATGGACAAATCAGATACTGCCCGCAGCCTGAGGAATAGCGGCCTCATCACGGAGCGTCTCAGTCCGTGGGGCCTCATGTGTAAGTTTTGCCTAAGGCCTCACAAAGCCTAGAGCCGCCTCTGCTCGCCATGGTCGACCAAAGAAGTTGAGTGCATGTGCTCAGCGTCATATTCAGAGGTTGTCTTTAGGAAATAGGCGTATGAGTTCTGCCAGCATTGCTGCAGAGGTTGAAGGGGTGGGGAGTCAGCCTGTCAGTGCTCAGACCATACGCCGCACACTGCATCAAATTGGTCTGCATGGCTGTTGTCCCGGAAGGAAGACTCTTCTAAAGATGATGCACAAGAAAGCCTGCAAACAGTTTGCTGAAGATAAGCAGACTAAGGACATGAATTACTGGAACCATGTCCTGTGGTCTGATGAGACCAAGATAAACTTATTTGGTTCAGATGGTGTCAAGCGTGTGTGGAGGAAACCAGGTGAGGAGTACAAAGACAAGTGTGTCTTGCCTACAGTCAAGCATGGTGGTGGGAGTGTCATGGTCTGGGGCTGCATGAGTGCTGCCGGCACTGGGGAGCTACAGATCATTTAAGGAACCATGAATGCCAACATGTACTGTGACATACTGAAGCAAAGCATGATCACCTCCCTTCGGAGACTGGGCCGCAGGACAGTGTTCCAACATAATAACAACCCCAAACACACCTCCAAGACGACCACTGCCTTGCTAAAGAAGCTGAGGGTAAAGGTGATGGACTGGCCAAGCATGTCTCCAGACCTAAACCCTATTGAGCATCTGTGGGGCATCTTCAAACGGAAGGTGGAGGAGCGCAAGGTCACTAACATCCACCAGCTGCATAATGCCCTCATGGAGGAGTGGAAGAGGACTCCAGTGGAAACCTGTGAAGCTCTGGTGAACTCCATGCCCAAGAGGGTTAAGGCAGTGCTGGAAAATAATGGTGGCCACTCAAAATATTGACACTTTGGGCCAATTTGGAAATTTTCACTTAGGGGTGTACTCACTTTTTTTGCGGTTTAGACATTAATGGCTGTGTGTTGAGTTATTTTGAGGGGACAGCAAATTTACACTGTTATACAAGCTGTACACTCACTACTTTACATTGTAGCAAAGTGTCATTTCTTCAGTGTTGTCACATGAAAAGATATAATAAAATATTTAGAAAAATGTGAGGGGTGTACTCACTTTTGTGAGATACTATATATATATATATATATATATATATATATATATATATATATATATATATAAATCAATCGCTATTCACAAGACATTCAAATTTAAAATATTTGTGGCAACAGAATCTCATTTTTAGAAAATGATGCAGGGTGGCAGACAATATTTTAAAACGTACCTAAAGCAGCGCTGCTCTCTCCCTGCAATGTGCAATATTCTGTCTGTGTTATTGTTTTGATATCTTTGTTGCCATCACAACTGGGTGAGCACTTCCAACGACGCCACCCGTTGTGATGGCAACGTGAGAAGTTTACGGTGCTGCGAGCATGTCATACTGCGCGTGCGCGAGAACGGGCGGTGCATGCTGGTCACTCAGCTGCACCGTATCCCGGAACATTATGCTTGTGGTCTTCACATGCCCACAAGCAATATGGGAACTGCCAGGACACGATAATATAAGTTAATTTTTTATATTAAAGCGGACATCGGGGACCGAAATTTTCAAAACACATGAGTGTTATATGTCAATGTTCTGTCCTTAAGAAATGTTTAAAAAAAAAAAATTATAACATATCGTTGGAACTCTGCTTTAAGGATTCTCATTTAGCATTCACCATGATGACAAAGCGTTTAATGTCCTTCTTGTCTGGCCTGCAGATAATTACACTGTCCAGATTGATTTTACGGCCATAGCCCCAGGTGTGTAGCACGGAGAGGTATCTTTTAGCCACCTTGGCTGACAGTTTTGGAAAGTCCAACTGGAGAGGGATCTGGAGGAAACTGCGCACAGCTTCATCCACCCACTGTGTCTCTTTATTCAAAATTTCTTCTTCCAAGTGAGCCGGTATATAGGGATTTAGATACACGTATTCTTTCGCCACTTTCTTTATAATGAATCGCACTTTAGACAGCTGAGGCAGAGTTCTAGGGTCTCCATACCCGACCAGGGCCCGTGCGTCTGGAGCACGCTGAACCGAGCACCCAGCAATAACATCTGGTTTATAATGAGGCTTGGTTACAAGCATTGGCTTGGTTGGGCAAACTATGGGGACCCATCGAGCCCAACGGTCCTCCTCAAAAGGTTTGGTAACATTTATCAACGGGGCTGTATTAGCAGATAGCTCAATTTTCACACTAGAGGCCATAGCAATGGGAACTTCATCCTCCTCTACTTCACACATCTTCTCCTCATCACTTTTGCTCCATTTCCCCTTCCAAGATAGAGTGTCCGAGAACAGTTCATATAATCCATCAGATGAGATGTCTGAATTGTTATGGTGGAGCACTCTTCAGCCGGGATATAGTTGCACTTGGCACTTGCTTTAACTGGCACGACTGTGTTATCCCCCTTAACGGCCACAGGCATCACTTCCCCTACAGGTACACTGTTTTCACTCCTTGCAGGCTTACCCAACTCCGGTACTCCTTTCCCCGTGGCTCCAACATTAGAGCAAGCAGCTGGGCCCGACTGCAGGCTCGAGGAGCGACCGGAACACTGGGTCCTGGGGCAGTCGTAGAGACAGGGAAAGCAGCTTCCTGCATGACTCAGGTGATGGCAGGTGGACTCTTGATATCACTCCCAGCTGGGATAGCGACATTCTTGTCCCAATCTGCCTGCAGTATCTGCGGAGGTTGAGCTGGCGAGACTACTTCAAGCAGGTGTTCGCCGCGACGTCCACAGACGATCCAAGGCCTCAGATGCATGGCAAGACTGGAACACTTCCCGCAGATTAGTCCCAAGGCCTCATAGCCTCCAGCCATGTATAGGGCAAGACTGACCTTCAATATGTACCACACTACATTATCAGTCAGTGCAGCTTTGGACTCACTCAGGCCAAACCAGCACCCAGAGCATACTTTCTCCAATCCACCATCTCACTTCCAAACTGCACCATCTTTCTCTTCAACCCACAACCAGGCACACACGGCACTTCCTTATCCTCCTCTGCAGAGTGGGGACTCCTCCCCCTGCCAACTGATTGGTGCAGATGCTCTCTGGAAACTTTCACGCCCGCCTTCTTCACGCTGCGACGCACCAAAACTGTAATAGAGTCTGTAATGGAGTCTGTAATGGAGTCTGTTTTAACCCTCACATCGCTGGCGGGAAGCGTCAGCATTTGATGGGTCACAGTGGCAGCGTTTGATGGGCACAGTGGCAGCATTTGATGGCACAGTGGCTGCGTTTGGTGGGCACAGTGGCTTCATTTTAAAGGCGCAGTGCATTTGATAGGCACAGTGGCTGCGTTTGATGGCACAGTGGCTGCCTTTGATGGGCACAGTGGCTGCGTTGGATGGCACAGTGGCTGCAAGTGATGGGCACAGTGGCTGCAATTAAAGGGCACAGTGCCCATTGGCTGAGATACCCCATACACTCTTAATATGTCCTTGCTTTGCCCTTGTCTTATCTAATGTCACTAGGTACCCGGCCACCCAGCAGCAGAAAAGAGAAGTGCAGCAATTCCAGACAGGGTGAACCCAATTGATCCCTAATAATTGGCCAAGGCAAATACACCTGGCAGGTTAATTTATAAGCAACCTGCCTAAACATCAGGTTGCTACAGAGGTCATTTTTTCTTCCAAAGTAAATAAACCTTTGCACACTGGTCCTGACTAGTATTCCAGTGTTTTTTTTCTCCCTCAGTTTCTCTCCTCCACTCAGCTAATGTGGCCCCCGTGCTGATGGAGAGGGGCAGGGGAGGGGCAAACAAAGATGATGAGCAGGCACCCGACATCCTTCTTATCAACGACATTGGTTGTTAGGACCCCAACGGCTAAAAGGTTGTTATGGTGAATGAAAACGAAATGAAAAAATGAAAACAATGAAAACGGAACAGTAGTGAGTTTATACCTGTGAATAGCCAGTGTAGAGCAGCCTGGAGAATACAGTGGTACAAGACTTATTTGATTTTTTATTATTATTATATAGAAAAATACTTTTTCCCATCATATACCCATATCTCTATCTTCTAGGTTCCTCTCTATACATTTTTGATATGTTTTTATTTATGTTGTACTTTGGAAATGTTTATTATTATATTATTGAATCACTTGCAATAAGCAATATTGACCCTAGAGGGTAGTATTGAGACATCTGATTCTAGTATCTCGGAGCAAGTCACTTCCTTTGCTGGGTGCTGTGGCGTGCATCTGTAATCCCAGCTACTTGGGAGGTTGAGTCTGTTGGATTGCTTGAGTCCAGGAGTTCTGGTCTACCCTGTGCTATGTTGATCGGGTGTCCATGCTAAGACTGGTATCAATATGGTGGCTCTAGGGGAGCCTGGAGTCACCAGGTTGTCCTAAGGAGGGGTGAACCGGCCCAGGTTGGAAACAGAGCAGGTCAAACCCCCCATACTGATCAGTAGTGGGATTGCACCTGTGAGTAGGCAGTGTAGAGCAGCCTGGACAATACAGTGAGACGCAGGCTTTTTATTGGATGGATCACCGATCTGTTTTACAATTCACATTTTCATAACAATATTCACAACTGTGTGGGAGGCACTGAATTGAAATACCATTTTAATTATTTGTGCTAAGGAAAACGAAATAGTTCATCATTTTCACGGGAAAAAATTTGGGCTGCCACTGCTCTCTCTATTCTTTTCAGCAGCTCCCTCTTTACAGAAACATGGTACTGAATCCACAGATATTAAGGGGTGTTTAATAAAAAATGATGCAGAGCTATTCATCCTGTGAAATGGGTGTACATTTGTTCTGTGCAAACGGGGGCACAGTTGAATGTCACTAGGCTATTTTCTCTCCAGGTTGAATGGTATTCATTTGAACAGAATAGAGTAATTTAGGAAAATAAAGAATTATGGCCACTAGATGGCAATGATGAGCATAGGAAATAAATACTTATTTACTATAATTGTTAGCTCCATCTAGTGGTCACAAATCAGTATTTCCAGAACCATTTCATTATTAATGAATAAAAAACATTCAATCAGGAGAGAAATATTTCTGATATGTTTTTATTTTATGTTGTGCTCTCTCCCATCCTATGGAATTCCCTACCACAAATCTATCCTATTATCTCCTTCTCTGTCCACTTTTATGTGATCCCTGACAACTTTTCTCTTCAGAGAAGCCTATCCTGCCTCCACCTAACAAGTGTACTTTTATTTCTCCATCAGCTCCTCCCCCACAGTTATTACCTTTTGTATCACTTGACCCTCCCTCTAGATTGTAAGCTCTAACGAGTAGAGCTCTCTTATTCCTCCTGTATTGAATTGTATTGTAACTGTACTGTCTCCCCTTATGTTGTAAAGTGATGTGCAAACTGTTGGCGTTATATAAATCCTGTATAATAATAATAAAAAATAATGTTGTTTTATTTTAGGCTGGAGAATGTTTGTTGAAGTGGGGTTGCAGCACTGGTGCTATCATTTTACAACTCTTTTAAAAGAGAAGTATGTTTTTTTTTTTAATTTTTTATTCTTACTTACCTCGGTGGATTGAGCATCAGACCGATGCTGCAGCTGTCCCCCGCCGTCTCTGCACTGAGAACCGAGTCACCAAACATCGCCAATTGCTCAGTTCTCACAGATCCCCAAGAGGAAAGCTTCTGACTGTCAGTCAGCATCTCTCCTCTCTGCTCCTCCACACTCATTGGAGCGATGAGCTGTGGAGGGGCGGGGAGAGGCTGTCTCAGCATCTCAGTGGCTCGCGGAGCCGCTGAGACTGCCATCAATCAAGGCAGCTGGCGGATCCAGACTTGGAAGTCAGGATGAGGCGCTGCCTCGACTGATGGCAGTGATGCTGAAAACGAGTCACATGAGTGCTAAACTAATTTCACTCCTGTGACCCAGAGGAGACGCCCAGCCTAAAAAGCTTAAGCTGGACATTTCCTTTAAATATGATCCTTCTAGAGATCAACTGCTGAGATCTGGTTAAGATGATGTCCAATTATTCTCGTTGCATTGCTAAAATGATGTGAAAGAATTTATTTAGCCACTAATTAATTTCTCTTATTCTGCTGAATAAAGATATCAGGTTGGAAAGACTCTTGTATTACTGATCTGCTGAGAACAGTGGTTTGTGTCTATAATCCTTCCTACTTAGGAGCCAGGGGTTGTTTGACCTCTTGAGTCCAGGAGTTCTGGTCTATAGTGAGCTATATTGGTCAGGTGTCCATTCTAGGTTCAGTATCAATAAGGTGGCTTCAGGGGATCCTGCAGCTACAAGGTTGTTCCAAGCAAGGGTAAACTGGCCCAGGTTGGAAACAGAACAGTAGTGAGTTTATGCCTGTGAATAGCCAGTGTAGAGCAGCCTGGACAATACAGTGGCACACAGACTTTTTTGATTCATTATTATTATTAAATATCAACATACTTTTTGCCATCATATACCTATATCTCTATCTTCTATATGTTTGATATTTTTTTATATGTTTTATTTTATGTTGTGATTTGGAAATGTTTATTATTATATTATTGAATCACATGCAATAAGCAATATTGACACTAGAGGGTATTATTGAGATCAAGGAGACTTCTGATTCTAGTATCTCAGAGCAAGCCCCTTCATTTGCCGGTTGCAGTGGCGTGCATCTGTAATCCCAGCTACTTGGGAGGTTGAGTCTGTTGGATTGCTTGAGTCCAGGAGTTCTGGTCTACCCTCTGCTATGTTGATCGGGTGTCCATGCTAAGACTGGTAACAATATGGTGGCTCTAGGGTAGCCTGGGGTCCCCAGGTTGTCCTAAGGAGGGGTGAACCGGCCCAGGTTGAAAACAGAGCAGGTCAAAGCCCCCATACTGATCAATAGTGGGATTGCACCTGTGAGTAGCCAGTGTAGAGCAGCCTGGACAATACAGTGAGACGCAGGCTTTTTATTGGATGGATCACCGATCTGTTTTACAATTCACATTTTCATAACAATATTCACAACTGTGTGGGAGGCACTGAATTGAAATACCATCTTAATAATTTGTGCTACGGATTTTACTAACAAGTTAAAAAGGAAATGTAATAAGGAAAACGGAATAGTTCATCATTTTCAAGGAACAAAATGTAGGCTGCCACTGGTCTCTCTATTCTTTTCAGCTGCTCCCTCTTTACAGAAACATGGTACTGAATCCACAGATATTAAGGGGTGTTTTATAAAAAAAAATTATTAAGAGCTATTCATCCTGTGAAATGGGTGTACATATGTTCTGTGGAAACAGGGGGGCACAGTTGAATGTTACTAGGCTATTTTCTCTCCAGGTTGAATGTTATTCATTTGTACAAAATAGAGTAGTTTAGGAAAATAAAGAATTATGGCCTTACCGTAGATGCGGTTGGAGCTGCTATGGCCATCTCGAAGCATGGCGGGCTCCGGTATCCTCTCTTGGAGTCCTCTCCTCTCTGCTCCTCCCGACGCTAGGCCTCCAATAGGATCACTTGACGTTTTGGCCAATCAGGAAGCGGGTTTCACACCTGCTTTCAGATTGGCCCGGAGGAGAATCAGTGTTGCACCAGTGATTATTCATTCGCTGTTGCAACATACCTGGGTGGGCTCAGGACGCATGCTCTGCGACCTGAGCCCACGCTATTTTGAAGCCTATTAGAGACTATAGCTCTAATCAGGTGCTTCAAAAAAACTCTAGCCGATGTAATTCATGTCCCTGGTGCCCCGAAAGGGGCCGGACACATGAATAGGGGGCGGACATGGATAGATTCATGCTATGCATGAATCTATCCACTGCACATAGGACATGGAGAGAAGAGAGGGGGCCATGCCCGGGCGCCCCTAATGGACGGGCCGCCACTGTATAAATATGAGTTAGGAACCCTTAGATTGTAATATCCTTGAGGACAAGGACTGATTTGGTCTGAGGTCATCTGGGCTCCTGGTTGTTGGCTGGTGCATAGTGGAATGTAACTGGATAAGGGTGTGTGCGTGCTGGTTGGTGTCAGGGTGGATCTTTGATATACCACTTCGGGTGAAGCACTTTATATGAAGCACTTTTGCACTTTAGTAACAACACGGTGATTGGAGTATATATAGAAGATCCATTTATTTACGTTATACAGCAATGTTTGATATAAGTATGGACTTTTATTCATTATAATATATTATTTGTGCACCTTTATTTATATAATGATTATTTAGGTTGTTTTTTTTACACTTTTTATGTGTTGTGCCCTTTATCGTTTTATTTTTTGCTTGATTAGTTAATACTAATTTTAGGTGCAGCTAGATATATGATATTTTAAGCGGCGCCGAACCCCATCTCCTCATTTTTTCATATATAATATGATGGTGCTATATAAGACCTGTACTATACAGGTAGGAAAAGATCAAACATCGTGAATGTGAACATTTAATTTTCATTGCAGAATTATTGTTAGTCTGACACTACCATTTCAGTTGTTTCCCCTACAATGGAAAAGCATAGAGCTAAACTCGCAGGTACTAAATATTATACAGGTACATTATTCATTGACTGCACCCCCCAGCCCACCATACTTACACAGAAATGATTCCAGGACTCCTTGAATCACTTGGCAAGTGCTGAAACTACACTTTTTGATGCCTATATAAATGCGATAATAACGGTCGTTTTCTTGGGGGTTTTTTTATTGTTTTTGTATATGTGTTCTTTTTTTAATTATTATGTTCTAGATCAGTGTTTCTCAACTTTTTTTTCAGTCAAGGCACCCTTTAAAATGATGTAAAGTTTTGAGACACCCACTTCTGTAATGTAAAAAAAAACCTAAAATAATAGTTTTACATCATGCAGCAAAATCCACACACATAAGGCATCGAACATTAGAGGTAGTTTATTCTTCCAAAGTAAATAAACCTTTGCACACTGGTACTGACTAGTATTCCAGTGTTTCTTTTCTCCCTCCGTTTCTCTCCTCCACCCAGCTAATGTGACCCCCGTGCTGATGGAGAGGGGCAAACAAAGATGATGAGCAGGCACCCGACATCCTGCTTATCAACCGACGACATTTTAGCCAGTGGCTAAAAAGTTGTTATGGTGCACGATGAAAACAGAACAGTAGTGAGTTTATGTCTGTGAATAGCCAGTGTAGAGCAGCCTGGAGAATACAGTGGCACACAGACTTATTTGATTCATTATTATTATATGGCAAAATACTTTTTGCTATCATATACCCATATCTCTATCTTCTAGGTTCCTCTCTATATTTTTTATGTTTTTAATTTATGTTGTGCTTTGGAAATGTAAAATACTTTTTGCTATCATATACCCATATCTCTATCTTCTAGGTTCCTCTCTATATTTTGTATATGTTTTTATTTTATGTTGTGCTTTGGAAATGTTTATTATTTTATTATTGAATCACTTGCAATAAGTAATATTGACACTAGAGGGCATTATTGAGATCAAGTAGACTTCTGATTCTAGAATCTCAGAGCAAGCCACTTCCTTCATTGGGTGCTGTGGCATGCCTCTGTAATCCCAGCTACTTGGGAGACCGAGGCTGTAGGATTGCTTGTGTCCAGGGGTTCTGGTCTATCCTGTGCTATGTTGATCAGGTGTCTATGCTAAGACTGGTATCAATATGGTGGCTTGAGGGGAGCCTGGGGTCACCAGGTTGTCCTAAGGAGGGGTGAACTGGCCCAGGTTGGAAACAGAGCAGGTCAAAACCCCCATACTGATCAGTAGTGGGATTGCACCTGTGTAGAGCAGCCTGGACAATACAGTGAGACGCAGGCTCTTTATTGGATGGATCACCGATCTGTTTTACAATTCACATTTTCATAACAATATTCACAACTGTGTGGGAGGCACCAAACTGAAATACCATCTTAATAATTTGTGCTATGATTTTACTAACAAGTTAAAAAGGAAATATAAAAAGGAAGACTTAATATTTCATAATTTTCATGGAAAAAAACGTAGGCTACCACTGCTCTCTGTATTCTTTTCAGCTGCTCCCTCTTTACAGAAACATGGTACTGAATCCACAGATGTTAAGGGGTGTTTTATAAAATATTATGCAGAGCTATTCATCCTGTGAAATGGGTGTACATTTGTTCTTTGCAAACGGGGACACAGTTGAATGTTACTAGGCTATTTTCTCTCCAGGTTGAATGTTATTAATTTGTACAGAATAGACTAATTTAGGAAAATAAAGAGTTAGGGCCTTACCGTGGATGCGGTTGGAGCTACTATGGCCATCTCCCAGCATGGCGGGCTCCGGCATCCTCCCCTGGAGTCCTCTCCTCTCTGCTCTTCCCGGTGCTAGGCCTCCAATAGGATTGCCTCACGTTTTGGCCAATTTGGAGGCAGGTTTCATACCTGCTTCCAGATTGGCCCGGAGGAGGATCAGTGTTGCAACAGCGAATATTCATTCGCTGTTGCAACACACCTGGGTGGGCTCAGGACGCATGCTCTGTGACCCGAGCCCACACTATTTTGAAGCCTATTAGAGCTCATGGTTCTAGTCAGGTGCTTCAGAAAAAAAACCTAGCCGGTGTAATTCATGTGCTCGGTGCCCCAAAAGGGGCCGGACACATGAATAGGGGGCGGCCATGAATAGATTCATGCTATGCATGAATCTATCCACTGCACACATGGGGTGGAGAGAAGAGAGGGGGCGGTGCCCTGGCGCCCCTAATGGACGGGCCGCCACTGTATAAATATGAGTTAGGAACCCTTAGATTGTAAGATCCTTGAGGGCAAGGACTAATATGAATGTACAATATATATAATATGATGGTGCTATATAAGAACTGTACTGTATAGGTAGGGACAGATCATACAGTGGCACACAGACTTTTTTGATTCATTATTATTATATAGCAACATACTTTTTGCCATCATATACCCATATCTCTATCTTCTATAAGTTTGATATTTTTTTATATGTTTTATTTTATGTTGTACTTTGGAAATGTTTAATATTATATTATTGAATCACATGCAATAAGCAATATTGACACTAGAGGGCATTATTGAGATCAAGGAGACTTCTGATTCTAGAATCTCAGAGCAAGTCACTTCCTTTGCTGGGCGCGGTGGCGTGCATCTGTAATCCCAGCTACTTGGGAGGCTGAGGCTGTTGGATTGCTTGGGTCCAGGAGTTCTGGTCTACTCTGTGCTATGTTGATCAGGTGTCCATGCTAAGACAGGTATCAATATGGTGGCTCTAGGGGAGCCTGGGGTCACCAGGTTGTCCTGAGGAGAGGTGAACCGGCCCAGGTTGGAAACAGAGCAGGTCAAATCCCCCCATACTGATCAGTAGTGGGATTGCACCTGTGAGTAGCCAGTGTAGAGCAGCCTGGACAATAGAGTGAGACGCAGGCTTTTTATTGGATGGATCACCGATCTGTTTTACAATTCACATTTTCATAATAATATTCACAACTGTGTGGGAGGCACTGAATTGAAATGCCATCTTGATAATTTGTGCTACGGATTTTAATAACAAGTTAAAAGGGTAATGTAAAAAGGAAAACGGAATATTTCATAATTTTTACTGAAAAAAATGTAGGCTGCCACTGCTCTCTCTATTCTTTTCAGCTGCTCCCTCTTGTACTGAATCCACAGATATTAGGGGTGTTTTTAAAGAAAAATGATGCAGAGCAATTCATCCTGTGAAATGGGTGTAAACTTGTTCAGTGCAAAGGGGGCACAGTTGAATGTTACTAGGCTATTTTCTCTTCAGGTTGAACGTTATTCATTTGTACAGAATAGAGTAATTTAGGAAAATAAAGAATTATGGCCAGTCAAAGACATGCTGGTAGGTAAATCGGTCCTAATATACTTATGATAATCATAGGGAATAAATACTTATTTACTATAATTGTTATCTCCATCTAGTGGCCACAAATCAGTATTTCCAGAACCATTACATTTTTAGTGAATAAAAAACATTCAACCAGCAGAGAATATAGCCAAATAATATCACATTTTGTCTCCACCGGTACAAATAAAATGAAAATGCAGTTTCAAAGGATGAAAAGCTTTATGAATTTTTTATAAACACGCCCCTCATTGTCCTTTGGTATCCAGCCCTTCAGGTCTCCACACAGAACAGTTATATAGTCCACTGTTTCAGCCACATATGGCATTGAGCCACCAATATATGGTATGACGGTGATCAGGGACAATATGACACATCTAAGAATTGGTAACAAAAATTTAGTTTTTGGATTTAATACCGCTTTAAGGACAAGGCTAACCGTTTGAAGCACAGTGGCTAAGTGGTTAGCACTTCCACCTAGAGGCGCTAGAGCCATCAGATTAAATCCCAACCATGGCAATACCTGCAGGGAGTTTATGTGCTCTCCCTATACCTGGCTGGGATTACTCCGGTTACTCTGATTTTCTACCACACCCCAAAGACACGCTGATTGGTAAAAAAACTAAAATAATAGTTTTTTTCAGTCAAGGCAATCTTTAAAATTATGTACAATTTTGAGACAGCCCCTTATAAAACGTAAAAAAAAGCTAAAATAATAGTTTTACATAATGCAGCAAAATCCACACACATAAGGCATCAAACATTAGAAGTAGTTTATTCTTCCAAAGTAAATAAACCTTTGCACACTGGTCCTGACTAGTATTCCAGTGTATCTTTTCTCCCTCAGTTTCTCTCCTCCACCCAGCTAATGTGACCCCCGTGCTGATGGAGAGGGGCAAACAAAGATGATGAGCAGGCACCCGACATCCTTCTTATCAACCAACGACATTGGCTGTTAGGACCCCAGTGGCTAAAAGGTTGTTATGGTGCACAATGAAAACAGGACAGTAGTGAGTTTATGCCTGTGGATAGCCAGTGTAGAGCCAGGGTGTATTATATGGCAAAATACTTTTTGCTATCATATACCCATATCTCTATCTTCTAAGTTCCTCTCTATATTTTTTATATGTTTTTATTTTATGTTGTGCTTTGGAAATGTTTATTATTATATTTTTGAATCACTTGCAATAAGCAATATTGACACTAGAAGGCGGTATTGAGATCAAGGAGACTTCTGATTCTAGTATCTCAGAGAAAGCCATTTTCTTTGCCGGTTGCAGTGGCGTGTATCTGTAATCCCAGCTACTTGGGAGGCTGAGGCTGTTGCATTGCTTGAGTCCAGGAGTTCTGGTCTACTCTGTGCTATGTTGTTCGGGTGTCCATGCTAAGACTGGTATCAATATGGTGGCTCTAGGGGAGCCTGTGATCTCCAGGTTGTCCTAAGAAAGGGTGAACAGCCCAGGTTGGAAACAGAGCAGGTCAAACCCCCCATACTGATCAGTAGTGGGATTGCACCTGTGAGTAGCCAGTGTAGAGCAGCCTGGACAATACAGTGAGACGCAGGCTTTTTATTGGATGGATCACCGATCTGTTTTACAATTCACATTTTCATAACAATTTTCACAACTGTATGGGAGGCACTGAATTGAAATACCATCTTAATAATTTGTGCTATGGATTTTACTAACAAGTTAAAAAGGAAATGTAAAAAGGAAGACTGAATATTTCATCATTTTCACTGTAAAAAATTTAGGCTGCCACTGCTCTCTCTATTCTTTTTAGCTGCTCCGTCTTTACAGAAACATGGTACTGAATCCACAGATATTAAGGGGTGTTTTATAAAATATTATGCAGAGCTATTCATCCTGTGAAATGGATGTACATTTGTTCTGTGCAAACGAGGGCACAGTTGAATGTTACTAGGCTATTTTCTCTCCAGGTTGAATGTTATTAATTTGTACAGAATAGACTAATTTAGGAAAATAAAGAATTATGGCCTTACTGTGGATGTGGTTGGAGCTACTATGGCCATCTCCCAGCATGGCAGGCTCCGGCATCCTCTCCTGGAGTCCTCTCCTCTCTGCTCCTCCCGGTGCTAGGCCTCCAATAGGATCGCCTGACGTTTTGGCCAATTAGGAGGCAGGTTTCATACCTGCTTCCAGATTGGCCCGGAGGAGGATCAGTGTTGCAACAGCGAATATTCATTCGCTGTTGCAACATACCTGGGTGGGCTCAGGACGCATGCTTTGCGACCCGAGCCCACACTATTTTGAAGCCAATTAAAGCCTATGGTTCTATTCAGGTGCTTGAAAAAAAAACCTAGCCGGTGTATTTCATGTGCCCGGTGCCACAAATGGGGCCGGACACATAAATAGGGGGCGGCCATGGATAGATTCATGCTATGCATGAATCTACCCACTGCACATAGTGGGTGAAGAGAAGAGAGGGGGCGGTAACCGGGCGACCCTAACGGGTGGGCCGCCACTGTATAAATATGAGTTAGGAACCCTTAGATTGTAAGATCCTTGAGGGCAAGGACTAATATGAATGTACAATATATATAATATGATGGTGCTATATAAGAACTGTACTGTATAGGTAGGGAAAGATCATAAAGTGGCACACTTTTTTGATTCATTATTATTATATAGCAACATACTTTTTGCCATCATATACCCATATCTCTATCTTCTAAGTTCCTCTCTATATTTGTTTATATGTTTTATTTTATGTTGTGCTTTGGAAATGTTTATTATTATAGTATTGAATCACTTGCAATAAGCAATATTGACACTAGAGGGCAGTATTGAGATCAAGGAGACTTCTGATTCTAGTATCTCAGAGCAAATCACTACCTTTGCCGGTTGCTGTGCTGTGCATCTGTAATCCCAGCTACTTGGGAGGCTGTTGGATTGCTCAAGTCCCTGAGTTCTGGTCTTCCCTGTGCTATGTTGATCGTGTGTCCATGCTAAGACTGGTATCAATATGGTGGCTCTAGGGGAGCCTGGGGTCACCAGGTTGTCCTAAGGAGAGGTGAACCAGCCCAGGTTGGAAACAGAGCAGGTCAAATCCCCCATACTGATCAGTAGTGGGATTGCACCTGTGAGTAGCCAGTGTAGAGCAGCCTGGATAATACAGTGATACGCAGGCTTTTTATTGGATGGATCACCGATCTGTTTTACAATTCACATTTTCATAACAATATTCACAACTGTGTGGGAGGCACTGAATTGAAATACCATCTTAATAATTTGTGCTATGGATTTTACTAACAAGTTAAAAAGGAAATGTAAAAAGGAAAACTGAATATTTCATCATTTTCACGAAAAAAAATGTAGGCTGCCACTGCTCTCTCTATTCTTTTCAGCTGCTCCCTCTTTAGAGCCCTTGCACACTGGGGCGGGGGGCGGCGTCGGCGGTAAAACGCCGCTATTATTAGCGGCGTTTTACCACCGGTATGCGGCCGCTAGCGGGGCGGTTTTACCCCCCGCTAGCGGCCGAGAAGGGGTTAAATACCACCGCAAAGCGCCTCTGCAGAGGCGCATTGCCGGCGGTATAGCCGCGCCGTCCCATTGATTTCAATGGGCAGGAGCGGTAAAGGAGCGGTATACACACCGCTCCTTCACCGCTCCGAAGATGCGGCTAGCAGGACTTTTTTTACCGTCCTGCCAGCGCATCGCTCCAGTGTGCAAGCCCTCGGGGCTTTCACACTGGAATGCAAGGAGCGGCACTTTCGGGTCGGTTTGCAGGCGCTATTATTAGCGCAATAGCGCCTGCAAACCGCCCCAGTGTGCAAGGGCTCTTACAGAAATGTGGTACTGAATCCACAGATATTAAGGGGTGTTTTTAACCGCTTCTGGCCCGGAAGAATTTACTCCCTTCCTGACCAGAGCACTTTTTGCGATTCGGCACTGCGGCGCTTTAACTGACAATTGCACGATCGTGCGACGTGGCTCCCACACAAAATTGACGTCCTTTTTTCCCACAAATAGAGCTTTCTTTTGGTGGTATTTGATCACCTCTGCGGTTTTTATTTTTTGCGCTATAAAAAAAAAAATAGCGACAATTTTGAAAAAAACGCAATAATTAGTAATTTTGCTATAATAAATATCCCCAAAAAATAATTTAAAAAATTTTTTTTCCTCAGTTTAGGCCAGATACGTATTCTTCTACATGAGAAATGAAGGTATGGCTAAAGAGGTTCTACTAGATACAGCACCTCATCCCAAAATATTAATGGATAATTAGGGGAATGAAAGGGGGATTATAGCGGTGCCAGAGGAGAAAATAGAAGTAAGATAGTTAAGGTAAAATTACAAAAATACTTTATTAACAAATTTCAGCGCATACAAAAAAGACATAGGTAGATAAAATCATAGATGCAGTTCACACATTAATTGTACAGAATCAAATGCAGTGGAGTAGGCCTGGTGGAAACGGCCTTCAAAACAGAAGCTCAGTTCCTACATATTTTGCCAAAACATTGGCTTCTTCAGGGAATGATGTGAGCCTGTTGCAACAATGAGGATCTATGCAATCCCCCTTTCATTCCCCTAATTATCCGTATTCTTCTACATATTTTTGGTAAAAAAATCGCAATAAGCGATTATTGATTGGTTTGCGCAAAAGTTATAGCGCTTACAAAATAGGGGATAGTTTTATGGCATTTTTATTAATTTTTTTTCTATTAGTAATAGCGGCGATCAGCGATTTTTATTGTGACTGCGACATTATGGCGGACACATTGGACATTTTTGACACATTTTTGGGACCATTGTCATTTATACAGCAATCAGTGCTATAAAAATGCACTGATTCCTGTGTAAATGACACTGGCAGTGAAGGGGTTAACCACTAGGGGGTGGGGAGGGGTTAAGTCAGTACTAGGGAGTGTTTTCTAACTGTAGGGGGGATGGGCTAGCTGTGACACGTCATTGATCTCTGCTCCCGATAACAGGGAGCAGAGATCAGTGAGACTGTCACTAGGCAGAACGGGGAGATGCTTGTGTTACATCAGCATCTCCCCGTTCGTCCTCTCTGTAAGGCGATCGCGGGTATCCCCACAACGATCGAGTCTGCGGGACCTGCGACCCGACTCACGGAGCTCCCGGCCGGCGGGCACGCAATGGCACGGCGGGGAATTCAAATGGGACTTACAGGTACGCCCATTTGCCCAGCCGTGCCATTCTGCCTACGTACATCGGCGTGCGCCGGTTTAGAAGTGGTTAAAATTATATGCAGAGCTATTCATCCTGTGAAATGGGTGTAAACTTGTTCAGTGCAAACGGGGGGCACAGCTGAATGTTACTAGGCTATTTTCTCTCCAGGTTGAATGTTATTCATTTGTACAGAATAGAGTCATTTAGGAAAATAAAGAATTATGGCCACCAGATGACGATGATAATCATAGGAAATAAATACTTATTTACTATAATTTTTAGCTCCATCTAGTGGCCATAAATTGGCATTTCCAGAACCATTACATTTTAATGAATAAAAAACATTCAGGTAGGAGAGAAAATAGCCAAATAGTATTACATTTTGTCTCCACTGGTACAAAAAAAAGTACATGCAGTTTCATAGGACGAATAGCTTTATGAATTGTATACCTTTTATACCCAGTTTTCAACTGACCATACATGATTGTTCAATTGTACTATGAATTCTATAATAAAACACATTCTGCTACTCCTTCCAAGTATGGTAGTGATCAGGGACACTGTAACTGGTGGCTGGTGTGACAATATGACTGGTGTGGCAGTGATCGGGGACACTGTACCTGGTTTGTCAGTGATTAGGGACAATATAACTGCTATGTGTGTGTATATATATATATATATATATATATATATATATATATATATATATATATATACATTGGCCAGATGGTAGGGGGTAACGGTGGATATTGCAGCTTGAACTGTTTGTTTACTTTAACCACTTGAGCCCCGGACCTTTATGCTGCCTAAGGACCAGAGGTCTTTTTCCAATTTGGCACTGCGTCGCTTTAACTGCTAATTGCGCGGTCATGCAATGCTGTACCCAAACGAAATTTGCGTCCTTTTCTTCCCACAAATAGAGCTTTCTTTTGATGGTATTTGATCACCTCTGCGGTTTTTATTTTTTGCGCTATAAACGGAAAAAGACCGAAAATTTTGAAAAAAAATGATATTTTCTACTTTTTGTTCTAAAAAAAATCCAATAAACTAAATTTTAGTCATACATTTAGGCCAAAATGTATTCGGCCACATGTCTTTGGTAAAAAAAATGTCAATAAGCGTATATTTATTGGTTTGCGCAAAAGTTATAGCGTCTACAAACTAGGGTACATTTTCTGGAATTTACACAGCTTTTAGTTTATGACTGCCTATGTCATTTCTTGAGGTGCTAAAATGGCAGGGCAGTACAAAAGCCCCCCAAATGACCCCATTTTGGAAAGTAGACACCCCAAGGAAATTGCTGAGAGGCATGTTGAACCCATTGAATATTTATTTTTTTTGTCCCAAGTGATTGAAAAATGACAAAAAAAAAAAAAAAAAAATATTTACAAAAAGTGGTCACTAAATGATATATTGCTCACACAGGCCATGGGCCTATGTGGAATTGCACCCCAAAATACATTTAGCTGCTTCTCCTGAGTATGGGGATACCACATGTGTGGGACTTTTTGGGAGCCTAGCCGCGTACGGGGCCCCGAAAACCAATCACCGCCTTCAGGATTTCTAAGGGTGTAAATTTTTGCTTTCACTCTTCACTGCCTATCACAGTTTCGGAGGCCATGGAATGCCAAGATGGCACAAAACCCCCCAAAATGACCCCATTTTGGAAAGTAGACACCCCAAGCTATTTGCTGAGAGGCATATTGAGTCCATGGAATATTTTATATTTTGACACAAGTTGCGGGAAAGTGACACTTTTATTTTTTTTTTTTTTTTTTTTTCATAAAGTTGTCACTAAATGATATATTGCTCACACAGGCCATGGGCATATGTGGAATTGCACCCCAAAATACATTTAGCTGCTTCTCCTGAGTATGGGGATACCACATGTGTGGGACTTTTTGGGAGCCTAGCCGCGTACTGGACCCCGAAAACCAATCACTGCCTTCAGGATTTCTAAGGGTGAAAATTTTTGATTTCACTCTTTACTGCCTATCACAGTTTCGGAGGCCATGGAATGCCCAGGTGGCACAAAACCCCCCCAAATGACCCCATTTTGGAAAGTAGACACCCCAAGCTATTTGCTGAAAGGCATGGTGAGTATTTTGCAGCTCTCATTTGTTTTTGAAAATGAAGAAAGACAAGAAAAAACATTTTTTTTTTTCTTTTTTCAATTTTCAAAACTTTGTGACAAAAAGTGAGGTCTGCAAAATACTCACTATACCTCTCAGCAAATAGCTTGGGGTGTCTACTTTCCAAAATGGGGTCATTTGGGGGGGTTTTGTGCCACCTGGGCATTCCATGGCCTCCGAAACTGTGATAGGCAGTGAAGAGTGAAATCAAAAATTCACGCCCTTAGAAAGCCTGAAGGCGGTGCTTGGTTTTCGGGGTCCCGTACGCGGCTAGGCTCCCAAAAAGTCTCACGCATGTGGTATCCCCGTACTCAGGAGAAGCAGCAGAATGTATTTTGGGGTGTAATTTCACATATTTCCATGGCATGTTTGAGCAATATATCATTTAGTGACAACTTTGTGCAAAAAAAAAAAAAAAAAAAAAAAATTTGTCTCTTTCCCGCAACTTGTGTCGCAATATAAAATATTCCATGGACTCGACATGCCTCTCAGCAAATAGCTTGGGGTGTCTACTTTCCAAAATGGGGTCATTTGGGGGGGTTTTGAACTGTCCTGGCATTTTATGCACAACATTTAGAAGCTTATGTCACACATCACCCACTCTTCTAACCACTTGAAGACAAAGCCCTTTCTGACACTTATTGTTTACATGAAAAAGTTTTTTTTTTTTGCAAAAAAATTACTTTGAACCCCCAAACATTATATATTTTTTTAAAGCAAATGCCCTACAGATTAAAATGGTGGGTGTTTCATTTTTTTTTTTCACACAGTAATTGCGCAGCGATTTTTCAAACGCATTTTTTGGGGAAAAAACACACTTTTTTTAATTTTAATGCACTAAAACACGCTATATTGCCCAAATGTTTGATGAAATAAAAAAGATGATCTTAGGCCGAGTACATGGATACCAAACATGACATGCTTTAAAATTGCGCACAAACGTGCAGTGGCAACAAAATAAATACATGTTTAAAAGCCTTCAAAAGCCTTTACAGGTTACCACTTTAGATTTACAGAGGAGGTCTACTGGAAAAATTACTGCACTCGATCTGGCCTTCGCGGTGATACCTCACATGCATGGTGCAATTGCTGTTTACGTTTGACGACAGACCGCCGCTTGCGTTCGCCTTAGCGCGAGAGCAGGGGGCGACAGGGGTGTTTTTTTTTTTTTTTTTTTTTTTTTTTCTTTATTATTTTTTTGCTTTTTTAATCTTACTTTTAAACTGTTCCTTTCATATTTTTTTTTTTAATCATTTTTATTGTTATCTCGGGGAATGTAAATATCCCCTATGATAGCAATAGGTAGTGACAGGTACTCTTTTTTGAAAAAATTGTGGTCTATTAGACCCTAGATCTCTCCTCTGCCCTCAAAGCATCTGACCACACCAAGATCGGTGTGATAAAATGCTTCCCCAATTTCCCAATGGCGCTATTTACATCCGGCGAAATCTAAGTCATGAAATACTCGTAGCTTCCGGTTTCTTAGGCCATAGAGATGTTTGGAGCCACTCTGGTCTCTGATCAGCTCTATGGTCAGCTGGCTGAATCACCGGCTGCATTCTCAGGTTCCCTGTTGAGACAGGAGAGCCAGAGAAAAACACGGAAGACGGTGGGGGGGGGGGGCATTCCCTCCCACGGCTTGTAAAAGCAGTCTAGAGGCTAATTAGCCGCTAGGATTGCTTTTACATGAAAGCCGACCGCTGGCTGAAAAGAATGATACCAAGATGATACCTAAACCTGCAGGCATCATTCTGGTATAACCACTCAAAGTCGTGAATGGCGTACCTGAAGACAAAAAAATGGTTAACAATGGTTAACAATAAAGCACAGTAAAGTGTAAATAATTACACACCTGAAAAACAAACATGATAAAACATAATAACAATAACAATAAAACATTGCAGAATAGAATACAGTAAAAAAGAGCAGAACAATAGAGAGAGAGAATAGAGAGAGAGAGAACAATAAAACAACTATTTTTTTTTATTTCATATTTTTTTTTTTTTTACACTTTTTTTGTAACTAACTTTTATAACGGTACCCGGTTCCAGGTTCGGGTCTCTCAAAATGCGATGGCATTTTGGGAGACCCTGTGAAAGTGCGCCTAGTCTGTGCAATGCTGTACCCTACGCTAATACTCAACTAGTGAATGGTAGCGTTCAAAACATTCACCAATGCAAAGACCAGGATTGTCAGGACAGGAGGGACAATAATAGCGGGTGTCACGCCTATATCCGCGCTAGCTGCAGACACAACATCTTTTTGGGGGCGTTCGCTGGGTAGGGGTACTCGGGAGGACATAAAAATGCCTCTCATGCAGCCGACTGCATTTGGTTGGGGATGTGAATGGGGGAAGTACGGGCGCTGCAGAAGCGGTGGGTTCCCAATTAGGATTGGCGAATGCAGCAGGAAGGGCATTATGGGCACGACGGGCCTGTGTTTGTCTTTCTGGTGGCAGCGGGACACTACTTGTGCTTGCCACCTCACCAGCTTGAACTGCACTTATGGGACTCGCCACGTCACCACGTGTTACTGCAGTGCTGGTTTGACTACGACCGGGGTGTACTAGGCCGCTGGCGCTTGCCAGTTCACCAAAACGCTACCAAAAAACTGTTAGCGATCGCAGGGATCAGGCCTGACTCTGCGAACGCTGCAGTTATGCTTTTAGTGTTTTGTAAGTGACAGTGATCGATCGATACTGCACTTGGGTGGGCTGGGCCGGGCGGAGGGGCAAAACGCAGGTGCTAGCAGGTATCTGGGCTGATCCCGCTAACACTGCGTTTTTGGGAACCCTAAACTGCTGGTGACGCTAGTATAGATCTGATCGGATCAGATATTGATGCGATCAGATACTATACCACTAAGGGTGGTGTACGGTGCGTGCGTGGGTGTTAGCGGTACTGGCGCTAATCTGACGCTGCCTGGGGCTGGTGCTTGCCAGTTCACCAAAATACTACCAAAAAAACTGTTAGCGATCGCAGGGATCAGGCATGACTCTGTGAACGCTGCAGTTATGCGTTTAGTGTTTTGTAAGTGTCAGTGATCGATCGATACTGCACTTGGGTGGGCTGGGCCGGGCGGAGGCGCAAAACGCAGGTGCTAGCAGGTATCTGGGCTGATTCCGCTAACACTGCGTTTTTGGGAACCCTAAACTGCTGGGGACGCTAGTATAGATCTGATCGGATCAGATATTGATCCGTTCAGATACTATACCACTAAGGGAGGCGTATGCTGCGTGCGTGGGTGTTAGCGGTACTGGCGCTAACCTGACGCCTGGGGCTGGTGCTTGCCAGTTCACCAAAATGCTACCAAAAAAACTGTTAGCGATCGCAGGGATCAGGCCTGACTCTGCGAACGCTGCAGTTATGCGTTTAGTGTTTTGTAAGTGACAGTGATCGATCGATACTGCACTTGGGTGGGCTGGGCGGAGGCGCAAAACGCAGGTGCTAGCAGGTATCTGGGCTGATCCCGCTAACACTGCGTTTTTGGGAACCCTAAACTGCTGGGGACGCTAGTATAGTATCTGATCGGATCAGATATTGATCCGATCAGATACTATACCACTAAGGGAGGCGCATGCTGCGTGCGTGGGTGTTAGCGGTACTGGCGCTAATCTGACGCTGCCTGGGGCGACGCATATCACCGCCGGGCGATCGGGGGGCTAAACCTTTATTCGGTAATAAACGGCGGGTGCCCTGACACTATAAAAAATAAACTAACTAACCAGCGTCAACCGTAACGGTTATACGGTGATCAGTGGTGAAAGGGTTAACTAGGGGGCAATCAAGGGGTTAAAACATTTATCAGATAGTATAGGGGGGTCCCTGACGCTATAAAACGCTGACGGCGAACCTAAATATTTACCTCACTAACTAGCGTCACCAGCGACACTAATACAGCGATCAGAAAAATGATCGCTTAGTGACACTGGTGAGGGGGGGTGATCAAGGGGTTAAAACTTTATTAGGGGGGGTTAGGGGGGTACCCTAGACCTACAGGGGGGTAACAGTATCTGTCCCAACACTGTAACTGTCACAAACTGACACCATGCAGTAATCAGAAAAAAAAAAAAAAAAAAACTGCTGGTGTCAGTTTGTGACAGGGGGGGGGGGGTGATTGGGGGGGGATCGGGGGGCGATCGGGGGGGGGATCGGGGTGTTTTGTGTGCCTGGCATGTTCTACTGTGTGTGTGTGTGTTGGTGCACTCACATTGATGTCTTCTCTCCTCGGGCCGGAACGGAAAATACCGACCCGAGGGGAGATGACATCATTTCCTTTGCTGCTGTTTAGCATACAGCAGCAAAGGAAGATTCTCATTGGCCGGCGGCGATCGCGAGGGGGGGGCCACGAACGGATGGTCTCCCCCTCATCACCGATCGCCGCTGGACAAAAGACGACCGCCTCGGGCACCGGGGGGGGGTCCGATCGGACCCCCCACCCGCGGAAGGCAAATCACGTACACTGTACGTGATTTTGCCTGTCCGTGCCACTTTGCCGACGTACATCGGCGTGAGGCGGTCGTCAAGTGGTTAAGAATGTCTCGACTACTGCAACTCCCTCCTCATTGACTTACCTTTACATAGGCTATTCCCCCTTCAGTCCATCATTAATGCTGCTGCCAGCCTCATCCATCTTACCAACTGCTCCATGTCTGCCACCCCTCTCTGCCAATCCATCCAATGGCTGGCATTCACACAATAAATTAACTTTAAAATACTAACAATGCCTTACAAAGCCACCCACAACTCTACTCCCAGCTACATCACTAACCTAGTCTCAAAATACCAACCAAATCATCCTCTTTGTTCCTCCCAAGACCTCCTGCTCTCTAGTCAGTGGTGTATTTAGATTTTGTGCTGCCCTAGGCCTGACTAAACTCGTGCACCCACTAATTCAAATATGACCCACCTCTTCCAGTCAAGGCCAAACCCCTTTCTGTTTAAGACCCACCCACTCATCTGTAAAACACACCCCTTCCTCTTTAGGCTCCACCTTTTCCTCTCAGAGCTCTACCTCTTCCTCTCTGTACATTAAAAGTGGGTACCAAGTGCCTACTTGTAAGCTCCTTGAGGGCAGGGACCGATGTGAATGTACAATGCAGGCCTCAAAATTTAAAGTCCTGAGCTTCTAGCCAGGCCTTAAGAGTTACTCACCACCACTTGCCCCACCCAACCCCTAATCTGCCCCTAAACACGCTCTCGTAAATAATCTCATGAGACGACACTGTAAGGCCCCTTTCACGCGGGGTCGATCTGTTTTGACGGACACCGCTCTGTTGATCCCCACTGAGCTGACGGATGACAGGTCCGTCTCCCCTCACTGTGCTGAGACGGACCTGTCAGAGCCCACTGTTCTCTATGGGGAGATCGGATGTCACCTGGTGTGGTAAAACATGGTGTCACCCCCCTCAGTCCCTGGGATCAGTAATGCATAATGGCCAACAGGCCCTCTTACCAGACCCAGAGAAACAGCAGCAGTGATCCCTCAGGCTGGATGTTCACTCACCCTGTGTTGTGTAGCACTCTCTAGGGTGGTGCTGGGTAATGTGGCGCTCTCTCTGGTGGTGATGGGCAGCGTAGCACTCTCTCCGGTGGTGCTGGTAGTGTGGCGCTCTCTCTGGTGGTGCTGGGCAGTGTGGAGCTCTCTCTGGTGGTGTTGGTCAGTGTAGAGCTCTCTAGTGGTGCTGGGTAGTGTGGCGCTCTCTGGTGGTGTTGGGCAGTGTGGCGCTTTATCTGGTAATGATGGGCAGTGTGGCTCTCTCTAGTGGTGCTGGGTAGCGTGGTGCTCTCTGTTGGTGCTGGGCAGCGTGGCTCTCTCTCTGGTAATGATGTGCAGCATGGCACTCTCTGGTGGTGTTGGGCAGTGTGGCGCTCTCTCTGGTAGTTCTGGGCAGAGTGGCGCTCTCTCTGGTGGTGCTGGGCAGCCTGGCGTTCTCTCTGGTGGTGCTGGGCAGTGTGGCTCTCTCTTGGGTGGTGATGGGCAGTGTAATGCTCTCTGGTGGTGCTGGGCACCGTGGTGCTCTCTCTGGCTTCCCGCAGCACAGTCCTCTGTTTCGTTTTCCTGTCTCCTGTAACTGGCTGCTACAGTGTATCACTCACTTCCTTAGCTTGTTCCTGGGATCTCTTACAATACAGTGGCACACAGATTTTTGATTCATTATTTTTATATAGCAACATACATTTTGCTATCATATAGCCATATCTCTATCTTCAAGCTTCTATATTTTTGATTTTTTTTATATATATTTTTTTTATGTTGTGATTTGGAAATGTTTATTATATTATTGAATCACTTGCAATAAGCAATATTGACACTAGAGGGCATTATTGAGATCATGGCGACTTCTGATTCTAGTATCTCAGAACAAACCTCTTCCTTTGCTGGGTGCTGTGGCGTGCATCTGTAATCCCAGCTACTTGGGAGGCTGAGGCTGTTGGATTGCTTGAGTCCAGGAGTTCTGGTCTACTCTGTGCTGTGTTGATCGGGTGTCCATGCTAAGACTGGTATCAATATGGTGGCTCTAGGGGAGCCTGGGTTCACCAGGTTGTCCTAAGGAGGGGTGAACCGGCCCAGGTTGGAAACAGAGCAGGTCAAACCCCCCATACTGATCAGTAGTGGGATTGCACCTGTGAGTAGCCAGTGTAGAGCAGCCTGGACAATACAGTGAGACGCAGACTTTTTATTGGATGGATCACCGATCTTTTTTACAATTCACATTTTCATAACAATTTTCACAACTGTGTGGGAGGCACTGAATTGAAATACCGTCTTAATAATTTGTGCTATAGATTTTACTAACTAGTTAAAAAGGAAATGTAAAAAGGAAAACTGAATATTTCATAATTTTCACAGGAAAAAAATGTAGGATGCCACTGCTCTCTCTATTCTTTTTAGCTGCTCCCTCTTTACAGAAACATGGTACTGAATCCACAGATATTCAGGGTTGTTTAAAAAAAAATAATATGCAGAGCTATTCATCCTGTGAAATGGGTGTACATTTGTTCTGTGCAAACAGGGTCACAGTTGAATGTTACTAGGCTATTTTCTCTTCAGGTTGAATGTTATTCATTTGTACAGAATAGAGTAATTTAGGAAAATAAAGAATTATGGCCAGCCAAAGACATGCTGGTAGTTAAATTGGCCTTAATATATTTATGATAATCATAGAAAATAAATACTTATTTACTATAATTGTTAGCTCCATCTAGTGTCCACAAATCAGTATTTCCAGAACCATTACATTTCTTAATGAATAAAATACATTCAACCAGGAGAGAAAATAGCCAAATAGTATTACATTTTGTCTCCACTGGTACAAAAAAAAGTACATGCAGTTTCAAAGGATGAAAAGTATCCAGCCCTTCAGGTCTCCACACAGAACAGTTATATAGTCCACTGTTTCAGCCACATATGGCATTGAGCCACCAATATATGGTGTGACGGTGATCAAGGACAATATGACACATCTGAGAATTGGTAACAAAAATTTTGCTTTTGGGTTTAATACCGCTTTAAGGACAATGCTAATGAGTTTGAAGCACAGTGGCTAAGTGGTTAGCACTTCCACCTAGAGGCGCTAGAGCCATCAGATTGAATCCCAACCATGGCAATACCTGCATGGAGTTTGTGTGCTCTCCCTATACCTGGGTGGGATTTCTCTAGGTACTCTGATTTTCTTCCACACCCCAAAGACATGCTGGTGAGTAAATTAGCCCTAATACACTTATGTATAAATGTGAGTTAGGAACCCTTAGATTGTAAGATCCTTGAGGGCAAGGACTGATATGAATGTACATATATATATAATATGATGGTGCTATATAAGACCTGTACTATATAGGTAGGAAAAGATCAAACATCTTGAATGTGATCTTTAATTTTCATTGCAGAATTATTGTTAGTCTGACTCTACCACTTCAGTTGTTTCCCCTACAATGGAAAATCATAGAGCTAAACTCGCAGGTACTAAATATTATACAGGTACATTATTCATTGACTGCACCCCCCAGCCCACCATACTTACACAGAAATGATTCTAGGACCCCTTGAATTACGTTTTTTTTTTGTTTTTGTTTTTGTTTTGTTTTTTATTGTTTTTGTATATATATGTTCTTTTTTTTTTTTTATGTTCTAGATCAGTGTTTCTCAACTTTTTTTCAGTCAAGGCACCATTCAAAATCATGTACAATTTTGAGACACCCCCTTCTGTAATATAAAAAAAACTAAAATAATAGTTTTACATAATGCAACAAAATCTACACACATAAGGCATCGAAAATTAGAGGTAATTTTTTCTTCCAAAGTAAATAAACCTTTGCACACTGGTACTGACTAGTATTCCAGTGTTTCTTTTCTCCCTCAGTTTCTCTCCTCCACTCAGCTAATGTGACCCCCGTGCTGATGGAGAGGGGCAAACAAAGATGATGAGCAGGCACCCGGACACATGGGCAGTGTAGAGCTCTCTAGTGGTGCTGGGTAGTGTGGCGCTCTCTGGTGGTGTTGGGCAGTGTGTCGCTTTATCTGGTAATGATGGGCAGTGTGGCTCTCTCTGGTGGTGCTGGGCAGCGTGGTGCTCTCTGTTGGTGCTGGGCAGCGTGGCTCTCTCTCTGGTAATGATGGGCAGCGTGGCACTCTCTGGTGGTGCTGGGCAGTGTGGCGCTCTCTCTGGTAGTGCTGGGCAGAGTGGTGCTCTCTCTGGTGGTGCTGGGCAGCGTGGCGTTCTCTCTGGTGGTGCTGGGCATTGTGGCTCTCTCTTGGGTGGTGATGGGCAGTGTAATGCTCTCTGGTGGTGCTGGGCACCGTGGTGCTCTCTCTGGCTTCCCGCAGCACAGTCCTCTCTTTCGTTTTCCTGTCTCCTGTAACTGGCTGCTACAGTGTATCACTCACTCCCTTAGCTTGTTCCTGGGATCTCTTACAATACAGTGGCACACAGATTTTTGATTCATTATTTTTATATAGCAACATACATTTTGCCATCATATAGCAATATCTCTATCTTCTAGCTTCTATATTTTTGATTTTTTTTTTTATATATATTTTTTTAAGTTGGGATTTGGAAATGTTTATTATTATATTATTGACTCACTTGCAATAAGCAATATTGACACTAGAGGGCATTATTGAGATCATGGAGACTTCTGATTCTAGTATCTTAGAACAAACCTCTACCTTTGCCGGGTGCTGTGGTATGCATCTGTAATCCCAGCTACTTGGGAGGCTGAGGCTGTTGGATTGCTTGAGTCCAGGAGTTCTGGTCTACCCTGTGCTATGTTGATTGGGTGTCCATGCTAAGACTGATATCAATATGGTGGCTCTAGGGGAGCCTGGGTTCACCAGGTTGTCCTAAGGAGGGGTGAACCGGCCCAGGTTGGAAACAGAGCAGGTCAAACCCCCCATACTGATCAGTAGTGGGATTGCACCTGTGAGTAGCCAGTGTAGAGCAGCCTGGACAATACAGTGAGACGCAGGCTTTTTATTGGATGGATCACCGATCTTTTTTACAATTCACATTTTCATAACAATTTTCACAACTGTGTGGGAGGCACTGAATTGAAATACCGTCTTAATAATTTGTGCTATAGATTTTACTAACTAGTTAAAAAGGAAATGTAAAAAGGAAAACTGAATATTTCATAATTTTCACAGGAAAAAAATGTAGGATGCCACTGCTCTCTCTATTCTTTTTAGCTGCTCCCTCTTTACAGAAACATGGTACTGAATCCACAGATATTCAGGGTTGTTTAAAAAAAAATAATATGCAGAGCTATTCATCCTGTGAAATGGGTGTACATTTGTTCTGTGCAAACAGGGTCACAGTTGAATGTTACTAGGCTATTTTCTCTTCAGGTTGAATGTTATTCATTTGTACAGAATAGAGTAATTTAGGAAAATAAAGAATTATGGCCAGCCAAAGACATGCTGGTAGTTAAATTGGCCTTAATATATTTATGATAATCATAGAAAATAAATACTTATTTACTATAATTGTTAGCTCCATCTAGTGTCCACAAATCAGTATTTCCAGAACCATTACATTTCTTAATGAATAAAATACATTCAACCAGGAGAGAAAATAGCCAAATAGTATTACATTTTGTCTCCACTGGTACAAAAAAAAGTACATGCAGTTTCAAAGGATGAAAAGCTTTATGAATTTTTTAATAAACACGCCCCTCATTGTCCTTCGGTATCCAGCCCTTCAGGTCTCCACACAGAACAGTTATATAGTCCACTGTTTCAGCCACATATGGCATTGAGCCACCAATATATGGTGTGACGGTGATCAAGGACAATATGACACATCTGAGAATTGGTAACAAAAATTTTGCTTTTGGGTTTAATACCGCTTTAAGGACAATGCTAATGAGTTTGAAGCACAGTGGCTAAGTGGTTAGCACTTCCACCTAGAGGCGCTAGAGCCATCAGATTGAATCCCAACCATGGCAATACCTGCATGGAGTTTGTGTGCTCTCCCTATACCTGGGTGGGATTTCTCTAGGTACTCTGATTTTCTTCCACACCCCAAAGACATGCTGGTGAGTAAATTAGCCCTAATACACTTATGTATAAATGTGAGTTAGGAACCCTTAGATTGTAAGATCCTTGAGGGCAAGGACTGATATGAATGTACATATATATATAATATGATGGTGCTATATAAGACCTGTACTATATAGGTAGGAAAAGATCAAACATCTTGAATGTGATCTTTAATTTTCATTGCAGAATTATTGTTAGTCTGACTCTACCACTTCAGTTGTTTCCCCTACAATGGAAAATCATAGAGCTAAACTCGCAGGTACTAAATATTATACAGGTACATTATTCATTGACTGCACCCCCCAGCCCACCATACTTACACAGAAATGATTCTAGGACCCCTTGAATTACGTTTTTTTTTTGTTTTTGTTTTTGTTTTGTTTTTTATTGTTTTTGTATATATATGTTCTTTTTTTTTTTTATGTTCTAGATCAGTGTTTCTCAACTTTTTTTCAGTCAAGGCACCATTCAAAATCATGTACAATTTTGAGACACCCCCTTCTGTAATATAAAAAAAACTAAAATAATAGTTTTACATAATGCAACAAAATCTACACACATAAGGCATCGAAAATTAGAGGTAATTTTTTCTTCCAAAGTAAATAAACCTTTGCACACTGGTACTGACTAGTATTCCAGTGTTTCTTTTCTCCCTCAGTTTCTCTCCTCCACTCAGCTAATGTGACCCCCGTGCTGATGGAGAGGGGCAAACAAAGATGATGAGCAGGCACCCGGACACATGGGCAGTGTAGAGCTCTCTAGTGGTGCTGGGTAGTGTGGCGCTCTCTGGTGGTGTTGGGCAGTGTGTCGCTTTATCTGGTAATGATGGGCAGTGTGGCTCTCTCTGGTGGTGCTGGGCAGCGTGGTGCTCTCTGTTGGTGCTGGGCAGCGTGGCTCTCTCTCTGGTAATGATGGGCAGCGTGGCACTCTCTGGTGGTGCTGGGCAGTGTGGCGCTCTCTCTGGTAGTGCTGGGCAGAGTGGTGCTCCCTCTGGTGGTGCTGGGCAGCGTGGCGTTCTCTCTGGTGGTGCTGGGCATTGTGGCTCTCTCTTGGGTGGTGATGGGCAGTGTAATGCTCTCTGGTGGTGCTGGGCACCGTGGTGCTCTCTCTGGCTTCCCGCAGCACAGTCCTCTCTTTCGTTTTCCTGTCTCCTGTAACTGGCTGCTACAGTGTATCACTCACTCCCTTAGCTTGTTCCTGGGATCTCTTACAATACAGTGGCACACAGATTTTTGATTCATTATTTTTATATAGCAACATACATTTTGCCATCATATAGCAATATCTCTATCTTCTAGCTTCTATATTTTTGATTTTTTTTTTTATATATATTTTTTTAAGTTGGGATTTGGAAATGTTTATTATTATATTATTGACTCACTTGCAATAAGCAATATTGACACTAGAGGGCATTATTGAGATCATGGAGACTTCTGATTCTAGTATCTTAGAACAAACCTCTACCTTTGCCGGGTGCTGTGGTATGCATCTGTAATCCCAGCTACTTGGGAGGCTGAGGCTGTTGGATTGCTTGAGTCCAGGAGTTCTGGTCTACTCTGTGCTATGTTGATTGGGTGTCCATGCTAAGACTGATATCAATATGGTGGCTCTAGGGGAGCCTGGAGTCACCAGGTTGTCCTAAGGAGGGGTGAACCGGCCCAGGTTGGAAACAGAGCAGGTCAAATCCCCCATACTGATCAGTAGTGGGATTGCACCTGTGAGTAGCCGGTGTAGAGCAGCCTGGACAATACAGTGAGACGCAGGCTTTTTATTGGATGGATCACCGATCTTTTTTACAATTCACATTTTCATAACAATATTCACAACTGTGTGGGAGGCACTGAATTGAAATACCGTCTTAATAATTTGTGCTATAGATTTTACTAACTAGTTAAAAAGGAAATGTAAAAAGGAAAACTGAATATTTCATAATTTTCATTGAAAAAAATGTAGGCTGCCATTGCTCTCTCTATTCTTTTCAGCTGCTCCCTCTTTACAGAAACATGGTACTGAATCCACAGATATTAAGGGGTGTTTAATAAAAATAATATGCAGAGCTATTCATCCTGTGAAATGGGTGTACATTTGTTCTGTGCAAACGGGGTCACAGTTGAATGTTACTAGGCTATTTTCTCTTCAGGTTGAATGTTATTCATTTGTACATAATAGAGTAATTTAGGAAAACAAAGAATTATGGCCAGCCAAAGACATGCTGGTAGGTAAATTGGCCCTAATATACTTATGATAATCATAGAAAATAAATACTTATTTACTATAATTGTTAGCTCCATCTAGTGTCCACAAATCAGTATTTCCAGAACCATTACATTTCTTAATGAATAAAATACATTCAACCAGGAGAGAAAATAGCCAAATAGTATTACTTTTTGTCTCCACTGGTACAAAAAAAAAAGTACATGCAGTTTCAAAGGATGAAAAGCTTTATGAATTTTTTATAAACACGCTCCTCATTGTCCTTTGGTATCCAGCCCTTCAGGTCTCCACACAGAACAGTTATATAGTCCACTGTTTCAGCCACATATGGCATTGAGCCACCAATATATGGTGTGACGGTGATCAGGGACAATATGACACATCTAAGAATTGGTAAGAAAAATTTTGTTTTTGGGTTTAATACGGCTTTAAGGACAATGCTAATAAGCTTGAAGCAGTGGCTAAGTGGTTAGCACTTCCACCTAGAGGCGCTAGAACCATCAGATTGCATCCCAACCATGGCAATACCTGCATGGAGTTTGTATGCTCTCCCTATACCTGGGTGGGATTCCTCTAGGTACTCTGATTTTCTTCCACACCCCAAAGACATGCTGGTGGGTAAATTGGCCCTAATACACTTATGTATAAATGTGAGTTAGGAACCCTTAGATTGTAAGATCCTTGAGGGCAAGGACTGATATGAATGTACAATATATATAATATGATGGTGCTATATAAGACCTGTACTATATAGGTAGGAAAAGATCAAACATCTTGAATGTGATCTTTAATTTTCATTGCAGAATCATTGTTAGTCTGACTCTACCACTTCAGTTGTTTCCCCTACAATGGAAAATCATAGAGCTAAACTCGCAGGTACTAAGTGTTATACAGGTACATTATTCATTGACTGCACCCCCCAGCCCACCATACTTACACAGAAATGATTCCAGGACCCCTTGAATTACGTTTTTTTTTTTTGTTTTGTTTTTTATTGTTTTTGTATATATGTTCTTTTTTTTGTGTATTTATTATGTTCTAGATCAGTGTTTCTCAACTTTTTTTCAGTCAAGGCACCATTCAAAATTATGTACAATTTTGAGACACCCCCTTCTGTAATATAAAAAAAACTAAAATAATAGTTTTACATAATGCAGCAAAATCCACACACATAAGGCATCGAACATTAGAGGTCATTTTTTCTTCCAAAGTAAATAAACCTTTGCACACTGGTACTGACTAGTATTCCAGTGTTTCTTTTCTCCCTCAGTTTCTCTCCTCCACTCAGCTAATGTGACCCCCGTGCTGATGGAGAGGGGCAGGGGAGGGGCAAACAAAGATGATGAGCAGGCACCCGACATCCTTCTTATCAACTGATGACATTGGTTGTTAGGACCCCAGTGGCTAAAAGGTTGTTATGGTGCACAATGAAAACAGAACAGTAGTGAGTTTATGTCTGTGAATAGCCAGTGTAGAGCATCCTGAAGAATACAGTGGCACACAGACTTTTTTGAATTATTATTATTATATGGCAAAATACTTTTTACTATCATATACCCATATCTCTATCTTCTAGGTTCCTCTCTATATTTTTTGTATGTTTTTATTTTATGTTGTGCTTTGGAAATGTTTATTATTATATTATTAAATCACTTGCAATAAGCAATATTGACACTAGAAGGCAGTATTGAGATCAAGGAGACTTCTGATTCTAGTATCTCAGAGTCACAAGTCTCTTCCTTTGCTGGGTGCTGTGGCGTTCATCTGTAATCCCAGCTACTTGGGAAGCTGAGGCTGTTGGATTGCTTGAGTTCAGGAGTTCTGGTCTACCCTGTGCTATGTTGATTGGGTGTCCATGCTAAGACTGGTATCAATATGGTGGCTCAAGGGGAGCCTGGGGTCACCAGGTTGTCCTAAGGAGGGGTGAACCAGCCCAGGTTGGAAACAGAGCAGGTCAAATCCCCCATACTGATCAGTAGTGGGATTGCACCTGTGAGTAGCCAGTGTAGAGCAGCCTGGACAATAGAGTGAGACGCAGGCTTTTTATTGGATGGATCACCGATCTGTTTAACAATTCACATTGTCATAACAATATTCACAATTGTGTGGGAGGCACTGAATTGAAATACCATCTTAATAGATTTTGCTATGGATTTTACTAACAAGTTAAAAAGGAAATGTAAAAAGGAGGACTGAATATTTCATCATTTTCACTGAAATAAATGTAGGCTACCACTGCTCTCTCTATTCTTTTCAGCTGCTCCGTCTTCACAGAAAAATGGTACTGAATCCACAGATATTAAGGGGTGTTTTAAAAAAAATGATGCAGAGCTATTCGTCCTGTGAAATCAGTGTACGTTTGTTCTGTGCAAACAGGGGCACAGTTGAATGTTACTAGGCTATTTTCTCTCCAGGTTGAATGTTATGTATTTGTACAGAATAGAGTCATTTAGGAAAATAAAGAATTATGGCCAGCCAAAGACATGCTGGTAGGTAATTTGGCCCTAATATTCTTATAATAATCATAGGAAATAAATACTTATTTACTATAATTGTTAGCTCCATCTAGTGGCCACAAATCAGTATTTCCAGAACCATTACATTTTTAATGAATAAAAAACATTCAACCAGCAGAGAATATAGCCAAATAATATCACATTTTGTCTCCACCGGTACAAATAAAAGTACATGCAGTTTCAAAGGATGAAAAGCTTTATGAATTTTTTATAAACACGCCCCTCACTGTCCTTTGGTATCCAGCCCTTCAGGTCTCCATACAGAACAGTTATATAGCCCACTGTTTCAGCCACATATGGCATTGAGCCACCAATATATGGTGTGACGGTGATCAGGGAAAATATGACACATCTAAGAATTGGTAACAAAAATTTTGTTTTTGGGTTTAATACCGCTTTAAGGGCAAACTTAATAGTTTGAAGCACAGTGGCTAAGTGGTTAGCTCTGTCACCTAACAGCGCTAGAGCCTATCAGTTTGAATCCCAACCATGGCAATACCAGCAGGGAGCTTATGTGCTCTCCCTATACCTGGGTGGGATTACTCCGATTTTCTTCCACACCCCAAAGACACGCTGGTGGGTAAAAGAACTAAAATAATAGTTTTACATAATGCAGCAAAATCCACACACATAAGGCATCGAACATTAAAGGTAATTTATTCTTCCAAAGGAAATAAACCTTTGCACACTGGTCCTGACTAGTATTCCAGTGTTTCTTTTCTCCCTCAGTTTCTCACCTCCACCCAGCTAATGTACCTACCCCCCCCCCCCCCCCCTGTGCTGATGGAGAGGGGCAAGGGAGGGGCAAACAAAGATGATGAGCAGGCACCTGACATCCTTCTTATCAACCGACGACATTGGTTGTTAGGACCCCAGTGGCTAAAAGGTTGTTATGGTGCACAATGAAAACAGAACAGTAGTGAGTTTATGCCTGTAAATAGCCAGTGTAGAGCAGCCTGGACAATACAGTGGCACACAGACTTATTTGATTTATTATTATTATATGGCAAAATACTTTTTGCCATCATATACCCATATCACTATCTTCTAAGTTCCTCTCTATATTTGTTTATATGTTTTATTTTATGTTGTTCTTTGGAAATGTTTATTATTATATTATTGAATCACTTGCAATAAGCAATATTGACACTAGAGGGCAGTATTGAGATCAAGTAGTCTTCTGATTCTAGTATCACAGCGCAAACCACTTCCTTTGCTGGGTGCTGTGGCATGCATTTGTAATCCCAGCTACTTGGGAGCAGGGGCGGATCCAGAGTCTAATCTCGGGAGGGGCACTGCCAGAAAATACGTTTTTTTGTGGGCAATTTATCGAGGAAATGGCTGGTGTTGGCGCTTCAATTATCCCAGCACCATGGTTGTTATTTCTATTAATATATTGTAATATAAAATTTAATGGTTCAACTCACCATAATGCAGAATCAGTGGGAGTCCTGAGCGTGTCACTTACCACCGTCGCCTGCCACACATTGCGGATTATCACTTGCCACGTCACCTTCCACATGTTGCAGATTGTCACTTGCCTGCCAGCAGATGCGGATTGTCACTTGTCATGTCACCTGCCACACATTGCGGATTGTCACTTGCCTGCCACCAGATGCAGATTGTCACCTGCAACATGTTGCGGATTGTCACTTGCCACGTCACCTGCCACACGTTGCAGATTGTCACTTGCCACGTCACCTGCCACAGGTTGCAGATTGTCACTTGCCATGTTACTGGCTACACATTGCGGATTGTAACTTGCCACGTCACCTGCCACCAGATGCAGATTGTTACTTGCCACGTCACCGGCCACACATTGCGGATTGCCACATCACCTGCCACCAGATGCGGATTGTCACTTGCCACGTCACCTGCCACACATTGCGGATTGTCACTTGCCTGCCATAGATGCAGATTGTCACCTGCCACATGTTGCGGATTGTCACTTGCCACGTCACCTGCCACCAGATGTGGATTGTCACTTGCCATGTCACCTGCCACACCTTGCACATTGTCACTTGCCACGTCACCTGCCACACATTGCAGATTGTCACGTCACCTGCCACCAGATGCGGATTGTCACTTGCCACACATTGAGGATTGTCACTTGCCACGTCACCTGACACACCTTGCGGATTGTCACGTAGCTGCTAAGGTGGTGTTTTGCTTGCCTCTTTCTTCTTTGTCCCAGATCAGGCAGCAGAGAGATAATGTATTCTCTCTGCTGCCCACACTGCCTGAACAGTGAGGGCAGAAGTTACTGCAGGGATGCGGGGCAGTGGGAGATGATGTCATATCTCTGCTCCCCTGCACGCCGGCTCGCTGATTGGCCAGCCACCCCCACTCACACCTAGCCTGCTCTCACCCGCCCACACACTGAGCCACACGCCCGCCCACAAACCAAGCCACCCGGTCCTCCCGCGGAGCCGCCCGCTCTCTCATCCGCTCGGGGAGCCACCCGCTCCCTCATCCGCCCGCTCCCTCATCTGCTCGGGGAGCCGCCCGATCCCTCATCCGCCCGCTCTCTCACCCGCCCGGCCCGCAACAAATTTCTCGGGGGTGGCAATTGCCCCGTTGCCGCCCCTGGATCCGCCCCTGCTTGGGAGGTTTAGGCTGTTGGATTGCTTGAGTCCAGGAGTTCTGGTCTACCCTGTGCTATGTTGATCGGGTGTCAATGCTAAGACTCATATCAATATGGTTTCTCTAAGGGAGCCTGGGGTCACCAGGTTGTCCTAAGAAGGTGTGAACTGCCCAGGTTGGAAACAGAGCAGGTCAAAGCCCCCATTCTGATCAGTAGTGGGATTCCACCTGTGAGTAGCCAGTGTAGAGCAGCCTGGACAATACAGTGAGACGCAGGCTTTTTACTGGATGGATCACCGATCTGTTTTACAATTCACATTTTCATAACAATATTCACAACTGTATGGGAGGCACTGAATTGTGCTGAGACGGACCTGTCAGAGCCCCACTGTTCTCTATGGGGAGATTGGATGTCACCTGGTGCGGTAAAACATGGTGTCACCCCCCTCAGTCCCTGGGATCAGTAATGCATAATGGCCAACAGGCCCTCTTACCAGACCCAGCGAAACAGCAGCAGTGATCCCTCAGGCTGGATGTTCACTCACCCTGTGTTGTGTAGCACTCTCTAGGGTGGTGCTGGGTAATGTGGCGCTCTCTCTGGTGGTGATGGGCAGCGTGGCGCTCTCTCCGGTGGTGCTGGCAGTGTGGCACTCTCTCTGGTGGTGCTGGGCAGTGTGGAGCTCTCTCTGGTGGTGTTGGTCAGTGTAGAGCTCTCTAGTGGTGCTGGGTAGCGTGGCGCTCTCTGGTGGTGTTGGGCAGTGTGGCGCTTTATCTGGTAATGATGGGCAGTGTGGCTCTCTCTAGTGGTGCTGGGCAGCGTGGTGCTCTCTGTTGGTGCTGGGCAGTGTGGCTCTCTCTCTGGTAATGATGGGCAGCATGGCACTCTCTGGTGGTGCTGGGCAGTGTGGCACTCTCTCTGGTAGTGCTGGGCAGAGTGGCGCTCTCTCTGGTGATGCTGGGCAGCGTGGCATTCTCTCTGGTAGTGCTGGGTAGTGTGGCTCTCTCTCGGGTGGTGATGGGCAGTGTGGAACTCTCTGGTGGTGCTGGGCACCGTGGTGCTCTCTCTGGCTTCCCGCAGCACAGTCCTCTCTTTCGTTTTCCTGTCTCCTGTAACTGGCTGCTACAGTGTATCGCTCACTCCCTTGGCTTGTTCCTGGGATCTCTCACAATACAGTGGCACACAGATTTTTCATTCATTATTTTTATATAGCAACATACATTTTGCCATCATATAGCCATATCTCTATCTTCTATATTTTTGATTTTTTTATATATATTTTTTTTTATGTTGTGATTTGGAAATGTTTATTATTATATTATTGAATCACTTGTAATAAGCAATATTGACACTAGAGGGCATTATTGAGATCATGGAGACTTCTGATTCTAGTATCTCAGAACAAGCCACTTCCTTTGCCGGATGCTGTGGTGTGCATTTGTAATCCCAGCTACTTGGGAGGCTGAGGCTGTTGGATTGCTTGAGTCCAGAAGTTCTGGTCTACTCTGTGCTATGTTCATGGGGTGTCCATGCTAAGACTGGTATCCATATGGTGGCTCTAGGGGAGCCTGGGGTCACCAGGTTGTCCTAAGAAAGGGTGAACCAGGCCAGGTTGGAAACAGAGCAGGTCAAACCCCCCATACTGATCAGTAGTGGGATTGCACCTGTGAGTAGCCAGTGTAGAGCAGCCTGGACAATACAGTGAGACGCAGGCTTTTTATTGGATGGATCACCGATCTGTTTTACAATTCACATTTTCATAACAATATTCACAACTGTGTGGGAGGCACTGAATTGAAATACCATCTTAATAATTTGTGCTATGGATTTTACTAACTAGTTAAAAAGGAAATGTAAAAAGGAAAACTGAATATTTCATCATTTTCACGGAAAAAAATGTAGGCTGCCACTGCTCTCTCTATTCTTTTCAGCTGCTCCGTCTTTACAGAAACATGGTACTGAATCCACAGATATTAAGGGGTGTTTAAAAAAAATAATATGCAGAGCTATTCATCCTGTGAAATGGGTGTACATTTGTTCTGTGCAAACGGGGACACAGTTGAATGTTACTAGGCTATTTTCTCTTCAGGTTGAATGTTATTCATTTGTACAGAATAGGAAAATAAAGAATTATGGCCAGTCAAAGACATGCTGGTAGGTAAATTGGCCCTAATATACTTATGATAATCATAGAAAATAAATACTTATTTACTGTAATTGTTAGCTCCATCTAGTGGCCACAAATCAGTAATTCCAAAACCATTAAATTTTTTAATGAATAAAATACATTCAACCAGGAGAGAAAATAGCCAAATAGTATTACATTTTGTCTCCACTGGTACAAAAAAAAGTACATGCAGTTTCATAGGATGAAAAGCTTCATGAATATTTTATAAACATGCCCCTCATTGTCCTTTGGTATCCAGCCCTTTGGGGCTCCACACAGAACAGTTATATAGTCCACTGTTTCAGCCACATATGGCATTTGTAAAGAACATAGCACATATCATGAGGGACTCCATTTTAGTTCTAAGAGACCATCTTATGTTTTACAGGAAAATTGAGAAAACTCATATTTGAGTTTCAACTGAAACCCACATTATCTTTAAGCTGTTATCTATAGAAAACCTTCTCAAGGTTGCCTATACATTTTAGCTAGAATATGGAGTTTGGCCTAGCTCATGTTTGTTCTTGATAAGATAAGTGCGTCCTTCACCTGTTAAAGAATATTCTAATAGTAGAAATGATGCAAGATTTTGTCTTATAACACCAGCTAATAGTTAAATATTAACTGAACTTATTTTCATTTCAATGACATGTATAAGGTTAGTAAAACGCCTCCCATCCTCTCAAACTGCATAAATACTGTCCCTTTTGACCAATACAAATTAGATGTCATTAAGTGGCTAAGCAAACCTGTCTCCTGTGTCACTTTATTGATATCTCCAGGCCTGGGGGTCTACGGAGGTCTTCCTGCATTACCTGAACCTATCTGGGTGGTCTTAGAAGCCGAAATTTCCTACAGATCTGGGGGCTCGCCGGGAAAAAAAGCCAAATAAAATCATCTGAAGGTAAGTCTTTATTTTGTCTTTATTGACGAAATATTTCTTGCCTCAGCTCTGATTAAAGCTTTTTAGACCCGTAAATTAGTAGGGGATAAGAACCACGCCAGAGGTTAATATTGGAGGGTTTTTGGGAAACCCACAAAGATAAGCAGTACTGCATACACATATATAGAGACATTCCTTTTGGGAAGGGATATGAAGTGGTTAATGAGGAAATAGACTCCGGTGACCCCAAAATCTTTTGCTTTTTCTTATCTATCACATTAGAAGTTATAAGATAATCTGTCGTGTGTGTGTGGGTCAGAAGACTGGGTGGTAAGAACAGTCGGCTCCCACTGTCAATATGGGTCAGAAACAAGGTAAAGAAGATCCTCCCCCTCTTCCCAATCCAGGAGAAACGTGTAAGGATTTTGTAGCCAGAATTTGTGGTACTAATTATGAATTCATAGTCCCATGGGTTTCAAATTTAGCGGGATGGACCGAAGCCATACACAGTGTAGACCCTTTTCCCTGGGATGGCGCTAATGACGAATTTCACATAGATATGATAAAAGGATTGTGTTTAGGAGATAAGAGAGCTTTCCCTTGGTACCCCGGGGATCCTCAATGGGATATGGATTATATGGAAAAGGGAGGAGAGAACTGGTTAAAATACGCCCCATATTGGTTTCAGAGGGATAATAAGAAACAGAAAAAGCAAGGAAGATTATGACCAGAAACATAGAGAAGAAGCCGATAAAAAGAGATTTGTCCCTGACCCAATAGCCCCACCCCTGCCAATAGTCAGTCATCCTCCACCTGCATATGTACATGTCTATCCAAGTTTAAGAAAGGAAGATATTGATCTTCTGGCTGGACATTATGCAACCAGACAACGGCAGGTCCCCCTCGCTCCACAACCACAACAGCAGATCCCTCCCGCTCCACAACAAGATAGACAGCACCCACAGAGGGCCCGAGTCGAGGTAGGGGAACCAGAAGATGATCAGGGAGCTATAGGAGGGGTAGTTTCACCACCTGGCCAAGAGCAGGAGGAAGAAGACGTTAAAGGGGATAGAATACTTAGTCCCCCTAAAACAAAGAGTGGAACTGTATATAGTAACACTAACCTTCAAGCACCTTTCATGACCATTGGAAATGAATTATTAAAAAAGGTAATAGACATTGAGGACATTGACAGGATAGTAAAACATTGCCCCAAACCCACCGCCTCTGCAGGAGGCACTTTAATTTACTTAAAAAAGGCCTGTAAGGGTAGAAATTACACACAGGAAGACATGCGTCTTATCATTGATGGTATCATAGGACACACCAGTTCCTGGTGCTGGGCAAATGTTCCAAGTATAAACACTATTGACACTGGAAACGCGGGAGCATATGGGTTAAACACAGTACCAGGTAGGAACACCATGTGGACAGAATTAGAGACTGAAATGATGAGAGTATTTAAAAATAAAAGTTCCCTCCCTACTGCCATAGCATGCAAACAAAAGTCAGGAGAAAATGTAGTTGAATTCTGGAAAAGGTTTCATGAAAATTGGACAACAGAAGCTGGATTAGCTACAACTACTGATGTGGGAGCTTTGTTTATTCAAACTTTTATGAATAATCTAAAACCCCAGTTCGCCTTGGTGGTAAAACAGATGATATCTGAATGGACCACACAGACGATTGACCAATTTCAGGAAACTTTAATACAGAAAGAAGCAGCAGGGTGTTTTGATGTAATAAAAGAGAAAGCAGTGAGTAGCCTTTATCAGGGTGGAGTGCAAGCTCAGCCTCCCCCAGATAATGGTGGACAATGGGGCAATGGAAACAGAGGCAGAGGAAGAGGAAGAACAAAAGGGAGAGGGCATGGTTTTTCCAGACCACCCCAGCAGTCCCGCACATGTTGTTTTAACTGTGGGCAACAGGGTCACTGGAGAAATCAATGTCCTTATGAATGGAATAACCCAAATACTCAAGATCAAGATCAAATGCATACACAGGGACCCCAATCTAGCCAACCGAATCAAGTTGCCCCAAAGCAACAGGGTCCCTGATTCCCTATACAGTGGAATCAACAGCAACTAAAATGAAGCTGCCCGGAAGGTAGTATCCCAGCATTTCCTTTGATCTCACACTCTTACAATGAACAACCAATTGTGACCCTATATGTCAAAAATAGGCCTGTTCCGTTTTTAACCGATTCAGGGGCAACTCGGAGCACCCTCAGTGAGGACTACTACAGAGGTGAGACTAAAATTGCTGAACCTTCTATGGGAATTAATGGGATACTTACCAAAACATACAAAACACCACCTTTACCAGTAAGTGATGTTGAAAGGGGAGGTGCAACAGTCTTGCATAATTGTTTCAGGATTATACCAAATTGTCCTGTGAATCTCTTGGGTAGAGATCTGATGGGAAGATTGGGTATAACACTGAAAATGACTACTGAAGGAGGGGTCTTCGTACACTCCAAGGTAATACCAATATATTACACTGAGGATAGTGATCTCCCTCCACCAGATGATCCGGTATGGTCAAAAAGCTCCTTGGATGTAGGTCTTATTTCTTGTACCCCATACAAGGCAGCTTTAAAATCATGGGCACAGCCGGTTTATCACAAACAATACCCCATTTCAAAAGAAAAAGAGGAAGGAGTGGCCCCAATGGTGGAAAAATTCTTGAAGCAAGGAATTCTTAAAGAGACACTGTCACCCTACAACACCCCCATTAACCCAGTAATGAAGCCGGACGGCTCTTACAGGTTTGTACAAGACCTCAGAGCTATAAACAACCTAGTGATACCCATTGCTCCTATAGTGCCTGATGTGCCATCACTCTTAACCTCCATACCATCCGATGCAGAGTATTTTTCGGTCATTGACCTTTGTAATGCATTTTTTTCAGTTTCTGTTGACGAAGAGACACAGCCTATCTTTGCATTCAATTTCAGAAACCGACAGATGGCGTGGTGTAGATTACCTCAGGGCTATGTAGACTCCCCTGTAGTATACACAGTGGCCCTCCAAGCAACCCTGCGGTCTTGGACACCCCGCCATGGTTCTGTCCTACTTCAATATGTTGATGATTTGTTGTTGTGTAGTCCAAGCCAGAAAGCATGTAAAAATGATGGTTTAGATCTGTTACATTGGTTAGCAGACAATGGTCACAAGGTTTCTAAGAAAAAGCTACAATGGTGTCAGGAAACTGTTGAATACCTTGGTTTTGTACTCTCCAAAGGAGAAAGGAAAATCAGTCACAAGAGAGCTGCGGCTCTCGTGGGTCTGCCCCGCCCACTTACTAAGAAGGACATGCTATCCTTTCTTGGAATGATTGGTTACTGCCGCCAATGGATACCTGATTGTTCCTACTATGATAATCTCCTGAGGCAAGCCACAGGTACTGACATGCCAGATTGTGTGAAATGGAATGATGAAATGTACAATGCTTTTGTGTATCTTAAAACTGCAATGGTCACATCTCCTGGACTTGGACTACCTGAATATGGTAAAATGTTTCACTTGTTTGCAAGGGACAACTGTAAAACAATGGCGGGGGTCCTGGCTCAGGAGCATGGGGGGAAACTCCGCCCAATTGCGTTTTTTTCAAAAGTTGTGCCGATGCCTGTACAGGGAATGCCGGCGTGTCTCAGAGCTCTGGCATTCTGTGCGATGGTGGTGGAAATGGCTACATCATTCACTCTAGGACATGCCACCACACTACACACCACTCACAATGTATCCATTCTACTAAAGAACATCCATACCCAGCACATGTCAGCCCAGAGGCTGAGCGGTTATGAAGTAATTTTACTTTCTAACCCAAAACTTGAGATCAAATATGCCTCTCCCACTTCTGGCCCAGCTCCAATCCTGAATGCCTTGCTAGGCTTGAAAGGTGAAGAAGATGAGGTAGTGCCTCAACATGAATGCATGGACCTCATCCACCAAGACACATCCCCGAGACCAGACATGTCTTCAATTGCTCTCCCTGGAGCACAGAATGTCTTTGTGGATGGGTCTTGTTCAAGACCAAATGATAACACATACCATGCAGGGTATGCTGTTGTTCAGCTGCCTGATAAAATACTGAAAGCAAACCCTGTCCCATTCCAATCAGCACAAGCTGCAGAACTTATAGCCCTTACTCGAGCTTGTCAGCTTTTTGAAGGGCAGGATGTAAACATTTACACAGACTCCAAGTACGCGTACGGTGTTGCGCATGATTTTGGAGTCATATGGAAAAGGCGGGGCTATATAGCAGCAGACGGTAAATCCATCTCACATTCCACGCTTGTCACAAGTCTGTTAGAAGCTATACAATTACCAAGGTCCATAGCTATACTACACTGTAGGGCACATACAGGGCAACAGGATGACATAGCCAAAGGCAACGCCTTAGCTGACAAAGCAGCAAGAGAAGCAGCATCCACACAGCCTGCAAACATACAAATGCCATTACTCTCACCAGAAATTCCTCTTTTGGATCAAACATTGCGTGATCTCCAAGCATATGCCACAGAACAAGACATCCAGCAATGGAACTCAATAGGTGTGCAGACAAACCCAGAAACTGACCTTGTCTGCCAAGAAGGGAGACCATGTATCCCTGTAGCCAGTGCACCCATTTTTATTTCACAATACCATGGGATAGGTCACAGAGGGTGGAAAGTCACATGTGAACTTTTGGATAAGGATTTTTACATTCCAGGTCTTCCCTCTCTCGTTAAAGCATATGTTTCCAGATGCATCACATGCATTCGGAATAACCCTAGCAACCCTCACAAAGCAAAACACGAACATCTGATATATCCATCTACACCATTCACTCATCTGCAGATAGATTTTACACACATGCCCAAACTAGGTAAAAGACAGGAATATTTGCTAATAATAGTGGACATGTTCTCAAGATGGATAGAATTGTTTGTAACTACAAAGGAAGATGCACAAACAGTAGTGAGGATTCTGATACAAGAAATTATCCCAAGGTGGGGTTGCCCACTACAGATCAACTCTGACAATGGTCCTGCATTTGTGGCCAAAGTTTGTCAAGACCTGGTAAAAACACTGAAAATAGAATGGAAGTTTCATATTCCTTACCACCCCCAGAGTTCAGGTATAGTGGAAAGGATGAACAGAACCATTAAAGATAAGATCAGGAAGGCCACTGGAGGTACGTATGCAAATTGGAAGAAGGTCCTACCAGCTGTATTAGCCGAGGTAAGAATGACACCCTCTAAAAAGACAGGATACTCTCCTTTTGAAGTCTTAATGGGTAGGCCATTCCCCACCCCATGGGCCAGACAGCCACTTATGTTAGAAAGAGGGGACCTAGATCTTATTCAGGAAGAATATGTAAAAAAACTTATTGAAACTTTGGATAAAGTTGAAAGGAATGTTGCTCGCACCTCTCCTTCTTCTTCACAGGAACCTACACACCCTTTCCAGGTGGGTGACACCGTGGTGGTCCAGAGATTGAACCGCACCAAGAAACAGGAGTATCCCTTCGGACCCCCAACCACAGTGATCGCAGTCACCCGCACAGCTATTTTGGTAGAAGGACAACAGGCCTGGATTCATGCAAGTCGCGTAAAGAAGGTCAACCAGGACCCTAAGAAGCAAGGCAAAGATAAAGCACAGAGAGGAGAAGCAAGTGATATAAATCCTCGAAAACAGAGTGAAGCAGGTGGTCAAGACTCTGAACAAGATGACGTCGCTTATTTCACCACGGACTTCTGGGAAGGCCTTGTGCCTTCTATGCTGGGCTGCCCTGATTGTGTTCCTGCCAACTTGGCTGATAACTAACTGTATTTATCATTCTGAAGATTTGGGACTCATAAAGGGTATTTGTGGGGCCTCTAACACTCTACAACAGAATAATACACATGACAGACACAAGAGAAATGAAAACTCAGAAAGTTTTACAGATAAAATGTTATTGTTGAAGTTTAAATATAGCTACGCCCAGAAATCTGGATTTGAAAAATGTTGGATATGTAGTAAACTCCATCCTAGCACTGCTAGAATCCCCTTAATGGCAGTACCTCTAAACTTCACCCCACTCCTTAATGGCACACCTCCTGTCATCCTCACAGAAGTCATAAGAACACTTTCAAATAATACCCTTACTTTCCAAATTACTGGTAGAAGTCATTCCCCAGACTGGTGTTTTAGGCTGGGAAACTCCACAAATGGAGCTGAAGTTTGCCAACAAGCTAATATTAACTTTTCAATGACTTCAATTGAAAGCCCTTTCTTTCATACTTTAGAACCTGCCCTAAACACCACTCTAATAAACTTTCTTAACTCCAGTTCCACTTCCACAGTAGGACAATTATTGTCGAGTTTAACTTTTTCCAGTTTTTCTGATGAAATGATGACAATATTCAACAAACGATCCCACTGAACCCCAAGGATGGTGTTATCTTGCATCCCTAGTCCCCATCATGGGCGTAGTAGGAGATAGCAAGGGAAGACACCTCCTTGAAGCTAGCATGCATCCTAGGTACCCCCTCAAACACCGCAATAAAAGGGAGTTATTTCTTACAAAAGATATGGCATGGGCTTGGTTCCCCTCATGGACTGGGTGGGGAATAGACTTAATGAAAAGGTTGAATAATTACACTGGAATCATTGATGAAATAATGGAAAAGAATTCTGATGATATTACTAAATTAAATATAGAAACTAGGGCAATTAGAAAACAATTAGAACTACACGAGTTAGCCATAGAAAGCATGAGTGCTGCCTTAACTGGGTTATGTGAAAACACAGAAGATTATGAGTGTTGTACCTGGTTTCATAACACAAGTATGGAGGTACCAGATTATTATGATATAATTGCACAACACCGGAAAGAAGTAAACAAATTACAAGATGAAGCTAGAAACATTGCTAAGACATGGGATCCTTTTGCAAACCTAAGTTCTGGGATAGGAATTTTGGCATGGATAAAAAGTGCTGCCATAACTATAATTATGATTGTTCTTTTTGTTTTGTTCCTATATGCCTGTTATAAGCTTATAATGTGTATAATTGTTAAGGCATCCCGAACCCCTGATCCTGCTGCTGCGAATAGGATTTATCTGAGTATGTATTATGATAGAAGAAAATTTACATAACTGTGAAAGATAGTGAGCCATATAAATAGTGTCTCAAAGAGGGGATTGTAAAGAACATAGCACATATCATGAGGGACTCCATTTTAGTTCTAAGAGACCATCTTATGTTTTACAGGAAAATTGAGAAAACTCATATTTGAGTTTCAACTGAAACCCATATTATCTTTAAGCTGTTATCTATAGAAAACCTTCTCAAGGTTGCCTATACATTTTAGCTAGAATATGGAGTTTGGCCTAGCTCATGTTTGTTCTTGATAAGATAAGTGCGTCCTTCACCTGTTGAAGAATATTCTAATAGTAGAAATGATGCAAGATTTTGTCTTATAACACCAGCTAATAGTTAAATATTAACTGAACCTATTTTCATTTCAATGACATGTATAAGGTTAGTAAAACGCCTCCCATCCTCTCAAACTGCATAAATACTGTCCCTTTTGACCAATACAAATTAGATGTCATTAAGTGGCTAAGCAAACCTGTCTCCTGTGTCACTTTATTGATATCTCCAGGCCTGGGGGTCTACGGAGGTCTTCCTGCATTACCTGAACCTATCTGGGTGGTCTTAGAAGCCGAAATTTCCTACAGCATTGAGCCACCAATATATGGTGTGACGGTGATCAGGGACAATATGACACATCTAAGAATTGGTAACAAAAATTTTGTTTTTGGGTTTAATACCGCTTTAAGGACAATGCTAATAAGTTTGAAGCACAGTGGCTAAGTGGTTAGCACTTCCACCTAGAGGTGCTAGAGCCATCAGATTGAATCCCAACCATGGCAATACCTGCATGGAGTTTGTGTGCTCTCCCTATACCTGGGTGGGATTCCTCCAGGTACTCTGATTTTCTTCCACACCCCAAAGACACGCTGGTGGGTAAATTGGCCCTAATACACTTATGTATAAATGTGAGTTAGGAACCCTTAGGTTGTACGATCCTTGAGGGCAAGGACTGATATGAATGTACAATATATATAATATGATGGTGCTATATAAGACCTGTACTATATAGGTAGGAAAAGATCAAACATCTTAAATGTGATCTATAATTTTCAGTTGTTTCCCCTACAATGGAAAATCATAGAGCTAAACTCGCAGGTACTAAATATTATACAGGTACATTATTCATTGACTGCACCCCCCAGCCCACCATACTTACACAGAAATGATTCCAGGACCCCTTGAATTACGTTTTTTTTTGTTTTTGTTTTTGTTTTGTTTTTTATTGTTTTTGTATATATGTTCTTTTTTTTTATTTATTATGTTCTAGATCAGTGTTTCTCAACTTTTTTTCAGTCAAGGCACCATTCAAAATTATGTACAATTTTGAGACACCCCCTTCTGTAATATAAAAAAAACTAAAATAATAGTTTTACATAATGCAGCAAAATCCACACACATAAGGCATCGAACATTAGAGGTCATTTTTTCTTCCAAAGTAAATAAACCTTAGTACACTGGTACTGACTAGTATTCCAGTGTTTCTTTTCTCCCTCAGTTTCTCTCCTCCACTCAGCTAATGTGACCCCCGTGCTGATGGAGAGGGGCAAGGGAGGGGGCAAACAAAGATGATGAGCAGGCACCAGACATCCTTCTTATCAACTGATGACATTGGTTGTTAGGACCCCAGCGGCTAAAAGGTTGTTATGGTGCACAATGAAAACAGAACAGTAGTGAGTTTATGCCTGTGAATAGCCAGTGTAGAGCAGCCTGAAGAATACAGTGGCACACAGACTTTTTTGAACTATTATTATTATGGCAAAATACGTTTTGCTATCATATACCCATATCTCTATCTTCTAGGTTCCTCTCTATAGTTTTTTGTATGTTTTTATTTTATGTTGTGCTTTGGAAATGTTTATTATTATATTATTGAATCATTTGCAATAAGCAATATTGACACTAGTGGGCAGTATTGAGCTCAAGTAGACTTCAGATTCTAGAATCTCAGAGCAAACCTCTACCTCTACCTCTACCTCTACCTCTACCTCTACCTCTACCTCTACCTCTACCTCTACCTCTACCTCTACCTTTGCCCAGTGCTGTGGTGTGCATCTGTAATCTCAGCTATTTGGGAGGCTGAGGCTGTTGGATTGCTGGAGTTCTGGTCTACCCTGTGCTATGTTGATCAGGTGTCCATGCTAAGACTGGTATCAATATGGTGGCTCTAGGGGAGCCTGGGGTCACCAGGTTGTCTTAAGGAGGGGTGAACAGCCCAGGTTAGAAACAGAGCAGGTCAAAGCCCCCATACTGATCAGTAGTGGGATTGCACCTGTGAGTAGCCAGTGTAGAGCAGCCTGGACAATACAGTGAGACGCAGGCTTTTTATTGGATGGATCACCGATCTGTTTTACAATTCACATGTTCATAACAATATTCACAACTGTGTGGGAGGCACTGAATTGAAATACCATCTTAATAATTTGTGCTATGGATTTTACTAACAAGTTAAAAAGGAAATGTAAAAAGGAAGACTGAATATTTCATAATTTTCACTGAAAAAAATGTAGGCTGCCACTGCTCTCTCTATTCTTTTCAGCTGCTCCCTCTTTACAGAAACATGGTACTGAATCCACAGATATTAAGGGGTGTTTTATAAAAAAATTATGCAGAGCTATTCCTTCTTTTGAAAGGGTGTAAACTTGTTCAGGGCAAACAGGGACACAGTTGAATGTTACTAGGCTGTTTTCTCTCCAGGTTGAATGCTATTCATTTGTACAGAATAGAGTCATTTAGGGAAATAAAGAATTATGGCCACCAGATGGCGATGATGATCATAGGAAATACTTATTTACTATAAATGTTAGCTCCATCTAGTGGCCATAAATTGGTATTTCCAGAACCATTACATTTTTAATGAATAAAAAACATTCAGCCAGGAGACAAAATAGACAAATAGTATTACATTTTGTCTCCACTGGCACAAAAAAATACATGCAATTTCATAGGACGAATAGCTTTATGAATTTTTTATAAACACGGCACTTAGGAGAAAACTTTATACCCAGTTTTCAAGTGACCATACATGATTGTTCAATTGTACTATAAATTCTACAATAAAACACATTCTGCTACACCTTCCAAGTATGGTAGTGATCAGGGACACTGTAACTGGTGGCTGGTGTGACAATATGACTGGTGTGACAGTGATCAAGGACACTGAACCTGGTTTGGAAGAGATTAGGGACAATATAAATGCTATGTGTGTGTGTGTGTGTATATATATATATATATATATATATATATATGTATATATATATATATATATATATATATATATATATATACAGTATGTTTAAATGTGAGTTGGGAACCCTTAGATTGTAAGCTCCTTGAGGGCAGGGACTGATATGAATGTACAATATATATGTAAACTGATGGTGCTATATAAGTACCTCTAAGACCCCTTTCACACTGGGGGCGTTTTTCAGGCGCTTTAGCGTTAAAAAAAGCGCCTGTAAAGCGCTTGAAAGAAGCCTCATCTGCAATCCCAATGTGAAAGCCCGAGCCCTTTCACACTGCCAGTGCCCGAAAACGCTGGTAAAGTGCCGCTTAAGACCCCTTTCACACTGGGGCATTTTTCGGGCGCACCCAGCCCGGTGGCAAAAACACGAAAGCGCTGCAAAGAAGTTGCTTGCAGGATTTTTTTTGATGCCCTGCCAAGCACTGGAGCTTTCACATTGGGTTTTTCAGGTGAGGCTTCTTTTAGGCGCTCTACAGGCTTTTTTTTTAATTGCTAAAGCGCCTGAAAAACACCCCAGTGTGAAAGGGGTCTAATAAACAAGTAAAGAAAGATCAAAAATCGTGAGTGTAAACATTTCATTTTTATTGCCGAATCATTGTTACTCTGACACTACCATTTCAGTTGCTTCCCCTACAATGGAAAGGCATAGAGCTAAACTCGCAGGTATTAGTTGCCCTGCTGTAATCATTGACTGCACCCCCCAGCCTGCCATACTTACACAGAAATGATTCCAAGATCCCTTAAATCACTTGGCAAATTCTGAAACTCCACTTATTGATGCCTATATGAATGAGATGATAACGGTAGTGTTTTGGTTTTTTTTTTGGGGAGGGGGGGTGTGTATATATATATATATATATATATATATATATATATGCTCTTTTTTTATTATGTTCTAGATCAGTGTTTCTCAACCTTTTTTTCAGTCAAGGCAATCTTCAAAATTATGTACAATTTTGAGACACCCCTTTATAAAATGTAAAAAAAAGCTAAAATAATAGTTTTACATAATGCAGCAAAATCCACACACATAAGGCATCGAACATTAGAGGTAATTTATTCTTCCAAAGTAAATAAGCCTTTGCACACTGGTACTGACTAGTATTCCAGTGTTTCTTTTCTCCCTCAGTTTCTCTCTTTTACTCAGCTAATGTGACCCCTGTGCTGATGGAGAGGGGCAAACAAAGATGATGAGCAGGCACCCGACAGCCTTCTTATCAACCGATGACATTGTGATTGTTAGGACACCGGCAGCTAAAAGGTGTTATGGTGCACAATGAAAACAGAACAGTAGTGAGTTTATGCCTGTGAATAGCCAGTGTAGAGCAGCCTGGACAATACAGTTCCTACACAGACTTTTTTAAATTTCTTATTATTATATAGAAACATACCTTTTGCCATCATATACCCATATCTCTATCTTCCCCTCTATATTTTTGATATGTTTTTATTTTATATTGTGCTTTGGAAATGTTTATTATTGTATTATTGATTATTATTTATCATTTGCAATAAGCAATATTGACACTAGAGGGCAGTATTGAGATCAAGGAAACTTCTGATTCTAGAATCTCAGAGCAAGCCACTTCCTTTGCCGGTTGCTGTGGTGTGCATCGGTAATCCCAGCTACTTGGGAGGCTGAGGTTGTTGGATTGCTCAAGTCCAGGAGTTCTGGTCTACTCTGTGCTATGTTGATCGGGTGTCCATGCTAAGACTGGTATCAATATGGTGGCTCTAGGGGAGCCTGGGGTCACCAGGTTGTCCTAAGGAGGGGTGAGCTGGCCCAGGTTGCAAAGAGAGCAGGTCAAATCCCCCCATACTGATCAGTAGTGGGATTGCACCTGTAAGTAGCCAATGTTGGGCAACCTGGACAATAGAGTGAGACGCAGGCTTTATATTGGATGGATCACCGATCTGTTTTAAAATTCACATTTTCATAACACTATTCACAACTGTGTGGGAGGCACTGAATTGAAATGCCATCTTGATAATTTGTGCTACGGATTTTAATAACAAGTTAAAAGGGTAATGTAAAAAAGAAAACTAAATAGTTCATAATTTTCACGGAAAAAAATTTAGGCTGCCACTGCTCTCTCTATTCTTTTCAGCAGCTCCGTCTTTACAGAAACATGGTACTGAATCCACAGATATTAAGGGGCGGTTAATAAAAAATGATGCAGAGCTATTCATCCTGTGAAAAGAATGTACATTTGTTCTGTGCAAACAGGGGGCACAGTTGAATGTTACTAGGCTATTTTCTCTCCAGGTTGAATGTCATTCATTTGTACAGAATAGAGTCATTTAGGAAAATAAAGAATTATGGTCACTAGATGGCGATAATAATCATAGGAACTAAATACTTATTTACTGTAATTGTTAGCACAGTCTAGTGGCCACAAATTAATATTTCCAGAACCATTAAATTTTAATGAATAAAAAACATTCAACCAGGAGAGAAAATAGCCAAATAGTATTACATTTTATCGCCACTGGCATAAAATAGTACATGCAGCTTCACAGGACGAATAGCTCTATGAATTTTTTATAAACACGCCCCTAATTGCCCTTTGGTATCCAGCCCTTCAGGTCACCACACTGAACAGTTATGTAGTCCACTGTTTCAGCCACATATGGCATTGAGCCACCAATATATCTAGCAGAAAACTTTATATCCAGCCTTCAACTGACCATACGAGTTTGTTCAGTTGTACTATAAATTGTATAATAAAACACATTCTGCTACTCCTTCCAAGTATGGCAATACCACATGTGTGAGAATTTTTCAATGTTGGTACTGATCATGTACAAGACATTGTATCTTGAGTATCTCACAAATCAACCAATTGTGTCAAAACCAATGTACTGTAATGGTCACCTCTGTGCAAGTGATCAGGGAATATAGTGTAGTGTCACCTATAACAGTCCTAGTTCCTATAAGCCAAGCAAGCCTAGCCTACTGGTACATGGCTGCACCCAGTAATGTCATGTTCACTGGTCAGGAAGTACAAGAGGCTGAGGAAAGGAAGAACAAAAGACTTTCTGTGGTTCCAGGAGTGCAGTTGTCCCCCAGGGATGCCTGGGACTGGTGTCTTACAGGAACGTAGTCAGCAGGATGTGCAGATGGGTCAGTTCAGGCCGCAGGCAGAGACATAATCAGCAAACAGGCAATAGATCAGTTCAGGCATCAGGCAGAAATATGGTCAATAAACTGGGCAGGGATAGTACGGGCAGCAGGCAGAAGCAACATTACACTGGTGTGACCGTGATCAGGAACACTGTTGCTGGGTGCACTGGTCTGGTGACAGTGGGACTTGTGTTGTGGTAATCAGGAACACTGTTGCTGGCTTACATTGGCCTGGTGACATGGGAGACTAGTGTGGCAGCAATCAGGAACACTTCTGCTGATTTACACTGGTCTGGTGACACTGCGACTGGGGTGGTGACAATCAGGGACACCGTTGCTGGCTTACACTATTGTGGTGACACTGGGACTGGTGTAGCAGTGATAAGTAACACTGTTGCTGGTATACAGTGATCTGGTAACACTGGAACTGGTATGGTAGTCAACAGGGATACGGTAACTGGTGTGGCGGTGATCAGGGACAATATGACACACATCTAAGAATTGGTAACAAAGATTTTGGTTTTGGGTTTAATCCCAATTTAAGGATGTTACTAATAAGTTGAAGCACAGTGGCTACGTGGTTAGCACTTTCACCTAACAGCGCTAGGGCCATCAGTTTAAATCCCAAACAAAGCAATGCCTGCAGAGAGTTTTTGTGCTCTCCCTATACCTTGGGTGGGATTCCTCTAGGTACTCTGGTTTTCTTCCACACCCCAAAGACATGCTGGTATGTAAATTGGCCCTAATATACTTATGTATAAATGTGAGTTAGGAACGCTTAGATTGTAAGCTCCTTGACGGCGGTAAAGCGGCGCTATTTTTATGCGGACACTAGCGGGGCGGTTTTAACCCCCGCTAGCGGCCGAAAAATGGTTATACACTGCTCCTAAAGGACCCCTGCCCAATGAAAACAATGGGGCAGCGCCGCCAAACCCCAGGCAAGGCGCCACTGCAGCGGCGATTTGAGGGCGGTTTTAACCCTTTTTCGGCCGCTAGCGGGGGTTAAAACCACCCCGCTAGCAGGTGAATAGCGCCGCTAAAACGACGGCAAAGCGACGCTAAATATAGTGCTGCTTTACTGCCGATGCCCACAACGCCCCAGTCTAAAGGTAGCCTTAGACATAAAGTATAATGATTTTAGGTCAACAATTTATTTTAATTTTTGCTGAAGTTTTAAAAGTTAACAATGTTACATTATTTTGAATCATATTTATAATATTTTACCTTTACACATATGCCTTTAATAAAGGGTGCAACGGAAAGCCCAGCACTGCATGCTTAAAAAGCCGGTTTTAACCCTTTTACGGCCGCTAACACCGCTTTGCCGCCGGCGCCTGCCCGCTCCCAGTGTAAAAGTAGCCTTACGGTAAGTTTTTTTTTTTCTTTTTTTTATTGTTTTTGTATATATGTTCTTTTTTTATTTATTTTGTTCTGTAAGATAAAACAAAATGTTTTCCTACAGAATTGTTTTTGTTTAATCCGATAAATATGAGTTATCATTTATAACTATTTCTCATTTACTGCTTGCAAAAAGCAGGTGGTGATTTTCAAACGATTAGCAGCTTTTTAGAGTTAATGGAACTGGATAGTGGGGAGATCAGGTTACACCAGGGCTGTGTTTTGGCCTAGGCCGACAAGGCCTAGGCCTAGGGCGGCACTTTGCGGGGGGCGGCAAAAAAAGCCGCCCCCCGCATGAGAGAAAGTCCCCCCACCCAATTCCCGGCTCCCGCGGCCGCCCCCCGGACACATGCAGCCCACGGCGGCCGCCTTGCTGTAGCGGCGCTGTTGTGTATGGGCGTGCTTGGCAGAGGGTGGAGGGGCGTGTGTATGGGCGTGCTTAGCAGAGCTCATGCCCCTCCACCCTCTGACAAGCACGCCCATACACAGCAGCACCGCTACAGCAAGGCGGCTGCCGTGGGCTGCATGTGTGCGGGGGCGGGCGTGGGAGCCGGGAATCAGGAAGACGGGTGGGGGGACTTTCTCTCATGCGGGGGGGGTGGCGTGTGACTCACGCCCCCATAAGCGGCCAATGACTGGCGGAGGTGGAGCCTTATGCTCCGCCTACCCTCCTCCACACTGCTTGACCCTTCTCCTCGGCACTGGGGCAGGGTCTGGCAGTGACGTCAGGAAGAGAGAAACAGAGAGAGAGGCACAAGGGAACCCAGGTAAAGTTATTGAATAAATTATAAGAGTTTTATGGGAACAGTGTTGGCATTTGATGGCACAGTGGCTACAATTGATGGGGCACAGTGACAGCGTTTGATGGGGCACAATGGCTGCGTTTAAAGGCACACTGGCTGCAATTTATGGGGCACAGTGACAGCGTTTGATGGGGCACAATGGCTGCATTTGATGGCACAGTGGCTGCAAATGATGGGCACCGTGGCTGCATTTGGTGGGCACAGTGGCTGCGTTTGGTGGGCACAGTGGCTGCGTTTGGTGGGCACAGTGGCTGCGTTTGATGGCACAGTGGCTGCATTTGATGGCACAGTGGCTGCGTTTGGTGGGCACAGTGGCTGCGTTTGATGGTACAGTGGCTGCGTTTGATGGCACAGTGGCTGCAATTGATGGGCACAATGTCTGCGTTTGGTGGGGCACAGTGTCTGCGTTTGGTGGGCACAGTGGCTGCAATTGATGGGCACAGTGGTTGCGTTTGGTGGGCACAGTGGCTGCGTTTGGTGGGAATAGTGGCTGCGTTTGATGGAACAGTGGCTGCATTTGATGGGGCACAGTAAGGCTGCAATTGATGTCTTTTTTTCTGAATTTCTTAGTTTGTTTGCACCCCTACAAAAATTTTGAGCACCAGCCTCCACTGGCATGTGCAAAGTGCTCCATGCATGCTAAAATCAATGCAAACCCTTTAAACAGCCCATATTTAGTTGCAGTCTCCAGGGAGTGGGGAAGGGTACCTGTCAAAAACAGGTACCTGTTCCCCCCTCCCCCCTGAAAGGTGCCAAATGAGCCTAAAGAGGAAGGGGTGCGGTTTACAGATGATAGGGTGGGTCTTAAACAGGAAGGGGTGTGGCCTCTGCAGCAAGGGGTGGGTCGTATTTAAATTAGGGGGGTGCATGAGTTTAGTCAGGCCTAGGGCAGCACAAAACCTAAATACACCACTGGGTTACACACAGTGCAGAATGGGTCACAGGGCTTTGAAGCATGCAGTGCTGGGCTTTACATTGCACCCTTTACTAAAGGCATATGTGTAAAGATAAAATATTATAAATATAATTCAAAATAATGTAACTTTGTTAACTTTTAAAACTTCAGCAAAAATTAAAATAAATTGTTGACCTAAAATCATTATACTTTATGTCTAATGCCCCGTACACACGGTCGGATTTTCCGATGGAAAATGTCCGATCGGAGCGTGTTGTCGGAAATTCCAACCGTGTGTGGGCTCCATCGGACATTTTCCATCGGATTTTCCGACACACAAAGTTTGAGAGCAGGATATAAAATTTTGTTGTCGGAAATTCCGATCGTGTGTACACAAATCCGACGGACAAAGTGCCACGCATGCTCAGAATAAATAAAGAGATGAAAGCTATTGGCCACTGCCCCGTTTATAGTCCCGACGTACGTGTTTTACGTCACCGCGTTTAGAACGATCGGATTTTCCGACAACTTTGTGTGACCGTGTGTATGCAAGACAAGTTTGAGCCAACATCCGTCGGAAAAAATCCTAGGATTTTGTTGTCGGAATGTCCGAACAAAGTCCGACCGTGTGTACGGGGCATAAGGCTACTTTCAGACTGGGGCGTTGTGGGCGTCGGCGGTAAAGCGGCACTATATTTAGCGCCGCTTTACCGTCATTTTAGCGGCGCTATTCGCCTGCTAGTAGGGTGGTTTTAACCCCTGCAAGTGGCCAAAAAAGGGTTAAAACCGCCAGCAAAGCGCCGCTGCAGCGGTGCTTTGCCGGCAGGTTTTCCGGCGCTGCCCCATTGTTTTCAATGGGAAGGGGCGCTTTAGGAGCAATGAATACAACACCGCTCCTATAGCGCTACAAAGATGCGGCTTGCAGGACTTTTTTTTCCGTCCTGCAAGCGCACCGCTCCAGTGTGAAAGCCCGAGGGCTCTCACGCTAGAGAGACAGGCGCTATTTTTAGCGCTGTATCGCCTGTAAAGCACCTCAGTGTGAAAGTAGCCTAAAGCTGAACTTTGAGATTCAACAAAAAATACATTGCCGCCCCCTCCCTGCACTGCACAAGTTAAATTCTTGTAAAGTCTAGGGGGTAGAGAAAGAAAGTATAATGCCGCGTACACACGGTCGGACTTTTCGTCTACAAAAGTCCGACGGACGCCGACGGACTAAAGCTGGCTGACAATCCGATCGTGTGTGGGCTTCCCCGGACTTTCAGCGGACTTTCAGCGGACTTTCAGCGGACTTTTCCAGCCGCAAATCTGACGGACTTTAGATTTGAAACATGCTTCAAATCTTTACGTCGTAACTACGCCGGACCCAGAAATCCGCTCGTCTGTGTGCTAGTCCAACGGGCAAAAACCCACGCTAGGGCAGCTATTGGCTACTGGCTATCGACTTCCTTATTTTAGTCCGGTGTACGTCATCATGTACGAATCCGTCTGACTTTTGTGTGATCGTATGTAGGCAAGTCCGTTCGTAAGAAAGTCTGCCGCAAGTCCGCCAAAAGTCCGTCGAAAGTCTGTCGGACAGGCTGTCGGACTTTTGTAGCCGAAAAGTCCGACCGTGTGTACGCGGCATAATACTTATCTTACTCCTCACCTCTGCAGGCTTCCTGTGATCACCACTTCTCCGTGACACTCCAGCTTGTGGTTGGGCCCTCGCCATTCTCATATACAATGAAAGACTACTGGTTCATCATTGTATCTGATGATGTCACAGTGTGACCGCCAGCTAGAGCAGGGCCCTTCATACCTGTCTGTTCAAATGAGTCGACTGCCAAAGCACCAGAATGGACAAATAATCAGACACGCAGCCTTTTTCAATAGCGCACACCACAACGCATGATAGTGCATTACCATGCATTGTGGTGCGCTGCAGGAAAAAGCACAGAATGGGGCGCTCAATTTAGTAGAATCACAGAGATACACTTTATCAAATTAAACACAATTACATATAAAAAAAAGTGTGTCCAGCCTGGGATGGATGATAGATCATCATAAAGCAGCACTGATGCATAAGAACGCGAAGATCTGGAAGATCACAAAGCAGTAGTAAGCAGCAATAAACAATGGTGCACCACCCCCAGTTTAATACAGTAAGAGCCAAAAGCCAGGCAGACCGGCAGCTTCTAAGGCCACAACCAGAGGGGCTGTCAGGGACACACACTGATGTCAGGAATGGGTGGAGTGGGTAGGCCACTACACATTTCGAGATCCCTGACCCCTTTTATTAAACAGGGGCTGCTTGATAAAGCTTCATGGTGAGCTATCATTCATCCCAGGCTGGACACATCTATTTTATATGTAAGTGTGCTTGATTTTAATAATATATAATATTAATATATATATATATATATATATATATATATATATATATATATATATATATATATATATATATTACAGTTGCAATAAAAAGTATCTGAACCCTTTTGGGATGATATGGATTTCTGCACAAATTGGTTATAAAATGTGATCTGATCTTCATCTAAGTCACAACAATAGACAATCACAGTCTGCCTAAACTAATACCACACAAAGAATTAAATGTTACCATGTTTTTATTGAACACACCATGTAAACATTCACAGTGCAGGTGGAAAAAGTATGTGAACCCTTGGATTTAATAACTGGTTGAACCTCCTTTGGCAGCAATAACTTCAACCAAACGTTTCCTGTATTTGCAGATCAGATGTGCACAGCAGTCAGGAGTAATTCTTGACCATTCCTCTTTACAGAACTGTTTCAGTTCAGCAATATTCTTGGGATGTCTACTGTGAATCGCTTTCTTGAGGTCATGCCACAGCATCTCAATCGGGTTGAGGTCAGGACTCTAACTGGGCCCCTCCAGAAGACGTATTTTCTTCTGTTTAAGCCATTCTGTTGTTGATTTACTTCTATGCTTTGGGTCGTTGTCCTGTTGCAACACTCATCTTCTGTTGAACTTCAGCTGGTGGACAGATGGCCTTAAGTTCTCCTGCAAAATGTCTTGATAAACTTGGGAATTCATTTTTCCTTCAATGATAGCAATCCGTCCAGGCCCTGACGCAGCAAAGCAGCCCCAAACCATGATGCCCCCAGCACCATACTTCACAGTTGGGATGAGGTTTTGATGTTGGTGTGCTGTGCCTCTTTTTCTCCACACATAGTGTTGTGTGTTTCTTCCAAACAACTCAACTTTGGTTTCATCTGTCCACAGAATATTTTGCCAGTACTGCTGTGGAACATCCAGGTGCTCTTTCGCAAACTGTAAATGTGCAGCAATGTTTTTTTTGGACAGCAGTGGCTTCCTCTGTGGTATCCTCCCATGAAATCCATTCTTGTTCAGTGTTTTACGTATCGTGGATTCGCTAACAGGGATGTTAGCATATGCCAGAGACTTTTGTAAGTCTTTAGCTGACACTCTAGGATTCTTCTTCACCTCATTGAGCAGTCTGCGCTGTGCTCTTGCAGTCATCTTTACAGGACGCCCACTCCTAGGGAGAGTAGCAGCAGTGCTGAACTTTCTCCATTTATAGACAATTTGTCTTACGGTGGACTGATGAACAGCAAGGCTTTTGGAGATACTTTTATAACCCTTTCCAGCTTTATGCAAGTCAACAATTCTTAATCGTAGGTCTTCTGAGAGCTCTTTTGTGCGAGGCATCATTCACATCAGGCAATGTGAAAAGCAAACCCAGAACTGGTGTGTGTTTTTTATAGGGCAGGTCAGCTGTAACCAACAACTCCAATCTCATCTCATTGATTGGACTCCAGTTGGCTGACACCTCACTCCAATTAGCTCTTGGAGATCTCATTAGTCTAGGGGTTCACATACTTTTTCCACCTGCACTGTGAATTTTTACATGGTGTGTTTAATGAAAACATAGTAACATTTAATTCTTTGTGTGTTATTGGTTTAAGCAGACTGTGATTGTCTATTGTTGTGACTTAGATGAAGATCAGATCACATTTTATGACCAATTTTGCAGAAATCCATATCATTCCAAAAGGGTTCACATACTTTTTATTGCAACTGTGTATATATATATATATATATATATATATATATATATATATATATATATATATATATATATATATATATATATATATATAATATATATATAAGTAGCAGTCTTTTAATATAATAACAAAAGCAGCCGTCTTTTAATATAATATTTAAAAAATGCTGCTTTTGTTATCATAATAAAAGACTGCTGCTTTTTTTTTACAATAGACATAACAATAGATTTTTATTGAAGGAATTTTCTTAACAATACAGATTGACATTGTCACGATAATAATTGTGACTAACTTCTTTGCAATAGTTCTTAAGAATATTCTTATACAAATACAGTAATTGATAGTCTGTACCAGCCTACCCCTATTGGGTTCAAACTGTAGTCATGGATAGGCCATCAATTGCGTTAATTAGTTGAATACAGAAAATTGTAAGGAAAACAAAAAAAAACAAAAAACTAAATATATACATATATATACATACATACACATACATATATATATATATATATATATATATATATATATATATATATATATATATATATATATATATATATACATACATATACACATACATACATCTAAATTAACTGAACAAAACTTGTTGCATAGGTTAATAAAGTGGGTCCAGGATGATATACTACATCTGAGGTGTGTTTATATATGACTTCAGTGTACTTCCAACTTGTCTGCTTTGGGATGGGATATCCAAGTACTCCATTTCTTTCTAAATGTAATGGTGGAATAGTTTTTATAAGCCAGCATTAATTCGTATTGGGCCTGTGTGTTAATTCTGGCTATAACTGTCGATAAATTGGGTGCATTACTGGATTTCCAGAGGCTGGATATAGTGAGTCTTGCTGCTATTAGTGTGTGGAAGACTGCTGCTTTTATATATATATATATATATATATATATATATATATATATATATATATATATATATATATATATATATATATATATATTATTACTAGTCTGCTCTTGCTGCTGATATATTGGGGATCACACTGGTCCCTGATTCCCCATCTCTTCTTTCATCCTTTTTTTTTTCGGTGGGTGCAAGTAGCTGGTCTTGCCTTGCCAAAATAGTCTAGCACCGGCCCTGGCCGCAACAGGTGTTGGAGTTGTGTTATGGTAGTGCACTGCAAGGCCATTGAAAGTGAATGGCTCACCGCTACATTAACCACTTCAATACCAGGCACTTAGACACCTTCCCGCCCAGACCAATTTTCAGCTTTCAGCGCTGTCGCAATTTGAATGACAATTGCGCGGTCATGCAACACTGTACCCAAACAAATTTTTTATCATTTTGTTCCCACAAATAGAGCTTTCTTTTGGTGATATTTGATCACCTCTGCGGTTTTTATTTTTTGCGCAACAAATAAAAAAAAGACAGAAATTTTTTAAAAAAAACAAGTTTTTCTTTGTTTCTGTTAATTTTTTTTTTAAATGAGTACGTTTTCTTCTTCAATGACGGGCACTGATATGGCTGCACTGACGGGCACTGATACGGCGGCACTGATGGGCACCGATGAGGTGGCACCAATGAGGTGGCACTGATGAGGTGGCACTGATGGGCACTGATAGGCGGCACTGATGGGCACTGATAGGTGGGACTGATGGGCACTGATAGGTGGCACTGGTATGCGGCACTGATGGGCACTCATAGGTGGCACCGATGGGCACTCGTACGTGGCATTGATTGGTACATATGGGTGGCACTGATGGGTACTTATGGGTGGCACTGATAGGTGCCACTGATGGGCACTGATAGGTGGGCACTGATGGGCACAGATGGGCACTGACAGGTGGCACCGATGGGCAATGACAGGTGGCACTGATGACACTAATTGGTGGCACTGATAAAATTTATTGGTGGCATTGCTGGGCATAACTAAAACATAATGGTGCCAATCAGTGCCCATTTGTGGGCACTGATTGGCACAGATTGGGCACATGTGGATGGCCATGGGGTACATACCTGGCCATCCACATGTTGCCCCTTCCTAGTGGTGATCCCTTGTGGTCCAGTGTGGTGATCTGAGGGGGGGCTGCGCTGACCCCCCCTGTCAGGAGAGCCGCCGATCGGCTCTCCTCTACTCGCGTCTGTCAGACACGAGTGAGGAAAAGCCGATCAACGGCTCTTCCTATTGACAGCGTGATCAGCCGTGATTGGAGGCTCTTTACCAAGATCGGTGTAGCGGTGTGTCAGGCTGACACACCGCTCCTCCGATCGCCACGATGCGCGCCCCCGCGGGCGCGTGGCGGCATGTTATCCTGCTGGATGTCCTATGACGCCCAGTCAGGATAACGGAACCACTTCCCGGACGTCAATCCGCTATAGGGCGGGCGGGAAGTGGTTAAAGTGGTTGTAAACCCTCCAGGTTAGAATGCATTGAGGTGAAAAACCTCCTGTAATACTGCACCCCCCGAGCCCCCATTTTACTTACCTGTATCCTCTTATTCTCATGCCGGGGATGAAAAACCGTTGTCTCGGGTCCTGATTGGATGGATTAATAGCAGCGCAGCCATTGGCTCCCGCTGCTGTCAATCAAATCCAATGACGCGGGGGGCAGGGCCGAGTCCTGCTTTCTGTGTCAATATATGCAGAAGCAGGACTCGGGAGCGTGCCCGCACGGGTGTCCCGAAGGAGAGCGCTTCTCCGACGGGGCACTCGAGAAGAGGAGGAGCTACTAGCGCCACTGAGGGATCCCAAAAGAGGCGGATTGGGGCCACCCTGTGCAAAACCAACTGAACAGAGGAGGTAAGTATGACATGTTATTTTTTTTTTTAAATGAAGCTTTACAACCCCTTTTAATAAGTGCATGGTGCATTGCCATGTGTCATTTAAATGTCTAATGTATGGCAACATTTATGTATAGTACAAAGTAATTCATACAGATGACATACACTGGGGACACCACTAGATGGCAGCTCTGACATGCTACAGTAGATTACAATGTTTCCTTTATTTTGCTAGCTTTTTCAAATGTTTAAAGTTTGTTTATTTGTTTTTTTTTTTGTTTTGTTTTTTTTTATTTAACTTTGACACGTATCCTTTACATTATATTATTTGTGCTTCACAGTGTTCAAGAAATTACATATTCAAATTCAAACAGAAACTGGAAAAGAAGATGAAAACAAAAGAAAATATAAGTTGTCATTTGATGGAAACAATACACAAAAGTTATGATTGGCTTCAAATGCTTTGTTTCTGTGTCGTCGCCCCCCCCCCCCCCCCCCCCAGTTTTTACCTGTAATGGTAGACGTGCGTCTAAATCCACCACTCCTCTGAAGAACAAACTACTTTCAGAATGCTTTTCAGAGGCAATTGATGGGTGATGCCTCCACACCGCCTGTTTTAACCCCAGTTTTGCTTAAATGGGTCGTTTTGGTGGGCAACAGGTTGGGTAGTTCTTGCCACAGAACTACCACACTTCCCCCCTGTCCCTGCCATATTATTCTCCAGGGTTGCCAAGCTGTCAGCACCCCTGTAGCCAGTCCAGTGGTCCAGGGATTTAAAATCCCTGCTCTTCTCCCTACAGAGCTACAGTGAATTGAACCTGGAAGCGCTGCATGGAGAAGAGGGAGAAGAGTGGAGATTTCAAATCACTGGACCAGCTACAACAGTTCAGCAACCCCAGAGGTAAGTACAACAGGGACCAGGGGGGTGGGGAGGATATATGGTATTAGTACACCTTTACATTTTTTTCTGTAGAGGTGAACCAACCCTTTAACTTCCTGTGAGATTAAAGGCTAAGTCCACTCAAAAATTATATTTTAGCTATAGATGAAACCTAGTGGGCTGAAGTAGCCCCTGGCTTCATATACAGTCAGGTCCATAAATATTGGGACATTGACACAATTCGAATCTTTTTGGCTCTATTCACCCCCACAATGGATTTGAAATGAAACGAACAAGATGTGTTTTAACTGCAGACTTTCAGCTTTAATTTGAGGGTATTTACATCCAAATCAGGTGAACGCTGTAGGAATTACAACAGTTTGTATATGTGCCTCCCACTTTTTAAGGGACCAAAAGTAATGGGACAATTGGCTGCTCAGCTGTTACATGGCCACGTGTGTGTTATTCCCTCGTTATCCCATTTACAAGGAGCAGATAAAAGGTCCAGAGTTCATTTCAAGTGTGCTATTTGCATTTGGAATCTGTTGCTGTCAACTCTCAATATGAGATCCAAAGAGGTGTCACTATCAGTGAAGCAAGCCATCATTAGGCTGAAAAAACAAAACAAACCCATCAGAGAGATAGCAAAAACATTAGGTGTGGCCAAATCAACTGTTTGGAACAACCTTAAAAAGAAAGAACGCACCGGTGAGCTCAGCAACACCAAAAGACCCAGAAAACCATTGAAAACAACTGTGGTGGATGACCGAAGAATTCTTTCCCTGGTGAAGAAAACACCCTTCACAACAGTTGGCCAGATCAAGAACACTCTCCAGGAGGTAGGTGTATGTGTGTCAAAGTCAACAATCAAGAGAAGACTTCACCAGAGTGAATACAGAGGGTTCACCACAAGATGTAAACCATTGGTGAGCCTCAAAAACAGGAAGGCCAGATTAGAGTTTGCCAAACAACATTTAAAAAAGCCTTCACAGTTCTGGAACAACATCCTATAGACAGATGAGACCAAGATCAACTTGTACCAGAGTGATGGGAAGAGAAGAGTATGGAGAAGGAAAGGAACTGCTCATGATCCAAAGCATACCACCTCATCAGTGTAGCACGGTGGTGGTAGTGTCATGGCGTGGGCATGTATGGCTGACAATCGAACTGGTTCTCTTGTATTTATTGATGATGTGACTGCTGACAAAAGCAGCAGGATGAATTCTGAAGTGTTTCGGGCAATATTATCTGCTCATATTCGGCAAAATGCTTCAGAACTCATTGGACGGCGCTTCACAGTGCAGATGGACAATAACCCGAAGCATATTGCGAAAGCAACCAAAGAGTTTTTTTAAGGGAAAGAAGTGTAATGTTATGCAATGGCCAAGTCAATCACCTGACCTGAATCCGATTGAGCATGCATTTCACTTGCTGAAAACAAAACTGAAGGGAAAATGCCCCAAGAACAAGCAGGAACTGAAGACAGTTGCAGTAGAAGCCTGGCAGAGCATCACCAGGGATGAAACCCAGCGTCTGGTGAGGTCTATGCGTTCCAGACTTCAGGCTGTAATCGACTGCAAAGGATTTGCAACCAAGTATTAAAAAGTGAAAGTTTGATGGATAATTGTTTTAATCTGTCCCATTACTTTTGGTCCCTTAAAAAGTGGGGGGCACATATACAAACTGTTGTAATTCCTACACCGTTCACCTGATTTGAATGTAAATACCTTCAAATTAAAGCTGAAAGTCTGCAGTTAAAGCACATCTTGTTTGTTTCAATTAAAATCCATTGTGGTGGTGTATAGAGTTTTGTGATCTCTAGGTTCCCTAAAATAAATTTTAAAAAATCCATCAAAGAGAATGGGACCCCCCCCCCCGATGGCCACAGCAGGTGTCCAACTCCAGGAACTCAGCACCTAGATCTCACTACTAGAGTCCCGGGACATAGGAGACTGCAAGGTGGTTTAGGGGTCATTCAAATGGATGATTAGCTTCTCCGCCAAGCATCTGCAGCAGAAAAACTTTGGCCCCATGGACACGTTGTGTGCGAACAGCTGCGCCCCGCTGCCACATGGTCAGATTTGTACCCTATACCAGTGATGGCGAACCTTGGCACCCCAGATGTTTTGAAACTACGCTTCCCATGATGCTCAACTACACTGCAGAGTGCCTGAGCATCATGGGAAATGTAGTTCCAAACATCTGGGGTGCCAAGGCTCGCCATCACTGCCCTATACTAATCAATGGCCATCCCAACCGCTGTTCCCGCGCAACTGCTCATACAAGTGGTTACATGGGATTAGAGCCTCTGACTGCCCAAATCATAGCATAACACACAATACAGATATCAAATTATTCTCTTTGAGGAAATATGAAGGGCATATGCACAGGATACCAGGAAACCATATGGTAATGTTTCTGGCGATCTGTGCTTAAAGCAGCATATCACTCACTCAGTCAATCTATGATCTATTTTATATATATATATACACACACACATTATATTGTCAAAAGTATTGGGACTTCTGCCTTTATACACACATGAACTTTAATGGCATCCCAGTCTTAGTCCATAGGGTTCAATATTGAGTTGGCCCACCCTTTGCAGCTATAACAGCTTCAACTCTTCTGGGAAGGCTGTCCACAAGGTTTAGGAGTGTGTCTATGGGAATGTTTGACCATTCTTCTAGAAGCGCATTTGTAAGGTCCGGCACTGATGTTGGACAAGAAGGTCTGGCTCGCAGTCTCCACTCTAATTCATCCTAAAGGTGTTCTATTGGGTTGAGGTCAGGACTCTGTGCAGGCCAGTCAAGTTCCTCCACCCCAAACTCGCTCATCCATGTCTTTATGGTCCTTGCTTTGTGCACTGGTGAGCAGTCATGTTGGAACAGGAAGGGGTCATCCCCAAACGGTTCCCACAATGTTGGGAGCATGAAATTGTCCAAAATGTCTTGATATGCTGACGCCCTAAGAGTTTCCTTCACTGGAACTAAGCCCAACCCCTGAAAAATCCCACACCATAATCCCCCCTCTACCAAATGATTTGGGCCAGTGCACAAAGCAAGGTCCATAAAGAAATGGATGAGCAAGTTTTGGGTGGAAGAACTTGACTGGCCTGCACAGAGTCCTGACCTCAACCTAATAGAAAACATTTGGGATGAATTTGAGAGGAGACTGCGAGCCAGGCCTTCTCATCCACATCAGTACCGGATCTCACAAATGCACTTCTGGAAGAATGGTCAAACATTCCAATAGACACACTCCTAAACCTTGTGTACAGCCTTCCCAGAAGAGTTGAAGCTGCTATAGCTGTTAAAGGTGGGCCAACTCAATATTGATCCTTATGGACTAAGACTGGAATGCCAATAAAGTTCATGTGTGTGTAAAGTCAGGCGTCCCAATACTTTTTACAATATAGGGTTTTTTTTTTAAATTTATTTATTTTACATTTCTTCAGGTACTTCCTGGTTTCTGTCCTAGGCTGAAATTATGTCATAATTCTAAGTGTGGGGGGGGGGGGATTCTTAGCTAAGCACACCCTCCTGCCTGTGTGCCTGAGCTAGGGACAGATGGATTCCAGGACGTAAATGGTACATAAATCATCTAACCTTATACTTAAGATGGCCACGGCTAGGAATGCTAGGGGGTTGTTTTTCAAAGTGATTTCTCTGCAAATTAGAGCTTGGGGCCATGGATGGGTGGGGGGGTTTGCTTTGAATATTAAAAACGATTTAAATAGTGTTTTTGGTTTCTTCTTTAATAATATGTGTGTAGAATCATTTGATATATGTATTTTGTGTTATTTGATGATGTAATTACATATACAGTATATGTAACTTTTCAGATCTTCACTTTGAAAACTTGTCTACAAATATGCACCCTGAATGTGAAATGGTGAATATACTGTATATTATAATTAAAATAGAATATCTATGTCCTGAAGAAGCAGACAAGAGCCATAAACAACATTGACTTTCTTGTCAACTTGTAAAATAAAAATATTTTCTATTTTTGCAAATAATTTGTGTTGTTATAGGGTGACCAACACTGCAAAGATGATATACTATACAGGACTCACACCATTAATTCCAATGTGTTATCTTGGAATGTATGTTAAAGTGTAAGTTTAGCTGAAGTAGGGAGTGATATGAAAGGTTTCAACCATTTAAATCAATAAATCCCAATGACTCCGGCTACCCTTGGATTCCGCTGATCGTGCCATTAGAAAATTTACTGGCAATTCTAAGATCTATTTTTTGGCAAACGGACCCTTTTGCTTTCAGATTAATTGAAGAAGGATAATGGGGGAGATATTTGAACTGATGCAAAATGTCTTATCATCAATTAAAGTGTATGTAACACCTAACAATGAACATTTCATATTTCGACCTATTGGTACGTTAAAGCGGTATTAAACCCAAAAACAAAATTGTAATATATTGCAGCTTACCAATCATTAGATGTGGTTGGTGCATTCATTTTCTATTTTAGGCATTTTCCCGTCTGTTTTCACCTGGTGATCTGGTCAGTAACACACCTCCCGTATTAACCACTTATGTTCCGGAAGGTTTTACCCCTTTCATGACCAGGGCCTTTTTTGCTATTTGGCACTGCGCTACTTTAACTAGCAGCTGTGCGGTCATGCAACACTGTACGCAAGTAAAATGTTTAGATAATTTCTTTCACACAAATAGAGTTTTCTTTTTGGTGGTATTTGATCACCACTGGATTTTTTTTTTATAAAAAAACTCAAAAGGACCAAATTAAAAAAAAAAAGACAATATTTTATCATTTCCGCTATAAAACATATCCAATAATAAGACCTCCAGCTGTTGCAGAACTACAAGTCCCATGAGGCATAGCAAGACTCTGGCAGCCACAAGCATGACACCCAGAGGCAGAGGCATGATGGGACTTGTAGTTTTGCAACAGCTGGAGGTCCGCTAATTGCATATCTCTGCTATATAGTGTCCCTGTACTAGGGGTTAACATCTAAGGGCGATCAAAGGGTTAACTGTGTGTCTAACAATGTTTAATGTGTGTGTTATGTGCATACATTTGGGTGTGCACACCAAAGCTCAAACACACGCATTGGATGGTGTCAGTAGGGATGAGATTGGTGTCAGTAGTTTTTTGTTTTTATTATTCTATCTTGGTATTATTTTTTAAAATTGTATTTTTTAACCACTTGCCGACCGCTGCACGCTGATATACGTCGGCGCAGCGGGCAAATGGGCATACCTGTACAACCCCTTTAAGAGGCGGGGATAGAAGGCGCGTGACCGTGGACTCGATGTCCTCCGGTCTCCCGGTGATTGTGTCACGGAGCCCCAGAACGGGGAAGCACCTATGTAAACAAGGCATTTCCCCGTTCTACCTTGTGATTAGGGATGAGCCGAACACCCCCCTGTTCGGTTCGCACCAGAACATGCGAACAGGAAAAAAGTTTGTTCGAACACGCAAACACCGTTAAAGTCTATGGGACACGAACATGAATAATCAAAAGTGCTAATTTTAAAGGCTAATATGCAAGTTATTGTCATAAAAAGTGTTTGGGGACCCGGGTCCTGCCCCAGGGGACATGGATCAATGCAAAAAAAAGTTTTAAAAATGGCTTTTTTCAGGAGCAGTGATTTTAATAATGCTTAAAGTCAAACAATAAAAGTGTAATATCCCTTTAAATTTCGTACCTGGGGGGTGTCTATAGTATGCCTGTAAAGGGGCGCATGTTTCCTGTGTTTAGAACAGTCTGACAGCAAAATGACATTTTGAAGGAAAAAACCCATTTAAAACTACCCGCGGCTATTGCATTGCCGACAATACACATAGAAGTTCATTGATAAAAACGGCATGGGAATTCCCCAAAGGGGAACCCCGAACCAAAATTAAAAAACAAAATGACGTGGGAGTCCCCCTAAATTCCATACCAGGCCCTTCAGGTCTGGTATGGATATTAAGGGGAACCCCGGCCAAAATTTAAAAAAAAAAATGACGTGGGGTTCCCCCTAAATTCCATACCAGACCCTTCAGGTCTGGTATGGGTTTTAAGGGGAACCCCGCGCCAAAAAGAAAAAAAAACGGCGTGGGGTCCCCCCACAAGTCCATACCAGACCCTTATCCGAGCACGCAACCTGGCAGACCGCAGGAAAAGAGGGGGGGACGAGAGTGCGCCCCCTCCCTCCTGAACCGTACCAGGCCACATGCCCTCAACATTGGGAGGGTGCTTTGGGGTAGCCTCCCAAAACACCTTGTCCCCATGTTGATGAGGACAAGGGCCTCATCCCCACAACCCTGGCCGGTGGTTGTGGGGGTCTGCGGGCGGGGGGCTTATCGGAATCTGGAAGCCCCCTTTAACAAGGGGACTCCCAGATCCCGGCCCCCCCTGTGTGAAATGGTAAGGGGGTACTTACCCCTACCATTTCACTAAAAAACTGTCAAAAATGTTAAAAATGACAAGAGACAGTTTTTGACAATTCCTTTATTTAAATGCTTCTTCTTTCTTCTATCTTCCTTCATCTTCTGGTTCTTCTGGTTCTTCTGGCTCTTCTGGTTCTTCCTCCGGCGTTCTCGTCCAGCATCTCCTCCGTGGCGTCTTCTATCTTCTTCTCCTCGGGCCGCTCCGCACCCATGGCATGGGGGGAGGCTCCCACTCTTCTCTTCTTGTTTTCTTCTCTTCTTCTCTTCTTCATTTTCTTCTCCGGGCCGCTCCGCATCCATGCTGGCATGGAGGGAAGCTCCCGCTGTGTGACGGCACTCCTCGTCTGACAGTTCTTAAATAACGGGGGGCGGGGCCACCCGGTGACCCCGCCCCCCTCTGACGCACGGTGACTTGACGGGACTTCCCTGTGACGTCACGGGGAATGCCACAGGGAAGTCCCGTCATGTCCCGTGCGTCAGAGGGGGGCGGGGTCACCAGGTGGCCCCGTCCCCCGTTATTTAAGAACTGTCAGACGAGGAGCGCCGTCACACAGTGGGAGCCTCCCTCCATGCCAGCATGGGTGCGGAGCGGCCCGGAGAAGAAAATGAAGAAGAGAAGAAGAGAAGAAAGAAGAAGAGAAGAGCGGGAGCCTCCCCCCCATGCCATGGGTGCGGAGCGGCCCGAGGAGAAGAAGATAGAAGATGCCGCGGAGGAGATGCTGGACAAGAACGCCGGAGGAAGAACCATAAGAACCAGAAGATGAAGGAAGATAGAAGAAAGAAGAAGCATTTAAATAAAGGAATTGTCAAAAACTGTCTTTTGTCATTTTTAACATTTTTGACAGTTTTTTTGTGAAATGGTAGGGGTAAGTACCCCCTTACCATTTCACACAGGGGGGGGGCGGGATCTGGGGGTCCCCTTGTTAAAGGGGCCTTCCAGATTCCGATAAGCCCCCCGCCCGCAGACCCCCACAACCACCGGCCAGGGTTGTGGGGATGAGGCCCTTGTTCTCATCAACATGGGGACAAGGTGTTTTGGGGGGCTACCCCAAAGCACCCTCCCAATGTTGAGGGCATGTGGCCTGGTACGGTTCAGGAGGGGGGGGGCCGCACTCTCGTCCCCCCTCTTTTCCTGCGGCCTGCCAGATTGCGTGCTCGGATAAGGGTCTGGTATGGATTTTTGGGGGGACCCCACGCCGGTTTTTTTTTTTTGGCGCGGGGTTCCCCTTAAAATCCATACCATACCTGAAGGGTCTGGTATGGAATTTAGGGGGAACCCCACGTCATTTTTTTTTTAATTTTGGCCGGGGTTCCCCATAATATCCATACCAGACTTGAAGGGCCTGGTATGGAATTTAGGGGGACTCCCACGTGATTTTTTTTTTTAAATTTTGGTTCGGGGTTCCCCTTTGGGGAATTCTCATGCCGTTTTTATCAATGAACTTCTATGTGTATTGTCGGCAATGCAATAGCCGCGGGTAGTTTTAAATGGGTTTTTTCCTGCAAAATGTCATTTTGCTGTCAGACTGTTCTAAACACAGGAAACATGCGCCCCTTTACAGGCATACTATAGACACCCCCCCCCCCAGGTACGAAATTTAAAGGGATATTACACTTTTATTGTTTGACTTTAAGCATTATTAAAATCACTGCTCCTGAAAAAACGGCCATTTTTAAAACTTTTTTTTGCATTGATCCATGTCCCCTGGGGCAGGACCCAGGTCCCCAAACACTTTTTATGACAATAACTTGCATATTAGCCTTTAAAATTAGCACTTTTGATTTCTCCCATAGACTTTTAAAGGGTGTTCCGCGGCATTCGAATTTACCGCGAACACCCTAAATTGTTTCTCTGTTCGGCGAACTTGCGAACAGCCAATGTTCGAGTCGAACATGAGTTTGACTCGAACTCGAAGCTCATCCCTACTTGTGATATGACAGAGATCACTGCTCCCTGTCATCGGGAGCAGTGATCGCTGTCATGTGACTAGTAGCCCATCCCCCCTACAGTTAGAATCACTCCCTAGCAGTGCCGGGACAAGGTCATTTGGTGCCCAGGGCGAAGATGGCAAACTGCACCCCCCCCCCAATTATTGTCACTGTTCACTCTCTGGGGATTTCCGCAGGTATTCTTGCCCACATTCCCTCCAGCTCTCCTTTCTGTACAAATCCCCCAGATCCCTCTATTCACACATCCCTCCAGCTCTCCTTTCTGTACAAATCCCCCAGATCCCTCTATTCACACATCCCTCCAGCTCTCCTTTCTGTACAAATCCCCCAGATCCCTCTATTCACACATCCCTCCAGCTCTCCTTTCTGTACAAATCCCCCCAGATCCCTCTATTCACACATCCCTCCAGCTCTCCTTTCTGTACAAATCCCCCAGATCCCTCTATTCACACATCCCTCCAGCTCTCCTTTCTGTACAAATCCCCCCAGATCCCTCTATTCACACATCCCTCCAGCTCTCCTTTCTGTACAAATCCCCCCAGATCTCCTCTCTGCACACATCCCTACAGCTCTCTTTTCTCTACAAATCCCCCCAGATCTCCTCTCTGCACACATCCCTCTAGCTCTCCTTTCTTTACAAATCCCTCCAGATCCCTCTCTGCACACATCCCTACAGCTCTCTTTTTTTCTACAAATCCCCCCAGATCTCCTCTCTGCACACATCCCTCCAGCTCTCCTTTCTTTACAAATCCCCCCAGATCCCTCTATTCACACATCCCTCCAGCTCTCCTTTCTGTACAAATCCCCCCAGATCCCTCTCTGCACACATTCCCTCCAGCTCTCCTTTCTGTACAAATCCCCCCAGATCCCTCTCTGCACACATCCCTACAGCTCTCTTTTCTCTACAAATCCCCCCAGATCTCCTCTCTGCACACATCCCTCCAGCTCTCCTTTCTTTACAAATCCCCCCACCTCCTTCTCTGCACACATCCCTCCGGCTCTCCTTTCTTTACAAATCCCCCCAGATCCCTTTCTGCACACATCCTTCCAGCTCTCCTTTCTTTACAATTCCCCCCCAGATCCCTCTCTGCACACATTCCCTCCAGCTCTCCTTTCTCTACAAATCCCCCCCAGATCTCCTCTCTGCACACATCCCTCTAGCTCTCCTTTCTTTACAAATCCCTCCAAATCCCTCTAGCTCTCTTTTCTCTACAAATCCCCCCAGATCTCCTCTCTGCACACATCCCTCTAGCTCTCCTTTCTTTACAAATCCCCCCAGATCCCTACCTGCACACATCCTTCCAGCTCTCCTTTCTTTACAATTCCCCCCAGATCCCTCTATTTACACATCCCTCCAGCTCTCCTTTCTCTACAAATCCCCCCCAGATCTCCTCTCTGCACACATCCCTACAGCTCTCCTTTCTTTACAAATCCCTCCAAATCCCTCTCTGCACACATTCCCTCCAGCTCTCCTTTCTCTACAAATCCCCCCCAGATCTCCTCTCTGCACACATTCCCTCCAGCTCTCCTTTCTTTACAAATCCCCCCAGATCTCCTCTCTGCACACATCCCTCCACCTCTCCTTTCTGTAGAAATCCCCCCAGATCTCCTCTCTGCACACATCCCCCAGATCTCCTTTCTGCACACATCCCTCTAGCTCTCCTTTCTCTACAAATCCCCCCAGATCTCCTCTCTGCTAACCCCCCCTTTCACTGTTCCCTCTGCACAAATTGCTACCTCTTCTCTCAGCACATATTCCCCCATCCCCCACACCTTTACAGTGCACTCCTGTCCTCTCTGTTCAACTTCAGTGTTTGGCAAACCCTCACCTTTTCCGATAGCCACCAGTCTCTATGGTATGTGCAGGCTTTTTTTTTTTTATTCAGAGTACAAAGAGCTCCACCTGCTGTAGCACAGAGCCGATGAGGAGTTTCAGAGCTCCTCGGCTCTGTGCTACAATGTCTCAGTAGCAGCAGCAAGCGGGGATAAGCTGCCTCTGGAGTCACTGCAGCTGTGGCTTACAGTGCTGGTGGCAGAAGCGTGCACAAGGGCTCGAGGGCAGCAGCAGTGAGTGCTCAGAGCTAACACAGAAAAACAAGTAGAGGAAGTGAGCTCTGCATAAAACTTCCTCTACTGGCTATGTGTTACCTGACAGGTCGGAGAGGAGAGGGCTGGCAATACACACGTTTTTTCTGAACTGCTGGTTCCTCCTCGGCGGCTCCTCCCGCAGCTTCGGCAGCAGCTCTCTGCTCTCCTCCTATACCGCCTCCGGCCGTGAGTGACGTCACGCCGACGGGACTACAAAGCGCCTTCATAGGGGGAGTGAAGGGGCAGCTCTGACAGGATAGCTGGTGCGGACTGTGTAGGCTTGTGCCAGGTGCAGGAGCGCACTTGGCACATTACAGCAGTAAGGTACAGACAATTACAGTACAGCGAGGGGTGCCAACTAGTGTGTACTGTGAAGCACACTGCCAGCACTTCACCTGCGCCCCCCTCCCTCCCACAAATTGTACCGCCCAGGGCATCCGCCCCTTCCGCCCCTGCCTTGTACCGGCCCTGCTCCCTAGGACACACTTAACCCCTTCATCGCCCCCTAGTGGTTAACCCCTTCACTGCCAGTGTCATTTACACAGTAATCAGTGCATTTTTATAACACTGATCGCTGTATAAATGACAATGGTCCCAAAATAGTGTCAAAAGTGTCCGATGGGTCCGCCATAATGTCGCAATCCCGATAAAAATCGAAGATCGCCTCCATTACTAATAAAATTAATAATACATTAATAAATTAATTAATAAATTAATAATAAAAATGCCATAAAACTATTCCCTATTTTGTAGACGCTATAACTTTTGCGCAAACCAATCAATATACGCTTATTGCGATTTTTTTTTACCAAAAATATGCAGAAGAATACATATCGGCCTAAACTGAGGAAAAAAATAGTTTTTTTTATATATTTTTGGGGGATATTTATTATAGCAAAAAGTTAAAAAATATTGCTTTTTTTTTTCAAAATTGTCGCTCTTTTTTTGTTTATAGCGCAAAAAATAACAAACCGCAGAGGTGATCAAATACCACCAAAAGAAAGCTCTATTTGTGGGAAAAAAAGGACGTCAATTTTGTTTGGGTGCAACGCCGCACAACCGCGCAATTGTCAGTTAAAGCGACGCAGTGCCGAATCGCAAAAAGTGTTCTAGTAAGGAAGGGGGTAAAATCTTCTGGGGCTGAAGCGGTTAAATTAATTTTTCTCCCTGCTTTGCACAGTCATTGCATTGCACAGTCATTTTTAAAAAGGGGCCAGGACCTTTTTCCAGCAGAAAACACAAGCACAGCAGCACATTTAAATGAATGGGCTGTCGTGCCTGCACACCTGGGCTGTGATGTAAAGAGTCATCGCACAAAAATGTGATTTGGACCTCTGCTAGAAGAAAATTTTACTAATCGGACCTTCATGAATTTTAATTCAATACCCCTGCTCTATAGTATATGAGCAGCTAGAAACAGATCAATCATAATATAAGGTCGACTAGGTCAAAAGAAAACATTTCTATGGTAAAGTGACAAAGTTGTTCATATTTCTGGATACTGTATAACCTATTAATAGTTTATCTCGGTTTCTAAAGCTGGAAGGGACGGTAATATACAAATTAGGTAGTTTCCTAAACCAGGCACCCAGAATAAATGGTTATCTGTGCCCATCTGACATTAAAGCGGTGTTAAACCCAAAAACAACATTTTAATATAGTGCAGCTTACCAGTTCATAGATGTGGTGGATGCGTTCGTTTTCTTTTTTTAGGCTTTTTTTTACTTTATTTTTACCTAGTCATCCTTTCAGTAACTATTATTTTTCAACTTACTTTAATAGCTCAAGCTGTCCAGCAAAAGTAGAAGTTAGAAGGTTGAGACAAACCCTTTAACACTGATGGGTGCATACAACAGTCAGCTTTTATTCATTGATGAAATCTTTATCCCAAAAGGAAAAAAAATGTTGCTGTGACTGCTTAAAATTGTTTAGCTGGAGATCAGCATTAATTTATCAATGAAGTCCTTCTAAATCTACTAGTGCATCTAAAGCTGGCCATACATGGATAGAAATTTAGCAGGTTCAGCAGGAACTGGCCGAATTGCAATTCATGTATAGCCTTTTTCATGTCAGAGGAGTTGATCTAGCGATCAATTCTGCCTGAATGGAACTATCAGTACATTTTTGTTGAATCAGCTCTGATCAAATAAAATGCTCCAACCAAGGGACAGGAGATGGGGGTGTGTGGCATGAACAGACACAGTGACTTAGCATGCTGCTCTGTGATCCTCGGCCTCCAGGAAGATAGGCAGCAGTGTTCAGTGGGCTCCTGACCAGTCACGGCATGTCTACACGCCGCCGCACCGCTACAATCCCGCTCGGCGGGGGGGGGGGGGAGCCAGGTGAACGGGCTTAGAGCCTACCTTGTGGCGCCGCGCATGGATCCAGGGAGTGCAAGTGGGAGAATCGCGGCCCCGGAGGGAAGGAAGTTTGGCTCCCCTGACCTGAAGGGAGGACCGGGGAGGTCCGGACATGATGCCCCTGCACAAGGCCAAGGAGCCACAGGCTTGGGAAGCGGAGTCATGATACCTGGCAGCGGCCGTATATCCCTAAGCCCTGGGCAGGGTTGCCTTGGAAAAAGGGAGAGAACCTGTGGCTCACGGTGGTGAAGTTGTGGACCCGGAGGGTGAACATGCTGGAGGGTATTCGAACCCTCAGGAGGTGGAGGGAATGCCAAGTGGGATGGCTGAACCCTTAGAAGGTGAAAGCTTTGGTACTACAAAGCCCAGAAGTGAATGTGCAAAAATCAGCAAAGGACTTGTGATGAATCTAGAGACAGCCTCTACAGGGCAGGTGCAGTATGTTTACCCTTTGTATTGGGACCTTAATATTGAACCAAGTGCATCTCAATGGTGGACTGGGATTTAAGAGAACATTTGAGAGCACTTCCCTCAAAGAAAGATATCCAACTACTTATAACTGCTGTTGAATTATCCTGCAAACAGGCTGTGGAGGGGTTAAGAGAGGATATAGGGGCACTGGGACATATAGTGCTGTTTTGCTCTCTTTCCCTCTGTTCTCTCTCTCCCCCCCCCCCTTTTCTTCCCCTTTTTTTTTCCCCTTCTTCCCCCCAAAAATAGTTCTTTTTTTTCTTTTCTTACCCCTTCATTGGGGATATTGGAGGCACTGTGCTGAAATACCGCTAAATAAGAATGTTATAAGAATATAAATGGAGACCCGGGGTTCACGAGGTACTCTGTTCATGTTTTTATCCATCTTTCCCCCATTATGCCGATCCCGAGATAAGGGACTATGTTTTCTGCCAAGAGGCGGAAGGGGGGGGGACTCTGTGCACAGGTGGTGCTCCTCTGCGCGGACTTATCCTTCCTTTAGGGGGATGTGCCATAGACAGTGGCACAGTAGGTGAGGGGTTTTAGATGGTTTTGTGTGTTTTTTTTTTCTCACCAGATGTATCCAATGCGAGAGAGTTCAGAAGGCTGGGAACAGACACCGATCAGGCACAGCAGCATAGTAAGAGATTCATGGAAGTAGTGAGAGAATGACAGGTAGAATGAAGATTGTATCATATAACGTGAGAGGGCTCTGCTTGATTGGTAAGAGGGGCCGTCTCTGGCATGAATTACGTCACATGAAGGCAGAGATAGTATTTCTGTAAGAGATGTATTTTATGGAAGGGTCGACCCCTCGTATGCCTCTTTTTCCATATAATCAATGGTTCCATGCACCCTCACCCATCTCTAGGGCCAGAGGAGTTACAATAGCTATTCATAAACAATGCCCCTTAGTACCGACAGAAATACGAGCAGACCCTGAAGGCTGCTTTCTTTTAGTTAAGGGCAAGATCCAGGGTCAGTGTTATACCCCCGCTACTATATATGCCCCCAATAATCACACTGTTATGCCGCGTACACACGGTCGGACTTTTCGACCGGACTGGTCCGACAGACTTTCCAGCGGACTTTCAATGGACTTCCTACTGACTTTTTAACGAACGGACTTGCCTACACACGATCACACCAAAGTCCGGCAGATTTGTACGTGATGACGTACACCGGACTAAAATAAGGAAGTTGATGGCCAGTAGCCAATAGCTGCCCTAGCGTCGTTTTTTGTCCGTCGGACTAGCATACAGACGAGCGGATTTCTGGGTCCGGCGGAGTTACGACGTAAAGATTTGAAGCATGTTCCAAATCTAAAGTCTGTCAGATTTGCGACTGGAAAAGTCAGCTGAAGGTGCGGTGAAGCCCACACACGATCGGATTGTTCGCCGGATTTGGTCCGTCGGCGTCCGTCGGACAAGTCTGGTCGAAAAGTCCGACCGTGTGTACGCTGCATTAATCTTCTATCTAAAACTTTGGACATTCCGGCAAGGTTCAGGGAAGGTTTACTGGTAGTGGAAGGGGATTTTAACATTACCTTGGACCCCAGTTTAGACACCTCTTCGGGGGGAAAACCTTAGTGTCTCATAAGGCTTTAAGGTATGTTAAACAGCACCTTCGCTCTCTGCATTTGGTGGACAGTTGGAGAGTGCTGCACGAGCAGGACAGGGATTTCGGCTATTATTCCAAAACACATAATGTATATTCAAGGATCGATATGTTGTTGGTCGATCAATAATATTTGAATTTTGTAAATTCATCAACTATTGAGTCAATCACCATATCAGACCATGCCCCAATAAACTTAATGATATGTCCGGCATTGATTGGGAGCGTGGAAAGAACATGGCGATTGAATGAATCTATTTTGGATGATAAACAGAGGGTGGAATCCCTGTCCCGCACATTAGCATTATATTTTGAGACCAATACATCAGAGGAGGTGTCTGACCAAGTGGTATGGGAAGCCCATAAGGCAACATCAGAGGAGAATTAATTTCAATGGGGTCGTGCATTCGAAAAGAGAGACAGAAATAAATGGTTGAGCTTCTAGAGGAAATACATAAACTTGAAATTAGACACAAGGCCCATTTAAAACCTGTGGATGGGCAGAGACTAGAGAAACTGTGGGTAGATTTAAAACTTCTTGATCAAAAAGTTCATAATAAACACAGATATTTTGCCCACCGTTTCTATGAACAAGGGAACAAGAGTGGGAGACTATTGGCTAGACAATTAAAGAAACAGCAGGATCTACGCCATGTTCACACTATAAAGGTAGGTGATAAGCAGATAGTGCACACCCAAGCAATAGCAGCTAAATTTCACCGCTTTTATGGGTCTCTATATAATATAGACTCAGTTCCTGTGGGAGCGATGGATGGTAAGCATGCGGACAGAATTTGGGAGTATCTTGAGGCCTCAGAGCTGCAAGCTATTCCATCTGTGTCCCTAGAGGAAATGGAAAAAGCTATTTCTATTGAAGAGTTGGGAGGAGCGATCGCAGCTTTGCCATTGGGTAAAAGCCCGGGACCAGATGGTTTCACAAATATGTATTATAAAAAGTTTTCCTCAATCCTGTTGGCTCCTCTGTTAATTATTTTTCAGTCTCTAACCCGTTGCCTCCAGAGGCACTGTTGGCTTATGTGACGGTTCTCCCAAAATCGGGGAAGGATCCTTAGTGCTGTGCCAGCTACAGACCCATCTCACTGCTTAACTCTGACACTAAACTCCTGGCTAAAATTTTGGCCCTTAGGTTACAAGACCATAGTTAAATTGATTTACCAAGATAAAACAGGGTTTATGAAGGGCAGTGAGGCCAGAGATAATACTATTTGGGCCCTGCATGTATTGCATTGGATGAAATATGGACCGAACCAGACCCCGAGCGTAGTAATTTCAATGGATGCTGAAAAAGCATTTGATAGGGTGGGGTTGGAGTTTATGGTCGGAGTTTTGAGGGAGATGGGTCTGAGAGAGCAGATTATGGGGTGCGTGACGGCATTGTATGCAGATCCTAGAGCAAGGGTTACGGTCAATGGTAGATTATCAGATTATTTTGAGATACGGAATGGGACTAGGCAGGGATGCCCATTGTCCCCATTATTATTTGCTATGGTGCTGGAGTCCTTTCTACGAACGATTATGGGAAATAGGAGGGTTAAGGGGATTTGTATCGGATCAACGGAACATAAGATCTCAGCTTACACAGATGATCTACTGCTGTATCTTTCCTCTCCCCAAGAGACCTTGACGGAACTGATGTTGGAAATAGACAGGTTTGGCCTTGTATCTAATTATAAAATAAATATTGAGAAATCAGTGTTGATGCCGAGCCATGTGCCTGTGAGGATGAGGAATACCCTGCAACAATCCTTTGCTTTTGTATGGCGCCTCAATTATATATTCTATTTGGGGATTTTTATATCTTCAAATTTAAAGCATCTGTATGATTTAAATTATGGACCCTTGGTGGCATCTATATTAAAAGACTTGCAGAATTGGAGAAGTCATACTCTGACGTGGTTCGGCAGGTTAAATGCACTTAAAATTAGTGTAATCCCTCCCCTTTTGTTTGTTTTACATACCGTACCCATAACACTCCCACAGACATTCTTCAAACAAATATGAAGGGCTTTTATGACCTTTGTGTGGGGACATAAACACCCTAGGTTGGCATATGAGATTCTGAGGAGACCAAAACAGGAGGGTGGGTCTTCTGGACATAGTGTCCTTTTACAGAGCCATGGCCTGGTTTGTATTATGAACTGCTGCCATGACTCTGCTAGTAAACTTTGGGTGCCTCTGGAGAAAACACTAGCGGGTAGGAACCTGGCCGGAGCCCCTTGGATTCCGGTTTCATATAGGGGGTTATCGGAATATGCTTCACCATTGACGAAAACAATATTATCTATTTAGGACAGAATGAATAGTACAGGAAAGTTTGCCCCCCCCCCCAATATCTCCCATGACACCAGTTTAGACCGTTGGGGGATGGATGGGAAGGGTATTTGTGCTAGTGTAAATTGCTATCATTGGCAGAATTGGTTTTGAGATTGGGGGAAATACCAATGGCTGTATGGAAATATCGTCAATTGACGGATCTGTTTAATAAGTGGAAGCATTGGGTTAGGCCAGCGAACCCGCTTACTATTTTTGAGGAAAGGTGTGTCAACCTATCAGCTCCAGGCCATATGTTGTCTCGTCTCGAATGTATAAGCTGGTTCTGAGTGCCCAAAATTTGACAACTCCCTATTTTTTCTGAGAATGGGAAAGGGAGCTGGGTTATAATTTTACATCCGAACAAATTAAAAGGGTGATGGGGGCAACACACCATAACTCAATAAGTTCCCATATACAGGAGATGTGGTATAAGTTCTTGACAAGATGGTATCGTACACCGGTTTGATTGGCTCAGATATACCCATCGCGGGTGTTAATTGCTAGAGGGGATGTAATAAAAGGGGTTCATTTCTTCATTTATGGTGGCATTGCCCAAAGATTAAAGTATTCTGGGAGGCGATAGCTCCTTGGAGTAAGAAAATGACACTTAGACCTATAGAATCCTCCCCCTTACATTTTCTCTTTCATGGGATGCCATCATCTGTAGGGTTTTATAATGCCGCGTACACACGGTCTGACTTTTCGGCTACAAAAGTCCGACAGCCTGTCCGACAGACTTTCGACGGACTTTTGGCGGACTTGCGGCAGACTTTCTAAAGAACGGACTTGCCTACATACGATCACACAAAAGTCAGACGGATTCGTATGTGATGACGTACACCGGACTAAAATAAGGAACTTGATAGCCAGTAGCCAATAGCTGCCCTAGCGTGGGTTTTTGCCCGTTGGGCTAGCACACAGACGAGCGGATTTCTGGGTCCGGCGTAGTTACGACGTAAAGATTTGAAGCGTGTTTCAAATCTAAAGTCCCTCAGATTTGCGGCTGGAAAAGTCAGCTGAAAGTCCGCTGAAAGTCCGGGGAAGCCCACACACGATCGGATTGTCAGCCGTATTTTGTCCGTCGGCGTCCGTCGGACTTTTGTAGACGAAAAGTCCGGCCGTGTGTACGCGGCATAAGAGAAGCGTTACTCCACACCTGCTAAATGTAGCTAAAATATTGATGCCAAGATTTTGGAAATAGTCTGGACGTCCCACTATATGGATTGGAAGAGAGAGGTGGAAAAAATAATGGAAGCAGAGAGATGGATACATGTGGTTAAGGAGCAACAGAATAAATTTAAAGACACATGGGCAGGATGGCTGTACTACTCCTCAGAAATAGGGGCGGATTAAACCCTATGGGAAATAGTGTTGTGTTTTGGATCGGATAGTCTGTGGGATGCATCTGGTGAGGGGAAATTGGGGGGGTTTTGTTTTTGTTTTCTCTTTCTACTCTCTCCCCCCTGGGAGGCACAGTGGAGAGATGATTGATGTCATTAAAGGAAAAGGATAATTTATAATGGCAAATTAGGGACAGGATAGGCAACACATAATGAAAACCACCCAAAGAAGTGTGGATTGGAATATTGAAATGAAAAGGGGAGAGGTATATGAAGTAGTAGGGGAAGGTTATATTGAATAAAAACACCAAATATAATAGAACATGATAATAGTAATATGAAATTACAAACTTTTTTTTTTTTTATTAGTTTGTGTCTGTTTGTTTTATGTATATTGTATGATACACGTAATAGGAAGCTCTAAAGCAGTGGTTCTCAACCTGGGGGTCGGGACCCCCTCGGGGGTCGAATGACGATTTGCCAGGGGTCACTAAATCCTGGGCTGTTCCTGAAGCCAGCGCCACTCTCCCAGCCTGTTCGCGGCCGCCCAACAGGGCTGTCTCTGAAGCCTGTGGCCGACCAGCTGGGCTGTCTCTGAAGCCTGTGGCCGACCAGCTGGGCTGTCTCTGAAGCCTGTGGCCACCCACTCAGCCTCTTTGCAGCCACCCATTCAGTTCACGGCATGGTTGGGGGGCAGAGACTAGAGGTCAGCTGACTGGTGAGGAATGTGAAGTGGGAGGGGCTGGGGGAGACCCTATCTACTGATTTCGGCATAGGTGTCATGGTCACAAGACACCACAGAGCTGAAGACAAAGTGAGTAACACTACCTGTGATTAGAGTTGCCATAAAAGTCCCCACTACAGTTCTCAGATCAGCAGATTACCTTGATCAAGAGCACCTAAGTTGTCTGATCAGAACTCCCCCCGACGCTGCCACTGATCCCACCCCCACCAAAACTGCCACTCATCCCAACTCCCTGCCAGCACTGCCACCCATCCCATTCCCCCATCCACCACCAAGGGATAAAAATAGAGACTACATGGAAGGGAGAGGAAAAGAGGGGGAGGAACAAAGAAAAAGGGAGAGAAAGAATAAGAGAAAGAACAAGAAAGACGGCTAGAGAGAGGGATGGGGAATAAAAACAAGAAATTAGGATAGGGAGAGAGAGCAAAAAGGGAAAGAAAAGAGAACAAAGAGAAAGAGTGGTACATCCTAAAATGTACCATAAGGGGTTTCAATACTGTACGAGTGGAAGGGAATCGGGGAGCGCTAAATGTCCATGGGTTAGGGGCGCAAATTACTTGTCTTGCCTTGGGTGCTGACAACCCACAATTTGGGAAATTTTATCAAGGGGTCACGGCATTAGAAGGGTTGAGAACCACTGCTCTAAAGCCTCCTTCTTAAATTATATTTTGAATAATGCGTTGCACAGTTTTGGTATAAATAGATAAATGGGTGTAGGATCATTACTTATATATAAATATATATTATTTTTTCCCTCTTCCTGAAGATGATATGATCAGGGCTTTGATGTGTTTTCTCAGGGGGGGGGGCTAGGCATTCTCCTCCCTCCAGCCTGCAGGGGGCTATAGAGAGCTGACATTGACAGAGGGGGTTATTTACTAAAGGAAAATCCACTTTGCACTGAAAGTGCACTTGGAAGTAAAGTCGCTGTAGATCCAAGGGGGACATGCAAGGAAAATAAAAAAAAAAGCATTTTATCTTGCACATTATAGGATGATAAAATCAGCAGAGCTTCCACTCATTTCAGATCTACCCCTTAGATTTAGAGCGACTGCACTTCCAAGTGCACTTTCAGTGCAAAGTGGATTTGTCTTTTGTAAATAACCCCCAGAGAGTCTTAGCGCAGCACTACAGGGGAGTGAAGGCAGAGTAGAGACCGGAAAGAGGAAGGAGGAGTGGCTTTCTTTGCAGTTTGTGATCTGTGAGTACAGAGGGAAAGGGGGGACAACTAGGGGCATCTGATGTTAGTGGGTCTCTGATGGGGGCACCTGATGTAAGGGGAAACTCTACTGGGGAAACCAGATGTAAGGGGGCACGCTACTGGGGACACCAGATGTAAGTATGCGCTCTGACGGGGACACCAGAAGTATAGAGGGACTCTGATGGGGACACCAGATTTAAGGGGAGCCTCTGGTGGGGGCACCTGAAGTAAGGAAGGACCCTGATGTGGACACCAGATGTAAGGGGCACTCTGATGGGGACACCAGATGTAGGGGGCACTCTGATGGGGATGGGGATGAGCCTACTTTTATGTTATATGAGAGAGCAATTTGGACCTGGAAGAAAATATTAGCAGTCGGACCTCCTTGAATTTGAATCTATTACATTACATTACATTTTTGCACTGCAGGAATGTGCACGCATTCCTGCAATGCACAAAAACACACAGCCCTTTTGTAGGTGTGAAGTGGTGCTATTAAGTCCAAATGGCACAACCACACACCTTGCTTTTGCGCTCATTCACCTGCAGCATATCGTATGGTAACAAAACACCATGCATTTTGGTGCAGCACAATTTAAAAAAAAGTTATACAGGTATTACATCTATTTGTACTACATTTTGTTTTTCATTTGTTCTCATTGTCACACTGCTAAACTGTTCGGGTTTGGCTTGAAGAAAAGGTAGCAACCCTATGTTGGAGTCATGGGGAACTCACAGCATACACAGCATTTTTTCATTGAAAGGGTTGACATTCTTCTTCAATGGCATTTTGGTTATGTTATAAATGTAAATAGTGCTTAGCACTAACAAAAGATGTTTGCCATCTGCTTTCATCGACTTCCTGCTGGAAACAAAGATCAGCAAAATCTTTCATGAAATAATACAATTCCTGTTATTTTTTCCATAGCTCTCAGCTTTAATGAGGTCTTACAGAACGCTTATCTATAATGTAATGTATGAACCAAAACACATGGCTGGCCTATCTCACATACAGACAGTGTCTTCATGTTACAATGACTGTGCATGTTATCATAAGATGACAGAGCATTTTTTAAACCATTAAACAGGAACTCCACCTAACTATATGGCAAAAATAACCAATGTTCAGTTGTAAGCATTTCTTATTTTTCTTAATTTATTTATTTATTTTGCCATTCAAGATCTGTATTCATTTGTGAGTTTTCAAAAAAAGGACATTGAACAAGTACAAAGGAGTGGAACCACAGTCGAGGATGCTGCCCTGTGAGGAAGAAAACTCTACAGTACCCAGGTGAAAAACACTGAGTAAGGTCACCTAGCCAAACAATAAGTCAACAGGACATTGGTAGGATGGGAGGACAACCCTTAGGCCATAAGATGGAGGGGTGACCCACTCGTTTTCAGATAGCCACATACCAACATATAAATAAATAATACATTGTGTAAATGGTTTATTGCATAAAAGACTAATATAGACCTCTAGAACTAAGCCCTATTTAGGTGAAATGCTTAGAGTGGGTTGTGTTTCATGGGAGGAGATTGAGCTGAAGCCAGCCTTTGGATTTCTCTTAGGGACCAGGCACACTGCAACTAAAAAAAAAAGCTGCTTTTACAGGCACTTGAGTTTTTATTTCAGCTTGAAGAAGCTTAAACTTTTTGGGGCTCTTTTTGCACTATTTTATTGATCTTCTTTGAGCACCTTAAAGCTTCTTGAACCAGTTGCCGACCAGGCCGTAGCCTAATGGTCGGATAACTCTGGAAGGCCGTCATATGATGTCCTCCCAGAATTGCACTCCTGTGCGCTCCCTGGGGCGTGCACCCAGGAATGTTTGCGGCGCATCACGGATTGGGGTAAAGGGCCAATGACAGCAGCCCTTTACCACGTGATCACGCCGTCCAATGATGGCGTGATCGCTTGTAAACAAACCAGAGCATGTCCGGTTCGGCTCCTCCCCTCTCCTCATGCCGATCAGTACAGCGTGTGAGGAGAGGGGGAGAGCCGGGTGCAGCAGCGCTGTGGGCAGGATCTGAAGTGCCCACAGCGCTGATCTGTGCTCATCCATCCTCATTCTGGCTCATCCATGGCTCATCCATGCTCCATCCATGCTCATCCATCCTCATTCATGCTCATCCATCCCCATACATGGCTCATCCATCCCCATCCATGGCTCATCCTTCCTCGTTCTGGCTCATCCATGCCCCACCAATGCTCCATCCATGGCTCATCCATGCTCCATCCATGGCTCGTCCATCCTCAGTCATGCTCATCCATGCCCATCCATCCCCATCCTTGGCTCATTCATGCTCACCCATCCCCATCCTTGGCTCATTCATGGTCATTCATCCCCATTCATAGCTCATCCATGCCACATCAATGATCATCCGTGCCACATCAGTGATCATCCATGCCACATCAGTGCTCATCCATGCCACATCAGTGCTCAACCGTGCCACATCCATGCCACATCAGTGGTCATCGGTGCCACATCAGTGCTCAACCGTGCCACATCAGTGATCATCTATGCCACATCCATGCCACATCAGTGCTCATCCGTGCCACATCCATGCCAAATCAGTGATCATCTGTGCCATATCAGTTATCATCTGTGCCACATCAGTGATCATCCATGCCACATCAGTGATCATCCGTGCCACATCAGTGATCATCCGTGCAACATCAGTGATCATCCGTGCCACATCAGAGGTCATCCATGCCACATCCATGCCACATCAGTGCTCATCTGTGCCAAATCTGTGCTCATCCGTGCCACATCCATGCCAGATCAGTGATCATCCATGGCACATCCATGCCACATCAGTGCTCATCTGTGCCACATCCATGCCACATCAGTGATCATCCATGCCACATCCATGCCACATCAGTGATCATCCGTGCCACATCCATGCCACATCAGTGCTCATCTGTGCCACATCCATGCCACATAAGTTCTCATCCATGCCAAATCCATGCCACATCCGTGCCAAATCCATGCCCCATCCGTGCCACATCAGTGCTCATCCATGCCACATGAGTTCTCATCTGTGTCACATCCATGCCACATCCATGCAAAATCCATGCCACATCCGTGCCACATCAGTGCTCATCCATGCCATATCAGTTATCATCTGTGTCACATCTATGCCATATCAGTGCTCATCTGTGCCACATCCATGCCACTACAGTGCCCATCAGTGCCTCACAAAAGTCTATTAAGTAGTCAAATTAGATTTGAAATTTATGTCCCTAGAACACCTGATGGTGCTCCCTGCATGTTTGGGCCTCTGTATGTGGCTAGGTTGTGGAAAAGTCTCACACATGTGGTATCGCCATACTCAGAAGGATTAGCAGAATATAATGTATAATGTATAATATATTGGGGGTAATTTTTGCTATGTACATGCTATGTGTTAGAAATATCTTATAAATTGACTTTGTGAACTTTGTGTAAAAAAAAAATTGTTTTTATTTTCTTTTCACCTTTTCCAAAAACTTGAGGAAAAAATGACATGTTCAAAAGACTCATTATGTCTCATAGAATATACGTTGGGATGTTTACTTTCCAAAATGGGGTCATTTTTTGGGCGTTTCCATTGTCCTGGTGCTCCAGGGCCTTCAAAAGAGTAAGAGGTAGTGAGATGGAAGTGTAAGAGATTGGCACCATAGCTTGTAGACTCTATAACTTTCACAAAGACCAAATAATATACACTGATTTTGTTTTTTTTACCAAAGATATGTAGCAGTATAAATTTTGGGCAAAATTTTGAAGAAAAATTACTAATTTGCTAAATTTTCTAACAGAAACAAAGAAAAATGCATTTTTACATTTACATTTTACAAAACGTTTGGTCTTTTTTCATTCATAGCGCAAAAAATAAAAAACCCAGTGGTGATCAAATATCATCAAAAGAAAGCTTTATTTTTGTGAAAAAAGGACAAAAATTTCATATGGGTACAGTGTTGCATGAGTAATTGTCATTCAAAATGTGAGAGCGCCGAAAGCTGAAAATTGGTCTGGTTAGGAAGGGGGTTTAAGTGCCCAGTGGGCAAGTGGTTAAGATTTTTTGAGCATATATTTTTTTTTCACAAAACCCCCCCTCAGCTATTTTTCCTATATTTTTTGTGTGTTTTCGAGCTTCTATGAGCTTTTTCATGCTTTCTATTGCTTTTTCGCGTTTTCACATGTTTTTGGGTACTTAGGCGTCCTTTCTGCTCGAAAGCACCTCTTAAAAATGCGAGTTTGGTGGTGGTGGTGGTGGGGGGGGTTGGGGGGGGTTCTGCCTGTAAGAGCATATGCTTGTAAACCCCTGAAAAAGCCATAGTGTGCATGGACACATTGGCTAACATGGAGGGGAGTTTCCAGGCAGAAAAAAAGAGAGCTTTTAGTAATTACATTATGATCTAATTTAATTTTTAATTGGTATTGCTGAATCTTGGCTTCATTCTTCTCATGCCTGGGATATTAATATTCCTGGCTATGCTCTCTTTTGGAAAGACAGGGTAAAACGGAGGCGTAGTGGTGTCTGTCTCTATGTGAGAAGTGATCTCAAAGCAAGTGTGAAAGAGGACCTAGTTGATGGAGAGTGTGATGAGTCTGAAGCATTATGGGTGGAACTGTACATGGGTGTGCGTACTACAAAGGTTGTCATTGGAGTTTGTTATAGGCCACCCAGTGTTAGTGAGGAGGTGGAGACTCAGCTCCTTGCACAAATGGAAAGGGCTGCATGGGCTGGGACAGTGATAATAAATAGGAATTCTTTAAAGTGACTTATGTAAACTCACTGCAAAGTATATTCCCATGGGCAATAAGTTTAGAAGGCTAAAAATAAAACCTATGTGGCTCATGGCCAAAGTTAAAATGGCTATTATTAATAAAAAAGAAAGAACCCTATCATCGTTTAAATGTTACAAAGAATATAACAGAATATGTAAAAAGGAAATCAAGAATGCAAAAATTCAAAACGAACGACAGATTGCAAAACCCCCAAAAATTCTTCAAATATATTAATAGTAAAAAGTTCAGGTCTGAGCATGTAGGCTCTTTACAAAATAATCTAGAGTGGGTGACTGGGGACAAAGAGAAGGCAAACGTATTAAATACTTTCTTCAGCTCTGTGTATACAAAGGAGCATGGGGAGCTCATGTCCATAATAGGGGTGGTAGTGACACAGCCCCAAAAGATTCACAATGGCTCAAAAGTGATATGGTCCAGAAATATTTAGACAGAATAAAGGTGGATAAAGCACCTGGACCTGATGGCATCCACCCATGGATCCTAAAAGAATTGAGCTCTGTCATTTCAAGGCCGTTGTTTCTAATATTTAGGGACTCATTAATGACTGGAATGGTACCACTGGATTGGCGCAGGGCCAATGTGGTGCCCATATTTAAAAAGGGATCAAAGTCTTTAGCAAGTAACTATAGACCTGTTAGTTTAACGTTTATAGTTGGGAAGATACTGGAGGGTTTAATAAAAGACCACATAGAAGAGTTCCTGCTGAAAAAGATCAATTTGTAAATGGATAGAAAACTGGCTAAAAGACAGAATTCAGAGAGTAGTGGTTAATGATTCTTACTATGAATGGTCTAAGGCTATCAGTGGTGTAGCCCAAGGTTCAGTGTTGGGACTCTTACTTTTTAATACCTTTATAAATAACATTGGGTCTGAGATTAAAAGTAACATTTCAGTATTTGCAGATGACACCAAGCTATGGAGTGGAATAACGTCCTTACAGGATGTCTCCAAATTACATGCCGACCTCAATGCACTGTCTAATTGGGCGACTATGTGGCAAATGACTGAGATTTAATGTTGATAAATGTAAAGTTATGCACTTCGGGACTAAGAATATGCATGCATCATACATACTAGGGGAGTACAACTGGGGGAATCGATGGTGGAGAAGGATCTGGGGGTTTTGGTAGATCACAAGCTCAATAATAGCATGCAATGCCAAGCTGTGGTTTCCAAAGCGAGCTAAATCCTTTCTTTTATTAAGAGAGGTATGGAGTCCAGAGAGAGATATAATTTTCCCCCTGTACAAATCACTAGTAAGACCTCATCTGGAATGTGCGGTTCAGTTTTGGGCTCCAGTTCTCAAAAAGGATATCAGGGAACTGGAGAAAGTGCATAGAAGGGCAACCAAACTAATAAGAGGCATGGAGGAGCTCAGCTATGAGGAAAGATTAGAGGAACTGAATCTATTACCTCTTGAGAAGAGGAGATTAAGAGGGATATGATCAACATGTAGAAATGCATCACTGGTCCATATAGTGAACTTGGTGTTGAGTTATTCACTTTAAGGTCATCACAGAGGACAAGGGGGTACTCTTTACATCTGGAGGAAAAGAGATTTCATCTCCAAATACGGAAAGGTTTCTTCACAGTAAGAGCTGTGAAAATGTGGAATAGATTCCCTCAAGATATGGCTCTGGCCAGCTTAGTAGATTGCTTTAAAAAAGGCCTGGATTCTTTCCTAAATGCACATAATATAACTGGGTATTAACATTTATAGGTAAAGTTGATCCAGGGAAAATCTGATTGCCTCTCGGGGGATCAGAAAGGAATTTTTTCCCCTACTGTAACAAATTGGAGCATGCTTTGCTGGGATGTTTCACCTTCCTCTGGATCAACTGTGGGTGAAGGAATGTGTATATGGTATTGTATTTTAGGTTTTTTTTGGTTGAACTAGATGGACTTGTGTCTTTTTTCAAGTTGACTAACTATGTAACTATGTTTAGTGAGCATGTGTATGTATATATGTGTGTATATATATATATATATATATATATATATATATATATATATATATACACACACATGGGGGTGATTTACGAAAGCTCAGTAGAGGTGCAACGCACATTTTCATATTTACTAAATGGTTTGCTTTTAAAGGGGAACTCCACACTCCATTCTCCTATGCTCTTGTCTCCCTCTAACCCCTTGGATTTCCATGAGCTAACGTTTGCTTTTAAAGGGGAACTCCACACTCCATTCTACAATGCTCTTGTCTCCCCCCCCCCCCCCCTCTTACGCCTTGGATTTCCATGGGCTAACTTTTGCTTTTAAAGAGGAACTCCACACTCCATTCTCCAATGCTCTTATCTCCCCCTCTAACCCCTTGGATTTCCATGGGCTAACGTTTGCTTTTAAGGGGGAACTCCACACTCCACTCTATTCTCCAAAGACTGTGAGCTGCCTTCACTAATCCAAACCACATCCTTTTTCAGAGCATAAAACAGGGCCAGCTAGGAAAGGGGCGAGAAGAGCGATCGCCCAACCCCCTCCTGAACCATGCAAGGCCACATGCACGCAACATAGCTGGCTGCCTTTGGGGCATGTTGGGCTCAGCCCAATACTAACCACAAAGCACCTTGTACCCACTAGTTTAAAGGGGTTTTCCACATTTTATAAAGCCCCCTGTCTGCAGACCCCCCCCCTGCAGACCCCCCCCCCCCACAACCCCAGCCTAGGGTTGTGTGGAAGAGGCCCTTGTCCCCCTGAATATGGGAACAAGGTGGTTGACTTTTGGGGTGCCCAAGCCCCTCTTGCCCCCAAGCATCCACCCCCCTTTCATGGGCTGACTTGCTGTGTGTTTGGCTAGGGGTTTGTTAGTGTGTGGGAGCGGCACCAATTTTTTTTAGTTTGGGGTGGTATTTTTCACGTGGGGGTTCTCATTTTAAGCCTTAACAGACCCAAATGGCCATGTATGTATTGGGGGGCAGGCTATTTTTTGTTTTGGATTAAAATCTTGCAGCTGCAATGTAGATTTGTAAGTTTTCTCTAAAGCTGTACATCTTTGAAGCAGTATTTTGGATTCTGACATGCTACAGATGCACTACTTTACAGGTAGAGTAAGCTCCCCAGAGTTACTAGCTTTTTTGCATTTTTAAAGGCACTTCTCCTTGTTTTGTTTTTGAGGTTGTCCAAATTGGTGACATTGATATATGTCCCTGAGGATGGGGCCTGGACCCCCCTACCCATTTTAAGGCCAATAACTAGAATATAAGTCAGCCAAGTGGGGAATCGAAAAATTAACAAGTCAGTTCCCATAGACTGCAATGGTATTTGTTGTAAAACTTTTGCCCATGTTAGGCTCTTTGTTTGCCCCTTTGGACTGGGGGATGTTTGTCCCATCTGTAATTTTGTAGCATGCTGGATGATGTGCTTCATTTTGGACAGGGGGTGGCTTATGTTGTGCTAGCTGCATTTGTGTTGGTCTGGGCATGCTTAGGGACTGTTTTTTTCCTGGTGCTTTTTGTGTGTGAACAGCACTTGGATTTTTCTGGGTATGCTCAGAGTGTGTGTGCGTGCGTTTTCTCTCCCTATGTATTTTGCTTGTTATGTCTTTGCAAAACAGATGTGTTTTAGAGCAAGAATTTTTTTCTTTTGTTTATTTATTTATTTATTTTTTTTTTGGGGGGGGGGGTATTTTTCACTGAAATATTGTTGTTGTTTGTAGGTTGCTAGTTTCACGTTGATTTAATTGTCTGTGCTGCATTATTTTGTGTTTGTGTACATGTGTTTTTTTGCTTTCCTTGCTCTTTTCCAAGTCCTGTTTTGTTGACCAATAAAATTTGTAGCAACTTTTTATGTGTTTTGTTAATAATTTGTTTTGCAGATGCATGATCGATCCAAGTAATGCATTATATACTCCCCCCACAAACAATGTTCATGCAACAGATTTCCCAGCTGCAGCCTAACTAGGCTGATTGGCATGGCAAAACAAAAAAAGGGGTGATTTGTCTAAAAGCTACTTTCCTGGTGCCTTCATGGTAGCATATGCATGGATTGTGCATATGCTGCCATGGATAGTCACCAGGAAAGGAAAATTACAGAGGGGTAAATATTCATTTTTCCTTTCCTTTTTTTCAGTGGTTCTCAGCCTCAGTCCACAAGTACCCCTGAAAGGACATGTTTTGGGAATTTATCTTAGCTAAAACAGTTGTCCAAAATACCAAGCCATTGACTGTGATTTAAAGCACCTGTGCAAGATGAAGGAAAGTCTGCAAACATGGCCTGTTGAGGGTACTTGAGGACAGGGTTAAGAACCACTGATTTAGAGCACTGAGCTAAAATCAAGCTCAAGACAATCCTATTCTAATTATGGGCATTTAAGGGAAACCAAGTGAGTGTTAGAACCCCTGCTTGTCTTTTTTAGGTTGGGGTTTGTGTCCCTTTTCTGAAAATTGGCTTCACTTCCTGTCACATAGCCAAACAGGAAGTGCGGGTAAATCCTACCAATGTCTTTCCTTGGGGACACACAAGTCAATCTAACTAGCATGCCCATTAGGCAAATTGTACTCTAGCACTTTGTTGAGTACACCCCAAATTATTAGGTATTTGGGGTTTTTTTTTAAAGGCAAATCCACTCTGCGATACAAGTGTATTCATTGTAAATTGGAGGGGAAGGGATAAAACTGGTGATTTTATCATCCAATTGTGTAGATGCTGTTTGTTTTTCTTTTCTTGCATGTCCCCCACTGATCTCCAGCAACTGCACTTCCATATGTATTTGTAGTGCAAAGTGGATTTGCCTTTAGTAAATAAACCCCAAAGTCCAAGATACCTAATAATTTGGGGTGTACACAGCAAAATGCTAGAGTGCAATTTACCTAATGGGGAAACTATTTAGATTGAACCTGTGTGTCCCCAAGGAAAGACATTGGTAGGGTTTTACCCTCACTTCCTGTTTGGCTATGTGACAGGAAGTGAATAAATTTGAAGAAGAAACTGGCAAAATTTGGGAGGTGTCTTCGCCCTATCGGGGTGCAGACATCCCCTCAAAACTGACAAGACTTCTAATCCCTCTGCACTCTATACCCAAGCAAAAATAAGAAAGGATTTCATTTAGCTTAAAGTGGAGTTCCACCCACTTTTACAACTCTTCAGCATCCCTCACTAAACTGTGCACTGTAAACAAATTGGATATTTTTAAAAAAAATTTCTCAGCACCTACTGTATATCTGCTGTATTCATTTTTCATTTCCTCCTCCCTGGCCGCGGCCCATCACATCATTTCCTGTTTGCAATGCCTTCTGGGAAGGGACGGCAACTTCCTCTGAAACTGCCGTTGCTATGGAAACCTAACCTGAATCCTATTACACTGCTTGTGCTGCACTGAGCATGTGCGAGATCTGCAAGGATGAGATCCAGGAAGAAATACAGTCTGGCTTCAGATGCCCACACTTAAGATGGCCACGGCCTGCTGTAAGTTTATAAAATAACAAACTACTGCTATAAACTAACAAAACAGACCTTAGTTTACAGACTAACCTTACTAGAATACATTAAGCTTGTGTATTATAGGGGTATTTTTATTTAAAAAGTATAATTCCGGCTGGAACACCACTTTAACTTTGCAAAGACACATTCCTAAGTTCAACTGTGATGCATGTCAATGGCCCATTTAGACCTTGTTTAATAGAAAACACCAGTTGCCTTTCACTATAAACTTTTGTTAGTCCAGTCCTGGAAATCTGCATCTGCTTTACTATTCATTTCCATAAAAATTGGGTTCCTGCAGCTAGATGCACCAAATGCATCTAGATGCACGACCGCTGTGTATGTGAGATGATCCTTATTTTCAAATTAAGATAATTTTTGATTTATTTTTACATGGGGTGGTGTTTATGTAGGTCATGTGTGTATATCTAAATCATTTGGCCTCAAACCACACACCTACTTCCTGTGTACAGATTCACTTCTGGGCCAATGTATATTGCTTCCTGCTTCAGTGTGTGTGTATATATAGATACATGTACATATCTATATAAATCTATAGATGTAAGTTCTTGTGTCCACCAGCAGAGAGAAGTTGGGTAGATGCCACACTCCCAGTTCTGGTGGCATAATAATGGTCTAGCACAGGGGTCTTCAAACTATGGCCCTCCAGTTGTTCAGGAACCACAATTCCCATCATGCCCAGTCATGTCTGTGAATGTCAGAGTTTTACAATGCCTCATGGGATGTGTAGTTCCGCAAGAGCTGGAGAGCCGTAGTTTGAAGATTCCTGATCACTCTAGCATGAGGTGTTTTTTCATGTGCCTTGTATAATGCCCAAGAAATATCGTTAGGAAAATACAAGTGGGTCATGGCACATCTACATTCCAGATTTGGCACTTAAGATGGTCATGCACTATGCAATCTGATTGGCCAATCTCTGTACAACTCGATATTTAGGCAAAATAGGTAATAGGAAGACGCACTTGAACAATTAATTCAAATTATAGGAAATAAAACAGGCTCTTGCACTAAATCTAATTTATTTAAGATCTAACTGATTGCAGTGTATGGTCACCTTTAAAGATCAAGATCAGTAAAATTGTATTTATTGGGTTTAGAAACACTTCTCTGTTCTTTGTAATGTATTGAAAGATTTGGGTATTGAAAAAACAAATTTCAAAGATATATTAGAAGTAATGGCAATGAGATTAGTATCAAAAGGGTTAATTAACTGAGTACACCTACTAATTACCTAACAAGACACATCCAATGAGATGAAATTAACCAATTGTATTGAGCGTGCGCTATTATCAATGAGTAAACTGCAATTACCCTAGCGACAGTTGCAGTTTACATATGCAGGTATTTATTAGCGCTATTTGCGCTTCAATCTACACCAGTTCGCACGTTCGATTAATGACTTTTACGGCGCACCAATTAATGTATGAACTGGTGCAGTGCCTTCTTCTTAGTAAATCACCCCCATTATTTCACAAAAGTGAGTACACCCCTCACATTATTGTAAATATTTTATTATATCTTTTCATGTGACAACACTGAAGAAATGACACTTTGCTACAATGTAAAGTATTGAGTGTACAGCTTGTATAACAGTGTAAATTTGCTGTCCCCTCAAAATAACTCAACACGCAGCCCAAAGTGAGTACACCCCTAAGTGAAAATGTCCAAATTGGGCCCAAAGTGTCAATATTTTGTGTGGCCACCATCAGGGGCATTGAAAAGTGGCAAAAAGACCAGGGGCTTCAGCCCGAAGTCCAAGGCCGGCAACAGCGGGGGAGGTGTGTGTATGTGGCGTGGGCTTTCTTTTTGGCTGGGCGGTGGGGTTGTGTGGCAGGGGTAAGCTCACTTGCTGGTTGCTGCCTGGCTTACCAGTGCCCATCAATGCTGACCACTAAACTCACCTGCCTGCTACACTGACCTACCTGACCTACATACACTGACCTACATACACTGACCTACCTGACCGACATACACTGACCTACATACACTGACCTACATACACTGACCTACCTGACCTACATACACTGACCTACTTGACCTACATACACTGACCTACCTGACCTACATACACTGACCTACCTACACTGACCTACTTGCCTTACATACACTGACCTACCTGACTTACATACACTGACCTACCTGACCTACATACACTGACCTACCTGACATACATACACTGACCTACCTGACTTACATACACTGACCTACCTGACCTACATACACTGACATACACTGACCTACATACACTGACATACACTGACCTACATACACTGACCTACCTGACCTACATACACTGACCTGCCTGACCTACATACACTGACCTACATACACTGACCTACCTACACTGACCTACCTGACCTACATACACTGACCTACCTGACTTACATACACTGACTTACATACACTGACCTACATACACTGACCTACCTACACAGACCTACCTGACTTACATACACTGACCTACCTGACTTACATACACTGACCTACCTGACTTACAAACACTGACCTACCTAACATACACTGACCTACCTGACTTACATACACTGACATACCTGACATACACTGACATACATACACTGACCTACCTGACATACACTGACATACATACACTGACCTACCTGACTTACATACACTGACCTACATACACTGACCTATCTGACCTACATACACTGACCTACATACACTGACCTACCTGACCTACATACACTGACCTACATACACTGACCTACCTGACTTACAAACACTGACCTACCTGACATACATACACTGATCTACATACACTGACCTACCTGACCAGGACGTCTTCACGTGTCCTGCAGCAGCTCACCTCATCATCACAGCAGGCAGGCAGCCAGGAGGAGGACCGAGGAGGAGGAGGACCGAGGAGGAGGAGGACTGAGGAGGACCGAGGAGGACCGAGGGCTGAGGAGGAGGAGGAGGACCGAGCGGGGATGTGGCGTGGCGGCCGCATTGTAATTCCTGCCTTTTGGAGCCTGCAGCGCCTATGATGGACGTCACACGTCCCGCGGTCCCAGCATTGGACCAGTGGGACGTCCATCATAGGCACTGCAGGCTCCAGAAGGCGGGACCTGCTATGTTACTCGGCCGTATTCGGCGGTGCTCGGCATCAGATCGGTCCCCGCGCTCGGTGGCTCAGGGCTAAATAGAATGCTGCATCTCTTCTGTCCCCCGCTTAGACACTCGGGGCTATTGAGCCCACATTCGGGGCTCTAGCCTCAATAGCCCCCTATTAACGACGCCTATGGCCACCATTATTTTCCAGCACTGCCTGAACCCTCAACACACTGAAGCTGCCCTGCAACACACACAAAACACGCCCTGCAGCAGCGAGGCATAATCTGACAATTACGTTATCCCTCCACTGTTTGCATAGCATTGGATAATGCCGCGGACGATCTGCGCATGCGCTATGTTCAGGTCCTGCCAGCTGATAAACATATCACCTGGAGTGACGTTCCATACCGTGCATGCGCAGACCCCAAGGGTGGCATTTTTCGACGGGGGCACTATTCGACAGAACACGGGTAGCAATCATGCAGCCCCAGACCATGACACTCCCACCACCATGTTTGACTGTAGGCAAGACATACTTGTCTTTGTACTCCTCACCTGGTTGCCACCACATCACGCCTGACACCATCTGAACCAAATAAGTTTATCTTGGTCTCGTCAGACCACAGGACATAGTTCCAGTAATCCATGTTCTTAGTCTGCTTGTCTTCAGCGAACTGTTTGCGGGCTTTCTGCCATTCCCAGAACTCCTACTATTATTGTGCCACGCTTCACTGTATTCTATTACTAGAGAAGAACCAGTTGAATGACAGGATATCCGCCAATTCATAAATCACAATGGGGGTTATTTACTAAAGGCAAATCCACTTTGTACTACAAGTGCAAACTACAAGTGCAAAGTGCACTTGAAATTGCACTGAAAGTGCACTTGGACATGATTGGATAATAAAACCAGCAGAGCTTCCCCTCATTTCAGATCTACCCCCCAGATTTACAGCGACTGCACTTCCAAGTGCACTTTCAGTGCAATTTCAAGTGCACTTTGCACTTGTAGTTTGCACTTGTAGTGCAAAGTGGATTTGCCTTTCGTAAATAACCCCCATTGCATTGCAGGAGTGTAGTAATACAGGTTCTGTGAATGGCGGAGAGGGTAGAATGGGATGGGCTAGCGGTGCAATGTTTCTCAGTAGCAGTGGCTAATATTAACATTGAGAATGCTGGAAAACAGGGCAGGGCAGTAACCAGCAGCTCTGAAGAAGACACTACAAGGAAGATTTTTACCAGAAGCAGCCTCCTGCAGGCAATGGGATATTACACATATAAAAGTGGTTGTAAACCCTTTACAACCACTTTAACCTACAGGTAAGCCTAGATTAAGGCTTACCTGTAGGTGCTTGAAATATCTCCCAGACCTGTACGGTCTAGGAGATATTTGCAAATCGCCGTAGGGCGATTTATTCTGTGCATGCGCCAGAGTTAGTAAGGGCACGCTGTGCTGTTTCTAGCTCGGGTCATGCCGTTAAAGGCAGCCAAAAAATATATACCGTTTATACTAAACTTTAGTTTTAATATACTTTGTTATGTAAACCATATTACCTGCATATCTCTTTGGCTGGAGTGATACTTAAAATAATTAGCTTTGACATGTCAATGTGCAGTCATAGATGTGTTGTCAAAACTGTGATGTCAGAATTCCAGAGTTTGTGTTTGTAAACGCTCAGTATTTAGTCCAACAGAAAAAAAAAAAAAAAAATACTGGCTCCATTCCTGCGACCTTGCTCAGCTGACTCCACTAGAAAACATTTCTGTACTTTCAGATCAGTCAATTCTATCTGCAATGGAATGTGCTTTTGTAGACCTTGCAAAATAAAAATGCGCCGGCTGCATTAACCCTTTGCCCACTGGCACCATGCCATCAAACAAAAGAGCTACAGTAATCAGAGCAAACAAAACAGGTGTTAAAGCCACATTCACGGACAAAAAAGAAAAAAGAAAAAAAAAACGTTTAGTGAGTGTAAAACAATACAGCTGAGCTGTAATATAATCAGAGTTTTATTTCAGCAAGCGCATATAGCTGGTACATAGAAGCGTGCTAATGAGGGTTGTTTGTGTCCCTTCAGCACTGAGCAAGCTTTCCGCTTCTTTCTATTTTTTGTGCTTCCCATGACCTGTTCTAATTGATTCACAGAGCCTCTCCGGAACAATGGAGGCACTTTGCGTTTCATTGTATAGGGCTCTGGTGTGAGGCTGTCTCATGTGATCTGGTCGTTGCCATGGCGAGTGTTGGCCGTTTTCCACGGGAAAGCACATAACTGTGACCAAGAGGCCACTTTTTAAAAACAGTGAAGTTAGATAGACGGATGGGGATAATTTTACCTCATAAAGTTGTAAACAAAGGTTGGCACTCATGTAAGTAAGCAGTAAGTGCTTGTAAGCTTAGGTATTTGTTTTGTCGAATGATAGGCCCAGGCCACGTCAAGAGATTTATAAAAGACATCCCATTTCGGTAGCAACAGGGGTAGCATGGATGCCAACATTATACTGCAAATGAAGACACATGGTGGTGGTTTGGTGGGTCATTAGATTAGATTGAAAAATAAAGTTATACAGCTCCAGCTCCTCATGTTCACACTGATCTGACACTGAATTCGCACAACTTCCGTTCCGACTTTGCCCTGCGACTTCATGTCCGACTTTCATGCGACTTCAATTAATAGAATCCGACTTTGATGTGATTGCGACTTGTCCTTTGACCAATCAAAACAATTCCTATGCTTCTGGTATAGAGGAAACCTCATGCCAAATTTATCAAAAACAAAAAAAAAACAGCGTGGGGTCTCCCCCCAGATTCATTCGAGGCCCTTTGAGTCTGGTATGGATCTTGAAGGGGAACCCCATGCCAATTTTTTCTTTTTAAACAGTGTGGGGTACCCCGCCCCCCTAAGACCATACCAGACCAAAATGATTTTGAGGGGAAACCCTATGCCAAACACAGTTTTAAAAAAAAACAAAAAAACAAAATCTATAACTGGACCCTTATCTAAGCATGCAGCCTGGCAGGTCAGGAAAGGGGGGGACGAGCGAGCGCCCTCCCTCCTGGACCATACCAGGCCATATGCCCTCAACATGGGGGGGTGGGTGCTCTGCGCCCCCCACCCCAAAGCACCTTGTTCCCATGCTGATGGTAACAAGGGCCTCTTCCCGACAACCCTGAGCAGTGGTTGTGGGGGTCTGCGGGCATGGGGCTTATTGGAAACTGGAAGCCCCCTTTAACAAAGGGGCCCCCCAGATGCGCCCCCCACGTGAATGAGTATGGGGTACATTGTACCCCTACCTATTCACCAAAAAAAAAAAAAGAAGTGTAGTGTTACAAAAAACAAGAGGCAATTTTTGACAAGTCCTTTATTAAAAATGAAGAATGTCCCCCATTGTAGCTCCAACGTGTCTTCTTTCTCTGGTTCCGCCGCCGATGTCTTCTTCCTCCGGTCTTCTCCCTTTGCTGATGTCTTCTTCATCCGGTCTTCTCCTTCCGCTGATGTCTTCTCGCTCCTCTGATGTCTTCTTCCTTCAGTCCGGTCTTCTTCTGTCCGCCGATGGAGCTACAACGGGGGACAATCTTCATTTTTAATAAAGGACTTGTCAAAAACCATCTCTCGGTCTCTTGTTTTTTGTAACACTACACTTCTATTTTTATAGTCTTGGGGGGAGAGGGGGTTGCCATGCTGCTTTTTTTTAAAAATTGTGGCGTGGGGTTTCTCTTCAATAACCTCAGAGCACAAGTGGCATGCCACAAGTCAGATCCGTTAAGATGATGATCTGACTTGGATGCGACTTACATTCAAATCAATGGGCTGAAATTGTGCCCAAATCGGACCAAAGTAGTGCAGGAACCTTTTGCAAAGTTGGCCGACACAAGTTTTGTGCTTTCGAAGTCAGAGCACATGTTGGACCAGTGTGAACTGCCTTTAAAAGGGAAACCAAACCAATTAATTTAACAGTTTTCCAAAAGGCATACCATGAATGATAACGGTCACAGTTGCTTGAGCTCGCAACTGAACTGTCAAGGCATCAAATGGCTGGAGTCATAACTGATCCCATGTGTAGCACCATGACAACTGCAGATCCAACAGAGGCTAAGATGGCAGCTTGTGTAGGTGTAAAGGATAGGAGGGTTTAGTTCCACTTTCATAATTTGTTCAAAATAGAGTGGGGAGGTGTTAGAAGTCCTGTAAAGCTGCCAGTGGGCCACTTCTGCTGTGATTAATCGCAGCAGAAGACGATCTGTGGATACCGGGCACTGGATGTCCACCAGCACCTGCCGATCATCAGTAAAACACACAGAACAAAGATGTGCCTATCTAAACAAGGCAGATCCCTGTTCTGACAGGGGGGAAGGGATAGATTTTGTGTCCCTGCAAAGCAGGGAATAAAATCCATCTCTTCCCCTAGTAAAAGCAGTACACACATGTCACAAAAACACTGGCTAGGCACACAGTTAACCCTTTGATCACCCTAGATGTTTAACCCCTTCCCAGCCAGTGTCATTAGTACAGTGACAGTGCATATTTTTAGCACTGATCACTGCATTAGTGTCACTGGTTCCTGCAAAGTGTCAAAAGTGTCAGTTAGTTTCCAAATGTCCGCTGCAATATCGCAGTCCCGCTATAAATCGTTAATTGCCGTCATTACTAGTATAAAAAGATTAAATAGATAATAATTCCATAAATATATCTCATAGTTTGTAGACACTATAATGTTAGCATAAACCAATCAATATTAGCTTATTGGAACTTGTTTACCAAAAACATTTAGCAGAATACATATTGGCCTAAATTTATAAAGAAATTTAATTTTTTAGATTTTTTTTATTGGATATGTTTTATGGCAGAAAGTAAAAAATATATATATTTTTTTCAAAATTGTCAGACTTTGTTTATAGCGCAAAAAAAACAAAAAAACGCAGTGGTGATCAAATACCACCAAAAGAAAGCTCTATTTGTGGGGAAAAAAATGACAAAAATTTGATTTGGGTACAGCGTTGCATGACTACGCAATTGTCAGTTAAAGTAACGCAGTGCAATATCGCAAAAAAATGGCCTGGTCATGAAGGGGAGTAAATCTTCTGGAAGTCAAGTGGTTAAACATTGCCCTTGCTAATAGTGTAGGTCATTTACATGCCTCATAAAGCTTGACTGGAAAACTTTCAGAATATTGCTAAGGACGTTTCTAAGAGAGTCCCAGCTTTTACTGTTCACCTTCACAGGAGTAAGATCTCAAACACATCAGAAGAGAGAAAGCATATGTGAGGGGGTTTGAATCAGACCTCACTCCTGTGATGGTGAAGTTGAACAGTAACAGCTGGGCCTCTCTTAGTAACATCCTTAGCAACATTCTGGAAGTTTTCAAGTCAGGCTTCATGAGGTAGATAAAGGGCTTACACCTACAGTAAGGGCATTATTCAATTTTGGTCAAAGCTACACAGTTCGTTTTTGTGACAGACCCAACCAGGACAGGGGCTTTTGGAGGGGACTGCAGGGTAGCCTCTTGGCTACTGACTATGGGCCCTGGCATTTAAGGGAACTACAAGCATTCAGGAAGATGTCCTGTTATATATAATGCCAGAAGACATTACCACATTTAACAGTCAAGGAAGCCATGATGGTCTCTGCCAACTTGAAATTCAGAGAGAAGATGGATGTAAAAAGAAAGCTGGTTAATGAGATTTGGACAGCCCTGGGTCTTCTTTAATACTCGTGCACTGACCTGAGCCACCTAGGCTTGTCTAGGTGACTAGTTGTTGTTAATTAGCTTACTGTTTAATTAAATTACTGTTTATGTTTATGTTAGCTGTTCATTAGATGCATTAGGATAATGTGATCAAGCTCTTACCTGATTTTGTGTGGTATACAGTATATTCTGTGTACATTTACAATAAAGTCAGTTCCAGTTTGCACCTAAGCTAGTGTCGTCTAGTTCTTGGGTGCAATGCTCAGCTATAATACCTTTTTCCTGGTTCCAGAGTTGAGGAAGCTATATCTTGGTGGAAGTCAGGTGATCCGTCACAGTTTTTATCTATAGACGTTCCTTACCGCATAGGCAGTTTTTGGTAAAGGTGGACAATGTCTTTAAATCCTTATGTATCGACACCCCGAGTATGAAAGGGGTTAAAGCCATTTAGGACATTCCATTTCTGAACACAAAGGCAGCTACCGAACACTCCAATCAGCCGAACAAGAAACCCATACGAATAATTCTCCCCCCCCCAAGTATGAGACAAGGCTCTGTACGGAGGGTCAAACAGGAATCAGACTCCTTTTATTAGAACCAGAATACAGTCTTATATACAGTAGAAGAGGAGGTCCCCCCTCCTGCTCATATTACTCTAACAATACAACTGTAACCAGAAACAGAATTAACAGGAGCTAATTAACTAATCCCTTAAAGGAGCCGATGTGACTCTGTGCCCTCCTGAGCATTGTATGATTAATCAGGATTTCACTACAGGTCAGACTTGTTGTCACCAAGCTTCACACATTAGTATAAACACAGGACACCTTCTCACAATAGCAGGAGCTAATTACAATTAACAATACAAACAGTGATCTCCCCCCCCCCTCCTCAGCCTAGTAGGCAACAAACTATAGTAGGAGTAGACTGTCTGGCTCCTACCCAGTTCTAGAGGCTAATGTGATCAGCTCTTTCAACTAACATGTTGAGTTCAGAATCAAACAGAATCAAACAAACCAAGAATAGTCTTTACATATATCCTGGGAGATATTGTGGATAAATATTACTGTCCCATTTTAAGTAATCCAAGATATATTTTCTCAGTCACCCTGTGCCCAAAAGTGACTCCCATCACACTTTAATTTTTTGTTTTTTTTAAGAGCCAAAACAGGGGTTTTGTATATTTGTATTTTGTAGAAACATCGTGCAGCACCCGGCGTGGTCTGATTGGGGCAAGTTTGGGCAATGGACGAGTTTGACAGGCTGTTTGCCACTTGTCAAATTCTACATGATTAAATTTGTAGTGGTATGTGTACAGTGACCTCCATCTGTTTTAGGCTGGTTGTCATGGGGCAGTAAAGCCGTAAAGTTGTACCGCCCCTGGCCACCCATGAAAAAGAGGCATAAGATTTTGCATGATCTCTGTCGACATTGAGGAGATTTCCCCTGATTTTATGTAATAGTGACACCCTGTTGTCCAGTCAGTCCTTAACAACAACTAAAAATTTTTTTGGTGTCATTCTGTTGGCTTTGAACCCAGATTAATGCAGGCACCGTCAGATGGGAGGCCAATCAGCCCCAGCTAAAGGAACCCATAGCAATTTCTAGAGGAACCCTAGGGTTCCAAAAACCCTTAGTTGAGAATGGCAGAATTTAGAACCTCTGTCAGGTTTTGGATGTTGTTGATATCCCTGTTAGGGAGATCTTCTCTTACTTATTGTCAGGACAGGAAACTATTTCAAGTGGGACACAGGCAAAACCAAAAAACTGTAATGTCCCGTACACACGGTCAGATTTTCCAACGGAAAATGTGTGATAGGACCTTGTTGTCTGAAACTCTGACCGTGTGTAGGCTCCATCACACATTTTCCATTGGATTTTCCGACACACAAAGTTTGAGTGCAGGCTATACAATTTCCCGACAACAAAATCCGTTGTCGGAATTTCCGATCGTGTGTACACAAATCCAACGCACAAAGTGCCACGCATGCTCAGAATAAATAAAGAGATGAAAGCTATTGGCTACTGCCCCGTTTATAGTCCCGACGTACGTGTTTTACGTCACCTGGTTTAGAATGATCGGATTTTCCGACAACTTTGTGTGACCGTGTGTATGCAAGACAAGTTTGAGCCAACATCCGTCAGAAAAAATCCTAGGATTTTGTTGTCGGAATGTCCGATCAATGTCCTACCGTGTGTACGGGGCATTAGAATTATGCCTTCCTGTCTCGGTGTCCCTGCTACCCATGTTGCTTGCATGGACCTCACATCAAAGACCGTCAGGAATTTGAGAAAAATTACTCTTGCAGTGGGGCCCCCTACATTTTAAGGGTTAAATGCTTGTTACATCTAGGGGGTAGAGGAGCAGGCAATATTACAACATATTTATCTTATAACCCCACTCTGGCTGGCTCCAGCTCTGCCCCCTTTTTCCCAAAGCTCTGGTCCATGGGCAGTCCCTTGCTGTCATAACTTACAATGAAGGGCTATTAACCCTGCATTGTACATGGAGGAGGCAGGTGTGGGACCGTGGCAGGGAATGCCTTAGAGGGGAGGCTACAGGGAACCATTCTAACCACTGGAGGAACCCTGCTTGAGCAAGAAAAATGTTAAGAAATAAAACTTCCCCTACAACCCCCTGGACTTAAAGAGCATTTAACCCTTCACAGTGTGTGTGTGGTTGGTGGCTAACTTCAAGGTATTATTTTGGTTGTGCTATAATAGTGAGTAGTGAGTTGTGCTATAATAAGTTGGCTATAATAAGGCTTACCTATAGCTACTGTAAATATCTCATAAACATGCACCGTTTAGGAGATATTTACATTACATGAAGCCGATGATGTCATCGGCGCATGCGCTCTGAAGGAACGCCCATCCGTGCCTTTCCTTCAGATACGTGTGCCGTGAATGACAGCTCCCCCACGCATTCACAGGAGTGACATCATCGTGGCTTGGGCCTGTCACACAGCCCGTGGGACCTGGAAGGAAGACTGGATGAAGATGGACGCTGCCTCCAGCAATTACATTGCTTTGCTGGAGGGCTTCTTTTTCAGGTAAGTGTCACATAATGTGCTAGTATGCAATGCATACTAGCACATTATGCCTTTACCTTGCAGGTCTTAAAAAAAAAAATACCTTGCGGTTTACAACCGCTTTAAGAAAAAATAAGACAATTTTGAAATTAATGACACAACACGTCTCAAAAAAGTTGGGACGGGGCACAAAAAGTTGGCAAAGTAAGTGGTACTAACATGGAAGAGCTGGAAGAACATTTTTCAACTAATTACCGTATATACTCGAGTATAAGTCGAATTTTTCAGCCCTTTTTTTTGGGCTGAAAGTGTCCCTTCGACTTATACTCGAGTACCTGCCGTCTGTCTGCATGATCAGCGTGTCATGCAGGCAGACGGCGGCCGGCGTAGTGTTCGCCGGCTATTGCAGCTTTCAAAAGCCGCGCCTCCTGCTCATCTGTGATAGGCTGAACAGCTGTCAGTGTACAGCCTATCACGGACATTCTCTCATCCTCGTCCGTGGTATGAGAATGAGAGAATGTCCGTGATAGGCAGTCAGCGGTCAGCCTATCACAGACGAGGAGGAGGCGCGGCTTTTGAACTGTGGAATGGCCGCCGAACAGTATCATCACACGCCGGCCGCCGATTGAAGATGGAGATCGCCACAGAGAGGATGGAGATCGCCACAGGGAGGCTGCACAGGACACAGGTAGGACACATGCACACATACATGTACAGGACACAGGACATGTACAGGACACACACACACACACACATACACACACATGTACAGGACATGTACAGGACACACACACATGTACAGGACACACACACACATGTACAGGACACAGGACATGTACAGGACACACACACACACACACATGTACAGGACATGTACAGGACACACACACATGTACAGGACACACACACACACACACACATGTACAGGACACAGGACATGTACAGGACACACACACACACACACATGTACAGGACATGTACAGGACACACACACATGTACAGGACACACACACACACACACATGTACAGGACACAGGACATGTACAGGACACAGGACATGTACAGGACACACATGTACAGGACACACACACATGTACAGGACACATGCACAGGGTACATGTAGGCTGCACAGGACACAGGGAGGCATGCAGCTGCAGATGGGCATTATTGACCCTCTGCATTTTTCACCCTCGACTTATACTCGGGTCAATAAATTTTTCCCAGTTTTTTTGTGGTAAATTAGGGGCCTCGACTTATACTCGGGACGACTTATACTCGAGTATATACGGTAGGTTAATTGGCAACAGGTCAGTAACATGATTGGAAATAAAAAGTGCACCTTAGAGAGTCAGAGTGTCTCAGAAGTAAAGATGGGCAGAGGTTCACCAATCGGCGAAGAGCTGCATATAAAAATTTCAACAATATTGTTCCTCAATGTAAAATTGCAAAGACTACAGTTCATAATATCATCAAAAGATTCAGAGAATCTGGAGAAGTCTCTGTGCACAAGGGACAAGGTGAAAAGCAATATTGCAGGTGGGACTGCATGCAAAACCAAGCATGATTATGTGATGGACATCACTGCACGGGCTCAGGAATGCTTCCAAAAATCACTATCTGTGAAAAGAGTTCACCGTGCAATCCAAAAATGCAAGGTAAAGCTCTATCATGCAAAGAATAAGTCATGCCTGAACGTGATCCAGAAACGCTGTTGCAAAGTGGAAAACTGTTCTGTGGTCAGAATCAAAATTTCTCATGGTAATATGCACAATGACTGGTGCACTACGGGTACTTGGCATACAATATTCCTCAAAACCACCACTGGAGGCAATATGGGTGGAAGCTGCAGCTTGTGGTATCAGCAAAAGGAAATCCTTTTAACTGTTTCCTTTAATGTTGAAGTATGCTCTATTTTACTGTTGCCATTATTTTACTATTGGCATTCAGAGATACAGCCTTCCGCCCTACTTCCTAAGATCACGTCCTCTGTCACAAGCTCCTGAGTCACATGTATCAGTCATTGTGCACATTACCATGTTAGTGCAGTTTTATCTTTGCTTGATACTAAATTTGTGGATTTACAGAAAGCACTATGATGGTTTTAAAATCTTTTTATTTTTGAGTACCATCTTTGGAATTTGGTAGATTTTAATATATTGGTCCAAAGGAACTGTGAGGTGATCCCACATCTATTTTATACCAAGGAAAGATTTGTCCTTAAAAGGAGAGGTGCAATTTGACCTTTGGGTCAAGAAATAAGGTGAACTGCTAGTGGTTATGGTGTGTGAATCACGAGGTGGTATTTACAGAATACAATTGCAATGCATAGATTTGGAGCTTTGGACTGACATTAATGCACACGGCACTCTTGGTTTTGGGACCTTATTTATGTAATTTTTATGTTTAAGCAATGGCGACCCTAGGGGGGGCCAGAGGGGGCCCTGACCCCCCCCCCCCCCAACATTATGCTGTGCCCCACCATGTGCTCCCCCCCCCCCCCCCAATAAAAAAAATTTTTTTTTTTTTTTTTTTTTACAAAAAATCAATGTCTAAGAGGGAGAGAGTCCCCAGTCAGCTCCTGCAGGTGATTCCTCCCCCCTCCCTCTGCTTGCTGACACTGCATAATGCGAGCGCTCACACAACCACGGCCGCCCGATCTGCTCCTTCCCCTGCATCCTCATTGGCAGGGAGAAGAGGGAGTTGCAGCAAGGACTCCACCAGGACTCTCAGTTACTGAAAAAACAAACTGATTTCTCCCATCCTTAGGACAGGAGAACCAGCCTGTAAATTCCAAGAGATGCCAGACCAGCGCTGTCAATAGCAGGGGCAGGACAGCAAGAGGAGGCTCGGAAACCCCACAGTGGCAGAACACCAGGGCCCGGAGGCAAGACAACCTTTGCAACCCTGATAGTTCTCCCACTGCTTTGGATCCTTATATTTTCTTGGTATGCTGGTGACATATATCTCTTGTTTTCTGCCACCCTGGGGGGCCCCAATACAGTAGGAAGGGAGCTCACTGCAGAACTTGTGAAAGGGCTGTTGTGGGGTCGTAGTAAAGGGCCCCAGGATATATATATATATATATATATATATATATATATATATATATATATATATATATATATATATATGTATATATGTATATATATATATATATATATATATATATATGTATATATATATATATATATATATGTATATATATATATATATATATATACTGTGTTTAAGTGTATACTAGTGTATTGCTACCAGTGGCTAAGGAGCCACTGAATTCTGGGCCTATTTTCCCCTCACATCACCCACAACCAGGCAAAGGTATTCTCACATGCCTTCAGATGGCTCAATAAAAAGTCTTGGGGTTTTGGGTTTTAGGTGTTTATTTTAGAAATGATGAACTTGGATGGGGATGGGGGGTGCATGGGATACCCAGAACTGAAGAAAACTGTAGAACTTCAAACAAACAGTTGAGGACCTGCTCAGTCAATGGGTGCTTTTAATTCAAGATACAAATGGAGCTGCACAACTGTGGGAGTAGTAGTGCAGAAACAAAAAAGGACTAACAGTTGTGTTAAAAGCACAGCACCTGGCTGTACTGCATGGAACCTGGCTAATATAGTATCAAGGTTGTCTACAGCTAAGCCTAGCTGATACCTGAGCTGAGTGAGTTCCTGGAGCTCTCTTCTTCCTCCTACTCTCTTTCTCCCTCTATCTCCTTCTCCTCCTCTCTGCCCCATGGGCACAGTCCCCAGCAAAGGGGTCACCTCCAGACAACTGCTCCCAGACTGCCAGGCTTCTGAGTACTTATGGATTGCTTCCACACCTACTGGGACCACCTACCCAGGGATTGCCCCCACTCACTATGTTCTGGAAATCCCTAGTGGGTTTCAGAATACAGGGGGATGTAATAGTGCCACAGTCTCCTAAACAATTAGCCCCATTCCACTGTCTACAGAGGAGCTACCTACAGTTACCTAACAGCTAGCAAACTAGGGGGGCGCTACACTAGACTCAAAGATGTTTTATAGTTTTCATTGCAGCGCTGAATCATTTTGTTAAAATACTCAAAAATATCTTATTTTTTCTTAAAATCCTACATTTTTCTCAGTTTAAACATTCAATATGCTTTCTATTTTCTATTGTGAAAAAATATGGGTTTATGAGATTTGCAAATCATTGGGGCTGCAAGTATTTCTCGGTACTCCATCTCCCCTAGATGCAATAAGCATTCGATCCTTGCAATTGGGGGGCACTAAAGTTGAATTCCTTTTTAGACAGGTGCAATTCGGTTCGTAACGAAAAGATTTTCGTACAAATTTGTTAGTATTCATACATTCGGATCAATTCGAACATCCGAATAGCTGAAAGAACCAAAATACGAAAATTACGAAATTACGACTAAGCAAAATAACGAACACGCGAAAATACAAACTTACGAACGGACAAACTTACGAAAATACAAAACTCCGAAACAGTAAAAGAAAGAAAATGACATCTATAACGAATGATCTACATTTCATATTTTCAATCCTTTGTCTGTTCATAATTTCGTATGTTCATATTTTCATTTGTGTGTTCGTAATTTAGTTTCTTCGTCTGTTCGTAATTTTGTTTGTTCTCTAATTGTTCTTTTGAATGGACAGTGTAAGTGTATCTTAATATGTATGCTCGTAATTTCATGTTCTCCAATCGTTCTTTCGAATGGGCAGTGTATTAGTGAGTGATTCTCGCCTAGCAGTAAGAGGGGTTGCTGGTTCAAATCCCGACCATGACACTACCTGCCTGGAGTTTGCATGTTCTCCCTGTGTCTGCGTGGGTTTCTTCCGGGTACTCCGGTTTCCTCCCACACTCCAAAGACATGCTGGTAGGTTAATTGGATCCTGTCTAAATTGTCCCTAGTATGTATGAATGTGAGTTAGGGACCTTAGATTGTAAGCTCCTTGAGGGTGTAGGGACTGATGTGAATGTATAATGTATATGTAAAGCGCTGCGTAAATTGATGGCGCTATATAAGTACCTGAAATAAATAAATGTATCTTACTTAATATCTTTAGCCAATCAGCTTATCCCTTTTGTGTCTGAGTCACACTGCATTCCTGAATCTTTTTAGATTCAGTTGAGGAGGAGACTGAATCAGGTCTCGTGACTGAGGAAGTGGACTGGAGTAAGTACAGGACTTATTAGAAAAGCAAGCATAGGATTATTATTCTTTATTTCCTATGAAAGTACGAACCAACGAAAAAGGCAATCTCACAAAAGTAACAATTACGAAATTACGAGTGTACCGAAGAAATGAAAATGATTATCTAACAAAATTACGAATTTCGAATCAAAGAAAATTAGACTAATGGAATTGCGAATCATTTCGTATCAAAGAAAATATAACTGTTACAAAAATACGAACGAGTCCGAATATGAAACCTCGCGTCATACGAAATTACAAATCATTATGCCCCGTACACACGGTCGGACTTTCCGGCATACTTGGTCCGGCGGACCAGAGTGTGCCGGACAATCCGCCCGTGTGTAGGCTCCGGCGGACTTTTCCGGCGGACTTTTTCCCAAAAGCCCCCCGGACCTAGATTTGAAACAAGTTTTAAATCTTTCCGTCTGACTCAGTTTCGGGCGGAAAGTCCGCTCGTCTGTGTGCTGGTTCGACGGAAAGCCCGCTCGTGTGTATGCTGGTCCAACGGACCAGATACGACGCGAGGGCAGGGTATTGCATCTCGCGCTCGCTGCAATTGGAAAAACAAATTTTCCTATTGCGGCGAGCGCGGGGCATACCAGGCCCTTAGGTCTGGTATGGATTATAAAGGGAACCCCCTACACCGAAAAAACGGCGTGGGGTCCCCCCTAAAATCCATACCAGACCCCGATCCGAGCACGCAGCCTGGCCGGTCAGGAAAGGGGGTGGGGACGAGCGAGCGCCCCCCCTCCTGAACCCTACCAGGCCGCATGCCCTCAACATGGGGGGTGGGTGCTTTGGGGGAGGGGGGCGCCCTGCGGGGCCCCCCCACCCCAAAGCACCTTGTCCCCATGTTGATGAGGACAAGGGCCTCTTCCCGACAACCCTGGCCGTTGGTTGTCGGGGTCTGCGGGCGGGGGGCTTATCGGAATCCGGGAGCCCCCTTTAATAAGGGGGCCCCCAGATCCCGGGCCCCCCACCCTATGTAAATGAGTATGGGGTACATGGTACCCCTACCCATTCACCTAGGGAAAAAGTGTAAATAATAAAACACTACACAGGCTTTTAAAATATTTTATTAAACAGCTCCGGGGGGGGGGGGTCTTCTTCCGCATTCAGGGGGTCCCTCCGGTTCATCTTCTCCCGGCGTCCGGTTGGTTCTTCTCCGCTCTCTTCTCCCGGTGTTCCAGTTCTTCGGCCGGCTCCTCCGCTGTCTTCAGGTAGCTCTCTTGCCAGCAGAGGTCCGGACTTCTGGGCTTCTGGGCTTCTTGTCTTCTCTTCTCCAGATGTTGACACGACGCTCTCTCCGGCTGGACTGCTCTCTGAGGGCTGCGTTGTGACTTATATAGGCGGAGACCCTGCCCCTTTTGATGTCACAGTCCCTGGGCATGCTGGGACTGTGACATTTTAGGGGGCGTAGTTAACATCACCCAGTGATCACGCCCCCTAAAACGTCACAGTCCCAGCATGCCCAGAGACTGTGACATTAAAAGGGGGCGGGGTCTCCGCCTATATAAGTCACAAGGCAGCCCTCAGAGAGCAGTCCAGCCGGAGAGAGCCTGTGTAGTGTTTTTAAAAGCCTGTGTAGTGTTTTATTATTTACACTTTTTCCCTAGGTGAATGGGTTGGGGTACCATGTACCCCATACTCATTCACATAGGGTGGGGGGCCGGGATCTGGGGGCCCCCTTATTAAAGGGGGCTCCCGGATTCCGATAAGCCCCCCGCCCGCAGACCCCGACAACCAACGGCCAGGGTTGTCGGGAAAAGGCCCTTGTCCTCATCAACATGGGGACAAGGTGCTTTGGGGTGGGGGGGCCCCGCAGGGCGCCCCCCTCCCCCAAAGCACCCACCCCCCATGTTGAGGGCATGCGGCCTGGTACGGTTCAGGAGGGGGGGCGCTCGCTCATCCCCACCCCCTTTCCTGACCGGCCAGGCTGCGTGCTTGGATCGGGGTCTGGTATGGATTTTAGGGGGGACCCCACGCCGTTTTTTCGGCGTAGGGGGTTCCCTTTATAATCCATACCAGACCTAAGGGCCTGGTATGACCCGCGACGGGGCTCGCAAGGTGTCAATCTCGCCGATAAAAGCGGCAAGATTGACATCCTTTTCTAGTCCCGTCGCACCTGAGTCACGTTCAAAATGAACGGACTTGTCCGTGTGTGGGCAAGTCCGTTCATTCTGAAAGTCCGGCGAAAGTCCGTCGGAAAGACGGGCGGACTCAGCCCGCCGCAATAGTCCGGGCGTGTGTGGGCAAGTCCGTCCGTTTTAAAGTCCGGCGCACCTGGCGGACAAAGTCTGTCAAAAAGTGTGCCGGACCAAGTAGGACAGAAAGTCTTATGCCGCGTACACACGAGCAGACTTTACAGCGGACTTTGCCCGGCGGACTGGATTTCGTCGGACAATTCGATGTGTGTGGGCGCCAGCGGACTTTGTTTTCTCAAAAGTTGGACGGACTTAGATTTGAAACTTGTTTAAAATTTATCCATTGAAATCGAGTCCGGTCGAAAAGTCCGCCGTCTGTATGCTAGTTCGACGGACTAAAAAGCCACGCTAGGGCAGCTATTGGCTACTGGCTATGAACTTCCTTGTTTTAGTCCGGTCGTACGTCATCACGTACGAATTCGACGGACTTTGGTGGATTGTGTGTAGGCAAGTCCGTACATTCACAAAGTCCGTCGTAAAGTACGTCGAAAAATCCGCCGGGCAAAGTCCGCCGTAAAGTCCGTTCGTGTGTACGCGGCATTAGACTAACGGAATTACGAATCATTTCGTATCAACGAAAATATATCTGTTACGAAAATACGAACGAGTCCGAATATGAAAACTCGCGTCTTACGAAATTACGAATCGTTACTAATCAACGGAAACGTAAAGAAACGAAACAAAACAAATTTTTTTGTTGTGCACATGTCTATTCCTTTTTTTGTTGGAATTCAACTTTAAGTAAGAGAAAATCTCCCCAATGAGGCCAAAGATAAAAGTAAAAATCTGGCAGAAACTTGAACTCTTCCCCACTCTATCAAAAACATATAAAAATGTGTTTGGAGTTAGGCCTCATTCACAAGGGGCATACTACAGAGTATGTGCCCCCGTGTGGGGCTGTGTTTACCCACACAGGGATACAAAGCTGTCCGGTGTATCCTCATGCAGGCAGTCCTATTAATGTCAATTGGGACACAGCAACTACATGAACATAGCCACTAATCCCAATTTGACATCCCTTGCAGGGGTGTACACTGTAGTACTCCCCTTGTGAACAAAGCCCTTTGGATTAAACCCTTTCTATCCAGTCCCAACATCCCTGTAACAGGGTATTTACACTCAGGGGGCAGGAAGGACTGTCCCATCACGTGACCACTGTGATTGGCTGTCGCAGTGGTCACATGATCAGGAGCTGATCCCACTGGCTTCTGATCCTTATTAGAGACCGGTGGCTGTCTATGACTGATCACTGTGCTGGGAGCATGCATTGAGCACACTCTCAGCAAAGAAATCTCGGCTGCCCATGGACACATATGCCCACCCTCTTTGCTGCCACACATATGCATTATGTTTAAAGTGTTACTAAAGTAAAAAAAAAAATGTTTTTTTATTAAAATAACAAACGTGTTATACTTACCTGCTCTGTGCAGTGGTATTGCCCAGAGTGGCCCTGATCCTCCTCTTGTGGGGTCCCCGGTGGCGATTTTGTCTCCTCCTCTTCTTCTTGGGACTACCAAAGCCAGCCGCTGGCTATGGGGAGAGCGTAGTATGCACACTCCCGACCTGTGTGTCTATGGAGCCACGTTTCATAGACTTACACAGCAGGACTTAGGCACCCCCCACTTCCTCTTCACTGCATTCGATTGACAGCAGCAAGAGCCAATGGCTCCTGCTGCTGCTTGAATGCTGTGTAAAGTAGATGTAAGGGGAGAATAGATGCAGTCGTGCACAGCGCTGATCTCTTCTCCCCTCTCTTCTCCTTCATACAGGGGAAGGGAGGCACAGAGAAACTAAAACGTTTTTTACCTTAATGCAAACAATGCATTAAAGCGGTGTTCCACCCGCACATTTTTTTTTTTAAAGTCAGCAGCTACAAACACTGTAGCTGCTGACTTTTAATGAGGACACTTACCTGTCCAGGGAGCCTGCGACGCCGGCCCCCTGTCCATCAGATCCGGTGCAGGCACCGCCATTCTAACTAAGGGAAACCGGCAGTGGAGCCTTGCAGCTTCACTGCCCATTTCCTACTGCACAATGCACGAGTCATGCGGCGATTTGTGAATGGCCAGCTGTCTTCTGGGACACACACATAGATCCCAGAAGACAGCGGGGGGGGGGGGGGGTCGCTGCACAAAAAGGATATGATGTCCTGCAACGCGGACCTGATGCATTGGAAGTACACTATGTACTTCATAAAAAGGTATGTTAGAAGAAAAGAAAAACATTTAAATATCCAAAAACAAGGGGTGAAGAGGTGGTCTTTCGTTTAAAACCACCTCTCAAAAGTGGGTGGAACTCATGGGCGTCCGCAAATAGGGGCAAGGCAGGGCACTTGCCCCCCCCTGGAATCATCAGGTGTTGGCTTGCAGACTTATGCCGCGTACACACGGTCGTACTTTTCGTCTACAAAAGTCAGACAGCCTGTCCGACAGACTTCCGGCAGACTTTCGGCGGACTTGCGGCGGACTTGCGGCATACTTTCTAACGAACGGACTTGCCTACACACGATCACACAAAAGTCCGTCGAATTCTTACGTGATGACGTACACCGGACTAAAATAAGGAAGTTCCTAGCCAGTAGCCAATAGGTGCCCTAGCGTGGCTTTTTGTCCGTCGGACTAGCACACAGACGAGCGGATTTCGGGGTCCGTCGTAGTTACGAAGTAAAGATTTGAAGCATGTTTCAAATCTAAAGTACGTCGGATTTGAGGCTAAAAAAGTACGTTGAAAGTCCGGAGAAGCCCACACACGATCGGATTACCAGCCAGCTTTAGTCCGTCAGCGTCCGTTGGACTTTTGTAGACGAAAAGTACGACCGTGTGTACGCGGCATAAGTGTTGTGTTGAAATGTCCGCCGCGGACTTTTTTTTTTTTGAAACGTCTGTTTCTCTGCTGGCTGCTCTGAGCTCTCTGCTCTGTCCTGACACTGACCAGCAGGGCCGCCATCAGGGGGTACAGCCGATACACATGTACCGGGCCCGAGTGTCTGCAGGGGCCTGGGGCTCGGTGGCAACCAGGAAGTGTGCAGGAGAGGGGAGCCGAAGGATATATAGTGCAGGTCTGCAGGAGAGATGCGGCCGTAGGCTAAGCATAGTAAGCTGGCACGGCTGGGACTCGGGAAATGGTATGAGGGAGGGACTTAACAGACTTTCAGTTGCTCATTGGCTGAGGAGGCAGCAGGAGGCGGGCTGCTCCGCCTCCTGCTGCTTCCTTAGCCAATAGGTACACAGAGTGCACTGTCCATCACTGAAGAGCCTCGTGCTTCCTGTCTTGGTGGGAGGGACAGAATTCCTCTGTAAAGAAGCTGCTGCAGAGATCGAGGTAAGTGGAAAAAAAAAAAAAATAAGTGTTTTTTACTGAAGTTTTTAGAAGACATGTACAGTGCACAGCCAGCGCTCCCCTGTTAATATCAATCACTGTATTGCCAGCCCTATTGCTGTCCTTTTAGCAGAGTGAAGGTGAAAGTAACATTACACATGTGCAGCATAGGTGTCAGCTTATGTCACCATGTTAAAAGGACAGCACTATGGGTAGCATTACAGTAATTGTTATTAGTCCAGGTTCACTAAACTAGCCAATGCTCTGAAAAGCAATCCATGCGGATTGCTTTTCAGGCCCCTTTCACATTAGTGGTCCGATCGGGTCCTCCTGTCTGTTTTTTAGGCAACCTGATCGGACCGCCCATTGTTCTCTATGGATCGGCAGATTTAAATGGAAATGTGTCAGTTTACACCTGCCTGCCTCTGATCTTATCAGGCAGAAAGAAAAGATGGAAGGGCCTCCATTCCCCTCCATCTGGCCGGATCAGTGGACAGTTGGGTGTAAACGTACGGCATGAGCAGACACAGGTCTGTCAGTTACCCGCTCAGCTCAACAAGGGATCCATGGACAGATTCCCTGCTGAGAAAAACTGGATCGGCCCCTGTGAAGATTGCAGCTAGAGTGCAGATAAGGCCGGCCATAGATTGTTTGAATTCTGTTTAGCAGAGACTGGCTGAGATTCAAACTATGTATGGACAGGCTGAATGTACCCAAGTTAATCAATCAATCAACTTGAGTACGACCAGCCTGTCAGATTTTACATACAATTATCGCTAGCAGCTCTTGTAGTCACTAGCAATAATTACTGTGTTCTCCTGGCAGGGGCGGTTTTCCCACCTCCCACTGGGAGAATACAATGGCTCCACAGCAGGGGTTCCCCCAACAACACTGTCTGTGTTAATGGGGGAATCAAGCAATTTTTTTCCTGCAACCCGTGGGACAGAGATGGGGGGAAAAAAAAATCATAATTTGGCCAAAATGGGGAAAAAAGTGCTTGCTTTATATATACTTTAGTATGATACATAACTAGAACATCTAATATATATATATAAATAATCAATATAATTTGGACATTATAAGGCAACAATTGCAAGCTATTTACTCACAGTGAAATCCCCCCACTTCCTGTTCTGGTGACACTAAGACAGGAGGTGAGGGGGAATCTCATACAATGATATGACCCTATTAGATGTTCTAGTTATGTATAAAAAGTATATATAAAGAAAGCACTTTTTTTTCCATTTTGGCTAAATTATGGAAGAGTTAAAACCACATTCTTTTTTTTACCATCTGTGTCCCATTGTGAGGTCATGTAGGCGCTACAGTTAGTGAGAGAGAAATGCCCTTGGAGACAGTTGCCACCAGAACCGGAGTCCCAGGTGGAGAAGGGACAGGAGGAGGAGGATGTGGGATGAAGGAGAAGGGACTGGAGGAGGAGGACATGGGATAGAGGAGGATGTGGGATGAAGGAGAGGAGACTGGAGGAGGAGGAGGATGTGGGATGAAGGAGAAGGGACTGGAGGAGGAGGAGGATGTGGGATGAAGGAGAAGTGACTGGAGGAGGAGGAGGATGTGGGATGAAGGAGAAGTGACTGGAGGAGGAGGAGGATGTGGGATGAAGGAGAAGGGACTGGAGGAGGAGGAGGATGTGGTATGAAGGAGAAGGGATTGGAGGAGGATGCGGGATGAAGGAGAAGGGACTGGAGGTGGATGCGGGATGAAGGAGAAGGGACTGGAGGAGGATGCGGGATGAAGGAGCAGGGACTGGAGGAGGAGGATGCGGGATGAAGGAGAAGGGACTGGAGGAGGAGGAGGATGTGAGATGAAGGAGAAGGGACTGGAGGAGGAGGAGGATGCGGGATGAAGGAGAAGGGACTGGAGGAGGAGGAGGATGCAGGATGAAGGAACGGGACTGGCGGAGGAGGAGGATGCGGGATGAAGGAGAAGGGACTGGAGGAGGAGGATGCGGGATGAAGGAGAAGGGACTGGAGGAGAGGGATGCGGGATGAAGGAGAAGGGACTGGAGGAGGAGGATGCGGGATGAAGGAGAAGGGACTGGAGGAGGAGGAGGATGTGAGATGAAGGGACTGGAGGAGTAGGAGGATGTGGGATGAAGGAGAAGGGACTGGAGGAGGAGGAGGATGTGGGATGAAGGAGAAGGGACTGGAGGAGGAGGAGGATGTGAGATGAAGGAACTGGAGGAGTAGGAGGATGTGGGATGAAGGAGAAGGGACTGGAGGAGGAGGAGGATGTGGGATGAAGGAGAAGGGACTGGAGGAGGAGGAGGATGTGGGATGAAGGAGAAGGGACTGGAGGAGGAGGAGGAGGATGTGGGATGAAGGAGAAGGGACTGGAGGAGGAGGAGGATGTGGGATGAAGGAGAAGGGACTGGAGGAGGATGTGGGATGAAGGAGATGGGACTGGAGGAGGAGGAGGATGTGGGATGAAGGAGAAGGGACTGGAGGAGGATGTGGGATAAGGGAGATGGGACTGGAGGAGGAGGAGGATGTGGGATGAAGGAGAAGGGACTGGAGGAGGAGGAGGATGTGGGATGAAGGAGAAGGGACTGGAGGAGGAGGAGGAGGATGTGGGATGAAGGAGAAGGGACTGGAGGAGGAGGAGGATGTGGGATGAAGGAGAAGGGACTGGAGGAGGATGTGGGATGAAGGAGAAGGGACTGGAGGAGGATGTGGGATGAAGGAGATGGGACTGGAGGAGGAGGAGGATGTGGGATGAAGGAGAAGGGACTGGAGGAGGAGGAGGATGTGGGATGAAGGAGAAGGGACTGGAGGAGGAGGAGGAGGATGTGGGATGAAGGAGAAGGGACTGGAGGAGGAGGAGGAGGATGTGGGATGAAGGAGAAGGGACTGGAGGAGGAGGAGGAGGATGTGGGATGAAGGAGAAGGGACTGGAGGAGGAGGAGGATGTGGGATGAAGGAGAAGGGACTGGAGGAGGATGTGGGATGAAGGAGATGGGACTGGAGGAGGAGGAGAAGGACATGGGATCAGGGAGATGAGACTGAAAGAGGAGGCCATGGGATGGGACTTAGTGGGACTGCCAGTGGGCGGGCCCTGGGGAATGTTGATGGTCAGGTCTGGGGGTGGGGGGGGGGGCCCAGGCCTAAAACTGTGTAAGGGGCCCCAAATTGTCTGATGGCAGACCTGCTGTCCAGTGCCCTTGGCTCTGCAGCTCAGTCTTTCCGCCCTCCTCTTCAGTGATTGGCTGCCTGTGTAGTGTAGGTGTGTCTCATCATGTTGTGTAGATGGATCCGCCCACTCTAGTGTGAGCCACTGAGTGACATGCTGGCAGTCTGCCACTATGTAGATCTGGGCTGACACTGCCACCGCCCACTAAACTGCGAGCCGCCCAGTGATATGCTAATGCTACCTGTGCCTAGGCAACAAGAACAGCGAGGAACCACAGGTAACAGCAGTTAGTAGCAGCCAGGACTCCGTAGGTGGTGAGAGGAAGGATGATTGATGGGGAGCATGCAGGTGTAGGTGGGGGAGGTGTCACTTCTGCAGGCATAGCATGGAGTGATAAGTAATATGCTTTCGTCTACCTCCCTCTCTCTCAGTACTACTGCCTTCCTCTCTTTTATGCCTTCCCTCTTTCTCTCTACTCCTGCTCCCATCCCTTCTCACTACTTCTGCCTCTGTCTTTCACTTTCTTCCTCTGCCTCTTCTGCTGCCTTCTATCTGTACTACCTTCTCTCTCTATACTCCTGTTTTCTCCACTTCATTACTTCATTACTGAACTCCTTACTGTCTCCTTAGTTCCACTACTACCTCCATCTCTCACTGGTTCTGTTTCCACATATGTGGCAAATAGTAAACATTGAGAGCATGGGTGTCCATAAAATTATGCCCCCCCCCTGTAAAAAGTTCTGCGGACGCCCATGGTGGAACTCCACTTTAAAATTTAAAAAAAAGTTTAGGTTTAGTAACACTTTAACATAACATAAGAGAGAGAAAGGAAACAGATGTCCCTAGTTTTTTTTACCACATTTGGGCATGAAAATAAATGGTAATACACACTATGTTCTCCTACCATGCTTTAACGCATATATTATCGCACATCAGTATGAATGCGCACTGAATCTTTTGCAAATTCTTCTGAAAAATATGTCATTGTGCACAAAGAATGGATCCTCAGCTATATTTATATCACTGATTACCGATGTTCCCGTCATTTGGGAGTATTCAAAGCAAGAAATGTGACAGAAAGCTTTTAATGTCTGTCATCATGACTATACCCCTATTAAAACTATTACAAAACCCTAGCTAAGATTTACTGCAAAGAGATTTCATTCTTCAATAATACTATGGCTGTGACAAGGAAATGCCAAAACAGAAACACTGGTCATATTTTCCATGCTAAAACTGAAAATCTTGAGTACAGGAACAGGAAGTGAGGGAAAATCTCCCCATGGGGAACATAGATGACAATGTAAACCTAACAGGTGTTCAAAATCCTGCAATTACTGATCTATTTATGAAGAAGCATGACTGTCTTACATCCTTTTCCCTGCCTGGCTATCAAATGAGTCACTAAAATATTATGTAGGTTGGGAGTTCAAAGTCCACTGTCTGAGCCTTTATTACAGGTCAATGACATTCTACAATCAAAAAAAAAAAAAAAAAAAAGTCAGCAATGACTTGGCAGGTTTGAAGCAGAACTAAAGTCCCAAAGTAAAAAAAATGCTCAAATGAAGAGTTTTTAGGCAGTGGAGACATGCAAAGTTTCTTCTGCCAAAAAACTTCTTTCCCTTGCCCCTACATCTTTAGTGGCTGCCCAATGGCTGGGCCTGAAGACGCTGGACCCAGAGGAAGATCACCAGAAGGTATCACCGGTTGATGGACGCCACATTGCTGAAGAAAGGCTTATTAGGAGTAAGTGTGTCATATTGTGCAAGTCTGCCGTGGAAGCTTCACGGAGCACCAAAAGAATGCCCCACTGCCACTAATAAAGCCTGACTTCAGCCACAGGCCTGCATCTAGGTAATATTGCTCTTTCTGTAAGAACAGTGGTCTAACATGCTGCCTGCTATATCATACCGATAGCTCTGCAGTTACCAAAGTTCACACTTTTTGACAATTGCAGCTATTGGTCTGACTCTGCAGGGGTGAACCGGACTTCTGCAGCAAGACCGCTGCTTTCACAGAGAGAGTAGCAGCCCTTGGCTGCAGGCTAGTGCTGGGGACAGGCTGCATTATTGCCACTGAGGCCTTCTTACACTGATTGGACAGGTAAAACTTAAAAAAAAAAAACTGTCAATTTGGTGGACCCAGAAAAGATGGGTGCAAATTTATAAACTACTACAATTATACTTTAATCTGTTCAATTTAGAGGTCAAAGAGGAGAAACTTCCAAAATGGTTTGTTTAGACTGGAGGCCTTCTTTAAAGGGACTATGGAGGCTGCCATTGATGAACTCTCCGTTGCGGATGCTAGCTGCCTGGCTGTCATGTTGATGCCTTGGTTTCAATGCTGTCTGTATGGCTGACTTGCCTCAAGTATAGAAATAAGGTCTGACACTTTTCTGAAGGTCATTTAGGCTCCATGCACACTGGGCTTAAAAAAACACTAGTTCTTTTGACAGAATAAAACGCTCATATAGAGCATTATTGTACAGGCATTTAGGAACATTTAGCGTTTTTTTCTGCCAGAAAGCTCCTCTCAAAAACGCAAACCAGAAGGGTTTTTTTCTGCCTCTAAATGTTGAGCTTAAAATATGCCTCTAAATATCGTAATGTGCATTGACACTTTGGGGGTTATTTACTAAAGGCAACTCCACTTTGCACTGTAAGTGCAAGGGGACATGCAAGGAAAATACATTTTTTTGCTTGCACGTGATTGGATGATAAAATCAGCAGAGCTTCCCCTCATTTCAGATCTTCCCCTCAGATCTACAGAGACAGTACTTCCAAGTGCACTTCCAAGTGCACTTGCAGTACACTTGTAGTGCAAAGTGGATTTGCCTTTAGTAAATCAACCCCAGTGGATGTGCCCTTAGTAAATCAACCCCAGAGGATAACATTGAGCGGCTCCTACAGGCAAAACACAAAACTCCTGTAGAAGCAGTGTTTTTTAGCCCAGTGTGCATGGCTCCTAAAGTTTGCTTGTTCTGAGTCTGTTATTAAAAATACTTAAGCCTGGGTTCACACCTATGCGAATTAGATGCGGCTTACACCGCATCTAATTTGCAGGACATTTTAAAATACATTCATATAAATGCATCTGGTTCACATATGTGCGTTGCATTCGCACTGCGCATTGCACAAAAAACATGTGCGTTTTCTGGGCATTGCGGTGCGAATTACGAGCCCCTTATCTTCTATGGGATGCATTGCGTTCTGAACATGGATTTTCTCCTTCTCCTCAATACACCCCCCCCCCCTCCCTCCCCTCTCCCTGCTCACTGATCCTTTGCTAGAACGCAGTGATTCCTTTGAACAGGAGATTTTTATCTCCCCAGTGAAACCTGAGCTTCAATTCGCACCGCACATGTGTGAAACCGGGCTCAGTCAGACAAAGACGGTCAACTAGCAATTTCCGAAATAAACCAACAATGACAGCCCTCATACTTCCATTATAATAGAGTCATATTAAAGGGTTCCTGTTGCTAAAACATTATTTTAACAACAATCTTCCCATAGGGTTATATCTGCATTTAAAGCACAACTCCAGGAACAATTAAAAAATACCTTAGCAATGACAACCTACCCCCCAACCACACAACACACACTGCTAAAAATTACTAGATCAACAACGCATGATACATTAGTGTAAAGGTCAGGGGGAAGCATGCTCCTTACACTTGTGGTCACCTTACAGATAGCTAAAAATATCAATGGTGTCATTGGGAACTTATCTGAGAGGCAGAAATTGCTCATTGCTCAAGAAACCCCTAGCAACCTCTGGAGAAACCCTAGGGTTCCATGGAAACCTAGTTGAGAAACCCTCAACTAGGGCTGCATTACTTACTTGTGTCCCTGCTCCACGTGGTTTCAGTGTTGTCCTCTTCTCCTCAAAGCTTTGGTCTGTGGGTGGTCTCCCGGCGTCATCACATACAATGGAGTAGGGTTGCCACCTGTCCAGGATTCACCCGGACAGTTCGGGTTTGGAACCATGTGTCCGGGATTCAGACTGCCTGAAACCCGAACAAATTATTCAGACTGGACTATGGTTTCCCAGCAGGGTTTCTGGCTACAGTTGTCTAAGCTGAGAGTGTCTGTTACACTCTCTTTCATGCTGCCCAAACCCAGTACTAACAATTCCCCCACACACAGACAGACGGGAGAGGAGAGAGGGTTCGATCTGCACCCCTTCGTCCTGCCCCTACCCCTCTGTGTCTGCCCACACTCCAATCCCTGGGGATGTGCCTCAGAAAAGAAAAGTGGGGGCCAGAAATTTGAAGTCCAGCAGCCTCAGATACATCTTGATGAGAGGTACTGACTGCCAAGGGGTGAGTGAGCTCACCATCCATCCCTGTCTGTGACTGAAGTCTCCTCCCTTCTCTCTCTTGCCTCGGAGTGAGTACACTAAGGTAAATCAGGGTTCTCAGAGCACCCCTTACATCAGAGTTCCTCTTTACACCAGAGGCCACAGTGTTCTGAACCCTTACATCAGAGTTCTCAGTGTTCCCCCTCCTTAAATCAGGGTTTCCAGAGTTCTCCCTTACATCAGAGTCTGCGATTCCCCCCTTACAGTGAAAGGGAATTCTGCGAGTTCAGATTTAAAAGTGGAACTTTGTGGACTCTGATGTAAAGGGGGACTCTTGTTATTAACATCATATGATTAGAAATGTTATATGTATAGTTTATACAAAAAAAATAAAAATATTGCTGTGCGCTGCTAAAGTGTTCGGGTTTGACTTGAAGAAAAGGTGGCAACCCTACAAATGGAGGGCTATTAACCTTGTATTGTATGTGGTGGGGGCAAGCGTGTGACCACAGCCAATTACAGACTTTTGAAAAGAGGCTGCGGGGATCAGTTACACTGCTGGAGGGACTCTGCTTGAGTGAGAAATATTTAGGTTTTACAGCCTCTTCTACAACACCCTGGAGTTATTTGCCCCTCGCAGTGTGAGGATCCTCACTGCAAAGGTATATTTTATGTTGTGCCCAAAGTTGGGCTTTACCATATTTTATGCAAAACCTGCCATGTGTAGATATACAGAAGCCCTGAGACTGCTGCTGGACGTCACCATCTTGGACATAATGTTATCATAGCCAGCAGATTCAAGTGACACTCTTATCGAAGTCCACTTTGCTCCTCCCTGGATGCTACATAATCGTTTATGAAAAGGATTTTTCTGGGTGACAGGATCTCTTTAAGGAAGGTAATTTTTTATTCTGTGACATAATGCGAGAATGAATGCATTCGAAAATAGGTGACATCATATCTCTGCATCAGCTAATGAGGCAGCTAAATTTAAATGTGTTTGTTGGTGATTTCACAGTGCATTTAATGAGGCACTGTATCTGTCAGACGCGGCAGTTCATTAGTGTTTTATGGCTTCTCTGGATTATCTGTAACAAGTGTTCTATTATTTAGGGCGGTGATGTTTCCAGTTGTATAATTGTGGCCTTGTCCTGACTAAGTAAAACGTATTTTTACACAGACTGCCATAGAATTCACACCTTACATAATATATGTATTGTCTACCACTCTTTTGTATGAATACAGGTGATTTAACTCAATGAGTGATTGATTGGACTTTATGTAATTCATTTAAGGAAGTTTGCACATGGGCAAATGAATGTGGATCTACTGCTGTCTCTTAAAAAGCTTTTTTGGTCATATGTGTCTTCTGGGTCACAGGAATGCACTTACTTTTCACCCAAAATCAGCTCACAGTGGGCTTAAAGTGTTACTAAACCCACAACAGTAAAATCTGTCTGTATATGCAAAATAGCATGCTTGTTATACTCCCTGTGGAATCTGATTAATCCTCTGCATTGTGTAAAAAGGCTCTTTGATCCTGTATGCACATATCCTCCACCTCCTGCAGGGTCCAGATAAGACACACTGAGGGTAGTCCTGCTGCACATGCTCAGTTTGGTCTCTCTTGCTGGAGAGAACATTTCCTATTTCAGTTGAGCTTTTCAGGTCACATAATATTGACACACACATTTGGGCGTGTCTACCGATCCTAAATGACAGCCCAGTCCCTCCCTCCTCCTCCATGCCCAGTAAGTGGGTGGGATGTCATATCTTGATTGATGCTCTGCCTCCCATAACAGCATGAGGACACAGGCCGTAGTGGACTTAAAGAGACCTTTAAAAATACATTTATTTCCCAATTTTTTATTTATGTTTTCTTTTTTCATATTTCTGATCCTTCTTTCTGTCTTTCTGTGCCTTTCCTCCTTCTCCTCTGTCATCCTCCTCCTACCTGGCACCCCACTGCAACCTTCCTAACACACTACCCACTGTCATCCTCATCCTCCTCCCACCTGTACACAGCGCTCCTAAAATGCTCTGCCCATTGAAATGAATGGGCATCGCTTCCGAAGCTCCTGAAAAGCGGTTCGGAAGCGCCGCAACACGTGCACTTTTAACCCCTTCTTCGCGCCACTAGTGGGGGTTAAAAGCGTCCCACTAGCGGCCGAAAAGTGTAGCTTAAACAGCAGTAAAGCGCCGCTAAAACGCGTGGCGCTTTACCGCTAACACTTGGTGGCCCCAGTGTGAAAGTAGCCTAAAGGATTGAAATTTGGTTGGCCCCTGCTAAACCAGGCAAATTTCAATTAATCTAGGGCCAGCTATAGGCAGTGGGCTGATCACAAAAAATGAATGGATTCCCCAATCTACGCAAGCAAGATGGATGGGGGAATCCTTCCTGGTGTGCCTCTGTATTCTGACAGCAGGACCCCTCCGCTGTCAGAATACACTTATCAGTGGCTGCAGCCCATTAATCGAGACAAAATTCCCAACAAGCCCATTCATGATCAAATCTAGCAATTATCAGTTGTTTTTTGTTTTTGTTTTTTTTTGCTACTGTGTTGATCACAATTTTTAATTGATGTCGAGAGCAATCAAAATGGAACTTTTTCATTGTTTGCAAGCCTGTAATGTAATGTCTAGAGCAATTGGTCAAACTCTGAAACACTCACTTTTGATTTTTGTTTGCTTTTTCCAGTAATCTTTTGTCATTGAAAGTGATCTGATTCGGGCAAATCTACTATTCTTGTTGCACTGGAGGATTTTTTCAGCCATCCAACCAACTAAAACAATCAGATCTTATGGCTGTTTGCAGGAAAAATGCAATATGCTTATGGCCAGCAGAAGATGTTAGACCATGAAGCCTCCTCTTTGTGACAGAAAGTGACCATGAAGCAAAAAATGTCTCTTTAAGGAAAGTTTTGGTGGCACTTGGCCAACAATTATTCCGGTGGAAAGTATGCACAGCCTAATAGAAACATGGAAATATCAATTGGTGAGTGACATGAACAGCCAACACAAAGCTCTACTGCTAAATACATACACATAAAACCCTTTACAGGAATAACAATTGTTCTATACAGGAAGCGTACTATGGGACACCCTGATATATTAAAGTCTATGTCAAGCCATTTTTTTTCTTATGGACAGTTCTAGGATTAGAATTCCTGCATGTTTTTTACTTCTATCCAGCATTCACAGAGACATTTTCCCTCACTTCCTTCACTGTTGACAACCGTTTAGCAGACAGGTAGAGAGTAGAACTTTCCTAGAGCAACACAGACAGAAAAATGGGGATTTTAGCTTTCCCCTAATCTCTAGAAAATGAAAAATTCTGTCTGTGCTGCAGTTGGAGAGTTCTATAAAACTTCCTGTCAGGAAAAATGTTGTCAGTAGGACAGGAAATGAGGGAAAATCCCTCTAACGGAGCCTCGGAGAGCAGCATAACCCCCAACTGTACCTTATTCTGTGGGACTGTCCTGGGATTTCAACACAATCCCAGCATCCCGCAGTTCTTGGTTTTGTCCTGGAGCCAAGGGTTTGGGAGCTTGTTTCAGCACACAGCTCCAGCTCTATGCATGCTCTGTGTAGCATAATGATCCAGACACAGATGTCAGCTCAAGGTAAGTGTCTTTTAAAGATACCAATATTTACCCCTACCCCCACTGGACAGTATTGTTTTCTTGTTCCTCCTTCTGAGCACTATTGTTCTCCTCACCCCCTACTGACCACTATTGTTCCCCCCACCAGGCACTATTGTTCTCCCCACCAACCATTGAGCATCATTGTCTTTCCCGCCCCCTGATTATTGGCCTATTATTAATGTTCTCCTCTTCCCTCCACTTTTGTTTTCACCCAGTGGCGTCTCCAGCTTTCAAATTTAGGGGGGGCACATGGGGGGACAGGGACAAAAGTAGGGGGGCAACTATAAAATGCGCATATATATATATATATATATATATATATACACACTGGGGCCCTTTACTACGATCCCACAACGGCCCTTTCACATGTTCTGCAGTGAGCTCCCTTCCTACTGTATTGGGGCCCCCCAGGGTGGCAGAAAACAAGAGATATATATGTCACCAGCATACCAAGAAAATATAAGGATCCAAAGCAGTGGGAGAACTATCAGGGTTGCAAAGGTTGTCTTGCCTCCGGGCCCTGGTGTTCCACCACTGTGGGGTTCCCCAGCCTCCTCTTACTGTCCTGCCCCTGCTATTGACAGCGCTGGTCTGGCATCTCTTGGAATTTTCAGGCTGGTTGTCCTGTCCTAAGGATGGGAGAAATCAGTCTGTTTTTTCAGTAACTGAGAGTCCTGGTGGAGTCCTTCCTGCAACTCGCTCTTCTCCCTGCCAATGAGGATGCAGGTGAAGGAGCAGATCGGGCGGCCGTGGTTGTATGAGCGCTCGCATTATGCAGTGCCAGCAAGCAGAGGGAGGGGGGAGGAATCACCCGCAGGAGCTGACTGGGGACTCTCTCCCTCTTAGACATTGATTTTTTGTAAAAAAAAAAAAAAAAAAAAAAAATTTTTTTTGGGGGGGGCACAGCATAATGTTGGGGGGGTCAGGGCCCCCTCTGGCCCCCCCCTAGGGTCGCCATTGTTTTCACCACCTCCTGTTGGCCACCGTTGTTTTTTCCACTCCCTGTTGGGCACCAATGTTCTCCCTACCCACTGCTAGGCACTGCAATAGGAAAAGAAAATGCCGCTCCAGGTGAGTGATGGAACCAGGTAGGCTGGGGAATGGACTCCTCCCAGGGATGCTAGCCTAGGCTCGCCGGGCGTGCAATATGGATAAAAGGAATGGATGGCTGCACACCGAGGTAGTGATGAATCTCTTTATTGTAAAATGCGTAACATGAATAACACCAAAGGACAGGCAAACAGGTACAGGTAGACGTGTTTCACACAGCGACGCTGCGCTTATTCATTGCCCCTAATGAATAAGTGCAGCGTCGCTGTGTGAAACGCATCTACCTGTACCTGTTTGCCTGTCCTGTGGTGTTATTCATGTTACGGATTTTACAATAAAGAGATTCATCACTACCTCGGTGTGCAGCCATCCATTCCTTTTATCCACTGCTAGGCACTGTTGTTCTCCCCACTCTTTGTTGGGCACCATTGTCCTCCCCACCCCCTTTTGGTCACCATTGCCCTCCTGATCCTCTATTGAACAATGTTCTCCTCACCCTATGTTGGGTACCAGTGTTCTCCCCACCCCTTGCTGGTCACTGTTGTCCTTCCCACCCCTTTTGGGCACCATTGTCCTCCCCACCACCTGTTGGGAACCATTGTTCTCCTCACCCCATGTTGGGCACCATTGTTCTCCCCACTCCATGTTGGGCACCTTTGTTCTCCCCACCCACTGCTACACACTGTTGTCCTCCCCACCCCCTGTTGGGTATCATTGTTTGCCCCACCCCCTGCTTGGCACTGTGGTTCTCCCTATCCCCTGTTGGGAACCACTGTCCTCACCACCACCTGTTGGGCACTGTTGTTCTCTCTACCCTCTTTTGGGCACCAGTGTTCTCCCCTCCCCCCGTTGAACATGTTTGTTTTGCTCGCACCTCTCTCCCCTGCTGGACACCCTCTGCTAGGCACTATTTTTTTCTCCCTCTGATTCCAGGACTACTGACTCCAGGGCACCCCTCCCTCTGTTGCTTGTTGCTGTGTTAGCTCTCTGTGTATATTGTCTTTTTTTTGTTTGTTTTTTCTTTTTATCCTTTAGGCATATTTTTTTTTTTTCCAGAATCATGTTTATTGTCAGTAAAAGTCAAGTTATACAGAAGCATAACAAAATAAAGGTACATAAGATTGTTTTGGTGTATAATATGTGGTACAATGAACATCTATTCAGTACTATACAGCATGTTCAACTTTGCTATTAATAAACATAAGTATGATATAACCGTGAATAACTATACTCAAGTAGTAAACGTTGAAACAGGAATGTCTGTGCCTAGAGACGATTCAGTGAATATGTTTTATTTTGGGGACCCTGATAGGTCTTTGTATGTTTCGTGCGGTGACCCCGAGCTTTGTGTAATTAAATCAATCGGGGAGATTGTAAGTTGTCGTTTATCTCAGGTCGACACCTTATGAATGGTGTGGATACAGGTACATGGCCGTCAGGTGTGAGTGAAGATATTTGTGGGTTCGCTCAATCGTGCGTTCAATTGTTAATTATTAGTGTGGGGTCCTGGAGATATCTTTGTGTGTAGGAAAAAAGATTGTTTTACTATCTTTGTGTGTAGTGCTACTTTTTAGTGTAATTTGCCTCTGGGCGTGTTAACGTGTGATAGGATTGCGGTCACCGGACCACAAGCAATCCTATTCTTAGTTGGGTAGGGAGGATGGAATTTCCGTATCGGGAGGGGATGGGGTGATTAGGAGGTTAGAAATATTAGGTAGGAGAGGAAGGAGTAGAGCGGGTATGGGCTAATGATTATGACGTTGTTGTCTTCAAGAAGAGTCCGATGTAGGAAAAGGGGGGGCGAGGAGTAGGGTGGAATATAAGAGGGGGGGAGAGTAAAGGCGTAAGAAGGGTAAAAAAAGAAAAAGAGTATAGCGAGTCCTCCTCCAACAGAGTCCCAAATGATAGTATAAGATCTTAGGACAAGAGGTCCATATATTCGGCTGTCGTTTGGAAATGTTGCCAGCATGACCAAATAGTTCTGAATTTGGAGGATGTATCTTTGGCTTGGTGGATCAGTTCCTCCATTTCGGCTACTTTAGATATTCGTTTGAGCCAATCTGCTATAGTAGGGGGTTTAGAAGACTTCCAGAGAATCGGGATGCACATTTTTGCCGCATTTATCATATGTAGTGCAAGAGAGCGGTGATAGTCTTTTTTTGGGATAGAGGAGTGATGTAGCAACATTTGGGCAGGGGTGAATTCAATCTGATAGGTGGTAATATTAGTGGTAATACGTTGGACTTCTTTCCAGGAGGGTTGAATGAGTGGACATGACCACCATAAATGGACCATGGAACCTTCTGCCTCTGAACATCTCCAGCAGGTGGAAGGGATAGAAGGGGAAATTTTGTGGAGTTTAAGGGGGGTTTTGTACCATTTAGAAAAGATCTTGAATCCGTTTTCTTGTGCTGACACGTTAATTGAACCTTTGTGGATGTAGGAATATATGTTTTCCCATTCTTGGTCTGACAGATCTAATTCTAATTCTCTTTCCCAACCGCGAGTGGCTATATTGGATTTGGGACTGTGGTCCGAGAAAAGGAGAGCATAGATTTCTGAAATCACATGTCTCTGTGGTTCTGTCTTGGAGCACATAACTTCAAAAGGTGTGAGTTGCCTGGAGTAATCGGTATTCTTGTGGGGGTGGCTAAGAAAGTGCCGTATTTGATTATATGTCCAAGGTGGAAAGGGTCTTCCAGACATGTGTGTGGGTAAATTCGTAATAGCTAGGAAGGTTTTTCCGGAAAAGAAGTGTTTTGCGCGTATATCTTCTTGGGGCCAGTATCCCTTAAGGAATGTAGTGGACATACCCGGTGGGAAATCTGCGTTATTTCGGATTGGCGTTAAGGGGCTTGGGATGGAGGAAATGTGATGTTTTTGGCACATTGACTTAAATGAGTGAAGTGTGGAGGAGATCAAGGGATGTTGTGAGCACGCCATAGGAATCTGTCTTGAGGGAGTCCAAGGTAGTTGTTTAACTGGGATCGGTGAGAATTCATTTTCGATTTGCGTCCAGGCTTTAGTGTGGGAGTGGACATTCCAGTCAACTATTCTGGACAATTGGCATGCCTTGTGGTATTTGGCAATGTCTGGGAGAGCTATTCCTCCTTTTAATTTGGGTAGAGAAAGTCTTTTAAAACTAAGCCTAGGACAGTTTTTTCCCCATATAAATTCGCTGCACGCCCTGCGGTATGATGCAAAGAAGGCTTGCGGTAATCTTAAGGGGACTGTTTGCAAGACATATAGTATTCTTGGGAGAATGTTCATTTTAATTATCGACGCCCTCCCAAACCAGGAAAAGAGTCCCGTTGACCAGGACTTAAGGTCCTTTTGAATTTGTTGGAGGATTGGTATGTAGTTTTTGAGATAAAGGTCAGAAAGGTGGATCGGTATGCGGATCCCTAGGTATGTAATCGCATCTCAAGTCCACTTGAAGGGGAAGTTAGATTGACAGGATTCTAGGGTCTCTTTCTGTAGGGAAACGTTTAGGGCTTCGGATTTTGTGAAGTTGATTTGTAGGTTGGTTAGGAGGTTGAATGTATTAAGGTCCTTAAGTAGATTGGGAAGTGTAATGTTGGTTCAGTCAGGAACAAGAGAATGTCGTCTGCGAAAGCAGATAGCTTATATGTAGTCTCTGATATGGAGACTCCTTTGATGTCTGGATTAGATCGTAGACGTTGAAGGAGTGGTTCTAAGGTAAGGATGAATATTAACGGTGAAAGCGGGCATCCCTGACGTGTCCCATTTGACATGGAGAAGGCATTCGACAGGTGTCCATTAACACGGACCTGTGCGGTGGGGGATGCATAGAGGGCCATTATAAATTGTAACATACGGTCTTGTATACCGATTTTTTTAAGTACTTCCGACATATAGTCCCACGCCACCCTATCGAATGCCTTCTCCGCGTCAAGCGACAAGAAGAACCCTTGCTGTTGGTTTGAAGTTAACCATTTGTGTATATTGATCGCCTTGGTTGTGTTGTCTCTAGCCTCCCTGCCAGGTATAAAACCTACCTGGTCTAATGAGATGAGGTTAGGCAGGAGAGGCAAAAGACGATTAGCTAATATCTTGGCATATATTTTGAGATCAACATTCAGTAAGGATATAGGGCGGTAGTTCGACACCTTAGATGCATCTTTATTGGGCTTAGGTATTACAGTTATATGTGCTGTTAGTAGGTCTCTAGGTGGGGGATTGTCTGAGGACAGGGAGTTGAACGCATGCAGGAAATGTGGTTTGAGGGTTTCAGTGTAAGTTTTGTAATATCCGGTCGTTAGACCGTCTGGGCCGGGGCTCTTACCAGTCTTCAATTGTTTTAGAACCACGGCCATTTCAGCTGGGGATATGGGTTGTTCCAGATCGGTTGCTTCAGCAGTAGATATGTGCTTGGGACAATATTTCGTGAGAAAGTCATGGATGGCTTTTGTTCTGTGGTTGTCTACCCTCTGTGTGTTGGGGGTATGTAGGTTGTACAGCTGGGAGTAATAGTGTACAAATTGCCTGGCTATTTGGTCATTGGATACTATTAGTTTCCCAGTAGCGTCCATTATCGAGTGGATCGTTGTTTTTGATTTTTTGGCCCGAAGAGCTCTTGCCAAGATTTTGCCTGACTTATTGCCGTGCTCATAGAATATTTTTTGGGAGAGTATATAATTGCGTTTCGTTTGCTTGTTTAGGGCCTCTAAGAGGTCAGATCTAGCTTGGAGCAGTTCCGGGAGAGACGTCAATGCTTGGGAGGTTTTGTGTGCTCTTTCCAAGGATTGTATCCGGGAAGTCAGTGTATTTATGTGTTCCTGTCTTTCCTTCCTACGTTTGGCTGAGAGTGCGATTAGTTCTCCTCGAATGGTGCTTTTATGTGCTTCCCATCTCATCATAGGTGAGATATCAGGGGAGTCATTTTCCTTAAAGTAAAGCAAGAGGCGTTCTTGTATGGTTGCCATTGTTGCGGTATCCGTGAGAAGCGAGGGGTCCAGACGCCAAATTTGGGGTCGGGGATTAGTGTTTGAGAATACTAGCGTCATGGATATTGGGTGGTGATCCGAAAGATACATGGGATCAATGGTGGTTGTAATTAGCATCGGTAGGTCCCTTTGCGAAAGGAATAAATAGTCTAATCTAGAGTATCTGTTATGGGTGGTCGAATAAAATGTGAAATCTTTTTCGTTCGGGTGAAGTGTACGCCAGGAGTCGTGTAGTGATAGTTCTTTTAGTTGTGATTTAATTGCACGTAGCGCGCTATATGGTAGGTTTGAGGAGCCGGTCGAGGTATCATGTAAGGGATTCAGAGGAACGTTGAAGTCTCCTCCTAGTATAAGAAGGCCTTCTTGGAACAAAGTGAGTTTTTGAAAGGTGGACCTGAAAAAGGGCACTTGTTTCGTGTTAGGTGCATATATGTTGGCCAGGGTTATTCGTTTTCCGTGTAGTGTGCCTTTGACAAAAAGGTATTGTGCTTCTGTGTCTATGCAAGTTTCTGTAATGTGAAACAGGCAATTTTTAGCGAATAGGATGGAGACTCCTTTAGATTTTGTGGAGTTATTAGTTGCGTGGATGAAGGTTGGAAAGCGGTAGTTGGAGAGTTTGGGGGTGGAGCCTGTTCTAAAATGGGTCTCCTGGAGAAAGACAATGTCCGCTTTGTTTTTATGTAAGGAAAGTAGTAATTGAGAGCGTTTTTTGGGGATGTTAAGTCCCCGTATATTTAGGGATATTACTTTGATTGTTTTATTTTTGGCTGAAGGTGTTTGTGGCATATTGATGGAGTGGTCAGAATTTAGAGGTGCTGGTAAAGGAGGATGGGAGGGTTTCGTAGAGCTATGAGTCTCTGTCGGAGGAGGAGGAGGAAAGATTGAGAAAGGGGATTAGAATGAAATAGCAAAGAATCCGCGTCTTTTTGAGGGGGGTTTTAATGAAGCTTAGGGGTTTGAGAACGTGGATGGGGGTCTAAGAATACGATACTTTTGTATTTCAGTCTGATGCGTATATGGGTGGAAATGTTCGGGAGCTCGCATGCGTGTGTGGTCGTTTCCGGTGATTAGCGAGATCCTGCTCGCTTATCCGTAGAGAATATATACCTGTAATTAGGTATGACCGGAGTGAGTCAGCGGCGTGCAGTGAAATCTCGTATATAGATCAGCAGATGTGGGTGTGAGCGCCACTGAGGTGAGGAGCGGCTGAAATCGGTATGAAGAGGTGTGGTTCAAAGAGGAGTGCCTACCCGCTTGACAGGGAGGAGATGTGAGCTTATGGAGGAGGTTGAAATTTGTGATAAACTAGTGTTAAGGTAGATCCTGGGGATTGTATGAATAGGTGAGTGGAGTATTTAATATTGGGATCAGAGTTGATAGTGCTATTAGGGAGGAAAGTAAATTACATGTAGGGAAAAACCTGTAGTTCGGAGTAAGAGTGCATTCTGAGTGTTTATTCCCTATGCCCCTGGTTCGTGACACTCTATTCAGGATGCCTTCTAGGCAAGAGTTAAACTAATTATTGTCTTGTAGGCAATACATGGAGTTTGGTAACCATATGTATGAGAGAATCATAGACAATCCTTAAGAGTGACAAGTGATTAATAGACTTATGCTATACAAAACTCATAACAGTGGTATCCCATACACGTCATGCTGTCAACCTTGGTCTAACCTGTATGGACTGAAGTAGCTACTACCCTTTGTGCGGGGTGGTTAAGTCAGAGCCCTACGTCTTATCTTATCAAGGATTAGTATGATGTGAACGGTATCTGTGGCATGGTGCGTTGATGTGCCGAGCAATCAGTGGGTAGGTATGAAACTGAAGCTTGAGGCAAGTGGGAACAAGAGCCACACATCAAATGTGCCCGGGGCTACACATAGGGGGTTAGTATCGTCCGGAAGGTTTATAGGCTGGGTGGAGTCCAATATCCTACGTTACTGTGTGTATAGTAGGAGCTGGCAGATGTATCTGTCACCTATGTCTCAGGTCTACAGTGTGTGCGTCAAGGGAGATACTCTAATCTGGAGGAGTTGAACTGGAACCGTGTGACCAGTGCGCCTCTCAACCATCTATGGAGAGTGTTGTCTTGGGGTGAGCTTTTCCATTATAACAGGGCCTTGTTTACAATGTTATAATGAAACTGGGGGTGATCCAGATATCACAGAAGGATGTCGTCTCCTTAACAATTCAGTAGGGTATCGGAAAGTGCGGGTATTATGATGCACCTGGGGCAACTCCTATCGCATGTGAGCGTAGGATAAATTGGGTTAATGCCGGTCGATATAATATTGAGTTCATCGATTTTGAAGTTCGGCACTAGGACCCCAGCCATTAATTATGTACATTGAAATTTTCAGCATAGCATTATAGGTGGTGATGATCCGTAGGAGTCGAGTCCCCCTTACTTATAAGCAGTAAGTGGAGTAGCCGGGTTAGTGTCTAAAGTCAGCGGGTCAGTGCGATAAGCAGTTTCGTCAATAACGAGCTGTGTGTAGGGTAATAGCCGTGTGAAGTCGGATCAAGCCCACACCGCATTGCTCGGAGAAATTTGCTCGGAACATCGGTTGCGGATTGCACATTTGTAGTAGTATAGTGTGTAAGACCTTTTTATGCATTCTCACGGGTCATCACTCCTATCAACATTGTCTATTCATGTCAAGAGCAGAGATATTAATAGGTAAAGAAAAACAAAAGGAAATAAAAGTTTGGTAACAGCAAGAGAGCTATATCTTGTCATATAAATAAGAGTGCTTAACGGCCTCCCCCACCCTCAGTCTAAAGCGAGTGGGAGTAAGGTTTCAGTGCAGGAAAGGATACGTGGGCAGTGTGCTCAGGATTGTCAAAAATGACCAGAGCCTTGTGCGCTGAAATGTCATTTCTTGACAGAGTTTTTGGTTACCTCCTGTATTGAAGAAATTGTTGATCCGCAGCTCTTGTTCCCGCACGTCAACAGCGCTCAGTGTGGTTTCGTTCTCATCGTCTTTGTTGTGATGCCCGGAGCAGGATGGAAAAGGCCGGCTCAAGGGCCTAGGGCTGAGGGGTGACTTGAAGCTAGCAGATAGTGTTAACGAAGCATGACACAAACCAGGGAAAGACCAGAATACAACCTATTGAAACCTGTGAAACGAAGGGTAGTGGGAAAACAGATTCTCCGCGTGTTGCACGTTCTGGCGTCGCTGTTCAGAGGTCTCGGCGTGCTCTCCTGGTCTGCGGGGTGTCCAGCGGGCTGGAGCCTCTATCCGTGCCTGGCGCTTGGAGACGTAGTCTGGCTTCGGATGGGGATCGCTGCCTCCTGTAGCGATGCGGCTGAGTGTCCATTGGTTCGTTGTCAGGCGGGAGTTTTCTGGGAGCCGGAGGGCGGAATTCCGCATACCACTCGGGAGCCTCCGTGAAAGGAATGTCCAGGGTGTCGCAGAAATAGCGTAGATCTTCTGGCACTCTGAGTAGTGCGGTGCGACCCTGATAAGAGGCTGACAGGCAGAAGGGGAATTTCCACCTATATGGAATTTCCCTGGAACGTAGCACTTCCAACAGGGGGCGCAGTTCTCTCCGACGTTGCAATGTAATTGTAGAGAGGTCTTGAAAAAGGCGTATGTCCGCGCCATTGTGTGATAGCTTTGTAGCTATGCGGGCCTTACGCAGAAGTTCTTCTTTCAGTTGATAGTCTATAATATGCCTTTAGGCATATTTATTGTGTATACTGCAGACCATGTACCGCAGGGGTGCTCAACCAGTGGCCCGGGGGCCCTTGGATGTGGCCCGCGACCTCTTGCTCTGGGATGGCAGGTTGGCAAACCCAGATCACGAGTTGCCGACCCACCATAGCACTGAGCCATAGACTTCTATTATTACCTGCATGTTTGGTGTGCTTTCAGAAAGTGCACCACACCTGCAGGATATATTAGAAGTCTATGGCAAAGTGCAGATAACCCGCAGGGAAGCCACAGGTGCACTGCGCTGCACCTGCGGTGTGGGTAAACCGCAGTGCATCAGTGTAAAAGCAGCCTAAAGCCTCGTACACACGATCAGACTTTCCGACGGGAAATGTTTGATGTCAGGCTGTTGGCGGTAAATCCGACCGTGTGTATGCTCCATCGGACAATTGTTGTCAGACTTTCCGCCAACAAATGTTGGCTAGCAGGTTTTCAAATTTTCCACAGACTAATGTGTGTTTCCGAGCGTGTGTACACAAGTCCGTCAAGTCGGACAAAAATCCAAAGTACAAACAGGAAGAAGAAGTGGCCGGTCTTGTAAACTAGCGTTCGTAATGGAGAATTAACATTCGTGACGCGACATTTTTTTTATTGTGCATTAAAAAAATAAGACAAATAAAATTAGACATGCTATCTGCTATAACTTAACCAAAAAGTGCATTCTATGCCTCCAAAAATATAGAAAATATACCAAATAAAATCATTATTCAACCAAAAAAAAAAATGTCAAAGCAATAACTCCAAGGCCAATAATAACACGTTATCTCCTCCGATTCCGCAACATGTCTGGTTGACGAACGGCCGTTCAGAAACGAACTGAAAAGCACGAAATGAAAAGTGCAAACTGAAAAGCGCTAAATGAAAAACGCGAAAAGAAACGCACAAATCACTTATTTAAACTTAAATAAACTTATACTAACACAAAATTAGCAGAAGGAGCCCAAAGGATGGCACTAAAGAGCTGAAAAACCACGTAGTACGTCACTACGTTTGTAATTGTTGACCAACAACTGTGTGGCCGTGTGTATGCAAGACAAGTTTGGGCCAACACCCTTCGGACAAAATTCCACGATTTTATTGGCCAACAATCCGATCGTGTGTACGAGGCTTTAGTCCCCTTTCACACTTTCAGGCCAACTTGTGTCCGTTTACACCCGCCTACCTTCAATGTGATCCACAAAAAAAAAAAAGAGAGAGAAGGGGATCCGTCCCCACTGTCTGGGCGGATCGGAGGGCCTATAGAATAGAGTGAACTGTGTCCGTGTCCACTCTGCATATGCAGAGTGGACACAGAACTGTCATCCACTCATTGTGGCCCGCGACCGGTTACCGAGTCGCTTAAGTGGCCCACACTCTTCAAAAGGTTGGGCACCCCTAATGTACAGTGTATACAATAAATAGACTCTATTAAACTACTTGTCTACCAAGGTACATTTAAAATGCCCTGGTAGAAAAGGAGCTAAAACACATGCAACATTAAGCTTGGTATCATTTTGTTTGACTGCCTCCTGGATTCATATATTGTCCGGTACTATGAAAGGACTGCATTTTACTGTTTGGGCCAGTGTGAATAGTCTCATAGAAGACTCTAAGAGCAGCAGGAAACATAGACTCCTGCTGCTGTCAGTCAAACTCTTGAACTCCTGTGAGGAGGGAGCAAGGGCCATGGATTACCAGCACTGTGTGTGTCTATGGATGCACACAGTCCGGCTCAGAAACACATTAGCATGGGTGCCCCCTTAACACCTGGTTTCCTGAGATGGCACCCGGAAAAAGCAGCAGATAGCACCAGTGAGGGACTGCCAAAGAAGAGGTAAGGGACCGCTCTGTACAATATCATTGCACAAAACAGGTAAGTAATATGGGATTGTTCCCCCAAGGCGTTTTTAGCAGCAAATTAAGATGATCAGGAAGGGATAACTATTGATAAAAATTCTTTATTGTGCCAGGATAAATTTCAATAACTGTCACGTATGTAGTAGATGAGCCCGATATGCAAAGGAAGGCCTCTCTTACGTCTCTGACTCAAGGCCCCTGGTAGAGTGGACAGGAGGCGCGTGAGTGCAGAGTAGCACGAGTGCCTGGCAGGATCAACAGCTGAAAAGTAAGTCTGGAGTTCCGGGTGGCACTGTGGAAGGGGATCAGCAGGCTGGAGACAGCAGACTTGGCTGGAGACTGGAGCAGGCTCATGTCAGGGTGCCAGACACTGGATGATGAGGCAGGCAGGCAGAGAGGAGGTTCTAAGGGCTGGAACACAGGAAGGTCAGGTAAGCCGGGTCATACACAGACAGGTAGTACTGGAGCAGAGGCAGGGGCAGAGTCACTGAACAAGCCGGGTCGGTAACAGGCAGGCACAGAGGATTCAGTGGATACGACAGATGCAAGGTCGAGGTCAAGCAGGGGACAGATGCAGGCTGATAGCAAGGGTAGTCAAAGGCAAGCCAGGTAAACACAGGAATGAATGCAGATTAGCAGGTATCACTCAGGGAGCGCTGTAGATTAGACAGCAAAGCTTCAGTGTGTCAGCTGAGTTTAAATAGCCCACCTGGCGCCGGGATCGCGCTCCCATGCACGCTCGCGCATGCGCATAGGAACCCACAATCACGCACCAGCTTGCACAGAACTACTGTTCCTAGCAAGCCCTTCCTGACAATAACATGTATTGGTTAAAATATGAGCTCTGCTTATACAATACAAAACGCATTCCATAATATATAGCGATATTAACACAATGGAGCATTACAGAATGCCAGCCACATTGATACCCCAATGCGTTTCGAACCATACAGTTATGGTCTTCCTCAGGGTGATTTTTTACTCACTAAAAGATGGAATTTAGAACAAAAATCCTATAACCAGAAATTTAAAAGAAGTTGGAAAATCTAGAAAGTTCCATGATCCGTCCCCATCCTCCCAAAACGGAATCCAGCACAATAAGGCTTGCAAGAAGCCACTCTCTCGACACCTCCAGGGGAAAGGACAAACAGCTCCTTAACTAGTGAAGTGAATAGTATAAATTGGTATAGAACTGCAAAGTGCAATTAGGAAAGTAGGCAATTTACCACCAGTGTGTGTTGCCCATCTGTGTTAGTGGCATCCATGGAACCATCAAAACAGGTAAGTATAAAAAAAATATATTTTTGGATTTCCAGCCTACAAATAATGTAGCTGCTGACTTTTAATATAAGGACACTTACCTGTCCAGGGATTCCCGCAATGTTGGCCCCCGAAGTTCCATCGTCTCGGGAGCAGGCGCCAGCATTTCCTACTGAGCATGCGGGAGTCGAGCTGCGCTTTTTGAATGGTCCCGTCGTCTTCTGGGACACACACAGGTCCCAGAAGGCAGCGGGGGCAGGAGGCGGGGCCAATGCAAATCCGGAGATGACGTACCCTGCCGCGGGGGTGTAGGACGGAGGTCCTGATGGACAAACAAAAAAAAAAAGGTACAACCCCCCCCCCCAAAAAAATTATATCCAAATACGACAGGGGGGGGGGGGGGTAATGAGCTTTTGCTCGATTGAGCACCTAGTTTGATTTTAGCCTGGAACTCGGCTTTAACAAAAAAAATGAAAATGTCTTTAATATCACTTTGAATAAATTTGCACCTACCCCTACCTATATGTTCTGTATCTAGTCTTCTCTATTGTGGGTCTTCTCTGCTGTGGGTGATTCTCTATGCTGATGACAAGTTTCTAGTTTTAAATATGCTTGTGTTCACATAGCAGGAAACATCTGTATATTATATAAGCAGTAGCTAAAAATTCAACGTAATAAAATAACAAAGTTACAACATTGTATATGATACTACTAGCTCCATGTCTGCATAGTTTTCAAGACACAAACTATTCAACTGCTTTAACATGTAAAAATGTTATTCCATGTATTGGTAATAGGTTACTGCTACCAGAACAAACAGCTGAAGGCATTCATTGCACCCTTGTGGTATGTACAGTACCTCTACTGCCTGTGCAGTGCCCCAGAAAAGTCACCGTGCCAACCCTAGGGGCCCCATACTACACAGTCCTCAGTGTTCTGTGTCACAGGGAGCCCTTGTGCTGGACATTGAGCAAATGAAGCACAACATTCATGAGCTGGAAATGTTTGCAGATACCGCAATGCTGCTTTAATAAAGTTTCTGCTAAGTTCAGGAGAGCTTTATCATTCCTCCTTACAGAAGGTCATATATGTGTGTTTGTGGTGATGTCAGCGCGAAAATGTCAACAGTGTCACATATTTGAAGGTAATTTTGTCATCACTCAGATTGCAAGAGTGCTGTATGGCTTTTGTCACATGACTCGCTGAGGCCGATTGGTGAATAATGGAGCTAAAAGATGGAACTAAAACAAAAGAGGACATTGCCCATAGCGAAAAATTACTAAAAAAATGAATTCATTCTTCTTTCCCAGACAGTAGATCATTACAGGTATCCTGTGCTGAGAAAATAGGCCATCTGACATTCCTAAACCCTTCCTTTTAAAATGTTAGCTGCCGACCTGTTATTTGGATCCAAACTAAAAAGGGGGAGTTTGGGACTTTAAATGAGACATATGGGTCACATGTCTCCATCCCTAAATCTGCGTAAAGAAAGGGGGGGTTTTGGGACTTTAAATGAGGTGAGTACACATGGCTAGAAGATAAGTAGATATCAAAAACATGTTTTTATTGGTGAAACAAGGAACATGGCAAAATGACATGATACATGTAGCAATTCATAACATTGTCAATCACATATTACAAACCATATATAGAAACAAACAGTAGCAACCAGCCAAGCACTGTGTGGTATGGAACGAATCCCGGATGTAGTAAAAACACTTAAAATTACATGGTAGATGGAGAACTCAAGATAATGTATTGAGTAGGGGCATCTGCATGGGAACAAGTGCATCCAAATTATCCCGATGCGTTACGTGGATAATACCACTCTTCAGGGGCAGGTGCACGCAAATCTATAAAAAACAAAACATGAGTAGACCAGTATGATCCAATGTTGTACCCCTCAACGGGGAGGATATGTACAAAAAGAAAGGGAGAGAGTTACTCATTCCTATGAGTACTTAAATCGAAATAAGTCTGGAAAATGGAGGACAAGGAGTCAGAGGCTGCCCAAATTGTCTGTACCGGGAGCTGTGGATGGGACCCGCAGAAGAGGGACCGGGTGCATAAACATGATCCCCAAGAAAACGAAGGACAAAGACCCATATAGTGTTGTGAGTGGGCTTCATATCTAAAAATATATATTGGGTATACTGTAAACATACTCTATATTGTGGGAAGTTGCTAGATCCCAACACCAAGGTGCAGGTGAACAAGTGAGTGTAAAGGGAAATAGTGTGTGAGGAGGCAAGAGCAGATCAGAGATAAAAAAGAAAACCATGAAACAGGTATGGATAACAAAAATAATAGTGAGCCTCTGTGAGCATGAACAGGAAAAGAATAACCATGTAATTACCTGTTACTGATGTAGAAAAGTGTCAGGGCTGGGCTCAGCCCTTCCTTCTCTGAGCTGGCTGCTCAGCTGTCGGCTAATTGCCAGCTCCCATATCTCTCCACAGTTACTCAGCTGTTGATGATTCTGCTCGTCAGTCCTGCCTACTTAAGCCGTCCAGTCCAGAGGAGCTCTGCCTTCGCCTTGGTCACATCACAGAAACTCCTGCGATCCTGTTCAAGACTTGCTCTGCTAACATCCCTTCTGGCTCCAGATCCTGCTTGCTGTTCCACTACATTGATCCCTGACTTCTGGCTTGGCTGACTCTCCATTCCGGTTACTGAACTTTGGCTATGTTTTGACTACGTTTGTTCTTTTTACTTTTATTATTAAGCAAGTGTGATTTAACTGTACTTCTGTCTCGGCCTGATTTCATGGTTTCTGACAGTAGGCGAATGCCATGAATTCAGAATATGCAGTCAATCCACTTGTTTGTAATATCTTTTCCAGATTGGATGAACTGGATCACCGCATGGATCAGTTCGCCATGGCATTACAAACACTCCTGAGTCGCACGGCTCACCTGGAATCTCCCACTGTGGCGCCCCGATACAACCTATGTTGCAGGCCGACCCTGCTGCTGCTCCAGTCTCTGTGCAGGCACCCGCCTCGAGTATTACCTTTATAAGAGGTATGTCTGGTTCCGCTCCGCTTCCCCAGCGATTTGGGGGCGATCCAGTCCAATGCAGAGGTTTTCTCAACCAGGTTGAGTTATACTTTGAGATGCTGCCCCAGGTGTTTTCCACAGACAAAAGCAAAGTAGGTTTCATGATATCTTTGCTTTCTGAGAGAGCCTTGGCCTGGGCAAACCCTCTATGGGGGACGCAAAAACCTGTTGACTTGAGTTACCCTGAGTTTGTGGCTTCGTTTAAAAGGGTATTTGACATTCCCGCACGCTCCGCTTCCGCTGCCAAGTGCCTCATGTCCAACGAACAGAGTTTGAGAACTGTTGCCGACTACGCCATTGAATTCTGTACTCTGGCAGCAGAGGTTGCGTGGAACAATGAAGCCCTCGTGGCTGCTTTTTCTCATGGTCTCTCGTATACCATCAAGGATGAGATAGCAGCCGAGATATACCCCCTGAGCTGGAGAGCTTGATCACGTTTGCCATCCTCATTGACTCCAGACTCAGAGAGCTCTTGCGGAAGCCTCCTGTACGTTTGTCTCCAAGCTCTGCAGTGCCACCCGTGCCTCCCTCACCTCCCATGTCTCCTGGTACCAAGTCGGTCAGTGAAGGTGAACCCATGCATTTGGGTTTCACGCATGTCTCTGCGGATGAGAGAGCCTTTAGGAGGAGGGAGAGATTGTGCCTTTATTGTGGCCAGGCAGGTCACTTTTTGAAGTCCTGTCCTACCCCGTCCAGGGAATGCCCGAACCTTGAGGTCCTGTCATGGACAGACCTTAGGTGGCATTGTTTCATCCCAAGTTATCCAGAAGGATAAGCCCCTGGTTTTGGTCACCTTTTCTTGGGCAGAGTCGTCTGTCGAGATACAGGCTCTATCCGATTCTGGGGCTGCAGGCCTGTTCATTGATGCTGCCTTTGCACTTGATTCCGCTGCAGCTGCGTGACACTCCACTTGCCAATGAGGCTCTTGACGGGAGACCTCTACAGCCTGCCCATTTGACTCATGAGACGGTTCCATTGTCCATGGCCATAGGGGCTCTTCACCATGAGATAATCCAATTCCAAGTTATTTCCTCACCTAAGTTTCCGCTGGTTATTGGTTATCCTTGGTTACAGAGGCAAACCCCTCTTTTGATTGGCTCCGTGCTGAGGATCTCTCCTGGTCACCACAATGAGGTGAGACATGCTTCCAGAAGGTAGCCAAGGTCCTGTGCACCTCTTCACTCTCCTCCCTGCCGGAGGAGTACCGCGATTTTAGCGATGTCTTTGACGAAGGTCAATCCGGTAGTTTGCCTCCACACCGGCTGTATGATTGCGCAATTGACCTTCAACCTGGTGTCATTCCCCCTCGTGGCCGGGTTTACCCTTTGTCGGTCTTGGAGGATAAGGCCATGGAGGAGTATGTTGCAGACGCACTTTCTTGAGGTTTCATCCGCAAATCCTCCTCTCCTGCTGGTGCTAGTGGCAATGTTTTGATTACGTTTGTTCTTTTTACTTTTATTATTAAACAAGTGTGATTTAACTGTACTTCTGTCTCGGTCTGATTTCATGGTTTCTGACAAAAAGTGAATTCCAAGTAGTGTGCAGTGTGCACAAAAAGGTGCTGCCATGAGGACTGGCTAGCACAGAGTGAGGATGTTAAATACACCCCACAGGCTCCTTCCAACATCACACAGGTGCATCAAGAGAGGAAGAGAGGCATCCACGCCTGAGCAGCAACCGCCACCCATGGAGGCTGAAGAAGCCCTCCTCCATATGCTGACACCAGATGGAAAAATTCAAACACACAAGTGCCAGGAAGCCCTGGTGGGACATCAGGCGCATGGCGTGGAAGTGTGATGCCGATTTGAGGTAGAGACAAGCCCACCTGATCCCCCGCATCATCCAATGCAAAAATAGGGGGAGGGGGAAGCCGCTCACACCCCAAATCGCAGCTCCCGGACATAAGACAAATGAAGGAACAGCACATCAAAACCGGTCCCATAATTAACCAGAGAAAAAAGAGAAAAAACTGCGCTATGTGGTATTAGGGTGTGACAAAAAATTGGTGAGTACAGCAGCAATGCTAACAATGGAGCACCAATTGTTAATATAGATTAGAAAGAAAAAAGAATCGCGCTAAATATGTAAAGCATGTGACATAAATTAAACAGTGCCCCTGGAAGACGTGATGATGTCATGAAACTCGTAGGGCAGAGCTAGATGACGTGCTGACGTCACCTCCAATCTGTGCTCCAGCAGGGCGGGTTTGTCCGAGTCCACGCGGCCAACGGACCGGACTTAAGGCTCTTATTCTTTGGAAATTTTGTAAGTGTTCATTTTATGAGTTTTTTGAATAAAGCTTTTATGGTTTTACACTATGTGAGCTCCATTTTCGTTTTATGGTACGCCCCTTCTACGAGTCCATTGCCGAGCGGTGTGACAACCTCTAGTGGACGTTGATGCGGGTTCCCGTTGCCAGTGCCATTGTATATCTGCGAGCTATGATCCTCTGTAGTGGGGGATCGTGGCCTTTTGGTAAGGAGTGACCCCTTCTGTTCTTGGTGGTGGATTCCTTCCCGTTTTTCACAGATGAATATGTGTTAACCACTTGGACTTTTATTTACATTGGTGGTTTAGGGCCACCTCTTTTATGGGAGTTTAAAAATCTTTTTGGACTCTAAGTAGTTTTCACGGGAGATCTACTGTATTCACATTTATTTTGTCATCAATTTTTGTCACTGTTTAATTTATGTCACATGCATCACATATTTAGCGCGATTCTTTTTTCTTTCTAAACCATAATTAACCAGACCTACACACGTATGGAAATGCTGGTGCTAAATGGATGTAAAATGAATAAGTAGATAAGTCTGATAGGTCCAATGCGAGCAATTAAAATTTCTCCAATGGACAATTTTATGAATTGCTGCATGTATCAATTTTATGTCATTTTGCCATGTTCCTTGTTTCACCAATAAAAACATGTTGTTGATATACACTCATCTTCTAGCCATGTGTACTCACCTCATTTAACTGCTTCCCAACCAACCGCTGCAGTTATACTGCGGCAGGTTGGCTCCCCTGCGCGAGCCGTCGTAGCGGGGTCGGGATAGCAGGTTAGGATCCCTTCCCTTTCAGTTAGAATCACCTCCCAGGGAACACAGGTAACCCCTAGATCGCCCCCTAGTGTTAACCCCTTCACTGCCAGTGACATTTTTATAGTAATCAATGCATTTTTATAGCATTGATCGCCGTATTAATGCCCATGGTCCCAAAAATGTGTCAAAATTGTCCGATGTGTTCGCCATAATGTCACAGTCACAATAAAAATCGCAGATCGCCTCCATTACTAGTAAAAAAAAATAATAATAAAAATGCTATAAATGTATCCCCTATTTTGTAGACGCTATAACTTTTGCGCAAACCAACCAATGTACGCTTATTGCAATTTTTTTTACCAAATAATATTTAAAAGAATACATATCGGCCTAAACTGAGAAAAAATTGCTTTTTTAAAAAAAAACGGCCATATTTATTATAGCAAAAAGTACAAAATATTGTGTTTTTTTTCAAAATCGTCGCTCTTTTTTTGTTTATAGTGCAAAAAATAAAAACTGCAGAGGTGATCAAATACCACCAAAAAAAAAGCTCTATTTGTGGTAAAAAAAAAGGACGTCAATTTTTTTTGGGTGCAACGTTGCACGACCTCGCAATTGTCAGTTAAACCGACACAGTGCCGAATTGCAAAAAGTGCTCTGGTCAGGAAGGGGGTAAATTCTTCTGGGGCTGAAGTGGTTAAAGTCCCCAAAAAAAAAACCCTTTCTTTAGGCTATTTGGATCCAAAGTCTTTAATATTATTTGAGTCACTGACGGCAAGAAGTGTACAGATTTGGATTTTGGACTTTACTTGTTGCTTGCCTTTTCCAAGTCAGTATTTCAGGAAGCACTGAGGCCAGAGACAGCCAGGCAAATAGCATTTTCAGAATAAGATCAACAATAGTAGCCTCCATATTTCTCTCAGAAAAAACAGGAGGGAGGGGCAATGAATTTCCCCGGGGACTTTTAAGGTGCTGTCAAAAACTATAATCAAAAAGTTCAAAAAATCTGTACACTCATGTTAAGTAAAATTATTATTTATTAAATCAAGATTAAAATATCTGTGCCTCACATAAAGAATGAGACACAATTATAAAACACTTTGACATAGACAATTTTACCCAAAATACATTCACATTGAGCAATGCACCATAAAGCAACTACTTAGAGAAGCCATTACAATCTGCCGCTCGACATGTTTCGCTCTAAAACGAGCTTCTTCAGGAGTTTGTAGGCAATGATTGTGGTGGGCTCAGGCTGTAGTGCATCAATGTGGAATAGGTACTTCCACAAAATTAAATCAAACCGGTACGCTCTCATACAAAAAGGGACAGCGCTGCCATGCTGTGACCACAGAGGAATACAAAGTTTCAAAACGGCCCTTTAGTAGAACCAATCATGGATCCATGCCTTATAACCAGAAGGTCTCTCAGCAGATGCATATAGAGTAAGTAGGGATAACACCATGATCTGATAAACTAATCAGTGGTGATCACACGATGTGGTAATATGGAGGGAACCATCAGCATAACCACTGCTTTTTGAAAATTGATAATCCGGCGAATAAGGCTTGAGGGAGCTTCATGCTGCCTCTGTGGAGCGACACCGGTGGCAGCGTGAAGCTCCCTCAAGCCTTATTCGCCGGATTATCGATTTTCAAAAAGCAGTGGTTATGCTGATGGTTCCCTCCATATTACCACATCGTGTGATCACCACTGATTAGTTTATCAGATCATGGTGTTATCCCTACTTACTCTATATGCATCTGCTGAGAGACCTTCTGGTTATAAGGCATGGATCCATGATTGGTTCTACTAAAGGGCCGTTTTGAAACTTTGTATTCCTCTGTGGTCACAGCATGGCAGCGCTGTCCCTTTTTGTATGAGAGCGTACCGGTTTGATTTAATTTTGTGGAAGTACCTATTCCACATTGATGCACTACAGCCTGAGCCCACCACAATCATTGCCTACAAACTCCTGAAGAAGCTCGTTTTAGAGCGAAACATGTCGAGCGGCAGATTGTAATGGCTTCTCTAAGTAGTTGCTTTATGGTGCATTGCTCAATGTGAATGTATTTTGGGTAAAATTGTCTATGTCAAAGTGTTTTATAATTGTGTCTCATTCTTTATGTGAGGCACAGATATTTTAATCTTGATTTAATAAATAATAATTTTACTTAACATGAGTGTACAGATTTTTTGAACTTTTTGATTATAGTTTTTGACAGCACCTTAAAAGTCCCCGGGGAAATTCATTGCCCCTCCCTCCTGTTTTTTCTAGTTTTCAATTATGGGATGTGGTGCTTTCAGTTGACTATCTTTGTCCTTCCTAAATTCCATATTTCTCTCAGTACAGGGCTACTCTAAAGTAAACCTGTAGTTGGTACTTTTTAATAAATTCACTTTACAGAAGGGATTGTAGGCTACCTGTACTCACTTCACGTATGCTCCCCAGCTACCTGGTCTGTTACAAGAGAGTCCAAGAAATACCCAGTACTTCCGGGTATGGGGTTAACGCTCCAATCTGCAGCTGGGCTGTCTGTATGATCCACTTATTTATGAATAAGGTCTTTTGTTGCAGCCTTCATTCATAAATTAGTCTTATATATTTGTATTATTTATTTCATATATACAATAATATGCGCCCCATTAGGTAACTCAAATCTGATTTTATTAGGGCTTACATTCCCTTAGCTTTCTTTATGCTATTTTTTTCACTCTAACCTTTTAAAACGTTTGCAGTGGTGCTAACCCTAGGGTGTCATGCAAGCACCATCTATCTCAGTTTGAGAAAAAGTGGCACACTTTGTTACTATTGCCTTGGGTTGCCAGATGACATTGTGGCAGCATTGTTGGACATCTAAATGAGCCTTGGATGTTGCCACCTTGTGGGGAGGTAGAAAGGTGTATACAGCCTGGTAAAAGCTTTGACCTATTCAGATAGTCGAAACTTAGACTGACCATACACTATAAACACAAAGAAATAGGCATAATGAATAGCACATCTAGACCATGAAAGGTCTATTGAGATGGATTAGTGGTAACACCCCTATAGAGTCTCATTAACTGTAATATAATTATGGCAAAACCAGTCCAATAAGCCATTCACCAGGCCAAGCTAATTCTTGGAGCAGAAGCTGGCTCTAATGAAAAGGAAGACAAAGAAAAACAGGAGAAGCGCCTCTAAGTGTAGATTTTAGAACCATTTTATTTACTCACAAAGTAAGCCACTCACATTGTGGAAAAAAACAAGAAGGCTCATTAAATAAAGACTCTGGGCAAGATCACCAAACTCTCAGCAGAGAAGCACCATATGGTCTAGATTATGCAACTGTCAGGGATGAGGAAGCCGGCCGAGATCATCCACCATTCGGAATGAGGGCTGGAACACACCATGGACCGCAGCGCAGGCGTGATGACCACTGTTCTCCTCCTCTTCTCCCGGCTGTCAGCGGGGGGATCTCGGCCCCTCATCTGCAGTGCTCGGAGCAGGGAAGAGAGCTCTGGCGGGTCACGTAAGTGCCCAGCGGCGCTGTAACAAAGGTATTTGGAACAATAATGTTACAGAAACACACACATTGTACATTATATTATACTGTAACAGAGTCGATTATAGGATTTTACAACCACTTTAACTCATAATGCTAAATGCTAATGATTCCTGAGCTGACAGGCAGGGAGAGAGGGGCGAAGAGAAGACAGGGGGCACAGGAACTGGCAAATACACATTACATGATAAGCCCTACTGTGTCTTTTTTTGCTAAAATTGATATAAGACCCGGTCTTATTTTCGGTGAAACATGGTATTAAAAAAAGGGGCTAAAATCCTTAGAGGCAATAAAACTGTTGACAGAATAAAAATGATAGTAAAAAAAAATGAAAATAAATAATAAATAAATGCAGATACAAATATAACACGTTGCCAAACACTTTACACTCATACACTATACATTCTGATTGTACAACCTCCTTTAAATCTACCATCAACTATGTAATGCAGGGCCTGCCTGACTGAATACTACCTGCATGAAAAGTTTAGGTTTTTCCCCATATTACATATTTTTTATAAACCAAAAGGTGATTGTACAGACTGTACAGCTACAGGTATCTGCTCACAGCTGTCAAACCCAGCCAGCAGTAGAAATCACTAAATTCCTGCTGCTGGGATTCGCACTAGGGCTATACGTCCATTAGGATGCAACTTCAGACGGACATGATTTGTTAAAATAATATAGAAGAACCGCGCTAAAGGATTGAATTATTATACTACAGAAAGTATAACAAACAATATCAAATATTGAAAATACAAAATTAAATTAAATACATGTATTCATGCCATAGCCTTACTGGATATAGAAAAGGCCTTTGACACAGTTGAATGGCCCTTCTTATGGGAGACACTGCGTAGAATGGGCTTCCCACTAAAATTTATTTCATGGTTACAAATCATATACAAATGTCCCACTTCATCAATACGCTTGGGTTCTAGGTTGTCATCTCCCTTTAAGTTGTCCAGAGGCACTAGGCAGGGCTGCCCTCTCTCTCCGGCCCTATTCGCTATCGCTATTGAACCAATCGCAGAGGCCCTACGCACTTCGCCCCATATTAAGGGGCTCCGTATTGGCCTGCTGGAGGAGAGGGTAGCCCTGTACGCAGATGACATGGTCCTTTTTCTAGGTGATGCCGGCCCTTCATTACAGGGTGCTTTGTCAGTCCTAAACACGTTCTCGGAAGTTACAGGCCTCCGGGTCAACTGGTCCAAATCGACTTTATTCCCAATAGATCAGGCAGCTAAAACCACTTCCCCCCCTGACACCCCGTTACAATGGGTTGATACGTTCAAATACCTGGGAGTACAGGTCTCTGCCCAGGCCCAGGACTTCCTCAAACAAAACCTTGACCCTGTGGTGGTAGACATGAAAGTTAAACTTAAAGCATGGAGTAATCTGCCCCTATCAGTCTGGGGTAGAGTCAATCTCCTCAAGATGAAAATCATTCCCAAATTTACTTACCTTTTCCGCCACTCTCCGCAGTGGATTCCCAAATCATTTTTCACCAAACTGAACCAAAAATTCTCAGATTTTTTGTGGGGCCCCGCCCCGCCTAGATACAAACTGTCAACCTTAATGAGGCCAACGTCTCAGGGTGGCATGGCATTCCCAGACTGCCACAAATATTTTCTCGCCACCCAGCTAGTAACAGTGGTATGGTGGTTAAACCCTGATAAAACTAACGCAGCATCAACATTGGAAGCTACGGTAGTAGGCTCTTGGGAAACCCTCCAATTTCTGATATACAGAGGCCCACGCGCCACACACCCTCTAACCCCCTCCATGCTTACTACCCTGCGAGCTTGGCGCATGGGTCTAATTATAGGTAAACACAAACAATCAGAAATATCTCCTAATGCCCCTTTATGGCTAAACCCATATCTGTCACAATTTAACAAACTCACAGACCCACGGGCATGGACCAAATATGGAATTAAATTGGTCTCACAAATTGTATCACAGTCTTCTCTGCTCACATTCCCCCAGCTCTCCTCACTATATAATTTACCGAAACACTATCAGTTCCGTTATTTCCAACTAGCACATGCATTCTCGGCCCAATTCCCACACTCTTCTTGTATCCTGATCCAATCCGAGCTGGAGAAGATGCTTAGGTCGGGTTGCGCTGAGAAACCTACCTCACGCATTTACGCACATCTGATCTTTGTATCTTTACCACCCCTGGACAAACTCTGGTCCCGTTGGCAGCGTGACATCCCGGTGCTAGACAATGATGACTGGGATGACGTCTGGGATTTCCCTTTCAGATCACTGGTTTCCATGCGAGACAAATTAGTACAATTCAAAATTGTACATCGGGCGTACTTTACCCCACACAGGCTACATATGATGAACCCTAACATTACCTCTGATTGTTGGAGATGTGGAATCTCACCAGGAGACTTCTCACACATCTTCTGGCACTGCCCGGGGGCTCAGCAGTACTGGAAAGAGGTGCTTAGTGTAACGAATAAGGTCGCCTCCACTAACTTACCAATGTCAATGGAAATATGTATACTAGGATTATTAGAAAATGTTGTCCCACAAATAGCCAAACGCACTATGATTGGGCTTTTGTTATTCTATGCTAGAAAAAATATTGCAATGCAGTGGAAAAAATCTAACCCCCCTTCCGGTAAACAGTGGAAGGACCTGGTCAACAGTAGCCTTCCACTGTACAAAGACACATATGCAAATAGAGGTTGCCCCTTGAAATTTGACAAGGTCTGGAGTAAATGGTTGAAAACAATGCAAATTGCACAGTGATACATTGCTCGAACAGGACCCAGGTTTTGCTGAATAAATAAAGATGCTTCTAATGTAGTCTTCACAATGACTATTTTAGGCCCCTAGCACCTATTGGACTCAAATGTATAACACTCCCGGAGGAGGACTGATTAATGAATGTTAACATGTGATATGTCTGGGAAATCTCACTGATAGCCACATTTATAATACTGTCGTGGTATAGATGACCTGTATGCAACCAAGTGTTTATGTACTGTTTGTTTAAAAATTGCAATAAAAAGAAATTTAAAAAAAAAAAAAAATACATGTATTCATAAAAAATCAATTATGGTGACATAAAATATAAAATTAAAATGACATTGAACAGAAAAAAAAGTCCCAAAACCAAATCGGTATCCAATGGTGAATAACCAAAATCAATTGTGGTGACATAAATTATGAAAGTAGATGACAATGAACGGAGAAAAAAGTCCCAAAACCAAATCAATGTCCAATGGTGAAAATTTCATCGAATGGCACCCAGTGAAGAATCCACCACCTATAAAAATACACGCTTACCAAAGGCAAGCTATAAGACAGCTTGTATATGGATATCCACTCAATGGAGACAACCCATTCGACCTCCTCAAAAGGGAAAAACAGGCAGGAACGCTCCGTCCAGCGGATCAAAACACTCAGCAAGGGGGACCAACTGCAATCAACAGTTGGCCTGGAGCCGACCAAAACAGAACCTGATTTGTTATGGTGCGCATCCTTTTTTTCCCTTTTCTCTACCTCTGTAAACAGTGAATGATATTTTTTATAGCTAGATGTCCTGTCAGATAACGAAAGAACAGCACTTACATACAGTATACACGTAGTTCAGAATTGTTAATAGTCTATGGTCTGGTGTAAGGTTTATAGAGATCATTTATACCAGCCAAGTTGGGTTGCGTTGGGACCTGTTGCACATCAATGCATGGTGTTGGCTTGCGCTGAAAACAATAGGACATGTTATTTTTTCATGCAACGGGTTCTGATGCGGTATGACACACCATAATGGGCTGTAGTGCATAGAATAGATTGGGGGTAGGGGGTAATCAGCTTAGAGATAATTTTCTAAGGGGATAAAAAAAAATCAGAAATGCTAATGGTCTCTTGTCTGGTGTAAGGTTTATTGAGTCCATTGAAAGCAGCCCAGTCTCAACACAAAAGCAAGGTAATTTGTTCTAAAGCCGCGTACACACGAGCAGAATGTCCGACAGAAAAAGTCAGAAGCTTTTCATCGTCTATTCCAATGGTGTGTATGCCTCATCAGACTTTCTTTCTGAAAATTCTGATGGACCTAGAAATGGAACATGTTCTAATTATTTCCGACGGAACCAATTCCTATCGGAAAAACCGATCGTCTGTATGCTGTTCCGACGGACCAAAAACTACACTTGCTCTAAAGCAAGTACGAGATGGAAGCTATTGGCTACTGGCTATTGAACTTCCTTTTTCTAGCCCCGTTGTACGTGTTGTACGTCACCGCGTTCTGGACGGTCGGAATTTGGTGTGTCCGTATGTATGCAAGACAGCTTGAGCGGAATTCCGTCGGAGTTCTGTCGGAGAAACCTTCAGAGTTTATTCCAACGGCAAAACCGGTCGTGTGTACAGGGCATAAGGCTTCATTTTACACCAAGGCATTTCATCGTCTATTCCAATGGTGTGTATGCCTCATCAGACTTTCTTTCTGAAAATTCTGATGGACCTAGAAATGGAACATGTTCTAATTATTTCCGACGGAACCAATTCCTATCGGAAAAACCGATCGTCTGTATGCTGTTCCGACGGACCAAAAACTACACTTGCTCTAAAGCAAGTACGAGATGGAAGCTATTGGCTACTGGCTATTGAACTTCCTTTTTCTAGTCCCGTTGTACGTGTTGTACGTCACCGCGTTCTGGACGGTCGGAATTTGGTGTGTCCGTATGTATGCAAGACAGCTTGAGCGGAATTCCGTCGGAGTTCTGTCGGAGAAACCTTCAGAGTTTATTCCAACTGCAAAACCGGTCGTGTGTACAGGGCATAAGGCTTCATTTTACACCAAGGCACTGTGCTGGTTTGCTCTGAAAACAATAGACATGTTGTTTTTTTTTTGTGTAGCGGTTGACTATTGTAGGCATCTGTAGAAAAATGAGAGAAACATAAATGTTGCTATTGCTGACCTCTCCTTACAGTGCCTTGAAAAAGTATCCATACCTCTTGAAATGTGAAATTTTATACATTTTGTCATGTTACAACCCAAAACGTAAATGTATTTTATTGGGATTTGATGTGATAGACCAGTGATGGCGAACCTTGGCACCCCAGATGTTGTGGAACTACATTCCCCATGATGCTCCGCTACACTGCAGAGTGCACGAGCATCATGGGATATGTAGTTCCAAAACATCTGGGGTGCCAAGGTTCGCCATCACTGTGATAGACCAACACAAAATGGCACATAATTGTAAAGTGGAAGGAAAATGATAAATGGTTTTTAACATTTTTTACAAATAAATATGTGACAAGTGTGGTGTGCATTTGTATTCAGTCAATACTTTGTAGAACCACCTTTCACTGCAATTACAGCTGCAAGTCTTTTTGGGGATGTCTCTTCCAGCTTTGCACATCTAGAGAGTAATGTTTTTGCCCATTCTTCTTTGCAAAATAGCTCAAGCTCTGTCAGATTGGATGGAGAGCGTCTGTGGGCAGCAATTTTCAAATCTTGCTACAGATTCTCAATTGGATTTAGGTCTGGACTTTGACTGGGCCATTCTAGCACATGAATACATTTTGATCTAAACCATTCTATTGTAGCTCTGGCTGTAAGTTTAGGGTCGTTGTCCTGCTGGAAGGTGAAACTTCGCCCCAATCTCAAGTCTTTTGCAGACTGTAACAGGTTTTCTTCTAGGATTGCCCTGTATTTGGCTCCATCCATCTTCTGATCAACTCTTTGCCCAGGGGCCCATGATGTTATTAAGATGGCCCTGATTAGGTGACTTCTGAAGGCAATTGGTTCCACTAGATTTTAGTTGGGGGTATCAGAGTAAAGGGGGTTGAATACAAATGCACACCAAACTTTCCACATATTTTATTGTAAAAAAAAATTGAAAACCATTTATCATTTCCCTTCCACTTCACAATTATGTGTCACTTTGTGTTGGTCTATCACAAAAAACCCCAATGAAATACATGTTTTTGGTTGTAACATGACAAAATGTTGAAAATGTCAAGGGGTATCAATACTTTTTGAAGGCACTGTATGTGAATGCTAGTTGCCTGGCTGCCACGCTAATCCTCTTGCTGTAATATATTCAGTCACTTACCTGGAGGGCATATGCAGATTCTGTCTTTTCTCAGATTGGGTTAGTGGCTTGGATAGTATTGAAACCAGTTGGTTAGTATAACAGCCACACAACTAATCTCCTCAGAAGGAGTTCAGGAATGGCACCCCTATAGCTCACATGATTGGTTTCTTTTATAGGGGACATGTGCTTTGCTTATGCAGGTTCACTTTAATTTCAGCCTCTTTAAATGTCCATACTTATCTTTTTGTTGCTTTCCTGCTTTTTTAACAAGGGAAGAGAAGGGACATACTCGGTACTTCCAGATATGGGGGAGCATGTGACTCACTCCCCTTCCTCCCATGTGATAGCATCGATGCTTATTGATTGGCTGCTCAGGCATGCGGAGCTGCCTGTCACATGGGGGCAGGGAGGGAGTTCTCATTGCTCCAAGACACAACTTCGAGCTTTTACTAAGTTTCTTCCTGAACTACAAATGGAGCAAAGGGAGAGTGAATACAGTTAAAGCATATCTGTGGGTTGTCATTGAAGTCACCCTGTTGCATTGTCCTAGAAGTAATATGGACAAGCCTTTTTTTTGGCCATATTTCTCTTTTGGGGCACAGGAGTACACTTACTTTTGTTTACCTCTAACTCAGAGTCAGCTGATGTAAAGATATTGGCTGCCCTTAGCTGACTGGGAAGAGCAGGACCATGGTTAGAAAGGATTCCAACAATATTGTCAGGGTCCAGCTGTGCCCCCTTCCCCAGCCTGTTGCTTCAGTGAGCACTGGAGGAGCAAAGTAGTTTGTAGTGACTGACAGTCCCTGTTCTCCACTGCGAGCAGACTGAGAACCTGACTGATCAGCCATCATGTGATTGCTCACTTCTTAGCCTCCCAGCAGTTTCACACCAAACCTGCAGCCTGGGGGTGAGAATGTATGTTTTTTTTTTTTTTTTTACTAATCAAATGCTCTTTTAAAAGCTACGTTTGTGTTTTACCACTTGCCTACTGGGCAACATACTGTACATGTTAAAATCTTTATTTTTTGATAGAAAAATTACTTAGAATCCCCCCTCCCTGCACTTTAACCACTTGCCTACTGGGCAATCCCCCCCCCCACACACACACACACACTTCCTGCCCAGGCCAATTTTCAGCTTTTAGCGCTGTCACACTTTGAATGACAATTTCCGGGTCATGCAAGCCTGTGCACATATGAAATTGTTATCATTTTTTTCACACAAATAGAGCTTTTTTTTGGTGGTATTTAATCACCACTGTGTTTTTTATTTTTTTGCTAAATAAACAAAAAAAGACCAAAAATCTTGAAAAAAAAAAAACATTTTTAAGAGTTTGTTATAAAATTTTGCAAACAGGTAATTTTTCTCCTTCACTGATGGGCTTTAATGAGACGGCACTAATGCACATTGCTAGTTGGCACTGACGAGGCTGTACTGATAGATGGCACTAATAGGTGGCACTGATGGGCACTGACAGGAGGCACTGATAGGCATCACTGATATTTGAGACTGATGAGGAGGCACTGATTGGCAGCACTAGTGGGCACTGATTGGCAGCACTGGTGGGCACTGTTGGGACTGCACTGATATTCAGGACACTGATAATCATTGCAGGTGTCCCTTTAGCACAGGCCGGTTATTGGCTCTCTTCTCCAGCTGATAACTGACTTGTGTTTACATCCTGTGATCAGCTGTCATCGGACACAGCTGATCATGTGGTAAAGGGCCGCTGTGATTGGCCCTTTACCCCGATCTATGATCAGCTTCATCCAAAGGACTCAGCGATCACAGAGTGTGCTGCCAGGGACGTGTAGGCAGCGCGATTACGGGAGGACATCCATGGACGTCCTCCCGGAAAAGTAAGCCTATGTTGTAGGCTTCTTTTGGCTATATCGTGGGTGGGAAGGGGTCAATATATTGTAATGCACACAAACAACATAATAATATCTAACTGTTTAGTAAAATATAAAAGATTATGTTAAACCGAGTAAATAGATACCAAACATGTCATGCTTTAAAATTGCGCACGCCTGTGGAACGACAACAAACTACGTAAATTATATTATCCATAGGCCTGCGCTTTAAAAGCCTACAGGTTACCACTTTAGATTTACACAGGAGACCTGGTCCAAGAATTATTGCTCTCGAGACAATGCGGTGATACCTCACATGCAGGACTGACGCATGCAAACGCCTTTGCACATGAGCACAGGGGGGACAGGGACACATTAAAAAAAAAATATATATATATATTTTATTATTTATTTTACACTGTATCTCTATGTTTAATATCACAAGGAATGTAAACATCTCTTGTGATAGCGATAGGCAGTGGCAGGTCCTCTTTACTGAGACATCTGGGGTCTGTCAGGTCCCAGATGTCTCCTCTCTCCTTAAAAGCTTTGGAACTTAACAAGATCGGTATGATCTAATGCTTTGTTCAAACTAGTAATGGTTTCCTTATAACCGGTGAAACCGGAAGTGAGGAAATACTCATCACTTCTGTTTTTTTAGACCTCAGAGAGATGACTGTTCCGGTCCCTCATCAGCTCTATGGTCAGCTGGTGGAAACGTCAGCTGTAATCTCGGGTTCCCTGGTGGGACGGGAGAGCCTGGAAAGGCGACTGAAAGGGGGGGACACCTGAAGTTACAGCGGCAAGAAGAGCTCTGAGAGCTGATGCGACCGATGGGACACACCCCCTTCACACAGCACACAGGGACAGAGCTGCAGCTGTCAATCAGCTGGAACTCCATCCCGTCACCATTTTTCTCTTGGTGTCAGGAAAATTCATCAGTCGTGACTCATGCAGATTATTATTATTATACAGGATTTGAATGGCACCAACAGTTTACTTGAGGGTAAACGGTACAAATACAATACACTTTAATACAGTAGGAATCAGAGGGCCCTGTTTCATAGAGCTTACAATCTAAGAGGCAAGGTCAAGAGATACGAGAGGTAATAACTGTGGGGGATGTGCTGATGGAGAAAGTAAATGTACAGTTGTTAGGTGGGGGCCAGATAGGCTTCTTTGAAGAGATGAGTTTTCAGGGATCGTCTGAAAGTGGAGAAAGTTGGACAGATTGGGGTAGAGCATTCCAGAGGATGGGAGAGGCTCTGGAGAAGTCCTGAAGGCGAACATGGGATAAGGCGACAAGGGAGTTAAAGAGCAGGAGGTAATGGGATGAGCGAAGAGAACGATTAGGTTGGTATTTTGAGACTATGTTAGTGATATAGCTGGGGGCCAGGTTGTGGGTGGCTTTGTAAGTTATTGTTAGTATCTTGAATTTATTTGTTGGTTGAATGGCAGCCAATGGAGGGATTGGAAGAGGGGTATAGAAGACGCTGAGCGGTTTGTGAGGTGGATGAGCCTGGCAGCAGCGTTCATGATGGACTGAAGTGGGGATAGCCTATTTAGAGGTAAGTCAATAAGGAGGGAGTTGCAGTAGTCGAGACGAGAGATGACCAGGGAGTGGATTAGAAGCTTAGTGGTGACATTGGTTAGGAAAGGGTGTATCTTGGAGATGTTGCGGAGGTTGAGGTGGCAAATTTTGGATAGTGATAGGATGTGGTCCTGAAAGGTTGTTCAGAGTCCAGGATTACACCTAGGACCTTGGCGTGGGGGGACAAGTTGATAGTTGAGCCGTTGATATTGACAGAGAAATCAGGGGAAGTGGCACCTAGGGGAGGAAATATCATGAGCTCGGTTTTGGATAGGTTGAGTTTGAGGAAGTGATGTGACATCCAGGCTGATATGTCTGCTAGTAAGTTGGTGATGCGTGAGGAGACAGATGGAGAGAGCTGGGGGGGGGGGGGGGGTGGAGAGATAGATTTGAGTGTCATCAGCGTAGAGATAATATTGGAAGCCATGGGAGGCAATCAACTGACCCAGGGAGGTGGTGTAGATTGAGAAGAGGAGAGGTCCAAGAACAGAACCTTGGGGACCCCGACGGACAAAGGAAGAGGAGAGGAGGAAGTAGAGTTGTAAGTGACACTGAAGGAGCGGTGGGATAGGTAGGATGAGAACCAGCGAAGAGTACAGTCATGGAGACCAAAGGAGTGGAGTTTTTTGAGGAGGAGGGGGTGGTCCACTGTGTCAAAGGCAGCAGAGAGGTCCAGGAGAAGTAGTACAGAATAGTGTCCGTTGGTTTTAGCCGTTAGTAGGTCATTTGTGAGTTTAAAAAGAGCAATTTCTGTGGAGTGTTGAGAGCAAAATCCGGACCGAAGGGGATCAAGAAGTTTGTTCATGGTCAGATGGTCGCTCAGTCGGTTGTAGTCTTTCACGAACTTTGGGGGAGACAGCGAGTAAGGATATGGGGCGTAGGTTGATAAGATTGGTGGGGTCCAATGAAGGCTTTTTAAGTATGGGGGTGACTAGCGCATGTTTTAGAAAATTTGGGAAGATGCCACAAGAAAGGGAGAAGTGGAAAATGTGAGTTAGAGGGTGTAGAATCGAGTCAGTGGGTGAGCGTAGCATTTGCGAGGGAGCAGGATCCAGGGGGCAGGTGGTTAGATGAGTGTTAGATAAAAGCTTAGCAACCTCCTTAATACTAGCAGGGTTGAACAATAAAAGTAATGATTGGATCTGTGGACATGGGGTGTTGAGTGAGGGAGGTTTCTGCGCATTGGAGATCTCCTCATGAATCAATCGTATTTTTAAGTGATTGGTGATCTCCTGGGCAGAGAGTGAATTTAGAGGGCGGAAGCAGTGGAGGACAGAGTAGAGTGTTAAAGGTAGAGAAAAGTTGACGTGGCCTGGATGAGAAGGTGTTAATGGGTGTGATAAAATAGGTCTGTTTAGCAGTGTGGAGGCAGGAATAGTATTTTAGGAGGGCAGATTTATATTGTTTGAAGTCTTCCTGGAACTTAGTCATATGCCACAGACGCTCAAGAGCGCGGCTACGTTTTCTGAAACTTCTGGTATCATCTGTTTGCCAGGGTTGTAGCTGGTCGGGGCCTGATTCTGTGTGTAGTGAGGGGGGCAAGCTTGTCTAGGGAGGAAGACAGTAATGCAGCGTACACACGGTCGGACTTTTTGGCTACAAAAGTACGACAGCCCGTCTGACAGACTTTCGACGAACTTTTGGCGGACTTGCGGCGGACTTTCTAACGAACGGACTTAACTACATACGATCACACAAAAGTCCGACGGATTCGTACCTGATGACGTACGACCGGACTAAAATTAGGAAGTTGATAGCCAGTAGCCAATAGCTGCCCTAGCGTGGGTTTTTGTCCGTCGGACTAGCATACAGACGAGCGGATTTCTGGGCCTGGCGGAGTTACGACGTAAAGATTTGAAGCATGTTCCAAATCTAAAGTCCTTCAGATTTGCGAATGGAAAAGTCCGCTGAAGGTCCAGTGAAGCCCACACACAATCGGATTGTCCGCCAGATTTGGTCCGTCGGCGTCCGCCGGACCAGTCCGGTCGAAAAGTCCGACCGTGTGTACGCGGCATAAGCTGTTGTAGACGAAAGTGGCTAGGTTGGGGCAGGACAGGGGTGAGATTTTGTCAAAGAAGTGATCAGTAGCAGAGTAGAGAAGAGAAGGGTTGAGGTGGCAAAGGTTTCTACGGGTAACTGTTAGGCGGTTGGAAGGAGAGGAGGTGGAATACAGGTAGAGAGCAAAACTAATAAGGTGGTGATCAGAGAGTAGGAGAGGATTGTTGGAGAGGTTGCACGGAGTGCACAGATAGGAGAAGACAAGGTCAAGGGTGTTGCCACTGGAGTGAGTAGGAGCCTGTATCCATTGCTTCAGGTCAAGAGATGAGGTTAGACTTTGAAGTTTAGAAGTAATAGTATTGTTAATGTTAACAGGAATGTTGAGGTCACAGAGAATAATTGTGGGGATTTCAGAAGAGAGAAAGTAGGGTAGCCAGGCCGAGAAGTCATCAAGGAAGGTTGATACTGTTCAAGGAGCCGGTAGATGACAGCAATTATTAGAGAAATAGGAGAGAATAGACGAATGCAATGTGCCTCAAAAGAGGAAAGTGTTAGAGAAGGAGGTGGGTAAAGTACCTGATAGGTGATGCATGGGGCAAAAAGGATTCCCACTCCACCTCCTCTCTGTCCACCTGGTCTCGGGGAGTAAGTCCAGGGAAGGCCACCATGGGAGAGGGAAGCAGGAGAAGTAGTATCTGATTCATGAAGCCAGGTTTCGGTAATGGCAAGTAGGTTAAAGGAATTTGTGATAAAGAGGTTGTGGAGGGTGGTGAGTTTGTTACAGACAGAGCGTGCATTCCAGAGGGCACTGGAGAAGGGGATGCTGGTTTTGGGAAGAAGAGGAATAGAGACTAAGTTCTGTGGGTTGTCGCTGCTGCCAGAGGGTCTAGGGAGATGGGAGCGTTGGGCAAAGACAGATGATGGAGGCCCAGGGTTTGAGGATATGTCACCAGAGGTTAGGAGAAGTAGGAGGGTGAGGAAGGTATTATGGGAGTGTGATTTATATGAAGGGGCATGCCTCAGAGTACTGTAGGTTTCATCAGTATATGGATGTAGAATGAGCAAGAGTTGGTAGGAGCAGTAATAGGGAGAGGACAGAAGGCAGGGTGATATGTATAAGCAGTGGGGTGGAGAAGAGGGGTGAAGGTAAGAGAGTTTGAGGAGAGAGGGCATAACTGTCAGAAGGAGTGCTAGAGACCGCATGTTACAGAGTGGAAGGAGAGCTGAATAGAGAGACAGGGTCACCTGCAGCCTGTTAGGTGCTTTCCAGTGCAGTTTTCTGTGTATATTTGCTTTGTGCAATCGCTGAAGTGCAGAGCTTGAAGTGCATATCACTTGTAGAAAGAATCACTTAGAGAAAGAAGCCTTAAGGATAGAAGCCCCAGCAGCGTGTTCCCCCAGCAACGTGCTGACCCCTTAAAGGAGGGGTCCAGCCTGAGCTTTTTAGGCTGGGCTTCTCCTCTGGGTCACAGGTAGGGATGAGCCGAACACCCCCCGGTTCGGTTCGCACCAGAACCCGCGAACGGACCGCAAGTTCGCACGAACGTTAGAACCCCATTGACGTCTATGGGACTCGAACGTTTGAAATCAAAAGTGCTCATTTTAAAGGCTAATTTGCATGGTATTGTCCTAAAAAGGGTGTGGGGACCCGGGTCCTACCCCAGGGGACATGTATCAATGCAAAAAAAACTTTTAAAAACGGCCGTTTTTTCGGGAGCAGTGATTTTAATGATGCTTAAAGTAAAAAAAAAAAAGTGAAATATTCCTTTAAATATCGTACCTGGGGGGTGTCTATAGTATGCCTGTAAAGTGACGCGTGTTTCCCATGTTTAGAACAGTCCCTGCACCAAATGTCATTTTTAGAGGAAAAAATCTCATTTAAAACTGCTTGCGGGTTTAATGTCATGTCGGGTCCTGGCAATATGGATGAAAATCAGTGAGACAAACGGCATGGGTACCCCCCAGTCCATTACCAGGCCCTTTGGGTCTTGTATGGATATTAAGGGGAACCCCGCACCCAAATTAAAATAAGGAAAGGTCCCTATATACTCTGAACAGCAGTATACAGGCGGTGCAAACAAGACAGGGACTGTAGGTTTGTTGTTAAGTAGAATCTGTTTGTAATTTTGAACATTTTTAACGTGTTTAGCTCCAGCCAAAAAATCTTTTCTAAGCTTTTTGGAAAACATAGGGAAGGGTTATCACCCCTGTGACATTTGTTTTGCGTCTTTCCTCCTCTTCAGAAGATTTCACCTCACTTTTTTGTCCCAATGAAAAATGTTTTTTGAAAATTTGGGTTTTTTTGTGGAACAAGGATTGGAAAGCATTAGTGGAAAGGAGAAATTGTTTTCCCATATTAACTCTTACATGAGAGAATTTCCCTTCCTAGGGGTAGATTTCATCTCACTTCCTGTTGTCTCCTTCCGTTTGCAAGTAGGAGTCGTTTGTAAGTTAGATGTTTGAAAGTAGGGTCCTGCCCTATATACTCAGCAGAAATTTGGGCCTTAGGTGTTGCTGTGGCCAAAACACTGTAAGCCCTCACAGGGCCCTGCTGTGAAATATTAGATCAAGAATTGTAATTACATGCCCCTGTTGAACAGGAGCTGAAAAATTAGGCCTTAGGCACTGGTGCTGGTGCCACAACACTGCAACCCCTCACAGACACTCTAGTTGGAACGCAGGAACGAGCCCTGCTGCAAAGTATTGCATCAAAAATTGTAATTACACGCCCCTGTTAGACAGGGGCAGAAAAATTGGGCCTTAGGCACTGGTGCTGGTGCCACAACACTGCAACCCCTCACAGAAGGCGAACATGGGATAAGGCGACAAGGGAGTTAAAGAGCAGGAGGTAATGGGATGAGCGAAGAGAACGATTAGGTTGGTATTTTGAGACTATGTTAGTGATATAGCTGGGGGCCAGGTTGTGGGTGGCTTTGTAAGTTATTGTTAGTATCTTGAATTTATTTGTTGGTTGAATGGCAGCCAATGGAGGGATTGGAAGAGGGGTATAGAAGACGCTGAGCGGTTTGTGAGGTGGATGAGCCTGGCAGCAGCGTTCATGATGGACTGAAGTGGGGATAGCCTATTTAGAGGTAAGTCAATAAGGAGGGAGTTGCAGTAGTCGAGACGAGAGATGACCAGGGAGTGGATTAGAAGCTTAGTGGTGACATTGGTTAGGAAAGGGTGTATCTTGGAGATGTTGCGGAGGTTGAGGTGGCAAATTTTGGATAGTGATAGGATGTGGTCCTGAAAGGTTGTTCAGAGTCCAGGATTACACCTAGGACCTTGGCGTGGGGGGACAAGTTGATAGTTGAGCCGTTGATATTGACAGAGAAATCAGGGGAAGTGGCACCTAGGGGAGGAAATATCATGAGCTCGGTTTTGGATAGGTTGAGTTTGAGGAAGTGATGTGACATCCAGGCTGATATGTCTGCTAGTAAGTTGGTGATGCGTGAGGAGACAGATGGAGAGAGCTGGGGGGGGGGGGGGGTGGAGAGATAGATTTGAGTGTCATCAGCGTAGAGATAATATTGGAAGCCATGGGAGGCAATCAACTGACCCAGGGAGGTGGTGTAGATTGAGAAGAGGAGAGGTCCAAGAACAGAACCTTGGGGACCCCGACGGACAAAGGAAGAGGAGAGGAGGAAGTAGAGTTGTAAGTGACACTGAAGGAGCGGTGGGATAGGTAGGATGAGAACCAGCGAAGAGTACAGTCATGGAGACCAAAGGAGTGGAGTTTTTTGAGGAGGAGGGGGTGGTCCACTGTGTCAAAGGCAGCAGAGAGGTCCAGGAGAAGTAGTACAGAATAGTGTCCGTTGGTTTTAGCCGTTAGTAGGTCATTTGTGAGTTTAAAAAGAGCAATTTCTGTGGAGTGTTGAGAGCAAAATCCGGACCGAAGGGGATCAAGAAGTTTGTTCATGGTCAGATGGTCGCTCAGTCGGTTGTAGTCTTTCACGAACTTTGGGGGAGACAGCGAGTAAGGATATGGGGCGTAGGTTGATAAGATTGGTGGGGTCCAATGAAGGCTTTTTAAGTATGGGGGTGACTAGCGCATGTTTTAGAAAATTTGGGAAGATGCCACAAGAAAGGGAGAAGTGGAAAATGTGAGTTAGAGGGTGTAGAATCGAGTCAGTGGGTGAGCGTAGCATTTGCGAGGGAGCAGGATCCAGGGGGCAGGTGGTTAGATGAGTGTTAGATAAAAGCTTAGCAACCTCCTTAATACTAGCAGGGTTGAACAATAAAAGTAATGATTGGATCTGTGGACATGGGGTGTTGAGTGAGGGAGGTTTCTGCGCATTGGAGATCTCCTCATGAATCAATCGTATTTTTAAGTGATTGGTGATCTCCTGGGCAGAGAGTGAATTTAGAGGGCGGAAGCAGTGGAGGACAGAGTAGAGTGTTAAAGGTAGAGAAAAGTTGACGTGGCCTGGATGAGAAGGTGTTAATGGGTGTGATAAAATAGGTCTGTTTAGCAGTGTGGAGGCAGGAATAGTATTTTAGGAGGGCAGATTTATATTGTTTGAAGTCTTCCTGGAACTTAGTCATATGCCACAGACGCTCAAGAGCGCGGCTACGTTTTCTGAAACTTCTGGTATCATCTGTTTGCCAGGGTTGTAGCTGGTCGGGGCCTGATTCTGTGTGTAGTGAGGGGGGCAAGCTTGTCTAGGGAGGAAGACAGTAATGCAGCGTACACACGGTCGGACTTTTTGGCTACAAAAGTACGACAGCCCGTCTGACAGACTTTCGACGAACTTTTGGCGGACTTGCGGCGGACTTTCTAACGAACGGACTTAACTACATACGATCACACAAAAGTCCGACGGATTCGTACCTGATGACGTACGACCGGACTAAAATTAGGAAGTTGATAGCCAGTAGCCAATAGCTGCCCTAGCGTGGGTTTTTGTCCGTCGGACTAGCATACAGACGAGCGGATTTCTGGGCCTGGCGGAGTTACGACGTAAAGATTTGAAGCATGTTCCAAATCTAAAGTCCTTCAGATTTGCGAATGGAAAAGTCCGCTGAAGGTCCAGTGAAGCCCACACACAATCGGATTGTCCGCCAGATTTGGTCCGTCGGCGTCCGCCGGACCAGTCCGGTCGAAAAGTCCGACCGTGTGTACGCGGCATAAGCTGTTGTAGACGAAAGTGGCTAGGTTGGGGCAGGACAGGGGTGAGATTTTGTCAAAGAAGTGATCAGTAGCAGAGTAGAGAAGAGAAGGGTTGAGGTGGCAAAGGTTTCTACGGGTAACTGTTAGGCGGTTGGAAGGAGAGGAGGTGGAATACAGGTAGAGAGCAAAACTAATAAGGTGGTGATCAGAGAGTAGGAGAGGATTGTTGGAGAGGTTGCACGGAGTGCACAGATAGGAGAAGACAAGGTCAAGGGTGTTGCCACTGGAGTGAGTAGGAGCCTGTATCCATTGCTTCAGGTCAAGAGATGAGGTTAGACTTTGAAGTTTAGAAGTAATAGTATTGTTAATGTTAACAGGAATGTTGAGGTCACAGAGAATAATTGTGGGGATTTCAGAAGAGAGAAAGTAGGGTAGCCAGGCCGAGAAGTCATCAAGGAAGGTTGATACTGTTCAAGGAGCCGGTAGATGACAGCAATTATTAGAGAAATAGGAGAGAATAGACGAATGCAATGTGCCTCAAAAGAGGAAAGTGTTAGAGAAGGAGGTGGGTAAAGTACCTGATAGGTGATGCATGGGGCAAAAAGGATTCCCACTCCACCTCCTCTCTGTCCACCTGGTCTCGGGGAGTAAGTCCAGGGAAGGCCACCATGGGAGAGGGAAGCAGGAGAAGTAGTATCTGATTCATGAAGCCAGGTTTCGGTAATGGCAAGTAGGTTAAAGGAATTTGTGATAAAGAGGTTGTGGAGGGTGGTGAGTTTGTTACAGACAGAGCGTGCATTCCAGAGGGCACTGGAGAAGGGGATGCTGGTTTTGGGAAGAAGAGGAATAGAGACTAAGTTCTGTGGGTTGTCGCTGCTGCCAGAGGGTCTAGGGAGATGGGAGCGTTGGGCAAAGACAGATGATGGAGGCCCAGGGTTTGAGGATATGTCACCAGAGGTTAGGAGAAGTAGGAGGGTGAGGAAGGTATTATGGGAGTGTGATTTATATGAAGGGGCATGCCTCAGAGTACTGTAGGTTTCATCAGTATATGGATGTAGAATGAGCAAGAGTTGGTAGGAGCAGTAATAGGGAGAGGACAGAAGGCAGGGTGATATGTATAAGCAGTGGGGTGGAGAAGAGGGGTGAAGGTAAGAGAGTTTGAGGAGAGAGGGCATAACTGTCAGAAGGAGTGCTAGAGACCGCATGTTACAGAGTGGAAGGAGAGCTGAATAGAGAGACAGGGTCACCTGCAGCCTGTTAGGTGCTTTCCAGTGCAGTTTTCTGTGTATATTTGCTTTGTGCAATCGCTGAAGTGCAGAGCTTGAAGTGCATATCACTTGTAGAAAGAATCACTTAGAGAAAGAAGCCTTAAGGATAGAAGCCCCAGCAGCGTGTTCCCCCAGCAACGTGCTGACCCCTTAAAGGAGGGGTCCAGCCTGAGCTTTTTAGGCTGGGCTTCTCCTCTGGGTCACAGGTAGGGATGAGCCGAACACCCCCCGGTTCGGTTCGCACCAGAACCCGCGAACGGACCGCAAGTTCGCACGAACGTTAGAACCCCATTGACGTCTATGGGACTCGAACGTTTGAAATCAAAAGTGCTCATTTTAAAGGCTAATTTGCATGGTATTGTCCTAAAAAGGGTGTGGGGACCCGGGTCCTACCCCAGGGGACATGTATCAATGCAAAAAAAACTTTTAAAAACGGCCGTTTTTTCGGGAGCAGTGATTTTAATGATGCTTAAAGTAAAAAAAAAAAAGTGAAATATTCCTTTAAATATCGTACCTGGGGGGTGTCTATAGTATGCCTGTAAAGTGACGCGTGTTTCCCATGTTTAGAACAGTCCCTGCACCAAATGTCATTTTTAGAGGAAAAAATCTCATTTAAAACTGCTTGCGGGTTTAATGTCATGTCGGGTCCTGGCAATATGGATGAAAATCAGTGAGACAAACGGCATGGGTACCCCCCAGTCCATTACCAGGCCCTTTGGGTCTTGTATGGATATTAAGGGGAACCCCGCACCCAAATTAAAATAAGGAAAGGTCCCTATATACTCTGAACAGCAGTATACAGGCGGTGCAAACAAGACAGGGACTGTAGGTTTGTTGTTAAGTAGAATCTGTTTGTAATTTTGAACATTTTTAACGTGTTTAGCTCCAGCCAAAAAATCTTTTCTAAGCTTTTTGGAAAACATAGGGAAGGGTTATCACCCCTGTGACATTTGTTTTGCGTCTTTCCTCCTCTTCAGAAGATTTCACCTCACTTTTTTGTCCCAATGAAAAATGTTTTTTGAAAATTTGGGTTTTTTTGTGGAACAAGGATTGGAAAGCATTAGTGGAAAGGAGAAATTGTTTTCCCATATTAACTCTTACATGAGAGAATTTCCCTTCCTAGGGGTAGATTTCATCTCACTTCCTGTTGTCTCCTTCCGTTTGCAAGTAGGAGTCGTTTGTAAGTTAGATGTTTGAAAGTAGGGTCCTGCCCTATATACTCAGCAGAAATTTGGGCCTTAGGTGTTGCTGTGGCCAAAACACTGTAAGCCCTCACAGGGCCCTGCTGTGAAATATTAGATCAAGAATTGTAATTACATGCCCCTGTTGAACAGGAGCTGAAAAATTAGGCCTTAGGCACTGGTGCTGGTGCCACAACACTGCAACCCCTCACAGACACTCTAGTTGGAACGCAGGAACGAGCCCTGCTGCAAAGTATTGCATCAAAAATTGTAATTACACGCCCCTGTTAGACAGGGGCAGAAAAATTGGGCCTTAGGCACTGGTGCTGGTGCCACAACACTGCAACCCCTCACAGAAGGCGAACATGGGATAAGGCGACAAGGGAGTTAAAGAGCAGGAGGTAATGGGATGAGCGAAGAGAACGATTAGGTTGGTATTTTGAGACTATGTTAGTGATATAGCTGGGGGCCAGGTTGTGGGTGGCTTTGTAAGTTATTGTTAGTATCTTGAATTTATTTGTTGGTTGAATGGCAGCCAATGGAGGGATTGGAAGAGGGGTATAGAAGACGCTGAGCGGTTTGTGAGGTGGATGAGCCTGGCAGCAGCGTTCATGATGGACTGAAGTGGGGATAGCCTATTTAGAGGTAAGTCAATAAGGAGGGAGTTGCAGTAGTCGAGACGAGAGATGACCAGGGAGTGGATTAGAAGCTTAGTGGTGACATTGGTTAGGAAAGGGTGTATCTTGGAGATGTTGCGGAGGTTGAGGTGGCAAATTTTGGATAGTGATAGGATGTGGTCCTGAAAGGTTGTTCAGAGTCCAGGATTACACCTAGGACCTTGGCGTGGGGGGACAAGTTGATAGTTGAGCCGTTGATATTGACAGAGAAATCAGGGGAAGTGGCACCTAGGGGAGGAAATATCATGAGCTCGGTTTTGGATAGGTTGAGTTTGAGGAAGTGATGTGACATCCAGGCTGATATGTCTGCTAGTAAGTTGGTGATGCGTGAGGAGACAGATGGAGAGAGCTGGGGGGGGGGGGGGTGGAGAGATAGATTTGAGTGTCATCAGCGTAGAGATAATATTGGAAGCCATGGGAGGCAATCAACTGACCCAGGGAGGTGGTGTAGATTGAGAAGAGGAGAGGTCCAAGAACAGAACCTTGGGGACCCCGACGGACAAAGGAAGAGGAGAGGAGGAAGTAGAGTTGTAAGTGACACTGAAGGAGCGGTGGGATAGGTAGGATGAGAACCAGCGAAGAGTACAGTCATGGAGACCAAAGGAGTGGAGTTTTTTGAGGAGGAGGGGGTGGTCCACTGTGTCAAAGGCAGCAGAGAGGTCCAGGAGAAGTAGTACAGAATAGTGTCCGTTGGTTTTAGCCGTTAGTAGGTCATTTGTGAGTTTAAAAAGAGCAATTTCTGTGGAGTGTTGAGAGCAAAATCCGGACCGAAGGGGATCAAGAAGTTTGTTCATGGTCAGATGGTCGCTCAGTCGGTTGTAGTCTTTCACGAACTTTGGGGGAGACAGCGAGTAAGGATATGGGGCGTAGGTTGATAAGATTGGTGGGGTCCAATGAAGGCTTTTTAAGTATGGGGGTGACTAGCGCATGTTTTAGAAAATTTGGGAAGATGCCACAAGAAAGGGAGAAGTGGAAAATGTGAGTTAGAGGGTGTAGAATCGAGTCAGTGGGTGAGCGTAGCATTTGCGAGGGAGCAGGATCCAGGGGGCAGGTGGTTAGATGAGTGTTAGATAAAAGCTTAGCAACCTCCTTAATACTAGCAGGGTTGAACAATAAAAGTAATGATTGGATCTGTGGACATGGGGTGTTGAGTGAGGGAGGTTTCTGCGCATTGGAGATCTCCTCATGAATCAATCGTATTTTTAAGTGATTGGTGATCTCCTGGGCAGAGAGTGAATTTAGAGGGCGGAAGCAGTGGAGGACAGAGTAGAGTGTTAAAGGTAGAGAAAAGTTGACGTGGCCTGGATGAGAAGGTGTTAATGGGTGTGATAAAATAGGTCTGTTTAGCAGTGTGGAGGCAGGAATAGTATTTTAGGAGGGCAGATTTATATTGTTTGAAGTCTTCCTGGAACTTAGTCATATGCCACAGACGCTCAAGAGCGCGGCTACGTTTTCTGAAACTTCTGGTATCATCTGTTTGCCAGGGTTGTAGCTGGTCGGGGCCTGATTCTGTGTGTAGTGAGGGGGGCAAGCTTGTCTAGGGAGGAAGACAGTAATGCAGCGTACACACGGTCGGACTTTTTGGCTACAAAAGTACGACAGCCCGTCTGACAGACTTTCGACGAACTTTTGGCGGACTTGCGGCGGACTTTCTAACGAACGGACTTAACTACATACGATCACACAAAAGTCCGACGGATTCGTACCTGATGACGTACGACCGGACTAAAATTAGGAAGTTGATAGCCAGTAGCCAATAGCTGCCCTAGCGTGGGTTTTTGTCCGTCGGACTAGCATACAGACGAGCGGATTTCTGGGCCTGGCGGAGTTACGACGTAAAGATTTGAAGCATGTTCCAAATCTAAAGTCCTTCAGATTTGCGAATGGAAAAGTCCGCTGAAGGTCCAGTGAAGCCCACACACAATCGGATTGTCCGCCAGATTTGGTCCGTCGGCGTCCGCCGGACCAGTCCGGTCGAAAAGTCCGACCGTGTGTACGCGGCATAAGCTGTTGTAGACGAAAGTGGCTAGGTTGGGGCAGGACAGGGGTGAGATTTTGTCAAAGAAGTGATCAGTAGCAGAGTAGAGAAGAGAAGGGTTGAGGTGGCAAAGGTTTCTACGGGTAACTGTTAGGCGGTTGGAAGGAGAGGAGGTGGAATACAGGTAGAGAGCAAAACTAATAAGGTGGTGATCAGAGAGTAGGAGAGGATTGTTGGAGAGGTTGCACGGAGTGCACAGATAGGAGAAGACAAGGTCAAGGGTGTTGCCACTGGAGTGAGTAGGAGCCTGTATCCATTGCTTCAGGTCAAGAGATGAGGTTAGACTTTGAAGTTTAGAAGTAATAGTATTGTTAATGTTAACAGGAATGTTGAGGTCACAGAGAATAATTGTGGGGATTTCAGAAGAGAGAAAGTAGGGTAGCCAGGCCGAGAAGTCATCAAGGAAGGTTGATACTGTTCAAGGAGCCGGTAGATGACAGCAATTATTAGAGAAATAGGAGAGAATAGACGAATGCAATGTGCCTCAAAAGAGGAAAGTGTTAGAGAAGGAGGTGGGTAAAGTACCTGATAGGTGATGCATGGGGCAAAAAGGATTCCCACTCCACCTCCTCTCTGTCCACCTGGTCTCGGGGAGTAAGTCCAGGGAAGGCCACCATGGGAGAGGGAAGCAGGAGAAGTAGTATCTGATTCATGAAGCCAGGTTTCGGTAATGGCAAGTAGGTTAAAGGAATTTGTGATAAAGAGGTTGTGGAGGGTGGTGAGTTTGTTACAGACAGAGCGTGCATTCCAGAGGGCACTGGAGAAGGGGATGCTGGTTTTGGGAAGAAGAGGAATAGAGACTAAGTTCTGTGGGTTGTCGCTGCTGCCAGAGGGTCTAGGGAGATGGGAGCGTTGGGCAAAGACAGATGATGGAGGCCCAGGGTTTGAGGATATGTCACCAGAGGTTAGGAGAAGTAGGAGGGTGAGGAAGGTATTATGGGAGTGTGATTTATATGAAGGGGCATGCCTCAGAGTACTGTAGGTTTCATCAGTATATGGATGTAGAATGAGCAAGAGTTGGTAGGAGCAGTAATAGGGAGAGGACAGAAGGCAGGGTGATATGTATAAGCAGTGGGGTGGAGAAGAGGGGTGAAGGTAAGAGAGTTTGAGGAGAGAGGGCATAACTGTCAGAAGGAGTGCTAGAGACCGCATGTTACAGAGTGGAAGGAGAGCTGAATAGAGAGACAGGGTCACCTGCAGCCTGTTAGGTGCTTTCCAGTGCAGTTTTCTGTGTATATTTGCTTTGTGCAATCGCTGAAGTGCAGAGCTTGAAGTGCATATCACTTGTAGAAAGAATCACTTAGAGAAAGAAGCCTTAAGGATAGAAGCCCCAGCAGCGTGTTCCCCCAGCAACGTGCTGACCCCTTAAAGGAGGGGTCCAGCCTGAGCTTTTTAGGCTGGGCTTCTCCTCTGGGTCACAGGTAGGGATGAGCCGAACACCCCCCGGTTCGGTTCGCACCAGAACCCGCGAACGGACCGCAAGTTCGCACGAACGTTAGAACCCCATTGACGTCTATGGGACTCGAACGTTTGAAATCAAAAGTGCTCATTTTAAAGGCTAATTTGCATGGTATTGTCCTAAAAAGGGTGTGGGGACCCGGGTCCTACCCCAGGGGACATGTATCAATGCAAAAAAAACTTTTAAAAACGGCCGTTTTTTCGGGAGCAGTGATTTTAATGATGCTTAAAGTAAAAAAAAAAAAGTGAAATATTCCTTTAAATATCGTACCTGGGGGGTGTCTATAGTATGCCTGTAAAGTGACGCGTGTTTCCCATGTTTAGAACAGTCCCTGCACCAAATGTCATTTTTAGAGGAAAAAATCTCATTTAAAACTGCTTGCGGGTTTAATGTCATGTCGGGACATATATGGCAATATGGATGAAAATCAGTGAGACAAACGGCATGGGTACCCCCCAGTCCATTACCAGGCCCTTTGGGTCTTGTATGGATATTAAGGGGAACCCCGCACCCAAATTAAAATAAGGAAAGGTCCCTATATACTCTGAACAGCAGTATACAGGCGGTGCAAACAAGACAGGGACTGTAGGTTTGTTGTTAAGTAGAATCTGTTTGTAATTTTGAACATTTTTAACGTGTTTAGCTCCAGCCAAAAAATCTTTTCTAAGCTTTTTGGAAAACATAGGGAAGGGTTATCACCCCTGTGACATTTGTTTTGCGTCTTTCCTCCTCTTCAGAAGATTTCACCTCACTTTTTTGTCCCAATGAAAAATGTTTTTTGAAAATTTGGGTTTTTTTGTGGAACAAGGATTGGAAAGCATTAGTGGAAAGGAGAAATTGTTTTCCCATATTAACTCTTACATGAGAGAATTTCCCTTCCTAGGGGTAGATTTCATCTCACTTCCTGTTGTCTCCTTCCGTTTGCAAGTAGGAGTCGTTTGTAAGTTAGATGTTTGAAAGTAGGGTCCTGCCCTATATACTCAGCAGAAATTTGGGCCTTAGGTGTTGCTGTGGCCAAAACACTGTAAGCCCTCACAGGGCCCTGCTGTGAAATATTAGATCAAGAATTGTAATTACATGCCCCTGTTGAACAGGAGCTGAAAAATTAGGCCTTAGGCACTGGTGCTGGTGCCACAACACTGCAACCCCTCACAGACACTCTAGTTGGAACGCAGGAACGAGCCCTGCTGCAAAGTATTGCATCAAAAATTGTAATTACACGCCCCTGTTAGACAGGGGCAGAAAAATTGGGCCTTAGGCACTGGTGCTGGTGCCACAACACTGCAACCCCTCACAGACACTCTAGTTGGAACGCAGGAACGAGCCCTGCTGCAAAGTATTGCATCAAAAATTGTAATTACACGCCCCTGTTAGACAGGGGCAGAAAAATTGGGCCTTAGGCACTGGTGCTGGTGCCACAACACTGCAACCCCTCACAGACACTCTAGTTGGAATGCAGGAACGAGCCCTGCTGCAAAGTATTACATCAAAAATTGTAATTACACGCCCCTGTTATACAGGGGCTGAAAAATTGTGCCTTAGGCACTGGTGGTGGCGCCCAGAACCAAAAATGTTCTTACAAGCTATCAGCGTGATGATTGAGGAGGAAGAGGATAATTACTCAGGGATAGTCACTCAGCATCAGCATAGGCAGTCTTTGAAGGGATCTGAAAAAAATTATTCAGTTACATCAGCATCAGGTGCTTGGTAGCTGGTGGTGATCCAAGACTGATTCATTTTTATGAAGGTCAGCCGATCGACCGAGTCAGTGGACAGACGCACCCTGTGATCGGTTACCACGCCTCCAGCAGCACTGAATGTGCGTTCCGAAAGAACGCTGGATGCAGGACAGGCCAGTAGCTCAATTGCATACTGTGCAAGCTCTGGCCAGTGATCCATCCTCAAGACCCAGTAACCCAGAGGATTTTCGGTGGGAAAGGTGTCCAAGTCTGATCTTGCCCCTAGGTATTCCTGCACCATGTAAAACAGACGCTGGCGATGGTTGCTGGAACCGATCATACCTTGGGGCTGCGGACCAAAAAATTGTCTGAACGCATCGGTCAGACGGCCACCTTCTCCACCGCTCCTTCTTTGACTGACCGAAGCCTCAGCAACACGTTGTCCAGAAACAGGAGTTTGTAACCTCCCAGTCTCTGGGAACGCGTTGCACAGACCTTTCTGCAAGGCCTCCCGAAGATGTTTCATCCTCTGCTCCCTCTGCGATGGCAAGATAAGGTCCGCAACCTTACCCTTGTAACGTGGATCAAGGAGGGTTGCCAGCCAGTATTGGTCCTTCTCCTTGATACCACGAATACGAGGATCCTTACGCAGGCTTTGCAGGATCAGGGAGGCCATGCAGCGTAGGTTTGCTGAGGCATTCGGTCCGGAGTCCTCTGGGTCACTAAGGACAACAACGTCCGCAGCCACCTCCTCCCAGCCACGTACAAGTCCATGTGTTCCTTGGGACTGATCCCTTAAAGACTGCTGATGCTGAGTGCCAGGCTCCACCTCCATACTGACACAATCTTCCTCCTCCTCCTCCTCCTTCTCCTCGTCCTCTTCCTGTGTGATCGGCGGGCACGCAGGAACACTGTCTGGATAAAGGGGGCCTTGAGAGCTAAGGAAGTCCTCCTCTTCCTGCCTCTGTTCTGCCTCAAGTGCCCTGTCCATTATTCCACGCAGCGTGTGCTCCAACAGGTGGACAAGGGGGACAGTGTCACTGATGCATGCACTGTCAGTGCTCACCATCCTCGTGGCCTCCTCGAATAGTGACAGGACAGTGCATGCATCCCTGATCATGGCCCACTGGCGTGGGGAAAAAAAACCAAGGTCCCCTGACCCTGTCCTGGTGCCATAGTCGCACAGGTACTCATTGATGGCCCTCTGCTGCGTGTGCAGCCGCTGCAGCATGGCCAATGTCGAGTTCCACCTGGTGGGCATGTCACAGATTAGGCGGTTCTTGGGCAGGTTAAACTCCTTTTGGAGGTCCGTCAGCCGAGCACTGGCATTATATGACCGGCGGAAATGCACACAGACTTTCCTGGCCTGCCTCAGGACATCCTGTAAGCCCGGGTACCTGCCCAAGAACCGCTGCACCACCAAGTTAAGGACGTGAGCCAAACAGGGCACATGGGTCAGTTGTCCCTGTCGGAGGGCAGAGAGGAGGTTGGTGCCATTGTCGCAAACCACCATTCCTGCCTTAAGTTGGCGTGGCGTCAACCACCTCTGAACCTGCCCCTGCAGAGCTGACAGAACCTCTGCCCCAGTGTGGCTCCTGTCCCCCAAGCACACCAGCTCAAGCACCGCATGGCATCTTTTGGCCTGCGTACTTGCGTAGCCCCTTGAACGCCTACGGAGCACCGCTGGTTCCGAGGAAGAGGCCATGGAGGAAGAAGAAGAGGAGGGGGTGGAGGAGAGAGGTGTGTCACAATCAGCATTTTGGAGGCGTGGTGGCGGAACAACCTCCAACACTACTGCACCTTGTCCTGCATCCTTCCCAGCTGCCAGCAGAGTCACCCAATGCGCCGTGAAACTTAAGTAACGTCCCTGTCCATGCCTGCTGGACCATGAGTCAGCGGTAATATGCACCTTACCGCTGACCGCCCTGTCCAGCGAGGCATGGACATTGCCTTCCACATGCCGGTAGAGAGCTGGAATCGCCTTCCGTGAGAAAAAGTGGCGTTTGGGTACCTGCCACTGAGGAACCGCACATTCCACAAACTCACGGAAGGGGGCAGAGTCTACCAACTGAAAAGGCAGCAGTTGAAGTGCTAGCAATTTTGCCAAGCTAGCATTCAACCGCTGGGCATGTGGATGGCTGGGAGCAAACTTCTTTCGGCGGTGCAGCAGCTGGGGCAGGGAAATTTGCCTGGTACAATCTGGCGTCGGTGTACCAAAAGCAGATTTCCCACAAGTACTTGGCTGTGACACACCTAATTCTACACCTTCATTCCTCTCACTGCAGGTCTCAGAGAGGACTGAAGGTCTAGTGGGGTTGGAAATCTCAGCTGATGAGGAGCAAGGAGAGATCCTCTTTGTTCTTTGGTGTGGGTCTTTTAGATATGCTTGCCAACGAACTGCATGGCAGGTCAACATATGTCTGGTCAAGCATGTGGTACCCAAGCGGGAGATGTTTTGGCCACGCGAGATACGCTTGAGACATATGTTGCAAATAGCAGCGGTGCGATCTGATGCACTCGTCTCAAAAAAGGCCCACACCAAAGAACTTTTTGAATAACGCGCAGAGACTGCAGCGCCCTGCACATGTGGAGCTTTGGGGTGTGATGCAGTCAATGTGCTGCCCTTAGGCTGGCCCCTGGAGGGCATCCTGCCTCGTTGGTGATGTGCCGCCTCCTCCTCCTCCTCCTCCTCCTCTCTCCTATCAGGCACCCACGTTGAGTCAGTGACCTCATCATCCCCTCCCTCCTCATCACTGGAGCAAACCTGGCAGTATGCTGCAGCAGGGGGAGCATGACTGCCAGATTGCTGTCCTTCTTGGGCACCCCCTCTGTCCGTGCTCATGTTACTGCCTTCATCGAGCTCAGTATCATCATCAGAGCCTTCCAAACGCTGGGCATCCTACTGGAGCATGTACCCAACACTGTGGTCAAACAGTTCGAGGGAATCCTCATGAGGACATGGTGGAGCTAGGGAAGGAGTCACTGATGACATTGAGCTGAGGGAAGAGGCCGCTGCTTTGCCAGACAAAGCACCCTGGGCATGGGTGAGAGAGGATGAGGAGGATGAGGACGGCTTGGTCATCCACTCGACCAAGTTTTCTGCATGTTGCGGCTCAACACGGCCAGCTGCCGAAAAAAAGGCCAAGCGTGTCCCATGGCCACGGGCTGATGAGGATGCACCGTCTCCACGACCAGCACTAGACACAGAGCCTGCTTGCCCTCTCTTATTGGCTTGTGACTGTCTGCCTCTCCTTCTTGGCCTTCCAGACATACTAATGGCCTGTAGCTGCACTAAGCTGGGATAGAACACCTGTAATTTTCTTCAGGTAGCTTTATATACTGTAACCAGACAATTCTGCCTGTCAGTAGGAAGATAACAGGAACGGATCTAGCTGAACACTGTGAGCAGGACGCACTGCACTAAATGTAAATAGCAGGAACGGATCTAGCTGAACACTGTGAGCAGGACGCACTGACTGCACTAAATGTAAATAGCAGGAACGGATCTAGCTGAACACTGTGAGCAGGACGCACTGCACTAAATGTAAATAGCAGGAACAGATCTAGCTGAACACTGTGAGCAGGACGCACTGCACTAAATGTAAATAGCAGGAACGGATCTAGCTGAACACTGTGAGCAGGACGCACTGACTGCACTAAATGTAAATAGCAGGAACAGATCTAGCTGAACACTGTGAGCAGGACGCACTGCACTAAATGTAAATAGCAGGAACAGATCTAGCTGAACACTGTGAGCAGGACGCACTGCACTAAATGTAAATAGCAGGAACAGATCTAGCTGAACACTGTGAGCAGGACGCACTGCACTAAATGTAAATAGCAGGAACGGATCTAGCTGAACACTGTGAGCAGGACGCACTGACTGCACTAAATGTAAATAGCAGGAACAGATCTAGCTGAACACTGTGAGCAGGACGCACTGCACTAAATGTAAATAGCAGGAACAGATCTAGCTGAACACTGTGAGCAGGACGCACTGCACTAAATGTAAATAGCAGGAACGGATCTAGCTGAACACTGTGAGCAGGACGCACTGACTGCACTAAATGTAAATAGCAGGAACAGATCTAGCTGAACACTGTGAGCAGGACGCACTGCACTAAATGTAAATAGCAGGAACAGATCTAGCTGAACACTGTGAGCAGGACGCACTGCACTAAATGTAAATAGCAGGAACGGATCTAGCTGAACACTGTGAGCAGGACGCACTGCACTAAATGTAAATAGCAGGAACGGATCTAGCTGAACACTGTGAGCAGGACGCACTGCACTAAATGTAAATAGCAGGAACGGATCTAGCTGAACACTGTGAGCAGGACGCACTGCACTAAATGTAAATAGCAGGAACGGATCTAGCTGAACACTGTGAGCAGGACGCACTGACTGCACTAAATGTAAATAGCAGGAACGGATCTAGCTGAACACTGTGAGCAGGACGCACTGACTGCACTAAATGTAAATAGCAGGAACGGATCTAGCTGAACACTGTGAGCAGGACGCACTGACTGCACTAAATGTAAATAGCAGGAACGGATCTAGCTGAGCACTGTGAGCAGGACGCACTGCACTAAATGTAAATAGCAGGAACGGATCTAGCTGAAAACTGTGAGCAGGACGCACTGCACTAAATGTAAATAGCAGGAACGGATCTAGCTGAACACTGTGAGCAGGACGCACTGCACTAAATGTAAATAGCAGGAACGGATCTAGCTGAACACTGTGAGCAGGACGCACTGACTGCACTAAATGTAAATAGCAGGAACGGATCTAGCTGAACACTGTGAGCAGGACGCACTGACTGCACTAAATGTAAATAGCAGGAACGGATCTAGCTGAACACTGTGAGCAGGACGCACTGCACTAAATGTAAATAGCAGGAACAGATCTAGCTGAACACTGTGAGCAGGACGCACTGCACTAAATGTAAATAGCAGGAACGGATCTAGCTGAACACTGTGAGCAGGACGCACTGCACTAAATGTAAATAGCAGGAACGGATCTAGCTGAACACTGTGAGCAGGACGCACTGACTGCACTAAATGTAAATAGCAGGAACAGATCTAGCTGAACACTGTGAGCAGGACGCACTGCACTAAATGTAAATAGCAGGAACGGATCTAGCTGAACACTGTGAGCAGGACGCACTGCACTAAATGTAAATAGCAGGAACGGATCTAGCCTAATCTAGCTAACTCAAATCAAATGACACTGTCTGTCTCTCTCTCTATCAGCACACCGGAACACACTACACAGGGCCGCCGTGCAGGCGGCCTTATATAGTGTGGGGCGTGTACTAAATCCCTGAGCCATAATTGGCCAAAGCCACCCTGGCTTTGGCCAATTACAGCTCTCTCTACTGACGGCGCTGTGATTGGCCAAGCATGCGGGTCATAGTGCATGCTTGGCCAATCATCAGCCAGCAATGCACTGCGATGCCGCAGTGAATTATGGGCCGTGACGCGCCACACGAATTTGGCGCGAACGGCCCATAACGTTCGCAATTCGACGGACGGTCGAACAGCCGATGTTCGAGTCGAACATGGGTTCGACTCGAACACGAAGCTCATCCCTAGTCACAGGAGTGCAATTCGTTTTGCACTCCGGTGACCCGTTTTCAGCGAAAAGCGGTTTGAAGTCCGCTCTCCGCTGATGTCACTGCCATCAGTCGAGGCAGCGCCTCATCTCAACTACCCAAGTCCGGATCCGCCAGCTGCCTTGACTGATGGCAGTCTACAGCTCAGCGCGCCAATTAGCGTGGAGGAGCAGGGAGGAGAGACGCTGCCTGGCAGTCAGCAGCTCTCTTCTTTGGGAGCTGCGAGAACCGAGCCATCGGCGATGTTCGGTGGCTCGGTTCTCAGTGCAGAGACGGCGGGGGACAGATGCAGCATCCACCTAGGTAAGTATGAATCTAAAAAAAACAAAAAACATACTTCTCTTTTAGGGGTGCTCAAATTTATACTGATATAAGGGTGGGGGTGAAAGTTTGTTAATTAATCATGAGTGAATATAAAGATGCCTAACAATTAAAGTGGACCTTGCACTTATAAAGTCATAATAGCAAGAGGCCGTAAAGATAAGATCAACACATACAACTTAGGTAAGATAGTCCAGAGCAAAAGATAGCAGAGGAATGAAGCAGCAGACAGAAATCACACTCAATGCTCTTAATTGAGACAAGTACACACTATAGAGGGATATGCTTTTCTTATATTTCATGTCTGAGGCTTACAACCACTTTAATGTAGTCTGTCTCTCTCTCTCTGTATTTGTATCACCCCCCCCCCCTCTCTGTTCACAGAGGCGGCAGCAGAAGCCATTGGCTCCTGCTGCTGTCAATCAAATCAATTCCTGTGAGCAGAGAAGGGGAGCTAGGTCAATAGACACACAGCCCTGCTCAGGATCGAGCCTGCAGATGTACCCTCAAAAGAAGGGGCTTGCTATGGGGGCATGCAAACAAGAGGAGGAGCCAAGAGCGCTGGCGGGGGCCCCCAGACTAGGAGATTCAGGGCCGCTCTGTGCAATATCATTGCATAGAGTAGGTAAGTATAACATGTTTGTTATTTTAGAAAAAAATATATAGCCTTGCAACTGCTTTAAAGAATATGTAAACCCAACATTTCATATTCCTGATGTGAGCCTGCTGTGCCATGTACCCTCTGCTTTCCTATTTCAAACTGACCACACTAGGTACAGATAGCGTTGCCACCTGCACGGGTTTGACCTGGACAGTCGGGTTTTGCAACTTGTGCCTGGGTTTCTGTCCACCTGAAACCTGGACACAACATACCTTCAGTCTGGTGAAGTAAATATGTCCTAGTGCAGTAAGGGAACTCTGTGGGGTATCCTCAGGAATTCCTGGTGGGTGTGCCTTGCTGTTCTATGTGCTCTCTGCTTTGCCTTCTCCCCTGCTGGCGCTTGCCACCCTCACCCAACCAAATGATCAGCTTTGTCCTAGCAACCGATGGCGCTTTTGCAGAGCACACGTGGGATTTTCCGCTTCACCTCCAAGCTCCACCCCCTAAATCTGGCTAGCTCCCACACACACTCACTTTCTTGCAGTTGCAGCGGCTGCAGAGTCCTGGTAACGCATTAGACAATCTTATGGAAGGGGGCAAAGGGTGCTGTTATAAGGGGGTGGTCTCTCTCTAATGGAGGTCTTTAAAGAAGGGGGAGTGGCACGGATATAAGGGCACTGTGAGCTAATGGGGATGTGGACTACTGATCTAATGCTGAAAAACTATTAGATCACCAGTCAGCATTCCCCATTAAAGACCCCCCCCCCATTAGATCAGAGTCCCCTTATATCAGAACCCCCCCCCCCCCTTATAGACCAATTGTTGGTCTCTAAGAGGGGATTTGCTGATATAAGGGGACCCTGATCTAATTTAAAAAAATGCTGTGTGCCTCTAAAGTGTTCGGGTTTGGCTTGTAGGTGGCAACCCTAGGTAAAGAAGACCACTCACCCCAGTGTGTTCAGTTTTTTGGCTGTGCTGGGAGAGCAGCCTGCCTGTTCTCCACTGACCAAGACTTGTGCTAACACCCCCCTTGCACAGCGATTCGCTGTGAAGATCAGTGTACAGTGGAACCTCGGTTTGTGAGTAACGCGGTTAACGAGCGTTTCGCAAACCGAGTACTGTATTTCTAAAAATCCTAACTCGGTTTGCGAGTGTTGTCTCGCAAAACGAGCAGGATTCAGGCCAAAAGCGGTGTGCAGTACCGCTTTTGGCCTGAGGTTGGGTTGCCGGAGCTGAAAGTTGCCGATCGGCGCCATTCAGAAATGCACGAAAAGGCCCGAGGACAGTTCGGCTGACCTCGGCAAACCTCGGAAAGGCTTGTGAACGGAGTCTTTCCGAGGTTTGCCGAGGTCAGCCGAAGTGTCCCTCGGGCCTTTTCGGCCGTTTCCGAGGCTCTCCAGCGCCCCCCTGCCTCTGGCCGCATTCGGTATTGCATCCCATTGAAGTCAATGCGGAATGAATTATTTTCGTTTCCATTGACTTCAATGGGAAAACTCGCTTTGATATGCGAGTACTTTGGATTACGAGCATACTCCTGGAACGGATTATGCTTGTAATCCGAGGTTCCACTGTACTGCTATTTCTCTGCCTTCTGTTGATACACACCCCTACAGAGCCATTCACTGGGAGGATCAGTGTGCTGCTGTTTCTCTGCCTCCTGTTAACACGCCCCCCCTGCACAGCCATTCACTGGGAGGATCAGTGTGCTGCTGTTTCTCTGCCTCCTGTTAACACGCCCCCCCTGCACAGCCATTCACTGGGAGGATCAGTGTGATGCTGTTTCTCTGCCTCCTGTGGACACCCCCCCCTGCACAGTCATTCACTGGGGGGATTAGTGTACTGCTGTTTCTCTGCCTCCTGTTGACACGCCCGCCCCTTCACAGTCATTCACTGGGATTGAATGAATGAATGATTTGTAAAGCGCTGCAAATGCGAACTGAATCGCCTCAAGGCGCTAAATCAGAGGATCAGTGTGCTGCTGTTTCTCTGCCTCCTGTTGACTCCCCCCACCCTGCAGTCTCAACCCCTACTTAAAAGCCTAATGCAGCAGAGAACAGAGGTCATGTGATCACTTGTTAAAAAGAAAAAAAAAGGTATTTCTATTTTTTTACATATACATACATAAATATATTTTTCAACTAATGGGTTGTTTTATCAGGTAAGGCATACCATTAACTTTATCTTGTGTCTTTTACATCTGCCTAAAGTTCAGCTCTCATTGAAGAGACCAACCCCTTTGACCCATTTCCATGTAACACACAGAGCAAGGTTACCCTGGTCACATGCTTCTCCAGGCATAGGAGACGTCTCATTCCCCCAACTCTCGCGAGATCTCCTCCCCAAACAGCGAAGAAAACTCGACCATTGGGTGGCAAGCCAAGAAACGCTGATTGGTTAGGTTATACCGCCAATCGGAAACGTGTAAGTGCCATCCTCGACAGCCAATGGCTGCTCAGAGTTGTGGTAGGCGGTGCCCGCCCACACGTAGGACGGTCTCTACTGAGAGGCTCCGCTCACAGCGCCTCCGTGCTAGAGAGCTAGAAGGTTCCTGAGGTGAGTAGCTGCGCAACGTGGACGCCTCGTTAAGCCCCTCCAGATGAATCAATTTATTCATTAACGGCCCTTAATTGGCCGCCATTAATTACCCCAACGAGGCCCTCCTGTGTTAAAGCCGCCCGCCCTAATTTGTTTTCTGTCCCCCTCCCGCAACTGAATTATCTCCTCGCATGTGCCGAGAGTGTTAAAACGTGCCCGACCACCTCTATTGCGTAAGGGCAAAAATGAGTGTGAATTGTAACATATGTCTGGTCCCTTCCCGCTGCCAAATGATCTCCTTTTTAAAAACGTGCCCGACCGCATCTGTTAGGGCAAACGTTGTGATCTGTGAATAGTTTCTCGTCCCCACCTCCCGCAACTAAATTATCCTGTCGAGAGTGTGCAAAACGTGCCCTCCCGCTTCAGTTGCAGTAAAGGGCGCCTAATCTATGACTTGTTTCTCTCCCCCCCCCCTCCCGCAGCTAATGTGTGAAAACGTGCCACGACCACCCTTGTTTGCGTCAATGTAAACTTGTTTGTCCTCTCCCTCCCGCACTGGAAAAAAAAAAATTAACGCTGTCCCCGGTTTGTGTTCTTAGGTGGTTTTTTTTTTCTTCTCCCGGCCGGAGGGTGTCTCCCGCTTTGGTTGACAGGGTGTTAAATTCCCGGCTCGCTCGGCCCTCGTCCAGTTCCCGTGGCCAGCTCTGCGCTGTGCCGTCCATAAAAGCTACTGCGCTGTGTGCCATCGCTTCATTCTGCCTCCGTTCATCGCACCCCAGGGCGAGCAGCGTTGTGTTTATGTCTTTATTGGACGAAAACGGTGAGTATGAGAGACACGGAGCGCTGCCATATGTTTGTCTAATATGTGTGAGGTGAGGGTGCTGGGAATGGCGGGGATGGCAAGAGAAAATGGCGGCCGCGCCTCGTGACTATGACGCAGGTGGCTGGCTCGGGGCAGGAGGGGGGCTCCACGGGGCGGGTGAAGGTGTCGGGGGACTTGTTGAAGAGAGGTGGGGTGGGGGGAGCGGGCGGCAGTGGAGGTCGCGGTGCGGGGGTGTCTGTGGAGAGGTGAGGGGCCTAGCGGGGAGGAGGGGCGGTGTGCGCATGCGCGGCCGGACTGGGCTGACTCAGTGCTGCAGTTGTGAGTCATATCAGCTCCCTTCCCCCCCCTCCCATCCTCCTCCTCCTATGTGTGTTTATCTCCAGCCCTGAGCCTGGGGACTCCTCTCCTCATCTATATGCAGAGCCTGTGGGGAGATGCAGGGACAGAGGTGGCCTGTAATTGTAGGCTTATGTAATATGGGGCTGCTGAACAACAAGTTCCAGCATGCAGCAACACCTGTGGGTGGGGATGGGCTGGAGATGCTGCTGTTTGCTGTAGTTGTGTGCAGACAGAACAGCTGCTAGACTTTGGGTACAGGGTAGGCCTGCAGCACAGGTATGGACAGACCGAGGGGGGTGCTTGTGTGTTAGATTTTTTTTTTTTTTTTTTTCTCATTCTTTATCTTTAAAAATGTGGGGGTATTTTTTTTTTTTTTCATTTTACATAATTAAAAGCTGACCGTTTAAAGATTTTAATCGGTGGTATATGGTTTATCTCAACCCTTTTAACTACAGGACATCTCTTCCCCATTTTTTTTTTTTTTTTTTTTCTGTCATTTTCAGTCAAGTACATCCTGCATTTTTGGTTTCAACAACAAAAATTTCAATTTGGTGCACCTCCTAGTTTCTAATTGGCAGATTTAGATGCACTAACACATTGAAGCCAAGCTCAGGCCCGACTCACACTGTCGAAACTTCAAAGCCGACATCCCAGTGCAACTTCTATACGACTTCTCTAACAGAAGTCCATAAAAGTAGTGCAGGAAACTTTTTTTTTTTTTTTTTTTTTTCTCCTAGAATGGTTCCATTGCACTAAATGGAGTGCGATTTCTTGTGATGTGCTTTTTTTTTATGTTGAAAAACACTGGCCAGGTGACAATTTAAGGATAGAAAGCCTAAAATCAAATAATGCAACCAGTGCATCTAAGAATTGATAAGTTGCAATATGTTTGTTAAAGCTGAGGGCAATAGAAGGAACTTTGCATAAAGGTTTGTTTAATTGGGGGGGGGGGGGGGGAGGTGTCACTTTAACCATTGAATTATAGAAGCTGGTTGCCATGCACATCTTCTTCAGATTCTGTCTGCTCCAACTTTCAGTTCACTGTGCATGTTACAATATGTCCATACAAGCAACCCTAGATTAAGCAAGTCATCCTTGCTGCCAGTGTAAATTAGTTTTTGTGTGGGATTTTTTTTTTTTTTTTGTCCTCTTCCCTTCTTTCATTTAAAGCTGTGCATAGAAGTTCCTCCAGTGCCCCCTGATTTCTCCTTTAGATCAGGGGTTCCATGAGTAACCACTATCAATGGTGATCGTTTTAGTGATCTGTAAGGGGAGGAACCTTCCCAATGACCAACAAACGTAATGTGAATTCTATTACGGGACCATCACATTAATGTACTGTGAACCTTTACAATAGTAACTTATTAGCAGGAGTTCATTGAGCGTGCAAAGTTATTTTTAAGGGTTCCTTCATGTTACAAAGGTTGAAAGGCTGCTTTAGAAGTATTTTGTAACAATGTTATGTGCCCATTATCTAGTGGGTATTTTCTAAGCAGATGTTGTCTTCATCTAAAATTGAACTTGCAAGAGTTTGGTGATGGGGATTTACTTTGGATGATTGGTTCTCTGTAATATGTATATTCATGCCTCAGTGGAGCAGAACCTCTGCTTGACTTTCTGCTACAAGTAATCTAGTTGACATGTTGAAAGTAGATGAGAAAATCCGGACAGCCGCACTCCAGGAAGATATAATTCAAAGACACTGTGGCAGGGGGTACAGGCAATCGGCTAACGTTTTTCTCACTTATGCTAAGTGCTTACTCATGGCTAATCTAGTTGACATGTTTGTATGCTTTTCTGCACGTGACCAAGTTCACCTGACTACAGATCATGTAAGGCCTGGTTCACACCTATGCAGCCTTTTCTTAAAAAAAAAAAAAAAAATGCACTACAATCCATTTAACATGGTTTCCTATTGGACACATTCACTTCTATTTATATTTTTTCAGCCGCTGTGTTTTTGGAAAGGGTCAGGGACTTTAAGTGCAAAACAGTGCTTGTTCAATGGAGAAGCTGCTGAAAAGCATGTAGTGCATTTTTGCCACAATTTATTTAATCTGGCCAGAAAATGTGAAACGCATCAAAAAAAGCACTGCAGAAACAGATCAAAAGCAAACTGCATAGGTTTAAACCAGGCCTTAGGCAGCCTTTTTCAGCACACAGGAACCCTTGCTATAACTTTCCTCTCTCATAACCCTTGCTAAGAATTACTTTAGCTACAACTCATGATACATTAGTGATGGTCACTGGAAAGAATGCTCCTTACACTTGTCATTTGGAATAATTGCCCTCTTACAGATGACTAAATGGATCAGTGGTGTCAATGGGAACTTTTCTAAGAGACAGAAATTGCTCATAGCTCAAGGAACCCCTAGCAACCTCTGGGGAGCCCTGTTTAGGGAAACCCTGATGTAATGTATCGATTAAAAAAGTTGTTTGCTACTCTAAACATGGACTTCACTGTTTAGCTTTATTAGGCCAGATGCACACAAACCTAATCCTTTACCAATATTTATACCCAGAATCTTGACCGCTAGATCCTGAGTAAAATGTTCATAAATATGCATTATTCATTGCCAGTGTTGTAAATTACTACTCAAATGTAAGATTTTCTATGTTTAAGACTCTGCTGATCTTTACTTTTATCTTGTTTTATATGGACAATAATGCATCTATATCCAGATCATTTAAATGGTGGGGTTTTCTTTACTCCTGTGTGCAAGAGGCCTTAGATTATAGTAGGGTAGCATAGTTTTATCGTATGTATTAGTACGGGCTAAGCGGTAATGTTGTATCATATGCAGGTGAAAGCTCTAGTTGGCTTCCTACTAGTACTGAATTTTTTTTGTTGGGTTTTCGTAAATCTTTATTTCAGAATGTATTTTTTACATGCTCTTGTGTCTTGAACAGCTGTGTAGGTAAATATTAAGCTATGATAATAGGGCTCTGCCTTTTTGCCCAGTTGCTGCCTTTAACTGTAAGACAGTAACAGTTTTCTGGCAGCTGTTGTGGCTTTCATGCTTCAAGAACTGCAGTGGGTAGTCATATGGCTTGGTAATGTTCACATTGCTTTCTGAAGGTACTGCAAGTTAAGCTCCTGTTGGGTGCATTCAGTGCTGTTATTTTTAAAGTACAACTAAAGGCAACTTTTTAATTTTTTTTTTTTTTTTTTTTTTTTGAGAGTGCAGAGGGTTTGTTTTTATTGCTGTCTGTGCCCCTGTTAAGGAGATTCACCCTTTTCTCTTTGTCCTGTTATCAATAACATTGAAAATAAAAATGCCACATTTGGGATTGTCCCAGAAAAGTAAGAGGGTAAATCTTCAAAACGAGCTCTAGTTCTGGTGCCCTGGGGGTCCCCAAAGAATTCCCTTTGTGGGAATTTCCTCACTTCTTGTTTGGCTATGGGATAGAAAGTAAGGCTAGGTTCACATTGGGGCGACTTGGGATCCGACTTGTACGCCCTCAAGTCGCCCCAGAAATAGTTTCGATGGGAGTGAACGCTAGCGTCTTAATAAACACTACTGAAGTCGCTCCGACTTCAGAGCGTACTCCCTGTACTACTTTGATCCGACTTGGTAGGCGACCTGTACCATAGGAATCAATGGAAGTCGCCTCCAAGTCGGATCTCTCTGTAAAGTCAAGCGACTTTGCAGGGAAAACCCCTCCCTCCCAGAGAGCTGATTGGCCACAGGCGAAGTCGCCTGTCATGGAGGCGACTTCAAGTCGCCTTGTAATTTGCTGAAGCCGCGTTGAAGTCGCGGTACAAAGTCGCGCTGAAGTCGTGTTGCCCCAGTGTGAACCGACCCTAAAGGTAAGTCTCAGCAATAGGACACAGATGGCAAAAATCGCTTTTAATGGCAGCGGGAGAGGTGCCCCTCCTGCCGTGTACTGGTAGTCTCCACCACTTATCGGAGCTATCCGTAGCGACGATCCAATGCTGTCCCCTGAGAGGCAGGAAGTAGAGTGAGGGAATAATGGGGCCCCCACATGACTCGATGCTGCTGGATGACAGAAGGGATGTCAAACATCCCTTCCGCCCAACGGCCTTAAAGGGACAATTTTATTTTGCATTGTAATGTAAATGTGAGGTATTTTGACCCCAGATCTCACATTAAAGAGGTCCTGTCATTCATTATTTTCTTATGAAGGGATATTTATACTCCTTGTAATAGAATAAGTGATCCCAATTTTTATTTTTTTTGGGAGTGTAACAATAAAAAGTTAAAGCTCACGTGCAGAAGCGAATGCATACGCAAGTCGCTCCCGTATATGCATACAGTGTTCAAACCACACGAAGTATTGCCGTGATCGTTAGAGCGAGAGCAATCACTCTTGACAGAGTATATAAATTGCTGTTCCTAGTGATCAGGAACAGCCATCTCTAATTCCCTGACTGAATGGGTATCTGTTTACATTGACAGATCCCCGTTCTGTCTCTCTCAGAAGCGATCGCGGATGACGGCGCACATTGCGACCATGTGCACGCCCCCTAGAGCTCTTAAAGCGGCCAATATACAATGACAGCGATTCGCCCTGGAGAGCCAACCTGCCACAGTACAACTATGGCGGTTAGTCGTAAAGTGGTTAATAAACAGTGATTTCTTCTCCCTACCTGTTTTGGCCATGGGGAAGGAAGTGAAGGTAAATCTCACACGTGGGGCACACATGGCAAAAAATAAACCTGTCAGGGATTATAGCCCACCGTTACTGTAGCTGAAGTGTGGGGGTGCCTATAGTTGGAATGTTGACCGCTATCCTGGCCTCCTAGATATAGTTTTCTCTCACTATCCTAACATTGGTTTCTTTGGAAGTGCAAAGACATGTGCACCAGAGATAACATAAAATTCTTAAATGGGTTTTAGCTTTTGCCTTTTTTACAAAAGAAAGGTGCTTTAATTTTTTGTTACTGTTAGAGTAGTTCTCACTACTTATCTGCTAAAAAAATTGTCAGTAGGAGAGGAAGTGAGGGGAAATCTCTCTAGTGAAGCCCCAGATAAGTAAAAACTTGACATGGTTTATAACCCTTCAATCTTGATAAAGCTACGATTTTGCTTCACAAAGACTATTGAAAGGAGTCATTGCATTTGAAGATGGTTAAAGTAGTAGCTTATTATAGATCTTTCTTCTTAATAGCATGCAATTGTCTAAAACTTGGAAACAGATTTTCACTGAAAGTATTTACTAGGCTAAGCATGTTCTCTTGGTTATGATTAACTAACTTTTCACAGCTGATCAGATGTGATCTAGTTCAAAATGCTATACAGCAAAAAAATTTTTTTTTTTTCTCTGCAGAGCAGAATTTTTGGGGATTAGTGGTGGTTGGCAGTACCCCAGTGTTCTAATTCTCTGCATGTTTATTTTAAGGTGTTATTTAGGCCTCATGTACGCTGCTGCTGCTAAACGGATGTTTAGGAGCAGTTGGGCTTACCCCCCCCCCAACTGCTTCTGAACTCTCCTGTTATCCTATCGGTACATGTACACAGTTGTTTTTAGACAGTTACGTTTAGAGGCTTTTTTGGAATGCAAAAAGGGTTCAGAAGCTGAGTTTAGAGGCTTTTCAAGCACTAAACACGTTAACTCGCATTTAGCCGCATTTCATTTACAGGGGTTTTTAATTTTTGGCTGTTTTGAAGAAAGATGTGGGTTACTATCTGTCAAGTTAAATCATTCAGGAGAGGTTGTAAAAAAAAAAAAAATCCCATGTACATGAAGCCTTTGTCTCAAAATCCCAATTCATGCTTTATTTTCTTTTAGAAATGAACAAGGCTTGTCGTGCAAGAATGTCTGGGATTGCCAGAAGTGACCAGTGTAGCTGCATAGTTAAGAAAAAATAAAACTAAACTTTTTATTCTAATTTTTTTTATTTCAGAGCTGTTGCGCAGCCATTGGTACCTATATTGGGGGAACATAGCATACAAACAAGACGCTCACAGCCTCGGTGGCGAAATTATTTTCATGTCAGAGACCGAGAACTCTTGCAGTCGTTTATGTCATCCAGTCTTCTCCAGACAGAAGATACCAAAAAGTTGCAATCAAAGATCTTTTCCTCTTCTTGAAAGAGCTAATAATAAACCAAAATGTCTGTCAATGTCAACCGCAGTGTTTCCGATCAGTTCTATCGGTACAAAATGCCCCGTCTGATTGCCAAGGTAATTATCTCACACACACCCCCATCCAAGAAAAATGCTTACAGTTTGAACTGGTTTTTAATATGTACTGGAATATTTGTCTCTTTACAGGTAGAGGGCAAAGGAAATGGAATAAAGACAGTAATCGTCAACATGGTTGACGTTGCAAAGGCGCTTAATCGGCCTCCTACGTGTAAGTATAGAGCCAGTTACAAATGAAGAGCCTCCCCAAAAATCTAGCAATTTGGGTTTTGCTTGTGTTGCCAGCTGAATCTTTCACATGGGAATTGTTGGTGTGGCAAAGTCTGGTGACTTAAGGTACTTTACCTATCAAAACCCAGCAATGGCCACAGGACTGCCCCACACATAATTATGGTCGCTAGGCTTTGGGAGGCTCTAAAATCATAAAATCAATGGGCCATGTCATGTTTGGCACGCGTTACTTCCTGTTTCATAGACTTGAATGGGACCTCCCTGCAGCTATGTCTAATTGATGCAGTGAAGGTGTAACTCATTTGCTGGAAGCATGTTGTTTTTTATAGATTTGACAACCTAAACAACTCATCTTTATCTAGCATCTCAGTTTGAATCTGTCATGGAGTAGCTCTAGTGTTCTGTTGAGTTTTTAGCTAACTTTCAGTGCGCTGGGAATCCTGTGTCTTGTTTGGTAAAGATTTTGTGTGCCTTTACAAATTAAAAGGAAAAACAAGATAATGGTTTGTTACAATTTTGTACTGTTTAGTGGGTGGTAACTGCGGCTGCGATGTAAATTTTACCTTCATAGGCTTCAATTGAACTTGCAGTAAACTCGCAGCACACAGTTCACATGTCTGCATCCTGAAATTTTGCGGTAAATTCACACCTCACACAGGACAAAAAAAGGATCAAATTCACAGTAGTATGAACCTAGTTTATGGTACTTAGCTGGTGGCAAGGGGTTACATAGTTGGTCGGGTTAATGAAAGACCAGTCCATTGAGTTCAGTCGGGTTATAAATTTGTAATTTTTAGATGGCCATCTGAGCATTGCAGCCTGGAAATCCAGACGCTCATGTTGATTGTGTTTCTACCCAAGTTAAAATGGGCAAGCATGAAGGCCCATGTGTCCTTGTTCCTAAATAGTGCTTGTGTGTTATTGCTACAGGCTGCTCTGTCTTGGCATTAAATCATTCATTCATGTCAACTGTATCTGTGTGGTATGTGCAGCTTTGCCTCTTAAATAATTCACTTTCTGTTTGCAGATCCCACCAAATTTTTTGGTTGTGAGCTGGGAGCGCAGACCCAGTTTGATGTTAAGAATGACCGTTTCATTGTCAATGGATCTCATGAGGCAAATAAGCTGCAAGACATGTTGGATGGATTCATTAAAAAGTTTGTTCTTTGTCCTGAGTGTGAGAATCCTGAAACAGATCTGGTAAGAAATTCTTCTCATAATGAGACTTGTTTGGCCGCTGTACATAGAATGAATTTACTCTAGAAGTGGTGCATCTATAGCTTGAGATGATCACAAAGATTGGCTGTATGCTCCCTCTCCCCCTTCTTTTTTATTTTTTTTTTTTTTTTTTTTTTACTCCTGATCGTTTGATACCAAAAGGTCCCTCTTGCTGAGTGGCTCCTACTGATGCAGAAAGTGACGCTTGGTGAGGTCAATGCCACTCTCTGCATCGGCACACTATAGGGATGGGCTGAGCCAAATGTTTTTTGTTTTGTTTTTTCTTTAATGGCTGTCAATGTTTTTAAGGGATTTTATAATGGAGTAAATGTATGGATGTTATAAATGTGAAATCTGACACTTGTGTTACTACAGAGCCTTAAATATTAAACATTTGGAAGTCCAGGGAGCTCGGTCTCAGATGAACCCCCCCCCCCCCCCCCAAAAAAAAAAAAACACTTGTGGAAACTAGACAAGTCTATTTGCTCATACTATATTTTAACAAACTTATTCTAGGTGAAGTATGCAAACTGAAGTTACTGATATGCTCCTTGAAGCCAGCTGCCTTAGTTTCTCATGCTGATCTTCTGGCTTCAGTACTTCAAATCACTCGGAGCATGTATGCATACAAGTAAGTCCTGCAGACTTGTTCTAAGTCTGACTCGGAATGAATCTAAGCCAGGGAAACAGGATGACTGGGGATGCACATCATAAATCAGTCACCAGTGTCAGATGTGCGCATTTCTGTTTTTTGACTGTTATATCAAGTGCTGGCTAATTGAACTATATGAACCTCACAGTAATGCTTGCATGCGTTCATAACTTTGAAAAATGTACTTATTTTATTAGAATGTCAATCCCAAGAAACAAACAATAGGCAATTCCTGTAAAGCCTGTGGCTATCGAGGCATGCTGGATACAAGACATAAGCTCTGTACTTTCATTCTCAAAAACCCACCAGGTAAGTGCTGAACTTGTAACTCTGTTAAGGCTCCCTTTTTTTTTTTTTATTGCAAGCAACACTCTGTGACAGTTGCTCTATTAAAAAAAAATCCTCTGTCCCAATTTTTCACTTGCAAGATAGAAATCAAGTCTATTCTATTTCAGTACTCTCATTGTGAGAGCTACTGTTGAACTGACTTTGACACGTGTGTGGTGTTTTCTCCTCTTCCTCTCGGTTCTTACCATAACTGTTTCTGCAGAGAACATAGACAGCAGTACAGGCAAAAAGAAGGAAGATAAAAAAAACAAGAGGGCCAAAGAAAATGGTTCTGTAGCAAACAATGAATCGCCTGTCCTAACAGAGTTAAATCCTCCACGTGTGGTAAGTACAGAAGCATAAGATATTTTTTATGTATTTTGCTTATAGTGTTTGGTATTTGATTTTGGAGCTTCCTGTATTTTTTTTTTAATCGCCTTGAAGACTGCCCCTTTTTTTAGAAACTTTTGTTTAATTTTTTTGAAAAGTACTTGAAACCCCCAAACTTTTTTTTTTTTTTTTTTTTTTTTTTTTTTTTTTTGTATGTGAAAGATGTTGCGCTGAGTAAATGGATGCCAAACATGTTTTGCTTTAAAATTTCTTGTGGAATGGCGACAAACGACGGTACTTAAAATCTCAGGCGATGCTTTCAAATTTTTACAAGTTACCTGTTTAGAGTTGGGGGAGGTCTAGTGCTAGAATTCTTCTTGCTCTCGCTCTTAACAATCTCAGCGATAACCTCACGTGTAGTTTCCACACAGTTTACATATGTTGGCGCTACTTGCATATGCCTCGGCTTTTGGGCGAAAGCTCGATGGGGCGGTTCAATTTTTTTTTTTTTTTTTTTTTTTGTATGTGAACGATGTTGCGCTGAGTAAATGGATGCCAAACATGTTTTGCTTTAAAATTTCTTGTGGAATGGCGACAAACGACGGTACTTAAAATCTCAGGCGATGCTTTCAAATTTTTACAAGTTACCTGTTTAGAGTTGGGGGAGGTCTAGTGCTAGAATTCTTCTTGCTCTCGCTCTTAACAATCTCAGCGATAACCTCACGTGTAGTTTCCACACAGTTTACATATGTTGGCGCTACTTGCATATGCCTCGGCTTTTGGGCGAAAGCTCGATGGGGCGGTTCAATTTTTTTTTTTTTTTTTTTTTTTTTTTTTTTTTTTTTTTTTTTTTTTAGTAAACATCCCTTATAATGAGCATGACGGGGCCTCTTCATTGCATGATCTGGGGTCAAAGACCTCGGATTTCACATTTACACTTAAAAGCAGAAGTAATTTTTAGGTTTCATTAAAAAAAAAAAAAAAAAAAATCATCCCTTTTTTAAGGGCGGAAGTGACATCAGAAGTTCCTCTAAGGGAATAGAGCAGTGTGGGATATCTTGCCCTCACTCAGCTTGCTGCCTAGCCATGGATTGCATTGGCTTTGGGCTAAGCAACAGGTCCGGGAGGCAGGGAATCTCCTTCCAGGGCCACTTTTAGACGCAGAATTGCCTGCAGTACAAGAAAATACCGGGGTTATGGCTGCTATCTGCCATAACGCTGGTATTTAACATCAAAGTAATGACTAATGTACTGTAGGTGGCTTTGAAGTGGTTAACATAAAAATGTAATTAGACCTCAAATCTATTGAACACTTTCAACCAGCCTCATCTTGGCACATTGTGACTTTGGTATTTTACATGTTTGGAGATATATATATATATATATATATATATATATATAATTTTTTTTTTCCCCCTCGCTAGTTAGGAGAGCCAGAGGATGATGAAGATTGGGGTGAAGACACGACTGAAGAGGCTCAGCGACGCAGAATGGAGGAAATAAGTGATCATGCGAAGAATCTGACACTGAGTGAGGACCTGGAAAGGCCAGTTGAGGACAGAGTTAACATGCTATTTGACTTTGTAAAGGTGAGCTTGCATTTATCTAGTAACTCCAGACCTTGAACAATGGAAATCCCAGCTTTTTAGAGACTGTCTTGTAAGGTGTGGGTTTTTTTTTCCCTTTGCAATTGTGACTGACATTCTAATCTAATCTCTTGCAGAAAAAGAAGGAAGAGGGGATTGTAGATTCCTCAGAAAAGGAGATTCTGGCTGAGGCTGAAAGACTAGATGTAAAAACACAGGGGCCATTGGTCTTAACAGAAGTTTTATTTGATGACAAGATCAGAGAACAGATCAAGAAATACAGAAGACACTTCCTACGGGTGAGCTTTTGTGTTTGTTTTGTTTCTTTGGTCTCTTCTCTCCCCCCCCCCCCCCCTCAGATGCCCCCATTTTATACATTGGTTGATTCCTATGACTATAATTGTTGCAACAAAACGGGGCTTTTTTAAATGTCCGTGAATGTAAACCCTCACAAATGTGCAGTGAACAGCCTTAGATGATAAAAGGGTAACGGTAACTATCTGCGCAAATACAGTGCAAGAGGAATATTCACAACTAATATATCAGTCCGTTGTGAAGTCAGTAATGCAAGGGTTAATAGTAATTCAGATAAAAAATAAGATAATGGCAAGGCAGCGTGATTGTTGTCCTCAGAGCTGACTCTGTATAGGAAGCCAAAAAGGAGAACACAGGAAGTGCCACCTGAGTTTAGTATTAGAAGCAGCTTTAATGGCAAGGTACCTGTACTCCTGTGACTTCATCCACAAGTGTCCCACGCTGGTTCTGGCTCCCTCCTGGTGGCCACAGGATGTACTTGAGCGACTGGACCATTACACAGCAACAGTGACCCCCGGATCCAGGGACCCCCAGATGGACGCCACATATCTCTACAGATGGGCCTATTACGCTCTTCTTGTAAGTGAGTTTTGTTACCTTGCCATTAAAGCTGCTTCTAATACTGTAGGAGTGGAATATTGCTAGACAGCTGATGGGAGGAAAGGCGCGTGCACACACCCTCCCCACACATGTAGGGTGTGAATAGTTTAGCAGTCTGTGTATGTATAAATATATAATTGTCTTGACTCAGAACTTGTCAAAAGTTAGGCTGATAATAGGAATGGAGCAGGACATGGGGCTTTGCTGAGAGAAAAACAATCTACAGATGAGGTTTACTGTCATTGTAGAAAACAAATTCACAATAAAATTACATTTCTACTACACACATTATTCACAATTATCAACCATGCATTTACCACATGGGGTTTAATTATGTCAAAAATGTATAAAGTGTCATCATAATAAACTAAACAAGACCATAAAATAAGACTGACCTTTCCTTTCATTCCTGCATTGATATCCTTAAAAGGCCTGGGAAAGAAGCTCTCTTTATATCTGTTTTAATCACCCTAAAACGTCTCCCAGATGGCAATAATTCAAAGAAATGGCAACCAGGACAAGTCGGATCTCTCACTATTTTTTTCCTGCTCTACAAAGGCAACGAGTCTCATATTTCTTCTAGAGAAACAAGTTCACACCCTACAATTTTGCACTATTCGAACCACTCTTTAGAGCATTTTTATCTGCCTGCGTACAACTAGAATACAATACGTTAATGTAATCGCGATGGGTCTCTAGTGCCAGTCTTAAGGAGTCGCAAAAAATATAAATGCTGATGCGATTTCTTAATGGCTTTAATATTTTGTCAATGATAGGTTTTCAGAAATGCATGTTCCCAAAAACTTAAAGGTAGAGACCTGCTCCATGCACACGCCTTTTAATAAAAATCGGTGCTGGCTCAGGCTTGTTCCTTCTGAAATCTACAATCGGTTCCTTTTTGTTTTCCCTGTGTTTAGGATCAGGTTATTCACTATACACCATTCCACTATCCTATCTGGCAAACTTAACTACCCTATTGGTCTCATAATAGGGGGTACAGCCATATGTGTACAGCGCATAGAGAAAGGGACTTGACACACAACCCTGCCGTGCTCCAGTACTTATTTCTCACTTAGAAGAAACAAACTTGTCCAATTTGACCACCTGTGAGTGATGGACCAAAAACAAAGGGCAGCAAATTTTTTTTTTTTTTTTTTTTTTTTTTTTCTCCAACCGAGCTGGAATGCTATTAAAAGCAGAGATGTAATTTCCCAAATGCTCCAGATGACTAAGTGACCCATGCAGCGCTAAAGCATCTTCTGTGCTTCTATTTGCCCTATACGCAAACTGATAAGGATCTAAACTATGATCAAAACTAGTAATCTTGTTTTGATATATTTCAAGACCAACCTCTCAAAGCACTTCATTAGTACTGAGGTCAGTGCTATTGGTCTATAATCGACTAAACTTCCCACAGTTGACTTTTTTTGGAATAATAGTGGCTGATGTTAAACATGCCAGAACAGCAGGTGAAGGTGATCGATTAAAGATCTCGGCAAAGACTCCAGCTAATTGATCAGCACAGATCTTAACTACTCTCCCTGGGATTCCGTATGGACCTGAGTTCCTTGTATTTATAGCCTTAAACGCCTGCCTCGCCTCATTTCTGTATAGTGGGTGTACAGTTTCCTGGACCTAAAGGACACCCTATATCCTGGTTTGGTAAAACAACTTCAAACTGTGAAAAGAACCTATTTAACTAGTGAAGCACTAGAATTACCTTCCTTTCTTTGTAGTCCTCTGTCAAGTACTGTATAGTAGAGGTCGACCGATATGGGTTTTTCTCTGGCCGATGCCGATATTTAGAAATCGCGGTGGCCGATGGCCGATTTTTTTTTTTTTTTTTTTTTTTTTTTTTTTTTTTTTTTTTTTTTCCCTTCATCTCATAAAATCTAACAGACCCCTTTCACACTGGGGCGTTTTTCAGGCGCTTTTGGGCTAAAAATAGCGCCTGTAAAGTGCCTGTAAAACGGCTCCCCTGCAGTCTCAGTGTGAAAGCCCGAGTGCTTTCACACTGAGGCGATGCGCTGGCAGGATGTAAAAAAAAGTCCTGCAAACGGCATCTTTGGAGCGGTGTATACCGCTGCTCCACCACTCCTGCCCATTGAAATGAATGTGCACCGCTGCCGAAGCGCCTGCAAAGCGTTTTGGCAGCGGCGCATTTAACCCCTTCCTCGGCCGCTAGCTGGGTTATAAGCGCCCCGCTAGCAGCCGAATAGTGCCTCCTAAAATGACGGTAAAGCGCCGCTAAAACTAGCAGCGTTTTACCATCAACGCATGCCTGCTCCAGTGTGAAAGCAGCCTTAAGGCCCCTTTCACACTGGAGCGGTTTTCAGGCGGTATTGCGCCAAAAATACCGCCTGAAAACTGCCCCTAAACAGCCTCCGCTGTTTGTTCAGTGTGAAAGCCCGAGGCCTTTCACACTGAAGCGGTGCGCAGGCAGGGCGGTGAAAAAAGTCCTGCAAACCGCTTTTTTGGAGCGGGGAAGGAGCGGTGTATTCACCGCTCCTTCCCCGCTCCTGCCCATTGAAATCAATGGGACAGCGCGGCTATCCCGCGGCTATAGCCGCGCTGTACGAGGGATTTTAACCCTTTTTCGGCCGCCAGCGGGGGGTAAAACCGCACCGCTAGCGGCCGAATACCGCTGCAAGAACGACGGTACAGCAGCGCTAAAAATAGCGCTGTTGTACCGCCGACGCCCCCACCGCCCCAGTGTGAAAGGGGCCTTCGTAATACAGAATTTTTTTTTCATTTAAACATTAAACAAAACAAACCTCCAATCAGTTCACTTGTATGTATAATTTAGAAAACAAAACAAAAAAAAAACTATCTTAAATATTAAATACACAAAAACAGGTAATCAAAACTTTTGGACGAAAAAAAATGGGCTAACTTTACTGCTTAGGTTTTTAATTCATTACTGTATTTGTTTTTAAAAAAAATTGCGTTTGAAAGACCGCTGCGCAAATACTGTGTGACATAAAATATTGCAACAATCCCCATTTTATTCCATAGGGTCTCTGCTAAAAAAATATAATGTTTGGGGGTTCTAAGTGATTTTCTAGCAGAAAATACAGGATTTTTACTTGTAAGCAACAAGTGTCAGAAAAGATTTAGTCTTTAAATGGTTAAACTGAAAACTTCTCCACGGAGTTCAGTCTATTGATAAGAAGATACATTTGTATCTTTCAGGTTCTTTTTATCAGACTTGGCAGGCTGCCCAGAGGGGGAGAGAATCCTCTTCACAGACAACCTCAGGAAACTTGAAACTTTCTATTACAGAAGTCATTTACAAGTCACGGCTGAAGTTACAATCGGCCTTTTTTATCAGCACAATCGGCCGATGCCGATTAAGTAAATAACGCCAAATATCGGCCGATATATCTGCCGGCCGATATATCGGTCGACCTCTACTGTATAGCCCTCCCCTGCATCTTTTTCCCTTAAAATAGTCCTCAATATGTGCCCAGCTCAAATTTCATGAATCAGGTTTACATTCACTTTAAATGAATTCTTCTGAGTACCTAGCTTGCACACATTTAGAATACTGCAACAAAACTGCTGTAGAAGGAAAGGGGTCAAATTTCATTAAATGGTTCTATTCTCCTACACGGTAGAATACAAATAATGGCTGGCTCCCCACAAGGGTTTTCATAGATGTCTTTCCTTCAATCTTTTCTTATTCTCCCCGACCTATATAATAAAATACCGAGTAACTGGGCTCTACCTTCCTTGTTGTGGGGGGGTGTCTTCCATAGTGTTGTGAATTGTTTTAATATAACATACTTTTTATATGTACAATACTTTTTTTTTTTTTTTTTTTTTTTTTTTTTATCCTGATCTGGATAATTGTTTTAGGTAGCTCCTATGATCTCCTTTTTTTTTTTTTTGGGTTGTGAGCGCGTTCTGTTAACATTGATCCACATTGAATGACCTTTTGTTCATGTTGCATTGTGCACTTTTTTTTTTTTTCTCGTGTAAAATCCTATTTCCTCTGTTTCAGTTCTGCCACAACAACAAGAAAGCACAGAGGTACCTGCTCCATGGTTTTGAGTGTGTTGTGAGTATACACCAAGCACAACTACTCTCCAAAATTCCACATATCTTGAAGGAGATGTATGATGCAGATCTCCTGGAGGAGGATGTTATCATCAGTTGGGCTGATAAGGTATCTGCAATGATTTGATATGTAAATTTAGGTCCCAATGTGTTAAGCCCTAGTCGCTAAGATTTTGGGTAAACCTCAGTGAGCACTTTTGGTATAGACTTCTTAAATATTATTCATGGTTCGTTCCATGCTTACAATGGAAATACAAGTGTGCTGTGTATTTTGTGACTGATGCTCCACTTGAACTGTTCTAAATACTCAAATGTTGTGTTCTGCAAGATTGCAGTCTATTTCCAGGAACCATGAGTTGTGGGTTTCTGGGACTGAATGACCTCTGGGCCATTTTAGAAATGTATTTTAGCCAAGTAGTTGGTTTTTCCTGGTTTAAAGTGGATGTAAACCCAATGTCGTCCTTTCTAAACTACTGCCATAGGGTTAATCTATAAGGATATACATGCCTCCTGCATGTATCTTCACCTGTCAAATGTCTCCCCTCTGTCTGTTATTAGACCCAAAAAACTGCATATTCTGTGGGTGGGTCTGTTGTCTGGAGCCTGGTGGGTGGAGTTGTGATGTCAGACTCCCCGCCCACCTCTACACTCCCCTGTGTATTTCTAACACTGAACTTCTGCTATGATCCCTAACATCCAGTGAAAAGACAGGAAAGTAACCACATGACTTCAGCATGCCAAATCATGCTGAGGTGTGGAACAGCCAATCCTTGCAGAGCTGCTGAAGAAAGGAGTGGGGGAGGGAATTAAAAAAAAAAAAAAAAAAATACTGGCTGTGTCCTAGGCTGAAGCACGAGATGGAAATCACTTGTCACTCACAGCAAGGGGGAGGATTTGACTTTTTTATTTTTTTTTTTTCAGTTTGTCAATTATCTCACTGAACAATAAAAGGATTGCTCAGAGATGGATTAACTCTTTGTGGCAAGACTGGGCTCAAATGATAGGAAATCTTATACTCTACAGTATGATATAAAAAAAAAATTCAGGTTTACATCCACTTTAACATGCATTTCTCACACTATGTAACAGTATTAGAACATGGGCTAACTATTAGCAAAAGTATCAAATTCAAACCACTTTACTAAAGAATAAAACATAAAAATCTGGTCTCCAAAATGCTGTAGGATTTCTCTACCTACTTGCAGCAGCTTTAGTCAAGATGTGCTAAAAAGGATATTGTATGCAAAGAAGTTAACTTTTTTTTTTTTTTTTTTTTTTTTTTTTTATATCCCCCCCGCCTCTTAAATTGTTAGCCATCTAAAAAATATGTCTCTAAAGAACTTGCCAAAGATATTCGCGCAAAAGCAGAGCCTTTTATTAAATGGCTAAAAGAGGCTGAAGAGGAGTCTTCAGGTGATGACGAAGATGAGGAAGATGAGAATATTGAGGTGAGATGCTTGCAATTGGCATTGGATAAACTACTGCCTGAGTCTTTGGTAGTGTGCCATATATAGAGCGGACATCAAAAGGGAATTTAATATAAATTATTGAAGCAATACATGCTGCTCTAAATGCTGAAAGTTGGGTTTATTCATGGTTTAGTTTCTTGCATAGTATCTGAAAAGAAGCTGGGTGTAGCTTAACATTTCTGTAGCCTCTTTTTCTAGTGTATGTACTACATTCTTCTAGATCGTTTTATCCACCACTAATAACTGCCTTGTCTCCACAGGTTGTATATTCCACAAGTGTAAGCGTTCCTAAAGTGGAAACTGTAAAATCTCCTGAGAAAGATGACGACATTGATATTGATGCCATTTAAAATGACTTCACTGACAGCAGCTGTTCACATCCTGCTTTTTATGAAGTGCAACATGTATGTGATTAAGCTGTACTAGCTGAACATCATGCTACACTTTTTGTATGCTTCAGTTTCTTTCTATTGGTCTATAAGCTTCACTAATTAAAAAGGAAAAAACAATCATAGAGAATTGGATCAGACTTGGTTTGTCTATAGCATGTAGTTACTTTTTAAATTCTAGTGTTTTGGTGCACATTTATACAGTTGTGAATAAAGGTTTTTGTTTTTGGTCGCTGCTGTTCTGTTTGACTTAAACACAATGTGAAGTTGCCACAGTTTTGTGATCCATATACAATACTGCGCAAATGTTTTTTAGATTTCAGAGATGGCAGTGTTGGGTTTATTTAATTTTAACAAAATGGAAAGTAAATGAACACAAGTATTTTGGTGTCGCACCCTTTGCCTTGTACAGTTTTTTTTTTTGTTTTTTTTTTTGTTTTTTTTTTTGGAACACGGCATGTAGGTGGTTGAACTAACCACAGATCTTCTGTGGATTAAGGCTACCTCAAATCCTTCAGATTGCTTCAGGATCCCTTGCTTTATGCTGCTTGGTATTGACTGTATGCTTGGGGCCCATCATACTTATCCATCATGCCATCGGGAGGTGTATCTATTTCTCAGCATTGAGGACACATTCATCCTGACCAAATCTCCAACTCAATTTGCACAAATGCAGGGCACCTTCAACTAACTTCACTGTTGCCTGCAGACACTCATTATTGCATCTCCCTGGCCCTTTGGTGAACAAAGCCTCCTGATACACCAATGTTTCAAATTTGGGCTCGCAGTTCAGAGCACCTGCTGGGGTGTGTGGGGGTTTTTTTTTTTTTTTTTTTTTTTTCCCCCCCCCCCTATGTTGGAGGTATGGCTTTTTGGCTGCAATTCTTCCATGAAGACCACTTCTTGCCTCCAGACAGGTAGATGGATGTACTTTGGTCCCACCGGTTTCCTGCCAGTTCTGTGCTGGTTGCACTGCTGGACTGCTTTTGATGTTGGAGAAGCATAATCTATCTGCATTAAGTTTCATTGGCCAACCATTGCATCTACGGGCCTCAACTTTGCATATATATATATCAGGGCTCGACAAACCCCGGGCGCCAGGTCGCATTTGCGACTAGAATTAGCGACCTGGGGCGGCACAGCTGGGGTATCCTGTGTCCGTTCGACCCCCCCCCCCCCCCCCTCCCGCCGCGATCGCGCTGGGCCGCGCCAGTAATTGAGGCCCCGGCTTTGCGGCCTACTGCAGTCCTATGGTTCCTTCTGCAATCGGGCGCCCTCTGGTGGTGGCCGTTGGTATGACAAGACATTCATCAATGCTAATGGAGCTTCCCCTGCCTGTTTTCACTGCCTGCTCATCTCCTTCCCTTTACTTAGAACCCCCAAACATTATATATATTTTTTATTCTAACACCCTAGAGAATAAAATGGCGGTCATTGCAATACTTTCTGTCTCACCGTATTTGCGCAGCGGACTTACAAGCGCACTTTTTTGGGAAAAAATACTTTTTTTTTTTTTTAATTAAAAAATAAGAAAACAGTAAAGTTGGCCCAATTTTTTTTTATATTGTGAAAGATAATGTTACGCCGAGTAAATTGATTCCCAACATGTCACGCTTCAAAATTTCATCGCTCGTGGAATGGCGACAAACTTTTACCCTTTAAAATCTCCATAGGTGTCGTTTAAAAAATTCTACAGGTTGCATGTTTTGAGTTACAGAGGAGGTCTAGGACTAGAATTATTGCTCTCGCTTTAACGATCGTGGTGATACCTCATGTGTGGTTTGAACACCACTTTCATATGCGGGAGCTACTCACATATGCGTTTGCTTCTGCAAGCTAGCTCGGCGGGACGGGGCGCGTTTAAAAAATATATTATTTTTTCTTGTATATTTTACTTTTTATTATTTTTACACTGTTTTTAAAAAAAAATAAAAATTGTGTCCCTTTTATTTCTATTACAAGGGATGGGGCACATTTAATTTTTTTTTTTTTTTCTTATTTATTTTAACTTTTATTTTTTCACTGTTCTTTTAAAAAAAAAAAAAAAAGTCACTTTTATTCCTATTAGAAGGAATGTAAAAATCCCTTGTAATAGAAAAAAAGCATGACAGGTCCTCTTAAATATGACATCTGGGTTCAAAAAGACCTCAGATCTCATATTTACACTAAAATGCATTAAAAAAAAAAAAATTGTCATTTGAAAAAAAAAGTCCCTTCAAGAGCTATGGGTGGAAGTGACGATTTGATGTCGATTCCGCCCTGCAATGACTTGGAGATGGGCAGGGGGGGGCCATCTTCCTCTCACTCGTCTCCATGTCAGGCCAGGGACAGATCCGGATCGCCTCCGCCGTTACCGATGGCCACGGTAAGCGGTGAAGGGCACCGGAGAGCGGCGGTAGGGGGGCCCCTCTCCTGCCGCCGATAAAAGTGATCTCGCTGCTAATCTGCTGCAGAGACCACTTTTATCTGAAAGAGAACCGCCGGCTCTTGAAGAAGATACCGGGGTTATGGTAGCTAGCTGCTATTAACAGTATTTCTCTTCAAAGACAGGACGTATATAGTCGTCCTGCGGGAAGGAAGTGGTTGATTAAAATGAATTTATTTGTCATCTCCCTGCTTGGCCCCTTTCACATGGGCTGTCTGATCAGGTTCACCTGTCAGTTTTTCAGGCGGACCTGATTGGATCCTTAGCGAGAATATGGTGGTCTTGTGTCCCTGCATGGCAGGAAATAAAAGCAGTCACATTAGTTCTAGTCGTCTCTGTGTAAATTTAAGATTGGTTAATTTTTATATTGAAAATAAAGCTTTGTTGGTCGTTTAAAAAAAAAAAAAAAAAAAAACCTGGCTCCTAACTTTTTTAGCTGGCTCCTAGATTCCATGCAAATTTGTCAAGCCCTGATATAGATATATAGATATATATAAAATTTCCATGGTTTCTAAACAAGACTTGGAAGCATTCTTTGTAATATTAATGTTTTAAAGAATTTCTATGCACTGATGCAATGGCCATTATCTCAAATGCAGTATACTCGGCTAAAAATGAACAATTTAAAGTGTGAAGCCCCAGAAAGTAAATAACATGCAACTGAGTAATCGTCACACAAGGTCCATCCTCCACAAAAGTATAGTTGAAGTGAACATGATGCCAACAAAAGTGCTCAGTCAGCCACTGCATTCTCTCTGAAGTGTCGCTGGATGGCAATACTGGGCGCGAACTGCACGTGTCCATTGGCTGACAGACATGCAAATGGGTGTTTTAGCTGTTGTAATGGCAGCCATCTGTCCATTTCACTGGGATGTGGTGACTGACCTCTTGAGCACTTTTGGCAACTTCATGTTCCCTTCAGAAGGTGTTTGGATACGGTTTTACATCACTTCAACTATACTTTTTCTTAGGGGCCAGTTCACACCATAGAAACGCAGTCTGGATGTGTTCCAGATGCTTTTCTACATGTGTTTTTGACCTTGACCTTTTTAAGGACGTCTGTGTGTTCCAGTGTTTTTGGTGCATTTTTTAAATCATTCCCTGTGTGTGGGTTGTTTGCCTTTCTGTTACTGCAAGCACTGGTGTGTGTGTGTGTGAACTATGCCATTGAAAACCATATAACTTTTTTTTATTTAATCTTTTGTGGAGGATGGACCTCTTTAACTTGCATTTTCATTTTATTTACTTTCTGGCACTTCACACTTTGTTTAAAAAAAAAAAAACAACTGCTGACCTGTGTCTGTAAAACACAGGGTGCTGTGACCTGCAGCCAAAATCCCACTGTAGCCAGTGTCGGTGTGGTTCAGCAGGGAGTATGTGCCTTATCTGGAACATGCTGAATGTTGTACATGTATGTTATCTAGCCAGCTCATGCCATCTGCCACAGTAATTGTACTATGGGCAGAGTGCAGTTATATAATTAACCACTTAAGGACCAGACCTATTTTTAAAACCTGTTTAAAATTGTGGGGGGGGGGGGAGATCCTCCTAGCAAAAGGAAAAAAAAAATTACTTGGAACCCACAAACACCGCCCCCCCCCCCCCCCCCCCCCGCGATGTCAAGGAAGTGGAGAGATCTGCTGTTCCTAGTAATCCGGAACAGTGATCTTTACGTCCTGTCAGTTCACTTCCCCCTTCCCCCCTCCCCCCACAGTTAGAAACAACTCCCTAGGGAACACTTAACCCCTTGATTGCCCCTAGTGGTAACATCTTCCCTGCCACTGACATTTATACAGTAATCAGTGTCTATTTATAACACTGTATGCTGTATAAATGTCAATGGTCCCAAAAGTGTCTCGTCTGCTGCAGTGTCGCTGTTGTGTTAAAAATTGCTGATAAACGCCAGTTGATCTAGGGTTTTTGTTTTTTCACTAGTAAAAAAAAAAAAAAATGGCAAATAGGGGATATATTTTTATAGATGCTATAACTTGTGCAGACCAATCCAATATATGCTTATTGCAATTTCCTTCCTCACCAAAAACAATATGTAGAAGAATACATATTGGCCTAAACTGATGAAGAAAATGTTTTTTTGACGCTTATAGCAAAAGTAAAAAAAATGATTTTTTTTTTTTCTTTTTTGTTTATAGCGCAAGTAATAAATGGCAAAGGTACTCAAATACCACCAAAAGAAAGCTCTTATTTGTTGGGGAAAAGGACATAAATTTTGTTTTGTGTACAATGTCGCTTGACCGTGCAACTGTCAGTTAAAGTGACAGTGCCTTTATTGCAAAAAAACAATGGCCTGTTCAGGAAGGGGGTAAATTCTTCTGGGCCTGAAGTGGTTAAAGTCCCTAGGTTGGATGCTGCACTGTCTCAGGTGACTAAAAAGTCTGACCTTTTGAGGACTCAAGGGATATGATGGACTGTAGGTCTGAGTCCCTTCTAAGGAAAGCCTGGGGTGCTAACACCTCTGTTAAGGCCCCAAACTTAGCAGCAAACTGTGTGGCCAGGAATGCTGATTTTTGGATTGAGAGTCTCTTCAATCAGCTCTCTTAATGGACCAAAGCAGGGAAGATAGATTCTCTTGCAATCCTAGGGAAGGCTGTTCCATATTTAGAGGATGCAGCAGTGGTAGCCGTGCTCATTAACTCGGCCTGGAGGGCTATTTGGGTGAAAGCGTGGGCAGTGACCTCACATCTAATGCCGCGTACACACGGTCGGACTTTTCGTCTACAAAAGTCAGACAGCCTGTCCGACAGACTTGCGGCGGACTTTCTAACGAACAGACTTGCCTACACACGATCACACAAAAGTCCGTCATTCTTACGTGATGACGTACACCGGACTAAAATAAGGAAGTTCGTAGCCAATAGGTGCCCTAGCGTGGCTTTTTGTCCGTCGGACTAGCACACAGACGAGCGGATTTCGGGGTCCGTCGTAGTTACGAAGTAAAGATTTGAAGCATGTTTCAAATCTAAAGTACGTCGGATTTGAGGCTAAAAAAGTATGTTGAAAGTCCGGAGAAGCCCACACACGATCGGATTACCAGCCAGCTTTAGTCCGTCAGCGTCCGTTGGACTTTTGTAGACGAAAAGTCCGACCGTGTGTACGCGGCATAAGTCTAAGCTGTGGTCTACCCTTCGAAGGTTCCTTGGGTCAGGACTGGATAAACGTACTGTCTAGATCTTCCGTGAAGAAATTTCCTATTAAACCAAAAAGAGGGAGGCCCAGAAGGTTTTTCTTTTCTTAGTGGCCCACCAGGCAAAGCCAAGAAAGAACCCAACAAGAAGTGGGGTTTTAGTAGGGAGAGACAGGCAACTTTCTATTCTCTCCCAGTACAAGTACCAAGATCAGGGTAGGGGTCCTGCTGTCTCAGTTCATCTCCCAGTGAAAGAGAATATCAGACAGTGCTCACATTTGTAAGTTTGGCTAGAATGTGCTTCCAGGCCCCTACTAATGATCACTCTTAACTCACCCCCCCCCCCCCCCCCAGGGATGTTCTGAAAAATAAAGCTCTTCTTGAAGGGATCCAGGAACTGGCAGAATAATGGGTAGTGGTGCCTGTACCAAAGGAGCAGCATTTGAAGGGGTTCAAGTTCCTAGAGTACTAAAGGTTTTCCATGGAGAACATATACTTGGTTTGCAAGAACCTTTTGAAAGAATCCTTTTTGAATGCACTGGATTTCAAGGATGCCTATTAACATGTTCCAATTCACCCTGAACATCAGCCCTTCTTGAGATTCGCAGTGGTGATCAATAACAATGTCTTCCATTGGCAGTTCAGGGTGCTCCCATTCTGACTAGCGACCATCCCAAGGATTTTCACAAAAGTCTTAGCAGAATCAGTGGCCTTCCTACACCTCCATGGAATAGTCCTTATTCCCTACCTGGACAACCTGCTCATTTTTGCGCCATCTGAGGCTGTTCAGGTAAAGATAGATACCAAGAGGATAGTCATGGTCCTGCAGAAGCTGGGCTGGATACTGAGTCCAGGGAAGTCGTCCCTGGAACCAGCTCAGGTCAAAACCTTTCTAGGTTACCAGGTGGACGCAAAGCTACAAAAATGCTTTCTACCAAAAGAAAAGGTAGAGAAGATAACTTCTTTTGTTCGAAGGTTGGCAGAACCTCCCTCTTGCTTCAGGAGGGAGATTCTGAGGGTTCTGGGTCTAATGGACAGTATTCTGGCAACTGTGTGGGCATAGCTCCATGCAAGAGACCTTCAATTCTTCCTTCATCTTTGGAAAAGAAGAAAGAATCCCTGGGCGAAAAGGTGGTCCTTACTCCCCAAGAGAAAGTGTCTCTGGAATGGTGGTTGAACCCAAGCAACCTGCTGGGAGGCAGACCTTTGGCTCAGGGGAACCCTGTAAGAGTTATGATGGATGGGGTCAGAGGGTCTGGATGCCTTAGCTCAGGTTTGGCAGTCCAAGCTGGCATATGCCTGTCCTCTTCTGGCTTTAATCTCACAAGTCCTGCAGAAGCTCAGTCGGTCCTCGGGCCACCTTCTGATTGCTCTGTGGTGGCCAAGGAGGGCGTGGTTCATAACCCTGAAGGCTGTGTAAGTGATACCTCCTTGGAGACTTCCAATCCAGACAGATCATCCATCTCAGGGATTGGTGCTACACCCCAGACCAGAATTCTTCCAGTTGACAGCGTGGCTTCCGAGCGCCAGATTCTTGGACTAAAAGGCTCCTGTGATAGGGTCATAGACTCCCTCCTTCTAAGAAGAAAGCGAGTAATAAGAAAATGGAAAATTGAATACTTACCTTTCCGTAATTTTCCTTTCCTGGTGCCTACCCATGGTAGCATACCAATGGTTGGTGTCTCCGCCCCCGACCAACCCACAGGACCACTTTAACTTTATAAATAAGAGTTGTTCCTCCCTGCTGGTATTCTTGTAACTAGACCTCACACTTTAAGGATTATTGAAGGGAGGGTGTATGCTGCCATGGGTAGGCACTAGGAAAGGAAAATTATGGAAAGGTAAGTATTCAGTTTTCCTGGTGCCTCCGTGGCAACATACCAATGGTAAATAACTCGCTTACAGGGAGGGTACTGCAATAAGAAATTTAATGAAAACTACAGCAAAGATAACTGCAAGGTCTTCTCCCCAAATTCTCGGGAAGTAAGAGCCGCTGGGTCTACACTATAGTGTGACATGAAAGTGTTGAAGGTCGACCAACTGGGCGATCGGCAAATTGTCTCAGGGGAGACCCACGCCAAGGCTGCCCAAGAGGAGGCCATTCCCCATGTTGAATGCACATTGACCGCATCTGGAACTAGAAGACCACTAACCTGATATGCTCTTTGGATTAACCTCACGATCCAGCTTGCCAAGGTCGTCTTGGATGCTGCAAATTCTCTTTTTGGCGCCTTTTGGGATGATAAAAGTCGTTGATCTTTACGGAACTGTTGCGTTAAACTTAAATAGTGCCTTAGGGACCAAGCTATATCTAATTTGTGTAGTCTTGAGGAAACTGGGTCCTCCCAGAATGCTGGAAGAACCCATTCCTGGTTAAGATGGTAGACAGAAGGCACTTTAGGAATAAATTGATGAATGGACTGCAAAACCACCCTGTCTGGGGAAAAAGGTGATGTAGGGTTCCTTGTGATCCTAGAGTTTGGATCTCCGACACTCTGCGACCCGAAGTGATGGCGATCAGGAATACAGCCTTCAAGGAAATATTCTCCAAGGTGCACTCTTCTGTGGGAGCAAAAGGAGGATTTGATAGGACATTAAGCACAATAGTCAAGTCCCATTTGGGGTATAACGTTTTCCTGGGAGGTTGCAATCTTAGGACTGCCTTCAAAAAGCATTCAACAAGAGGGTTTAATGCCCATCGTGTATCCGTTAGGGCTGAGACCTGGACCTTAAAGTAGATGTAAACCGGATTTTTTTTTTTATATACTGTAGAGTAGGGATGAGCCGAACACCCCCCTGTTCGGTTCGCACCAGAACATGCGAACAGGAAAAAAATTCGTTCGAACACGCGAACACCGTTAAAGTCTATGGGACACGAACATGAATAATCAAAAGTGCTAATTTTAAAGGCTAATATGCAAGTTATTGTCAATAAAAGTGTTTGGGGACCTGGGTCCTGCCCCAGGGGACATGAATCAATGCAAAAAAAAGTTTTAAAAACGGCCGTTTTTTCAGGAGCAGTGATTTTAATAATGCTTAAAGTCAAACAATAAAAGTGTAATATCCCTTTAAATTTCATACCTGGGGGGTGTCTATAGTATGCCTGTAAAGGGGCGCATGTTTCCCGTGTTTAGAACAGTCTGACAGCAAAATGACATTTTGAAGGAAAAAACACATTTAAAACTACCGCGGCTATTGCATTGCCGACAATACACATAGAAGTTCATTGATAAAAACGGCATGGGAATTCCCCACAGGGCAACCCCGAACCAAAATTAAAAAAAAAATGATGTGGGAGTCCCCCTAAATTCCATACAAGGCCCTTCAGGTCTGGTATGGATATTAAGGGGAACCCCAGCCAAATTTTTTTAAAAAAATTGACGTGGGGTTCCCCCTAAATTCCATACCAGACCCTTCAGGTCTGGTATGGATTTTAAGGGGAACCCCGCGCCAAAAAAAAAAAAAAAAAGCGTGGGGTCCCCCTAAAAATCCATACCAGACCCTTATCTGAGCACGCAACCTGGCAGGCCGCAGGAAAAGAGGGGGGGACGAGAGTGCGGCCCCCCCCCTCCTGAACCGTACCAGGCCACATGCCCTCAACATTGGGAGGGTGCTTTGGGGTAGCCCCCCAAAACACCTTGTCCCCATGTTGATGAAGACAAGGGCCTCATCCCCACAACCCTGGCCGGTGGTTGTGGGGGTCTGCGGGCGGGGGGCTTATCGGAATCTGGAAGCCCCTTTTAACAAGGGGACCCCCAGATCCCGGCCCCCCCCCCTGTGTGAAATGGTAAGGGGGTACTTACCCCTACCATTTCACTAAAAAACTGTCAAAAATGTTAAAAATGACAAGAGACAGTTTTTGACAATTCCTTTATTTAAATGCTTCTTCTTTCTTCCTTCATCTTCTTCTTCTGGCTCTTCTGGTTCTTCCTCCGGCGTTCTCGTCCAGCATCTCCTCCGCGGCGTCTTCTATCTTCTCCTCGGGCCGCTCCGCACCCATGGCATGAGGGGAGGCTCCCGCTCTTCTCTTCATCTTCTTCTCTTCTTCATCTTCTTCTTCTTCTCTTCTTCCTTCTTCTCTTCTTCATTTCTTCTCCGGGCCGCTCCGCAGCCATGCTGGCATGGTGGGAGGCTCCCGCTGTGTGACGGCGTCTCTTCATCTGACGGTTCTTAAATAACGGGGGCGGGGCCACCCGGTGACCCCGCCCCCCTCTGACGCACGGGACATGACGGGACTTCCCTGTGGCATTCCCCGTGACGTCACAGGGAAGTCCCGTCAAGTCACCGTGCGTCAGAGGGGGGCGGGGTCACCGGGTGGCCCCGCCCCCCGTTATTTAAGAACCGTCAGACGAAGAGACGCCGTCACACAGCGGGAGCCTCCCACCATGCCAGCATGGCTGCGGAGCGGCCCGGAGAAGAAATGAAGAAGAGAAGAAGGAAGAAGAAGAAGATGAAGAAGAAGAAGAAGATAAAGAAGAGATGAAGAGAAGAGCGGGAGCCTCCCCCCCCATGCCATGGGTGCGGAGCGGCCCGAGGAGAAGAAGATAGAAGACGCCGTGGAGGAGATGCTGGACGAGAACGCCGGAGGAAGAACCAAAAGAGCCAGAAGAACCAGAAGAAGATGAAGGAGAAAGAAGAAGCATTTAAATAAAGGAATTGTCAAAAACTGTCTCTTGTCATTTTTAACATTTTTGACAGTTTTTTACCTTACCATTTCACACGGGGGGGGGGCCGGGATCTGGGGGTCCCCTTGTTAAAGGGGGCTTCCAGATTCCGATAAGCCCCCCGCCCGCAGACCCCCACAACCACCGGCCAGGGTTGTGGGGATGAGGCCCTTGTCTTCATCAACATGGGGACAAGGTGTTTTGGGGGGCTACCCCAAAGCACCCTCCCAATGTTGAGGGCATGTGGCCTGGTACGGTTCAGGAGGGGGGGGCGCACTCTCGTCCCCCCCTCTTTTCCTGCGGCCTGCCAGGTTGCGTGCTCGGATAAGGGTCTGGTATGGATTTTTAGGGGGACCCCACGCCGTTTTTTTTTTTTTTTGGCGCGGTGTTCCCCTTAATATCCATACCAGACCTGAAGGGCCTTGTATGGAATTTAGGGGGACCCCCACATCATTTTTTTTTTTTTTATTTTGGTTCGGGGTTGCCCTGTGGGGAATTCCCATGCCGTTTTTATCAATGAACTTCTATGTGTATTGTCGGCAATGCAATAGCCGCGGGTAGTTTTAAATTAGTTTTTTCCTTCCAAATGTCATTTTGCTGTCAGACTGTTCTAAACACAGGAAACATGCGCCCCTTTACAGGCATACTATAGACACCCCCCAGCTACGAAATTTAAAGGGATATTACACTTTTATTGTTTGACTTTAAGCATTAATAAAATCACTGTTCCTGAAAAAACGTCCGTTTTTAAAACTTTTTTTTGCATTGATACATGTCCCCTGGGGCAGGACCCGGGTCCCCAAACACTTTTTATGACAATAACTTGCATATAAGCCTTTAAAATTAGCACTTTTGATTTCTCCCATAGACTTTTAAAGGGTGTTCCGCGGCATTCGAATTTGTCGCGAACACCCCAAATTGTTCGCTGTTCGGCGAACTTGCGAACAGCCAATGTTCGAGTAGAACATGAGTTCGACTCGAACTCGAAGCTCATCCCTACTGTAGAGTATAAGATTTCCTATCATTTGAGCCTAATCTTGCCACACAGAGTTAATCCGTCTCTGAGCAATCCTCTTTTATTGTTCAGTGAGAAAAATCTTGACAAACTGAGAAAAACTTTGTCAAATACTCCCCCTTGCTGTGAGTGACAGCCTAAGACAAGGGCATTATTTTTTATTTCCCTCCCCCACTCCTTTCTTCAACAGCTCTGCAAGGATTGGCTGTTCCACACCTCAGCATGATTTGGCATGCTGAAGTCATGTGGTTACTTTCCTGTCTTTTCACTGCAAGTTAGAGATCATAGCAGAAGTTCAGTGTTAGAAAGGAGACAGGAGAACATGCATATTGACAAGGAGTGTAGAGGTGGGCGGGGTGTCTACTGGCATCACGACTCCACCCACCGAGCTCCAGACAACAGACCCACCCACAGAATATGCAGTTTTTGGGTTCTCATAACAGACAGAGGGGAGACATTTGACAGGTAAAAATACATGCAGGAGGCATGTATATCCTTATAGATAACCCCTATGGCAGTAGTTTAGAAAGGATGACATTGGGTTTACATCCACTTTAAGTGTGTTTAGGCCCAAACCTAATTCCAAACCACTCTGCAAGAAGAAAAGTATATTCTGGATTCCAGGTTCCAGGGGATCGAAATGGTTAACCTCTGCCAGCTCTGTGAACATTCTCCATACCCTGTAGTAGGTGGAATTAGTGGATGTCTTTCTTGCCTGTAGTAGTGTTTGGCTAACACTATGTGAACATCCTAACTCGCCCAACCTTTTCCGCTCAACTTCCAGGCCCTCAAGTCTAGGATCTCCGGGTGCGGGTGAGAGAAATTGTCCTGAGACAGAAGGTTGTTCATGCGTGGAAGGGGAAGCGGTTTGCACAGGGCCATCCTGACTAGGAGTGCAAACCATTGTCTTTTGGGCTAATAGGGGATCACTGGCAAGATTGTGACTTTCTCTGTTCTCAGACGTTGGAGAAACCTCAATATCAGAGGGGTCGGAGGAAACTCATATCTCTTCTGAAAGTTCCAAGGCTGGACTAGGGCATCCACTCCTGCTGACCTTAGAGACGGGAATCTTGAAAAGAATAAAGGCGTCTTTGCATTGAGTGGGGAGGCAAAGAGGTCTATTTGGGGAGTGCCCCATTGCTGGCATATCCAAAGGAAGACCCTCGGATTCAGAGACCACTCGTCGATGAATGATCTTGACAGATGGTCGGCTAACTGATTCTCAGGCCCTGGGATATCTGAGGCTCGTAGGTTGATTAGATTCTTCTTGGCCCAGGTCAGAATGGGCGTTACTTCGCTGAATAGGGACCTGCTGTGTGTTTCCCCCCTGGTTCTGGACATAGGCCACTGCCACTCTGTTGTCCATCTGTAGAAGTACGGATTTTCCTCTGAGGGAGGTGGCTAAATGCAGGATTGCCATCCATGCTGCCCTTAGTTCCAAGATGTTCGAAACTACTTTGTACTAGCTGGTCTTGGAAGTGTGCTCCCCAACCGACTTGTGTCTGACGTAAGAATGGTCCATGAGATGGGCCCCAGGGAACAGTGAACCCGAAGTTTGGATGGTCTTGTCCACCACCAGAGACTGGACTTTGCGGGCGTGATCAATATCCACTGTTCCAGGTGATTCTTCCTCCACTGTGACTGGAACCCCTGTAGATGCCACCTAGCCCATTTTACCATGGGTATACATGAAGAAAGGGACCCCAGCAGGCACAGACAGTCTGGTGCTCACATGGAATGGCTTGCCAGTACTTTTTTCACTTTCCCTATCAGAACAGGAATTTTTTCTGATGGGAGCGAAACTGCTTTCTCTGGAGTGTTGATGAATGCTCCCAGATATGTCATCTGTTGCGTAGGTGTGAGGTGACTTTTGGAATAATTGATCAGCCACCCAAACCTGCTCAGCGTGTCAAGGACCAATCACACATGCATTTCTAGGCTCTTTTTGTGCTGGGATAAAATCAGGATGTCGTCTAAATAGTGTAGCACCCGAATCCCTTTCTCTCGAAGAGGGGCTAAGATTACCGCTAGCACATTGGTGAAGGTCCTGGGACCTGTTAAAATTCCGAAGGGAAGGCATTGAAATTGAAGATGTAAGTCGCCTACTTTGAATTGAAGGAATGGCTGAAACTGCTGCAGGAAAGGTATATGGAGATATGCGTCTTGGAGGTCTATAGAAACTATCCAATCCCCTGGTTGTACTGATGGAATTACTGTGTTTAAGGATTCCATTTTGAAATGCTCTACATGGATGTATCTGTTCAACTTCTTCAGGTCCAACACGGGCCTCCAACCGCCCGACTTCTTGCGGACCAAAAAGACTGGGGAATAAAATCCTGAGCATTTTTCCAAGTCCATAACCGGCACTACTGCTTGTTGACGAATAAGAATTTGCACATACTGAGGAAGGACCTCCCTCTTCTCCTTGGAGGTTGGAATTTTGGTGGGCTGGAAGGAAAGGGGGGGTGCCTTCTGAATTTCCAGAAATGCCCCTGAAGGACAGTGGAAACTGCCCACTGATCTACACAATTCTCCACCCAAACCTGGGCGAACGCCCTGAGACGAGCTCCCACTGGACCGGTTTGGGTGGATAGGGAGTCAAAAAGACTTCTTAGCCCTCAACCGGGGATGTTGAGGCTTTAGGTTTCCCCATCTTCAAAAAAGTGGCTTGCGAGCCCTTCCAGCCTCTTCTGTACTCCCTACCTGGGCGGTACGTTCATGAATCCTTCGCTCTCAGCTGGACGTGAAACGAATCTCTTCTTCCTGCTTCTGTCCTGGGGAATTAGACCGCTTTTCCCCCCTGTGACTCTGGTGATTGCTGCATCCATATTGTCGCCAAACAGAGCTTTCCCATTATACGTAATATGACACCACGATTGCTTGGATGTTGGGTTGGCCGACCATGGCTTTAGCCATAATGCCCTTCTGGCAGTGATGGATTACAGCATAGCTCTGGAGGAACATTTTAAGACATCAATGGCTGCCTCTGCTATGAAATCTGAGGCCAACTTTATCTCATCCAGTGCCTTGATGATTTCCTCAGAGCCCACACCCTGTCTGAGGGCTGTTTCGATGTTGTCTGACCACACCTAGGTAGCCCTCGAGGTCAGAGCTACCACTGGTTTACATGCTCCTCCTGCTGCCAGATAAGATTTTTTTTTTAGATCTGAACCGATCCTTCGGTTAAGGACATCCTTAAAGGAGACTGTGTCTTCTAAAGGTAGTGTTGTATTTCTGGCTAACCTCATAATTGAGGCATCTACCGTCGGTACCGAGTCAAGAAGCTATACATCTGCCTCTGCCAGCAGGTATAATTTTGAGAAATCGATTGTAAGCTAAGGGCCTCTTGTCCACTTAATGCCATTCATCCGTCACCACTTCCTTTATTTCTTCCATCAAAGGGAAGGCTGATAATTTTTTGTTTAAGTGTGGAAAATATCTTTTTGTTTTAGATGGAGGCTCTGCATCTTCCTCTCATTGGATTGCATCCTTTACTGCGTTGATAAAAGGTTCTACTAGAGCGAAGTCAAAGGTCGAAGCACTTTCTTCCCCCACTTCTGTCTCATCTTCAGAATTAACACCTGAATCAGGTTGCAGGGTGGGTGTGTTTACTGCTGTTTCGCCCGAGGGTGGGGTTACTTGGTCTTGGGATAAGGCCAACTCCCGGATAGTATCTCTAATCAGGTTTTTGATTGATTCCATGGATTCCTGTTTGTCTCTTTCCTTGTCCCCTGTGGCTTCTAGGAGACACTGACCACAAACCAATTTATTAGGAAGGGCTTGTTTCCCACACACCCAGCATGCTTTATCTCCTGGATACACAGGTCTGCGCTGGGAGTCATGTCTACTTGAGGTATGAGTGACCACTCTCTGACCACTACGAGAAGCATGGGCCGAGGATGAGCGAGAATGACCCGAGCTCCTATGACCCCTTGATCTCTCATCTGGAGAGTTTCTGTGGGATGACCTGCGGGATGATCCGTGATGCGGGCTATAATGAAAAATAGAAACAAAAAAGATGTTTCAACCAGCCCGGGGTGCTCTTTTTAAAAAAAAATAATAATTTTACCTGACTTGCAGCCCTTACCTAGTGGTTTGTTAAGGATGTTTTTGATGTGGCATTAGACTACTAGGGGCAGCTGGGGAAAAAACAATATGAATTAAATCAGTCTTTAAAGAAATAAAAAAGAGCTGGGCTCTATAATACAGGGGAGAAAATAGAAGAGATGGAGAAGACATCTTTAGAGATGTCTTCCCTTTGACAGCTGGCCCCCTAATGAACACAAGCTCTCCTTTATACCTGAGAGCGTTCTGGGTGTTCCAAGATGGCCGCCGTTGGCTTCAACGCGCATGCGCTGTGACCCCGCCAGCAAAGCAGAGCCGAACAGCACGTGCAAAGCGCTGCACTCTCCTGAAGGAAGGAGAAGACAAACAGACACACAGGGCATGCTGCTGGAGGTAAAAAATAGCCTATATTGTTGGAAAATATAAGCATATACATATGAGACATGCCAAACAAGGGAACATAGAGGAGGATGACTGGCTCCTGTTAACCCTTAAAAAAAACCAAAAAGATCCACAGAAAAACAGGCTCCCATACTTATCTGGCGCCTTTAGCAGCCCAAGCAATGGGACTCAGTACTGCAGGAAACCATTAACCTGCAATGGTCACACCATAAATCGGTGAGGTAGGGCTGAGCGTGATCCTGCAGGAATGAGGACAGAGAAAAGAATACCAGCAGGGAGGAACAATCTTTTTTATTTATAGAGTTAAAGTGGTCATGTGGGTTGGTTGGGGACGGAGCAACCAACCATTGGTATGCTGCCATGGAGGCACCAGAAAAAATGTATTCTAAAGTATGGAAAAACTTTTGTTCATGGTGCAAGCAAAAACAGGTTGTCCCAGTAGTTCTATAATTCCTTCAGGACTGGGTAGATAAGGGGGATACGGTTAGCACTCTTCAAGTGCAGATTGCAGCACTTTCAGTTTTTCTAGACGCCAGGCTGGTGAAAGACCATTTCTGGTGGTTAGGAATAGGGTTACCCCACTCACAAAGGACAGGATCCCGCTGTGGAATTTGACTAAGGTGCTAGAAGCCTTACCGAAACACCCATTTGAACCAATAGAAGAGGTTCCCTTTAAGTTTCTAACATTTAAAATGTTATTTTTGTTAGCTATCACCACGGCTAGAAGTGTGGGGGGCCTACAAATTTCATCTATAAAAGAGCTTTTTTTGTTGATCCTGCCAGATAGGATTATTCTCAGGCCAGATTAGCTTTATTTGCCTGAAGTGCAAACTAGGGCACAGGAGATTACTTTACCATCATTTCAAGAATCCCAAAAATAACAAGAAAATTTCACTGTTTAGATGTAAGAAGATTTTCTCACTTATTTACAGAGGACTAAAGTGTTAGGAGATCTAATCATCTTTTGATCCTCTATTCTGTACCAAGGAAGATACTCCAAGCATCTAAAGCTTCAGGCTGGGTTCCCGCTGTTGCTAATTGGATGCAGGTTTTCCCCGAATCAGGAGACGGACCGGCTCTCAATGGAGCTGGTTCACACAGCTCCGGTACAGCTATGGAGCGGTTTGCAGAAGAGTCCTGTGTGTTGTCTGGTCCGTTTCAGGTCTGAATCCAGCCAAAAACTCAGGTCTGTTTCGTCACTGAAACAGGGATCAGGACGCACTGGACCCCCTGCTGTGAGCCACTCCGCACACCAGTGTGAACCCAGCCCCACCTGGTCCAGCCAAGATACTTTCTTGAAGCATTATCAAATAGAAGTACTGTCTATGCAAGACCTATCCTTTTCCGGAAGGTGCTTCAGGCAGTGGTCCCATCCTAAGGTAAGAGTATTTCTATGAACCTTCGGCAGGCCTACTTCCTGCCCATTGGAGGAGGGGAAAGTGTTGAATAGTAGGTGGTGAATACCTATGTGAGATTATTCCCCTTGTGGACAAGTTTCGGGAAGTTACTTTATGACATACTGAGGGCCAAGGGGAAGGGTGTGAACTTATACCAGCTGCTAAAGTGATTGTGTTTCCTGCAGGGATGAGCCCCTCATCTCTCAGGTGTGCCGTCCTGGAAGGTTCATAGAAATACTGTTACCGGTAAGTCTAGCATAGGATTTTTTTTTTTTTTTAGGTCTGGGAATACACCTTCTATAAGCAAACCCCCTCTTTTAGAGACCAACCGTTGGTTTCAAAGTGAGGGGGTCACTGATATAAGGGGACTATGATCTAATGGGGGTTGCTGACAGCTGATCTAATGGTCAGCAACCATATCAGCAGTCGGCGACTCCCATTAGCTCACAGTCTCCTTATATCAGTGCCCCTGCTCCTCACCCCTTCCTTGGAGACCTCCATTAGAGAGACCCTCCTTATATCGGCACCCTCTGCCCTCTATGACTTCTATTAGATTGCCTATAAATAATGCCTTACCAGCAAGAGGGACAAGGATTCTGGTGGAGTCGCTGCAAGCAAGAGAGTACTGTGTGAGAGCTGGAGTTAGGGGTGGGGTGGCAGAGCTGGGAGGTGGAGCAGCTCTAGTGTGAAAAATCCCATGTGTGCTCATTGGTTGCTAGAACACTGGGCAGTCCTAGCAACCAAAGGCTGCAGCGCGCAAGGGAGGTCATTGAGAGGGGTGGTTGCCTTGGGGGAGAAGGCAGAGAGCACAGGCAGGCGCAGCCAACAAGAATCCTCACTGGGTTTGACAATGCTCCACTGAGTTCCTGTGTTGGCTGCATCCCAGGACAGACTTAGCTGACAGGCTGTAACTGATGTGTCCAGATTTCAGGTGAACAGAAACCCGAGCACAAGTTTCAAAACCTGGACTATCTGGATCAATCCCATACAGGTGGCAACCCCATGCTCATGCCTGGTGCCAACAGTGGGACAAAGTGGGCTGACAAAAGCCCCGGCACCAGGATGCAATTTCTAGTCGCCATGGTGGCCTGGCGTCTGGGATTTGTTGAGCCCTGGTCTAGGGGAAGGTAAGATCGTGTCCAGTGTGGGGCTATGGTCCTTGTATGGGTGTTGATGTCAGGTCCTTGGACCACAGGGAAAAGAGGCTGCAGGGACTGGTCTGGCAGCAGAGGAGACTGCCGGACTGGATGATTAGATAAGATCATTTTTCCTTCCATATATGCACAGTATCTGTACCTTAAATTAAATTTAAATTAAATTAAATTTAAATTAAAAATAATGGAATAGTGGGGCTCAACTAAATATCATAAATATGAAAAATAAATGTAAGGGTGATGTAACTTAAAAAATAAGATACATGTGATAAAGATGAATGCTACCCTGTGTTCAGTGAACACTCAAGTAATAAAAATCAATTGATGTATCACTATACAGCATAATAAACTAATATCACCCTGTGACAAGTGCAGACCTATTAAAGTCTATCTTAAATAAACAGTGGGTGTGTGTAAAAAAAAGTCCATGATCACAATAAAACAATTGATGAGTAATAATTCTCCAAATGTTCAATGTGCACTTCTTCAAGTAATCCACCACACCACAGTGCTCGTGATTCCACTCCCTTAAAAGAAACGCACTCACCAGCTGCATTAGCCTCACACTCTCGTTTTTGGCCAAACTCGCCTCAACCCACACATATATGGGGTTTGTAAATTGGGATCTCCACACTCCAATCCTGTGCCTCAAAAGACTTCTCATATGGTGATTCCTCCACATGTGAATGACAAAAACACTCCAATAGTGTGATACCGTTCAAAGATTTATTTAAATAGTTCAAAAATCCATCACCATTGTACTCACATTTGTCAAATACAAAACAAGCAAAAAGCAACCACAGCAAGGTAAATCACAGCAAGGAATGCACTAGTTGAGCGATATATTGCGGTCGCGGTGGACCCAAGGTAAGGTGGCTGATGGTATTCTCACCCGCTCCTCAACACGAGCTTCCACTTCCCGATGCAGCGTGTCGCTTCACAATGTTTTACGTCACGAGTAGATGATTGCTGTATAGCCACACCCCGACATGTTTCGTCACAAGGACTTAATCATGTAATTGGATGTACGGCACGGCAATCTCCCATTTATTCTTTTGAGTGCCCAGGGTGGGCGGTAACGAAACCCTTTGCATCTGTGCACTCCCTGTGTCCCTGTACCCGCAATATATCGACATTACGTTTTCAAGTCACGGGTACGCTCATACAATGTGAAAACAACAGTGAGTGAATGAACATAAACATTACTATTCATCCAATTGTTATTCACATGCTAATTAAAAACCACTATCAATAAAAGCATGCCTAATGTTCTCCTCAAACAGCACAGTATTGCTTCTATTGATAAAATATAGCAAATGCTGCCTGAGAAAAGTGATAAACGTTCTATTTAAAATTGAATTCACATACACTATAAAATAGCTCGGTAGAAAACTAGAGCTTCATTGTCTTATCTTTTGGTAAGGGTGGATACGGTTAATGGGTTAAAGTGATGTTACTGAACATTCATCACTGAATAACTGGTATAACAAATCTACATCCTACTCCCCCTTAACCATATATACTATATTATTTGAAATGCACTGAATGATGATAAAGAAAAGAGCATTGCTGTTTAATGGTCCAAATCTATTTGTGGCACACCTAAATGGTGTAGTTATAGCCTCTAGATCTATAGCACTAAACCCATATGTGGGTAAATGAACGCATCACCATTGTATTAGCGTCTAATCAGAAATTATCAATGAAGCAATTGAGGTCTACTTCAATATTCATCCCCCTAGGAGAGAGACTTTTCAACAAAAAGATCCATCGGGTTTCTCTCTGGGATAAATCTCTTACCCGATTGGAACCTCTCCACGACTGGTAAACATAATCTATTCCACAAAATTGAAGTAAAACTAGGGTCCTGATTGTGTTTATCTTTGAAATGGAGGGACACGCTGTGATGTGTAAAACCCCTTTTTATATTTGTTATGTGTTCTGTGATTCGAACCTTTAACAGCCTTTTGGTGCGTCCCACATAGAATCCACAGGAGGTACACTACAAACGAGGAGTTGTATGTAATGAATTCCCTTATTTCAAAGGATTCTTTATCATTATTTGTGATTTTAGTCATGCCCCTGTTGCTCACTTTCACCGTTCTGCAGCAGATGCATTTCCTACATGCATAAAAACCTTTTAAATCTATTCTGATTGTTTGTTGGCTAGGTGGATTTAATATCTTTCTCACCACCCTATACCCACAATTAGGAGCTCGTCTGTAGATAAACTTAGGTTGATTTGGTAAGACTGCCCCCAAATGTCTATCTCTACAAAGAATGTACCAATATTTTTTAAAAATCATTTCAATGTCCCTATATTGACAATGGAAATGCAATATAAATCCCCATTGATGTTGATCATTTGGTATTAAATCATCCTTTTCTTTTAAACATTGTTCGCTTGGGGTATTCGCTACTTCTTGAATGATTTCATTTAAAGAGTGTTCCTTATACCCTTGTTGGAGAGATCTTTCCTTAAGTACATGTGCTTGTGAGACATAATCTTTTTGTTCTGTACAGTTTCGGCAGACTCTGAGCATCTGTCCCTTAGGGATATTTTTAATCCAAGCCGGATGATGGCCACTCCTGATGGATAAAAAACTATTTTGATCCATTGACTTGAAGTATACTTTAGTACTCAACATATTTCTATTCTTTTCTATAGTTAAGTCCAAAAAATTAACAGATTTATCGCTGATCACAAAATGCAACCTGATGTTGTTTGTATTGGCATTCAGATACCCCAAAAATTCCAGCACAGACTCCTCAGACCCCTCCTAAATGAACAGGAGGTCGTCTATAAATCTGCGGTAGAATCTCAGCTGGGGTCTCTGCATGCCAAACACATGCCTATCTTCCCATTCCGCCATGAACAAGTTGGCAAGGCTGGGAGCATATTTCGCTCCCATAGCCATGCCAACCTGCTGGGAGAGAAAATGGCCATGCGGCATTGGCACTAAATTGGGCACTCAGTAAGAGGGATGATATCCCCCACATGCAAAAATTTTTTTTAGGTCATTCATTAGATTTTTGCATGACACACAACTACTTTTGGTATTATGGCCATTTAGGAGGGGTCTGAGGAGTCTGTGCTGGAATTTTTGGGGTATCTGAATGCCAATACAAACAACATCATGGAATTCCTTGCTGTGATTTGCCTTGCTGTGGTTGCTTTTTGCTTGTTTTGTATTTGACAAATGTGAGTACAATGGTGATGGTTTTTTGAACTTTTTAAATAAATCGTTTGAACGGTATCACACTATTGGAGTGTTTTTGTCATTCACATGTGGAGGAATCACCATATGAGAAGTCTTTTGAGGCACAGGATTGGAGTGTGGAGATCCCCATTTACAAACCCCCTATATGTGTGGGTTGAGCCGAGTTTGGCCAAACACGAGAGTGTGAGGCTAATGCAGCTGGTGAGTGCGTTTCTTTGAGGGGAGTGGAATCACGAGCACTGTGGTGTGATGGATTACTTGAAGAAGTGCACATTGAACATCTGGAGAATTATCACTCATCAATTGTTTTATTATGATCATGGACTTTTTTACACACACACCCACTGTTTATTTAGGATAGACCCTAATAGGTCTGCACTTTTCACAGGGTGATATTAGTATATTATGCTGTATAGTGATGCATAATTTGATTTTTATTACTTGAGTGTTCACTGAACACAAGGTAGCATTCATCTTTATCACATTTATCTTATTTTTTGAGTTACATCACACTTACATTTATTTTTCACATTTATGATATTTAGTTGAGCGCCACTATTTATTCTATTATTTTTTATTTAAATAGAGGTATAGATACTGTGCATATATTTGATTTATTTAAGTGGCAGCTGTAGGAATTTCTTGACACTTATCCAGGAGCGCAGTGGTGGTAACACAGGAGAGGGCAGGTTGTACTTGTGGACCATCAGTTTGGGATTTTTCCTTCCATGCTTTAATATAAGCCCCCCCCCCCCCCCCCATTTCTTGAAGTGTAGGTGTGTATGTGGGGGTTTGTACCTACAGCTATATGCTAAAAAGGATAATGCTCAGACCCCACACACGGAGGGACAGCCAGTAATGTAGCTATTTGACACTGGAACCTATCATAAGGAATCCTAAGCAGTGATATATTGCCTGGCACTTCGAGTAAGGTGCTACAAAGGTCCAGGGCAGTATACCACACCCAGTCGGATGAGGACCTTTTGGCACAGCCTGCAGTGATGGGTAAAGTTTGGACCCACCTAGGGTTCCTGCAGTGAGACGGGTGCGTGCCCCTGGGTAGCCCTGCTGGTGGCAGGTCTGTGTTGTCTTTTATTCCTTTCTGTCAGGATGCCATGACTAAGGTAGCAGGGGGGCATTTGCCTTCCCTGTCATCCAAACTTGCTGCATGGGATTCTGTTGATTGGGGGGGTGGCTTGGGGGGCTGCCATTGACCTTCTTGCTTCCTTGTGGTAAGTGTGGGCAACAGTAGCGCAGCTAGGTGGTGGCAGAGCATGGAGAGTGCAGGACACAGCAGCAGGCTCCAGGCAGAGACTTCCTATTTTTCCTCAGGGTTACATTCGAAGGTGGCCAGGAGGTCATGTGAGTGCATTCCTGGGATGTGGGGGTGCACTGGCAGGCTATTGGGGTGCTATTCTAGGCAACCAGCACACTGGTGTCACTACACAGTGCTCTCTCAGCTGACTAGAGGTTGCTAATACAGCACAGGTCCTTTTTGTTTATCGCAGTCAGCAGGCCACATGTCAAACAAGGTGGGGACACGGAAGGGCATGAGTCCCAAATACCACCATCAGGTAGAGAGGAAGCTGGGTGTAGCCTCCCTGCACATGTTCCCTTGTGGGGGTCATTCAGCACCTCTCAACTCTGGTTCCTTGCCTTTCTTGGTACTCTTGTTACCTCTGTGGAACCTCTAATCATTGTAAATGTTGTATTCGTAATTGCCATACCCTTGAGGGTTCCTTCCTGTAAAGAACCATTTTTGTTTTTTCACCACGTCAAGGTGGTACTTCACCCTCAACCACATGTCTTACTGAAGGGTTTTTGGAATTTTTATATCAATCAGATATTGTTTTGCCTGTCTTTTTATCCTAGTCCTTGGTCACCTGGGGAAAAGACTCGCTATGCTTTGGATGTGGGTCTGTGATTGTCCTGCAATCGGATCCCATGTTCATTCTACCTAAGGAGCCAAATAATGGTCACTCAGCCTCTAAATCTATGATCTCCAGATGCATTTGTCAACTAATTGCTCAAGCTTATGGTTTCTTCTACTAGTCATGTGGGTCTATCACCAAACTTCTGTTTCTCAAGATTGTAAGGCAGCTATTTGGTCTTCGGTTCACACCCTCATTTGATTGCTATGGGACATCCCTAATGTAAGGATTTCTTGAAGCTGCTCTGTGTTTGGTCATGTTCTCCAAGAAATAGATTTTACAGGTAAAACAAAACATTTTTTTTTGCTCACATACAGTGGGGCAAAAAAGTATTTAGTCAGCCACTAATTGTGCAAGTTCTCCCACTTATGAGAGAGGCCTGTAATTGAAATCATAGGTATACCTCAACTATGAGAGACAAAATGTGGAAACAAATCCAGACAATCACTGATTTTTTAAAGAATTTATTTGCAAATTATGGTGGAAAATAAGTATTTGGTCAATATCAAAAGTTCATCTCAATACTTTATATATGCTTTGTTGGCAATGACAGAGGTCAAACATTTTCTGTAAGTCTTCACAAGGTTGTCACACACTGTTGCTGGTATGTTGGCCCATTCCTCCATGCAGATCTCCTCTAGAGCAGTGATGTTTTGGGGCTGTCGCTGGGCAACACGGACTTTCAACTCCCTCCAAAGGTTTTCTATGGGGTTGAGATCTGGAGACTGGCTAGGCCACTCCAGGACCTTGAAATGCTTCTTACGAAGCCACTCCTTCGTTGCCCGGGCAGTGTGTTTGGGATCATTGTCATACTGAAAGACCCAGCCACGTTTCATCTTCAATGCCCTTGCTGATGGGAGGAGGTTTGCACTCAAAATCTCACGATACATGGCTTCATTCTTTCATGTACGCGGATCAGTCGTCCTGTTCCCTTTGCAGAGAAACAGCCCCAAAGCATGATGTTGCCACCCCCATGCTTCACAGTAGGTATGGTGTTCTTTGGTTGCAACCCAGCATTCGCTCTCCTCCAAACACGACGAGTTGTGTTTCTACCAAACAGTTCTACTTTGGTTTCATCTGACCATATGACATTCTCCCAATCCTCTTCTGGATCATCCAAATGCTCTCTAGCAAACCTCAGACAGGCCCGGACATGTACTGCCTTAAGCAGGGGGACACATCTGGCACTGCAGGATCTGAGTCCCTGGCGGCATAGTGGGTTACTGATGGTAGCCTTTGTTACGTTGGTCCCAGCTCTCTGCAGGTCATTCACTATTTCCCCCCGTGTTGTTCCTGGGATTTTTGCTCACCGTTCTTGTGATCATTTTGACCCCATGGGGTGAGATCTTGCGTGGAGCCCCAGATCGAGGAAGATTATCAGTGGTCTTGTATGTCTTCCATTTTCTAATTATTTCTCCCACAGTTGATTTCTTCACACCAAGCTGCTTGCCTATTGCAGATTCAGTCTTCCCAGCCTGGTGCAGGTCTACAATTTTGTTTCTGGTGTCCTTCGACAGCTCTTTGGTCTTCCCATAGTGGAGTTTGGAGTGTGACTGTTTGAGGTTGTGGACAGGTGTCTTTTATACTGATAACAAGTTCAAACAGGTGCCATTAATACAGGTAAAGAGTGGAGGACAGAGGAGCCTCTTAAAGAAGAAGATACAGGTCTGTGAGAGCCAGAAATCTTGCTTGTTTGTAGGTGACCAAATACTTATTTTCCATCATAATTAGCATATAAATTCTTTCAAAAATCAGACAATGTGATTGTCTGGATTTGTGTAAAAACATTTTGTCTCTCATAGTTGAGGTATACCTATGATGACAATTACAGGCCTCTCTCATCCTTTTAAGTGGGAGAACTTGCACAATGCATGGCTGACTAAATACTTTTGTGCCCCACTGTAAGCAGTTTCTTTAGTTTCCCTGGAAGAAGGAAACTTCTTGTGCACTAGAGCAAGATTGGCTTGCTGTTTCTGACACTGCAACCTGTAGCTGCTCAGATATAAATTGGTTCTCTAGAACAGCCTTTTTCAACTAGGGTGTCTTCTGAGTTCTTTAGAATGGGTGCTACTAGATTGTGCAGAATTTTAAAGGGCACCTTGACTGAAAAAAGGTTGAAACACTGCTCCAGAATTTAGGTACATCTGTCAAAACTGCAAAAAGCAACCCTGATTCAAGCAGCAATATGTAATGACTATAAGGCAAGTGCCTTATTAAGCAATATTATGTGATAATTGCACTTACATTTCTTCCCTAAGGACTTAAAGTAGGGTTCTCAAATTGGTGGCCCTCCAGCTGTCGCGGAATTACAAGTTTCATCATGCCTCTGCCTGAGGGAGTCATGCTTGTAACTGTCAGCCTTGCAATGCCTCATGGGACTTGTAGTTTCGCAACAGCTGGAGGGCCACCAGTGTAAGACCCCTGACTTAACGTATACCTAAAGGCACAATTGTTATCACCGCAATGGGAAACAGTTGGGAGAAAAAAATCTGACAGGGGTTAAAACCTTCCCTTGCTCTGTCCAAAATGAAAAGCAAAAAAAAAAACATTTTGCCTATAGTTCTACCTTAATAGTAACTCCATTTTTGTTGAGAAAAAAAATCCCTTCTGGGGGATCAATGTAAATTGCAAGGGTTTTAACAAACTTTGTTGCAGCGTCCTTCCTGTCTCTGCTCTGAAAGAATAGCTCAATGTTTTGTGTAGGACTGGTTCTGAATGGGAGGCTTCATTGTCAGGTTCTGCATTCCGTTAAAGTGTTACTAAACCCAGAACCCTGCATTCACTACGGCTGGGTTCACACCTATGCGAATTGGATTCGCATAACAAGAGAATATGACCGGCTCTCTATGGAGCCGGTTCACAGGTCTCCGGGGCGGCTGCGGAGCGCACTGCACAGAAACGCTGTGTGTCTTTGCCTCCGTTTCAGGGCCGAATTCAGGCAAAGATTCTGCACTGATTTCTCCCTGAAACGGAGAACAGGGACGGGCAGCATTGCTGTGCGATCCGCGGCCGGTTTAGGTGTGAACCGAGCCTGAGTCTCCGACAGTACACAGAACATGGAAATGCAATTATTTTAGTAAATATAAACTGCTAAATACCTTTCTCATCAGCAGTATATAGCAATCTTATGACTTCTATCAGTGTCTGGTTAAAGCTTGTAGGATGAGTTTTCATCCTACTCTAACTGCCCTATGAGGCTGCAGGACCCCTGACCTTCTGTCTGGACAAGGCCGATTGGCCATGTGCTGATCCCATGCAACCTCCCAAGAAAAAGAAAAAAAAAGCTCTCTAGCAATACACACCAAACTGAGCATGTGCGGAGTGCCTCCTAGGGCTCTGTTCTATCAGCAGATGGATTGAGGACAGTAAAAGAAAGGGAGGATCAGAGAAGACAGGATCAAACAGCCTTTATACACAATGCAGAGGATTAACCCCTTAGGTTCCACAGTTACACTTTAACCCTTTAGGAGTATCTTACCAAAACTGAAATTTTTGTTGCAGGGGATGCAAAAAATATGACTTGTATCTTAGTGCATCTAGAGTTGGGAAACACTGCCCTAACTAATGTGAATTGTAATGTTTATGTGTTTTTTAGAATCTAAAACCCAAAATTTGAAGGTGCCCACAAATTGGGCCTTAACGTTCTTATTTCCCCCATGATCCCATGCCTAAAATGTGTGTAGCTCCATACATCTATTTTTCAAATGCCCCAAAACACACAGTGTGTCAACATGTGCTATCTCCCATCACAGGGCATTAATGGACGCGTTTTGGGGGTGCAACCCCTTCCTCATAATTAAAGTAGCTCTGAGGAAGGGGTTGCACCCCCAAAACGCGTCCATTGATACCCCATGATGGGAGATAGCACATGTTGACACACTGTGTGTTTTGGGGGTTTAGAAAAATAGATGTTTGTAACTACACACATTTTAGGCATGGGATCATAAGGGACATTTAATTGTTAGGCCTCTACATGTATGTGGCCTAAAATGTTGGCTTTTAGAGGGGTGAGATCACCCCATCTGAGGAAGGCAACATCCACACAGTCTTGGGATACTAATGTCTCGTTTGCCCTTCACTTTACCAAACTCGAACTTTGTAAGTTACTGAGTTTTGGATGTGTATCTAATGGTTTAGAACATGCCTGTTTAGCCACAAAAAAGGAGAAATGATGCAAAACATTCATGTTATACACCAAGATGTTGATTTGTTTTAAAATCTTAAAACGCGCATGTGAATGTGCTTTGAGTAAAATGTTTTTTTACTAAACAATGTGCGGCTTATTATTACATTGCTCAATACCAGTGTATTTCGTAAGTTGTTGTAGTTACAATGACAATGTGCTCTTAAATGTGGACAACTCCTGCAATTTTTAGGCCTGCAAAAAATTAAAGTGGTTTTAAAGGCATAATGTTTTTGAACTTCATGTATCCATTAAGAACAAAAACATTGTGTGTGTGTGTGTAGCAGACCCACAGAACACCATAATAGTTACTAGCTGAAGAAGATATTGTCACCTCATGTAGCAATTAAGGTACATTTTCACTATTGGAGCAAGTGTCCAAAATTAAGCCCATTTGGGAACATATTAGACATATAAGAAACACAGACAACAGTAGTTCAAATGAAATATGAGTTTATGATCTCCAAAAAATATTAGAAATGATCAGCTACAATTTGCTGCCAAGCAACTGCCCCTCTACCCACAAAATTTTCAAGGTATTTCTGACGTAAATCTCTGGCAATTTGTGAGGGCAGTCCAGCATGGGCATTTTCAAATAGCTGTCAGCACGCCCAGACGGACAAGCTGCAGCCTCTTCAGCTGGGCCTGCCACTTCAGGGTCCACGTCACTTGGCAGTGAGGCTAGGTAGCTGGTAGCATTCCTCCTTAAAAAAATTATGTAGGATACAGCAGCACAGGACCACATGGTTTATCTTGCAGAGTGCCAGGTTGATTGGAGTCAAAAACAGCCTGAAACGACTCGATAGGATGCCAAAGGCGGTTTTGACCATCCTTCTGGCACGAGAGAGCCTGTAATTGAATATTCTCTGCTCTGGGGTGAGGTTCCTCATAGGAAACAGCATCATCAGATGTTCCCCCAGAGCAAAGGCCTCATCTGCCACGAAAACAAAATTGAGGCCCTCAACATTCTCCTCAGCAGGTGGCAAGTTTAAGGTGCCATTCTGGAGCCGCTTGTAGAACTCTGTCTGCATAATCACTCCTCCGTCAGAGTTGCGGCCATTCTTCCCAACATCCAAATACAAGAACTCGTAGTTGGCAGGCACTACAGCTAGCATGACTATGCTGCAAAAGCCCTTATAGTTAAAATAATAGGAGCCAGAGTTGGCTGGTGGTACAATCTGGACATGCTTGCCATCAATAGCACCACCACAATTGGGAAAATCCCACTGCTGTTGGAACTGGGCTGCAACGTCCTGGGTTGGAAGGAAACTGTGGATTAAATAAAGAAATTACTACTTCTGCACATAACATTGCAATCAGATTTGACACAAACATGCTTAGCCAACATAAGGATACACTTAAATGAGTATTTAACCGCTTGCCAACCCTCCGCCGCAGTTGTACTGTGGCAGAATGGCACAGGCAGGTGAATCGCCATCATGTAACGTCGGGTGCGAAGCCGGCTGGGGGGGCACTCGCGCGCCCCCTGCAAGGCACAACAATCGGATTCGATCAGGAACTGATCAATCCCCAGGCCCAGGCCAATGAAATCTGGCCTGGACCTGGTGATCAGTCCTGACAAATGAGATCCTTCTGACCACTGACACCAGGTCACGTAGGCACACAATTCACCCCCCGATCACCCCCCCAGTTAACCCCTTCACCACCTGTCACTGTGTCACCCAGTGCAGCGTTTAGATATTTTTTTGATCGCTGTACTGGTGTCATTGGTGACACTAATCAGTGTTAGGGTAATTAGTATTAGGCTCAGATAGTTCTACGGACCCCCCAATAAAGGTTTAAGCCCTTGATAACCCCCTGTCACCTGTGATCACAGTATAAGTGTCACGGGTGATGCAGTTTAGCTAGATTTTTTTTTTTATAGTGTCAGGGCACCCGCCGTATTTTACCCAATAAAGGTTTAACCCCCTGATCACCCGGCGGGTGATCAAAGTTCGGTTTTAGCGTTCAGATAGGGTCTGCGTTGCCCTAGGCAGCGTCAGATCAGTGCCAGTACCACTAACACCCACGCACGCATCATACGCCTCCCTTAGTAATATAGTGTCTGATCAGATCAATACCTGCATCCCCAACAGTTTAGGGTTCCCAAAAACGCAGTGTTAGCGGGATCAGCCCAGATACCTGCTAAAACCTGCATTTAACCACTCCGCCCAGCCCACCCAAGTGCAGTATCAATCGATCACTGTCACTTACAAAACACAACACACATAACTGCAGCGTTCACAGAGTCAGGCCTGATCCCTGCGAACGCTAACACTTTTTTTGGTAGAATTTGAATCAGTCACTAACAGTCAGGAGCTTTTTTTCAATGTGAGTCTCACTACTGTACCAGTAAATTTAGAGACCAAAATGTCAAATCGAAGGCACAGTAGTGAAGAGGCCTCGTATGCAGCAGAGAGCCAGTACTAGCGCCGCTCATCTTTCTGGTGAACTGGCAAGCACCAGCGGCCTAGTACATCCTGGTCGTACATCCAGCACTGCAGTAACACTTGGTGACGTGGCGAGTCCCATAAGTGCAGTTCAAGCTGGCGAGGTGGCAAGCATGAATAGTGTCCCGCTGCCACCAAGAAGAAGACAAAGACAGGCCTGTCAAGCCCATAGTGCCCTTCCTGCTGCATTTGCCAATCCTAATTGGGAACCCACCACTTCTGCAGCACCCGTACTTCCCCCATTCACTGGCCAACCCGGAATTTAGGTGGAAACAGTTGATTTTACGTCACTTTATATGCTGGTCACTTCATCGCCGCTAATCCCCAGCTGACCCTTGCCTGAGACTGGAGACCAATTACGGTCTCTGAATTTAAGACCTTCCTAGGCCTATCCCTCCTCATGGGCGTAACTAAAAAGAGTGATATTGGTCTACTGACCCAATTCACCATACGCCCGTGTTCTCTGCCTCTATGACCAGGACACAATACGAGCAAATCTTGCGGTTCATGCATTTCATAATGAACTCTGTCGTCCTCAGGGTGACCCTGAATTTGATCGGCTCTACAAAATTTGGCCCCTCGCAGACCACTTCAACCAACGTTTTGCAGCCTTGTTTACTCCCCATCAAGTTGTCTGCATTTATGAGTCCCTGATTAAGTTTTCTGGCCGCTTATCATTCAAACAGTATCTTCCCAGCAAGCGTGCCAGATACGGGGTCAAGATGTATAAGCTCTGTGACAGGGCCACAGGCTATACATATAGTTTTATGGTTTACGAAGGAAGAGATAGTTACGTAAAGCCGGAGAACTGCCCTGACTACATAGGGAGTGCTGGTAAGATTGTGTGGGACTTGGTGTCACCCTTATTCGGAAAGGGGTACCACTTGTATGTGGACAATTGTTACACAAGCGTGCCACTTTTTAATCACTTGTTTGATCATAAAATTGGCGCATGTGGCACCGTGCGATCTAATCGCCGGGGCTTTCCCCAGCAGCTTGTAGATTCCCGTCTTAGGCTGGGGGAGAGAGCCTGCTTGAGATGTAATAACTTGCTCGCTGTAAAGTGGAGAGATAATAAGAATGTTTTCATTCTGTCCTCCCTTCACGCAGACACGACTGTCCAAATTCCTACAGCGACTGGAGTTGTGGAGAAACCCCTCTGTGTCCACGAATATAAGCTTAATATGGGTGGGGTGGACCTCAACGACCAGTTCTTGGCGCCGTGCCTAATTGCCCGTAAGGCCAGACGCTGGTACAAAAAAGTGTCTTTATTTATTTCAATTGGCTTTGCTGAATGCTTTTGTATTATACAAAGCTTCAGGATGGACTGGATCCTTCCTTAAATTCCAGGAAGAGATCATCAGAGCCCTTCTGTTTCCAGACGGTGCTCTGGCCCAACTTCCCAACGCAAATGCAGTAAGCCAGCTGCATGAGAGGCATTTTCCACATATCCTCTCTAGTACCCCTACCTAAAGAAACCCCCAAAGAACATGTTGTGTCTGTAGAAAGCGCAGATTTAGGCGTGACACTCGCTTTTATAGTCCCTCCTGTCCTGACCCACCTGGTCTTTGCATTGGTGACTGTTTCAAACGCTATCACACACTAGTTGAGTATTAGCGTAGGGTACAGCACCACACATTCATAGGAACACGTACACAGGGTCTCGAAAGATGTGATGGCCATCACATTTTGAGAGACCCTAATCTGCAACGTTCAGTTTACAGTTTTTTCTACAGTTTTTATAAAAGTGAAAAAAAAAAACCACACACACAAAAACACACAAAAAAAAAAGCCAAAAATAGTTGTGGTTGTATTTTTTTTCTCTCTCTCTATTGTTCTCTCTCTTATGTTCGTTCTCTACTGTCCGCTCTACTGTTCGCTCACTATTCTTCTATATCTATCGTTCTCTCTCTGTTTTATTTTTACTATGTTTTATTGTATTTGCTTTGCAGGTATGGTATGTTATACTGTAATGTTTGTTTTATTGTTAACCATCATTTGCTTAGCAGGTACGCCATTCAGCTGCAGCACGGGTTTATTTATCTTGACAGCAACAGCGTTTGCTCCTACGATACATAAAGCCGTAACTCCAGCGCTGTCGGAGGTGTTTTCACCACCACAGTTAAAAAAAGAACATATATGCCAAAGCATGGGGGCAGGGGTGGAGGAGCGATTTGCTCCCAACATTAGGGGCGGATGCCCACATGCTTCGGCATATATTTTTTAGGCACAGATTGCGTTAAAAAATGTTTTATTTTTACTATGTTTTATTGTATTTGCTTTTTAGGTATGGTAAGTCTTATGCCCTGTACACACGGTCGGACATTGTTTGGACATTCCGACAACAAAATCCATGGATTTTTTCTGATGGATGTTGGCTGAAACTTATCTTGCATACACACGGTCACACAAAGTTGTCGGAAAATCAGATCGTTCTGAACACGGTGACGTAAAACACGTACATCGGGACTATAAACGGGGCAGTAGCCAATAGCTTTCGTCTCTTAATTTATTCTGAGCATGCGTGGCACTTTGTGCGTCGGATTTGTATACACACGATCGGATTTTGTTGTCGGAAAATGTTATAGCCTGCTCTCAAACTTTGTGTGTTGGAAATTCCGATGGAAAATGTGTGATGGAGCCTACACACGGTCGGAATTTCCGACAACAAAGTCCTATCACACATTTTCCGTCGGAAAATCCGACCGTGTGTACGGGGCATAACTGCTATACTGTAATGTTATTTTCTTTTATTTTTTCTTTTATTGATAACCATCATTTGATTAGCAGGTATGCCATTCAGCTGCAGCACTGATTTATTTATCTTGACAGCAACAGCGCTTGCTCCCACTATACGTAAATCAGCGACTCCAGCACTGTAGGAGGTGATTTCACCACCACAGTTAAAAGAAAATGGTGCATGTATGCCCATCATTAGAAGTGGATGGATGAAGGGAGGTATTCTAATGGTGGGCATACCCACTGATCAGTCTCTTTTTTGTTCAGCCCACAGGCTGCATGAAAAAAAGAACATTACAATGTATGCCCAACAAGGACCAGCAATGTACTGGTATGTTGCTGGACCTCCAGTGGTTATACCAGAATGATGCCTGCAGGTTTAGGTATCATCTTGGTATCATTCTTTTCAGCCAGCGGTCAGCTTTCATGTAAAAGCAATCCTAGCGGCTAATTAGCCTCTAGACTGCTTTTATAACCAGTGGGAGGGAACGTCCTCCCCTCCCTCCGTCTTCCATGGTTTTCTCTGGCTCTCCTGTCCCAACAGGGAACCCGAGAATGCAGCCGGTGGTTCTGCCAACTGACCATAGAGCTGATCAGAGACCAGAATGGCTCTAATCATCTCTATGGCCTAAGAAACTGGAAGCTACAAGCATTTCATGACTTCGGTTTCGCCGGATATAAACAGCACCATTGGGAAATTGGCAAAGCATTTTATCACACCGATCTTGGTGTGATCAGATGCTTTGAGGGCAGAGGAGAGATCTAGGGTCTAATAGACCCCAATGTTTTCAAAAAATAGTATTTGTCACTACCTATTGCTATCATAGGGGATATTTACATTCCCGGAGATAACAATAAAAATGATTTTTAAAAAATGAAAGGAACAGTTTAAAAATATAACAAAAAAGCATAATAAATAACTAGAAAATGCATTTCCTGGGGAAAATGCGTGGGAATGCTGAATAGCCGAATTGCTAAAACGGCCCCCATCAAAACTGCCCCCATCATATTGCCATGAAAACTGCCCCATCAGAATTGCCCCATCAAAACTGCCCCATCATAACTGCCCCATCATAACTGCCCCATCATAACTGCCCCATCATAACTGCCTGATCAAAACTGCCCCATCAAAACTGCCCCATCAAAACTGCCCCATCATACTGCCACCATCAAAACTGCCCCCATCAAAACTGCCCCCATCAAAACTGCCCCCATCAAAACTGCCCCATCATATTGCCACCATCAAAACTGCTCCATCAAAATTGTCCCCATCAAAACTGGCCCATCATATTGCCACCATCAAAACTGCCCCATCATTTTGCCCCATCAAAACTACCCCATCATATTCCTATATTATAAATCAGTACATGGTGTGTCTGTCCCCTCCCCCGGGCTCTGTAATCAGAGCTGAGATGCTCCAGCCACCTCCCCCACCGCCCATCACTGTGTATAACAGAAGCTTTGGTAACCATGGCAACAAAAGCAGCACAGTACACTCTGTTCAATAGCTAAAATTTCCTGAAATGACCACTAAACAAACAGCTTTTTCACAAAAAACTGTAAAAGATATCAAACTGAAAAGATATAGCCAGATAGCTGAATATTTTGTGAACATTTTAAAGTTTGTTTGGCGTCTGTAGGTGAAAGTATGAAGGAGCTGAAACTTTTGGGAGCGGAAGAAGATTTTAAGGATCTGAAGCATGCTCTCATTGACTTCAATGTTAAAAAAAAGTGATAAAGCCCCGATATCGGAAGACGAGGTTGCCCGCGCCATTGCATCTACCCCATCTGGTAAAAGTCCGGGCCCTGATGGCTTCACCCCGAAATTTTATAAACAATTTGCTCCCCTTCTCACTCCCTTCTTAACAAAAGTATTTAACTCAATCTCTGAGCGATCAGTATTCCCGCCACAAACTATAGAGGCACATATCACCCTCATCCCAAAACCAGACAAAGACCTGAATAGATGTGCTAATTACCGACCCATTTCGCTGATAGGGGTAGATCTGAAGGTGTATGCGAAGGTGCTAGCAAATAGACTACAACCGTTGTTACCCCGATTAATATACTTAGATCAAGTGGGCTTTGTGAGTGGACAAGAGGCACGAGATAACACCCTGAAAACACTTCTCATTGCGGACTATGCTCGAGCCCACAATGTCACGTTGTGTCTTCTCACGGTAGATGCGGAGAAGGCCGTCGACTGGCAATTTCTTCGCCTATCACTGCAACAACTGGGTCTAGGCCAAAACATGCTCTCCAGAATAATATCCCTCTATACCTCTCCCTCCGCTAGGATTAGACTAAACGGATCTCTAGCGCCAAAATTCACTATTCGCAATGGAACGTGACAGGGGTGCCCCTTGTCACCCATTCTCTATGTTCTTGTTATGGAACACCTAGCCATCACCCTTAGAAACAACCCGGCTGTCCACGGTGTTAGTATAGGCCCCATACATACTAAACTTGCCCTATTTGCAGATAACTTGCTCATATTTGTGACCCAACCGCAAGTCTCCTTACCCTCCATTATGCAGGAGTTTCAGAGATATGGAGATGTTAGTAACTTTAAAGTTAATCATAGTAAGTCAGAAATACTCAATATTTCACTCCCAGAAGCAGCTCTCCAACAGCTCGCGTCTTCCTTCCCTTTTAAGACAAACTCCACATCTATTCGTTATTTTAGGAATTCATATCCCAACAGACGCTTCCCAACTATTCACCAGCAACTTTACCCCTCTACTTCTTAGAACACAAGTGGATCTGACCACATACGCATCTAAACAGCTCTCTTGGTTGGGTAGGGTGAATGTTTTAAAGATGGATGTCCTCCCTCGATTCCTCTATCTTTTTCAAACCATCCCTATTCACATTTCCACCCCGTTTTTCAAAAGGCTTCGTCTGATTTTTTCTAAATTCATATGGCAAGGAAACCGCCCCAGGATAAAGTATGACACAATGATTCTTCCGAAGGCCCGGGGGGGGAGCGGGGGTCCCGGATGCCTCTTCCTACCATAAGGCAACGGTACTCACACGTATTGTGTATTGGTTTCACCACCCTTCCTCCAAGCTCTGGGTTCAATTGGAGAAACATCTCAATGAGGCAGATCTTTGCGCCCTGCCGTGGATACCTACGGCTTGGCGGAAGGAAATTACCCTCTCTACTGCCCTTACTCGTCAGACTCTTCAGATATGGGACCGACTGCTATTAAAGAGTAAATTATCTAAACCTCGAGGCCCGATGACTCCTCTCTTTGGGACTCCGGCGGAGGATGAGGAGAGCTTTGGACCCTGGAATAGGGATAGTCATAGACGTTTAGCACAGGTATTATGCGCTGACCCATCTTTGAGACCAGACATACCCCCCCAGACGGGTCCGGGGCCCCCAATCATGTGGTTACAAAGGAGTCAATTAATGTCATTCATACGTACTTTCTCCCCCATTTCAGAAATCCTGGATGACCCAACAGACTTTGACGAGCTGCTCTTACAACCAGACCCGCCAACACATGTAGTATCACTGTTATATTCCCTTCTATTGAACGTATCTACCCCTGACTTTCCAACGTACACGCAGAAATGGGAAACAGATCTACAGCATTCCATCTCCCCTGCTGATTGGCAAAAAAGCTTTATCTTAACGCATAGGATCTCTTTGGCAACTAAGACTCAAGAAAATGGGTTTAAGCTATTAACAAGGTGGTACAGATGCCCGGTGACTATCCAACGGTTTAACCCTTCTCTACCAGGTACTTGTTGGAGATGCCTGTCCTCTAGTGGGACAATGCTACACATTTGGTGGGCATGCCCTCCAATTCGGAAACTTTGGCAAAAGGTCTTTGATCTATACAGCAGGCTGATGGCGACCTCAATTAAGCCCACACCAGAGATAGCCCTACTATCTATGCTTCCGGGCCCACTCAAGCTGATTAAAAAAGACATACTGCGCCACTTTTTGGCCGAAGTGAGGACAGTGATCCCCAGACAATGGAGAACAATAGATGTGCCTTCCTTGGGTGATTGGGCTTTCGAAATGAATCGGATAAGAGATCTGGAGCGCCTACTGGCGCAGGAAGCAGGGAAGGAGGAACAGTTCTCCACCACCTGGACCTCATGGACGATGTTTCGTTACTCCGATGACTTCCCCATATGGTCACGGATGCCCCATCTTTACCCACCGATTAGCCATGCTGGGGTGCTTCCCACTTTTGTTGTCATCCCTTATCTCTCTACATGCTATCATTCTTACCCCTATCTCTCTCTGTCTCCTTTTCTTTATGTACTGAACCAGTCACTCAAATATATAAACAAAGATCATATGCCCAGAATTGCTCAACAACATGAATATTTATAATAAGTGATTAAATGATCCCTACGGCGCTCCAGCCTGATTAGGAGGAACCTCCAGATAACACAAACACGCAAAATTACAAAGGTGGATATAGGATGGTTCCCCCACGCATGTTATTCTATTTTTACATTAAAATCCTCTATATACAATGTGATAATATAGTATTTCACCAGAAGCTGTATACTAAAACATATATTCCTGTGCGTATATAGTAAAGGGTTCCCTTATTGTTCTGTGTATAATTTATACAATATTATACTGTAAAGTACTTTATCTTTCTGTTATACCCTTATATTGAAATAAACTAAGATTGAAAAGAAAAAAAAGTGATAAAAAGCTTAATATTTTAAAACGTATAAATAGTAGAAAAAAGTTGAAAAAGTCCCATCATCAGCTAAAAGAGCTGAACATTTTAATAGTTGAATGGTTTTAATAGCTGAAAGTATGCAGAAGTTACGCAGAGCCAAAAAACGTACGGAATAAATAAAAATAAATAAAATTGAATAACAATAGTGGGACTTCTAAAGCATTCCCACTAATTAAAAAAAAAAAAAAAAAGAAAAAAGCACCCCTGTCCCCCCGTGCTCACGCGCAAAGGCAAACGCAAACGCAAGCGTTGGTCTGGTTTCATATGTAAACAGCAATTACACCATGCATGTGAGGTATCACTGCGAAGGTCAGATCGAGGGCAGTAATTTTAGCAGTAAATATCAAAAGGATCTTGCGAGCCACCAATGGGTTAATACCTCTAAAATAAGTGCGTAGTGATAACAAGCTGCAAACGCTAACCACGTTTCATACTCGTGCAAATATCAATCAAAATTAAAAAAAAATGCATTTGCGCTAGAAAAATAAAAATAAATAATACAATATTAGTGAATAAATAAATATATAAAGTATATGAATGTCAAAAAGATGTACCTAAAACAATATTATAATATGTGAAACGTTATTTTGTGATACAGTAAATAAAGTGCAACATGCATAAAATACTGAAAATTCAAGTGCCAACTCAGGTTAGAAAGAGTATCCACTCCTTCAACAAAGTGATATGTAAAAACCATAAACGTTCATGAAAAATATATACGAAGTGCACAAATCCAGTGTCCATCAAAAGTGCTTTCCATCATGCTCATCAAAACAATGCAGAACATATAACATGCTTCAGTGCTCTCCGGTGATCCCCAAAAGCCTATGCGCTCACCTCAGAGCGTGTGACACAGTACCCAAACTATGTCAAAACACGCTTGGGAGCCACTCCTGGGCTCTAACGATATGCAGGTGTTGATTTCCAACTTGCTCAATTAGTAGCGTTCCAAATCATAAATAAAAGAAAAAAGCTCAATAGTATAATATTGTAAAGGCTTTAATTAAAAAGTAAACACTCCCTTCCTAGGGGTACTCACATGGTGTGGGTGCGTGAGTGCACCATCCTATTCAGGGCTTTGTATATGAGAACCAAATCGCTGGTACGGCGTGCGGTGTGGTGTATCTGTCTCGCCTATCTCTCCTTGCTGACAGCTCCGTCCTGGCCCCTCCCCTATGCGTCTTTGGGCACCTGATGAAGGCACGTGATCCCTGTGCCAAAGACGCGTAGGGGAGGGGCCAGGATGGAGCAGTCAGCAAGGAGAGATAGGCGAGACAGATACACCACACTGCACACCGTACCAGCGATTTTTCTTTTTTTTTTTGTCATTTTTCAATCATTTGTGACAAATAAATAAAATATTCAATGGGCTCAACATGCCTCTCATCAAATTCCTTGGGGTGTCTACTTTCCAAAATGGAGTCATTTGGGGGGGGGGGGGGGGTTGTACTGCCCTGCCATTTTAGCACCTCAAGAAATGAGATAGGTAGTCATAAACTAAAAGCTGTGTAAATTCCAGAAAATGTACCCTATATTGTAGATGCTATAACTTTTGTGCAAACCAATAAATGTACGCTTATTGACATTTTTTTACCAAAGACATGTGGCTGAATACATTTTGGCCTAAATGTATGACTAAAATTGAGTTTATTAAATTTTTTTATAACAAAAAATAGGAAATTAGAATTTTTTTTCTAAATTTCTGGTCTTTTTCCATTTATATCGAAAAAAAAAAAAATTACAGAGGCAATCAAATACCATCAAAAGAAAGCTCCATTTGTGGGGAAAAAAAGTACGCAAATTTTTTTTGATTACAACATTGCATGGCCGCGCAATTACCAGTTAAAGCAGCGCAGCGTCAAATTGTAAAAAGTCCTTCGGTCATTGAGCTGCCAAATCCTCCGGGGCTGAAGTAGTTAAAGACAAAAGTGGAAGGTCAACTTATTTGATTCCTCCCCCCCTCTGGTGGCCCATTAGACACATTTTAGCGGGGGGTGGGGGGGAGGTAATGGGTAGATGTTTTGAACAGGTAACCCTCTCCACTTCCATGAGAGCTGTTTGCATAAATAATCAGTGATACTTTGGCCAGCCCCTCCTTACTTACACTATTGGCAGCCCAGTGGACAGGTACAAAGTGTCATAATCTAAAAAGCTGGATACACACTGACCAAATTGCAGCACATTTTGACAATATGATTTAACCAATCAATATAATAGACAAAAATTTAAGAAGTTTCAATTTGTAGGTAATCAGGCAGGCCCTTGCACTACATGGTTTGGGGAATTTATACAGAAATTTGACCACAAAAGAGGGATAGTGTGTATGGGTTTTTCCAAGTCAGCAGATAGAGTATTTAGATCTGTTGACTTAGCATTTTTTGGGGGGGAGGGAGGGTTCAAATGAGTTTGTGCCCAAAAAAGGGCCTCTTGCACTCTGCCTGAATTTGAGGACACCAATAGCATTTGTACACATTTTAGGAGTTGTTTAGTGTAAGCCCCAAAATGTAGCTGACAAAAAACATTGTTAAGTTACCAGGCTAGGTGTGTATGGGCCCAGGATAGCATGCTGGAGAGTTTAGTGAAGGAAAATGTGCATGTAGGCCAAAAAAGGAGCAGGAAAAGATTACAGCATGCATGAGTACAAAGAGGACATTCACATCATATTACAATATTGATAATTATGTAATTAACAAATTAATAAAATACATTAGCAAACATAAATACATAGAATGTGATCTTAAAGGTAAAAACTTACCCTAATATAGTCCTTCTGCAGGACTTGAATGATGGCTGAGCAGGTCTCTGGAATAATGACTCTCAGAGCCTGGGGAGGGAGATCCCAGTAGTAAACTTGAGGTCCTGGAGACTTCTCCTCGTCTCCAAGTACCGCAAGGTGGCTATGAGCCTTTGCTCTGGAGTGATGGAAAGCCTCATACATTTGTCCTTCTTCAGGGGGTCACGAATGCCAAGAGGTGGTGAAAGCAGGGGTCCCTCATCCGGAGATAATTCCGAAAATCATCTGGATTATGCTCCTGGAGCTCCCGCAGCAATGGCATATGACATAATTGGTCACGATTAAGCAACCAATTTTTGGTCCAAGAACTCCTCCTCCTCCTGTTCCTGGACTGGACTTGGGTCAAAGCAATAACTCCTAGCCCAATAATCGCACGTTCTCTCTTCCGATTACGCAACATGGCTGGTTGACGAATGGCCGCTCAGAAACAAACCGAAAAGCATGAACCGAAAAGCCAAATGGTGGCGCTTGAGAAATAAACGTCCTCTTTATAGTCTAGTAGTACGTCTAGTACGTCACTACGTTCATGTGGTCGAACAACAATTTGTGTAACGTTAGTATGCAAGACAAGATTCTGGGACACGCTCTTTTAGGCCTCGTACGAACAGTTTGATTGTTGTTTTGTCAAAAGCACGTGTACAGGATTTTGTCTAGCATACTAACTATCCACAAATTGCCGTTTGACAAACACGAACGTAGTGAAGTACTAGTATACGAGTATAAAGAGGAAGTTCATTTCTCAAGCTCCACCCTTTTGGACCCCTTCTGCTAATTTCATGTTGGTAGAAGTTTGGTGAGCCTTGATTTGTGATTTTCAGATCGTACAAAGCAAATGCCTTTTAACCACTTCAGCCCCGGAAGAATTTACCCCCTTCCTTGATCAGAGGAATTTTTGCGATACGGCACCGCATCGCCTTAGCTGACATTTGCGCGGTTGTGCGACATTGCACCCAAAAAAAATTGACGTCCTTTTTTTCCCACATATAGAGCTTTCTTTTGGTGGCATTTGATCACCTCTGCAGTTTATATTTTTTGCGCTATAAACAAAAAAAGAGCGACAAATTTGAAAATAAGCAATATTTGTTTTACCTTTTGCTATAATAAATGTCTCCAAAAATGTATATAAAAACGAATTTCTTTCTCAGTTTAGGCCGATATATATTCTTCTACATATTTTTGGTAAAAAAAAAAAAAAAAAAAAAAATCGCAATAAGCGTATATTGATTGGTTTGCGCAAAAGTTATAGCGTCTACAAAATAGGGGATAGATTTATGGCATTTTTTTTATTAGTAATGGTGGCGATCTGTGATTTTTATAGTGACTGCGACATTGCGGCGGACACATTACACACTTTTGACACTATTTTGGAACCAGTGACATTTATACAGCGATCAATGCTATAAAAATGCACTGATTACTGTGTAAATGATACTGGCAGGGAAGGGGTTAAACACTAGGGGCGATCAAGGGGTTAAGTGTGTCCTAGGGAGTGATTCTAACTGTGGGGGAGATGGGCTCACTACAACTTGACAGAGATCACTGCTCCCAATGACAGGGAGCAGTAGATCCCTGTCATGTTTCTAGGCAGAACAGGGAAATGCCTTGTTTACATTGGCATCTCCCCGTTCTGCCGCTCTGTGTCATGATCGCGGGCCCCCCGGCGGACATCCAGTCCATGGGCATGCTCACGGAGTATGCGGCAGGCACTGACGCGCCCACCAAGCCATGACTTAAAAGCGGACGTACAGGTACGCCTATTTGCCCAGCCGTGCCATTGTGCCAACGTACATCGTCGTGCACTTGTTGGCAAGGTGTTAAAATACGTTTGGCATAACTACATCAGTATTACCAGCAAAGCAGCTTCATTATTATCCCAATAAAGAAGATGAGAATGTGCGCTGCATTTCGACATTTCATCAATTGCCGCGTCACGAATGTTAATTCTAGATTACGAACGGTAGTTTACAAGACCGATCTCTTCCAGCTCGTTCCTTGATTCCGAGCATGCGTGTTTGTACTTTCAACTTTTGTGTGACGATTTCTGTACTGACCATTCGAAAATCAGATGTTGAGTTCACATCTGCCAAAAATGTTATAGCCTGCACATCCAGCTTTTGTCTGACGAAAAACTCAAATCGGCTGTCGAAAGCATTGTTCTAACGATCCGAAAATCCACAGACAGCTCAATTTACGAGTTTTCCCTTCTGATTTTCGTATCGTATGTACAGTGCCTAACTGTTTGACTGTTGAGTGAAAAAATTAAGGAAAATGTAGTTGTCTCCCTCTTTCTATTGGTGGGGAGGGGGTACATGGTTCAGGGAGAGCTTTCACTAGGTGAGTCCCTGGCTTGATGCTCCCAGTGACAGCCACAGATTCCATGTATGGAGTGGAGAAGTCTCTCATTATTTAGGATTAGGAATTGCTCAAAAATGGCCAATATGTAGCTGAAAAGGTAATAATGCCATGTTTTGTGCAATTGGTTAACAGTAGCTTTAAGTTCCTTCATTGATTTCATTATTCTTTGAGAACCAAAGGCTAAGTGGTGGGGGAATCCTTTCCAGTAAAATAGGGTGCAGCATTCAACAAGTGTAGCACTAGAGATGGTTCGGTTCCATGGGTGCTCAACCTGTGGCCATCCAGCTTTCCAGAACTACAAGTCATATGATACATTGCAAGGCTGACAGGTACAAGCATGATTCCCAAAGGAAGAGGCATGGTGGGACTTGTAGTTTCACAACAGCTGGAGGACCACAGGTTGAGCACCCATGCGTGTTGCATGTTGCACAGGTAATGGTACCTTATATCAATGCAAAATAATTTTAAGGCCTGTTTCTTGCTATAAATAGATGCACAGTGGATCATCTGTAGAATCCTCGCTCTGTTCACCAAAAGCGGTACCTAACACTTTTTTTCCCACCATTTAGAGAAGTAAAGTGGCGCATATAGGTCTGGGGATGAGAAAGCAGGAAATACGATTGAGAGAGCCCATGGCGGTTTGGTTAGGTGTTTAGGCAAAGTGCCTCAAACTCGCTAATGCCACGTACACACGGTCGGACTTGCCAACGGGACAGGCTCCGTCGGCATTTCCAACCGAAAAATTTAGAGCATGTTCTCTGTCTAAGTCCGTCGGAAATGCTGACAGATAAAGTCCGATAGGGCATACACACGGTCGGATTATCCGACCAAAAGCTCCCATCGGACTTTTTCTGTCGGAAATTCCGACCGTGTGTACGTGGCATAAGTGCGAGTAGGATGAAGACCTGCCCCAAGTGTGTGTAAGGAAGTGATGAAATTGCATTGCTTTTCATATGGTGGAGGGTCACAGATCTTCTGAATATCAGGAGGAACGGAAAATTTTCTATCATCCTGAAGAGCAGTAAACAAAATTTGCCGACTTTGAGAAGTGTAGAAACAGCTCTATCATGTATTCCTGGTAGGAACTGAAGTCATGCATGATGCCATTTTGGCTAAGATATTTCTTTTTCAAGCATATTTCCAGGCGCTGGGTGGCTAAAGATCAATTTGGGAAGCTCATTTAAGAGCCAGGGAAGACCAGCAAGTGGAATATCAATGATCATCTGTTCTACCTAACGTAGAACAGATGAATTGAAGCACATTGTTTCTATTGTTACATTCTAATATATAATGAAGTGGTTCAACTCACCATAATGCAGAATCAGTGGGAGCCCTGGGCGTGTCACTTGCCACATCTCCTGCCACCAGATGCATCATGTCACTTGCCACTGTCGCCTGTCACCAGATGCAGCTTTTTAGCTTGCCACCGACACCTGCCACCAGATGTGGATTTTCACTTGCCACATCACCTGCCACCAGATGCAGCTTTTTAGCTTGCCACCGTCACCTGCCACCAGATGTGGATTGTCACTTGCCACATCACCTGCCACCATTTGCAGATTGCCATGTCACCTACCACCATTTGCAGATTGTCACTTGCCACGTCACCTGCCACCATTTGCAGATTGTCACTTGCCATCATTTGCAGATTGTCACTTACCACGTCACTTGCCACCATTTGCAGATTGTCACTTGCCACATCACCTGCCACCATTTGCAGATTGCCACGTCAAGCACCACCATTTGCAGATTGTCACTTGCCACGTCACCTGCCACCATTTGCAGATTGTCACTTGCCATGTCACCTGCCACCATTTGCAGATTGTCACTTGCCACGTCACTTGCCACCGTTAGCAGATTGTCACTTGCCACGTCACCTGCCACCATTTGCAGATTGTCACTTGCCACGTCACCTGCCACCATTTGCAGATTGTCACTTGCCATGTCACTTGTCACATCACCTGAAGAAAATATTACGGCGCACACATACAAAAAAGACATTTACCTCCAGCAAGGCTAGTTTAAAACACCTAAACATTTTCAAAAAAACATTATCAAAAAATATGGGGATTTGGTCACACCATATTGCTATATGGTGCTAAGCCCACTTACTGCGACAAAGTACCCCATGATTAGTGGGTCCTACACTATCTATAGATTGGGAGATCCTACTTCTCTGAACCATGAGAGCAATACACTCTTCTATATGGGAGAATCTTGAGGCCTCCACCCATGACACAAGTGGACGCTAATGAGAGGTACTTAATGAGGGAGTGGGGTGCTCCTCACCCAAAAGGATTTTGTCAGAATCCATACAATAGACAAACAAGATATTTGGGGGGCACACGCTAAAATATGCATTAAAGATGGTGCAGCCATAAGACCATACAGCAGAAGAAAATATTACGGCGCACACATACAAAAAAGACATTTACCTCCAGCAAGGCTAGTTTAAAACACCTAAACATTTTCAAAAAAACATTATCAAAAAACATGGGGTACTTTGTCACAGTAAGTGGGCGAAGAGGGGGCACTGATAGTTTGGACGGACAGTTTGGACGGACGGCCAGCTCTAAGAAGGGTTCTGGTCGTCCCAAACGTCTTCCATTTAAGGATTATGGAGGCCACTGTGCTCTTAGGAACCTTAAGCGCAGCAGAAATTTTTTTGTAACCTTGGCCAGATCTGTGACTTGCCACAATTCTGTCTCTGAGCTCTTCAGGCAGTTCCTTTGACCTCATGATTCTCATTTGCTCTGACATGCACTGTGAGCTGTAAGCTTTTATATAGACAGACGTGTGGCTTTCCTAATCAAGTCCAATCAGTATAATCAAACACAGCTGGACTCAAATGAAGGTGTAGAACCATATCAAGGATGATCAGAAGAAATGGACAGCACCTGAGTTAAATATATGAGTGTCACAGCAAAGGGTCTGAATACTTAGGACCATGTGATATTTCAGTTTTTTCTTTTTAATAAATCTGCAAAAATGTCAACAATTTTGTGTTTTTCTGTCAATATGGGGTGCTGTGTGTACATTAATGAGGAAAAAAAATGAACCTAAATGATTTTAGAAAATGGCTTCAATATAACAAAGAGTGAAAAATTTAAGGGGGTCTAAATACTTTCCGTCCCCACTGTAAATACACTACTACAAAATTGACGGCTAGGGATGAGCACAGGCGTGTTCAGATCCTAGTTCCAACTCACCTGAGCAATCCCGCCAGGAAGCCATTACTGCACACCGCCAATCATAAGCGACTGAGGCATCTTCCAGCCCACAGTTGCACATACACCCCCCCCCTTGTATATGTGTGGCTGCGGGCCAAGGAATGACTAGGCTGCTCATGATTAGCGATGTGCAGTGATGGTTTCCTGGCGGGATTGCTCAGGTGAGTTGGCACTAGGATCCGAACACGCCTGAGCTCATCCCTAGTGGTGCATACCTCCCAACTTTTTGAGATGGGAGCGAGGGATACCTATTAGAGGACGTATGTAGGAATACGACTCACCCCTGCCACACCCCCTTAAAGGAGAATTCTACAAAAAAAAATAAAAAATTGTTAAACCCACAAGTGCTTTTTTTTACCACTACTTTTCCTTTGAAAAGTAACAAACCTCAAAAATGGGATTTTAAAGGCAATTATGAAAAAAAGAAAAAATGTATAATAAAGAAAATTATATATATAAAAAAAGTAGAAATTATTGATACAAAATATGAGTCATAAAAACACAATTCTTATGGAAACAAGCCACAAGAAAAACATATATGTACATGCATGGAAAATATTACATAATTATAGACCAAGGTGGTAGTTTCCTATCACATAGGCATAAACCAATCCAAGAGGGTAGCCTAGAAGGTTACTAGTTACTACTTTTCCTTTATATTGGCTTTTGGAATTTACAAATGCAGCAATTTAGAAATTGGATGAAAGGTTTAGCGCTGGGAAACACTTTTTGAAATATGAAAAGTGTATTTTATATGCAACTATATAGATCAGACCAAAATGAGGGACAAATGAGGTGGAAAGAGGGACTGAGGACTTTGTTCCGAATCAGGGACAGTCTCTCGAAATCAGGGACAGTTGGGAGCTATAGTGGCATGGCCTGAAGGTTTAGGAGTTCCTGTGTACCTCAATGGACTGCAAAAACATATTACAGTGAATAAAAAAATCCTAATATTCTATGAAAAAAGTCTGGTTGGTGTTGCCAATCTGAGCAGTGGTATTACTAGGGGGATGGTAAAGGCACATGATTTGCCTAATATATGAACAAAAAAAGTGTGCTAAAAGATATCTCTTTCCTTTTTCATAAAGTTGGGTTTTGATCTATTAGAGAACAAAAGCCTGGTGTTTTTGTGGAACGCATGTTCATGAGAATGTTGTAGCATTCAATTAAATTCCTTCAACAGCCAAATGTTTATCCATGAAGAAGGGACCAGCATAATTATGTTTTTCCTATGTTTTTCCTATAGGTGGCAGTACACATTACTAAATTGGTTAATACAATACAGAAAAGAGCAATAGTTCTGCATGTCAACCAAACATATTGCTTTTACTTCTCTGATATAAAATGCACTCTACTGCAGATTATCTAAATTCAATTATTGTTGCACTACCTTAATAAGTGAGCTGTTTGTTTCCTTGTAAAATACTTGAAAATATTTCTTGTTCCACATTGTCTCTCCACACCACTACATTTGAGAAAGGGGCGACCAAAACTGTCACAGGATCTTCAAAGTGTAAATATCTTGCTCTTCTTCCCGGGACATGGTGCTAATGAGTGAAGTGAGCAACTTGCTCAACTGTTATTGTAAGAAAGCACAGCGTGACGTTGACACAACTCCAAAGTTGGAGTTGGGCTTTAAGAAGCACTACAAAGCTGCTCTATAATTGTTTTAAAGGAACATTTCATTTACAATGCCTTGAAAAAGTATTTACACCCCTTGAAATGTTCCACATTTTGTCATGCTACAACCAAAAACATAAATATATTTTATTGGGATTTTATGTGAAAGACCAACACAAAGTGGCACATAATTGTGAAGTGGAAGAAAAATGATAAATGGTTTTCAACATTTTGTTACAAATAAATATGTGAAAAATGTGGTGTGCATTTGTATTCAGCCCCCCGAGTCAATACTTTTTAGAATCACCTTTCACTGCAATTACAGCTGCAAGTCTTTTTGGGGATGTCTCTACCAGCTTTGCACATCTGGAGAGTGACATTTCTGCCCATTCTTCTTTGCAAAATAGCTCAAGCTCTGTCAGATTGGATGGAGAGCATCTGTGAACAGCAATTTTCAAGTCTTGTTACAGATTCTCAATTGGATTTAGGTCTGGACTTTGACTGTCATTCTAACACATGAATATGCTTTGATCTAAACCATTTCATTGTAGCTCTGGCTGTATGTTTAGTGTCGTTGTCCTGCTGGAAGGTGAACCTCCGCCCCCCCCCCCCCCCCAGCACTCTAATGCCCCGGATTTCTCTCTGCAGCTCCTCCAGAGTTACCATGGGCCTCTTGGCTGCTTCTCTGATTAATGCTCTCCTTGCCCAGCCTGTTAGTTTAGGTGGACAGCCATGTCTTGGTAGGTTTGCCGTTGTGCCATACTCTTTCCATTTTCGGATGATGGATTGAAGAGTGCTCCATGAGATGTTCAAAACTTGGGATATTTTTTATAACCTAATCCTGCTTTAAACTTCTCCACAACTTTATCCCTCACCTGTCTGGTGTGTTCCTTGGCCTTTATGATGCTGTTTGTTCACTAAGGTTCTCTAACAAACCGGAGGGCTTCACAGAACAGCTGTATTTATACTGAGATTCAATTACCCACAGGTGGACTCTATTTACTAATTGGGTGACTTCTGAAGGCAATTGGTTCCACTACATTTTAGTTAGGGGTATCAGAGTAAAGGGGGCTGAAAAGGCTGGCCATACACTATACAATTTTCTTATTCAATTTCCTTTAGATTCACCTTCAACTATGTAGTACAAGGGCCTGCCTGATTAAGTACAAATTGAAAGGGCTTAGGTGTGACCTCATATTATATGGTCTTGGTAAATCTAAAGGAAAGTTGAACAAGAAAATTGTATAGTATATGGCCAGCCTAAAAAAATGCACAACATACTTTTCCAATATTTATTTGTAAACATTTTTGAAAATCATTTACATTTTTTTGCTGGTAAAATAGCAGATTTTGGGTGTAATGCTACCGTCCTACAGACTTTCTGTGTAGCTGTCTGCCCATGCCTCCAATACAGGCAGGAAATTACACACTGACAAGAAGCTCAATGAACTACCTAGAGCGGTGATGGTGAACCTTGGCACCCCAGATGTTTTGGAACTAAATTTCCCATGATGCTAAACTACACTGCAGAGTGCATGAGCATCATGGGAAATGTAGTTCCAAAACATCTGCGGTGCCAAGGTTCCCCATCACTGACCTGATAGTTCATTGTCAGGGGGATGGAGTGGGGGCATGGAGTGGAGCCAGTGCATTTCTAACATGTTACCTGTGACACCCAAAATATGGGTGTCACAGGTAACATGTTTCAAAAGGTGAGCTTATGCTTTAACCCACCTGTCAAGTTCTTATGGCTCTCCGGGACTCCGTTTTTTTTTTTTTTTTTTTTAATGTAGAATGCAACCAAAGGTGATGGAACATGCTAAACTCCTAAAAGAACAGAAACAAATTTGGGAATTATGAAACATATCAAAGCTATATAAAAAGCCAGGGTCTCACCCGGACCACCACATTCCTATTATGACTTAAATTTCACTTTTGGGCAGACATGCCTTTTCAGTACAAAGCAACAGTTTTGCTTTAAAATTGTTCTAAAGTCAAAATGTTTTATTTCTTAAAGTGGACTTTACCCATAACAACTTGATAAAAAATATCTGCCAAAATTAGTGTGTGCTGTAAACTGCCTCCAGTATTGCCCCTGTTTCTTCTTGCTGAAGGCTGCCATTTTGCTGAAGCCCAGAGCCTCTGAGCAGCAGTAAATCTCTAGTGGCTCTGATTTTTGAAACAATGGCAAAAATGGAGCATGTGCAGAGCAGGGTGAGACAGTGTATTACTGAATTTTAAACCGTAAAGACACATTTTTTTAAAGGGTAACTCCACTTTTGTGGGGGGAAAAAAATAGCAAATAAAGAAACAATAATATAGCACATATAATTGCGACACTAATCATATCGTAATTGAGTGTTATTAAAAATTACCTTTTCTTTTCCATCTGCAGCCACTGTAATTTTCTGAGAATGCATTGCAATATGGCTACCTGGAGTTGTTCTGTACATAGAGTGTGTACTGACCACTCCCCAAAAACACCATTTCCTGCTTGTGTGATTGGCTCACCAATTTTCCCAGATGTCTACCCAAGATACAAGTCAGATTTCAGGCATCCCCTGCAACAAAAATGTCATTTTTAGAGAGATACTTTCAATAGGAGCATGTCTAAAGGGATGCAGGCCCAGCAGATTTCCTCATTTGCGCCCTGCAGCTGCACACCTGACAGTTAATTAGACCCACTCAGTACAGAGGCACAGACAAGCACACATGGATTTCTTCAGAATAACAAAAGCTAGGAATCTGCAACAAAGGTTGTTATAATCCTTGCAATGTACATAGCTCACCCAGAGGGGAATGTTTTTTTCTCAACAAAAATGGAGTTACGCTTTAATGTTCACTATACTTGCAAAAGGGGGCCAGCCTGAAGTGCTCTAGCAGGACATCATTTTCTGATTGAAGTTCCACTTCCATGAATTCTCTGTGGTCAGTCTTTGCCAGTCAGCGCTGTCACACAGAGCTATGTGTACGCTCCCGAAACTTGTAGATTACATAGGGTGTACCTAACACTCCTGAACATAGGGGACGAGAGGCAAGTATATGCATCTGTGGAGATGTGCACTAAAGAGAACCTGTTATATTGCCCTGCATAGACAAAGCAAATTTTAACTGTAACCAAATTCTGTGGCATAAATAGCACTGGGTGGTCTCATTACTGTGTTGTAAATTAAATTCACATTATAAATGAAAAGCTCCGAGGTGTTTCCAAGCCATTATGTTTTTAGTTATAAAGTGTAATCCAGATGTTCATTTTCAGTGAACAATGGATTCCACTTGCCATTTTCTTGTGTATCGCATGTTTTTACAGAATATTTTGCAAAATCATGAAAATTTACTTGGGTTGTGGTCAGAAAGGCCTGCAGTTTCCTGGATTTTGGGCTGGGTTCTTTGAGCAAGTTAATGATTTTACGCCTATTTAATGGAGAGATGGTGGCAGAACTCCTACTCCTGGGGTCGATTCACTCCATTGTGATCTTTCTTTATTTGATAACTATACGAGTGGCTGATCTGAGGTCCAAAGTTGAAGTAGTAGGGCGAGTCGTCAAATGCAGGAACAGTGAGGAGTAAACACTGCAATGCCTAGTGAACAGAGGAACTGGATCTTCTTTTTATTGGTCTGCACTCAATATTTATCCATGGATCATAAAAAGAAACCTGACTTTTTCTTAGAGCACCTTGCAAGGCAACGCACATGTCTGTTATTGCATACACTGTGGTGACAATGAAGGTCAGATGCTTTTATTTGTATGTGTGTTAGAAAACCATTAAAATTAGTGGGCACGCACTCCATAAGGCAATAAACACTGGGGTTTGATTTACTAAAGGCAAATAGACTGTGCACTTTGCAAAGTGCAATTGCACTCTGCAAAGTGCAGTTGCTCCAGAGCTTAGTAAATGAGGTAAAGCTTCACTTTGCAAAGAATACCCAATCACGTGCAAGGAAAATTTAAAAACAGCCTTTTCGCTTGCATATGATTGGATGATGGAATTCAGCAGAGCTTTTCCTCATTTACTAAGCTCTGGAGCAACTGCTCTCGCAGAATGCAACTGCACAAAAAGCAAAGTGCACAGTCTATTTTGCTTTAGTAAATCAACCCCACAGTATTGTACTGTGCATTAAAATGGTTCTAAAGTCAAATTTTTTTTATCTTAAAGTGTTATTAAACCCAGCATCCTGCATTCACTATATCTGGTCTCCCACAGTACACAGAACATGGACATGCAATTCTTTTAGTAAATATAAATTGCTAAATACCTTTTCTCATCAGCAGTTAGAGCAGTCTTGTGACTTATATCAGTGTCTGGTTAAAGTTTGCAGGACGAGTTTTCATTCTCCTCTGACTGTCCTATGAGATTTCAGGACCCCTGGCCCTCTGTCTGGACAGTGCTGATTGGCCCTGTGTAGATCACATGCACCCTCCCAAAAAAAAAAAAACCTCTCTAGCAATAGACACCAAGCTGAGCATTCTGTACTATCAGTAGATGGATTTGGGACAGTAAAAGAAGGGGATGATCAGAGAAGACAGGATCAAACAGTATTTTTACACAATGCAGAGGATTAACCCCTTAGGCCCCTTTCACACTGTCGGACCGTTCAGGCCCGCCTGTCAGTTTTGCTAGTCTATGGAGCGATGGATGTCAGCGGTGACATGTCCGCTGACACCTGACCTGGTCCGATCCGCTAAAAGCAGACGGATGCCCCCCTACGTTCGCATCCGTCCCTGGCGGATCGGGTGAGATCTGATGAAAACGGACATGCTGTTCGTTTTCGTCTGATCTCTCCATAGAAACCAGCGGCGCTCGACAGGCCCCTCCCTGCCCAGTGAGCAGAGAGGGACCTGTCATCCGCCGGCTCAGCGCAGATGAGCTGGCAGACAGAGGCGGACTCCGAGGCAGCGGATCCGCCTCGTGGGAATGATGCCTTAGGTTCCACAGTGTAACAAAATGCTTTTATCTACAGACTGATTTTACTGTTGTGGGTTTAGTAACACTTTAAGCATTCCCAGCATTAAAGTAAATAATGTTTCACTACTTGTTCCTCCCCTAAATATTTACCTGACTCCTCCATCGATCCAGCGCTGTCCCAAAACAAAACCAGAGAAATTCCCAGCTCAACTTACCGACCAGCCTGCAAACAACCGAATGATCCTGTCTAAAAGTATGCGTTAAATACAGGGGTCTAGTTTGCACACATCCGCAAATACATGTGTAATCTACAGAGCCCCCTCAAGGCACCCCAGTATTTTCTGTAGCCCTAACTCTAAATTTTGAGAGGCTCCACAGTGGAAGCACATGCATTATAATGGATAGGCAGAGGGCAAGTGAGCCTGGAGGGAGCCCATCCCTCCTTTAAGGCACAGGAGCGCACTGGACACCCAGCACATAGCAATATGGCAGCAAAGGTGTCCAGTCCCTCCCCTCACCAATATTTCAACAGTACAAACAAATGGCCATTGCCCTCACCTATAACTGGTCTTTGCAGCAAGGAGTACATGGAAGGGCAACACATGCAAAACAAAACCAGAGAAATTCCTTGCTCAACTTTCAGCCTGCAAACAACTAAATTATCCTGTCTAACAGTATGCATTAACCACTTAAGGACCAAGCCTCTTTTTGAGATTTGTTGTTTACAAGTTAAACTTTTTTTTTTTTGCTAGAAAATTACTTAGAACCCCCAAACATTATACATTTTTTTCTAACACCCCAGAGAATAAAATGGCGGTCGTTGCAATACTTTCTGTCACATCGTATTACAAGTGCACTTTTTTTGGAAAAAATACACTTTTTTTGAATTAAAAAATAAGACAACAGTAAAGTTAGCCCAATTTTTTTTATATTGTGAAAGATAATTTTACGCCAAGTAAATTGATACCCAACATGTCACGCTTCAAAATTGCGCCCGCTCGTGGAATGGCGACAAACTTTTACCCTTAAAAATCTCCATAGGCAAAGTCTAAAAAATTGTACAGGTTGCATGTTTTGAGTTACAGAGGAGGTCTAGGGCTAGAATTATTGCTCTTGCTCTACCGATCGCGACGATACCTCACATGTGTGGTTTGAACACCGTTTTCATATGCAGGAGCTACTCATGTTTTTTTTTTTCTTATTTATTTTACCTTTTATTTTTACACTGTTCTTTTAAAAAAAATTGTGTCACTTTTATTCCTATTACAAGGAATGTAATCCCTTGTAATAGAAAAAAAAGTATGACAGGACCTCTTAAATATGAGATCTTGGGTCAAAAAGACCTCAAATCTCATAGCTACACTAAAATGCAATTAAAAAAAAAGATTTTGTCATTTAAAAAAAAAAAAAAAAAAAAAGGCCCTTTAAGAGCTATGGGCAGAAGTGACGCTTTGACGTCGCTTCCGCCCTGCAATGATATGGAGACGGGTGGGAGCCATCTTCCCCTCACTCGTCTCCATACCTAACACCAAGAAGGATTTAATCGCCTCCGCCGGTACCGAAGGCTCCGGTAAGTGGCGGAGGACCCCTCCTGCTGCAAATAAAAGTGATCTTGCGGCGCATCCGCCGCAGAGACCACTATTATTGGAAAATGGACCGCCGGCCAAAGAAGAGGATACCGGGGTTATGGCAGCTAGCTGCTGCCATAACAACGATATTCCTCTTCAAAGTTAGGACGTATATCGGCGTGCGGCAGTCCGGAAGTGGTTAACCACTTCCGGACCGCCGCACGCTGATGTACGTCCCTACTTTGGGGATGGATATCGTTGTTATGGCAGCAGCTAGCTGCCATAATCCCTGTATCCCCGTGTTCGGCCGGCGGTCCGGTACAAGATAAAACTGCCGCGAGATCACTTTTATCGGCGGCGGGAGAGGGGGCCCCCCCTCCCGCCGCGATCCAGTGCCCTCCACCGCTTACCGGAGCCGTCGGCAGTGGCGGAAGCAATCGTATCTGTCCCCTGGGCTGACATGGAGACGAGTGAGGGTAAGATGGCCCCCACCCGTCTCCATGACACTGCAGGGCGGAAGCGACGTCAAAACGTCACTTCCGCCCATAGATCTTAAAGGGCCAATTTTTTTTTATTTTTTTTTTTAAATGACAATTTTTTTTTTTTTTATTGCATTTTAGCGCAAGTACTTACAGCAGAGAGTGCATGGCTTAGAAGTGCATAGCACACAGAGTGCAGAAATCAAAAGTGCATAACATAGAGAGTGCAGTTGTTAGGATTGGTTAATAAATAGAGTTTAGGGGTCAGAAGTGCGTATCACACAGAGTACAGAGGCCAGTAATGTGTATTCTACAGGGGCCAGTACTGGGTGCAGAACTGCATATTGAACAGTGTGTAGAGATCAGGAATACAGAATGCAGAGAGTGTGGAGATCAGAATTGTGCAACACAAAGAGATCAGGTGTCAGGAGTGTGTATCTCGCAGAGTGCAGGGGTCCGGACTGCGTATTACACAGAGTTCATGGCCAGAGTACAGGGTTCATGAATGTATAATGTAGTGACAGTGCAGGGCCCAGGACTGTGTAATACACAGAGTGCAGGGGTCAGAACTAGGATCAGGAGTGTGAAATACAGAGATTGTAGGAATCTGGGGTGCATAAAGCAGAGAGTGTATGGGTTATGTCTGCGCAATACAGAGAGTGCAGTTGTTGGGAATGCGACGTTCAGAGGGTCAGGAAAGAGTGATGCACGGACCAGTGTACAGAGCAGAACTAAAATGACCCTCTTCTCCAAGTACAAGTCCCCCCCAGTACAGACCCCCCCCCCCCCCCACAGCTCAGCCCTTCTCTGCAGTACAGACCATCCCCATGAACACTGCAGTGCAACCCAATTAAAAAAAATGTTGGCCTCAGGCCTCAGGGCACCCCTTAAATTTGCAGCATGTGTCTCAGGTTCAAGGCACTAGCGATGATCATGGCTAGGTGGAGAGGAGGGGCGGTGGCATCACCGCCTCATCCAATCAGAGAACACCTTGTACTCATTGAAAAAAATACAAGGAGTTCTATAAATGGCGGTGGTGCTGACCGAGTGACCCCTGTAGTCAGTGTGCAGAGGGGAAGCCACCCACACACAACACCAGAAGATCGTGACTATCACTGTAGTAGTTCCAACTACTACATACCTCAGGTATGAGATATGCATACATACATAGTAAAAAGCTGGACCCATGTAAATATGCAATAAGAATAATTTCTGGAGTTCAAGTAAAAAAAAAAAAAATTATATATTGATCAATTATTGGTCTATGAGAGTTCACAACCAGTAATAGATTTTTTCATAGTTTTTAGTTCTCTATGCTCTCAGCAAAGGAAGATGTGCCTCTCTGATCAGCCATAGCGTATAAGGGTCTCAAGATGATTCTACCACTATCTTTCCAAACAACAAGAGGTAGGTGCGAAGTTGGGAACTATTATACTGAAACTTCCAGATCCATCAAAGTGTATACAATAGGCTAACATTACAAGAGTTGGTACCCTTTGGTGCCTCTAATGCCGTGTACACACAGGCGGACTTTTCGACCGGACTGGTCCGAATCCGTCGGACAATCCGACCACGTGTGGACTTCATCGGACCTGCAGCGGACTTTTTCGGTCAAAAATCAGACGGACTTTAGATTTTAAGGATGTTTCAAATCTTTCTGACGGACTCGAGTCCGGTCGAAAAGTCCGCTCGTCTGTATGCTAGTCTGACGGACGGAAACCGACGCTAGGGCAGCTATTGGCTACTGGCTATCAACTTTCTTATTTTAGTCTGGTCGTACATCATCATGTACGAATCTGTCGGACTTTGGTGCGATCGTGTGTAGGCAAGTCCGTTCGTTCGAAAGTCTGTCGGAAGTTTGTCAAAAGTCTGTCGAAAGTCCGTCGGAAAGACCGTCGGACCTTTGATGCCAAAAAGTCCGCCCGTGTGTACATGGCATTAGTGCTTGAGCTTTTCTTTGGTTCAGTTCCTTTGAGCTTGTGAAGGCACCACAAGGAGTTTTCATTTTACTAGAAGTGTCAGTTTATACACTTTGGAAGGTTTAACACATGAGAGGTTTACTTTAAAGTGAATGGTATTAAACTACAACCTGTATGCCTTTTGAGCCTTCATCATTTAATTATTTAGGTGAAAGAAGACCAGATAAATCTACTGTATCAGAAGTGTAAAACTTTCTTAAAGAAGAAAATGTGATTGTTACCATTGCTAAAATCTCCTATAATTTCTAGGTGCTGCTGTTATGCTGATCTATTACCTTAACCATAAATCTGGAGCAAGTTTGACAATAAGGAGATTTGATTTCACTGGCTGCTCACAATGTACCGAAGTCAAAGGATCAGCATGACTGCCAGGCAGCTAGCATTTTCAGAAGGGGATCCGCAAGGCATCCTCTCCTTTTCTCTCTACAAAAGCTTCCTTTCAGAGTTCTGTCATCGGAATTGAATATTCTTCTTGTGCCTTTTGTTCTTCTTCTGGTCTTGTGGAAGAACATTGTGCTAAATTTAGACGTATTGTAGTCTCACGATTATGATTTTCCATTCTGCTTTGAATTATTAGAATGTGGTCGATTCATAATTTGTCTGTGCGTGACTTTCACAGGGTACTTTTAATGAATTCTTTTGAGATGAAAATAAATAAATAAAATAATAGCATTGTTCGGATTACTCCTACTCTCTTCATCATACAGTATGTTTGATAGTTTTTGTGTGATTTTACTAATTTCAACCTGACAGAAAATAAATAAAAATAAAAATATAAATAAATTTTGGTAATTCTTTTAACCACTTCAGTACAGGGCACTTTCACCCACTTCCTGCCCAGGCCAATTTTCAGCGCTGTCGCATTTTAAATGCCAATTGTGTGGTCATGCAACATTGTACCCATATGACATTTTTATCATTATTTTGAGACAGAGCTTTCTTTGGTGGTATTTAATCACAACTGGGTTTTTTCATTTTTCACTAAACAAATGAAAAAAGACAGAAAATGTGAAATATAAATATTTTTTCCTAGTTTCTGTTATAAAATTTTGCATATAAGTAATTTTTCTCCCTCACTGATGTGCACTAATGAGGCTGCACTGACGGGCACTGATGAAGCAGGACTCATGGGCACTGATAGTTGGCACTCATTGGTACTGATAGGCGGTGTTAATATGCGTCACTGATGGGCACTGAAAGGCAGCACTAATGAGCACCAGGGCCGTCTTTAATATTAATTGGGCCCCGGGCAAACATTTTTTTGGGCCCCCACCATGCAAATTCGCTCTCCACCTGCTCTGAGACATACAATAAATAGCAAGTAGACTCAGAATCAGTTTACTGCAGCAGATCAGGCAGCGATTGGAATTGGTTGCCAAAAGTTACAGCATAACAATACCACTCACTGACTAGTTGCTAGAGGTTACAGCACACATTATAGCTCACTGATTAGTTGCTAGGGGTTACAGCACATAATTTCTGCTTGCCAATTGGTTGCTAGAGGTTGCTGCACATCCTTACGCTCACTGATTGGTTGCTAGAGGCTACTGCACATCATTACTAATCACCCATTGGTTGCTGAAGCTGTGGGGGGATAAGTGGCAGGGCTGGGGGAATGGGATGAGTGGCAGTGTTGGGGGGTGTGATTAGTGGCAGCGCTGGGGGGGATGGAATGAGTGGTAGTGCTGGTGGGGGGATGGGATGAGTGGCTGTGTCCCCAGAGTTTCCCCACATTGTATCATGGTCCCCAGAGTCACCTTTCTTGTATTAAGTTCCCCAGAGGCCCCAAACTTAAATCAGGATCCCCAGAGTTCTCCCCTTTATATATTGGATCCCCAATGCCCCTCTCCTTACTTCGGGGTCACCAGAGCCCCCTCCTTACATCAGGGTCCCCAAAGCCCCCCCTTCTTACATCAGGGTCCTCAGAGCCCCTCCTTACAGCAGGGTCCCCAGAGAGCCCCCTCCTTACATGAGGGTCCCCAGAGCCCCCCTCCTTACATCAGGGTCCCCAAATGCCCCCTCCTGACATCAGGGTCTCCAGAGAGCCCCCCTCCTTACAGCAGAGTCCCCAGAGTTTCCCCACCTTATATCATGGTCCCTGAGTCACCTTTCTTATATTACGGTCCCCAGAGCCCCCAAACTTAAATCAGGATCCCCAGAGTTATCCCCTCTATATATCAGGGTCCCCAGTGCCCCCCTTCTTACTTCAGGGTCACCAGGGCCCCCTGTACATCAGGGTCCCCAGAGCTCCCCTTTTTACATCAGGGTCTCCAGAGCCCCCTTCTTACATCAGGGTCACCAGAGAGCCCCCCTCTTTACATCAGGGTCCCCAGAGCTCCCTCCTTACATCAGGGTCCCCAGAGCCCCCCTCATTACATCAGGATCCTCAGAGCCCCCCTCCTTACATCAGGGTCCCCAGAGCCCCCTCCTTACATCAGGATTGCCAGAGAGCCCCCCTCCTTACATCAGGGTCCCCAGAGTTTCCCCATACTTACATCAGGTTCCCCCCTTTATCAGGGTCACCTCCTTCTTATATCAGGGACCCCAGAGCTGCTCCTACTAACAATAAATCAGAGCATTTCCTTAACCTACTTGAGTTCACTGAGCTGACACAGGCAGCAGCTGCAGCAGCCAGGTCTGGTGGAGGAACCCCCTGTGCTCCTCCACTGAACACAGGGTGGTTGAAGAGCAGAGTCAGACAAGCCATGTGGCACTGGCAAGAGCCACAGCAGCCCTGTCTAATGTATGAAGTCCCGTGCGCCTCCACTAAACACCAGGGGTCAGGAGTCAGACAAACCATGTGGTTGGTTGCTAGACGCTGCGTGGTCTATGCAATCAATAACTACTAGAAAAATCAATAAGCCCAACGGACTCATAGTACCAAGCCTATGAGTACTAATGCACTTTCAAAGCACTTTTTTGAGCACCTATCACTTTATTTTAGAGTTATCATTCATGCAAATCATGTTTATTATGGTTAATTAGATGTATCTATTCACTTACTTGCAAGTGCTGTTCTTATTGATTTTTCTACACTTCAGGGTTTAGTACCTTTGCGATAGCTACTGCAAAAAATCCTTTTAATTTCACTTTACTGTTTTTTATTCTTTAAATTCCCCTAGTGGATTTTGTTATATCCTACGAGTGCTGCAGAAGGGAGCCGGGAGGTGTGGCAGTAGCCAGGACTGCAGGAGAAAGTTTCGATCTAACCATGCGTTTGGTTGCTAGATGCTGGTCAGTCCTAGCAACTAACCACTAATACCGGCAGCAGCAGGAGCCAGGAGGTGGGCCTTCAGCTGCGTCAATCTGGCAGGCAGAATGTCAGATCTATGGCAACACTGGCGCAGGCTCAAGGGGCAGCTGCTTCAGGACCCACAACAATAACCGGGCCCTGAGCAGCTTCCCTTTTGCCCCACGGTAAAGGCCGGCCTAATGAGCACTAATAGACAGCACTGATTGGTGGTGATATTACATTATACTGATGTTTATCTGTGTAAATGACTTTGTGTGAATCACTTACCGGTTACCAGCCCTTCTCACGACGTGACAGGGATGCCGATAACCGGCAAGTTGGTTTACATGCGATCAGCTGTGATTGGACACAGCTGATCACATGGTAAAGAGTTGCTGTGACTGGCCCTTTACTACAATCTGTGTCTGGGGGCACATGGGGGGGTGTGGTTCTGGGAGGACATCCATGGACGCCCTCCCAGAGCGAGAGAGCCAGCATGCTGTAGTCGTCTTTCAGTTATAGCATGGTCATCAAGCGATTAAAGCAGTAATAAACAGTATTAAGCAGTATTAAACTCTCAGCTTTTCTTAGCTTAACACATTAAGCATAATAAAATAAACATTCCCCAGTAAACTATTTGTCAAAATTCTTACCCCAGCACTTGCAGCTCACAACATTCAATGCTGCTTCTGCTCTCTCAGTGCTGCTTCTCTGAATTTCCGGTCTTTACAGGAAAATGTTAACTGTGGACACTCTGTTAACTGGGAGAAGGGAGGGAGGCAAAGGGGAGCACCTTGCCATCCTGGGTTATGGGGCTGTGTGTGCACACAGTGTAGGGAGACACAGCTCTACAACTTTTATTTTGTTAAGAGCTGCGCAACCTGTTGTCGCTATATAAAACCTGTATAATAATAATAATGTGGTGACCCGAACCGCATCAGTGTGAACCTAGGCTCAAGGTTACGAAGAGTATTGGATGGGACAGAGCCTTCAGTCCTGTGTCCGGTTTTTGCTAGTTATCTACAGCCAGATCTGAGCATAGCTCAGGGGATTTGATGCCATTTAGGGACAGACCCCTGGGAGGAGACCTGGTAGTTTATGTCAGAGACTGCTGAGGGGGGCGTCTTGCCCGAACGACTGGGGAGTTCAGGTTGGATACACAGGCCTGGGAGACCAAGAGAGGGTCTGGGAGGCTGGGAAAGTTGAGGTGGCTAACGAGTCCACGGAGGCTGGCGGAAGTCTGGAAGTCTCTGAGAGAGCGAGGAAACCCGGGGGGGCTGGAGAACCATATTTGGGCCTATTCATCTGGATCGGCTCTATGATAAAGTAACCCGGAAGCAATGATCTTACATCACTGTAAACTGCACCATTTTTAAAAATTAAAAGCATTTGATCACATCCATCTTGGTGTGATCAAATGCTTTTTTTTTTTTCAAAATACTTTATTGAGATTTTACAACTGGAGAGAGAACAACAATACATAGCAAAGTGAACTTGATGAGGCTTTCCCTGAGTAGGGAGTAGGACTGATAGCATACAAATTTGGTTTGCACGCAGGCAAACACTGAACAGAGTACAGAAATGAGGACACAAGGGAAAGGGAGTTTTCCAACTGTGAGAGCTGGGGTGGTATGGAGGGTGGAGGAACTTCTCTCCAGTCCCTGTGGCAACGTCCCTCCTTGTCTCTCATAACAGGAGAGGGATAGGAGCTAATGGGTGGATGGGTGGGGGGGGTCCGGTGTTACCTTCCTAAGAAGAGAGTGCAACCCCTGGACCCCACCCCCGTGAAGCTGGTTGAGAGATATAGTCTTCAAGGTGTAACAGCGGTGTATGTCAAGTAGTATCCCTAAATTGGAGACTATGGATGGAATGGTAGGTTCAAGATGATACAACATTGGCAGAAAGGACAACATAACCACAGCATAGTAATTCAATCCTGGGGATAGGGGTGGGACAGGGAACGGAGGGGATAGAGGTGAGCCTGTGTATACAGATGGGCTCCTGGGAGAGGGGGTAGGGGTGACCTGAGGTATATCCATTGCTATGAGACGTTGCAGTATGTGGGGGTGGCACTCCGTGTTAAATATTGTTGGATGAGGATGAGGTTGGGGGTGCCACCGGGCTCCAGCGAAAGTTGGGAAGATCCATAGGGTGGTCTTAAGGAGAATAGAGTCCTGTAGGTAGAAGGAGGGCTCTGTTGGTAGCAGAGTGAGATGGAAGGCATCCAGGGTGGTCTGTAGATGGTAGTGCTGTGGCGGTGTAGGGTGACAATTTGAGTTGAAATCGAGGTGACAGGCCACGACTGGATAAGCTTGCATGAAGCTTTTCTTTGTCCAGCAGAGATGTAAGGTCTAGTTTAACATCCTGAACTGTAAGTGGGCTGGAGGAGGTCCACTTTTTCAGTATAGCACGTCTGTCTGACATAAAGCATGTAGATAGCCATGCTTTGTTGCGTTGTGGAGCCGCTGGCTGAGTTGCGTTGTGGGGCCGCTGGCACAATTCGTGGAGGGGATTTCGAGTTTCCTGAAGAGCAAAGAGAAGATGTCTTTTGTAGGGGGTACGCCCCGTGACTTTTAGAGCAAATTTCTCGATTTAGTTCCAAAAGGAGGTAATGTGGGGACAGTGCCAGAGTTTGTGGAGCAATGTGGGAAGGGAAGGGAATATAGGCACAATGCATTATTTTGAACTGTTCACGCAAAATTCATTGGTGACAAAAAGACAGGTTGAATTATATCCAGTAATGATACGGTCTACAGCATCCGGGGAATGGAGGTTCCATGATGCCACAGAAGTTGTTTGCAGGGGTTTGCTGAGGCGTGTATTCAAAAGTGGGTAAATGTCCATGATCCTGAAGCGTTGCTGTTCCAGAAGGGTGTCCAGGATGGAGAGGGGTTGGATTTTGTTTGGGCACAAGCTGGCAACATGTTGGACCGCTTAAAGGACTAGCAAGAAATGATGTTGCAGCAGACTGAAGAGGGCTAGAGTTTGAGAGATTGGTCTGGTCTTGCCCGTGGCTGATTCAAAGAGTTGAGCGAAATGTAGTAGTTTCTGTTGAATCCAGATCTTGAAGCCCAGGTGAGGCGTAGTGGGGGTAAATGAGAGGTTCCCACAAATTGGTAGGTGTTGAGAGATCCAGGAGGATAGGTTCAGTTTCCGTCTGACTTCACACCATGCAATTAGCATATCTCAAATTAGCGGGTTTTGTTGAAAATGTGAGAGGATGGAGTGCAAATGACAGTGTACAAGGGCCGGTAAGCAGTGGGGGGTTGTCATTTGGGTTTCTAGATCAAAGTTGGAGTATCTGGAGGTTTGCGAAATCCAGTCTAGACATATATTTGTACAAGGCAAGACAAGTTGTACACTCTTATATTGGGGAGCTCCCCCCTCGCTCCTCGGGAGAAAGAGTTTTTGCAGTGAAATGCGGGGGGTGTCGTCTCCGCCAGAGAAATTTGGATAGGGCTCCGTGTATGTTTTGTACGTCTTTGTGGCGTAATACTAGGGGAATAGTTTGTAAGGGGTATAAAAGTCTGGTGAAACTAACCATTTTGAAAATATGACATCTCCCGAAGAGCGAGATGGGGAGGTCCATCTATGTCTCCAGCTCACAAAGTATCCTTGATATTACAGGGGTAAAGTTGAGATTGTAGAGGGAGGAGATTGTCTTACTGATTTTTATACCTAGATAGGAGATGTGTTTTTTGCTACAGAGAAAATGGAGTAGTGGACCCAAAGGGGAGTTTTATGATGGAATAAAGGAAGGATCTCTCTTTTAGCAAAGCTAATGCATAGGCCTGAATGTCCCTTGAACCTAGTGAATATGTCTTGGATGAGGGGCATGTCGGATGCGGGATTGGATGTGAAAATAAGGATGTCATTCCCGAATAGAGCTAGGCGGAGTTCCTGGTGTCCTATTTGCACTCCGTGTAGGGAGGTGTCACGTACCTGGTAGGAGTCTGAAATGACGAGGTCAGCCTCTCTTGTATCTCCAATCCAAGCCCCACTGGAGATGGAACAGATGGTGGCTAGGATCAGGAGGAACACGAGTGCCTGTGAATGCTGTGTGCAGAACTTGCTGGAAGTGTTGCAGACTGGGAAGTGCAGGCAGGGTTTCTGGTGAATAGCTGGAACCAGCACAGCTGAGAGGATGGACGGCCAGCACAGGTACTCGGAAACAGCGTGGAGCCAAACAGGAGACAGGAGCGAGGTCATCAGGTAAGCCGGGTTCAGTAACGGGCGGGCAGCGAGGTACCAAGGTATAAACAGGAGCAAGGTCAAACAGGAAGCCAGGATCATGAACCAGTAATCAGAATAATCAGAGTCCAGAAACAGGGTCAGGAAGGCCAGGGTTTCAGCAACAGGAAGTCAAGTCAAACAAACAGGGTTTCAGAATCTCAGGACACAGCTGAAGATCAAGCAGCACCTGTCAGAAATCAGAGCAACCCTTAAATAGGCTGTCAGGTGCCAATTGTGGTCAGATGTGTGTTCCTGCGCAAGGAAATCTGCTGATGCCCGTGAATGCGTGCATGCGCACGTGTGCGTGCCGGGCGCATCCTGACAGTTCTCTTACATTGCCCCCCCCTTAAGGGCAGCCTCCGGATGCCCTTCAAGTGTCTTTTCTCTGGGTGGCGTTGAAAAAAGGCTTGCACTAGTCTGGGAGCATGCACATCTGAAGCTGGTTCCCAGGAATTTTCTTCCGACCCATAGCCTTTCCATTTAATGAGGAACTGTGTTTGGTTATGCCTTCTTCTACAATCCAACACGGCTTCCACCTCAAATTCCTCATTCCCTTCGATGAGCAGCGGAGGAGGAATTTCAGAAACCCGATCTGGAAATGGATTTGGTACAGCTGGTTTCAACAAAGAGACATGGAATACAGGGTGGATCTTTAGATTCTTGGGTAACACCAACTCGAATGCCACTGCATTAATTTTCCTCTTGACTGGGAAGGGTCCCAAAAATTTTGGGCCAAGTTTTCTTGAAGGACAGCTCAGTTTCAAGTTTGTTGTGGAAAGCCAGACCTTGTCTCCAGGTTTAAGGTTCAGATTACCTCTCTTCTTCTTGTCGAAGAACTTTTTATTGCTTGCTTGAGTCTTGGAGATTGTATCTTGCAGTAATTGGTTATTAGTACTGAGGAAGTTTAATCTGTTTTGTACAGCAGGTACAGATGATTCAATGGCCAGCTCAGGTAAGAAAGAGGGGTGGTACCCATAATTGGCAAAAAAGGGTGATTGCTTGGTTGCAGAGTGGATGGAATTATTGTATGAAAATTCTGCCAGTGGGAGAAGTGATAGCCAGTCATCTTGTGCAAAAGAGGAAAAACACCGTAAGTACTGCTCAAGGGTTTGATTGGTTCTTTCAGTTTGTCCATTAGTTTGTGGATGGTAGGCTGTGGAGAGGCGGAGTTCAATGTTCAGTGCTTGGCATAATGCCCTCCAAAATCTAGACGTAAACTGCACCCCACGATCAGAGATGATGCTATCAGGGACACCATGTAATCTTACAATCTCCTTGATGAAAGCTGAGGCGGTCTCTGTGGCCGAAGGAGTTCCTTGTAAGGGTACAAAATGGGCCATCTTGGTCAAGCGATCCACCACAACAAACACGGTGGTGAAGTTTTCAGATGGGGGGAGTTCCACGATGAAATCCATGGAGATCATGCTCCATGGTTTCTCAGGTACAGGGAGTGGCTCAAGTAGGCCCCAAGTTTTGGCTCTGTCCGTCTTATTCCGAAGGCATGTCACACAAGAATTAACATATCTTTTGCAGTCTTGCATCAAGTCTGGCCACCAGAATGTACGAGAGATCAGATCGGCTGTTTTGCGAATTCCAAAGTGGCCCGCTAATGGGTGGTCATGACATCGCCTCAGGACAGCAACTCTGAATTGCTCAGGGATAAAGATTTGCTTCTTATGAAAGTACAGACCATCCCTCAATTGAAGAGCCAGATCTTTGGAAGGTGGTTGGTTTATCACATCTGCTTTTATCTGAGACATCAAATCCGCCTGAAGAAGCAAAAAATTTTTGGCTGGTAGAATAGTATCAGGTTCTGAGGATACCACTGGGTCGCTGAACATGCGGGACAAGGCATCCGGTTTACCATTCTTTGAGCCAGGACGATAAGTTATATGGAACATAAAACGAGAGAAGAAAAGTGCCCACCTTGCCTGCCGGGGTCTTAGTCGTCTAGCCGTCCTCAAGTATTCAAGATTTTTATGGTCCGTGAAGATGAGGATGGGGTGAGCTGCTCCTTCCAGGAGGTAGCGCCATTCTTCAAGTGCAGCCTTGATAGCCAGCAATTCTCGGTCTCCAACATCATAGTTCTTTTCAGAAGGATTTAATTTCTTAGAGAAAAAGGCCACAGGATGGAGCAAGGATTTGGGACCTTGGCGTTGAGACAAAATAGCGCCCAGTGCACTCTCAGAGGCATCCACCTCCAAAACGTAGGCTAAGGATGGATCAGGATGTTTCAAGATGGGAGCTGACGTGAATAAAGTTTTTAACTGTTCAAAAGCTGTTTGAGCTTCAGGGGTCCATCGGAAAGGAACATGCTGCTTTGTTAACTGAGTGATGGGAGTGATGATGCCAGAAAAGTTCTTGATAAATTTTCTGTAAAAGTTGGCGAATCCCACAAATCTCTGAACAGCTTTCCTGTCAACAGGGGCAGGCCATTCCAGGACGGAAGTGACTTTCTGTGGGTCCATGGAGATACCGTCAGCAGAGATAACAAGTCCCAGGAAATGTATGGTTGGTTTTTCAAAGTCACATTTCTCAGCCTTTGCGTAAAGGCGGTGTTCCCTCAGCCGACCCAGTACTTTCTTTACATGAGTCCTATGGGATTCTAGAGTTTCAGAGAATATAAGGATGTCATCCAGATACACGATGACGAATAAATCAAGGAAGTCCCGAAAAACGTCATTAACCAGATGTTGGAATGTGGCAGGGGCGTTGCAGAGTCCGAATGGCATGACTTGATATTCAAAATGCCCGAAGCGTGTTCGGAAGGCCGTCTTCCATTCATCTCCCTCCCTGATTCTGACAAGATTATAAGCACCTCTCAGATCCAATTTGGAGAACACTCGTGCCCCACGCAGCCTTTGAAAAAGTTCAGGGATCAGAGGCAGAGGGTACCGGTTTTTAACAGTGACCCTGTTAAGGTCACGATAGTCCACACAGGGCCTAAGGGTATGGTCTTTCTTTTCCACAAAGAAAATACCGGCCCCTGCTGGTGAAGTGGAGGGCCGGATGAACTGTTTTTCAAGGCTTTCATCTATATAAATCCGCAGGGCTTCTAGTTCAGGCTCAGAGAGAGGATAAATTCGCCCAAATGGGATCTCGGCCCCTGGTAAAAGTTCAATAGGACAATCATATGTTCTATGGGGAGGAAGAGTGTCCGCTCCTTTCTTGTTAAATACATCCAGATACTCGTGGTAGGCAGCAGGGACCAGATTAGAGGTTTCATGGTCAGGGAGGATACCCAGGAGGGGTGTGGTATTGAAAGTCTTTTCAGGTAGGCAGTGAATTTGGCAGTAGTCAGAGGAGAAGGAGATGTCTCCGGTAAGCCAGTTAATGTGAGGATTATGTGCCTTCAACCATGGAATGCCAAGGATGACCGGGAACATGGGAGAAGCTATGATATCCAAACGGAGGAATTCATGGTGGCCGGAAGAAGTACGACAGGAAATAGGTAAAGTCTCTTGGGTAACTGGGCCTGATTTAATGCCGGAACCGTCAGCCAGATGAACATGGAATTCCTGCTTCTTGGCACATACAGGCAGCTGGTGGAGAGAAGCAAATGCAGAGTCCATAAAACAACTACAGGCCCCAGAGTCTATGATTGCAAGTACAGGAACAGTCTTTTCAGAAAACTGGAGCACAATGGAAAGAGAGACATGAGACTGGTACCTCCCTGAGAGATGCATCATGTGAGGCTGACGGGAGAAAGACCTGCGGGTCTTTGCAGGGCAAGTCTGTATAAAGTGACCCGCCTCCCCGCAATAGAGACACAGATTGTCCTGTAATCGATGAAGGCGTTCATCAGGAGAAAGGGGTGGTCTTCGAAAACTTCTATGAGGAGTCTTATGCAGTTCCCTCCTTCTGAGGGATGCAATGGATGAGGATGCAGGAATGTCAGACCTTGAAGCCACAGAAAGGGTTCCTTTGGACCTTTCGGATTGCCTTTCACGTAATCGTCGATCGATCTGAATGGTTAGATCGATCAGGTCTTCCAGGGATGCTGGAACTCCCACTCTGGCAAGCTCATCCTTTAAGGTGTCAGACAGTCCTAGTCGAAACTGGTGGCGAAGTGCGGAATGATTCCATTGGGTATCTGCACTCCATACACGGAAATCAGTTACATATTCCTCAGCAGGCCTTGGACCTTGCTGTAATTTGCCAAGCATGAATTCGGCAGTCTGCTGGTAGAAGGGGTCTGCATAAAGCTGAGCCATGGCTGAGAAGAAAGAATCCGTGGTTGTCAGGACAGGGTCATGTTGTTCCCGGAGATGATGAGCCCAGGAAAGTGGTTCATCCAATAGTAGTGTAATGATAAACCCCACCCTGATGCTTTCAGACGTGAAGGTCCGGGGTAACAGGGAGAAATATAGTTCACAGGAATTCCGGAATGTGCGAAACTTCTTGCGATTTCCGGAAAATCGCTCAGGCATAAGCACCCTGGGTTCAGGAGCAGAAGCAACCTCACGGAACAAGCCGGGCTCTGTTTGGGTATATGAATCAGAGACCAAAAGCGGAGCACAGGCCAATGCGACATTCTCATCGTGGGGAAATCGCTCTTCCATGCGACTCAGATTTTCTTGTAACTTCTGCACAATATTGGATAGCACAGAAATAGATCTGTAAATGTTCTCTGATGGAAAGGCCTCCCTTTCAGACTCCATTTGTGGCTGCTTGATACTGTCACGTACCTGGTAGGAGTCTGAAATGACGAGGTCAGCCTCTCTTGTATCTCCAATCCAAGCCCCACTGGAGATGGAACAGATGGTGGCTAGGATCAGGAGGAACACGAGTGCCTGTGAATGCTGTGTGCAGAACTTGCTGGAAGTGTTGCAGACTGGGAAGTGCAGGCAGGGTTTCTGGTGAATAGCTGGAACCAGCACAGCTGAGAGGATGGACGGCCAGCACAGGTACTCGGAAACAGCGTGGAGCCAAACAGGAGACAGGAGCGAGGTCATCAGGTAAGCCGGGTTCAGTAACGGGCGGGCAGCGAGGTACCAAGGTATAAACAGGAGCAAGGTCAAACAGGAAGCCAGGATCATGAACCAGTAATCAGAATAATCAGAGTCCAGAAACAGGGTCAGGAAGGCCAGGGTTTCAGCAACAGGAAGTCAAGTCAAACAAACAGGGTTTCAGAATCTCAGGACACAGCTGAAGATCAAGCAGCACCTGTCAGAAATCAGAGCAACCCTTAAATAGGCTGTCAGGTGCCAATTGTGGTCAGATGTGTGTTCCTGCGCAAGGAAATCTGCTGATGCCCGTGAATGCGTGCATGCGCACGTGTGCGTGCCGGGCGCATCCTGACAGTTCTCTTACAGGAGGGGTGGGAAAGAAGATAGCGAGATAGAGGTTCTAGGGCCAGATTGAAGAGGAGTGGGAAGAGGGGACAGCCTTGCCTGGTGCCCTTGTGAAGATTAACAGTTTTGGAAATGAGGCCAGCAGCTACAATGTTAGCTGTAGGTGCGGCATACATGGAGGTAATTAGGTGAAGGAAGTGTCCAGAGAAGCCAAAACGTTGTAGTACTGATGACAACCAAGGAAAGACTGCGTTGTCAAAGGCCTTCTCTGCGTCAATCAAATGCTTTTAAGGGCAGAGGAGGGAGGGATCTGGGGTCTTAAAGGGTAAGTTCACCTTTACAGAAAGATCTGTAAGGTGAATTTATACAGGACGCCCTCCTCACCCACCCCCCCTCAGTCCCGCTGACCTGGTGCGCGGCGATAACCCGCTAGGGGATATCGGGTCGCCGCCTCACTGCAGCTTAATCTCCAAAACGTACGTCTTCAGGAGGTACGTTTAGAAGCATCCTAATTGGTCGGCACCATCACATGGGCAGCGCTGACCAATCAGAACCTGCGTAGCCTGTCCTGTCACCACGGGCACAGAGGAGAGAAAGCAGTGGGGATTTCAAATCCCTAGACTGGTACAGCGGTGATACAAGCTGTCAGTGCGGGGGATCGCCGGACTCCAGGTTAGCGGGACTGAGGGGGGATGGGGAGGGGTCCAGTGTAAGTTCACCTTACAGATTTTCTGTAAAGGGGAGCTTACACTTTAAGCCTAGTACACACGATCAGAATATCAGATAAAGAATATTGCTTTCGGAGCGATCGTACAATAATCTGATCGTTAGTACACAGCTTTCGAGAGCCGATCACGACAGTTCATCTGAAATTATCCAAAGGGACAAACACAAATTTTTTTCTCGTACGATACCAGATCACACTATTTTCGTTTAATCTGTACAGTTTTCGTCCAACAAAAAAAAAAAGTGGAAGAACAAGACTACGCATGCGCGAAAACGAAATAATACATTACAATACAATACAATTACATCACTTCCGAAGTTGTATTCTGTTGGGCGAGAATTTTTGTAAGTTGAGTAAGCTCTTCATTTTGGATAGGAGACTAGTATGCAAAAAAAAAACAGACGATCATTTGTCCGATATTCTCATCATGTATACGGGTTTTATAGACCCAAGATCTCTCCATAAAGAGTATCTGTTACATGCTTATTGCTTTCACAAGGGATGCTTACCGTATATACTCGAGTATAAGTCGAATTTTTCAGCACATTTTTTTGTGCTGAAAGTGCCCCCCTCGACTTATACTCGAGTCAAGCACTTTTCTGCAGCAAAAAATTTCATTTTCCGAACCGACTTTGGGGCCCCGTATCTCAGGGCCACTTGATTCTAGGAACCCCATATTTGGTGTGCAAACCCACTGGAATGGGTGCCACAACATATCCAAAGCTGAAGTTCCTAGCACTAAGTAGCCCCGAGATACGGGGCCCCAAAATCGGTTCGGAAAATGTCATTCTCTGCTGCAGAGAAGTGCTTGACATTTTCTGAACCGAATTGGGGCCCCATATCTCAGGGCCACTTGGTGCTAGGAACCCCAAATTTGGTGTACAAACCCAGTGGTACCGGTACCATAACATATCCAAAGCAGGGGTTCCTAGCACCAAGTGGCCCTGAGATACGGGGCCCCAAAACCGGTTCCGAAAATGTCATTCTCTGCTGCATAAAAGTGCTTGACATTTTCTGAACTGATTTTTGGGGCCCTGTATCTCGGGGCCACTTTGTGAGAGAAACCCCAGCTTTGAAAAATTTATGGTTCTCGTTCCACTGGGTTTGCACACCAAATTTGGGGTTCTTAGCTCTAAGTGGCCCCGAGATACGGGGCCCCAAATTCGGTCAACTGTGTCCATCTGCAGCAATGTCATTTCGGGACCCTTTGGGTTCAGAGACCCCAAATTTTGGCTGCAGATAGGGGGCATCTAGGAACCCTTAACTACCGAGTTTGAAGTTCAGGGGGCCTATGGCTGCAAATGGGCACAGTGAGGCATGCAAATGGGCACAGTGATGCTGCAAATGGGCATTGTTGACCCTCTTTTCCACTTACAGTAGCTGTGCATTTCTCACCCTCGTCTTATACTCGGGTCAATAAGTTTTTCCCATTTTTTTTGTGGTAAATTAGGGCCTCGACTTATACTCGGAATGACTTATACTCGAGTATATAAGGTACATTCCTTGTGACTGCAATAAAAAAAAAATGATAATGAAAGTTCGCAAAGGCGAATGCACGCAAACAGCATTCTTCCCACATGTGCAGTATCACAGCGAACGTCAGATCATGGGCAGTAATTCCAGCACTAGACCTCCTGTGTAAATCTAAAGTGGTAATATGTAAAAGGCTTTTAACCACTTGCCGACCAGTGATATACGGCGGCAGGTCGGCTCTATTGCGCAAATCGCCATACCGGTACGTCGGTTCGTATAATAGATACAGTAAGCACGCGCACAGCGCTGGAGGCTGATGTGTGTGGCCGGCGGCCACGATGTCCGCTGGCCACCTGCAATTGCTCCACAGAGAGGCAGAACAGGAATCTGTCAATGTAAACAAAAAGATCCCCATTCTGTCAGGGGAGTAGAGAGAGATCATCTATTCCCAGTGATCTCTCTCTTCTCCCAGTCAGTCCCATCCCCCCACAGTTAGAAGCACCTCCCTAGGACACACTTAACCCCTTGATCGCCCCCTAGTGTTAACTCATCCCTGCCAGTGACATTTATACAGTAATCAGTGCATTTTTATAGCACTGATGGCTGTATAAAAGTCACTGGTCCCCAAAAAAAGTGTGAAAAGTGTCCGATCTGTCCACCGCAATGTCACAGTCCTGCTAAAAATCGCTAATCACCGCCATTACTAGTAAAAAATAAAATAAAAAATGCCATAAATCTTTCCCCTATTTTGTAGAAGCTATAACTTTTGTGCAAACCAATCAATATATGCTTATTACGATTTTTTTAACCAAAATTATGTAGAATACATATTGGCCTAAACTGATGAAGAAATTATTTTTTTTACTTTTTTTTTTTGGATATTTATTATAGCAAACAGTAAAAAAAATAGTTTTTTTTTTCAAAATTGTTGCTCTTTTTTTGTTTATAGCGCAAAAAAATAAAAACCGCAGAGGTGAAATTCCATCAAAAGAAAGCTCTATTTGTGGGAAAAAAGGACATAAATTTTGTTTGGGTACAGCATCACAGGACCGCGCAATTGTCAGTTAAATCGACGCAGTGCCGTATCGCAAAAAAAATGGACTGGTCATCAAGGGGATAAATCCTTCTGGGGCTGAAGTGGCTAAAAGTATCGCCTATGGATATTAAAATTTTCGTCATTTGTTGCCGTTACAATTTTAAAGCGCTACATGTTTGGTATCTATTTACTCGGCGTAACATCATCTTTTATATTTTACCAAAAATTGGGTTATGTATTGTGCTTTTTTTTTTACATTAGAATTAAAAAAAAAAAAAAAAAAGTATTTTTTTCTTAAAAAAGTACGTTTGAAAAACCGCTGCGCAAATTCTGTGTGACATAAAAAATTGCAAAACCTGCCAATTTATTCTTTAGGGCCTTCTGCTTTAAAAAAATATATAATATTTGGGGGTTCTAAGAAATTTCCTAGCTAAAAATATTGATTGTTATATGTAAAGAAAAAGTGCCAGAAAAGGCCTGGGGGTCAAGTGGTTAAGGCAAAAACTGTCATTATCGACCATAACTTCCACTTACTGCGTATCAGAAGACTTACAATAGACATAAACATTGTGCCTGCTATACATAGTACATGATACTGATAAAATCAATCAATCCATGTGTGATCGTCCTAAAAAAATTCAAAAATGTTTTTTTTTTCCCTTTTCTTTACAATAGATATTTATACTGTACATGACATCCCTAATTGGATCAGTGACACAAATTGTGCGGAGAAACGGCCGGGGCTGGAGAGACAATGCGGTAATCTTATTACTCCAGTAAGACAATCTCACACATTGCCAGCTCAGGAAGAAACCAATGAAATCACCTTCAATGAGACTAGTTTCACCTTACAGTCATACAACAATATAAAAAACACAATACCGTCATAATGATCTGTAATCACATAACTGAGCTTAATTAAAAAGGGATACTCCACTGAAACCTGCACTTCAAAAAAAGAAAAACAATGCTTCCTGAGCATAACAAGTAAAAGCTACAGTATACCTGGGGGGTGCAAAACAAAACAAAGTATTGTATTTGTTAAATATATTATCCATCCCTTTTGTAACTGTTTGATTGATTTCAAAGTCGATGTTAAGGCTCCATTCACATTAGCGCATCTCCAAAGTTGCAGGATTTCCAGTGCAACTTTGGAGGAGAGCGACTTTGATGCAACGTTGATCTGACTTTACACTCAATGGATCTAAGTCGCATCAAAAGTCGCACAAAAGTAGTGCAGTAGGCAGGCACTTTTTCAAAGTCACTTTAAGTGCCATTGAAAAGAATGTGGTGAGACTGTGCAGACTTTGAGAACCAAAGTCGCATGACAAATCACACAACTGTGAATGGAGCCTAAAAAGGTATGGTAAATTTTATATGGTTTCATTGGTACAGCTTGGCCCAATGTACTGTAAGTCGTCATGTGTCATACTTGTAGGATCCCCGTAGAAGCTGGAAATCCATATAATAGGCACTGCTACTACAGTGATCTCCACTTTCTTCCAGGTCCTGTTCCAAGTGGCTGTCCTACTGCTTACTGATCATGGGAGATCGATCATTCAGGACAAGCACATAGTAAACACATTGCATTTGCTCAGTGAATACAAACCATTCTCTGATGAGGATGAGGTGGACGAGGTGGAGCGGTGGGATGGTGACATCTTAGACCTCTTTCACACCAGCGAACCCAATCAGGTCGTCTGTTCGTTTTTCAGGCAGACTCGATCGGACCACCCACTGTTCTCTATAGAGTGGTGGATGAACGCTGACACCCGTCGGCATCCGATCCAGTCTGCTAAAAATAGACGGATGGGGATATGTCCTCCATCCAGCGGATTGGATGATAGTCGGATGGAAACGGACAGGCGGTCCGTTGTTATCCGACCACCCCCTAGAGAACAGCGGGCTGTTTACGTGTCTGCTCTGCATAGCAGAGAAGACATGGACCTGTCATTCGCCTGCTCAGCGGAGACATTCCCCGCTGAGCAGGCGGATCTGCTTGATGGAGTACGCCTTGTACCCCCCCCCCCCCCCCCCCCGGTTTGGTTCGGTTCGCACCAGAATTTCCAAACAGGCGAACATGCAAACACTGTTAAAGTCTATGGGACACGAGCATGAAAAATCAAAAGTGCTCATATACGGCGGTTTGCGGTACACCAGTTTAACGCGCATACTGTAAACCAGTGGTCATCAACCCTGTCCTCAGGGCCCACTAACAGGCCAGGTTTTCTGTATTACCTTGGGGACATGCAGACTAGAATACTGCAATCACTGAGCAACAAATGATATCACCTGTGATGTATTTCAGTTATCCTGCAAACCTGGCCTGTTAGTGGGCCCTGAGGACAGGGTTGATGACCACTGCTGTAAACCATTAGGCCCCATTCACATGTGAGCGTAGCGTGAACCACATTCCCGCAAGCATTTATATTCCATAGGGTAGTCAACTCTTAGCACACAGGATCAACCCTTAGCACACAGCGCTCAGGTGATCTCCACACTACAGGAATTCGGGTGGATCCTGAACCTGGAGAAGAGTCAGTTAGATCCATCTTAGTCCCTGGTGTTTTTAGGAGCCCTGTTCAATACAGTCAGAGGCACCATCTCGTTACCAGAAGAGAAGATCTCAACAGTCAGAGCCAGAATCCATCCGGCTCTGTTTCCCATCTCCATGCCCTCCAGTGCCTGAGGATCATCAGCACCATGGTGGCAACAATTCCGATGGTGAAGTGGGCCCAACGGAGGATGAGACCCTTTCAGAAGGGTTTCCTTCATCAGTGGATGGGCAACAAGGCCCAGCTGATTCGAATTACTGCGTCCATGAGGAACTCTCTCCTGTGGTGGCTCCAGCGGGAGAACCTTTCCAACTGCCATTCCATCCTTCCCATCTCATGGGTAACTATAACAACGGATGGCAGCAACAGCTGCTGCGGTGCCCACTGCCTCTGGGAAGTAGTTCAGGGCACCTGGGACTTTCCCTCCAGAAGAATAGTATCAAACATCTTGGAGTTGAGAGCAGCCTTCCAGGCTCTGCTGGCGTTTCGTCATCTCATTCTGGGAACCTCGGTTCTTCTCAGGTTAGACAATACCACAGCAGTGGCATACATAAGGAGGCAAGGGGGTACTCAAAGTCTACCCCTATTACAGAAGGTAGAGCCAATTATGTCTTGGGCTCATAAAAACCTGAAGGATTTAACAGCGACATATGTCCCGGGGGGTTCAGAACGTTCAGGCAGACTTCCTTTCTCGAACACTCTTAGACAACAGCGAGTGGTCTCTCCACGAAGAGGTATTCAAATGGATTCTAACGTTGGGGTTCTCCCCGGAAGTCGATCTTTTCGCCTCCCCTTGCAACAAGAAAATGGCAAAATACTATTCGAGGTACAGGGACCCTCAAGCTTACGGGGTGGACGCCCTGATGGAGAAATGGTGGTTCAACAGTGCCTATGCCTTCCTGCAATTCCTATCATTCTTCAATTCCTGAAAAGACTCAGGTCGGAGACAGCAGAGGTGATAGCTATAATTCCCTACTGGCCCAACAGGCCTTTGTTTCCTCTCCTAACGCTCTTCAGTGTCCGGGATCTGGTTCCTTTACCATCCAGACCAGACCTTCTGTCTCAGAGATCGAGACTACATCCTTGCCCTGATCACCTGTGCTTAAGGGCTTGGCTTTTGAAAGGGGAAGTTTGGAAGCGCTAGGCTGCCCTGATAAGGTCATTCCCACCCTCCTTAGTGCAAGAAGGAACAGTACCAATCAGGTATATGAGAGGATTTGGTCAAAGTTTACCAGCCATATGTCTTCCAGGTCCAACTCCTGTAATAATCTGGTGGTTCAGGACATTCTAAGTTTTCTGCAAACAGGTCTGGATATCTCACTTTCCGTCAGTTCTCTTCGTGTCCAGGTTTCTGCAATTTCAGCCTTCTCTGGAGTCGCATGGGCCAAGCATCCTCTGGTCCAAAAGTTTTTTAAAGGGGCAGTCAGGCTTAGGCCACAGAGGAGACCCAGATTCCCCAAAGGGGATCTTCCGTTAGTTCTGGATTTCTTTTTACAACTTGATAAATCACTCAGTCAGAGAATTAACCCTCAAGACTTCGTTTCTGACAGCCATAACCTCGGCGAAGAGGGTCTCGGAAATTCAATCTCTGGGGTCAAAGGAACCTTTCATCACCTTTTTCCCTGACAGAGTGGTCCTAATTCCAATGCTAGGGACGAATCCCAAAGTTACCTTGGTCTTTCACGAGAACCAGGAAATCACACTTCCTACCTTCAATTCTGCTGGGAGTCTGGATCCACACCCTCTTGATATGGGAGCTACAGCGGGGCAAAAATGTATTTAGTCAGCCACCAATTGTGCAAGTTCTCCCACTTAAAAAGATGAGAGAGGCCTGTCATTGTCATCATAGGTATACCTAAACTATGAGAGACAAAATGTGGAAACAAAACCAGACAATCACATTGTCTGATTTTTGAAAGAATTTATTTGCAAATTATGGTGGAAAATAAGTATTTGGTCAATATCAAAAGTTAATCTCAATATTTTGTTATATATCCTTTGTTGGCAATGACAGAGGTCAAATGTTTTCTGTAAGTCTTCACAAGGTTGTCACACACTGTTGCTGGAATGTTGGCCCATTCCTCTATGCAGATCTCCTCTAGAGCAGTGATGTTTTGGGGCTGTCGCTGGGAAACACGGACTTTCAACTCCCTCCAAAGGTTTTCTATGGGGTTGAGATCTGGCTAGGCCACTCCAGGACCATGAAATGCTTCTTACGAAGCCACTCCTTCGTTGCCCGGGCAGTGTGTTTGGGATCCTTTTCATGCTGAAAGACCCAACCACGTTTCATCTTCAATGCCCTTGCTGATGGGAGGAGGTTTGCACTCAAAATCTCACGATACATGGCCCCATTCATTCTTTCATGTACACGGATCAGTCGTCCTGTTCCCTTTGCAGAGAAACAGTCCCAAAACATGATGTTGCCAACCCCATACTTCACAGTAGGTATGGTGTTTGTTGGTTGCAACTCAGCATTCTCTCAGACAGGCCCGGACATGTACTGGCTTATGCACTGGGACACGTCTGGCACTGCAGGATCTGAGTCCCTGGCGGTGTAGTGTGTTACTGATGGTAGCCTTTGTTACGGTGGTCCCAGCTCTCTGCAGGTCATTCACTAGGTCCCCCCATGTGGTTCTGGGATTTTTGCTCACCGATCTTGTGATCATTTTGACCCCACGGGGTGAGATCTTGCGTGGAGCCCCAGATCGAGGGAGATTATCAGTGGTCTTGTATGTCTTCTATTTTCTAATTATTGCTCCCACAGTTGATTTCTTCACACCAAGCTGCTTGCCTATTGCAGATTCAGTCTTCCCAGCCTGGTGCAGGTCTACAATTTTGTTTCTGGTGTCCTTCGACAGCTCTTTGGTCTTCACCATAGTGGAGTTTGGAGTGTGACTGTTTGAGGTTGTGGATAGGTGTCTTTTATACTGATAACAAGTTGAAGGACAGAGGAGCCTTTTAAAGAAGAAGATACAGGTCTGTGAGAGCCAGAAATCTTGCTTGTTTGTAGGTGACCAAATACTTATTTTCCACCATAATTTGCAAATAAATTCTTTCAAAAATCAGACAATGTGATTGTCTGGATTTGTTTCCACATTTTGTCTCTCATAGTTGAGGTATACCTATGATGACAATTACAGGCCTCTCTCATCTTTTTAAGTGGGAGAACTTGCACAATTGGTGGCTGACTAAATACTTTTTTGCCCCACTGTACTCTCAAACAATACCTGGAAATTACGGCCTCTTTTCGTAAATCTGACTCTCTCCTTGTTCTGTTCCATGGGAAAAATAGAGGCTCCAAGGCTTCTGTCAGATCCATCGCGGCTTGGGTGGTCCAAGCCATCCAATGGACTTAGAGAGAAGGGCTTGGCTCCTCCTGAGGCGGTTACAGCGCACTCTACTACAAGTCTTTCAACCTCCTGGGCGGCCTCACGTCATGTTGCACCTGAAGTGATCTGCAGAGCAGCTTCCTGGTCTTCAATACATACTTTCATGTCACATTACTGTGTGGAACCAGCAATTTTATCTTCTGTTAATTTTGGTTTGAAAGTGCTGTCAGTTGACAGTGTTGAATAAATCTTTTGTTCAGCATTTGGCCCACCTGGGTGTGTACGGCGAGTTATTTCCCACACGTTGTTGCCATGGAGATCACTGATCAAATACCACCAAAAGAAAGCTCTATAGGTGTGTAAAAAATGATGTAAATTCTATTTGGGTACAGCGTTGAATGGTGGCGCAATCGCCAGTTAAAGTAGCACAGTGTTGAATAGCAAAAGATGGCCTGGTCATGAAGTGGGGTAATATCTTCTGGAGCTGAAGTGGTTAATGTACAGGCAGCTGTCAGTTTCGGCTGCGATGAGACGCTGTTTGGGGGTTTGCGTGATGTAAGTTTTAGCGCATCACGCAGTTCCCTTTTGTTGTCAACTTTATTTGAAGTGCACAATGTGACACATCACTCATGCCACGGCACAGCTGTACATTGCGCACGCAGAAGCGCAATTGGCAGACAGGGACAGAGCATAACAGGAAGAGCTGAACAAGCACCTTCATTGGCAGGATCACAAGATATTATTTAAGGCTCCTTTCACACCTGTGCGACTTGTACTGCGACTTGGGGCTGCAAAGTCTCATGACAAGTTGTACCACATGATTTCCAATGAGTACCATTCATATCTGTGCAACTTCAAGCTGCAGTGACTTCAAAGTAGTCCCTGCACTACTTTGGTCCGACTTTGATGCAACTTGAGGTCCACAGACCTCAAGATTACAGAGGCAAGTCGCGTCAAAAAAAAAAAAAAAAAAATCACACAAATTTCAGGTCGCGTGTGAAAGGGGCCTAATGCCGCGTACACACGAGCGGACTTTACGGCGGACTTTGCCCGGCGGACTGGATTTCGTCGGACAATTCGATGTGTGTGGGCTCCAGCGGACTTTGTTTTCTCAAAAGTTGGACGGACTTAGATTTGAAACTTGTTTAAAATTTATCCGTTGAAATCGAGTCCGGTCGAAAAGTTCGCCGTCTTTATGCTAGTTCGACGGACAAAAAGCCACGCTAGGGCAGCTATTGGCTACTGGCTATGAACTTCCTTGTTTTAGTCCGGTCGTACGTCATCACGTACGAATTCGACGGACTTTGGTCGATTGTGTGTAGGCAAGTCCGTTCATTCAGAAAGTCCGTCGGAAAGTACGTCGAAAAGTCCGCCGGGCAAAGTCCACCGTAAAGTCCGCTCGTGTGTACGCGGCATAAGGCTCCGTTTACATCTTGGCGTTCCGAATTGCGAGTGGAATCGCTGCAATTCCAAATAGAGGCAAATGGCGGGATGCCCGTGCCATCCCCGTCACCTCCAGTGGCACCCCGATGCGATTTTGAGACAAGAACTTCTTTTGGTCGACAGGTGTCCCGCTATTCTGTTTGTGCAATTTTACCGTGATTGCCGCCCAGTAAAATCGCGCCTTGCAGTGCCATTGGAAGTGACGGGGATCGCACGGTCGTCCTGCAATTTGTTGCCATTTCGAATGGCGGAGAGAATCATGACAATTCCGCCTGCTATTTGGAACGCCAAGATGTGAACGGAGCCTAAATGAATTATAAAATACTGAAAACAAACTTTGGAATAACAATAACATATCCATTTGCCAACCGCCCAACTGGTGGTTATAACTGCAGCTAGATGGCATAACCCGGTCTAATGTTTTCCCTCTTTCTGATAAAATTAATCGGAGTGGTGCATTCGCCACTGGATCAGTTTTAGAAGCAGCGGGAGGGTTCAAATCCGCTAAAGTCTATGGGACACGAATGTGAAAAATCCAAAGTGTTCATTTTTAAGGCTTATATGCAAGTTATTGTCATAAAAAGTGTTTGGGGACCCCAGATCCTGACCCCCCATGTGAATGGGTAGGGGTACATTCACTGAATAACTTCTTCACCTGCAGAACTTTTAAGAACAATCTGTATCTCTACTTGTGCTGGGAGCTTTACTGCTGCCTTTTTACCACTACTTCCCGTCTGTATGGTACTTCCAAGTTGAGCTAAAGAAGAGATTACTCTGAATAATTCCTCCCGCCTGACTGACTGGAATCCAGGGGCATTGTTGAACCCAAAGTCACAGGCCATCACCGCCTGTCTCACTGACTTGCGTACCAACATCCCTCAGCCTCTGGTAGTATTGCTCCCCTGGGCTTTCACTCACTTGATCAACAGTCCATGTGCCACTCACAAACGATCGATCGCCCAGTTTTCTTCCGCTTAGTTGCTACTTCTTCCGAAATGGCTTCTCTATCCCTTCTCTCTGGTCTGGCACGCTCCCTTCCCCGCAGGGGCGTCCAGAAACACCAGCGACTACATGCTATCCAGTGTCATCAGCTTTTCTGCGGGTCCCGGTTCCCCCTCCCTCCCCGTGGGGGCTCCGGTTGGCTCCCCGCAGGAGAACCTCTCCCCTCTCTGGGCACCAGACTGGACTACGAACTCCTGACTGACCATGTGACCCCAGCTTTTATGAGCGTCCCGCCTCCTGCCAAACAAATTAATGATTGGCCAGAACTCACACACAAGCTGCCTGTCATTCAGATCCCAAATCCAACCTCTCTTCCAGAACCATGTCACTGAAAGCAAGAGGAGGCATCTCTGGGTCCAAGCACAGGTGGCCACACCGGCCTATACTATACTGACACTCCCAGTTTTTATGATAAACAACCAGGCCTGTTATAATAGTACAAGCCTGACTAAATTTTGCCTGGAACTGTACTTTGTAATTTAAAAACAGGAAGGGTCACCTACAGGAAAGTAGGTGCCCGCTACATAAATAATTCTAATTTTTATTTAATGCGCCCCCGTCCCCCAGTGGTGAACGCATACGTAGGTCACGCCCACATATGTAAATGGTGCTCACACCACACATGTGAGCTATTGCTGCGAATGTCAGAACGAGAGCAATAATTCTAACACCTGTAACTCTAAACAGGTAACCTGTCGAAATATTTAACGTGTTACCTATGGAGGTTTTTAAGTATGACATGTTAGGTATCTATTGAAGCACTTGCCAACCAGCCACCGTCATTATACTGCGGCAGGTCGGCACGATCCCGCGAGCCGTCGTAGCTGTACGTCGGCTCCTTTAAGGGGATAGCAGGCGCGTGCGTGCCGCCGGAGGCGTGAGCACGCGCATGCTGCACTGCGAGGGTGCCAGTGCTCGTGAACGGCGGTCGCAATGGCCGCCTGCCACGAGCGATCGTGGGCACGAGAGGCAGAACAGGAACATGTATGTGTGTAAACACAAATCCCTGTTCTGAGAGGAGATGCAGATGGTGAGTTCCTAATAGCTAGGAACCACGATCTGTCATTTCCTATAGTCAGTCCCCTCCCCCTACAGTTAGAACACACAGTCAGGGAACACACTTAACCCCTTGATCACCCCCGGGTGTTAACCCCTTCACTGCCAGTGACATTTACACAGTAATCAGTGCATTTTTATAGCACTGATCGCTGTATAAGTGCCAATGGTCCCAAAAATGTGTCAAAAGTGTCCGATGTGTCCCCCATAATGTCGCAGTCACGATAAAAAACGCAGATCGCTGCCATTACTAGTAAATAAAAAAAAAATATAATAAAAATGCTATAAATCTATCCCCTATTTTGAAGACGCTATAACTTTTGTGCAAACCAATCAGTATACTCTTTTTGTGATTTTTATTACCAAAAATATGTAGAAGAATACATATCGGCCTAAACTGAGAAAAAATTTGCTTTTTAAAAAAAAAAATGGGGATATTTATTATAGCAAAAAGTACAAAAAAATTGTGCTTTTTTCAAAATTGTCGCTCTTTTTTTGTTTATAGCGCAAAAAATAAAAACCGCAGAGGTGATCAAATGCCACCAAAAGAAAGTTCTATTTGTGGGAAAAAAAGGACGTCAATTTTGTTTGGGTACAGCATCGAAAAGGACGCCATTTATTTTTTCAGCGTGCAGCGTTGCATGACCGCGCAATTGTCAGTGTGACACAGTGCCGATTCGCAAAAAATGGCCTGGTCATTGAGCAGCCCAATCTTCCGGGGCTAAAATGGTTAATCGGTGTAACATGATATTTCATATTATAAAAAAAATTGGGGTATAAATTGTGTTTTGTTATAATAATCATAGAAAAATAAATAAATAAATAAAAATGCCAGAAATCTATCCCCTATTTTGTAGATGATATAACTTTTGCGCAAACCAATCAATAAACGCTTATTGCGATTTTTTTTACCAAAAATACGTAGAAGAATACATATCGGCCTAAACTGAGGGAAAAAAATGTTTTTTTATATATTTTTGTTGGATATTTATTATAGCAAAAAGTAAAAAATATTGTTTTTTTTCCCCAAAATTGTTGCTCTTTTTTTGTTTATAGCGCAAAAAATAAAAACCGCAGAGGTGATCAAATACCACCAAAAGAAAGCTCTATTTGTGGGGAAAAAAAAGGACGTCAGTTTTATTAGGGTACAACGTCGCACGACCGCGCAATTGTCAGTTAAAGTGACGCAGTGCCGAATTGCTAAAAGTTCTCTGGTCTTCGGCCAGCCAAATGGACTGGGGCTGAAGTGGTTGAAGTGTTTTTTTTTTCCCAAAAAATTGCATTTGAAAAAAAAGCTGCGCAAAAAAACATTTGACATATAAAATTGCAAACAATCGCTATTTTATTATCTAGTGCCTCTGCTTAAAAAAAAAAAAAAAAAAAAAAAATCTATAATGTTTGGGAGTTCCAAGTAATTTTCTAGCAAAAAACAAAAAAGATACATTTTCAATGTAGGAGAGAAGTGTCAGGCTTGGGAAGCAAGTGGTTAATGAATTAAAAATACTGAGAACGACTTTTGGAACATCAACATATATGGAATTTTAGTGTTTGTGTTTACATCTCAGCTTTAACGCCTCTTGTGTACCCTGTGTTGCCTATAGCAACCAATCAGCTGCGCCCTTTTATTTCTAGCCTCTGCAGCAACAAACCCAGCTGCAACGCGATTGGTTGCTCCGGGCTCCGCCCCCACGCCCCCACCTTCAGCTGCTCCAGTCGCTCCTAGCAACAACATTTAACCCGTACTCTAACCCGCCCCCAATCAGCGCCGCCGACGGAGACGGCGTCATTTCCGGCGGCTGTAGGGCTAGGCTGATCGGGTCCGTCCGGAGGAAGCGGTTCGGCCATCTTGGATGGTGTATTAGCAGCACGGAGGGGGCAGAGCGGTCCATCCGGGGGGGGGGAAGAGAAACCGGCGACCGCCCCCAGATGTTCAGGGGAGCCCGAGGAGCCACCGGGGCTCGGAATACAGCGACAGCGGCCTAGGCTTGCCTCCCGCCCCGGGAGAGTGTGCGAGCCTCGCCCCTGGCCTGTGTGATTGGCTGCCCGGTGGCCGTTCTCCTGGCTGCGCTGTGTCCATAGAGGATGATGTGAGCTCCGTCCTCACCGCTGTGTGTAGAGAATGAGCCCCCTGGAGGCCACAGGGTGTCGGTGAGAGCCCCGTCCTTCCAGCCAATCACCGGGGGGGGGGGGGATCTGATCTGTAACCACTATCCTTCCTCCATCACCGGCCACCACAAGGGACCACCATGTCCACCAGAACCCCACTGCCCACCGTCAACGAGCGCGACACCGAAAACGTAAGTCTCCTCCTCGCAACGCAACTTCCTTCTGTGCCCCCCGAGTGCTGAGATTCTTTTTTTTTTTTTTTGGGGGGGGCCTGACTTTTATTACGAAGAGCATTAATTATATTTTTTGGGTGCTGTAACATGACTTCTTTCTTCCCAGGGGTGCGTTAAGGGGTCTAGAATTAAATTCTGGGGTCCTTTTTAATGGTCACACATTTACTTGGGTTTTGGGGGTTCCCTTTTATCTCGGGGTCCTGTAACATGATCTTTTTGTACCCAGTGGAGTATGAAGGATCTAGAATTACATTTTGGGGCTCTTAATGGTCACACTGTTCACTTTGATGCCTTTTGGGGTCCAGCCACCTGGAACATTGACTTAGGTTTGACATCTTCTGTCACTTGTAGCAGGGCTTTTGTGGGGGACCCCGATTTATACAAAGAGCCTTTCTTATATTTTTTTGGGTGCTGTAACATGTCCTATTTGTACCCAGGGGCGCGTTAAGGGGTCTAGAATTTAAATTCCTGGGTCCTTTTAATGGTCACACATTTACTTGGGTTTTGGGGGTTCCCTTTTATCTCGGGTCCTGTTATCTATTTGTACCCAGTGGAGTATGGAGGATCTAGAATTAAATGTTGGGGCTCTTAATGGTCACTCTGTTCACTTTGTTGCCATTTGGGGAGTTCTATCTTTTGGGGTCCAGCCATCTGGAACATTGACTTAGGTTTGACATCTTTTGTCACTTGTAGCAGGGCTGAAACAGATTTTTGGATTCATCCTGAGGGGGGGCCCGATTAACCCTTTCATGATGTTTACAAGTTAAAATCCGTATTTTTTTGCTAGAAAATTACTTAGAACCCCCAAACATTAAATATATTTTTTTAGCAGAGAATCTAGAGAATAAAATGGAGATTGTTGCAATGTTTTGTATCACACGGTATTTGTGTAGCGGTGTTTTAAACGCAAATTTTTGGGAAAAGGGACACTTTCATGAATTAAAAAAACAAACCGTAAAGTTACCCCAATTTTTTTGTATAATGTGAAAGATGATGTTACGCCGAGTAAATAGATACCAAACATGTCACGCTTTATAATTGCACGCACTCGTGGAATGGCGAGAAACTACGGTACCAAACAATTTCTATAGGCGATGCTTTAAATTTTTTTTACGGTTACCAGGTTAGAGTTACAGAGGAGGTCCAGTGCTAGAATTATTGCTCTCGCTCCGACGATCGCGGCGATATCTCACATGTGTGATTTGAACACCGTTTACATATGTGGGCGCGACTTCCGTATGCGTTTTCTTTGCTGCACGAGCTCGTGGGGATAGGGGCGCTTTAAAAAATTTTTTTTCTTATTTATTTTAATAATTTTTATATTTATAAATTGTGTTTAAAAAAAAAATTAAATTTTTTTGATGACTTATATTGCTGTCACAAGGAATGTAAACATCCCTTGTGACAGTAATAGGTGGTGACAGGTACTCTTTATGGAGAGATCGGGGGTCTAAAAAAACGGCGATTCTGAATACTGTGTATCTTTTTTAAAATCGGCGCCATTGGCAGCCGAGTAAACGGGAAGTGACGTCATGACGTTGCTTCCGCGTTTACATTTAGAAGGCTGGAACGAAGCTTCGCTCCAGCCCGCCCCCAGCTGCCGGAGACAGCCGATTGGCCATCGGGCCTCCCGATCGAACGGGAGGCTCGGTAACAGTGGCGGGAGGGGGGGAGGATGTCCGTTATAACAGCCGAGTGGCTTTTAGCCGCATCGGTTGTTACACCCAGAAAGCCGATCGCCCGCTGTAAAAAACGGTACCGGGATGATGCCTGCAGCTGCGGGCATTATCCCGGTATAACCCCCCGAAAGCCGAGTACGCACATCTGCGTACGCTCGGCGGGAAGGGGTTAAACAAGAAGCCATTATTATTTTTGGGAGCTATAACCTCATCTGTTTTGTACTGGGGGGTGCGTTGGGAGTTCTTCAATAACATTTCTGGGATTTTGTAATGGTCACACTATGCGCTTTGTTGGGGTTTGGTGGGAAACTCTCTATTTTGGGGTCCTATAACATGATCTATTTGTACCCGATGGAGTGCGAGGGATCTAGAATGAAGTTTTGAGACTCTTAATGGTCACACCATTGATTTTGTTGGGGTTCTGTATCATGATCTATTTGTACCTAGGGTACAATGAGAGATCTACATTTCGGGGGTCTAAATGGTCACACCACTCACTCTTCTGGGTTTTGGGGATCCCTTTATTTTGGGTTGCTGTAACTTATTTATTTATTTTTTTTACTCCGTGGAGCTTGAGGGATCTAGAATAACATTTTGGCGCCCTCAATGGTCACACTGTTTGCTTTGTTGGGTTTTGGGCTTCCGTAACAAAGGAAGATGAACGCCAACGTAGGTTTGACGTCTTCTGTCACTTGTTGCGGTGTGTGTGGCAGGGCTGAAACCCAATGCTGAGATTCATTTATTGCGGCGCCTTATTTATACAAATAATAATTTCTTATAATTTGTGGGTCCTTTAACGTGACCTGTTTGTATCCAGGGGTGCATTAAGGGATCTAGAATTAAATTCTGAGGTCCTTTAATGCTCACACATTCACTTTGGGTCCTTTTTAATGTGATCTATTTGTACCCAGTGAAGCCTGAGGGATCTAGACTGAGATTTTGGGGCTCTTGATAGTCACACTTTTCACTTTGAGTTTTTGGGTGAGTTCTGTCTTTTGGGGTCCAGCCATCTACACCGCCAAAGGAAGATTAACATTGACTTAGGTTTGATATCTTCTGTCACTTGGTGCGTAGCGGGGCTGAAACCCATGTTGGGTTCTGTTAATTATTTTTGGGGGGGACCCTGATTTATACAGAGAGCCTTTCTTATATTTTGTTTGCTGCTATATGATCTGTTTTCACCCAGGGTACATTGATGGTTCTAGAATGAAGTTTTGGGTCTCTTTGTGGTCACACTGTTCATGTTGTGTTTTGGGGGAATTCTGTCTTTTGGGGTCCAGCCATCTGGACCGCCAAAGGAGGATTAATATTAAAGCGGAGTTCCACCCATTTAAAAGGCAGCAGCTACAAAAAGTGTAGCTGCTGACTTTTAATAAACAGACACTCATCTGTCCCACGGGCCAGCAATGCGGCTGCCTGAAGCCTCGTTTCACTTCCCCCTCCTGTCTGCGGCATGGGCATTGCAAGTGTGGGAGTGCACTGCGCATGCTCAAGCCGCCCTGCGCGTTATGAATGGCCGGGCAATCTTCTGGGATATGTGACGGGGGAGGGGGGGGGGGGAGAGGTGAACTTCCTTCCAGTGCCAGGAGAGGAAGTGGAAGCTGGGTACCTGTGAAAACTAGGTGGGGGAATTCAGTTTTTTGTGCCAGCCATCTTGATAGCTAAAGGAAGGTGAATGTTGACTTGGGTTTGACATCTTCTATGACTTGTTGTGGGGTGTGTAGCCGGGCTGGAACTGATTTTTGTGTTCTTGGATGCATTCTTGGGGGGCCTGATTATACAAAGAGCCATTCTATTTTCTGGGAGCTGTAACATGATCTATTTGTACCAGGTGGTGCTTTGAGATTTCCAGAATTAAATTCTGGGGTTTTATAATGGTCACACAATGTACTTTGTTGGGGATCCCTTTATTTTGGGGTTTACATGATCTGTTTTTACCTAGGGTGCGTTAAGCGATCTAGAATTACATTACAAGGCTCTATATGGTTGCGCCACTCACTTTATTGGGTTTTGGGGATCCCTTTATTTTGGGGTGCTATGAATTGTATTTGTACCCGGTGGAGTTTGAGGGCTCTAAAATGAAATTTGGGGACCCATAATGGTCAATGGTTTGCTTTTTTGGGATTTGGGGGATCACTGTATTTTGGGGTTCTATAACATCTATTTGTACTTGGGGGGTGCATTGGGGGATATGGAATGACATTTCTTAATGGTCACACTGTTGTGTTTTAGGAGAGTATCATTGTATTTTGGGGTCCCGTACAACAAGAATGACATTGACATAGGTTTGACGTCTTCTGCCACTTGACCGTGACGGTGTGTGGAGGGGCTGAAGCCCATGTTTAATTTTGACTGGCCTGATTATTTGAAGACCCTTTCTTGTAATTTTTGGGTTCCGAAGCAATTAAAAATCTATCTTATTAGATTTATTTTGGGGTTTGTCCGGAGGTCTAGACCCTGTATAATGCCGGAGTTGATTTTTGAGATCTCCAGATGTATGTTGGTACCAGGGGTGTGCCAAGGGATCTAGAACTACATTTTGATCTAAATGGTCTCACCATTCAGTTTTTTTTGGGGTCCAGTAACAAAGAAAGATGAGCATTGACATGGAGGATGTCAAACCTGTCACTTTGTTGTGAGGTGTGTGGAGGAGTTGAAGCCCATGTTAGGGTCCTGGGATTCATTTTTGGGGGGCCCGATTATTCAAAGAGTCTTTCTTATAATTGTGATGTAACCTTCTCTTGTTTCTGCTGTGATGAGACACCTAGCTAACAGGTGGGAAGCCTCACTTCCGTCATTCACTGCATGCGCTGCTAGTAATACGGAGTCATGTCAGAACTCAGTTTCAAAGTAGGAAAATTGTTGGTACCCGCTTAGCTGGTGCCTATGTGACTGAAGTTGCCAATTTATTTGCGGTGTCGTGGGGTACAATATCGAAGGTTATGACTGCATATACAGTTTCCGAGAAACCATCGTCGCATAAGCACGGTCGACATGGTCACCTGACCAAAGGGGGTAAAAGGACATTGTGCAGGACTGTGACCTGGAGTAATAACGGCTTCAAAAGTGACTTCAGCGCTCAATCTCAGTCTTCCAAAGCTTGTGTCCACAAAAACTGTGTGGAGGGAACTCCATAAGGAAAACATTCATGGGCGAGCTGCAATTGCCAAACCACTAGTGACCAATATTAATGCACAGAAGTAGAGCTGCATGATTAATCGTTAAGAATAGAGATCGCAATTTTTTAAAATTATTATTTTTTTTTTCCCCTTGTGATCTTAACAAAGCATTTTCCAATTCTTTCTATGCAGAGAATCCTCTAATGCCCCGTACACACGATCGGACATTGATCGGACATTCCGACAACAAAATCCTAGGATTTTTTCCGACGGATGTTGGCTCAAACTTGTCTTGCATACACACGGTCACACAAAGTTGTCGGAAAATCCGATCATTTTGAACGCGGTGACTTAAAACACGTACGTCGGTACTATAAACGGGGCAGTAGCCAATGGCTTTCATCTCTTTATTTATTCTGAGCATGCGTGGCACTTTGTGCGTCGGATTTGTGTACACACGATCGGAAATTCCGACAACGGATTTTGTGGTCGGAAAATTTTATAGCCTGCTCTCAAACTTTGCGTGTCTGAAAATCCGATGGAAAATGTGTGATGGAGCCTACACACAGTCGGAATTTCCGACAACAAGGTCCTATCACACATTTTCCGTCAGAAAATCCGACCGTGTGTACGGGGCATAAGTAGAAGAAAATATTACAGCGCACACATGCAAAAAAGACATTTACCTGAAGCAAGGCTAGTTTAAAACACCTAAGCATTTCTAGAAAAACATTTTCAAAAAATATGGGGATTTGGTCACACCATATTACTATATGGTGCTAAGCCCACTTACTTGTTTGTTTATGGGGCATAAGTATCGCAACATTCCTCAGCCCTGAGCTAACTATAAACATTGTAACATTTTGTTCTTTAGATCAAAGGAATGAACTTCAGCCTGTAAATGAGGGAAGTTTGACCACTTAAAGACTAAACCTTTTTCTGACACTTGTTGGTTTCAAATTAAAATCCTTATTTTTTTGCTAGAAAATTACTTGGAACCCCAAAACCATTATATATATTTTCTTAGCAGAGACCCTAGAGAATAAAATGGTGGTTGTTGCAATATTTTATGTCACACTATTTGCACAGCGGTCTTTCAAATGCAATTTTTTTGGGGGGAAAAAAAACACTTTAACGAATTAAAAAAAAAAAAAAAAAAACTAAACCATAAAGTTAGCACAATTTTTTTATATATTTTTATATATATTTGTATAATGTGAAAGATGTTACGCTGCGAGAATCATGATTCTTATTTTGGGCAGAATTGTGCAGCTCTACTCAGAAGAGGAGAGAGTGGTGCAGAGTCCATAAATTGTGGACTATTGATCAATGGAGAACTGTAATATGGTCCAAGGAATCGAGCTTCACATTGTTCCCAACCACCGGACATGTTTGTGTGTGACAAAAACCATCTCAAGCTTACGACCAGGACTTTCTTGTGACGGTAAAGCAAGTGGTGACACAATCATGATTGAGCAGCCATATCTTGGCATTCTGCATGCCCCATTACACCTATAAAGGGAACCATGGGGTGAATGCCATGCTGGAGCTGTCAAAGTGCTCCTGTCAGTTTGTGTACACTGCATGCAAAACCAAACTAATTGCTTGGGATATTGTAGGGAATGGGTATAATATCAGTTCAATAATGTCTGTTTTTTTTTTTTTTTTTTTGCTGTCTGCATGCGCAAGATTTCTCTTCACTTCCTGTCCTGAAGACACAGCAGGAAGTCAGAGGATGTCTGTGCAAAGTGAGTGGAATTTCCCTCTTGTCATTGGAACAGGTGTCCCATTTGAAGTTTGTCTCTGTGGCAATAATCACCAGGACAAATAGAGAGGCTGAATCCACACAGGCAGCCATAGGAAAAAAAAGCTTTGGCTATAATATATTTCAGCTGAAGTGACATTTTAAATGACCTCACTAGTAGAACTCCTGTAGTGGATGGCTGGGAATTGGGAGATATTCAAAAACTTTTTTTTTTTTTTTTAATTATATTTTTTTTTGTTATGAAAGATGCAACTAAATTTCATGCAAGCATGATTTAAGCCTTTTATACGCTGCTCAAAGTTTGGTTGATTGCATCAAAATTTGAGCCATGTGGCCCTGTCCACAAACTTCAACTAAAAAAATCGAAGGAGCCGGGTAGAAAACTGATTAAAAGTGAAGGCCCCTTCAAACCATGTATATTGAGTCTGTACTGGGTAACAATGCCTAGCACTGTCTCAGCAGCGTGCACTGGAAAAAAGTACGGCTTGCTGTACTTTTCTTTTTCTCTTTTTCTTTTTTTTTCTTTTTTTCTTTTTTTCTTTTCTTTTTCCGCGCAGTGTGGTTTGATGCAGTCAGCTTCATCTTTCTGTGCTGCAGCCAATAGCACTTACAGTGGTTTTAAGAAGGTTTTTTATCGTTGTGCATTATGATAAGAAGCCTTCTGTGTGCACCGCCCGCCCCCCCAACACTTATATGAGGTCCCTCTCTGTCCAGCAATGTCCACGACTGTCTCAGCCGTCCGATATTCTCCCTCCTGATTGACTGAAACACAGCAACGGCGCCATTGGCTTCTGTCAATCAACGACAGCTAGCCATTGAATATTGAATTGTATTGTACTGTCTACCCTTATGTTGTAAAGCACCGCGTAAACTGTTGGTGCTATATAAATCCTGTATTATAATAAAGATAATCGGAGTATTCGCATTGTCCCCCTAGCAATACATGTTCAGCGGAGCTGCCGGTGTGAACAAGCCCTGACTAGGGCTGGGGAAAAAATCAATGTTAAATCTTGAATCGAGTTGAGAGGTCAAATCGATTCAAAATTTAAGCAAATCGATTTTTTTTTTTTTTTTTCTTTTCACCGCGCCGGTCCTGAGGAGCTGCGGGCAGGAGTTTTTAGGCGAGGCCGCCGCTTCTGCCTAGTCCGCAAGGCCGGATGCCGCGGACTAGGCCGAAACCGCGGCTTTGCCTAAAAACTCCTGCTCGCAGGACCGGCGCGGTGTCCAAAAAAAACTCGATTAGAATCGTTAATCGAGGTGTGTTTTTTTTTTTTTTTTTAAGAAAATTGCAGGCCCTAGCCCTGACTGCTTCCAGTCATATGCGGTCACTGTTTGGGTATTCAGCGATGGTTGGCAGCCTTCAGAACAGAGTAGCTGGCAGGGGAGACTTCCTCTGTTTGTTTTTAGGTTTTTCTTGTTCAGCCCCTGGGTTGAAATAGAGAAATCTATACATTTGCTTGCCTTAAGCAGCCTATAGATAAGTCCTTCCCTTTTTTTTTTTTTTTTTCCGTTCAACCGGTTGAACAAAAAAGACAACACAGTTTCCCCCTTCACACATTTGAGGTGGATGAGGGGAGACTTCCCAACTCTCAGAAAACACTAATAGAAATCCTGCGAGCCACCACTGTCTAGATGCTTAAAGTGGTTTAAATAGCCCAAAGACTAATGGTATTAGGCCTGTCACATGTATCGTGAAAGATCAATAAATTATCTAAAAGCTGCTAGGGTTGAACACGTCACGTATATCGTGCAAAGGTAAATACATTGATTGAATACACTGCGCTAAAAGTTATATAGATTGTAGTGTATACTAAAACTAAGTCAAATTAATCAAATTAATATAACTTATAAATGGATATGATATACACACAAAACCAATTTAAAGTGCCTCATGCATAACTGTGTTTAAAACCATAACAAACAAATAACATATAGAAAAAAAGTTCTCCTGTGCAATATATAGTGTCCAAATAGGTCCTCTAAAGCAGATCTGATATCCCTGTATTGACACTAGTTGGGGAGGGGTCATGACGGCACAACAAGACATCTTGTAATCTAAGGAGGACGCTCGTATCATCCTGATACCACCCTGGTATAATCTGCTACATGTTCATCATAGAATGGTGCACTGACGCACCTGATAAATGTGAGCACCCCAGATGGGGATCTTTGCTTTAGTGCAGTGACGTTTTAAACAATTTATTTCACTATTAAATTTTTCCTTTCACATATCCCAGATAACTATGCTGAGGAACCCAGGAGCCTGACATTCTAAAGAGCCCAAAGGTGGTTCACATTTGTGCTTTGACTTAGCCTAATCGCAAAGTCGCACGCTCCAAGGTGAGCGTTTACTACCTAAGTGAAGACACCCCAGCACGTCTTGGGTCACACTTTTTATTGTTCTTCAATTACACAAACTTTTATCACATTACTAGAGACACAGTTGGATGCAATTTGGATGTGATTTATATGCACATGAGCACTTTGTCTTATGATCTGAATCGCATATCCCCTGCAGTGTTTATATTCAGCACGGTCATTCACGACCTGTTTGGACACTATATATTACACATGAGCACTTTTTTTTCTATATGTTATTTGTTTATGGTTTTAAACACAGTTATGCATGAGGCACTTTACATTGGTGTTGTGTGTGTATATCATATCCATGTATAAGTTATATTAATTTGATTAATTTTACTTAGTTTTAGTATACACTACAATCTATATAATTTTTAGCGCAGCGTATTCAATTAATGTTTTCCTCAGAAAACACTGATCAGTGCTGTTCGAGCAGCAAAAATCCAACAGGGCGGTTTTACAGAAGTAGTTAGACTTCTGTACAACCACCCTACTCGTACATGGATCAGAATTTGGCCTGTCCCTGCTGAATCATCCGAATTCCAATCCATATATGGCCGGCTTAAAGTGATTCTATAATTTAAGGTAAAAAATAACTCCTGGGTGCAGCCCCACACTTACCATAGTCCCACCTCGATCCAGCGATGTGCACAAGGTCTCTGTCTGTCGGTATTTCATCACTTCTGGGGTTTTTATTTTTTGCGCTAAAAACAATATTTTTTACTTTCTGCTATAATACATATCCAAAAAAAAAATGCAAAAACACTAATTTCTTTATCAATTTAAGCCAATATGTATTCTTCTACATATTTTGGGTAAAAAAAAAAAAAAAAAAAATCACAATTATATTGATTGGTTTGCACAAAAGCTATTCGCGCGTCTACAAACTACAGGATAGATTTATGGACTTTTTTCCTTTAATTTATTACTAGTAATGGCGGCTATTTATTTATTTTTTTCTTCTGGATTGCGGCAGACAAATCTGACCCTAAGTGACACTTTTTGGGTACCAGTGACACCAATACAGTGATCATTGCTAAGCAAATGCACTGATTACTGTATAAATGAAACTGGCAGGGAAGGGGTTATCAGGGAGATTTTCTTACTGTGTGAGGGAAGTGCTGACAGGAACAACAGAGATCGCTGTTCCTAATCACTAGAAAAAACAGATCTCCTTATTGTCCCCTATCAGAACGGGGATATGCCTTGTTTACATAGATCCCCCCCGTTCTGCCTCTCTGTACCATGATCGCAGGTGGCCGGCAGTCATCGGGTCCCCTGTAGGCAATCCCATGCTGTCTATTGCATGAAATGATGTATAGCTAGGTCGTTTCACGCAATAGAGCCGCCCTGCCGCAGTATGTGTATGCAGTGGGCGGTCTTTCAGTGGTTAAGAGAGATTATAGACTCCAGAGAGAGAGAGATCATTTTGCCCCTGTACAAATCATTAGTAAAACCTCATCTGGAATATGCAGTTCAGTTTTGGGCACCAGTTCTCAAAGGATATCAGGGAACTGGAGAAAGTGCAGAGAAGGGCAACCAAACTGATAAGAGGCATGGAGGAGCTCAGCTATGAGGAAAGATTAGAGGAACTGAATTTATTCTCTCTTGAGAAGAGGAGGTTAAGGGGGGATATGATCAACATGTACAAATACATAAGGGGTCCATATAGTGAACTTGGTGTTGAGTTATTTACTTTAAGGTCATCACAGAGAACAAGGGAGCACTAGAGGAAAAAGATTTAATCTCCAAATACGGAAAGGTTTCTTCACAGTATTGCCCCGTACACACGGTCGGACATTGATCGGACATTCCGACAACAAAATCCATGGATTTTTTCCGACGGATGTTGGCTCAAACTTGTCTTGAATACACACGGTCACGCAAAGTTGTCGGAAAATCTGATCGTTCTAAACGCGGTGACGTAAAACGCGTACGTCGGGACTATAAACGGGGCAGTGGCCAATAGCTTTCATCTCTTTATTTATTCTGAGCATGCGTGGCACTTTGTCCGTTGGATTTGTGTACACACGATCGGAATTTCCGACAACGGATTAATTTTATAGCCTGCTCTCAAACTTTGTGTGTCGGAAAATCCGATGGAAAATGTGTGATGGAGCCCACACACGGTCGGAATTTCCGACAACAAGCTCCTATCACACATTTTCCGTCGGAAAATCCGACCGTGTACGGGGCATTAGAGCTGTGACAATGTGGAGTAGACTCCCTCCAGAGGTGGTTCTGGCCAGCTCAGTAGGTTGCTTTAAAAAAAGGCCTGGATACTTTCCTAAATGTACATAATATATCTGGGTACGAACATTTTATAGGTAAAGTTGATCCAGGGAAAATCAGATTGCCTCTTGTGGGATCAGGCAGGAATTTTTTTTTCCCTGCTGTAGCAAATTGGATCATGCTTTGCTGTGGTTTTTCTCCTTCCTCTGGATCAACTGTGGTTATAGGATTGTATGATAAAATTTTTTTTTTTTTAAATGTATATATTTTTTTGAACTGGATGGTCCTGTGTCTTTCTGCCTATGTAAGGTCTGCATTACTATTGCTCTTTGAATCATTAGAGAAGGCTGCATGGTTTGACCTTTAACCCAAGTATTGCAGTCCAATACAGACAGTAGTGACCTTTTTCCAATGGCCTGGCGATTTTTTTTTTTTTTTTTTTTTTTCTTTTTGCTTGCAAATTTCGGATTTTGTCGACATTTTGGCTGAACGTTATTTGCACAGTGGTTGGATTGGATACACTAAGCATTATTTTATTTATTTTTTAAAATTTTTTAACGTAGATTTATTTGAAACGTATTCCTGGATGAGTTTTTCAAAGAGCTGGTATTATTCCAGAATTTTTATTCAGAAACTAGCGGCGATTTCTTGGGGTAGGCGGGAGCACTTTAATCCTATATCACTATTTTGTATCCTGTGATGATGTGAGGTTCACAGGAGAAACCAGGAGCACAGCAGGGGACTCATGAGATTGACATGCCTGGAAGTGTTGGTTTCAGAGGAAACTTCACCTAACAAAGCAATTTGTTTAAGGACAGTCACTTTGAGTTGTTCAACATCATGATTCCCATTATATTCAGTAGTTCCCTTTCACACCTGAGAGTCGTATTGCTTGAAACTTGACAGAAGAAGCTTGATGAAGCTAGAACATATACATGAGCTTCTTATGGGACATTTTTATGTGGTGTGTGTTTTTTTTTTTTTTTTTTTTTTTTTTTTTTTTTTTTTTTTTTTTGGCTCCATAAATGCTTAAATACAGTTAAAATGCGTTTTCTCAGGATTCTTTGCTTCTCTTCCTAGCTTTCTATTGGCTAAAACAAAAGCCCTCAAGCCCAAAAAAAAATAATGCATGTGAAAATAAACACCCCAAAGTTGCATGAAAATACTCAAGTGTAAACAAGGCCTAGGCTGTCACCAGGTAAAGTGTTTTTTTTTTTTTTTTTTTTTGTATTGTAGGGATCGACCGATTATCGGTAAGGCTGATTATTGCAGGCTGATATCAGCATTTTCCGAAAAATCGGTATTGGTCGTAAACTAGACCTACGTTGCTTCAAGGGGTTTTACACCCTAGTACCGTTCTTTAGAGCGGACGGTCGGCTTCATTGTAATAACAATCGATGCGGCTCAGCAGCCACTCGCCTCTTACAAGCAGCGGGAAGGGACATCCCGCCCCTCGCCCAGGCTGTCCCGTCTCTCTGGGAGGCCCGAGCAACCAGCTGGTACGTCCGCCTGCTAGTCAAAGACCAGAACAAAGCCGATGCTTCGTTCGGGTCTCGGATCTAGTAACCTGGAAGCAATGTCATGGCATCACTTTCCAGATTACTGGCATCTTAAAGGCGCCAGTTAAAAAAAAAAAAGTATTCAAAAATGCTGATCTTGATGTTTTGAATACTTTCAAGTGTAGAGGAAGGAGGGGACCCCCGATCCCTCCATAAAGAGTATCTGTCATAGCCTATTACTGTCACAAGGGATGTTTTACTATCCTTGTGACAGTAACAACAGTGATTTAAAAAAAAAAAGAGTAAAAATGTACAGAACATCGGCACATAATATCAGCCTGAGAGATGGCTGAAATATCAGTGTCATATCGGCACCGAAAAAACTAATGGTCGATCACTAATATAGTGACTTTTCTTGCAGTTTTAGGATAGGAAGTGATAGAAAATGTCACTTTTTTTTTTATAGGCATTACTAAAGCAGAAGCTTCCAATGGGAACATCTGTTTTGCTGACTGAATAACTCTGTTTTTACTATGGGGTTAGTTAAAACAAAAGACACAGCAAGTTAATGCAACATGTGCTCCGAAGCCATCTTAAAAATCAGTCTCCAGTTTTAATATTCACACAATAAACATTTAAAACTTTTCTAACATGTCTAAAGTGGGGTACACACTATAAGACAGTTTGGAAGATAAATTCAGTACGAGGAACAATCGTTAGATTTCCGTGTAGTGTGTACACTACCTTCAACATCCTTTTCAGACCTTCCAAACGCAAATTTCCATAGGAACAAACTCCCAAATTTATCTTGTACTGTGTTCATAGGAGAAAAATCTGATATGAAAGACTGCACATGATCAGAAACAATAAACAGTTGTCAAACAAAAACACTTTTGGCTGAGAATTTTCATGCAGTTAGTACCATCCTTGGTTTTGACTTGCTGTGAAACATCGAGGAAACCCAGATGATCGTTCACCTGATATTTTTTTTTATTTCTTTTTTTTTATTCTAGTTGTACCCACCTTTTAAAGTGGTAGTAAACTCTGTACTACCACTTGTACCTACAGGTAAACCTATAATAAGGCTTACCTGTAGGTACTTGCACAGTTAAGGAGATATTCAGAGTGCATGCAGCCGATGACCTTAAGTGGAGTTCCACCCAAAAGTGGAACTTCCACTCATCAGATTCCTCCCCCCCTCCGGTGTCATAGTTGGCACCTTTCAGGGGGGAGGGGGGTACAGATACCTGTATATTACAGGTATCTGTACCCACTTCCGGCATAGATAGCTGCAGAATCTGCGGGTATTTACGCCACTTCCTGCTCCCTCCCCGCTGCCTGCTGGGAAACACACGGGTCCCAGAGGCAGCAGGGACCATCCGTATTGCGCTGCGCGACTCGCGCATGCGCAGTAGGGAACCGGGAAGTGAAGCCGCACGGCTTCACTTCCTGATTCCCTTACCGAAGATGGATGCGGCAGCACCCGAAGACGGAGAGACGTTTCGGCCTCGGGTGCCGACATCGCGGGCGCCCTGGACAGGTAAGTGTCCATGTTTTAAAAGTCAGCAGCTGCAGTATTTGTAGCTGCTGACTTTTAAAAAAAAAAAATTTTCGGCGGCGCTCCGCTTTATGTGTGCACGCTGAAGGTCCCGATTACAGTGCCGAACCTTCAGAGCCCAAGTTGGAAAACAGCAGCTCCTGCGCGCATGTGCGGGAGTGACGTCGTTGCACCGCCAGCCACTCGTGTAGCCATTGGCTGCAAACTTGGAACGAAGACCAGGGGAAGATGTCGGCCATCTCAGCGGTGACATTGCAGCACTGGAACGCTTTGTTTTTAATGTAGGTTTTTTTTTCCCCCTTAAGCGATAGTATGCGATGAATACTAGCACATTATGAGATTGCCTTGCAGGGATTTTTTTTTTTTTTTTTTTGACCACCAGCGGTTTACTAGTGTTTTAGAGTGTAACTAAAGGCAAAGCTCTATTTTTACGTGAAAAAACATCCAAAGACACTGCGCTTACTCAGTAATAGCAGCTCACACAACAAACAAGGGAAATTTGTAAATAGTGCAGGTATATATAGTGATTCGCTGAGGAAGTCCACACGGACGATACGTGTGCGAGGGGCGCTGTGATGTCAGTACAGCCACCCGTCTGGTTCATTTTATGCTGTATACTCCTGCACTGGGCAACAGTGCTTGCTTTGTGAGTAATATTTTTCTTATTTAATAAATTTTATACCTTTTCGTATGGAGAGCACTATGTCCTGTTATTTTTGTTTTTAACATGATATATATCAACCGATGAGACTGAATTTGGGATACTGCCTGTGGACCCCTATCTCCATAATCTACCCTGTGGAAGGGAATGCATGAGTGACCTTGCTGTTAATGCAGAAGGTCCCCTCAATAAGAATTTTGCCGGGAGCCCTAGAAACAGCATCTGGATTCCATATTGTCCCATTGGTAGACCCCACTTCATTGCCCGGTGGCAATACAAGCATTACTGACTCAGGGGACATACGTTTCTATGAGTCCAACGGTTCCGGTAAGCCTGCATTGCTTTCATACGGGGGATCCAATTATTGTGTATTACTTCTCTCAATTTTATCTACGTGGTGTATAAACACTACCATCTGTTTGGGACTTTTTATTGGTCTTCAGATTTTCTATGCAATAGATACCTATTGAAATCTTTCCCAGTACCATTCGGAACGCATGGTGTTATGAACAACTGTTTGATACATCTGTTTTTTGCCATTTCAATCGTTTTTGTAATCTATTTGTACGTGCAGGGTCTTCTGATTCCTCCGGTTTTGCTTAGTAACTGTACTGTCTGCCCTCAAGGTGTAAAGTGATGTGCAAACTGTTGGCGATGTATAAATCCTGTATAATAATAATCCTGTTTACCAATTATTGAAAGTGAAAAAGAACCCAAATTTTGCGCTGTCCCCAGAAAGGTAATAGAGGGGAAATCTTCTTATAGGGGCTTTAGTTCTGGTGACTTAGGGGTCCCCAAGGGATTCCCTTACTTTGGAAGAGATTTCCTATCACTTCCTGTTTGGCTATGGGACAGGAAGTAAAGGTAAATCATCACAATGGGACACAGGTTGCGAAGAAAAATCTGGCAGAAGTTATAGCCCTACTCTATCCAAAATGGGGGGGGGGGGGGGGTTTGCCTATAGTTCTACTGTAAGAGGGAATTTCTTCTGACTCTGTTGTCTCCAAGACAAGAAGTGAACTGACATTTCCCCCAGATGCAAACATAAAAAAACACAGGTTTTAGTAACTCTAAAGCCCTTTGGCCGCTGGCCAAATATTGGCCGAAATCAGACGACATTCAGCCCGTGTGTACAGGTCCTTGTCCAACAGAAGTCGATCTCACAATTGGCTTCTGTCGAATAAACATGCTGGTAACCCGGCAGCCGATCGGTGCTCTCAGCCAATGGCTGCCAAAGGCAGGGGTGAAGGGAGGCGCTCCCCCTGTCAGAACACAATAGCACAGTAGGGAGATCCCTGTACTAACCTCAAATAGAGAAATAGAGTTTTTTTGCATCAAAATCGCACCCTGTTCATGTGAACCGCTGCAGGGGTGTATATTAATGCACCCGGAAATCAGTTTGCAAAACGCAGTGCAAATTGCAGAATCAGGTTACATGGATGTAAACACACCCATGCAATCCGATTTTGATGCGGTGCGATTTGAGCCCTACAGAATTGCTGAAATCGCACTGCTGCAAAATCGCATGTAATTTGAACAGGAATGCGGTGCAATTCCAGTCCAAATAAATCCCCACACTGATGGGGTTCTCCCATCAGTGTGAACCGGGCCTTCGCCAGCTAGGTTGCCGTGTGTACCAGGCGTGAGTGTGTCGATGCCCTGGCCCCCTGATGTGCTTTGTGGTTGCTCCCACTGACCTTAATACAGGACACAGAAGTAATGTAAGGCTTGGCAGGAGGAAGCACTGAGCGGGACAATGGAAGTTTGGTGGCATGGGACAGCAAAAGAGGGAAGTGTTTAATATTTTCTTTTACATGTAGGACCTTCTTTTATCAGAATTTTTTTTTTTTTCTTTTTTTTTTTTTTTTTTTTAAGCAACAGAATCACTTTGACAATGGCAACCCCTGTATTTTCTCTCCTGAAAGTTTCAGGTTTAGAAGCGGGCAATTTTTAATTGATCTCTTCATAAAAGCTGAGAATGTTCAGCAAAGCAATCTTCGAAACACAAATATATTTATGGTTTAGAAATGTCTATTTTTCCTTTGTGTAAATATTTGTCCATTTCTCTGATATAAGGAAATGGATGTTGTGACTTGTACAGCTTTTTATGTTCCTATACACAGTGTGTCGAAAACAATTCATGAGAGAGATGTGTGTTTTTTGTTTTATATTTGTTTGTTTTTTTTAAATTTTTTTTTTTTGGTTGGAGGGATAGTGTTATGAATGATCTTTTGCTGTATGACCTTGAAATCTGTCAAGTGTCTGTGTAGCCTTAGGCCCCTTTCACACGATCGGACCTTTCAGATCTGCCTGTCAGTTTTGACGGCGGACCTGAACGGGCGATCCATGTTAGCCTATGGAGCGTCGGATGTCAGCGGAGACATGTCCGCTGACATCCGACCCCGTCCGATCCGCTAAAAGCAGACGTATGGCTCTACGTCCAGATCCGTCGCTGGCGGATCGGGTGAGATCTGACGAAAACGGACACGCTGTCCGTTTTTCGTCCGATCCCTCCATAGGCGGCACCTGACAAGCCCCTCCCCGCTCAGTGAGCAGAGAGGGACCTGTCATCCGCCGGCTCAGCGGAGATCAACGGACAGATCTCCCGCTGAGCCGGCGGACCGAGGCGGGCTCCGTAGAAACTTAGGGCCCATTCACACTAATTGTGTTGCAGTAACAGACATTAAGGCCCCTTTCACACGAGGCGGGCTCCGTTTCTCCGGAGCCCGCCTCAGTCCGCCGGCTCAGCGGGAGATCTGTCCGTTGATCTCCGCTGAGCCGGCGGATGACAGGTCCCTCTCTGCTCACTGAGCGGGGAGGGGCTTGTCAGGCGCCGCTGCCGCCTATGGAGGGATCGGACGAAAACTGACAGCGTGTCCGTTTTCATCAGATCTCATCCGATCCGCCAGCGACGGATCTGGACGTAGAGCAATACGTCTGCTTTTAGCGGATCGGACGGGGTCGGATGTCAGCGGACATGTCTCCGCTGACATCCGACTCTCCATAGACTAGCATGGAGCGCCCGTTCAGGTCCGCCGTCAAAACTGACAGGCGGACCTGAAAGGTCCGATCGTGTGAAAGGGGCCGAACACTCTGCGGCGCCATTCATTATCGGTGCCTCCAAAATGCCCGTACTCTGCAGCACACCACAATGCATAGTGTCTTACTTTTTTTTTTTTTTGTGTGCATTGAGATATATTGCAACCCATTCGATGCATCAATGAATGAAAAAGCATGTGGTTTAACTGGGCCCTTATTGTAAACTTTCTTATGCGGGGAAAAGTAAAGGGGTAACTTGGCTCCCCCCTGAGCCCTATGTCGATCCAGCGATGTTGCAAGAGAGGTTCGGCTGCCCAGGACTCCCTTCCTCATTGTCTGAGACAGCAGTGTGGCACATTTGGCTTCAGACAGTCGGCCAATGAGGAGAGAAAGGGGGCGGGCGGTATGGTGAGCTGTGGCTTGCCTCGGGTGCCCCCATATCAAGCTGCTTGCTGTGGAGGCACTCAACAGGAGGGGGGCCCAGGAGCATTGAATAGGGACCCAAGAAGAGGAGGATCCCGGCTGCTCTGTGGGAAAACAACTATTCTAGCTTAAAAAAAGAGACTTTAGTATCACTTTAAGGGACCTTTCACACTGGGGCGGTTTGCAGGCGCTATTGCGCTAATAGCGCCTGCAAACCGACCCGAAACAGCTGCTGCTGTGTCTCCAGTGTGAAAGCCCCGAGGGCTTTCACACTGGAGCGGTGCGCTAGGACGGGAAAAAAAAAGTCCTGCTAGCAGCATCTTCGGAGCGGTGAAGGAGCAGAGTATACACCATTCCTTCACCGCTCCTGCCCATTGAAATCAATGGGACAGCGTGGCTATACCGCCGGCAAAGTGCCTCTGCAGAGGCGCTTTGCGATGGTTTTTAACCCTTTCTCGGCTGCTAGCGGGGGTAAAACCACCCCGCTAGCGGCCGTATACCGACGGTAAAGCGCTGCTAACAATAGTGGCGCTTTACCGCCGACCCCGCCCCAGTGTGAAAGGGGCCTAAGTATTTTTAGAGCTTACACAGGGCTTTCTTTCCCTAGTCCTAGCGGTTGAATGGGGGTAGAAGGGGAAGGGTGAGTACATGTTGCTGGAGGGGAAGGGGGGGGGGATTGGAGCTCTGCGGGTGGCGAGCGAAGTGAACCTTTTACTTTTTTCCCTGTAAAAATAGAGTAAAGGTTCACTTTAATCTTTTTTTAATCTGTGCTTGAACATGTAGGTACACTACAAGTTGAGTCACCACTTGTTTGTTCATATTTAACCACTTGCTGCCCGCCATATAGCAATATGAAGTTGGCAAGAGGTTGCGAAATCCTGACCGGGCGCTATTTGACGTCGCCAGGATATCAAGCCGCTGCGCAACCCCTGGGGGCGCGAATCGTGGCGATCGTTGTTGCGGTGTGTCAGGCTGACGCACCACAACTCCGATCTAGGTAAAGTCTCTTGACGGAGACTCTTTACCACATGATCAGCTGTGTCCAATCACGGCTGATCAGTGTAAACAGGAAGATCCGTTGATCGGCTTTTTCTTACTCGTGTCAGACAAGAGTAGAAGAGAGCCGATCAGCTGCTCCTCTGACAGGGGTTCTGTGCTTATTATCAGCGCAGCCCCCCCCGGGATGCCCACACTGGACCTCCAGGGATGCCCACCACTAGTCACCACCAGGTATGCCAATCGGTGCCAAACAATAATGCCTGCCAATCATTGATGCCCAACCGTGCCGCCTTATCAGTGCCCATCAGTGAAGGAGAAAACTTACTTATTTACAATATTTTGTAACGGTAACAAAGTTTTTTTTTTTTTCTTTTTTCTTTTTGTTTTTTTTTCAAAATGTTCGGTCTTTTTTTTTTTTTTTTTTTTTTTTTTTTTTTTTTTTTTTTTTTTTACTTTAGCAGAAAATAAAAATCCCAGAGGTGATCAAATACCACCAAAAGAAAGCTCTATTTGTGGGAACAAAATGATAAAAATTTAGTTTGGGTACAGTGTAGCATGACCGCGCAATTGTCATTCAAAGTGGGACAGCGCTGAAAATTGGTCTGGGCAGAAAGATGTCCAAGTGCCCTGTATTGAAGTGGTTAATGCACTTTATGGGCAGTTGGAATAAAGGTGGAACTGTTGCCTATAGCAACAAATAGGTGGTGGTTTTTTTTTATTGCTTTTTTGTGGAACTCCGCTATAACTCCACTTTTGTTGAAAAAAACTCTCCCCTCTGAGGTGGTCTGTGTACATTAACTGGTTGCCGCCTGCCCACCTTTAAATGATGGTGGGACAGTACGGCTCTCGTTCTGGGTGGACATCATATGATGGCGCACCTAAACGGCCGCTCCTGTTGCTAGGACATGGTGCGACCCCCGATCTCTGTAAAGAGCTGACGTGGCTCTTTAATCATGTGATCGGCTGTGTCCAATCACAGCCGGTCATGTGTAAACAAGGAAGTGCTGGTTAATTGGCTCTCCTCGCCACACAGTGTGTGGTGAGGAGAGCTGATCAGCTGTATTTCCTTGCAGGGGACAGTGAGAGATGTAATCAGTGCCCTGGTTTCATTAGAGTGCCAGCAACCAGTGCCCACCACAGCCAGAAATCAGTGTTCATTAGTGATGCCAGTCAGTGCTGGCTTTCAGTGCCACCCATTAATGTCCATCACTGCCGCCTCATGAGTGCCCATCAGCGAAGGAGAAAAATTTCTTATTTACAAAATTGAAACTTCTTTTCCAAAAGAAAAAAAAGTGAATCCCAGCAGTGATTAAATACCACCAAAAGAAAGCTCTATTTGTGTGAAGAAAATGATAAAAATGTCACATGGTTAGTGTAGCATGACCGCGCAATTGTCATTCAAAATGTGACAGCGCTGAAAGCTGAAAAATGGCCTGGGCAGGAAGGGGGTGTAAGTGCCCTGTAGATGGTTAAAGGGATTTTAGAAAAAGTTGCAGATTCCTACCTTTTTTTTTTTTTTTTTTTTTTTTTTTTTTTGTTCTGAAGAAATAGCTGTTTATGTCCATGTGCAAAATAAATGTGAATGGTAATGACTTTATATTTATCAATAAGCTGCTGCACCTGCAGGGCTCTAATTAGGAAATTGGCAGGGTCTGCATCCCTTTAGATATCATTTTCCTTTTTGGGCGTATCCTGCCAAAAATATTTTTTGTTGCAGGGGATGCTCTAAATCTTACTTGTATCTTCGTGCAGACTTCTGGGAAAATCTGTGAGCGAACCATACAAGCAGGAAACATTTTTGGGGGGTGTTCTTGTGTACAGAATGCTTCGGGTAGCCCTATTGCATTTTACTGAAAATTACAGCCCTGCAGATTGAAAAGTAAAGGTATTTTAAATGACATTCAGTTGCAATATGACCTGTGTCGCAGTTGTATATGCTGTATTTTTATTTGCTAGTTTTTTGGTTTTTTTCCCATGAAAGTGGAGTTACTCTTTAAGAATGTAAACCTGTTGAGGGTCTTCACTAAAGCCTCGTACACCTTAGCAGTTTTTTTAATGTTCAACCCAACAGGGCCGAAAGGGGGAGGGGAAGCTGAAAGCTTAGGAAGAGCCGCTGTACTAACTATCTGACATTGGTACAGCGATCTCCCCCCGCTGTACGGCCTCCCCGCCAAAATACTCCACTCACCACTCTCAACCACCAGCTGAGAGCGCTGATTGGCAGCTGATCGGCAGAACTTTTTCAGTCAGAAGGCCGAGCGGCTGACTTCTGTCGGACCCATTGCAGTACACACACGGCCCGAATGTCGGACAGTTTCTGTTGCCACCTGACTGACGTTTGGCCCGTGTGTACTGGGCTTCAGGGTCCTCTGCAAATTTGGTAGGTTGACTGTGAAGGCCTGAAAGTCTCCAGTTTGTGCAGAACATGGCTTTCCTTTTTGAATAGAAGCTGAGTTTAGAGTTTGGAAGTCTCTCTGGCAGTAGCACTTACTCGGAAGTGTGAACATCTACATTGTGGGCGACGAGGAGTGACTTCCTGAGTGTAGAACCCAGAAATGGTGTGAATGACCCCAAACGTAATTGTGATCTGTTCACTAAACACAAGTGCAACACCACATGCGTGTGCACACGCCCTGCACATGGCAAGATGCACTGAAGTTTGGATGAATAGAGAAATGGTGCAGTTACGCTGTCGGGTTTAGTGCAGTTAGAGTATCGGCCTATTGGTGTCATCTTTCATTTCAATTGGTCCGGAGAACATGCGTGTCTGGTTGCTATGGGCAACTGCTTTTTTTTTTTTTTCCTTCCTCGTTTAGCATTCTGGCTAAATCGGTATGCTTTGATCCCATTTTGGCTCGTGTTTTTCATCCTTTATGGGGTAGATTTGTTTAAAGTGGAGGTTAGTTAGAATTGTCCCATAGTAAGCAGATTTCAGCAGCTATTTCCAGATGTCCTTTTCAGGCTTACACACATATAGCTAGAGTCGGCTTGCAAAACATTCTGATTTTCATCAGTCTTGCATGCTCGTGTTTTTTTTTTTTTTTTTTTTTTTGGCATAATTTTGTAATTTTATGATTTATTTCACTTTACAAAACAGGACTAGCTTCTGTGATCTTGAGGCCTTTCTCTGATCCCTTTTGGCTTTGAAAATAATTTATGGATAATTTTGCTAGGATGTTTTTAGACTCCGTTTTTCAAAATACTGTGGTTTTGAGTCTATGCAACCCGAAAGTGATATTTTAGATGTGGATAGTCATTATTCACTTAGAGGTGGAGTCCGGTGCAGTGAATCACCCAATGGCTTCCAGTGACTCCGGAGTCCAAATCCGCCACCATCGTTCCTGGTATGTTCCTGCAAACCTTGGTGTGAAGGGTGTGCTGTTATTCTTGTATTCTCAATAATTGAAAGTTCAACAAGAGGAGTGTTGGCTCCCTTGTAATGACCCCGGTGGGTGTAAAAAAAATTCCTGAGATAGAAATGGTGGTTGTTTAGTCAGTTTTTCTGCCTTTCCTTTTTTGTGTATTTTTATATTAAAGTATAACCAAACTTTTTTTTTTTTTTTTTCTAGTTTTGGACAGAGTGGAGATTGATTAGAACGCTTGTCAGTTTTTCTTGCTGTCTGTCCCCCTATTTAAAAGATTTATCCTCTCAATTTGCCTACTATTCTCGTTGAAAGTAAAAGAAAATCCCTCATTTTGGGTTATCCCCAGAAAAGTAATAAAGGGGAAATCTTCCAATGGGGACACTAGTTCTGGTGAGTGGTGTCCCAAGGAATCCCCTTTGCAGGGATTTCCTTTCACTTCCTGTTTTGGCTAAGGGACAGGAAATGAAGGGAAAATTTCTGCAGTGGGGCACGAAAGGCAAAAAAAAAAAAATCTTACAGGGGTTATAGCCCTCCCTTGCTCTTTTCAAAATGGGGGGGGGGGGGGGGGGGGAAGTTTGTCTAATAGATCTACTTTAAGTTTTCAAAGAATGTAGCCTCTTTTGCAGAATTTTATTTTATTGTCTTGCAGTTTTGTTAGTGCCCATACAAGAGAAGCTATTGTCAGATATCAAGGCCTCTTTCACACAGGCATTCTGGTGGTCTGTTTTTTGACCGGTCTGATTACACAAATCAAAATCAGACTTCAGTGTATTCCTATGGGTGATCAGATGTAAACAGATATACATCCCCATATAAGTGTACATATTCACCAGCACACCAAGCATCTTCAATCGCCATCCAAAGGTTTTTATTTCAGAAAGATCACATCGCCAAGGCAAGTGCAACGTTTTAGAGCCACGCAGGACCCCTTCGCCAGGCATTGTAATCCTCATCACTTGCCTGACGAAAGGGCCCTGCGTGGCTCCAAATCCTTGCACTTGTCTTGGTGATGTGATCTTTCTGAAATAAAAAACCTTTTGGATGGTGATCGAGGATCCTTTGTGTGCTGGCGAATATGTACACTTGATGTTTCCAGTATCCAGCCCATATGCGGGTATGTCGGACTGAGCACAAGTCGTTTGCAACTAGGTTCGTTGTTACTGACGCGATTGGACGTGGGTGTGTATAGGCGGATGCACGTCTGCTTAGGTACAGGTCACAACTGAGCGAATTAAATTGCATTTCCCAAGGCGCTTCAGATCTGCACTTTGAGTTCCATTATAGTCACTGATGTCTGTTTAAAACATGAGTAACTGGGTTGCTTGAAACTTGCCAGTCAAAAGAAAAATTGTTGTTTTTTTTTTTTTTTTTTTTTGGGCAGTTTTGCGTGTTTGGTCTCTCTAGACTTTCATGGAAGCAATTGAAAACCCGTGTAACACCATTTCTTCTCTCCTTCCCCTAGTGACTAGCCTTCCATTGACTAAAACAAAAATGCTAAACACCCAAAAAACAAATGTGCAAACCTAAAGTTTAAAAGAAAAAAAAAAAGCTCCAAAGACGTTTGAAGATTCTCAAGCTCATGTGTAAACCTAGCCTCATATCCAGCCACCCATAAACCTATTTAGGTACTTTTTTCTTCCATCAAAGGATGGAGATGAAGCCAGAATAGACCCATATGTCACACATATGTATCCATTTTGATCTGACTCAGCAGATCACCGGGTAGTTTTCTGTATTTTGTAGCATAAGAGGATGGGAAAAGGTTTGTGTCTTGCAGGGATGTCCTGAATGTAATTTAGCCCAGGCTGACACTAACCATGAGAAGACAGTCCTGGCTTACAGTGGTTGGAAAAGCTAAAGGTTTTTTACCTTATACATTCTCTGTATAAGGGTAAAAAAAAGTCATCTGCCGACATTTGATCCTTTCTGCCTATCCGTATTGGATGACAGTCTGATGTAAACAGACAGGCGGTAATGTATTCTTTTTATTTCCGAGCATGCATGGTCTTGCTCCTCTGATTTTCATTTTATTTATTTATTTTTTGGGTTGAAAATTGTTCTAATTGGATGTTTTCACGTACAATACATTTTCTAGCATGTGCCTTCAGTTTTTGTTGGCTAAAAAGTTGCAATTGTCTGTCAAAGGCATTCTACTAACGATCAGATAATAGGGCAATTGTTTTATGAAATTTTTCTTCCAATCTTCTTATCGTGTGTATGGGGCTTCAAGCAGGGCTCTGGGCTCCTTCAGAAATAAAAAAATTAAGTCAGCAGCTACAAATACTGTTTATACAGTATTTGTAGCTGCTTTTCATACAAATGACTTTTATTAGGACACTTGCCTGTCCTGGAATCCAGTGGTGTCTTCACCCCATTTTTTTTTTTTTTCAATCGGCTCTCAGATGCTGCTGTCGCTATTTCTTGTAAGGGAAACTGGCAGTGAAGCCTTGCGACTTCACAACCGGTTAACTTCTGCGCATGAACAAAGCGAGATGCACTTTGTGAATGGCCCGGCAGAGGTGGAATCAAGGGAGGAAGCAAACAAGCGGAGCTTCCCTTTTTGGGCGGAGCTCCGCTTTAAGTATGCAGGTGTAGTTTAGCCGTCTCTGTGGTTGGACCATTTATGACTTTTGGGCCGATCGAGATCTCCATAGTTCCCAAACGGCCAGTATATAGAATGTGATCTGGGATAACCAAGAAGTGTCATACAGCCAAATCTGCTTTGTTCCTTGTTTTAGGATCAATACCTTGGTGTGAGACGTACAAGTAAAATTGTGAAGCATAGCTTATGATCAAAATAAAGATTTCTAGTCTTGATGGCAATTAGGCATGCACTGTGTAGTTTTTTTTCTATTGGTGTGAAAATTCTTGCAACAATTAATTATCTCTGCATAATATATTTGTCAGACGTTTGCAGGGTATGTTGTCATTGGTAGTGTGTGTTTTTGATCTTGTAATTTCTTCTTGTATGAAAATGCATGAGAGTCTCTCCATATCATTACCTGTTGGAGGGCTTTCTGTAGGGTCTGTTGTAGAGTCTCTGGTTACAAAGCCTGTCTTCTGAGCTGTCAGGAAATGCGTCAATGCTTTGTGGGGAGAGCCTTGCAGATGACAGTGTCAGTTATGCATCCCACAGACTTTAGGCACTGCTTTGATAATGTTTGTCCCTTGCTTTGTTCACCAAGGTTGCAATACAGATACATGAACAGTGTTATTCGGGGGGTGGATGCAAGTTAAAGATGCCATTGAGAGACAAAGTTAGAGCATTAAAGTGTAATGCCATGCTCCAAATAAAGTCCACATTATTGCGTTCTCTCGTGCACTGCCATGTTGCTGGAGATTTGAAAAGCTTAGTAAATACTGTTACATCCTCCTTGATGCATTGCACATGTTGTAAAGGTTGGATCCTTCAAGCGAGTATAGGAGTGTTCCAATTCTGCAGTGTAACACCAGTACTCAAACCCGGCTTCCCGATGTGCCCTCGAGGATGTGGGTGATGGGTAAGTTCTCACCAGTTACCAGTCTCTCTTCACACATGTGGTAATGAAGAAGCCAGTGGACGGGGTGAATGGGAGTGTAATTACATTTGTTGGTGTACAATGCCATGACCTCACCATGTTCTCTAGTTCAGGGCTTTCTAGTCCATTGGGCTAAACTAGAAGGCCAGGAAATGGCACTGATTTTTACTGGAGTCACTGGTAATAGAGTAGGTACAGGTTGAGGGCAGCTTAAGAGTAGCAGCAACTACTAAGTAATCAGAGGTTTGTAAATGCACATTGCCCCTACAATTATCACTATGGATGTTTGGCCCACTTACACCATGGAGGTGTTAATGCATTGCGGCTCTAGTCACTTTAGTGGTGCCTCAACACGTGAAGGTAATGCACCTCCGACACCCTTAACACATAGTAATGCACTACCATGTTGCGGTGTGCTGTATCATAAAAAATGCTACATATTCAGAGTAGGAATGAGCCCTTAAAGTGGATCTTCACTACATCTGAGCACCACAAACCAAAAACACAAATTCATTTTATTATACAAACCAAATTCCCCTATCGGTCATGTCTTCATGCTTTATTTTGTAAGGAAATCACTTAAAAAAAAAAAAAAAAAAAAAACCCTAGCATTTCTGGCTGTGCCCATCTTGAGTAAGGGCAAATGATTCATGTAGCATTTACTTCCTGGAATCCATTTGCCCTTAGCTCAAGTCAAGAATACAGGTGGGGGGGGGGGGGGTGCTGCTTGGCTAAGAACCCCCCCCCCCCCAACTCTTGAAGACTTCTGAGATGTAGAACATCCTTTGCCTAGGCAGGAAATAACCAAAGACATGTAAAAAGAGAATTTAAAACGGGAAAATATATCATTTCTTTATCCATTTACTAATGCATAGGGATTAAAAATGAGTGTTGATTAGGAGAGTGAAGTTCTATTTTAGTGTGCCTGGGCAGAAAAGAATCTATGTAGTACACATCTGCAATTTCTGTTGCTCTCACCTCTGACAATGCTCCCTCTGCTGCACTACTGTCAACCTTAAAGTGGTAGTAAACCCACATTTCCATCTTTTACCTACAGGTAAATCTGTAATGAGGCTTACCTGTAGGTACTGTGAATATCTCCTAAACTTGATGTCAGTCGCATGTGCTCTGAAGGTCTGGCATACTGGACCTTAAAAGCCCGTGCTGTAAACGGCGGCTCCCGTGTGCATGCAAGGGAGTGATGTCATTGCACCCCCCGCCACAAATCCGGAAGGAAGACTGGGTGAAGATGGAAGCCCTCTTGGCGGTGACAGCGTCACACTGGAGGGCTTTGTTTTAAGGCAAGTCTCTTTAAAGGGTAAGTTCACCTTTACAAAAAAATCTGTAAGATGAACCTACACAGCACGCCCTCCTCACATCCCCATCACCACGTCGTCGTCCCCTCCCCCCGCATTTGAAGCCCACAAGCATTCACTGCCTGGTTCCAGTGATGCTGAGCTACCAGCATTCCTTGCTCGTTCCCGCGCATGCTCAGTTGTAACTGCGCGGAGCGTTGTAAACTTCAAATCTCGCGAGAATTTGCGGCGGGCCTCCGCACTGACTCCTGGGAACAATGACACAAGCTCCTAGGAGACAGTGCGGCGCACCGGAAATTACGATGATACCCTCAAAATACCCGCCCACAGCCGCAGGGATAATATGCAGGAAACAAAGAGAAAAGCACAAATACACAGGTACACCCGATATAAAAAAAAAAAAAAAAAAAGATCCGTTTAACATTGTATGCATTAGTGTAATACGAATGAGCTAAACTTAAAAAATTGTGTGAACATCCGCTTTAATCTCCAAAACTTACGTTTAGGACCATTCTAATTGGTCTGTGCCGTCACATGGACGGCACCGACCGATCATCGACCAAATCACTTTTTAAAAACACCCCTCTACCATTTCTAGCAGCGGCCATCTTTCGTAAGGGCAGGTTATTCATGTAGCATTTAATCCTGGAATCCATCTGCCGGTGGCTCATGCATGCCTGCAGGCGGGTGGTCTTAGCTGAGGAAGCCCATGAAGACTCCTAGAATCTGAGATCATTTTGGCCTAGGACTGAAACCAAGAAGCAACTGGAGGAATGTAAAGAAAACATTTTAAACCTGTAACGATGATAATCTTTCCTATCCATTTAGTAATGCTAGCAGCATAAGAATTTAAAAATAGTTAGATTTTAGTCCTAAGGTTTTTTTAATGGATAAGTTCACCTAAAGTATAAACGCACTTTTTGCAGGTAAATAAATGTGTATTTCTTATTTTTTTTTTACTTGGAACCTGTAAAGAATTGCACCCATGATCGGCAGATCACGGTTGTCATGCAGGGCTCTTGCATACTTGTCAGTGTATCTCTCGCGGGGTGCAGGGTACGGCGCAATTGTTACATGTTACAACCTGAATATGGGTGTAATATGTTAAATTGTAAATGTATCCTTTTAACCTTTAAAGTGATTGTAAAGTCTCCTTTGTTAATTTTTATAGGAAAAAAAAAGTGTTATACTAGCCTGTTCCGTTGCTGTGGATTTGCACAGAGCAGCGCAGATCCTCCTCTTCTCGGCTCCCTCTTCTGTGCTCCTGGCTCCTTCCTCCTGTTCAGTGCCCCCACAGCAAGCAGCTTGCTATGGGGGCACCCGAGCCGAGTCACACCTCCCTGTGTCCAATCACGCACACAGCCCAGCTTGGGATAAAGCTCATACTTTTGCCACCATAGAAAGCAGAAGAGGAGCAGCCTAGAGGGGGCTTGGCTGAGCCTGCTACTGACAGTCAAATTCTGTGAAGAGGGAGGGGGGTGGGGCTGAGCCGCACTGTGTGTCTGTGGATGAGCAAACCCACATGTGTGCTTGCTATGGGGTAAGCAACCACTCTGTGCAATACCATTGCACAGAACAGATAAGGCCCAGCCATACACTCGTTGTATTTTGGCTGGTTTTGCAGGTACCGGACGAAATTCAAATCTTTTAATGGGCAGGCTGAATGTACCAAGTTGATTGCTCAACTTGGGTACAACGAGTCTGCCGGTTTCTCTAGCCGCTAGTGATAATCGATGTCCTTCCAGCGGGGACGGCTTCCACTGCCCCCCCCCCCCCGCGCCGCCAGGAGAAGACAATGGCCCGGAAGGAGGGATTCCCGCATCAACACTGTGTGTGGTTTCAGGAAACACATTTGCTCCATGGCTGGCCTAAGTATAAAGGTCTTAATTGAAAAAGAAAAATTAGGTTTATATTCCCTTTTAATACCTGTAAAACAAAGGCAGCAACTGTGTTTCGGTGAGAAAACACTAAATTGAAAACCATTGTTTTAATGTTACTTTAAGGGCTAGTTCACACCACAAAAACGCACTCCAGATCCGTCCCGAAAGGGTTTCTGCATGCAAGTTTTTAACGCTTTTTTGACGCGTTCTGATGCCTTTCTGGATGCATTCCATTTGCGTTTTTTTTTTATTTTTTATATTTTTTTTTCCCCCCATTGTACTGATAGGGATTTGGTGTGTGTGATGTGTTTCAGTGCGTTCCGGTGCATTTTTGATGTGTTTTACCACATTCCAGTGCAGGAAAAATGCAGTATGTTCTACTTTTTTTTTTTTTTTTTTTCTGAAACTGACTGCACTGTTGTGAACAATGCAATTGGAAACCATATAATTGACTTTCCATGCATTTTTGATAAAGAAAAAACACACTGGACTGCATGTGGTATGAACTGACCCTTAAAGGGGCAAATAGATTTCCAGTGCTGAATTATACTGTGAGTAGGGATGATGGTAAGGTATATTGTGTATTGTAGTGATCCAACGTGGAAATCTGTCTTGACTCAAAGCGAAGCCTTGAAATCCTTATAGGGAACACCGTCTTTCTACCCACAGTTTGTATTGCCCCAGGTCACTCCATTAATTGCCTTGTTGACGGTAATTTAGCGCCGTGGGAACAGCAGCTCCCGAGACAAGTAAATATGCATGTCTGGTATTCCCAGTTCTCTGCCCATTGTAAGCTCAGTTCTGTGTCTCACAGAGATGGCAATTTTTACAGAAGCTTTTCAACTGCACAGCTGTCTGCAAGCCCATGTGGGACCTTCCTGAAATCTATGGATTACAAAAAGCTCTATTAAAACAGTTGAGTAGTTTGCAGTGCGATGGACTTCCCAACACAGAGCATTTGGAGCATTGCCCAACAGCATTAAGATTTTATTTTATTTTTTTCTTGGTAGTAATTCTTCTCACTGTGAAAATTTAGGTTCAGGTTTAGGGACAAGGGATAAGTGTACAGGGAGGCTGTGCAGTGACGATTAGCAGAGCCACGATGTTTAGGTAAGTACATCTAAGCAGAGGCACTGAAGTGAGTGTTCTTGGTCATTTTAAAGTGACCCAGTCAATAATAATCCAACTTCATGTCCCAATTTCAAAATGTGCCTATTAAAGTGGTTCTAAAGCCTAATGGTTTTTACTAGTGGTGCACCGAAATGAAAATTCTGGACCGAAACCAAAAGTTCAGGATGCACCTGGCTGAAAACCGAAACTGAAATGGACAGTTTTTTTTTTTTTTTAAAACATATTTTTTAATATATAATTGTATTAAATTTTTTAATTTAATATCATGAATTAGAATATAATTTTTGGCCATTATCAGCACCTTTTTGCTATATAGGACTGCTTTCACACTGAGCAGTTTTTAAAGCGTTTTTGCATTTTAAAAAAAGCGCAAGGAAAATGCATCCGCTTTAAATCTTCACACTGGTTCGTTGCGCTTCTGTTGCAGTGTTAAAAATCCTCCTCGCCACATTTGAGCAGTAAAAAAAAACAAAAAACACCCGTGCTCTGTGTAAGATGCGGTTTCACGTGACCTAAAAACACACCATAAACGTGTAAAACCGCAGCAAAACCCTATTTTTGGCCGATGTATCGGTGCATCCCTCGATTTTTAGCTTAAAGTGGATGTAAACCCAATGTCATCCTTTCTAAACTCCTGCCATAGGGGTTATCTATAAGGATATACATGCCTCCTGCATGTATCTTTACCTGTCAAATGTCTCCCCTCTGTCTGTTATGAGACCCGAAAAACTGCATATTCTGTGGGTGGGTCTGTTGTCTGGAGCTCGGTGGGTGGAGTCGTGATGTCAGACTCCCCGCCCACCTCTACACTCCCCTGTGTATTTCTAACACTGAACTTCTGCTATGATCTCTAACATCCAGTGAAAAGACAGGAAAGTAACCACATGACTTCAGCATGCCAAATCATGCTGAGGTGTGGAACAGCCAATCCTTGCAGAGCTGATGAAGAAAGGAGTGGGGGAGGGAATTTAAAAAAATAATGTCTGTGTCTTAGGCTAGTGCACGAGATATGTAAATCACCTGTCACTCACAGCAAGGGGGAGGATTTGACAAAGTTTTTCTCTGTTTGTCAAGAATTGCCTCGCTGAACAATAAAAGAGGATCTTATACTCTACAGTATGATATAAAAAAAAAAAAAAAAAGTTTTTTCGGGTTTACATCCACTTTAATGTATTCTATATATTAACATATAAAATCTTCTGTGTTCAGCTTCACCCTCCTTATACTTTCCTGAGTCTGATTTCAATTCTGCGCTGTGCATGAGAGCAGCGGCTCTCTCCCTCACTGGCCATTGGCTCCCGCTGTTGTCAATCAAATTCTGTGACATGGGAGAGAGGAGGAGCCGCGGGGGAACCCCAGAAAAGGTGGATTGGGGCTGCTCTGTGCAAAATCATTGCACAGAACAGGTAAGTATAACATGTTTTTTGTTCTATTAAAAAAAAGCTGTACAAGCACTACGTAGATATGTCTCCTGCTGCCTCGGCCATTGTATGCCACTCCATTGAATAAGAATCGCTTGAAGTTTCAGGAATGTCAATTTCTTGGTTCCCCCGCTGTGTTCAATGGTTTCTCCTGCTGACCCCATAGTCCCTATAGGACATCCTACATTTCACTGTTACTGAAAGCTTCTTCACCCAGGAGTCCCATGCCTAATTGATTAGTTTTGATATTATTATACCATAGGAAAGGTGAAAATAAGGCTTATTTACAGTTGCAGCATTACTGCTTTGTTGACTTTTAAATATCTTGGCATTGATCTTTCAAGCGGACATGTGCTTTACCCATACAGGGGACAGAGGGAATGCAAGTATGTGCAGTTGATGGGGCCAGTTTTAGGGCTCATTCTCACCAGCAGCCACTGGAGTGCATTGTGATGGGAGTGGTGTTGATGTATTATAAACGCTAACGTGGAAAAACGCCAAACGCTATTGCAAAGACATTGAAAAACTCACTGCAAAGCTACTGGCATTTCTATAACGTTGTTTTAATGTCCAGTGTGCATGAAGCCTTATGATCATAACGCTACGTATTAATTGCCCTGGGATGTGTGTTTTTTTTTTTTTTGGATAAGGCAACTAATTAACCCCTTCACACCATCGTCACACAAATAGCCCAGTGCAGTGGGGCTACATTTTTCCCACGGGGGGCCGCATATTTGCGCACCGGTGGCGCGCTCCCAGCACAGAGACCAGGGTGACCCTTTACTAACGATTGTAGTCCGGAACTCGAGATTCCGGGTCACCTGATCGCTGTGATAGCCTCTTATTGGCTATCAGTCACTGTGAAGCCCACCCCCGTGTTTTTTCTTTTTTTTTTGTGAATGGAGGAGAGAAATGCATTGCTTATTATTATTAATAATAATAATAATAATAATAATATTATTTTTTTTTAGTGTTTTAGTACCGGTTCACACTACAGCAACTTGGGATCCGACTTGTAAGACCTCAAGTTGCCCCAAGTTGCTTGACATAAGAAATTCCATTGAAGTGAATGGGAGCCGTCTTAATGTACACTACTGAAGTTGCTCCGACTTCAGAAAAGGTTCCTGTACTACTTCTAGGCGACCTGTACCCATAGATTTCAATGGAAGTTTCCTCCAAGTCGGATCTCCATCTATATTGAAGCAACTTTACAGGAAAAAGAAAATAATTTACCCAGGTACTTCAAACATTTACCCAAGCAACCCCTCCCTCCCGGAGAGCTGATTATTCTGTGATTTGGCCACAGCCAAAGTCGCCTGTCCTGGAGGCAACTTGAAGTCGCATTGTAAGTTGTGCATAGTCACACTGAAGTCGCCTCCAAATCGCCTTGCAAAGTCTCGCTGTAAGTCTGGTTGCCCCTGTGTGAACCGAGCCTTAGTGCACTATTTGTTTTGGGCTGTACATACAACAACTAACATACACATATGTGGTATCGCCAAGATCGTCAGGAGCAGGATAATTTATTTCAACCTGAATGCACAAAGTAGTTGTGATATGTACAGTTTTACTAACATGTGTCAGTCACAAAATTGGGCTTGGGAATTTAGATTTGTTTTACCCTTAGATGGGAAGGGGTTAAAACCCCTGTCAAGTTTTCTGTTGCTCTGTCTGAGTGTCTTGGCTGTGCACACAACTCTTTAGCAGTAACATACTAGACACCTTTTTATCTTGGCAGCTGTAGCCTGTCTAGGTATCTGCTCTATACATGCCTTGTTTTATAGAATAGATGCCAAGTCCAACAAGGCTAAAGCATTCTGTATTAAATTTGAATGGGGTATACAGGAAGTGTTGCTATGGTATCGCTCTCAAATCCCGGTATGACATAATTCATAATCAGTTTGGACATAATTTCAGTGGTCAGATGTAAATGTTACATTATGCTTAAAAGCCATGAAATGGTTTTAGGTCCTTCTGCAGTGAAGGGGTTAAAGCAGGGCTTGACAAATTTGCTTTGAAACTAGGAGGCAGCTAAAAAGTTAGGAGCCAGTTTGTGCGCGGCGATATGTAATGTTCATGCGTAGGCGCCCCAATATGCACACTTGCATTTGTACGTGTGGATATGTGGGTGTAGGCCTAAAAAAACAAAACATTTTTTGGGGGGATGGTGGGATTTTGTGCTTGGGTGTAACTTTCATTTATTACAATGAAAGTTGTACTTCTTATCACATGGTGTCTCAATGGAGACCACAACTGACTTAAAACATTCTGCAGGAAACCCATCCTGAGAAATGCCATGTACCCATCGCTGGAGTGCATGTAGACAGGATATGGGATAAGTCAGAACAAAGGATTTAAAAAAAAAAAGGGTGAAATTATGCATTATAAAATGGCAACCAATCTGGTTTTCAAAATGTTTTACAAATATGTGAAAAGTGTGGGGTACATTTGTATTCACCCCCTGAGTCAATACTTTGTAGAACCACCTTTTGCTGCAATTACAGCTGCAAGTCTTTTTGGGGATGTCTCTACCAGCTTTGCACATCTAGAGAGGGACATTTTTGCCCATTCTTCTTTACAAAATATCTCGAGCTCTGTCAGATTGGATGGAGAGCGTCTGTGAACAGCAATTATCAAGTCTTACCACATATTCTTAATTGGATAAGGCCTCATGTACACTGCTGCTGGTAAACAGACGTTTGTAGGAGCAGTTGGGCATTTTATTTCAGCTGCTCCTGAACCCTCCTCTGTTATCTTATCAGTACATGTACACAGGGTTATTTATAGTCATTTCTAGGCAGTTGCGTTTGGAGGCTTTTTTTGGAACGCAAAAAAATGGGTTCTGACGCTGAGTTTAAAGCGGAGTTCCACACAAAAATGGAACTTCCGCTTTTCGGAACCCTCCCCCCCTCCGGTGTCACATTTGGCACCTTTCAGGGGGAAGGGGGGTGCAGATACCTGTCAAAGACATGGGAGTCTATGGGAGTCTATGCCTCTTCCCGTCCCGACCGCGCTGTCTGCTGGGAACACACAGCTCCCAGCAGAGAGCGGGGACCACTAGGGACGCGCAGCGCGACTCGTGCATGCGCAGTAGGGAACCGGGAAGTGAAGCCGCAACGCTTCACTTCCTGATTCCCTCACCCAGGATGGCGGCGGCAGCTGCCGAGAACCGAGCGGGTCCTCAGCGTCCCCTGCCGACATCGCTGGACCCCGGGACAGGTAAGTGGCCATGTATTAAAAGTCAGCAGCTGCAGTATTTGTAGCTGCTGGCTTTTAATATTTTTTTTTTTTTGGCGGTTTGGGTGAACCCCCACTTTAAAGGCTTCGAAACGTGGTAACTCGTGGTTAGCCACGTTTTTTCGTTTACAGGCTTTTTTCATTCTTGGCTATTTTGAAGAAAAAAAAAATGTTTTTTGTTTATTTTCTTCAAACGCGGCAAAACAGATGTTTTAAACGTGTTACTATCTGTCAAGTTTACATTGTTCAGGAGAGGTTGTAACAAGGTTACATTAAGTCTTTGGCCCAGTCAAAGTCCAGACCTTTCTACCACTAGGGCTGGGAGATTTTCTTAATAAAAATAATCTTGGATTCTCTTAAAAAAAAACTCTATTCACGATTCGAATCAAGGTCTTTTTTTTTCTTTGGAAACCGCGCCGGTCCTGAGGTGCTGCGGGCATGAGTTTTTAGGCAAGGCTGCGGCTTCGGCCTAGTCCGCGGCGTCCGACCTTGCGGACTAGGCCGAAGCCTCACCTAAAGACTCCTTGCCCACAGATCCTCAGGAGCGGCGTGGTGTCAGCGCCGGTCCTGAAGCGCTGCGGGTATGAGTTTTTAGGCAATGCTACGGACGTCCGGCCGAAGCCACGGCCTCGCCTAAAACTCATGCCTGCAGCGCCTCAGGACCGGTGCGGTGAGAAAAAAAAAATCGATTTGCTTAAATTTTGAATCGATTTGACCTCTCAACTCGATTCAAGATTTAAATCGATTTTTTTTTTTCAGTATGCATTATTTGTTTTTATTTATTTATATATATATATATTGCAGCACACATACAGCTCAGTACATCATCCATACATGTCAGTAAGTGCCTGAGAACTTGTGAATGTGTGAGGAGCAATGCCTCATGGGACATGTAGTCCTGGGCAGGAAGTGAGTGGTTCTAAAGGCAGAAGTTTTCTTTACCTTGCTATTGGGGCACTCTATACTGTACTTGAGGCACAGCAAAAAGCAGTGTAGAAACAGATCAAAAGCAAACTGCATAGGTGTGTACCGAGCCTTATGCTGGCCACATGGCTCCGTTTTCAGATGAGAATATTCATAGTAAAAATCTTAGTACATTCGCTAAATGGAAGAATGTTGTTTTGAAATTTTCAAATGTCAAAAGTTTTAAAATGAATGTCATTTCTGAACGAAAACCACAAACACGGTCTGAAAATTCCTTTGATCAAGAAGTTTTCTATTTCTGAATTTTCCTGTCACTGCGGTTGAAAAGTAACGTCGATTTGACCCCACTAATGATTCATTCGAAAATTGAACGAACGTTCTTAAAATTACATTTTTTTTTTTTTTATTTTGTGAAGGAAGACATTGGTTTTTGTATGGTCAGCATATAATATATTACAGTTCTGTTTTGAAAATCTGCATCTTTTTTTTTTTTTTTTTTTTTTCTTCTTTAACCGGTTCCCGACCGGCGCACGACGATGTACGTCGGCAGAATGGAACGGCTGGGCAAATGGGCGTACCTGTACGTCCATTTGAATTCCCTGCCGTCCCATTGCGTGCTAGCTGCCGGCGGCGCGCTCGTGCCGGCTGGGAGCTCCGTGAGTCGGGTCGCGGGTCCCGCGGACTCGTTCGCCGCGAGGATACCCGCGATTGCCTCACGTAGAGAACGAACGGGGAGATGCTGATGTAAACAGCATCTCCCCGTTCTGCCTAGTGACAAGTGTCACTGATCACCGCTCCCTGTCATCGGGAGCTGTGATCAGAGTAATGACACTGCTAGCCCATCCCCCTACAGTTAGTAATCACTCCCCTAGGACACACTTAACCCCTCCCTGCCCCCTAGTGGTTAACCCCTTCACTGCCAGTGTAATTAACACAGTAATCAGTGCATTTTTAATCGCACTGATCGCTGTATAAATGACAACGGTCCCAAAAATGTGTCAAAAATGTCCGACATGTCCGCCATAACGTCGCAGTCACAATAAAAATCGCTGATCGCCTCCATTACTAGTATAAAAAAATATTAATAAAAATGCCATAAAACTATCCCCTATTTAGTAAACGCTATAACTTTTGCGCAAACCAATCAATAAACGCTTATTGCGATTTTTTTTTATTTTATTTTTATTTTTTTACCAAAATTATGTAGAAGAATACGATCAGCCTAAAATGAAGAAAAAAATTTTTTTTAATATATTTTTTTGGGATATTTATTATAGCAAAATGTAAAAAATAATGCGTTTTTCAAAATTGTCGCTCTTATTTATAGCATATTTATTTGATCGCCTCTACGATTTTTATTTTTGCGCTATAAATAAGAGCGACAATTTTGAAAAACGCACAATTTTTAACATGATAGTATTTGTTTACTGAAAAGTTGAACTTGATAAGCCGTTTTGCTAAAATTTTTAGATTTTCTTTTTTATTTCACAAACATTTTTATTGGGTTTTTGGGCATTGGTACAGGGTATGTAAAACGTTTGCTTATAAGAAAAAACGCAGCAGTGGTGGTTAGAGGCAAAACGATAGGATTAGGTGAGGATTGTGAGTGTCAACTAATCTTCAGGCCTAAAATGATTTTAAGGTGTGCCAATAACACAGAAATGCCTTTTGGCAGTGGAAAGAGCTGAAACGTTTGAGTCCTCTTTCTTCTTCCCTTTTTTTTTTTTTCTTTTTTTAATTATATTTTTGTAAATCCTTTTTATATAATTGTGTGCATCTTACCCTGTTATCTTTGCAAAAATGTCCACCCCAGAATAAGCCTAATGAGGGGGCTCTGTCTTGTGCGTAATATAATTTAGCACAATCCTTGATATAGTGAGATGTGTGCCCTGTTTTTCTCTCTTTTTTTTTTTTTTTTTCTTTTTCTTTCGTCCATGTTTCAGCACGTGATTCCAGAATCGTGGTAAAACACATGCGTTTTGAGATGCCATTATTTCTTAATAGCACCCTAAATATGGTGAGATTTTTGCCACTTTTGTCGATCGACAAAAGGTGCTACAATCTGCAAAAATTGCAACTGCAAACGCTCCTGGCTCTGTGCCAGGATTTGGTACATGAACTTCTTTGGAGCGGAGGGAGGCCAATTCAAGTGAACGGTGCCGCTCCAAAAATTCCACTAAAAAAACAAAACAAAAAAAGGTACTAAACAATCTGCAGCAACTGGCACTGTGCTACGCTAAATGTCTAAATGAGTAAATGTGCCGTGGCCTAAAATGTTTTCAAGGTAATGATTAACAAATCCCAGGCTCTGGCATTTTAATTAGATGATGGGGCTTGGCACCATTTGGAGACAGGACTAAGACCCCATACACAATATACAACTTCTGTCTGATTTCCTTTAGATTTACCAAAACTATGTAGTGCAAGGGCCTGCCTGATTGCATACAAATTGAAACTCTTAAGGTTTGACCACATATTATATGGTTTTGGTAAATCTGCTGGAAAAAATCTACAAAAAATTGTATGTGTATCCAGCTTAAGGGCTGGTTCACCCCAGGAAAACACTCTAGATCCATTCCGGGTGCATTTTTGGTGTTTTTTCAGATGCATTCCTGGTGGGTTTTTTTTCTACTGTACTGAGGTCCGGTGCGTTTTTCATGCGTTTTTACCATGTTCCAGTGCAGGAAAAATGCAGCATGTTCTACTTTTTTTTTTTTCTGGAACTGACCGCACTGGCATGAACTATGCTATTGGAAACCATATAACCTATTTTCCATGTGTTTTTGATGCAGAAAAAAACGCACTGGACTGCATGTGGTGTGAGCTGACCTTTTAGCCTAGGTTCAATACTGAATGCGGGTTTGAAATCGTGTTCAAACCCGCATTTCAGTCTGACTTTAGGAGCGATTTCCGAGACATCCGTGCGGGTTGCTGCACAGATGTCTATTGAAATTGCCCCAGAAGTCACCAAAAGTAGTGCAGGAACTACTTTTGGGAATCGGTGTAGCGTCGCACCGATAAGGACGTTTCCTGCAATAGGCGACTATTTGACATGTCAAATCGCCCCGATGTGAACGGGGGTTCAAAGTGTATGTAAAGCCCAGGAAATGTTGTTCTCCATGTAAACCTCTGTGGAACCTGTAGTTGATTTGTACTGGCTGAGTGGCCAAAGCTCATTACAAACACCTGGCCATAGCTGCCGCAAATTTAAATTGATTTGAGTGGTGTAAAGCGCTGGACAGTATTTGAAGCCTAAAAAACTGAAAATTGTATACTCACCTTTCCATAATTTTCCTTTCCTGTTGCATCTTCATGGCGGCACACACTTTGGGGGCGGAGTCACAACCCAAAGTGTATGCTGCCATGATGCGACAGGAAATGTTTTTTGTGCCGTGTTGTAGCTTGCAATCAATGCACAAAAATGGCTGGTGCAGAATAGTTTGTGTAACTTCCCAAAGTGCGTCAGGACAAACTCTGAAGAGGAGAGAGTTTACCAAACTATACTGCCCCAGTGAGTGCTGACAGGGCTGTGTGATCAGCCGCTGCTTGTAAACATAGGCTGCACTGACTTGCACAAGGTCCCCAATGTGCATCCAGCCAATAAGGCTGCCAAATGTTTACAAGCAGTGCCTGATCACACAGCCCTGTCAGCACTGAATGTGAAAGTATAGCTTGTATAAGACGCTCGGAGGTTGATGGAATGGCTCTGTGTCAAGGTTCTAAATTGGCTGCTCCACACATGACGCTGTCACACATTACTGCAATCTGGAGACAGTCTTGGGAGTCTCCATGCTGGGGCTGCAACCTCTCACATATGGGCAAGCTGTCTGACCACCATGCTGCTTGGCAACCACAGCACAGGTTAGAATGGTAACCAAGTGCTACATGCACTTTATCATTGGGGATTCAGCTAGAATCTGTGGTATGGTGAAACTTCCTTTAAAAGACTGTCCTCTAACATTTTTCGGGCTGCTTACCTAAAAAAAAAAAAATGTTTTACAGTTGGTATTTAGCCCTGGTCATACTGCTGCAATTTATCATGGGACTTGTGACACATTCATTTCAATGGGTGCAATCTTAATCCATGTGATTCCAAAAAGTTTCCTGCTTTAGCTTTCTGCGACTTTTGTGACTTGAGTGCTATAGACTAATGCTAAATCGCAGACTTTGGGGTCTTGGTCTTACTGATGCTTCTCTTGCAAAGCAGTTAATTATACTTTTTTCCAATATAACAATGTCATTTTTTTCCAACTCTACACTTCAGAACAGCCTACACTCCTCCCTCTCTTCCCACTCCTACACCACCAGGATGTCCTGCTGGTGCCTGTAAAGCCTCCAGCATTGTGAGTGACAACAGGGAACAGGCTGAGTTCTCTTACTCTGCAGATACTCAGTGGGGTCAATGATCAGGTGCAGTCAGTCTCTTGCACACAACTGCAGGCAGCTGCACTATACCTATGTGATGTTTTGTGCCTAGTAAAGAGAGCCTTGGACATACCTGGAAGTGTCAGGGGGTGAAGAAAACTACAGGCTATCGCTGACAAAAGCCATAATGAATTGCTACAGCAAGGGTAACATCAGTAACTACTAATGGTGTCTCTTTAAAGTAATAGGCGCAAGGTTTTTTACCATCATGCAGTCTATGCATGAAGGTACTAAAAACTGTTTAGCAGCCCCCCCCTACCTGAGTTCCCCATCACGATCCAGCAATGTGCACGAGAGCCCCCCTAATTCATGCGCCAGGCCCCTAATCTACATGCGGGGCGCCGGACACATGGATTTATTTATATTTTTGAAGAACATGATTAAAGCCTGAGCCTCTTAATTGGCTTAAAAGGGTGAGCCCACGCAGTTGTGTGACGATAGCAAATTAATATTCGCTATTGTCTCCCTGATTCTCCTCCTAGCCAATCAGAAAGCAGGTCCAGAGACCCGATTTTGCCGAGAGGAGAAGCGTTCATATTGGACACTGAGGAGGAGACGCAGCCCGCGACCTAGGTGGGGTAGGTGCGAGGTTCACCTAACGACTGGAGGCTCGGGGGGGGGGGGGGTGCATTGACGGACCTACCGATCAGGGGTGGGGTGGTGGCGATGTGGTTTGTTTTCCGCCCCCCCAAAAAAAAAAAAAAGAGCACCAGCTGCCTTTTGTATGCATTCTGCCTCATTGGCTCCAAAAACGATTTCCCTAACTATGTGTGTGGCTTCTGTAAAAAAAAATATTTGATATAGTAACTACCTAGTGACCCTGTCAGTTCATAATACCTCCTTCAGAGTGGCAATGCTGTGCTGTTTTATCAGTCTTCTGCGTTGCCACTCTGCCTGTGTATGCTCTAAATTTCGTGTTGGGAAGCCATGCATTTCCTCTTGGCTTCCTGGCGAGCCTCAACACATGACACTCCTGCATGTCTTGTCTGGGCAGCTCCATCATCGTGATTGGCAGCGGAGCTCGTCCTCTTTTTTTTTTTTTTTTTCCCTTTTATCCAGCTCACACGACACTCGTGAACATGCAGACTTGTACCTGAATTTCATCTGATAGCAGGGGAGAAGAAAGTGCTCTGCTGTCAAACACAACGATGGCGATGTCCTGCAAGGTGTGCAGAAGTGTCTTCATTGGGCTCTACAGCCCCGGGTACTCTGGAAACTTCTGCCCACATATTTGCTAGTGAGTTGTGAAGGAAAAGCATATCTATCAAGTGACCAAGGTGCAGAATATCTAAGAATAGGTGTTTCCAGCAGTTCCATTGCTACAATATATTGAACATTATTTAACGCTGTTAGGCATTACCATTGGGTGTTAGCATGTGCAAAAGAGTTTGCATGTACTTTAATATACCACCATAGAATCTTTTTTTCAGCTAACCATGTAATTTACGGTCTTATTTTCTTGTTACTAATCAAGCTTCTTTCCTGTTTTTGCAGCATACTTCTCATGGAGATGGACGACAAGATGTCCCTACCCGTCCTAGCCGTTCTGGAGCTCGAAACAGGAATTCCATCGCCTCCTGTGCGGACGAGCAGCCCCACATTGGGAACTACAGGCTGCTTAAAACCATCGGCAAAGGCAACTTTGCTAAAGTGAAATTGGCGCGGCATATCCTCACTGGCAGAGAGGTAAATCGGCTTTGAGTCTTTGTGTTTTTGCTGCCTTGGCAGAGCTGTACATGGGCTGTGCTAGTTTCATTCACGTTCATCCCCAGTACGCAGAGTGTTATGTAACTAGGAGTAGAGTGCATGCATATTTCAATGTCACTGTGTGCTGGAATGTTACTAAAGCATGCATATTGTTAGAAGACCTCATTGTGCATTCACTAAAGCAATCCATTTGAGATCCCCATGTGGCGCTCGCTCCAGTACACAATGAGCTTGTCTGCAGTAAAAGGTCAGGGCTAGAATCTGTTGGATCCGAGATTCTTGGCCTGCTTCTTGAGACTGTGACTCAATAGGATGCATGTTACTGCATTTCTGCTATTAAAGGATAAGCTCACCTTTCGTAACATGTTACTCATATTCAGAGTAACAAGTTGCGAACGGACAGGCCCCTCACACATCCCTGATCTGACAGCTACCAGGTATCTTCAGATCACCAGTAGTGGAGCACTATGGTAGTTCATTCTCTTCATGTCAGATTGTATCTGCTTACCCGTGCGGGATGTACAGGTACACTGACAGATCTGAAGGAGACCTGATTGTTGGTGCGATGCATTACAGGCTCCAAAAAAATTTAAAAAATGCTTGTTTTTCTTTTTTTTACCTGCAAAAATAGTGGATTGATTCTTTTTTTTTTTTTTTTTTTTTTTGTTTTTATAAAAAGTTAACTTATCCTTTAAATCAGGTGCTTCCAATAGGGTGGGGTATAAAAGGTCCCATATGCAGATAATGTGTGTTTTGAGTGCTATATTTAAATAAAATGTAAGCAAGTTTGCTATTTCTGGGTGGCATTTAAGGGTACTTGTCACAGCTCAAGGTGTGTCTGTAGGACTTGGGTATGATCATTAGGCTGTAGATGGATTTGGGGCAGTGGCTGATGGGAATTTATGTATTATGTAAGGTGCTGTAGAATTGTTTGGTGCTACATGAGTAGAATATGTAATACATAAGGCTTAGTTATTAGTCATTTTCCAGGACAGCTTACATGAGAAACATAGAGGTTACTCCCATCCCGAAACACATGATCCACTTCTACACAAAAAAACAGACCTAGCCCCATTCTGTGTGTTTTGTCCGGCTGGATAGAACACAACCCCAGTTTATTTTTACTGTCTGGCTTGGTTCACACCTATGCAGGTTGTGGTTGATGGTTTTACAGGTGCAGTTTGTTTTTTCACACGTGCGTTTTTGACGCCTTTTTTTTATACGTTTGTGTTTTGCGCTTTTGGGAGTTCTCTTGTCTTGCAGGAGAAATCTGCAAAAAAACACAGCGGAAATGCATCAAAAGTTGCAAGCACTGCATTTTTGATGCGTTTCCGCTGCGTCGTCTGACTACACTGAGCCAGTCCAGGCTCTTAAAAAAATTCACGACCATATGGTTGGGATCCACCAGCCTGCTGGCTCTGCCTTTCAGCGAACCACAGAGAGCCTCAGCCAGCTGGTCCCACCCCCTTCACAGTCCAGCACAATGCTCCAGTAAGCGCTGGAGGGGCAGAGAACCGGTGACTGACAGTCACCGGCTCTCTGTTTAGTGAAGACTGAGCAAGCAGCGGTCTGTGATCCCTCAGATCTCGGTCTTGGGCACACCACACCCCCATCCCTTGAGTGCAGAAGCCAATTTATACAAAAGTCGCATATGTAAACGAAGTTCGCACCACATATGTGAGGTATCGCTGCGAACCTTAGAGCGAAAGCAATAATTCTAGCTCTAGACCGCCTTTGTAACTGTAACTGTAGTTTGTTGCCATTCCACGAGCATGTCGAATTTAAAGCATGACTCATTAAGCATCTTTTTACTTGGCGTAACATCATCTTTCATATTTTACAAAAAATATTGTGTTTTTTTTTTTTCTTTTTCTTTTTCACCTTTTTTTCCCAGGTACATTTTGAGAACCATTTATTTCTGCCAAGATACTTGATCTCTAGCACATCTCACAAGTGTGTGCTTGGTTTGATCTATAAAACCTTCTTCAGTTAAAACTGTACTAAAATAGTAAAAAAAAAAGATCAGTCTAGTGAATATACTGCCTGGTCCATAAAAACGTTTTTTTTTTTTTTCTTTTCAATCAAAGTATTTTTTCCTCAAATTGCACTTGAAAAACCGCTGTGCAAATGCACAAAAATTGCAATGATTGCCATTTTTATTCCCTATGGTTCCTGCTAAAAATAAACCTATAAAATGTTTGGGGGTTAAAAGTAATTTTCTAGCCCCCCCCAAAAAATAGATTTAAACAAAGTGCCAGAAAAGGCCTGGTCTTCAAGTGGCTAGAGTACCACTTTAAACTTCATTTGAACATCTTGGAGCTCCAATTGAACTTATCACTGGAGTTGATAGGTACCCATCTATATTCCTAAGGACACAGCAAGTAAAAATCCCATCTAGAATTACTCTCACTTTAGAATGATTGTTCAAAACATGAATGCACTGAACACACAGCAGTGTTTGCCCTCTCATTCCCTGGACTTTGGTTCTCCTTTGCCTTTAATAACACCTCAATAACACTCTGTTCTGGGAAATGCCATTGTGTGCCCTGCTAATTGTTCTGATATCTAGTTACATTCCCAGGAAACGTTGCTGGCTTTTAGGAGCTCCTTGTTTACAGAAATCTCTGCCTGACGATTGTATTACAGGTTTGCCTGTTTTGATGATCAAATGAAATAGAACTGGTGTGTGCGTTTTTTTTTTTTATTATTATATGCACATGAACGAGAATAATGAAAACTAGTAAAATTTTTGGATTGTGTTTTAGAAGATCTTTCAGGCTTCTTTTGCCATCTCTGTCATAGTTTGAGAGATTTCCCTTTACTGCTGTGTCAACAGGGCAGGCAATAAGGGGAAATTACTCCAACAGGAACCAAAAACACTTTAGCGTGTGGAAAATGTAGAACCTGTCTGAAGAGATTCCCTTTGTTTCATTGAGACAGAAGTAGCAGGAAATCTCCCCAGTGGGGACAAAGACGGCAAAAAAAATGGACTCAAGGGCTCATTTTACATTTATTTGCTTCGGCTTCAACACACATTAAAGATGAGGTCTAGCACTGTAGCTGATGACTTTTAATAAGCACACTTACCTGTCCAGGGTGCCCACGATGTTGGCCTGCCCGAGGCCAACCCGTCCATCGGATCGGGTCCTGGCGCCACTATTCGAACTAAGGGAAACAGGCAGTGGAGCCTTGCGGCGTCACTGCCTGTTTCCTACTGCGCACGCGCGAGTTGCGCGGCGCTTTGTGAATGGCCGGCTGTGTTTTGGGACACACAGTTCCCAGAACACAGCGCGCCCCATTCCCCAGAAGACAACGCGAGGAGGAGAAGAATGAAGATCACCACGCAGTAGGAAGTGGCAGATTGGGACGATCTGCTTTGCAACAGCCATTTCTGGTAAATAAAGTTTTTTTTTTTTTTTTTTTTTTTTTTTTTTTTTTTTTTTTCCTTTTTAGGGTGGACCTCCGCTTTAAGGGCTAGTTTACACTTCAAAGCAAGGCTTCAGACAGGCTTTGTTAAAGCTCTCTGAACGCTAGTCAAAGCCCCTGTCACTAAACAAAATGGTTAACTTACAGTCCTGTTTACGCCTTGCTTTTGCTTTGCTTCGGCTTTGCTTCAAAAATTTTACCCCATGTAGCTTTAGTGGTGCTTCAAAGCCTTCATTGAAGTCTATGGCAAAGCTCGCTCGAAGCCTCATCGAAGCACCAAGCAAAAGCAAGGTGTAAACGGGTCTGTAAGCTAACCATTTTATTTAGTGACAGGGGCTTTGACGTTCAGGGATCTTTAACAAAGCCTGTTCGAAGCCATGTTTTGAAGCAAGTGTAAACTAGCCCTTGCTGCCATGTAATCCAGAAGGATAAAGGGGAGAGAACACAGGAAGCACCACTTAAGTGCAGTATTAAAATTGATATTTAATGGCACAATGTACAGGAAACACTCAAAAGAGGTAGATAAGGTTGGGGCTCATCTGTGTATACTGTCCTGGAATCTCCTCGGTTCTGATGTGTCCTGGTGCGAGGCGTTGTTGCTGCAAATCCTCGGCGCGTCCTGTGGCCACAGAGGAAGAGCCGGGACCAGCGTGAAGTGCACGGAGGTGACGTCATAGGTCACGGCACCACATCCGGGGGAGCTGTTCACAGGAGGGAATGAATGATCACAGGCTATGTGCTTGGAACTTCCGCTCCTTCTGTTGGCCTGGGGTGGGATAGGCTGCATAGTGCTTTATATAGGTCCACGCTGTGGGACAAAAAGTAACAGCGCAGACTTTCTAAAAAGGACCCTAAATGATTATTAAAAACTTATAGCATAATCTAGAATAAATTGAATATAGGGAATATACACCTGGCATGTGCACATGAATAGAATGCAGGTAATACGGACAGGGGGTGGAAAGCGTGTTTAATAGAGGGTAATGATATGAGGGCAACAGGGGCTAGTTAAAAATCATGTAGTTGGGGTATATATATCATCGAAAAAAAAAAAAACAGAAAAATAATAATCCATGTAATCCAGAGCCAGAAGAAAGTTTGTTGGTAACTTTGAGCAAATTCTTATATGCATAGTTTTTAAAACAGAACTCCAGATACAAACTTTGGCTTGCATACCCTATATTATCAAAAGTATTGGGACGCCTGCCTTTACACGCACATGAACTTTAATGACATCCCAGCCTTGGTCAATAAGGTTCAATATAGTGTTGATTTACAGCTATAACAGCTTCAACTGTGCAGGCCAGTCAAGTTCCGCAACACAAAATCACTCATCTATTTCTTTATAGACCTTGCTTTGTGCACTGGTGTGCAGTCATGTTGGAACAGGAAGGGGCCATCCCCAAACTGTTCCCACAAAGTTGGGCGCATGAAATTGTCCAAAATGTCTTGGTATGCTGATGCCTTAAAGTGGTTGTAAAGGCAGAAGGTTTTTTTTATCTTAATACATTCTATGCATTAAAATAAAAATCCTTCTGTGTGCAGCAGCCCCCCTAATACTCACCTGAGACCCATCTCTATCTAGCGATGTCCATGAGTGTCTCGTCCATCCAGGACTTTCTCCTGATTGGTTGAGACAGCAGCACCATTGGATCCCGCTGCTGTCAATCAAACTCTGAGAAAGAGAGGGGCGGGACAAAACCGTGGGTCCTTGTCTGAATGGATCAACAGAGCTGCAGCTCGGCTTGGGTGCCCCCATAGCAAGCTGCTTGCTGTGGGGGCACTCAACAGGAGGGAGGGGCAAGGAGCTCCAGCCAGGGACCCGAGAAGAGGAGGATCTGGGTTGCCCTCTGCAAAACCACTGCACAGAGCTGGTAAGTAGAACATGTTCGTTATTTTTATAGGAAAAAAAAAAGACTTTACAATCATGTTAAGAGTTCCCTTCACTGGAACTAAGGGGCCAAGCCCAACCGCTAAAAAGAAGCAACCCCACACCATAATCCCCCTCCACCAAATGATTTAGATGAGTGCACAAAACAAGGTCCATTAAGACATGGCTGAGCGAGTTTGGGGTGGAGGTACTTGACTGACCTGGACCTCAACCCGATAGAACACCTTTGGGATGAATTAGAGCGGAGACTGCAAGCAAGGCCTTCTCGTTCCAACATCAGCGCCTGACCTCACAAATGTGCTTCTGGAAGAATGGTCAAACATTCCCATAGACACACTCCTAAACCTTATGGACCGATTTCCCAGAAGAGTTGAAGCTGTTATAGCCGCAAAGGGTGGGCCAACTCAATATTGAACCCTACAGACTAAGACTGGGATGCCATTCAAGTTAATATATATATGTGTGTGTGTAAAGGCAGGCGACACAATACTTTTGATAATATAGTATAAATTCCCCTATAGCCACAAAGGATATAAAGGTTGCTGTGCTACATATAGTCTGTACAGAGAGAAAATCTGTGGATGAGGCCCATTAAGGCTCCTTTCACATTTGTGCGATCTGAAAGCCGCGTAATTTTTACTGCAGTTTTTTTGCCGTGACTTGAAGCAATTCCTGTGTCTATGGACCTCAAGTCGCATCAGTCGTACCAAAGTAGTGCAGGGACTACTTTGAAGTCGCACAGATATGAATGGTGCTCAAAGGAAATCATGGGGTACGACTTTAAGATAAAAGAAATGTGGCGCTAACTAGAATGTAAAAGTAAATCAAATATCACAAAAATGTGACTAAATTGTGTAGCTAATGTCAATTCTTCAATGTGACATCAAGGTGGCTAACGTGTAGAAATAACATTCAATGAATCCAATAAACCTCATAAAGTGCATAAAGTGAAGAAAAGTTGCATAAATAAAAAAAATTGCATAAATGGTGTGTTCACTAGTGTGAAAGGGGCCTAAGTAGGTCCTACCCACTACAGGCTGCCTGCAGAAAACTACAAAATCTCCAAAATCTCAACTGAAACTCTCATAATGGTCTGGTAGCCAGGGGTGGGGGGATGTAATCTAGGCCTAGGCTAAGTTGCTTGGGAGAAAAAAAAGAACAAGGCCTTCCAAAGGGGTCGCAGTAACTAAACACTAAGGTTGAATTTCATTTAAATTTTATTTAGAAAAAAAACTCACCATAATATCAAATATGACAAAATACCAAAAATAATGTTCTGAGTATAACTGCGCCATATTGATACTACATGGTGAAAGGCTGAAGTAATTACTATATTCTCTAAATAGTTGTATACTAATAGTGCGGTAGATCCGGGCACCGCAATATTTTTTCATTAAGCTCCCTGGGAGTTATGTGTTCTTGTTGGGTTTTTCCCCCGTGGATAGCCAGAGCTCAGAATTGTGGTTTAGTAATAATTGGCATGTGCCCAGCTAATTTTTAAAATTTTACTTTCTCCTTTTTTGCAGGTGGCAATAAAAATAATTGATAAAACACAGTTAAATCCAACTAGTCTGCAAAAGGTAAGTTATGATTTAATTTACATGATGTGGAAAATGACATGATGTTGATTTTTATACAGCCACTTTCCAGTGCTTGTATAGTAGAGATAGGGAGCAGCAGAGCAAGATCACATTTACAGCGTGATCTGTGTCTGCTAGTTAAACTGCACCTGTCATCTGGTAAAAGATGTCATTCCTCTGAGGAGTCTAGGGGAGGTAGGCTCTGCTCTGCCTTTCACGGGAAAGGCATCTGTGTGTTTTAAAGCTGAACTTTGAACACACAAACTTTTCCATTTAAATATATTCCCTAAAAGCCAAAAATGGTGTAAATCCACTACTGTGTGCCTTGCTCGTATACAGTATTGTGGCAGTGTTCGATCATACAGATTTGTTTTGGAGGAAAATCCCACAAGTGTTCCAGTTAATCTGGAGTTGACATATCAAGAGATGCTTGGCATATCCTTTTTCATGCTACTGGAACTCCCAAGAGATCTAAAATAAAAAGGACTCATTATAATACCGCACCTGTTAAATGCAGCAAAGATATTGATGCCTATCTGGAGGACAGGTAAATCGCCAACTGTGGTAGAGTGGCTTTGGAAAGTGGACCAATTTATCTTTATGGGGAACTGATGCATGACTACAGAGAAAATTTGTAAATTTCATAGTGTATGGGATGGTTGGATACCGGTTTAAATATTTCAACAGTTTCTTATATAGTAGTATACTGCATATGAGGGTGAGCAGTTAAACCAAATAATCCAGGAGTCGATCATAAACGATACTAGATTTAGGAGTAAGGTGAATTACTTTAACAATTTAGCAGAGGTAGAATAAGAATAAAGTGAAATGGATAAGGGGGAGGAGCCAGTTTTGGTAAGAGTGGGTGAAGGGAGGTTACTTATTGGATGGAACAAGGGTTTTGATAGGTGTCAATGCCCCCTCCACCCCCCTCCCGCTTTAGCGTCAGTCTTTGGTGCCCCCACTATACCACCTGGAGTAGTTTTAAGGATAGAGATGGGGATATACAGTAAGTGCCCGTTATCTTACCTGATTGTCTAATGCCACATACACACAATCGGATTTTCCGACAACAAATGTTGGATGTGAGCTTGTTGGCGGAAAGTCTGACCGTGTGTATGCTCCATCGAACATTTGTTGTCGGACTTTCCGCCAACAAATGTTGGCTAGCAGGTTCTCAAATTTTCCACCAACAAATTTTTGTTGTCGGACTTTCCGATCGTGTGTACACAAGTCCGTCGCACAAAAGCCCACGCATGCTCGGAATCAATGCTCACCAAACACAACATTAGCAGAAGGAGCGCAAAGGATGGCGCATGACTATTGAACTTCCTCTTTATTGGCTCGCCACGTGTCTTGTACGTCACTACGTTCGTAATTGTTGGCCAACATTTGTGTGACCGTGTGTATGCAAGACAAGTTGGAGCCAACAACCTTCGAACAAAATTCCACGGTTTTGTTGTCGGAAAGTCAGATCGTGTGTACGTGGCATAAGGCTGGCCATGGATCTTTTTTTTTTTTTTTTTTTTTTTTTTAATTCAAATGAAAAAAAGAATCCTCCATCTACACAATCGCGATGTGGATGGAGGAAACCTCCTCGCTTAGACGTATTTTGACAGCAGGGACTCTCTGCTGTCAGATTACATTGCTCATTGGGAAATCTATTTCCCGGTGAGCCTGTTTGAGTGTAAGTGGCCAAATATGGATCAAAATTCAGCCGATCCCTGCTGAACAGGACAATGGCCAGGTTAAAGTGGTAGGAAAGGTTGAGCAAAAAAAAACTCTCCATGCAAGGTTAAGGCATAATGTGCTAGTAAAGACTTACCTTGAAACAAAGCCCTCCCACAGCGTGCTGTCAATGCTGCAGAGGCTTCCACCTTCACCCAATCTTCATTCTGGGTTCGCAGACTGCAGGCGATTGAATAGCCGAGCCACGATGACGTCACTTGCACGGTACAGAGGTCTGAAGGAATAGTACGGGTAATGCGGTTCCTTCAGAGCGCATGAGCTGGTGATGTCACCGGCTGCTGCTTACTAGAATATCTCCTCAATGTGCACGTTTAGGAGATATTCATTTAACCTACAGGTAAGCATTTTTATAAAATTGGAAAGTTTTTACTTCCACGTTTTAAAGCATAGATGAGTGTACATGTAACAAAGTTTGCGAGGAGGAAGAGACGATTCCTTTATGGCAGAATAGACCTAGAATGTCTCATTTGCGATAGAAGAACCCTTCCTTCTAGTAAATTTTCGAAATTACACAAAGTTTCGGCTTTAAAGCTACTGAAACTTTGCTTGTGAGGCCCTGTGGTGACGTAAACTGTTTGGCGATCATATAGGAAGATTTTAATGTGTTTCCCTTTTCCGCACTCTAGAGGAAGTTTTGTACTTCCTCTGGAGTCTGGTTCTGCTTTGTTGTTCTGGGTGCCGAAACTGAAAGTTGAGCTAAACAAAGAGCCTTTTGTACAAAGTTTGTAGGAAAGGAAGTGTGCGGGAGTTACCTATAGCAACTGCTCACATACTTGTAATTGTCATTGCCATAGACATCACTCCAGGTTTATGTACTAATCCTTACAGGCTTTTTATTTTTTTGCATAAACTAAATGTTTGCAGGCATTGTGTGAGTTGTACAATGTTGGCTGTGGAAAAATATGAGCTATGTAGTCAGTCTTGTGTAGAAGTAGTCAGTGTATTTAAACCCAGCAATAAGTGTATTCGGACTTCTGAACACCACCTCCTTTCTTTATCGTCATAGCGTGGCAAAGGGGAGTTCTATAGTTTTGGGGTGATCTGGGCAAGGCTAATAAAACTGCAGAGTGTGCAAGACAGCACTGGATTTCTGGCAGGATCCACGGGTATTTGTATTTTTTTATTGCACTTATAGGACAGATGTAACAAAATGCTTTTAATTGTATTTTTAAGCTGATCTCCAGGCAGATATGACGCACAAATTAATGTAGCTCTGTTTTTCATTTTTGCATCCATAAATGTTTTACTTGCATGCAGTGAAAGCACCTGAATTCGACTCGTGTATAACAGAGCTCAGACTGGGGAAAGGCAGATTGTCACAAAGAGCAGTTTGTTGTGGTGCAGGGCAGGGAACATGCTGATAGGTGGAGAGAGCAGAGTGACAGATGAGTTCATCAGTGCTGCTTCTCCTATCACTGTCCAGTCAAAGGCTGGGTGTGGTGAGGTGACCTGTAAGAATTGAATCGCAGAAGAGAAAGATCAGATCTTCTGCTCTGCTAGACAGAGCTGTGTTTTTTGGCAAAGCTGTAACTCTCTGAACTGAATGGACAGAAATGCAAATACTTTGGCATGTAAGACCGCTTCCCTTTTATGTATTTCATCTGTGTATTTAGCTGATTGCCTGGAGTTCAGTTTCAACAGACCAAAAGGGAGTGAATGAAAGGTATTTGTTTGAATCTCTTTTAAGAGCGCATGTAAAGCCAGTCTGAAAAGGTATATGAAGGCTTTCACTGCTGATCCTTCCTTCTAAAAATGTTACTTGTCATGCTGACCCCCTGTATTTGAGTTGACCCAGGATAAGTATGTAGATAATGACTTCGGACTTTCATTTGGACTTTCCTGATCTACATACTGTTCTGGTCCATCAACCTAAGAACTACTTGATATGGGCGTATAAATAAAAGTCCCGGGTATTGGTTTACCATGAAACTTGGGGCTTTCTAAAGGAAAATGTAACGTTCACTTCAGTCTTGTAGCAACACCTGATCCCCCAGCCTTCACCCAACGCCACCTTACCCTTCTAGATGTACAGCAGAGATCTTTACCAATATGCATAACAATTCTGTAATCAGGCCTTCTGTGCTTCTGTTACCTAGCAGTTTTGGGGGCTTTTTTCCTTGGACAGTCCATACTTTTCATTTATGCGATTTAGCAGGAATCGGACAAAATTTGAGAGGGGGATGGCCCTGTCTGCACCACTAAACACAGTTGAAAAGAAGTCTGTAAAATTTGGAAGTTTGGAAAATTGAAAAAACAAAAAACAGCTTGCACCCAATCAGATGCAGACGCTGTTCAGGCATTTCGACAGCCACAGGTGCTTACCATTGTCAGTAGGGGGGATTCCTCTCTCCAAGTTGTTCAGTGTGTGGAATTTATTTCTCTTGTTGAGCCAAGAGGCTGATTGAGTGAAATCTAAGAATGTATTGCTAGCCATAGCAAGATATCTTGATGTAGAGAATCAGTTAATCAAATCTTTCTCCTACAGTGTTGCATACTAGGGTTTGATTTGAGTGGGAACCAGGTACAGGCGGTCCCAGGGTTACAAACATCCGACTTACAAATGACTTCTACTTGCCAAGGAAGGGAGACAACAGAGAGGAAATCTACCCCTAGGAAGGGAAATTCACTCCTCTATCAACTGAAGCTTTATCGCCAATCTTTGTTTTCACAACAACCCTACATTTTCAAAATCCAATTGTCATAGAGACAGAAAGTTGGATGAAACCTTCAGAACAGGGGTACAGACAGCAAAAGAAATGTTACAGGGGTGTTAACCCTTCCCAATGCTATCCAAGAAACGTAAACCATTTTTTGGCTGGAGCTACACTTAAAAAATGTACCTGTTCCGACTTACAAACAAATTCGACCTGCGAACAAACCTACATACACGATCTTGTTTTGTAACCCCGTGGACTGCCTGTATTCCTGATATCTGAGTAGCTCAAATTGCTTTAGCATAGAACGCTATTGTAGGTATGTGTACCGCTGATTGCCAACCTTTGTTCTGTTATCAGGTCTAAGCTGGTCATATACTAATAGATTGCTTTTGTTCAGCCTGCAAGCCGAATGCAAAAAATCAAACCGATTTGGGGATAGTGAATTCCTTTTGCCCGACGCCCAGGACATGCAGTTCCGGGCCAGAAGTTACTTTTTTCCATTTAGCTCTGCTGCAGGCAAGCGGCATGGTTTAGAGCCGATGGTCGGCTCTCTTGTAAAATCAATCGGAGTGGCTAAGCCGCCCCCTTCTGGGACACCCGATCAATATGCTGACTCTTCCGTCAGCTGATCATAGAGGCGGACAAAGAACGCAACCCCTTTGTCCGCCTCTGATATAGGAAATGGGAAGCAAAGAGCATGCATCACTTCCCGTTTCCCCGGTGCCATTTCTAAAATGGCAAGCATTTGATCACACCGATCTTGATGTGATCAAATGCTTTTAAGGGCACAGGAGGGATCTGGGGTCTTGTTGACCCCATATCTCTCTAATAAAGAGTACCTGTGACAATGGATGTTTTCATTCCTTGTGACTGCAATAAAAGTGATAACAAAAAAGAAATAAAACAACCATGTAAAAATAAAAAAAGAAGAAATTTAAAGCACCCCCGTGCTACTGCGCAAAGGTGAACTCGTGCGTCGGTCCTGCACACATGCAAACAGCGATCGTTCTACACATATGAGGTATCACGATGAACGTCAGATCATGGGCAGTAATTCTAGCAGCAGACCACCTGTGTAAATCTAAAGTGGTGGGACCTTACAACGCTCAAATTTTGGCCGAGTCAGGATTTGAATGGAAATTAAGCAGTATTTGGCCAGCTTAAGGCGCATTGTCATGGGGTCTTGATTTTATAGAGCAGGAGGAGGAGTTCTTAGAGATCTGGTTCAGGGGATATCTTTAAGGCCCCTTTCACACTGGGGTGGTTTGCAGGCCTTGAGCTAAAAATAGCGCCTGCAAACCGACCTAAAACTGCCGCTACTGTTTGTTCAGTGTGAAAGCCCGAGGGCTTTTACACTGAAGCGGTGCGTGAAAAGGAGAAAAAAAAAATCTGCAAACCGCATCTTTGGAGCGGTGAAGGAGCGGTGTATTCACCGCTCCTTCACCGCTCCTGCCCATTGAAATCAATGGGGCAGCGCGGCTATACCGCGGCTATAGCCACGCTATGCGAGCGGTTTTATCCCTTCTTCGGCCGCCAGCGGGGGTTAAAACGCCGCAAAAACTACGTTAAAGCAGCGCTAAAAATAGCGCTGTTTTACCGCCGACGCCCCCACCGCCCCAGTGTGAAAGCACTCAAAGTTTCTGACTTCAGTTCTGTTATTTGAAGACCATCTTCTGGGGTTTCTCATTGCCTAAGACTAGTAGATGTCTGAGAAAGACCGACATCAGTCTGCCACACCTATTAACCTGCTACAGTTGTCTTCCAAGATTATCAAAGTGGAATACACAGTGCAAATTGGGCGAGAAATTTGCATCCTATCAAAGGGAATTATCAGTCACAAAGATTGTTCAGTATGTTAAATTTAAAGTTTGGTGTTATAACGAGTACTTCCAATGCTTGAGAGTGCCGAGTGCCCGGTATTGTACCTGTAACCATCCTATTTGTAAGGGGCACATTGCTTATTTTCATTGGGCTTGGTGAGACAATTTATACTGCTGTGTTTTGAGAAGTTGATGAGGTTCAACATTTGAGAAAATTGTGCAATTTTCAAATACAGCCTTGCACCAGATGGTGACTTTTTTTTCAGCAGTATTTTCAGTTTTGTAACCTCATCGTTGTTTTTTCCTTGCAGTGTTGAGCGTAGCGTAAGTCTCATTCACATTTTGCGTTTTTCCATTCCTGTAACTATTGCCTAGAGCTGCGGAGTGTTGCATTATTGCATTAGTCAGTTGTGGGGGGTCAGCTGTCTTTCCCATCCTTTTAAAGGAAGGTAGGAAGAGCATTTCCCATAAGAGGCAGTTTCCTCCCTACTCCCGTTATCCTGCTGTCAGATCCAGCACAGAATCTGCAATATGAGGTGGGGGAGGACACAGGAATGCCATTCTCATACAAAAGTCCTGTTCATGCCACAGTGCTACAGACCCAGGGACATTCATCTTCTATGTACACTGAATAGCCGTGTTGGGGCAAAAAGTTCAGAATCTGCAGGGGTCATTCATTTGAATCCCTTTTCTAATTGAACAAGATTATCAAAGTGTACAGTTTTAAAGTTGTACTATAGTTGCCTCTTATGTCTGGATGGCTAATCATTTGACCGGGGTTGATCAAGACTGGCTGAACAGGTTGTCTGTTTCAAATGTAATAGAATCGCTAAGCGCGACAGAACATCTTGAGATTCCAGAGTCCTTTATTAAACGCATAGGAAAGCAACAGACAGAGAAATCCATGGCACTGACACTTGCTGTATTTTCTGGATGGGGGGGGGGGGGGGGGGGAGGGTTTGGCCCCCAAAACGCACTTGATGCCTGTTGCATTCCTGTGAAATTAATAAGACTTGGGATTCATTCCTTGTTCTGATTGCTTCTATCACATGTGGATTTTCTTCTCCTTCTCCTTCCTGTTTTGTGGAGACCTGCTGAACCTTACACTTTTTCCAGGACATATCTGTTAAAAGTTAAAAATTGTAAAGCGCTGCATAAACTGTTGGCGCTATATAAATCGCGTTTAATAATAATAAAAGTAGAACTATAGGCAACATTTTTACTTTTACTTTTTTTTTTCCTCTTCATTTTGTCATCTGTGTCCCATTCCTGAGAATTTCCTTCACTTCCTGTGCCATAGCCAAAACAGGAAGTGAGGGGAAATCACTGAAAATTAAGGTAATCCCTTAGCGTTCCCCCCCCCCCCCCCCCCGCCACCAGAACTAGTGTCCCCATTGGAAGATTTTAAATCTTTTTTCTAAAGACAACCCAACTTTTTCAATGATGATGGTGAACAGAACAAATGGAGAGGATGGGTCTCCATAACAGAGGCACAGGCTGCAATAAAAACTGGCAGAGGTTCTAATCCCTTTCCACTGTTGTAAAAACAAAAATGTTTAGCCTTTTAGTCTTCCCCCAGTCTTCCATCTTCGTCCGGTCCTTTGGCTGGGCCGCGATGACCTGACTACCGCACATGCGTACGAGAGTCATGGTTTACGGCACAGAGCTCTTAATGGATGGCACGGGTATGCGTCCCTTCATGCGCTGGTGATGTCACCGGCTGTATCCAGTGTGCACATCTCCTAAACAGTGCAAGTTTAGGAGATATTCACTGTACCTACAGGTACAGCCTTATTATAGGCTTACCTGTAGGTGCAAGTTCAAAAGCGGAGTTTATTAGCACTTTAAAGGGTAACTCCACTTTCGTGGGGGGGGGGGGGGTGGGGGGATAGCAAATAAAGAAATAATATAGTGTATACAATTGCGACACAAGTCATATATTGTAGTTGAATAGTATTAAAAATTACCTTTTTCGCTTACAGCCGCTGTAATTTTCTGAAAATGCAATATAATATTGCATTATTTGCGATTTTCCCCCCCAGAAATTTGCACTAAGATACAAGTCAGATTTCAGGCATCCCCTGCAACAAAACTTTCATTTTTGGTGAGATACTCCCAATGGGAACACGTCTAAAGGGATCAGGCCCAGCATGTTTCCTGCCCTGCAGGTGCCACAGCTGATTGATAATTATGAAACCGCTCCCATTAGATTAATTTTCCCACATGGGCACAGATAGACACACAGGTAGGAATAACAAAAGGTAGGAATCTGCAACAAAGTTTATGATTCTTGCAGTGTACATCACCCAGAGGGGAATGTGTTTTCTTTCTCAACAAAAGTGGAGTTACGCTTTAATGGTCTGTTTTAAATGACCATTACTGTGGATATACATTGTCCATTAGATCATAGTGGAAAACTATAATAATGGTTGTATGTAAAGTTCTTTGGTTTAAGTCTCAGTTGTGTTCTAAATTCTCTTGAATGTTCAGCAATGAACACTCCGTTTAATTAACACCGTTAATGTTAATTTTACTTGAGAAACGACTTGACAGATTTTTCAGAATGGTTGGACATACATTGAAAATAATCCCTATTGTATCTGATGTTTTGCAATCTCAAACTTTAGTAAGAATATTGAAGCCAAAAATAAACCACGTTTTGTAACCGTATGAGTTGTCACCAGGGCAGCTCTGCACGGGAACAAAGTAACCTTTTAGCTTGCCGTTAGATATACCCGACGGCTGGCTGTTTTCTCAGCTGTTGCCTGATGTCACGTATTGTATGAGTTGCGTAGAGTGCCATGTGGTGTCTAATCAATCTGCACACCCCCATGACTCGTTTAAGAATGATTGCTGTTAATGAGTGCGTCCATGTTTTGCCAAGTCAGCAGTGCCCTGGATTAATCCCTTGTTTCTGTGGTGGTGGAAGAGAGCAAAACGGTTTCCTGTTAGATTGGTTGGAAGTTACAAGCCTGATGCTGCATGAGCTCTTCACACAAGATCTATTAGGGGTTTCAACAGGCAGCATTTTAGAGCAAGTTTTTTAGCTGCGAATCAATGGCCATTATGTGTCATGACAATATATTCAATGGCTGCTGGGTAAACGCATGCTTGGCTAAAGGATGTATTGTTATGCTCCTTTTATCTGCTCTCTTTGCTGCTCTAAACCATTCATTGATCGGGTACACTAGGAAATAAAGCCTCCTAAATGGACACCATTTGCCTCGGCCATGGGAACGCAAAAGGTCTTGAAAAGGACAGTCTGTGTCATCCTAATAGATCAATAAGACCTCCAAGGGTAATTTACATACAAAACTTCTGTAAAGGGTTCTACAACCCTTCGGCTAGCCATCCTTTTTGTTAAATTTTTTTCGATCAGGAGTTGAACGAAAAGATTGTTCACATGGAACCCTTCTCCACTTCGGCCTTCAAGGTTCTCGTTTGAATATTTGCTACTACCGCCAAGATCTGCACCCGCGGCGGCTCCATCTACACTCTTACTGTGGATTGGGGAATCCCTCCAGCTGTGCTATTTTATTCTGACAGCGGGGAGACTTCCCCGCTGTCAGAATACACTGATTGGCTCCGCCGGCAGTGATCTGGAGAAAATATTCCATCAGCCTGGTTGTATACAAGTCAGTTGATGAATTGGCTTGAGTGCAACCAGCCTGCCCATACGTGGATTGAAATTTGGCCGATCCCTGCTGAGCCGTCCAAATTTCAGTCCTTGTACAGCCTGGTTTTCTCACCCCCTCCAACAGAACTTTTGGGAATATGACGGCTTCTGCACTGCTAGGTCAAGAGAACAAATACACCTTAGATTTTCATAGCACTTATACGTTTTGCAGCCCTCGTTCAAGAAAGGGAACTTGTTTCTCCTTAGAGGAGGAAGCCCTCCGTTTCCGCTCTACATCAAGTTGAATATCCTTCCTCTGGCTTGAACACTGTGGGAAAGACAACAAAAACATTACGGCCAGACTACGATTTTGATCTTCACCTCCAGAGTCATGACCTTGGTGAGGGCCAAAACAATGGTCAGACTTTAAAATGTTCCAACTTCATATGAGTAGCTAAAAAATTACATTTGTTTGGGAAGATTTACTATACCTGCTAATCTGGTACAGTTTTCAATCCAGGGGAAGGATCTTACCGTGTATGGGCAGGCTGAATGTACCAAATTGGTCAATCAACTTGGGGACAACCAGCCTGCCGGATTTACTTGCAATTATCGCTAGTGGCTGCTATATCAGCTAGCAATAATCACTGTTGTCTCCCAGCAGGGGTGGCTCCCCACATCTACCGGAGAATACAATGTCTCAGCAGAAGGGATTCCCCTGTCTGCGCTGTCTGTGTTGATGGGGGGGAGGGGGGATCCAATTGTTCAAATTTCTTTTCTGCAACCAATGGCTGCAGGAAAGAAATTTGCACAGTCTATGGCCGGCTTTAGTGTTGTGATATTGAAGGCTGAGCAATCCCCAGTAATTATGAATGACTGAGCTAGCTTCAGTTTACCGGTGGGGGAATGGGGACCTGGTTTTGAAAGGTGCTTGCTCCCATTCCTGGTCGGATCACCACGGCGATCCACCCGAAGTTTTGCCTTCTCGCCAAAACAACCCCCCCCCAAATCAGCAATACATCACAGGTCCCAGAAGGCTGTTCGGTTATTCACAAAGCATAGCGGGCAGCTGGCCACCGTAAACCTGCTGGGGACCCGAAGACTGGCGAAGTTCAGGTGAGGATGGCGCTGGACCCCTGCATAAGTGTCCTTTTTTATCTAGTATTTGTAGCTGCTGACTTCATTTTTCAAATGGGGCAGAGAACCACTTTAACCAAGTTGACCAGTATGTTGATGTGGGTCTTAGTTTTGTTTTTTTGCTTTAGCAAAAAAAAAAAAAAAAAAAAAAACATTCTCCCATCCATACTAATACATATACAACTCCTATTGATTAATCTCACACTACGCCTTTTGTGTTTTTAACAGCCGGCCCCACTGGCAGCCCCTTTTCAGCTGCCCATTTTCTGCCTGACTGCTTCGATTTTTAACTTGAATGTCTGACGGGAGGTGACCGACGGGGCCACCCACTGAGCGAATTTTAGTCGGTACCTTCCGAGAGTCATACAATGTATTTCTAGCTCTAGGCCGTGTTGTGTACATTTAGTAATATTTGACAAGTCCCCTTTAACAGCCAGCCAAATGTTTTCGTAGATGAACAGCACTGTGCTGATACCATTGTAGTGCTGCTGTGATAAAACCCTTTTTGGCGGCTTCATACCGATTGGAAAATCTCATATGCTCAAGTTTTCAAAGGTTGCATTTGGGAATAAATGTGCAGGCAATCAGTTCTAGTCTTCAGCCTTCCTTTATTGTCTCTTTAATATTTTATAAGCTGTTCATCTCGTATTGCCTGACCGAGCAAATTTCTAGAACATAAGGTACTGCAGGAAGTGAGGCAATGTGGAAGAGCTGGGTTTAGATCGGTTATTAGATTTGAAGATTTTTCAGCAATTGAGTCCTACTGTGTATGAAGAGAGATTCTTTGTATACATTTTGGTGACGCCAGCAGTTAGTGCAATCTCTTGATGAGACTGATGTGTTAGTTCAGGAGAGGTATGGATGAGAGGACACCATTTAGTTTTATAGACACTAGTGAGATAATTGAATATTCACACTGCCGTGTTTCTCTGAAGAACAATAATGGATCCCAGTCATACTCTTGACTAAAATGCCAGTTTAGTTTTAGTTCTGTTTTAGTCGACTAAAATAGTGTTAATGAAATTACGAAATTAACACGGTTCTCCAGACCAATTGTGACCTTACTGACATATATGTTAAAATTAGCATTTTTTTGCTAGAAAATTAATTTAGACCAAATGCCCTGGAGAGTAAAATGGTGGTTGTTGCAATTTTTATTTTATTTTCATTTTTTATTTTTTTTGTCGCCACGCGATACTTGTGCAGCCCTTTATCAAACACACGTTTTCAGGGAAAATGCACTTAAAGTGGAAGTGTAGGCAAATCTAACTTTCTAATCTACTCTATGCCAAATTCTAAAACTAATCTATCTAGCCCTGTAAAGCAAAAATCGCTATACTTGTCTCTTCTGCAGCCGATCCGGTCTCCCATCGGCGGATGCTGAGTGCAGGAGAGAACCGACAATGGCTGAGAAGTGACATCACCCATAGAGTCACTATGGGGCTTCTGTTGTCAGCTGCTTCTCCTGCACACTCCCACACACTGAGGCTGCCACTGACGGCCCAGCAGGGAACTTGACTGGAGTGGCTACAGAACAGGTAAGTATAGCAATTCTTGCTTTACGGGGCTAGATAGATTAATCTTAGAATTCTAAAATTCTATTTTCTCTAAACGCAGCAAAAATTACTGCACCTAAATGCAGTAATTTTTGCAGACAAATTAACAGGGGCAGTACCAGTTTGCTTAAATTTAAAGCAGAAGTCCATGCAAAAACTAAAATCCCGGCATCTATAGACGCCACCGATCTAACACTAACCTATCTAGCCCTGTAAGGAAAAAATGAGTATACATACCTTTTTTTTTTGAACCCGATCTCTAGTGACAGAAGCTCTGCAGAGGACACAGCGGACAACGCCTGTAAATTGAATGGGAAGTGACGTTACCCATAGACTTATTATGGGGCTTCCGTTGTCATCTGTGTCCTCTGCACCCACCTCCACAGCGAAACCACGGCTGACAGCTCAGCTTGGGATCCAGTCGGATCGGAGCAGCTTCAAAAAAGGTATGTATACTCATGTGGTTTTTTTTTTCTTTACAGGGCTAGAGAAGTTAGTGTTATAATGCTGGTGGCTATAGATGCAGGGATTTTAGTTTTTGCATGGACTTCCACTTTAACATATGAAACATAATATTAAAATAATCTTGAGTCAGGTTGACAAATGCACAACAGCAACTTGTTTGCAGTTAATAAAAAATGGCATATGTGACGTTTTCTTAACACACAAGGTCATTTGAAGCTTGCACAGTGAATGCAAATGTTGTCCAGATTGACAGACAATATTGTTGGGACCAGGGCTTAAAAGAGAAGTGTGTGTGTGTGTTTTTATATAATTTTTTTGAGATTCATACTTACCAAGGTGGATGGAGCATCAGACCGATGCTGCAGTGGTCCACCGCCACCTCTTCACTGAGAACTGAGCCACCGAACACCGCCAATTGCTCAGTTCTCTCCTCCCTGAGCAGAGAGCTGCTGACTGTCAATCAGCATCTCTCCTGCTCTGTTCCTCCATGCTCACTGGAGCGTTGACCTGTGGAGGGGCGGGGGCAGCCGTCTCAGCGGCTTGCAGAGACCGCCATCAGTCAAGGCAGCTGGCGGATCCAGACTTCTGAAGTTGTGTTGACGCGCTGCCTCAACTCGGCGCAGAGCGGACTTCAGACCAGTCTCGGCTGAAAACGGGTCACAGGAGTGTAAATCGTATTGCACTCCTGTGGCCCATAGGGGAAACCCAGCCTAAAAAGCTCAGGCTGGACTTCTCCTTCAAAGGTATAACACTTTTTTTTTTTTTTTTTTTTTTTTTAGTTTTGGATAAAGTGGAAAGGGATTAGAACACCTGTCAGATTGGGCGCCACTGTGGCGATGGGGTAATCAAATTTCTTTCCTTGATTGAAGGAAGTAAAATTTGTATAATTTCAAAGCTTCTCTATACTGAGAACCCTCCAGATAGGGGCTTGCACAGAGGTGTCCACGCTTGCTTAGACCTGTACAGGTGACGCAACTACTCGGTCTGTGTACATATCTTTCTAAAATGTGCAGGAAATTTGTGCCACTATTTTATGTCTGTGGCCTTTGTTGGAACTTTTGATAGGAGGGTTGAGCAGTTCAGCCCTGCTTTATCTTCTGTTTTATCTACCTACCAGTTGATATGATTCAGAATTGTTCCGACACTTATTCTTTTTAATAGGTTTGTTATATGTGGTAAGAAGGGATTGTGATGAGCTGTTCTTTTCTCTCTCTCAGCTGGTAATCATCCTCTTAAGCTGAAGTGAGGAAACAGAAGGGTTTTTGGGAACTACCAGTGTGGGCAGGATGGGATGATTCACTGGTAAAGGTCTGGCAGGCAGAAGCCATTCATTCAAGCAGACACTAGATCATTGTGTCACATGAAAAAAAACAAAATCGCCTTGATGGTAGAAATTGTGAGAAATCCCGCAATTTCAGATCGAAGTCTACAGATTAGGTATTCACACACTGCTCTGTTTAAAGCAGACCTGTCAGTAGCTTTGCGGTTCGACTTTGAATTCATATCTGATGTCTTAAAATTTATTATAACAGAGGTGCACCAAATGGAAATTTTGGTGCTGAAACCAAAAATTCAGGATGCTCCTGACCTGTTTTAAAAAAAAAAAAAAAAAAAAAAAAAATTGGACACAGCGGGAGCCAGTCGGCAGGTGCGATGGCTGCCGATCATTCACAGGAGAGACGGATCAGCCGTCTGCTTGTGTATACAAGGCAAACAGCGGATCTGTCAGGAAGGTAAAGAGATCTTCTGATTCAGCTAAGCTGTATCACAGATCTCTTTTCCTTCAGTGTCACACTGCCCCACACAGTAAGCACCTCCCTAGGGAACATTTAACCCTTTGATCGCCCCTGGTGTTTCCCCTGCCAGTGTCATTTATACAGTAATCGGTGCATTTTTATAGCACTGGTCCCCAAAAAGTGTCAGTGTCAGATTTGTCTGCCGCAATGTCGCAGTCCCGCTAAAAATTATAGATCGCCGCCATCACTAGTAAAAACAAGAACAAAAAAAGTCCCTAAATCTATCTCCTATTTTGTAGAAGCTATAACTTTCGCGGAAACCAATCAATATACGCTTATTGGGATTTTTTTTTTTTTAACAAAAAATATGTAGCAGAATACATATCGGTCTACATTTATAAAGAAATTAGATTAAAAAAAAATATTGGTAATGTTTTATAGCAGAAAGTAAAAAATATTGCTTTTTTTTTTTTAAATTGTCGGCCCCTTTTTTTTTTTTTAAAGCACAAAAAATAAAAAGCACGGAGGTGATCAAATACCACCAAAAGAAAGCTCTATTTGTGTGGAAAAGGACATCAATTTTATTTGGGTACAGCGTCAGTTAAAGTGACGTAGTGCCGTATCGCAAAAAATGGCCTGGTCAAGTAGTGGGTAAAACCTTCCGGAGCTGAAGTGGTTTAATATCTTGAATTTCAATGAATATGAATTTAGTGTCAACCGTTATCCGCACATTTTAGCACAAGAAAAGCTCAAGAAAAATGCATTCCTTTAAATTCTCTGTCTCTTCACACCGTCTGTGCGCTTCCGTTGTGGTGTTAAAAATCTTGCTTACTGCGTTTTTAGTCGGTTAAAAAAAACTGCACCAAAATCGCACCTCCTCGCTGAAATGCATTAAAAACGCAGCAAGAACGCATCAATTACACACCCGTGTTACTTTTTTTATGCAGTTTTTGAGTCACATGACCTAATGAAGAAGGCACAGCAAAATGGTGCACCATTTTCTCGATCAGCAAAATGCCGAAAACACCATTTTCGGCCACTGAAATTTGGGTGCATCTCTATATAACAGTGTAATTAAAAAAAAATATTGCCTTTTTCATTAAAGTAGATCAATGGAAAATCGCAAGGATACACATGATGCAGGTTATCATTAGCAATTCTTGTAGTCTGCACTCACTGTCGCATACTTTTATTACCTTTTTTGATAGAGTATATATGTGTGTGTGTGTATATGTATGTATGTATGTGTATATATATATATATATATATATATATTTATTTATACTATTTATTTTGTGTGTTTTGTACTTTAACCACTTCACGCCCGCGCTGTAGCCGAAAGACGGCTACAGCGTGGGCTTACGTTGCCGGAGGGGCGTACATGGATGTCCTCCCGTGATCGTGCTGCCCGTGCGCCCTGTGATCGCCAAGTCTTTTGGACTCAGCTGATCACAGATCAGGGTAAAGGGCCAATCGCAGCGGCCCTTTATCGTATGATCAGCTATGAGCCATTGACAGCTGATCACGGGATGTAAACATGCTTAGCCGGTTATCCGCTTTTCTTTCCTCGTGCTGACAGCGTGAGGAGAGAATAAGAGAGCCTATAACTGGCTTATGTTAAAGGGACATTGGCACTGATCAGAACACTGATTCTCAGTGTCCTGATTATCAGTGCTGCTAATCAGTGCCCACCAGTGCAACCACACCAGCGCACATCCGTGAAGGAGAAAAATTACCTCTTTGCAAAATTTTATAACAAACTATGAAAAATGTGTGGGTTTTTTTTAAAGAAAATACTATACCAGATTGAGTAGTAGTTTTGTTTATTATCTGCTTGGAGATGCATTTAAATGTAGAGGATAAACTCCGAGTCAGTATTTCCTTTTATTTACATGTATACAGAATAGGGCCCAGTTAGCGTGGCTTGGTCTGCAGAATCCCAGGTTGTTGCTGCGCTGGCTCTCAGGCTGCTGGGCGGGGTAGGAAGTCAGGCATCTCATTTATAATTTAAATCTTGCATCAATCAGCTGACAGTTAATGGAGATGATAATTTTTGTTCTAAATTTAGTGCCTAATTCAGCCTGGTTGTGCAGTTCTTTCACAATGTGAATGTCATTTGTCCTTTTATAATTACTGAGAAGAATGCTGATCCCATATAAGCTGTAAGACTTGTTTCCTTCCAATGTGAGGGAATGCGTTGCTAGGAATTTTATGGCTTGTGTGACATGAGTTCTTGTCTGATGTAGAAGGAAACTAAACCGAAAACATGACCGTATTAAATAAGGCAAAGTGCTGTAAAGCGCAACATGCTGTCATCAAGTCTTTCATTGTACTGACCGGCTTGGGTTGATGAAAATGAAATCCTAACTGGCTGCTATGTGTTAAGCCAGACATAGACAGCCATTTTCTTTCAGTGTTGTTGGGGGGAATCTCTCCCGCGGGGCAGTTGTATTCTCCCCTCAGGGACGGCTCCCCCTGCCAGGAGAATACAGTGATTGCTAGCGGCTATAACAAACCTCAAACTACGGCCCTCCAGCTGTTGCAGAACTACAAATCCCATGAGGCATTGTAAAACTCTGACATTCACAGACATGGCTAGGCATGATGGGAATTGTAGTTCTTGAACAACTGGAGGACCATAGTTTGAAGACCCTTGGTCTATGGCCACCTTTACTAAAGACCTCGTTCTTTCTGCCACCTTGTTACATAGCCCTCTTTTGAACTTTGGCAAGTGTGCAGAGTTTTCTGAAGGTGATTGATTATTCTGTGATGCCCACATGTCATTCCTAAAGACACCCTGTTATCAACCTAAATTGCAGGTAAAAACGCAGAAAAATCACAAAAATGTTAAATGTATACTTGCAGTGTTTTTTCTTTAAACATTTTTTATTGATTTGCTAGCAAATTTGCCTGCTGCAGGGAAAGTCAATTGCCAAGCACAGCCCCCTCCCTACTTTCACTAAATATGCCTCATCTTCTGGGAATGTCTAATTACCATCAGTTGTGGCCCAGCTCCTCTGCCCCTGCCTTCACCTTCCTACGTGACCTTTTATGTAGCTGCCAGGTGGAGGAGGAAAGGACAATACTATAGAGCGGGGGTCTTGAATTAAAATGTTCTTCCTGCAGAGGTCCACGTCTAATTTTTGCATGATAACAGTGAGGGTTGTAGCATGTATGGGGGGCAAGAAGGAAGCCCTGGGTGTGTACAGTGAGGGTTGTAGCATATGAGGAGCAGGACAGACGCCTTGGGAGTACATGAGGGTTGTAGCATGTATGGAGAGCAGGAAGTAAGCCCTGGGGGATGTACAGTGAGGATTGTAGGAAGGAAGCCCTGGGGATGTACAGTGAGGATTGTAGGAAGGAAGCCCTGGGGATGTACAGTGAGGATTGTAGGAAGGAAGCCCTGGGGGTGTACAGTGAGGATTGTAGGAAGGAAGCCCTGGGGATGTACAGTGAGGGTTGTAGGAAGGAAGCCCTGGGGATGTACAGTGAGGGTTGTAGGAAGGAAGCCCTGGGGATGTACAGTGAGGGTTGTAGGAAGGAAGCCCTGGGGGTGTACAGTGAGGGTTGTAGGAAGGAAGCCCTGGGGATGTACAGTGAGGGTTGTAGGAAGGAAGCCCTGGGGGTGTACAGTGAGGGTTGTAGGAAGGAAGCCCTGGGGGTGTACAGTGAGGGTTGTAGCATATATGGGGAGCAGGAAGGAAGCCCTGGGGATGTACAGTGAGGGTTGTAGAATGTATGGGGAGCAGGAAGGAAGCCCTGGGGATGTACAGTGAGGATTGTAGGAAGGAAGCCCGGGGGGGTGTACAGTGAGGGTTGTAGGTATGAAGAGTAGGAAGGAAGCCCTGGGGGTGTACAGTGAGGGTTGTAGCATATATGGGGAGCAGGAAGGAAGCCCTGGGGATGTACAGTGAGGGTTGTAGAATGTATGGGGAGCAGGAAGGAAGCCCTGGGGATGTACAGTGAGGATTGTAGGAAGGAAGCCCGGGGGGGTGTACAGTGAGGGTTGTAGGTATGAAGAGTAGGAAGGAAGCCTTGAGTGGACAGTGAGGGTTGTAGCATGTATGGGGAACAGGAAGGAAGCCCTGGGGGTGTACAGTGAGGGTTGTAGGAAGGAAGCCCTGGGGGTGTACAGTGAGGATTGTAGGAAGGAAGCCCTGGGGATGTACAGTGAGGGTTGTAGGAAGGAAGCCCTGGGGGTGTACAGTGAGGGTTGTAGGAAGGAAGCCCTGGGGGTGTACAGTGAGGGTTGTAGCATGTATGGGGAGCAGGAAGGAAGCCCTGGGGATGTACAGTGAGGGTTGTAGAATGTATGGGGAGCAGGAAGGAAGCCCTGGGGATGTACAGTGAGGATTGTAGGAAGGAAGCCCGGGGGGGTGTACAGTGAGGGTTGTAGGTATGAAGAGTAGGAAGGAAGCCTTGAGTGGACAGTGAGGGTTGTAGCATGTATGGGGAACAGGAAGGAAGCCCTGGGGGTGTACAGTGAGGATTGTAGGAAGGAAGCCCGGGGGGGTGTACAGTGAGGGTTGTAGGTATGAAGAGTAGGAAGGAAGCCTTGAGTGGACAGTGAGGGTTGTAGCATGTATGGGGAACAGGAAGGAAGCCCTGGGGGTGTACAGTGAGGGTTGTAGGTATGAAGAGTAGGAAGGAAGTCTTGAGTGGACAGTGAGGGTTGTAGCCTGTATGAGGAGCAGGAAGGAAGCCCGGGGGGGGGGGGGAAGTGAGGGTTGTAGGTATGGAGAGTAGGAAGGAAGCCTTGAGTGGACGGTGAGGGTTGTAGCATGTATGAGGAGCAGGAAGGAAGCCCGGGGGGTGTACAGTGAGGGTTGTAGGTATGGAGAGTAGGAAGGAAGCCTTGAGTGGACGGTGAGGGTTGTAGCATGTATGAGGAGCAGGAAGGAAGCCCGGGGGGTGTACAGTGAGGGTTGTAGGTATGGAGAGTAGGAAGGAAGCCTTGAGTGGACAGTGAGGGTTGTAGCATGTATGGGGAACAGGAAGGAAGCCCGGGGGGTGTACAGTGAGGGTTGTAGCATGTATGAGGAACAGAAAGGAACCCCTGGCGGTGTACAGCGAGGGTTGTAGCACGTATGAGGGAAACCTTTGTCAAAAATCTTGACCAAATTTCTACACGGCCAGTGTTTTAATCGGCCAGCAACATCTTTTCTGTCCCTCATACTTTAACAATTAACAGTGGCTTTCTGACAGTCTTATAACTTTTTTTTGTAATAATACACAGCCCCCTCCACAGTGCAGTGAAATTATAAGGCGTTCATGATTTAGCCACGTAACCATGAAAGAAATGATCACCAGCTGCTATACCGTAATGTACTGTATCTGTTATTTTTATATAAACACCTTTTGAGTGTAAAGATATTTACCTATTGTTTACTGCTCTCCCCCCCCCCCCCCCCCCCAGTTTGGTTTAGGTACTGTATACATATGTTCTATTTTATCTTTTTTTGCACTTTTTTTCCACATTGAATACTATAATAATACATTTTATTTATAATGTGCTTTTACATCAAAAGATCTCAAAGCGCTACCGGTTAAAATGAGCAATTTATACAAAGAAACAAACATCTAAGAAGAGCAAAAAGTATTATAGCTGTACTATATGGTAGAGATGCACCAAATGGAAATTTTTTATTTAAAAAAAATCTATATAAATTTTTAAAATTATGAATTTTTAAATGAATATGAATTTGTCAGCCATTATTGGCACCTTTAGCACAGGAAAAGCTCAAGAAAAATGTATCCCTTTAAAGTCTGTATCTTCACTGGTACGTTGTGCTTCTTATGGTGTTAAAAATCTTGCATTTTTGGTCAGTTTAAAAAAAAAAAAAACAACAAAAATGCACTGAAAATGCAGCAAGAACACATCAATAACACACCCATGTTACGTTTTTTTAAGTGGTTTTTCATAGGTCACGTGACCTATGAAAAACACAGTAAAATTGGCGTTTTCGGTGCCATTATAGGCAACTGTCTTATCGTCAAAATGCCGGTAACTCCATTTTTGTTCAATATGTTTCAGCAGCCAAAATTTCAGTGCATCTCTACTATTTGGGGAATTACTTTTATGGGAGCGTCATATCTTTTATACATATAATTTTTGTGATGGTGAGTATATTTCTGAATTAATTGGTGCTGAATTTGTTTTTCTTTTTTCTTTTCAGCTATTCAGGGAAGTACGAATAATGAAGATTTTAAATCATCCTAATATAGGTGAGTGTTCATAGCACAGTTCCTTTGTGAGGAGCCTCTGGTGGAAGCTGCCGTCCCAGTATTAAAAATAAGATTTTGCAATTGGAGATCAATAACCTAGAGCACACATTAGAACACATTGAGTGTCATGGGGAGGTTCAGTTGAACCAAATCCCCCAACTGCAAGGATTAAAAATTGTCATTTTGTCAGGGGGGTAAGGCATAAGGCCAGCCATACACGTGTCAAATTCCGATCAATTTTTCGTTCGAAAATCGTACCTTTGAATAATCGTTTGATTTTCGACGATTAGTAGAGCAAGAGCCGATTTTCGTGCGGAAATCGGATTTGGTTGATCGGGCATGTTGGAAATTTTTTAGAAAAACAGATGAATTTCTAATCAATGATAGGAGAATCGTGCAAGGAATATAATTGAAAAAGAAATGCATATGAGCTGTGACTTGGAAAGAAAACAAGATTCCTGGCCACAAACGTTCTTTTCTTTAATGTAGTCACCAGGATTATTCTGTTGTATCCTGACAGTTCCCTTCTGTATGTGTTCAGTATACAGCTGTCTCCATTATTTTTAAATGCTAATGTGGTGAGCATAATTTTATGGCCTTACATACAGTATGTGTTCAGTGTTTCCTGGAAATCCCCTTCTGGAAACATAGGGGATTAATTAAAACCCCTTACTCATAATTTCCCTTTAGTTTTAGTTAAATCCCTGGATGCAGCATATCTTTGGTTTTGTCTTCTGTATTACTGCTGGTTAAAAAAAAGCAAATTTCCCCACCTCTCTGCGTGGATTATGTATTGTTGTATTTTGTACTCTCCTGGAGACCAAGGAGAAAAATAGCTTGTTTCCTATATTTTAGTCCCCTGAACAGCTGGAAACGCTTCATCTTGTGTTGTGCAATACTTTATTTATCTGAACTGTCTTTGTAGACCAGTACTAACAAAAAAAAAAAAAAGTAATGAGGTTTATTTCTTTCTCTCTTTTGTGCAGTTAAATTATTTGAAGTTATTGAAACTGAGAAAACTCTCTACTTGATAATGGAATATGCGAGTGGCGGTGAGTACATTAACCTAATATGAGCCTGGGCTTTTGTTGCTGACAACATGCTTTGTATGAATGGATTTCAGTGTGTAGGCATTGCAGTTTAAAGTGATTGTAAACCCATTACAACCACTTTAACCTACAGGTAAGCCTAGATTAAGGCTTACCTGTAGTCGCAAGAAATATCTCCCAAACCTAAAAGGTTTAGGAGATATTTGCAGAAATAGCGGCACCGATGTCTACGGCGCATGAGCCGGTGATCTGAGCGTGCCGTTTCTATCGGCGATCATGCCGTTAGTGGCGGCACCAGCACGCATATGCTGGAGTGGCATCATTGCGGCTCCGGCCAGTCACAGCGCCGGAGCCGCGATACCCGGAAGTCACTTCGGGATAGATGGCGGCGGAGGCGAACGAGGGCCGATGTGGGAGCTTCGATCTCAGGTAAGTCGTTCATAATGAGCTAGTATGCTAATGCTTTTTTCAGAGGCTTTACTTCCTCTTTAAAGTACAATCAAATTCAACTTTTCCCCTATCAGCAAGGTCATAGTTTAAAAATGAAAATGTACATAGGAGCAAAATTCTCCAAAGCCCCCTTGCTAAGATATCTTTTTAAAGTGGCAGTAAACTCTGTTACACAGCTTATTATAGGCTTACCTGTAGGTACTGGGACGATCTTCTAAACTTGCACAGTTTAGGAGATATTCAGAGTGCATGCAGCCGATGACCTCACCGGCACATGCGCTCTGAAGGGCCGGCTTACAGCGCCAGACCTTCAGAGCCTGTGCCGTAAATACCGGCTCCCGCGCACATGTGTGGGAGTGATGTCATTAGGGCTGCAACTAACGATTATTTTCATAATCGATTAGTTGGCCGATTATTGTTTCGATTAATCGGTTAATAACCTTAAAAAAAAAAAAAAAAAGTGTGGCGTATAATTTAGTTAATATGTAAAGTTTTAAAAAAAGGCAATTTATTCTTAAATATCTCTATGCAGTGGTAAATATAAATACCCAACTATATGGTTAGGGAGCAAAATATCTAATCCACCTGAGCATGACAGAACAGAATACTGTATATACTATTAGAGAAGAGACATAGTGTACATACTATTAAAGGGTGAATCTGATAAATATTATCAGACTCAGAGATCAAATGTCTTCCTTCAAAAAAAACATTTCATTTTAAGAACGTTCGTTCGATTTTCTAATCGTTAATGGGGTCAAGTCGACATTCGTTTTCAACCACAGTGACGGGAAAATTTGGAAATAGAAAACTTCTTGGTCAAAGGAATTTTCAATGTATGTGGTTTTCATTCAGAAATGACATTCATTTTAAAAACAGAATGTTAAAAACAAGTGAAAATTTCAAACAACATTCTTTCATTCAGCGAATATACAAAGATTTTTCGTCTGGATATTCTCGTCTGAAAATTGATCGGTGTGGCCAGAATAAGGCTCGCTACATACCTAGGCAGTTTTCTTTTGATCTGTTTCTGCAGTGCGTTTTGATTTTTACGCACGTGATTTTGCTGCGATTTGCGTTTTTGCATTTTTTTTGGCCAATTTATTGTTGGGCACATTAAAAAACACAAATTGCTGCAAAAACGCATTAAATGCTTTTCTGCAGCTTCTCCATTGAAGTACAAAAAAAAAAAGCAGATAACTACTGTAAGGGGTTCATTTTATTACTGTAGAACTGTGAAAGTAATATTTACAGTAGCGATTTGCTCTTTTTGTACTATAAAGGGCTCGTTTTAGTTTTTTTTAAATCCTATTATGTTACTGGCCGATTAATCGATTATGAAAATAGTAATCGATTAATTTCATAATCGATTAGTTGTCGATTAATCGATTAGTTGTTTCAGCCCTAGATGTCATTACCCCCCACCCCTCATGTAGCCGGAGGCTGCGAACCCTGAAGGAAGACCGGGGGAAGATCTCAGCCCCTTAGCGGTGACAGCTCAGCTCTGGAGGGCTTCGTTCTAAAGTAAGTTTCTCATAATGTGCTAGTATGCAATGCATACTAGCACATTATGACATTGCCTTGCAGGGAATTTTTTATTTTAACCACCTGCGGGTTACTACTGCTTTAGGCTGGGTTCACACCTGTGCGTCCCTGTACACAGATGTGAGTCGTCGGGTCCGAATTTCTGCCTGAATTCGCACCTGAAACTGAGCCAAAGACGCACGGGACCCTTTTTCCAGTGCAGAACACGCCCCGGAGTTGAGAACCATTGAGAGCCAGTTATACACCCTCCTGTCATGCAAATTGGATGCGGAAACCCGCATCCAGTTCGCATCAGTGTGAACCCAGCCTTAATTTGTTCTTGTTGCATCACTAATGCAAGCGCAGTTTAACGTTAATTCCCAGCATCCTGGCTGTGTCAAGATCTGTAGAATGCATTGTCTGAATGGCATCAGGACCTTTCTCCCAAATAGGCACTCGCAATTCCTCCGTGTGATTAGCAAATGTGGATTGAAAGCTTGGCTTGGTTCCATTGTACTGAACATATGCAGGATTTGCAGATGACTTCTATGATGGGCAGAAGATATGTAAAAAGAGGAAGACGGGTTACATCCAGGATGGCGCAGGCTTCAGGGTGGTGCAGCCTAAAACAAAGAGCATGGCAATCATATTTATTTCCTGCTTAACATTTCATAAAGATTTGGACAACTTTTGTTATGGGGGTTTGGAGTTCATTTGTTGATGGTCGGTGGAGTTTAATTCTGCTTTAAAGGATAACTAAACTAAAGAACAAAAAATGAATTGTACTGTATTGCAGTGGTGTCTGCCGTTTTTGCTTCTGTTTCTTTTTCTCAGCAAGTACAGAAAATAAATGCTGATCCTTGTCACTTCCTGAAAGTGTGAAACAATGTTATCTTCCTTATGTAAACATGTAATCTCCCAATCCCCCATATTATGGAGATGAACAAAGGCAGACATGTTTAGCTGGCCATACCGAGTCAAAATCCTTCTTATTCAGCAGGGAATTTTGATCCATGTGTGTTCATGCCTGTTCAACAGAAATTAATTGTTGGGTTGACTTTTGTTGAATGGGCTTCTTGGAAAAGGTGTCTAGATTAGCTGGCTGCAGCCGCTGATCAAAGTCCCAGTGGGAGGATTCCTCTATCCACTTCGTTTTTTGTGTGGTTTTAAGGAAATTTTTTTTTTTTTTTCCCCCCTTTTTCTTCTTTGGTCCACTGGCTGAAAAAAAAGACTAATCTATGGCCAGTGTTTGAAATCCAACCTAGGTGACTACCATGGCTCCTTTCTCATATACAGTGGAGGGATTCACAATATTAAAAAGTGAAATAAAATCTTTTTAGGCTCCATGCACACTAGTGTGTTTTTGTTAAGCTCCTAGAAGCTAAATAGTGTTATCCTATGTGTACATGCGCACTACGTTGGGCTACTGCCATTTTTTTGAGCTTCAATGTCTAGGAGCAGATTTTATTTTTTTTTGTAGTTTCTAGAAGTGTTTTTCCAGCTGAACCTGAACCCGAACGTTCCAGCGGCAAGCATGAGCCCAGCAGCTCCATCGGCTATCTTGGATTCTCATTGGATAGATTGATCGCAGCAGGAGTCATAGGCTCCCGCTGCTGTCAATCAAATCCAGTGACCAGGACTCGAGCGCGCGTCCGCACGGGTCCCCCCAGGGAATGCAGCTCTCCCTGGGGGCACTTAATGAGGAGGAGCAGCCAGGAGTGCAGCTGGGGGACCCCAGAAAATGAGGATCAGGGCCGCTATGTGCAAAACCCTTGCACAGAGCAGGTATGACATGTTTGGTTTTTAAAAAAAAATAAAACTAACCTTTCCAAACACTTTAAGTGACTGCATCTAAGGACTGGTAAGCTACATTACATTTTTTGGGGGCGGTTGTATTAAAGTGTTTGGTAAAGCACTACTTACTACACTGACACCCCCTTGTATATTCATGCTGCCATGGCAGCTGTGGCAGTTTAGGTTGTAGTTAAATGGACAACATCTGCTATACCATAGAAAGTTGAGAGCAACAGCAGTTGTGTTATAAACTTAGACTCTGTAGCGTGTACGCTTTCTGATTAAATACATGTTGACTATTGTAGAGGCATCAGCTGACTTGATCAGTCTGCTACTGCTCCTTCAGTGCCCAATCACAGGCTGGGGTTGGGGGAGGTCACCTAGCTGTAGAGAAGAGTCAGGTCACCCACTCGGCAGTGCCACATAAAGAATGACTAAACAAAACTATAAATCCTTTGTCTGGTAAAACATCTCCAATACGGTGAATATGAAAAGTCTACACACCCTTGTAAAACTGCTAGGTTTTTGAGATGTAAAAAAAAAAAAAAAATCAGATCAAGGTAAATGACTTTTCCACTTTAATGTGACCTATAATCTGTGCAATTCAGTTAAAAACAAATTGTGTAGTGGGGGGGAAAAAAATACTAAAATGTGGCTGCATAAGTGTACACACCTTCTCATAATTGGGGATGTGGCTGTGTTCAGAATTAAAGGGGTTGTAAAGGTAAGTTTTTTTCACCTTAATGCATTCTATGCATTAAGGTGAAAAAACATCTGACAATACCGGCTCCCCCAGCCCCCCCGTTTTATTTACCTGACCCCTCGAAAGTCCCGCGCTCTCCCCCGACATCCTCTTCGCCGCTCAGCCTGGCCGTTTGGTTACAGTGGATGGATTGGAAGCAGCGCAGCCATTGGCTCACTCTGCTGTCAATCACATCCAATGACGCGGCGCGTCGGGGCTGAGTGATACAGTGAGCGGCTATGGCCGCCGGCTGTATCACGGGAGCGCGCCCGCAAACACTCAACACCATGCGAGGAAGCTTGCATGAAAGTGTTGAGTCCTTGCAGGGGGGAGCCGAGACAGCCGCCGAGGGACCCCAGAAGACCAGGTTCGGGGCCACTCTGTGCAAAACAAGCTGCACAGTGGAGGCAAGTATAACATGTTTGTTATTTAAAAAAAAAAAAAAAAGTTAACTTTAGTGATCCTTTAACCAATCACATTCAAACTCATATTAAATAGTAGTCAATCCATACACCTGCCATCAGTGAAAGTGACTTTTTACATCCATACAGTATGTAGAGCTTTGTTTCTGGAGTTCCATATTGATCAAATCAAACCCTAAATTGCACATTAAAACCACATCAAAATCTCTCTCTGTGCTCGTTTCTGTTTTTGTGCATCTTGCTTCTCTCGTAGAGCTAGAACCTGAAAATAAATGCTGGGACTTGCAGTTCCACCAAAACAGACGTACTGAATATTGCCAAGTTTTCTATAGACCTTAGTGCAAAAGAAGTGATCATTTTAGTGGCCAACTATTTTGTTCTCTGCCGTGCTCTTGTGAAATGGTGTTTCCCTTGTAAATGATGTCTGCTTAGCGTGTTTTTTTGGCAACAGTGTTGTGTGTGCTCTATGTGGTCAGCGGTGTTAATGAAGTACAGGGAGAGGAAGTTTATTTTACAGAGGAAAGTGCCAGAGCCAGAAGGTCATGTTCTGAAATTTTTTTGCTTTTTAGGCGTAACCTCAAATGTTCCTAATAAGGACGGGCTTAGTAGTTTGAAGTGAGTGATCACAGCTTTAAAGACCAGCAATGCTTATTATTCCTATGAAACCACTTTCCAAAAAACCAAATATCAGTTTGGGCATGTAACCGTTTTCCTGTTTAAAACTGTTCAGACTACCTTGCCAGAATAAAATAAAGTGAGTCTGTCCCCAAACAAATCCTATGGACATGATGAGTTGCCCCTCCTTAACATAAAATGCAGAAGCCAATCTTCTGAATTTTTAACAGAACACACAGCGCTGCTACCTTCATTCTGGTCCATGTTCCAGACTGATCTTTGCATATAGCCATGTGTTTAACTCGCTCTGCCCTTCACTATCACCTGTTTGTTCATAATTTATATAAAGTGTGTTAAAGTTGTTTATTGCTAGCCATTATCAACCCTTTTCTGTCCCCCCTATAGCAGTTTTACTGGTACAGGGTGGCAGCTGTGTGCAGGGTCACTTTTAGCGGGACTGTGATATTGCGACGGACAAATCAGACACCTTACTGACACTTTTTTTGGGGGGGGGGACCAGTGACAATATTACAGTGATCAGTGCTAAAAAAATGCACTGTCACTGTACTAATGACACTGACAGGGAAGGGGTTAACACTGGCGATCAAAGGGTTAACTGTGTCCCTAGCTAATGTTTCAGTGTAGTGGGGGCAGTGCTTTTACTAGTGGAAGACATGGATCAATGTTTCTGCTTTACAAGAACACAGGATCCATGCCTTCCGTACTGACAAAATGGCAATCTGCCTTGTTTACATAGGCTGACTGCAATTCTGTCAGTGTACCGAATGATCGGCGAGTCTGTATATGCAGTAAAGCATGCTTGTTATACTCACTGTGGAGCCTAAGGGGTTATCCTGCATATTGTATAAAAGTTGTTTTGATCCTGTCTGCTCTGATCCTCCCCTTCCACTGTCCCCAAACCAACTGGCGATGACACAGAGCTCTGCACATACTCCGTTTTAGGTATATTGCTAAAGAGGTGTGTGTGTGTGTTTGTTTTTTTTGAGGGTGCATGTGATCAGCACAGGGCCAATCTGCACTGTCCAGACAGAGGGTCAGGGGTCCTGCAGCCTCGCAGGACAGTCAGAGGAAAAGGAAAACTCATACAAGCTTTAACCAGTGCTTGGCTGGACACTGATAGTCACAAGACTGTTATACACTGCTGATGAGAAAAGGTATTTAGCAGTTTATACTTACTAAAACTATTGCATTTCCATGTTCTGTGTACTGTGGGAAACAAGATATAGTGAATGCAGGGTGCTGGATTTAGTAACACTTTAAGGATCTGTTCAGGTGAAACTGTGTATATGGGTGACTGTCGGTTTAAAACAAAACTCTCTACAACTGAATGCATACAGTATGTAAATTATTTTTGCCTCCAAAAGATTTCTAATTCTGTTAAGCCGGGCACTTGTGCCAGACAGTTCTAGGGTCTGTGTTGACAGTCTTTTGCTTCAGATGGGTTTTGCATTCCCATACAAGTCTATGGAGAATTCAAAACCTGCCTAACCCATTCCTGCTCAGCCCCGGGGTCCCCTTTAATAGAGTCTGTAGGCCCAGGATGTGGGCAGGATCAGCTGATCTTGTAATCGCTGTGATTGGCTGTCTCACAGTGGACACATGATTGGGAGCCTATCCTTCTGATGCCCGATCATTAGTATGGACTGAGCTCTGTCTTTTACAGCTCAGTCACTGTGCTCCCAGCACAGAAGGCTCTGTCATTCATGGACACACATGTGCAGTTCTTTGCCGCCGCACATATGCGTTACATGGACCGCAAGAAGTTAAAGCAGGTCAGAGGGGATGAACTGCAGGTCAATAGCACCTGTCTTTGAGTTTATTCACAGCTCAGAAGTATCTCAAACTGTCATTGTTACAAGCCCATCAACACAGGCATTTAGCCCGTATTGGGATCCAGGCAGTGTAGCCATGTTACTCGCTTTTTTTTTTTTTCCCCTGCGGTCAAGCAATGCAGTCTGTTCTAACCTTCCTAGAGGCTTCTGATAGGGCAGTGAAAAAGCTCCACACTAATAAACTAATCCCTGTGCTGCCTTTGATTTCTCCTGTCAGCAGTCAGTGTTAGTGACCGCATGTGAAATGCAGTAGATCAATCTATAGTGCTAGGCCTCTCACTGTCAGGCTGTTGAGGCAATTTCAGGGAGCCGATATAGACATGTAAAGCACCTACACTAACTGTTTTTTGTGTTTTTGTGTTTTTTGTTTTTTTTATGATGCTTTAATGGTTCTGAGTCAATTTATTTATACTTTATTTGGTTTTTAATGTATATATTTTTAATCTGTTAATTTTTCTTTATTACTTTTGTAAACTTTTTTGCCTACCTATAGTGGGCTGACTCCTTTATCTGCTTTTTATACTTGTTTGCGCCAGTTTTTGTGATTCTAGCTTTTCATTTGGTCAGAAATGAAGATCTAGATTTGGCTGGAGTGGTCTTTTTAATTCTCATAGCCCAAGTTTAATAATAAAAAAAAAAGGCAACATACCGGGGACATTACTTTTAGGCCCCTTTCACACTTGCTTGACCTGAAAGTGGCGCAATTTTTGCCACAAATTTGACGTGACTTGAAGCAATGCCTCAAGTCGCATCAAAGTCACACCAAAATAGTGCAGGGACTAATTTTGAAGTCGCACAGATATGAATAGTGCTCACTGGAAATCATGGGCAATGACTTGTCATGTGATGTCACAGGAGAAGTCGCACAAGTGTGAAAGGGGCCTAAGTGAGATGTATACCTTCTGCTGCTGTGTCCTATAGCAGAAATCTTCCTCCTCCGATGCCCCACCCATGCCGCCATCGGTGCGGTGGGGGCTAACGGAACTAAGGGAGCTGTCATAGGCACTCCTCAAGAGTGCCCAACTATGCCTTCCCTTTCTGCCCACCTCCTCCATGCATCAAAGCTGGTACTATAGCTTTTATAAATGAAATGGGAACTATGACTGGAGGATGGACAAATAATTGAAAGTTCTGCCCCTCCATTCATAGATCTTTTCATTACCTGTAGAACCAGCTTCTATGAATGGAGGAGCTGGGCAAGAAGGATGGTCCTAGTCGGGCACACTCGGTGAGTGCTTGTCATGGCTTCCTTCTATTAACACCCTTCTGTATCAGAAGAGGTGAGGCATTGGTGGAAGAAGATTTCTGCTAACAGAACATGACGGCACAAGGGGGACATCTCGCTCGCTGAATGTAAAGTATTTCCCCCTTTTTATTTTTAAATACACTTATGCTGGCCATACACTATACGAAAAATTGTCCAAAATTCAGTCATTTAGACAGTTCGTCTGTTTTTCGGCCAGTTAATGGGCACAAAATTGATAATCGGGACGGTTTTGAGCCGAAAAAACGAAGGACAAGTTTGGAAATTTTCTGCCGAACGATAAATTGAATGGTTAATGTATTTTAAGGCCGAACTGTCTTTGCACTAGGTATATATAAATAAACCAAAAAAATGGATTAATTTATGTCCACTGAATGATTTATCGGTCATTACATGATGGCACTATCGTTTGCTCTCACGGCCGAATGTTCATTTTTCGAAAATGGGTTTGGCAGATTTTTCGTATAGTGAATGGCCAGCATTAGGCTTTGAGATAGAGGGCTGTGTACATGATTCGTAATACAGCAGACGAGTTTACTTCTCTGTTTCATTTTCTCATTTCTCCTCTTCATTTCCTCTGCAGGGGAAGTGTTTGACTATTTGGTAGCACATGGAAGAATGAAGGAAAAGGAAGCAAGATCCAAATTCCGGCAGGTGTGTAATATGGAAAGATTTGCCTTGAAAACATATATTTCCCCTCGCCTCAAAAAAAAAGTCTGCAGACAATGTAGAAGACATGCACAGTCATTTTAGTGTTATTTGAGTGTATTTTCCCTAAATAGCAACTGTGAGTCATTTACAATGTGTGTTCTGATTTTGTTCTTAGTTTGTTTTTTGTTTTTTTTTTTTTTTTTTTGTTTTTTGTATGCTTTCATTTCTTATTTACAATATCAGAACTTGTTTTCTATAATCCCTGCAGATTAAAAACCCTCAGGGTACACACATTACTCACAAAGACTTTAATTTCGGGTGTGCTTAACACTAAAGCCTCGTACACGCCACTATTTTTTTTCTTGTTTTTTTCTTTCAGCCCAGCGGGTTGAAGTAAAACTGACAGTTAAGGTCAGAGCCGCTGTACTAACAATCCAATGTTAGTACAGCGATCTCCCCTGCTGTGCTATTGTGTTCTGACATGGGGAAGGTCCCCCCGCCAGGACACTTCGGCCATTGTCTGAGAGCGCTGAAAGGGAGCTGGTCAGCAGACCTTTTTCGGTCATGACCCTTCCTTTTGGCTGCCATACACATGGGCCAGACAGAATGTTGGCGGTTTATATTGAATCAGCCGATCGATGCCGCCTGACATTTGGCCCGTGTGTACTAGGCTTAACTGTGGTTTGTGGGAACTATTCACCTCCATTTGCACATTAGGATTAAAGGAGAAGTATAGCCAGAGCTAGTTTGGCTGTACTTCTATGGATCACAGAAGTGCAAACCCGTTTTCAGCAGAGCGCGGATATCAGTCCAGGCACCGCGTCTTCACGACCATAAAGTCTGGATCTGCCAGGTTCCTGGACTGACACCCGGCTAAACCTCTCATCGAGTCACTGAGAGACTGAGCTGGCTTCCCTGCCCCTCCGCAGCCCAGCGCTACAGTGAGCGAGGAGGGGGCAGAGCTGAGAGCGGAGTCCGACAGTCTGCAGATTTCTGCTCACAGAGCTCTGAAAACTGAGCTAATCAGCGATGTTGGATTGCTCGGTTCTCAGTGCAGAGGCGTCAGGGGACAGATGTACCGATGTTGCATCCAACAAGGTAAGTATTTTTCCAAAAACAAATCCTTCTCTTTCCACACTCGTGTTTTCAGGCCGTTTCTCTATCCATGACTACGTCCAATGTGCAAATTCCCATTCTGTCTAATTGTCCACGGTCACACACATACGCTCAGTCACTCTACACTCAAAGTATATCATTTTTTGCTACTTTTTTTTTTTTCTCTGCATTGTAATCATGGCTTTTTGGCCCCATAGACTTCAATAGGAGCACCCTTGAGCACGCAATGCATGTGTTTTTGTGCCTGCAGAATGCGCCTCCTCTACAACTGCTCTCAGGTGTATGATCCACATAAAACCAAAAGTGCAGCGCTCCTAAAACAAAACCTAATCAGTCCAAGGTGCATGCTTATTATCACAATGTACATGCCGGAAAAAAAATCCACTGTGCAATATAAGTGAAGTAATCTTCCTAAATATCTCCAAATAGTGAAGAATAATAATAGTAAAGAATACACACTAGGTGCTCCCACACCAGTGCTAGACCTAGAGGGTTACTGGAACAATGTGACCCTCAAAATGAGATGTCATATAGCGCTTGATTTCAATCATAAATGTGTAATGTCACCATATACAGTATATCGCCACCAATTTAAAGGAATATACATGAAGAAGAAATTGCGCGCCACATAGTGTAATATCCATAATATCCAATATTTAGTAAAACAAGCAAGGCTACCCACATTATATAAAATCGTGTACAAATCAAACTCTCCCCACGGGGATGTTGGGAATCCCTTCCTGGTTTCCGTAACGCGCAATGACGTCACAAACAGATATTTGCGCAAATTGCCTGTTTTAAAATCACCACATGGCAGGCTTACCCATTGGAACTGGGAATTTTGGGATGTTTTCTTACATAAACAGCAGTAGCTGTAATCCCGAATAATCTTTCATTTTTAAACATCTACTTACTGGAAACTGCAGGAACAACTGTAGTGTGTGTTTGTGTGTTTTTTTGGGGGGGGGTTTTCTGTTCCACTTTTTTTAGCAATTGTTTCTACTGCGTCATGTCTAATTATGATCTTCTTTCCAGTATTTTTTTTTAAAGTAGCTAAACATCGCCAACATTCTGTGTATAAACCATGATGTTATCTTGATGAAGTGGCCCCAAGACATCACCATATAACATTATGGCAATAACTTCTCTGTTTATCCACATCGGTGTGTTGGTGACACTGTTGCTACCTTGACTGATCACCTGATTTTGATGCCATAGTTTTATGCAACTGCAGTTAAACCGAAAGGCGAGCACTTAACTTTTATGGCTTCTCTTGAATCTACACAAACACAAGCCCATGTCAGTGGCTTTAAACGTTTGATAACAATTCAGCATACCCATATATACAATGCCTTGCAAAAGTATTTACCCCCCTTGTCATTTTTCTTGTTTTGTTGCCTCACAACCTGGAATTAACATGGGTTGTTTGCGGATTTGCATCATTTAATTTACAGAACATGCCCACGACTTTGAAGATGTTTGCTTCACAATAAAAAAAAAAACAACAAATAGGACAAAATAACAGAAAGTCAATGTGCATAACTATTCACCCCCCCCCCCCCCCAAGTCAATACTTTGTACAGCCACTTTTTGCCGATATCACAACTCCAAGTCACTTTGGATAAGTCTCTATGAGCTTGGCCCATCTTACCACTGGGATTTTTGCCCATTCCTCCTTGCAAAACTGCTCCAGCTCCTTCAAGTTGGTTTGCGCTTGTGTACAGCAATCTTTTTTTTTTTTTTTTTTTTTTTTGTTTTTTTTTTTTGAAAATAATTTTTATTGCGCACATAGCAGAATAAGCATACATATCAGTAGTTGGGATTACAATATCCAACAACAAAAAAAAAAAAAAAAATAGAAATTGCATATCCATCACAATGTTATCACAGATATATATGTCCGTCTTTTCTACATGTGTCACATGGATTTCCATTTCCACTCTACTTTTGCAATATATATGTGCATTTTTTTTCTTAAGAAAAACAAAAAAAAAGGGGGAGAAAAGCTCCCCCATAAAAAACAAGAGGAAAACCTCCCATAACATTAAAACAAAACCCATTTCCCCCCTGAGATGTCCGCATTCGGTGTCCCAAGCACTAATCAAGAAAATCCTATGCTCTAACTCCGTAAGAGGAGAAAAGAAACCAACTCCCCCTATCCTCCTTTTCTTATCGAATTGTGAACAAAAACAGCAGCCCTTACTGTCCCTCATTCAATGGCTCTTCGTCGTCCAGCGTGTTTTTCGAATCCACCCATCTAAACCAAACCTTCCTAAATTTCTTGAGAGCTCCCCTAGCTTCATATGTCATCCTGTACATCAGCACATCCACGTTAACTATTTTTATCCACATTCCTAGTGTCAGCTGTTCTTCATGAATCCAGCGTCTGGCAATAAGTTTCCGCACCCCAAAATATAAGATCCTAAGAAACAGTTTGGTATATGTATTCATCTCCTCCTGGTCAAAGACCCCTAGGAGACAGCGTAAGGGTGAGCAAATGTTAGGTAAGGCGAATTTATCAGAAATAAATTCAGTTACCTTTGACCACAGTGGCCTCACCTTTTTGCACTCCCACACCATATGTATGAAAGTGCCCTCCGTACAGCAATCTTTAAGTCTGACCACAGATTTTCCATTGGATTGAGGTCTGGGCTTTGACTAGGCCATTCCAACACATTTACATGTTTCCCCTTAAACCACTCAAGTGTTGCTTTAGCAGTGTGTTGGGGTCATTGTCCTGCTGGAAGGTGAACCTCCGTCCTAGCCTCAAATCACACAGAGTAGTACAGGTTTTGCTCAAGAATATCCCTGTATTTAGCACCATCCATCTTTCCCTCAACTGTGACCAGTTTCCCAGTCCCGACTGCTGAAAAACCTCCCCACAGCATGATGCTGCCACCACCATGGTGTTCTTTGGGTGATGAGGAGCTTGTGAATTATCTTAAGGCAGTTGGGACAACAGTCACCAAACAAACCATTGGTAACACAATACACCACCGTAGATTTTAATCCTGCAGTGCCTGCAAGGTCCCCACCTCAAAAAGGTACATGTACAGGCCTGTCTGAAGTCAAAGAACATCTAAATGATTTGGAGAAAGTTTGGGAGAAAGTGATGTGGTCAGATGAGACCAAAATTGAGCTCTTTGGCAATAAAGTGTTACTAAACCCAGAACCCTACATTGACTATATCTGGTCTCCCACAGCACACAGAACATGGAAATGCAATTATTTTTAGTAAATATAAACTGCCAAATACCTTTTTCTTGTCAGCAGTATTGTGACTGCTATCAGTGTCTGGTTAAAGCTTGTAGGAGTTTTCATTCTACTCTGACTGTCCTATGAGGCTGCAAGACCCCTGACCCTCTGTCTGGACACTACTGATTGGCCCTGTGCTGATCACATGCACTCTCCCAAGAAAAACTATAAAAAAAAAGCTTTACACACCAAACTGAGCATGTGCAGAGTGACTCCAAAGGCTCTGTTTTATCAGGAGGTGGATTGGAGACGGGATCAAAAACAGCCTTTTTACAGAATGCAGAGGATTAACCCCTTAAGTTCCACAGTGAGTGTAACAAGAATGCTTTACTGCATATAAAGACAGATTTTAACTGTTGTGGGTTTAGTAACACTTTAACTTGGCTCGCCGTGTTTGGAGAGAGAGAGAGAGAGAGAGAAATTCTGACTGACCCTAAGAACACTATCTCTACAGTCAAGCACGGAGGTGGAAACATGATGCTTTGAGGCTGGTTCTCTGCTAAAGGTACAGGGACCACTTTGCCGAATCGAGGATCTAATGGACGAGGACATGTATTGTAAAATCCGGGATGAGAACATTCTTCCCTCAGCCAGAACACGGAGGATGGGTTATGGATGAGTCTTCTAGCATGACAGTGACCCAAAACATACCACCCAGGCAGCAATAGAGTGGCTCAAGAAGAAGCATATTAAAGTCTATGTAAACCTGATTCATAAAAATATATCTTCAGTGTTTTCTTTTCTCTTCAAAGCACTAACAGTTCTGAAAGTCTCTACCTATGAGGGGAGGGGGTGGCCTTTCCTCCATTTAGCTGTCTTGGCTGTATGCCCAGGCTTCACTTTAGTGCTGAACAGGAAGAGAAAATCTAACATGATCTGAACTTTCTAAAGAATATATAAAGCCGAAGACAGTAGAGATATACAAGTAATACTTATGTAGGGAGATTTGTTTCATCTCTGTGTATCATCTGAAGCTATTTACTTCATTGGGTATATGTGAGTGTTTACATCCACTTTAGAATATTTATGGAGGGAGCTGAAACTTCTAGTTGCCAGGCGACCACCAAGAAACCTTTAAGGATTTAGAGAAGATCTGTAAGAAGAAGAGTGAACCAAAATCCCTCCTGAGATGTGAGCAAACCAACTACAACAAACGTCTAACCTCTGTGCTTGCCAACAAAGGTTTCTCCACCAAGTCATGTTTTGCTGCAACTCCATTTATAACATTTGTATTGTGTTTTTTTTTTTTTTTTTTTTTTTTTTCTGGATTTTTGGTTGCTATTCTGTCTCTACCACTTAAAACACACCTATTAAAAAATTATAGACCCTTCATTTCTTTGTAAGTGGAGAAACAAAATCTACAGGCGATCAAACAATTACCGTATTTATCGGCGTATAACACGCACTTTTTTCCCCTTAAAATCAGGGGAAAATCGTGGGTGCGTGTTATACGCCAATCCCCGCCGATCCCCCACTGATTGTGAGCGGAGGAGCGAGCGCCGCCGCAATACACATAGCCGAGTGTACTCTGCTCCTCTCGGCTCCGCTCACAGTCATGCCCAGTCCCGTCTTATGATGGACATAACACAGGTCCAATGGCGGGACTGGGTGTGACTGAACATAGCTGAGCCTAGCCGAGTACACTCGGCTATGTGTATCTCGGTGGCTCTCGGCTCCGCTCACAGTCAAAAGTTATAGCGTCTACAAAATAAGGGGATAGATTTTATAGCATTTATAGCATTTTTATTTTATTTTTTTACTAGTAATGGCGGCGATCTGCATTTTTTATCGTTCCTGCGATATTGCGGCGGACATATCGGACACTTTTGACACATTTTTGGGACCATTCACATTTATACAGCGATCCGTGCTATAAAAATGCATTGATTAATGTATAAATGTGACTGGCAATGAAGGGGTTAACCAGGAGGGGTGCTGTAGGGGTTAATCCATGTTGCTAGGGAGTGATTCTAACTGTGGGGGGAGGGGACTCACAAGGGGAGGAGACCGATCGGTGTTCCTCTGTACAAGGAACACACCATCGGTCTCCTTCCATCTGACAGGACGTGGATTTGTGTGTTTACACACACAGATCCACGGTCCTGCTCGGTTACCGGGCAATTGCGGGTGCCCGACGGACATTGCAGCCGCCGGGCACGCGCACCGGGACCCGAGTGACGCGGCGGGCTCGTGTGCGCGCTGGCGGCGTGTGCGCGCCCCCGGGGGACCTGGAAGGGCCGCCTTCATATGATGGCGGGCCAGGATAACAGCTGCACCGTCCCGCCGTCATATGACGGTAGGCGGGCAGCAAGTGGTTAAAATTCCCTCCTAAACTTGAGGTGCGTCTTATACGCCGATATAAATACGGTATTTTTGCCACTGTATACTCAGTATATTGGATGTCAAGATTTGTGGGCAGAATAAGTACGCGTTGTGGGTAAGTAGGATATTGTATCAAACATCTGATGTTGCCTTTGTGAAAGTGTCACTTATCCTTGTGTGACATCTTTGGACGTTTTAAAGGTACACTTGTTCAAAGTTCAATAAAGCAGTTTCATCACTTGCCTGGAATTGCCTTTTGCAGTCTTTGCAGATTTCATGTTAGAATAATCAAGCTACAAGTAACATGTTTTCTCTTTTGCAGATCGTGTCTGCAGTGCAGTACTGTCATCAAAAACACATTGTTCATAGGGATCTTAAGGTAAGTAAAGCAACCCTCTTCTTTTTTTTTTTTTTATATATATACTCTAAGCTTTGCTGAAGGTTGTGTCCTAATTATTTTTTTTAATCCAGAAAAGTGAGTTTGAGGCAAGGTGGTGTTATTATTCTGCAGGCAGGAGGAAGTATTTCCTCAGTAACCTCTCCCCCTAGTGATCAGACTGCGTTATTGTATTTCTGTAACATTTCATAAGGTGAAGGGCTGATTTGTTTCCAATGTTGTAAACATAGCTTACAGTGGTCCTAAAGGCATGACATTTTTTACCCTTTATTGCTTCCCCTGCATTAAAGTGATATGAAAGTCTTTTTTTTTTCATTTAAAAATAACAAATGTGTGTCACTTACCTGCTCTGTGCAGTGGTTTTGCACAGAGTAGCCAAGATCCTCCTCTTTTAGGGTCCCTCTTCAGGCCTTCAGCCCCCAACCCCCTGACCACTGTGGAGTATCCAAACAGCAAGCAGCTTGCTATGGGGCACCTGAGCCGCTGCTCTTTGTTTCCATTCAGACACGGAGCCGCGGCCAGGCTCATCCCTGCCCTCTCCTCATTGGCTCACATACTTTGACAGCAGTGGGAGCCAATGGCACTCCACTGCTGTCTCATCCAATTGGGAGGGAGAGTCCTTGCCAGGCGAGTCTCTCATGGACATTGCTAGATTGAGATGGGGCTCAGGTAAGTATTGAGGGGGGCTTCTGCACACAGAAGGATTTTTCTTAATGCTTACAATGCATTAAGATAAAAAAAACCTTCTGCCTTTTAGAACCAATTTAAGGGAAAAAATGTCCAGGCAGCAGTATCTTCCCCCTCCACCCTATACTTCAGATATGGTGAGGCTGAGCTCCACTGTGTGTGTCAATAGAGGTATACAGCCCAGCTCTGGCTCACATGTTTGCACCCCCCCCCCCCCCCCCCATAGCAGACAGAAGAGGAGGAATCAAGAGCGCCGGTGGGGGATCTCAGAAAAGGAGGAACAGGTCCACTATGCTCAAGTGCTGGATCACTTATCTAGTACGTGTTTTAGTGCAGAAGAGCCGATTTGCCTCCGTACTCCTATGTGACACGGTCAGCAAGCGGGTTTTGTACTATTATCCATTGATTAATATATAAAGTTAGTTTCAGTGATACCCTTTATTGGCTAACATAAGTTATTAGAAATGCAGTCTTTTAGGAAGCTGGAAGACTCCATCCCAAAAAAATTCATCTTGAACTATTTCCAGCTAGCAGGAGCTGACTGTTTTAAAAGTTAGTAATGCTGGGAGCTTTTCATGGCCCTCCCTGTCATATAAACACTGTGGTTGGCTGTCGGCAAAAACATGACTGGGAACATGCTTCACCAGCTCCTTGTGACTGGGGGCTGCTGGTGACAGTGTAGTGGGCACTGAATAAGCGCCTCCAGCACAGACCAGGAATGCCGGGGGTGTGTGTGTATATGTATGTATGTATGTATATATATGTGTATATATGTATGTGTGTGTGTGTGTATATATGTGTATATATATGTGTATATATATATATATATATATATATATATATATATATATATAAAAAAATATATACGTATATGTATGTGTATATATATATATGTATATATATATATTACACACGCACACAGATGCAGGGCTTTTTTTCAGGGGGAACTTGGTGGCCATCAGTTCCACCACCTCTGGCTCAGAGCCTTTGGTGCCTGCTCACCACAATCACTTGTAAACACAGAAGTCTGGTCTTGAGAAAAAAAGCCCTATGTATGTGTGTGTATATATATATATGTATATATTTAATCTATCTTGATCTCTGTATCAGCTGGAGATTAAAGCCCACCTGCGTAGGTCAACGTGAAGGGGTCAATAAGCTGGCCATTAAAGGCTGTAAACTACAAATGTTCTGCTTTTTGAATGTCAGATTTGCCCCTGTGCAGTTATATTTTCTTCATGTTGCAGGCAGAAAACCTTTTACTGGATGCAGATATGAACATTAAAATAGCAGACTTTGGGTTTAGTAACGAGTTTACTGTTGGAAATAAACTGGACACTTTTTGTGGGAGCCCACCCTACGCTGCTCCGGAGCTCTTCCAGGGGAAGAAGTACGATGGGCCTGAGGTGGATGTCTGGAGCTTAGGAGTTATTCTTTACACTTTGGTCAGTGGATCTTTACCCTTTGATGGACAAAATTTAAAGGTATGTTTCTTTAGGCTATTTTGGAAATTATTAGATGCCAACAAATCTAAATATGTATGTAAAATAAAAAAAGAATGTCTTGGAGCTATCAGTACAGGTATAGTACAGTTAGCAGGTTTAAAATATTTTTGATTTAACTGGTCCATCTAGTTTACTATCATTTTAAGTTGATAAAATCAACTCTGTCAGGTTTAGCAGGCTTCTGAATGGTACCCCATTGGTGGAACTACAGCCACATATTTCATTCTGCTGTGCCGTGCATCCCCACTTCCATGTGGGTAAGGTTGCTGTGGTCCTGCCGGTTTAATGGTCCAAGGATCTTGAAATTCATTTTACTGTTGACTGACACATGCTTTCTGCTGGCATCCACTAGTTTGGTAAAAGAATACTTTCTAAGGTTAGTTTTAAACTTTCTTCCTGTCAGTGTGAGGGCATGTCCCTGTGTACTTGAACATTTGATCTCCATATTGAAAATATTGCCCCACTGAATCTTATTTAAACCTTTTATGAATTTAAAGCTTTCGTGTATTACCCCATTTTCTCTTCTTTCCTCAAGATTGCACATATTAGATTCCTGAAGTCTCTCCTGGTATGTTTTTATTCCTCAGACCTATCGGTATAGGTGAAGATCACTGTATAAGCAATAGTTTTAGCTATCATGAATCGGTTAACCACTTATAAACCGCTTGCTTTTGGTTGTGATCTGTGTTTGGCTACAGTTAATCACATGGTACAGGTAACCAGGTACCATGTAATTGCTGTGGGCCAATGAAATCACCAGTAAGCAATCTGTTTGTGAATGGAAAGCCATTAATGATGGGTTGTTTACCTTGTTATGTGATCACTATGACCAATCATAGCAATCACATGATACCTGATTATCTGTAACTATAATCCATTGTCTGGTGGTCACCGGAGGGGCATGCTGCACGCCCCTAACCCGAAGCAGGCACAATGACTGGGATGTGTTCTGTAGTCCAGTAGGGGAGAACACAGACTGGGCAAACACTGCTTGGGATTTTAATGCTGAAAAGTCAGTGTTGTAAGCTTTTTTACAGGATGTTCGGAGCTTGCTGAATTTCTGGCAGAATCGCCAGGTATTTTTTTTTTTTTTTTTTTTCGTGTACTTGCAGCATTCTGAATAGACAAGACATAGAGAGATGTGCAGGTAATGAATTCACTGAATTTTTGTTTAACCACTTCAGCTTCCGGAAGGTTTAGGCCCCCTCCTCCCCCAATATATATGGCTAATATTTATTCTGCTACATGTTTTTGGTAACAAAAAAAAAAAATCCCAACAAGCGTATATTGATTGGTTTGCGCAAAAGTTTTAGTGTCTACAAACTATGGGATATTTTTATGGAATTTTTATTTCTTTTTAATAGTAATGGCAGTGATCGGCAACTTATAAGTGGGACTGCGACTTATAGTGGGATTACGGCAGACAAATCGGACACTTAAGTGACACTTTTTTTGGGGACCAGTGACACCAATACAGTGATCAGTGCTAAAAGAAATGCACTGTCACTATACTGACACTGGCAGGGGAAAGGGGTTAACATCAGGGGTGATCAAAGGGTTAAATGGTGTGTGTGTGTGTGGAGGGGGGGGGTGCTTTAACTGTGGGAAGAAAAAGATCCATTTTCCTGCTTAGTAGGCACACAGTATCCCTCTCTTCCCTTGTCACAGAACGGTGATCTGCCTTGTTTACATAGATACAGCGGGAGTGGGCTGGCGCACGTGCACGCCCCATACCCGGAAGTGGAGAATCGCGTAACTGTATGTGATTCTGCACACAGGAGCCGCAGTCGCACAGTACATGTACGTGGGCCGGTCCGCATGTAGTTAAAGAATTTTACCTAAACAAACATGCACTTGAATTGTTTACCTTTTTTTAATTGGCTTTAGGGAACTGCTCCGGCCAAAACAGTCTAGCTGCAGAGGCGTACAACAGGCATTTGTGTGAGGGAGGGGTTCAGGAAAACTTGGTTCACTCGCTACATGCGATTGTTATATTGCTGCTGGGAGATGAGGGCACGTCGGTGGCTCAGAGCTTCTACACTCATTGACCCTTTATCACTGCACAGGCTGTCATTGGGAAAATTTGTAAGTGTTTTCAAATGCAAAGCCTGTATAAGAGCAGTGTGAACTGCAAGCTTTAAAAAAGCATTTCTTTTCTCGGACATCACGGGACACAGAGCCACAGTAATTACTGATGGGTTATAGGGTATCACTAGGTATTGGACACTGGTCACACCCTAATCAGGAAGTTCAACCCCCTATATAACCCCTCCCCTTCCAGGGATACCTCAGTTTTTACACCAGTGTCTTAGGTGTTGGACGTGCAAAGATGTCCTGTGCTGAAGCTCCAAAAGGAATATCCTAAGATCCTATACTGGGGCAAGCCAGGCGACCGGATCCATTCAAAGTGTCTTTTCATGGCAGAATTGAATGGTACCCGGGCCTCGTGTCCGAAGAAACGAGGTTTTACCTGTAACGCTTATCTTTTTAGAGAGCTGGACCCGCGGATCAGAAAATGGCTTTAAACTTCCTAATTTCTGGCGAGGTGCTTTACAGGCCCAGAACTGAAGGATCCCCCTACTGATGGGGGCCCCAGTCTCTGACGGTTTTTCACAAACTGAGCCCACCGTGAGAGGCGAAGGCTGGGTCTGTGTAAACTGAACCCTGCGGCCTGGATAAGGTAAGAGGAGATTCCACAGAATTTTAAGTTCTAGTGGCTCTTCTCCTTTAAAGTGAATGCATGCTGTGCCTATTGTGACCACCGGGGGCGGCCAAGAGCACAAACCTTCTCATGCTTGATCTGTCTCAGCGTCCGCTGCACAGGCTCTTCCTCCAGCTCCAAAGGTAGATGGTGGGGGGTTTTCTCTGCTGGGATGGTCCCCCCAGGCTAGGGAAAGGCTCAGGTAGGCTGTAAGGCGGGTGAAACCGCACTGTCACAGCCGCTACCGCCACCGAAGCCGCATTGCGATGCAGGGCCCATCACTGCCGGCCTCCTCCTTATTCCCCCAACCCCAGCCTCCCTTCAGGCTTGTCAGAAAGGGTCGACTCGCACGGGAAGCGCTCGTTTTTCAAAAACGAGGGGGGGCGGGGCGTCAGCACAGCGTCAGCGTGCCCAGACGCCCACAGTGCCTGAAAGCATGGCTATTTAAAGCACACTGTACAGGTGCTCTGAGCTTTGGAGAGACACAGAGCTGACAGTCACATGTAAGGTGGGACACAGGCATTCCCCTAGGCTGCATTCACTAAAGAACACCGGATTGGGCATTTGGTAGCAAGGCTTTTAGCCAGACTACATTGCTCAGCAGTCAGTGTTCGTTTTTGATACCTCACACCTTGTTGCTTTGCACTATGGGTAGAAGAGGTTCAAGCACCCCTAGAACCGGAGGCACTAGGGGGTCTCGTTCAGGTTCTGAGGACCCCCTGTCTGCTACACCATCCCCTCCTGAGGGACCAGGGGCAGCTGGACAGGGAGAGCCATTGGGGTTAGGGGCTACATCTGCTGCCGGCACTTCAGCCCCTGTGTACATTACACAAGAAGTTTTTTCCTCAACCATTTCTGGATTAGAGAAAAGACTAATGGCCGTGATTACATCTTCACTGAGTGGAAGAAAACGCACAAGGCCTTCCTCTGCTCCCCAAGATCCTCAGTCAGAGGAGCTCTGGGATAAAGGAGATGAATCCCTTTCAGAGGATCGGGATGGGACAGATGATTCCTCTTCGGAGGATTCAGGTGGAGAGGGACCCTCTGCGACTTCCCAAGAGGAGAAAGTCTTAGTGCAGATCCTCACTGGTTTGGTCCGCTCCACATTTAAGTTGCCCCTACCTGAAACTACTACAGAAACCTCTTCTGCTTTGGGGTCACTGAAACCTTTCCAAGCAGCACATGCTTTTCCTGTTCATAATTTACTTGAAAAGCTGCTTTACTCTGAGTGGGATCACCCAGATAAGCGATTTCTTCCGCCGAAAAAGTTTTCTACACTTTATCCTATGGAAGAAAAGTTTATTAAGAGGTGGGGAATACCGGCCATTGATGCGGCCATTTCCTCTGTAAATAGTAATCTGACTTGTCCTGTAGACAACGCTCAGATGCTCAAAGATCCTGTGGATAAAAAGATGGACTTCTTATTGAAAGATGTGTTCTCTTTAGCAGGATCAGTGGCCCAACCTGCAGTAGCAGCGATTGGAGTCTGTCAATACTTAAGAGACCATGTTAAGCAGGTCATCAAAGTATTGCCTGAACAGCAGGCCCAGGGGTTTGCTAACCTTCCTGCGGCTTTATGTTCTGCTGTTGACGCCATTAGAGATTCTATCGTGCAAACCTCTCGCCTCTCGCTTGGGTTGGTGCATATACGTAGAATCTTATGGTTGAAAAACTGGTCAGCCGAAGCACCATGTAAGAAGCTGCTGGCTGGGTTTCCCTTCCGTGGTGAAAGGTTGTTTGGAGAGGACTTGGATAATTATATCAAGACGATCTCCTGTGGGAAAAGCACTCTCTTACCTGATAAGAAGAAGAGTAAGCGTCCCTCTTTTAAACGGACTCTTTCCCCAGCGCCAGGGGCATCAGCCTCCAGGCAGTCACGACTGTCTCCTCCGTCTGGGGCAAGAAACAAGAGTCAACCCCAGGGACACAAGAAATCCTGGGGGAAAGGGTCTTCTAAGCAAGACACTAAGACCTATTCATGAAGGGGCGCCCCGCTCGCTCGAGTGGGGGGAAAGACTGCTGCAGCTCTCAGGGCTCTGGCAGAAGGACTTCCAGGACAGATGGGTAATCTCCATGGTAACCTTACTGTTTGAAACAGAAGATTCCTCCGTTTCAGATCAAGGCACATTCCACAAGGGCTATTGGTGCTTCTTGGGCAGTGCATCACCGGGCCTCTATGGCTCAGATCTGCAAGGCCGCAACCTGGTCTTCAGTTCATACATTCACCAGATTCTATCAGGTGGATATAGGAAGGCATGAGGATATCGCCTTTTGGGCGTAGTGTGCTGCAGACAGCGGTACAAGGTCCTCAGGTCTGATAGCACCCTACTTGGTTGTGATTCCCCCCCCCCCCCCCCTCAGTTGGCATTGCTTTGGGACATCCCATCAGTAATTACTGTGGCTCTGTGTCCCGTGATGTCCGAGAAAAGAAAATAGGATTTTTTATTACAGCTTACCTGTAAAATCCTTTTCTTTCGACGGACATCACGGGACACAGGTCCCGCCCCTCTTCTAATACCTCAGTTTTGTAGCAAAGCAGTATAGGTGTATTAGAAGAGGGGCGGGACCTGTGTCCCGTGATGTCCGTCGAAAGAAAAGGATTTTACAGGTAAGCTGTAATAAAAAATCCTATTTTGCATGGCTTTCAGCATACAATATTGAAGCTTTTAAAGTACCATTCAGTTCCAGTTTGGAAATGTTGAACACAGATGGGAGTGTTGATTGCCACTTTAGGCAAGCTGCTGGCAGGCTTTCAACAAGCTTCATGAAGTGCTGAAGCCTGCTAGCAGCTTTTTTTTTTTTTTTTTTTTTTTTTTTTTTTTTGTGGCCATCAGCACTCCCATTAGGATCAATATTCAACATTTACAAACCAAAATTGAATGGTACACTTCAACAAAACTTGCTGGAAGCTCTGCAAATTCTTTGTCAAAAGCTTGCTGTTCACACTGCTCTTATACAAGCTGAAGCCCATGTGAAACTAGCCTTAGAATTCACAGTGAATAGATCTGACAGCATCATTGGGCATTGAACATATAAATAAAGCTTTACACTGGTTGCAGATTAGCTTTAATAATGTCCATGAAAAGCCAGCTTTTTTTCTTCACCAGCTCTTCCTGGGAAACATCTGAATACCTTGGCCTGCCCTGATGGCCCGAGGATAGGAGACATTCTAGACTAATGTGTAAACTGTTTTGCTGGCAAGGACAAAAAAAAACAATCGTGGCTGTTTTTTTTTTCTTTATATAAATGCCAGTTTTTTGGTTGTATGCATCTTCAGTACTTTGAATCACTGACCCAGAATCTGCATTCGGCAAGTAAGGCCCCTTTCACACGGGCACCATCAGTTTAGCCACGTTAAAAACGTATTAGTTCTTGCTTCATCCGTCTTCATCCGTTCCGTTAATCTCCGTTTTCATCCATCTTCCGTTCCGTTAATATCCGTTTTCATCCGTTAATGTACACGTTTACATCTGTTTTTTCATCCGTTTTTGTATCCGTTTTCATCCATTTACAGCAGTTTCCTTGCATTTAGGGAAATTACCCAGAAAGCCTTGCTCCACCCATCCTACATTGCCATGCGTGAACAATTTGCCGACCACTTTCTATCTCCATAAGGAGAAGTTTCATGGCAATACATACATACATACATACATACATACATACATACATACATACATACATACATACATACATACATACATACATATATACATATATATATATATATATATATATATATATATATATATATATATATATATATAATATATATTGTGGCAGTAGGACCCTGTGCTACCTGGAAGATTGCTGGTTTACGCCAGATTTTGGAGAGAAAGGCACGCTGATTGCACAGCTGTGTGCTGGGCTATTTAATTGTGACCTGGCTATGGCTCAGGGTTCCACCCAACAGACAGGAAGTCTGTGCATGGGAGTCAGGTGGGCTCCCATTCCTCTGAGAGGAGTCAGAGGCTGCAGGAGGCAGCCAGGGTATGCATGTCTGCAGGAGGCAGACGTACTTGGTGACAGAGCAGCAAGTAGTAAGCAGCAGGAGTAAGCTAGGAGAGAGCTTCACTCTAGGAAACTCTTTTGGGTCTGAGGAGCAGACCTAAGGCCTAGGCTAAAGGCCGGAATCAGCCGTATGGCAAGAATGTACGCCAGGAGGCTAAAGTATTGAGTGTGCAAGATACAGTAATGGTGGAACCCCCTGCGTGGGCTACTGATGTCTTTGTGAACTTTTCCGTGCTTTTAAATAAAAGTGGGCTACCAGGCCCTTAAAAATACAGTTGTGTACTGGAGTACTCACTGACAACGCACCTACCATTTGAGTCTGATACCCCAATCTTACTATATATATATATATATATATATATATATATATATATATATATATATATAATTTATATTTTATAATATATACACTGCAGTGCAAATTTAAATTTATTAATTTGGGTATTTCATTGTGTTTTTGATAGCATAAAAAGACACAAAAGCACATGATATGTTCAAAACCGTTTTAGTTTTATTATTCTGCATAACCCTTCAAAATAAAGTTTTTTCACTTTGTTTTTTTATTTGTCAAAGTATGAACTTTGAATTATTTCTTCAAAACGGATCTTAACTGATCGGACGTTGACGGACATTGTCAGTTAACGTTAATATCCATTTTGACGGATCTGGACATAGCTTTGTACGTTAAAAAAAACGGATAAAAACGGAAGCGGAGGTTAACTGATGGTAACAGATGGTCATCAGTTTGCCCATAGGAATGCATTGTCGTCCGTCGACAGATGGAAGAAAAACGGATAGACGGTCCGTCCGTGTGAAAGGGGCCTAATGCCGCGTACACACGGTCGGACTTTTCAGCTACAAAAGTCCGACAGCCTGTCCGACAGACTTTCGACGGACTTTTGGCGGACTTTCGACGGACTTGCGGCGGACTTTCTAACGAACAGACTTGCCTACACACGATCACACAAAAGTCCGTCGAATTCTTACGTGATGACGTACACCGGACTAAAATAAGGAAGTTCATAGCCAGTAGCCAATAGCTGCCCTAGCATACAGACGAGCGGATTTTTCGACCGGACTCGAGTCCGTCGGAAAGATTTGAAGCATGTTTCAAATCTAAAGTACGTCGGATTTGAGGCTAAAAAAGTCAGTTGAAAGTCCGGAGAAGCCCACACACGATCGGATTACCAGCCAGCTTTAGTCCGTCCGCGTCCGTTGGACTTTTGTAGACGAAAAGTCCGACCGTGTGTACGCGGCATAAGAGTGAAATTAGAACTTCTGATGTTTTGTTCTAGCTTTGTGAGACCCCAAGTCGCATGACATGTGAAATCCTATGTTGGTCAGTGAGAGCTGTCTTAATTGGCACTTCTGAAGTTGCTCTGACTTTAGACTTTAGAAAAAGGTTCCTGCACTACTTCAAGGCGACATCTATCCAACTTGTGCCCATAGACTTTAATGGAAGTCACCTCCAAGTCAGATCCTCATCTATATTGAGGTGATTTGAAATCACAGGAAGATTATCCAGGCGTTCCCTGAAAGTCACTTTAAAGTTACATCATAGTACTCGACTACCCTATGGGTCGGTTCACACTACTTCCGCGGCGACTTGCAAAACGACTTCTGTATAGAAGTCTATGCAAGTCGCCCCCCAAAGTAGTACAGGAACCTTTTTCTAAGTCTGAGCGACTTGCGTCGCTCCGATTAGAATGGTTCCATTGTACAGAACGGGAGGCGACTTGTCAGGCGGCTAGGTCGCCTGACAAGTCGCCCCTGTGTGAACCGGCTCTTACTACTTTGGAAAAAATGCGACACATTGTAAGTCGATATTTCTTTATCATTACCTAGGAAACTCACTTGTACTGTTTCCTATGTGTCTCAATAAAAACCTATTGAAACTAAAGTAGTACTCAAGTCACTAGCAAGTCGCCTGGCAAAGTAGCATCGTAAGTTGCGTGAATTTCAAGTCGCAGTAGTGTGAACTGAACTGGAATAATTATACAATTAATGTGATTCTGCCCTGTGTTGTAAATGTTCCATTTTTTTTATAACTTCCCAAGTAGGTTCTAGACCTACCACACCCGGTGATGACGAGCAGCGCATATGTTTAATATTTTAATTTCATACAAGTGACTTCCTTTCCCATTGTTGGCCTACTTTATGCAAACTGGATTCAGTACATCATTATGGATATGTTCATCAGTCAACATTGCTGCCACTAAGGATTCGTTGACATCGTGGCGTTCCAAATCGTGGGTGGAATTGCCGCGAGTCTGCCTGCGATTCGAGATGACGGAAAATCGTTGGACGCCCGTGCAAACCCCATCACTTCCAGTGGCACCCCGATTCCAGCGCAATTTTGCCAGGATTTGTCGGGCGATAGTCGCGGTAAAATCGCGTAAACAGAATCGCGGGATGCCTGTCGCCCCAAAAGAAGTACAAGAGCTGCTTTTGGGAGACAGGTATCCCGCGATTCTGTTTGCAAGATTGTCACCTGATGATTGGCGGCTAAATCGCGCTGTGATCGGGGGGCCATTGGAAGTGACGGGGATCGCATGGGCATCTCGCGATTTGCCGCTGTTTCGAATCTCTGGCAGAATCGTGGCATTTCCAAACACTAAAATGTGAACAGAGCCTAAAGATTAAAAAGTTAATGATTTGAAGGTGTTTTCCCAAGGTTTGTGTAACCCTTACTATTTGGTAGCTTTTTGTAGCCAGTTGTATGTTGACACCATTGGTCTAAATGGGGTACAAAATGTGGAATGGAATAATGCATAAGACAATAGTAATGAATAAGAAAACAGTAACGTTAGCCCAATTTGTTTGTATAATGTGAAAGATGTTACACCGAGTAAATTTATACCTAACATGTCATGCTTTAAAAATGGCGACATTTTGAATGGCAACAAACTACGGTACTTAAAAATCTCTATAGGCGACTCTTTAAACGTTTTTACAGGATACCTGTTTAAAGTTAGTGGAAATCTAGTGCTAGAATTATTGCTCGAACAATCGCGGCAATACCTCACACGTGGTTTGAACACAGTTTACATATGTGGGCGCGATTTGCGTATGCTCCTGCGTGCGAGCTTGGAGGGACGGGTCGCTCTAAATTTTATTTTACTTTTTTATTTTTACATTGTCCCTTTTTATTCTTAGTACAAGGAATTTTAAACATCCCTTGTAATTGAAATAAGCAGGACAGGTCCTCTTTAATGTGTGATCTGGGGTCAAAAAGACTTCAGATCTCACATTTACACTTAAAATCGATAATAAAAAAAAATTATAAATTTTATTTTTACACATAAAAATGGGCCTCTTAAAGACGTAGGGCAGAAGTGACGTTTAACGTCGCTCCGGTCCTCCATGGGCATAGTTGAGTGGGGTCCATCTTGCCGTCACTCGGCTCCCTGCCCATCAGTACACTGGATCGCTTCCACCGCCGCTGATCTCTCCGGTAAAAGGCAAAAATGACCGGGAGGGGGCACCTTTCCAGACGCCCATAAAAGTGATCCCGTGGGAAATACGCCGCTGGGACCACTTTTATGTGGAACAGCCATAACAACGGTATATAATATCAAAGTAGCAATGTACGTACACGGTGGGAAGTCCAGATGTGGTTAAAGCAAAACTTCTTTTATTTTTTATTTTTTTTTGGTCTCGATTAGGGTAGAGATGGAGTAGAACGCTTGTCAGTTTTTATTGCTGTCTGTGTCCCCATTAAGGACATTCTCTCTTTTTGTCCTGTTTTACAGTTATTGAAAGTAAAAGAAAATCCCAAATTTTGTCCTGTCCCCAGAAAAGTAACCAATGAGAAATTTTCAAATATGGACACGAATTCTTGTGACCTGGGGGTCCCCAAGGAATTCCTTTTAATTTGCAGGGAATTCCTCTCACTTCCTGTTTGGCTGTAGGACAGGAAGTAAAGGGAAATCTCCACAATGGGGCACAGATGGAGGTTATAACCCTCCCTTACGCTATCCAAAATGGGGGGGGGGGGGGTGGGGGGGGGGAATGTGCCTATAGTTCTACTTTAAATGCATAATATAACAGTTTTAGTGGCCAGCTTTTGTATTTCTTTCTGTATTGGCATTTTGTGCTGCCCCTCCCAGTAGGAGCTCTACTTTTTAGAGGTTTTCACAATGCAGATATCTGGTCAAATTCAGGTATTTAAACTGCTTGTGTTAAAAATGCCTTTCTTTCTTTTCTGTTGAGGGACACGGGAAGTCTTTAAATCGAAGTTTCAGCTGTTTTTGTGTTAAGTCAGCAGCTACAAAAAGTGTAGCTGCTGACATTTAATAAACCTACGGTCCAGCAATGTGGTCACCTGAACCCCCGTCTCTCTCACAGCCGCATGCGTAAGTTGTGCTGCGCCGCCTTATTGGCCGGGCAATCTTCTGGAACCTGTGACAAGTCCCAGAAGATTTCAGGGAGGAAGGGGGAGAGGAGAACTTCTGCTTGAGCGTAAGTGGGAGCAGGTACTTGTGAAAACTAGGTACCTGGGCCCCCAAACTCACCCCAACAAAAATGACATGCCAAATGTGTAAGGGGCTAAGGAGTGTTTAAAGCGGAACTTCTACTTTTGGGTGGAACTCCACGTTAACCTTCCAGTTATACTGCTCCCCCAGGAGGCTTGAACACTGGCAAACAAAAAATGTAGGCCAGCCCGCAAGAACTCACCATGCCTTATTTTTTTATTTTCTTGCTAGTGTCCTAGGAGGATGGACATCTTTTGTTCAGTTCTGTCGTGTGGAACGACTAGCCTAGCTAGCACTTTTTAAAAATTTTTTGTGGCTAACGCTGTGAGACGGAGCGCGGACATATTTTGGGTGGAGTGTTATGCCCTATGCACTCTTTCCTATCATGCAATGTCGAAGAAACATCTCCCCATGGCTGCTCCTGCTTTCAATGAGCGGCATGGAACTTCAATCGTAGAGCCATTACTGCTGCCCACCTACAGAGACCTTTGGTCAACTCCAGCCATCTGATCCTCACCTGCTGCCAGTTGTCTGAGTTTCATTAGTACCTGGAGCCTTGCCTCCTACCCTGAGCCTCACGATGGTGCCAGTTTCTGCAGCCTGAAGTTATTTTTCCCTCTGCTCCTAGAGTTTATTATATCATCGTATCTTCTACCTCAGAATCAGTGTCAGCAGCTGATGACTCAGAATCCAATGCCTGGGCTAAATCTGATGGAGAACCTGAGTTACTCCAGTCCTTGAGTTTGCACCTGAGGAGACGCAGTCCACTGCTATTACTTCCAAATTTAGAAACTGCTTCGGCTCCTACCAATGTGGTATACGCCAATACCCGTACGGGTTTACCGGTTTCTTTTGTTTTGTTTTTGGGCCAGTTGGCTTGTTTGCTGCATTTGTCCACCTCTCAGTTCTGCTTTTGAACACCCCGAAGTTTAAAGATTTCTTTTGCCCCCTCAATCAACAAAGCAGTTTTTTGTATTAGCCGTAATTATTTATTTTTTTGAAGTCCATTGTGTGCTTCTTCTACCGCCTTGTGCTCTCTGTACCACTTTTCCACAAGACTGAGGCACACTGGTAGTGGGAGAGTGTTATCCTTGGCTGGCCTACAGTTTAGTTTTATTTTTTTGTTTTTTGTCATGTCTTCCTGTAGGGGACAGTATAACTATAATTAGACGCCTGTGTCCCTCAGTGGACTTCAAGAAAAGGAATTTTGTGGTGACTACAAAAATCCTATTTTCATCATGTATGGCTTGCATCTTCAGACTGCAATGGGGGGACCAGAGAAGATGATGGTGGAAACCCTAAAGATGTAGCAAGGTTGTGGGCTTGAAATCTGGCATTACAAGCCAGCTTAACCACCTCAATACAGGGCACTTTCACCCCCTTCCTGCCCAAGCCATTTTTCAGTTTTCAGCGCTGCCGCACTTTGAATGACAATTGCGCGGTCATGTTACACTGCACCCTAATGAAATTTTTATCATTTTTTCCCCACAAATAGAGCTTTCTTTTGGTGGTATTTGATCACCTCTGCGGTTTTTACTTTTTGCGCTATAAACAAAAGAGGGACAATTTTGAAAAAACACAATATTTTTTACTTTTTGCTATAATAAATATCCAATTTTTTTTTTTTTTTAAACAAATTTTTTACTCAGTTTAGGTCGATACGTATTCTTCTACATATTTTTGGTAAAAAAAATTGCAATAAGCGTATATTAATTGGTTTGCGCAAAAGTTATAGCGTCTACAAAATAGGGGATAGATTTATAGCATTTTTATTTATTTTTTACTAGTAATGGCGGCGATCTGCGATTTTTATTGTGACTGCGATATTGCGGCGGACACATCGGACACTTTTGACACATTTTTGGGACCATTCATATTTATACAGCGATCAATGCTATAAAATTGCATTGATTACTGTGTAAATGTGACTGGCAGGGAAGGGGTTAACACTAGGGGGCGATCGAGGGGTTAATGTATGACCTAAGGAGGTGATTCTAACTGGGGGGGGATGGGACTGACTGGGGGAGGTGACCGATCGGTGTCCCTATGTACAAGGGACACGCCATCGGTCTCCTCTCCTCTCTGACAGGACGTGGATCTGTGTTTACATGCACAGATCCACAGTCCTGCTCTGTTACCCGGCAATCGCAGGTGCCCGGCGGACATCGCGGCCGCCGGGCACACGCACCGGGTCCCGAACGACGCGGCGGCGCGCGCGCCCCCCTAGTGGCTCGGGAGGGCGAGAACGTCATATGACGCCCGCCCAGAACAACAGAAGCCTCGTCCAGCCGTCATATGACGGTGGGCGGTGGCTTAGTGGTTAAATTCAAAATGCCTGATGTACTTGTGTTGCTACTTTTATAAACTTTTACTACTGATATACGATCTTAAATACAGTGTTTTGTTTTTTTTAAATCCTAAAACATTTTTTTTTCTCTTCCTAGGAATTGAGGGAAAGAGTACTACGAGGGAAGTACCGAATTCCCTTCTACATGTCAACAGACTGTGAAAATCTTCTCAAGCGGTTCCTGGTGCTAAACCCAACCAAAAGGGGCACTCTAGAGGTACAGGATCAAAGTCTGTAAAGCATCCTGCTAAAGGTTTTCATTTTTAACTCCATCCCACTGGTGGGAATTGGTTTAACAGCTTGAAACTGAATGTTTACTTTGGTGACACTGTAAAGGTGTAATGTGCTGCGTATTATCCCACATGGTAGCTATAATTCAAGCAGTATCCTGTCCTAATATATAGTTATACGTTTAAAATCTTGGGTCTGTTTTTTGCAAAATGTGGTGTTTTCTGTCTAACAGGTGATCTTTTTTTTTTGAACAAAGGCCAACTTTAGGCTGTGTTGGTTAAGTTGGCAATGACTTTAGTTTATATACAGTGGTTATAATAATTCTACACACCCCTGTAAAAATGCCAGGTTTTTGGGATGTAAAAAAATGAGCCCAAGATAAATCGCTTCAGGATTTTTTCCACCTCTTTAAATGAAATTGTACGGATTACAGGTCACATTACAATTAAAGAACAAACAGAAATAGTTTTTTTTTGGGGGGGGGGGGGGGGGGGTTAATAAAATATGACTGTAGAAGTGTACACACCCTCTCATAATTGGGGTGTGTTCAGAATTAAAGTATAACAAAAGGCAAAACTTTTTGTTTTTTAAAAGAGAGAAGCAAGAGATTCCCTCATGAGATTTTTTTTGCAGCAGACTATCAAATTGTCAAAGTAAATATATAGAAAAAAGTATTTTATTGTACAAATATTAAAATCCACAAAGATTTAAAATATGAGCTCTGTTTTACAAGTCTGGACCCATCATATATAACGACACAGAATGTGCAAATTTACTGGACCAACTATGGTAAGTATTTCTGCCCTGAGCAATTCCCCCGGCGTGTTTTCAACAACATAAGACGTAGTCTTCTTCAGGGGGGCTGCAATGTCAAGATACAAAAAGATATTAGGCTTTATAGTTGCACAATATTGCAAAGTCTACAAATAATATCTACCATATATACTCGAGTATAAGCCGACCGGAATATAAGCCGAGGCACCTAATTTTCCCACAAAAAACTGGGAAAGAGGGTCAACAATGCCCATTTGCATGCCTCACTGTGCCCATTTGCAGCCATAGGTCCCCCGAACTTCAAACTCAATAGTTAAGGGTTCCTAGATGCCCCCTAGCTGCAGCCAAAATTTGGGGTCTCTGGACCCAAAGGGTCCCGTAATGACATTGCTGCAGATGGACACAGTTGACCGAATTATGGGCCCGTATCTCGGGGCCACTTGGTGCTAAGAACCCCAAATTTAGTGTGCAAAGCCAGTGGAAGTAGCACTACAACATATCCTGCACCTGGGGTTCCTAGCACCAAGTGGCCCCGAGATACGGGGCCCCAAATTCATTTTGGAAAATGTCAAGCACTTTTCTGCAACAGTGAATGACATTTTCCGAACCGAAAAACATGGCTTCTTGTAAGCCAGGCACCCTGGGCTCCGAGAGAGACACAGGTCTGAGTTCTGCATATGTAATAAATGCAGAGCTCCTTGGTGGTGGATTTTGTTTTCCTGCAAAGCAGTGAATAGAATCCAGCACATACCTTAGTCCTCATACACACTAGTGTATTTTATAAGATTACAAAAACCTAGAAAAAAAAAACACTTAATGAAAAAAGCTGATAGCGTTTTTAGTAGCTTTTAGGAGTGTTAGCGTTTTTACAATATGTAAAGAAAAAAAAGCTGCGCAAAAAAAGCTGTTAGGCGCGCTTTAGGAGTGTCTAGCGTTTTTTTTCTGCTGGAAAACGCTTCAAAAAACACAGCTTCTTGGAGCAGAAAAAAAATGCTATTGTGCATGGAGCCCTAGTAAAAACACCACACTGTGTACAAATAAACACTGGTTAGGCACACGTTTAACGCTTCGAATGTCCTAGATGTTTAACCCCTTCCCAGCCAGTGTCATTCATTCAGTGACAGTGCATATTTTTAGCACTATATATAAATGTAGTATAATAGAGACGCGGCCTATTGTCTCTATATACAGCAAGCGCTCCAGGAGAAATGTGATAAAATTGAAACCGATATATTTGTTACTAAGCCAAACTGAATGGCAACAGCTGCTGCCTTAAATCTTTCCTTAATGGTGAAAATAAATAATCAACATGACAGAGAAGTCCGATGGACTCAAGCAGCGCTTGTAATGTAGTGTCATTGGTTCCCACAAAGTGTCAGGCTGTCCGCCGCAGTATCGCAGTCTTATTACAAGTCACTGATCACTGCCATCACTAGTGTATATTTAAAAAAAAATTCAGTATGTATACCATCGATTGTAAACTCTAACTGTTGCGCAAATCAATCAATATATGCTTATTGGGATTTTTCTTTACCAAAAATATGTAGCCGAGTACATATTGGCTTAAAATTTATGAAAAAATTTGATTTATATATTTTTTTTAACTTTTTTTTTTTTTATTTTGGATATGTTTTATAGCAGAATTTAAAAAAAATATATAATTATATGCAGTGGATATATAAAGTCTACCTACCCCTGCTAAAATGTCAGGTTTGTGTGTGTGTGTGTGTGTGTGTGTGTGTGTGTGTGTGTGTGTGTGTGTGTGTGTGTGTAAAAAAAATGACAAAGATAAATCATTTCAGAACTGTTTCCACCTTTTTTAATGTGACCTATAAACTGTACAACTCAATTGAAAAACAAACTGAAATCTTTTAGTGGAGGGAAGTAAAAATAAAATATGGTTGCATAAGTGTGCACACCCTTAAACTAATACTTTGTTGAAGCACCTTTTTAATTTTATTACAGCACTCAGTCTTTTTGGGTAGGAGCCTTTTTTGGGTAGGATTCTATCTTTATGGCACATCTTGACTTGGCAATATTTGCCCACTCTCCTTTGCAAAAATACTCCAAATCTGTCAATGCGAGGGAATCTCCTGTGCACAGCCCTCTGCAGATCACGCCACAGATTTTCAATGGGATTCAGGTCCGGGCTCTGGCTGGGCCAAAATTTTATTCTTCTGGTGAAACCATTCCTTTGTTGATTTGGATGTATGCTTTGGGTCGTTTTCATGCTGAAAGATGAGGTTCCTCTTCATGTTCAGCTTTCCAGCAGAAGCCTGAAGGTTTTGTGCAATATTGACTGGTATTTGTCACTGTTCATAATTCCCTCTACCTTGACTAAGGCCCCTGTTCCAGCTGAAGAAAAATATGCCCAAAGCATGATGCTGCCACCACCATGCTTCACTGTGGGTATGGTGTTCTTTTGGTGATGTGCAGTGTTGTTTAGCACCAAATATCTTTTGGAATTATGGCCAAAAAGTTCAACCTTGGTTTCAACAGACCAGAACACATTTTTCCCACATGCTTTTGGGAGTTTTTGCAAAATTTAGCCAGGCTTGGATGTTTTTCTTAAGAAAAGGCTTCCGTCTTGCCACTCTACCTCATAGCCCAGACATATGAAGAGTACGGGAGATTGTCACATGTACCACACAGCCAGTACTTGCCAAATATTCCTGCAGCTCCTTTTAATGTTACTGTAGGCCTCTTGGCAGCCTCCCTGACCAGTTTTCTTCATCAATTTTGGAGGGATGTCCAGTTCTTGGTAATGTCACTGTTGTGCCATATTTTCTCCACCTGATAAGAACATTAAATTTATGTACAGCGTTGCATGACCACGCAATTGTCAGTTTAAAGTAACGCAGTTCCATATAGCAAAAAAAATGACCTGGTCATGAAGAGGGTAAATCTTTCGGAGGTCAAATGGTTAAAGGTGGAAAGTGATTTGTCTTGGTCTTCTTTTTTACATCTCAGAAACCTGGCATTTTTACAGGGGGGTGTAGACTTTAATTGCATTGTGCCTTTTTATTAATTTTTTTTATATATATTTTTTCAGGGCATGAGGCTTTTTTTTTTGTATTTTGTTTTAATAAAGGGGGTGTAGCGTTTTTAGTTTTTCAGATGATTGGTCCTTTAAAGCTGGCTACAACATTATACAATTTTCTTATCAAATTTTCCTTTAGATTTATCAAAACCATATAATAGGGGGTCAAACCCAAACCCTTTCAAATTCCATGCAGTCAGGCAGGCCCTTGCACTACATAGTTGAAGGTAAATCTAAAAAAAAAAATGTAACAAATGTGTACAGTATAATGTGTGGCCAGCTTTAGTCTTTTCAATGACCTCTCAATGCCATTTACTTATCTAGGCTTCACTCTGTGGGGCTCACTAGGAACAGGCTGATAGAACCATAACACAAGCCAGTTAATGAGCCCTGTGTATTAACGCAAATACAGATATTGCTGTGCCTTTGCCAAGCTTTGAAGATCTTATGCTTGAGTGGTTTTCTCCTTTGCTAATTTGTATGCTGCCTCCTTTTTAGAAAAAGGTGTTGTGTGGTTTAATGAGCAGACTTGACAGCCGGTGTGATTTCTTACTGGCTCATTTAACCTGTGCTGTGCTTCCACTAAGTTTCTTTATTCCCCCCTCTTCTCTTGTTGCATCTTTTGTGTTTCCATTTTAGCAAATCATGAAGGACAGATGGATCAATGCAGGGCACGAAGAGGAGGAACTGAAACCATTCGTTGAGCCAGAGCTTGATATCGCAGACCAGAAACGAATAGGTAATCAATTGTTGTGCTTGTCGCTTATGCAGCGAAGAGTGTATATGCTCTGATGGGGACAGCTGCAGATGACTGTGTATGACATTACTGTCTGTCAAAATGTTGGTTTTTTTCAGCAAGTGTTGACGGTGATGGCATGCCTCTGATGGCCCATGAAGTACAAATTGTGACCGAGACAGAAATTGCTTGGAAATCCCAAATATAAAAGTTGTCACAAAAATAAGCATAGAGAGGAAATCTTTGAGTGGGGACATTTCTCAGTGATCTATGGTCTAAATTCCCCTAGCTTTGTAGAGATTTCCTTTCACTTTCTTATGCATCTCTGGAAGAGGAAGTAGTGATATTTTTTTCAATAGAACAGACAGATATGGATTTTATACCACCCATTCTATCCAAAGCCAAAAGGAAGTTTTAGCTTTACATACATATTTTAATGAACTCTTTGGGAGGAATAATGAAGACACAGATGGATAAATCCATTCCCCTAAAGCAGGGGTGTCAAACTTAATTTCATCGTGGGCCGCATCAGCATTCTGATTGTCCTCAAAAGGGCCGGTTGTATCTGTAAGATTAGATGTCCAGCGCATCCCCCTCCCCTTACATTAGATGTCAAGATCCACCTCACCATCAGAAGTTGAGTCCCCCTACCCTCCCTAACATCACAGTGCACCCCCTTTCCTTATGCTGCTGCTGGGAAGAAGCTGGATGTATTGCTTGAAAGTAGGGGTGCTGCAAGAGAGGTGTGAGGACCACATGAAATGGCCTGGAGGGCCGGATTCAGCCCGCGGGCCTTGTGTTTGACACCTGTGCCCTAAAGTTTATCTATAGCCAAACTTTTTTTTTTTTTTTTCTTTAAGGGTTAGAGAACCTCCTTTTTTTTTTTTTTTTTTTTTTTTTTTTTTTTTTTTTTTTGCTGGGGAAATTGCTCTCTATTTGCCCTGATGACCATTGTCACCAGGACTGAAAGGTGAGGGAAAAAAAATCGCAATTTTTAAATTGTCATAGGAACAGATGGGAAATCCTTCTAGTGGTGACAAGTGAGACTTTCCCTCCTTTAGGACTCCTTCACTCTGAAATACAGTGCAGGTCACCCACATTCCTGTGCTGTTTCCAATAGCACCGCCATTGCAATCTGCAGTTGGTGACAGTGCAATGTTAAATTCAAAATGCCTCAAACGCAGATCGCAAACGCAGTGTGTTTGCCTGCACTGGATCGCATGGTACAAATATACCATGCGATCCAGTCGCAGTGCATTTCACAAAGTAGTGCATGCACTACTTTTGATGCAGTGTGATTTTTCAGCCCATTCAAAATGAATGGGCTGAAATCTTGCCGCACAGAACTGCATGTGAATTTCTCTGTGTAGTTCCTGTGTGATTTCAAATTCAGCTCCTAGTGTGAATGGGCCCTCAATGTTATGTCATTACAAAAAAATATAATTGGTTTATAATTACCCTGACTATGTCTAAATAATACAGCAAATGTTCCAAGCAAGCTAAAGTGATATTAAAAGTATATATCTTTTTTTTAAATGACAAACATGTCCTACTTCCCGTCTCTGTGTCTTGCACAGAGCAGCCACGATCCTCCTCTTCTCTGTTCCCCCACCGGCGCTCCTGGCTCCTCTTCTCCGAGTGCCCCCGTAGTAAGCTGTTTGATATGGTGGTACTCGTGTATGATCTCCCGAGCCCCGCTCTGTGTGTTCATTAGACACACAGAACAGGGCTCGGCCTCACCGCGCGCTCCCTCCTTATTGGCTGTAATTGACAGCTGGATCCTATGGCAAAGACCCGGGAGAGCAGCTGCTCTCATGCACATCGCTGGATCGTGTTCAGGCTTGAGTAAGTATTGGGGGGGCTGAGGGAGGAGCTGCATACTGGAGGTTTTTTACCTGCATAGATAGAATGCTTTAAGAACCACTTTAAGTTTAATCCTCTTGATGGGGTGCTATCTACTACTCAATAAGGTGAATAGTTTTACCTGCCAGCACACAAAAAAAAAAATTCACTTAATTACAGATGGAAGCAGTCTCTGCGTTGTTCTAGTCCGTTGCTTGGCAGGGACCCCTGGCAAAAAGCCTTTTCACACAGCAGGCCCCTGTATTTTGATGGATGATTTCCAGGAAGTGCAAATTTCACAGATTAACCACTTGCCGACCAGCCGCTGCAGTTGTACTGCGGCAGAATGGCACGGCTGGGCGAAACAACGTTATGTAACGTCCCTTCGCCCTGTGGCCCCTAGGGGCACGCGCACGCCCCCTGCTCGCCCACGGAGCTGATACCAGTGCCCGGCAATTGTGTTTACCGCCAGGCTCCCGCGATCGCTCGTGGCACACAGAGAACCGGGATCTGTGTGTGTAAACACACGGTTTCCAGTTCTCTGATGGGAGAAGAGACCTAGTCTGTTCATACAGAGTATGAACAGCGATCTGTCATCTCCCCTACACAGACGCCCCCCCCCCTTCAGTTAGAACACACTAGGGAACACAACCCCTTGATCGCCCCCTAGTGTTAACCCCTTCCCTGTCAGTGACATTTTTACTGTAATCATTTTTATAGCACTGATCGCTGTATGCCAATGCTCCCAAAAATGTGTCAGAATTGGCCGACGTGTCCGCCATAATCTCGCAGGCCCGATTAAAAATCGCAGATCACCGCCATTACTAGTAAAAAAAAAAAAGAAATTGATAATAAAAATGCCATAAAACTTTCCCCTATAACTTTTGCACAAACCAATCAATATACGCTTATTGCGATATTTTTGGTTAAAAAAAAAAATAAAATGTAGAAAAATACATATCGACCTAAACTGAGGAAAATTTTTTTTATATATTTTTGGGGGATATTTATTATAACAAAAAAGTAAAAAATGTTGCATTTTATATTTCAAAATTGTCGCTCTTTTTTTGTTTATAACGCAAAAAATAAAAACCTCAGAGGTGATCAAATACCACCAAAAGAAAGTTCTATTTGTGGGAAAAGACGTCAATTTTGTTTGGGTACAACATCGCACGACCGCGCAATTGTCAGTTAAAGCAACGCAGTGCCGAATCGCAAAAAGTGCTCTGGTCAGGAAGGGGGTAAAATCTTCTGGCACTGAAGTGGTTAAACATGACTGAATTTGGCTTTTTGGTGAAAAGGTGCAAATCGCAACCTGCTTACATGGTGTCTCCTTGACTTCTTTTGACTTCTGTGGGGCAGATAAAATATTTTTTATTGGGTATAAACATATGTAATTTATAACACTGTGAAAGACTAAGACTTCTTGTTCCCTAATAGACATAATGATAGGAATGGGATATTCAAAGGAGGAAATTCAAGAATCCCTCAGCAAGATGAAATATGATGAGATAACGGCTACCTACCTGTTACTTGGAAGAAAATCCTCTGAGGTAGGACTAACTAACAGGCTATACAATTAGCTGCACAATTAGGTCCTGTCTGTGCTATGTGTGCAGTTGTAAAAGAATAATTCGCATGCCTCCACCCTCTGCTCTTGAGGGTATGTAGACACTTGTACCTTTTTTATAAAGCATGCAACCTCTTTCAACACATGCATTTTCTAAGGCTTGTTCAGATGCTTTGGGGCTACGCTGACCGCTTTTTCCAGCACAGCACCAATGCTTAGACAAATCAAAATGTCTAATTTTCAAATATGTCAGTACTTTTTGCAGTACACTCGAACCTCCGCATTGCAATGGTGGCGAGTGCAAAGAAAAGGCAAATGGGCCGAGACTGGTGACTGTCTCTCCCGGCTGCCATGTGATCAATGCGGCTCACTGGTTTGAACAAGCCCTGAAACATTTCATTGTCTCTTTTCTGTATCTTTCCTATGTCTGCTTACATAAAATGAAAATAAAAAAAGACTGCTAGGTACTCAAAATGTAGTTACTTTGTCACAATGGGTTTTGCTATGGGATGCAAACCCATTTAGAAAATATTTCTGTGTAGTTCTGTTTTAACCAGGTATATACTGACTACACAGGATTTGGCAGATGCTCTTAGAAAAGCTTTACAAAACCGTACAATGAAAATAAAATAGATATGCTAATGTCTGTACTCGCATAAAAAAAAAAATTGAAATATTGAATCGTTGCTTTCAATAAAAAGATAATACATGTAGATTTATTGTAGATGATAATTAAAGTGGGGTTCCACCCAAAAATACCTGAAAAAGTCTAAAAAAAAAAAAAAGCATTTGGATATATATATTTTTTTTTTTACTTACCTCTAAATGCCTGTCGCTAGGTGGTCCCTCATAGTCTGCCTCTTCCTTTGCCTGGGCTGGTGACATCACTTCCCCCTCGGCACAGGAAGGGCTCGGCTCTGCTCCCTCCCTCCTGTCAATCATCTGGGACCCATTACAGCTGCAGTATTTTGTAGCTGCTGACTTTTAATTTTTTTTTTTTTTAATGGACCCCCTGGGTGGAACTCCTCTTTAAGGACTTTCAATCTTACTGGGATAAATGTTAATAGTCTGCCAAGCTTACCTTTTTTGGACCGCATGCTGAACTGAAGGCAGCTTAGAGCACCATTTTCTCCAGTAAAGGCAAGTACTCCAGCCATCCAAATAACATTGGCACAGTACATGTCACGGTAACACACAGTGTAGTGCATTGATTGCACTGCTATATGTGCATTTCCACAAGATGTGAAGGATAACTTTTTTTTTTTTTTTTTTTTTTTGTGGTCCCATGACTGCTGTGCCTCCTTGTTTTTTTCCTTCATGCAGGGGTATTGGTTGTGCACCTGGTAAATGTCCCCTTTCTGTTCAACTACGTTGCCCAATTTCATACAACTTGATGGCCATAGACTTCAATGTTAGCCCTCAAAAGTTGCATGAAAATCTTACACACAAAAGTGGGTCCAACTTTGCAGAGGGACAACAAGTCACATCTAAGTCTCGCCCATCCATAGCTGCACCAAAGTTACACGGGACTTGACTTTGGAGTCAGGAGAGAGCGAGACCTTGTACATGCTCTGTAGATGTTGCTGGCACTTCTTTCACAGTGATAATACCTGCACATAATGGGGTAGCTCTGGCGTGCCTATGCAGTTTAGTAGTCCTTCGGATAGAGGATGACAATGCTGACAGAAGTGGTGATCCTCTGCACAAAGTGAGGTAAACATAGTAATAGTAGGATCAACAATTTACTGCTAGTAGTAAAGGAAGTTGAACTTTGGTGTATGTATTGATAGAATCTTTGAGGAATGCACACCAATTGGTAATGAAATATTTTTGCCTAAGGAAGATCTATAATACACCAGTATAGACCTACTTTGTGGGTGTAAATTTTGTCTTTTTGTCATATGGTGACTGTAATGTCACGCCAGCTAATGATACATTTTCCATGTTTACAGTTGGATGCCAGTGACTCCAGCTCTAGTAGTAACTTGTCGCTGGCTAAAGTAAGACCGAGCAGCGATCTCAATAATAGCACTGGACAATCCCCTCACCACAAGGTGCAGAGAAGTATCTCTTCTAGCCAGAAACAGAGACGGTACAGTGACCATGGTGAGTAAACTTTTACTGCAGTACAAGTTCACATTATTTTTGTGGTGGCAGTTTAAAGGATAAGTTCACGTTTGGGAACATGTTACATGTTCCTCCCCATTTTTATGTTCCCAATGCTGTAGCCGCTGCTCACACTCCCTGTGGCAACAGTAGGGAAGAAGTTTTCCGTACTAGCTGTCACTTTTTAAAATTAGTACGACCAGCTCTGTGTGTGAATGAACTACAAGCCCCCGACATCCTTTGCGGTTGTCTGCTTGTAGTTTTCAATAAAAAAAATAAATGCATATTTTTCTTTTTTACCTGCAAAAAAAGTGCATTTATTATGATTTTTTACTTCTACGTTAATGTTACTCACTCCTTGGTTCTTTAAAAAAAAAAAAATGGAAAAAAAAAAGCAGCCCTTATTAACTGAAATTGTGTGGTTTTCTTGGGAATACCCTGCAGCATGGAAAACCAGAACTATGTAGATATGCATTTCGAAGCACTTTCTAGCAGACAAACCATCTGCTGTGGTGTTCTCAAAGTGCTTAATACATATGTGAACTTTTATGCGAGTCTGTTTCGTGTATGTGAACGATTATATTGAACAAAAGATTAATAATTTCTGTGATTCATAAATCCCTTCTATACTGCATAATCAGAAGGGTGACATGTTTTATACAGAGCCTTTACCTTTCTGTGTCACCTGCCCTCTTCTACCCTTCCATAGAACTGAATGACCACATTGGTGCGATCCTTCCTGTTCTCCTTTTCTGTATGTCTGGCCAGTTACCTTCCACTGCTGTCCCCAGTGCATAAAACGTGGTACAATAAGTCCCCTACTTAAAAAAGAGTTCCTTTTTGGGAGCTTGTTCGTGCGTCCAACAAAGATCAGTGCTTGCAGACAAATGCTGAGAGTACTGATCGGTGTGTTCTGGCGGGGGGGGGGGTCTCCCTGTTAGAACACAAAAGCGCAGCTGGGGAGATCGCTGTGCTAACATTGCTTATGTTATGGCGATCTGTTTTTTTTTTTTTTTTTGTTTTTTTTATTCCGGCTGCTGGGTTGAATGAAAAAAAAAAAAACGTGCAAACACATATTCACATCTTTGAAAGTTTGCAAGTTCGAATGTTCGTATGTAGTGGACTTGCTGTATGTTGGAAGGCATTGTGCAGTGCAATAAATACTCCATAGATGTTTGGTTATGCTTTCACCTCCACAGGCATGAAGTTCAAAGTGCCAGTGAAAAATATCCCTACTGAGCTCCAGTGCCAGTTGGCGCTTAGATGTATTAATTGTAATGTGCAGTTGCAAATTTATTGACTTATATATTACAAAAAAGAGGTTCGCCCGTGGGACATTAAATGAGTTGGTCATAGAGGTCATAGCAAATAGTATAGAGTTTTATTGAATTTCCAAAAACATGATGAAAAATGAACATAAAAAACATCATAAAACATTGTTTGACCATTGAAATGTTAATTACAATAATCTGGTACATAATATACATATACAACTTTTTTACTCGATGCGTTTTGCGGGCTCCGCTCGCTTCCTCAGGAGTTGGTGTGTATATGTGGAATATCTAAAAGATAGTAGGTATCAGTAAAATATGACATTTAATGGTAGTTATGGTCAAAAAAGAAGTATGTGGCTTCATAGAAGCCTCCCCTACTTACATATGGTCAAATGGTCCATAGGACTGACTTACAAAGGCAGCAGCGGAAAATCCTCCACACGGGAGCTGAAGAGGCGTAACCTGCAGCAACCAAAACAGGGACCCAGCAGAGGGCATACATGGCAAAGAGGAGGATTGAAGTGTGGTGTATCCCGAGATGTCCAATTAACCACCTGGGTCATATTAACTGTAATAAGATTACATATGTATCTATGTCAAAATAAAGTTTAGTAATGACTTGGGAGTATAAACAGTGTCATATCACTAATATGAGGGGGACCTGTGGGAAGGTGGGCATGGATACAAATCAGGAAAGAGAAAGAAGAAATGAGAGAAGTGTAAAGAGTGCGAATGTGTGAAAAAAGAATTTGAACAGAGGATATTGTTTCTTGGTGTGTCTCCATTAAGCATATACAGTAAAAGCAACGTTGGTAGTAAAGGAGATTTTCCACTGCTGCCTTTGCAAGTCAGTCCTATGGACCATTTGACCATATGTAAGTAGGGGAGGCTTCTATGAAGCCACATACTTCTTTTTTGACCATAACTACCATTGAATGTCCTATTTTACTGATACCTACTATCTTTTAGATATTCCACATATACACCAACTCCCGAGGAAGCGAGCGGAGCTCGTGAAACGCATCAAGTAAAAAATTTGTATATGTATATTATGTACCAGATTATTGTAATTAACATTTCAATGGTCAAACGATGTTTTATGATGTTTTTATGTTCATTTTTCATCATGTTTTTGGAAATTCAATAAAACTCTATACTATTTGCTATGACCTCTATGACCAACTCATTTAAAGTCCCACGGGCGAACCTCTTTTTTTGTATTATATGATTTACAGGGATGGAGTTGTGTTATATCAAGAGACAGTACCCAGACCGCTCTCCTTTTGTCCCAAATTTATTGACTTAGAAATTCTCCTCCTAAAGAGTATATATTTATATTAAATGGGCAATTTGTTAGTTGCACTTGTTAATCATTAGGTTTTAAAAGTGACCTTCTCGGAGCTTGCTCTGTGTCCCAGTATTTGAAATCGTGTGTGTGTGTGAATCGTTTTTACTGCTGTCTGTTTTTACCTAGGGCCTAGATTGTGGCGTTCCTGACTCCTTTCAGACAAATAACAGGTGTGTTCTCTGTTCCTGTAGCTGGCCCTGCCATCCCTGCCGTTACAGTTTACCCAAAACGAAGTCAGACGAGCACAACAGATAACGATCTAAAAGAAGAGGCGGTACAGTCTCGAAAGTCAAGTAGCAGCGCAGTCAGCGGGAGGGGTGTGACCCCTCCTAGCCCGATGCTTGGAAACGCAAACAATCCTAATAAAGCAGATATCCCGGACAGAAAGAAGAGTTCAGTTGTCCCCAGTGTAAGTATAAAAGTACGTGACCTATTTTATATATTTCTGGAACATATTAGAACTAACTGTAGAATATGATGCATGTAAGGTTGTTTTAATCGGGTAAAGCTCATACATACTATTCCAAATGCATGGGCATTGATATGGAGTTGACACTGGGAATTGTTTAACAAGCTCATTTAGGTATAAGGGTCCTATGTCCACAATCTTGGCCCATATCATATTTTTATGAGCAAAAAGAATTGCCAGATATTATAAAAATCTTAAGTAAAGATACTTTTAGGTCAACATTATAACTTTAACAAACACCTATACAAAATACTTTACTTTTTTTTTGCATTAAAATTAAAGAATAAGTTCACCTTAAAATTTAAATAAATGCATATCTTTTTGCCGGTACAAAAAAATGTGCATTTATTTATTTTTTTACTTGGAACCTGTAAAGCATTGTGCCCATGATTAGCCGATCGCTGGTGCCACACAGGACTCCTGCAGACTTTTCAGTTTGCAGGAGTCAGATCTGCCTGCTCATGCCTCGTATGGGCAAGCAGATACACACTGACAGAGCATGAACTATCACGGCGCTCTACACTGCCATGGTAGTTCAGTGAGAGCTACAAGCCAGATTTGTAATTTTCCAACCCACAGGACACCGTGAATGGATGACGTGGCCCCCGTTGGGTGGCGCCCCACGTGTCAGCGAGTGGGGTCAGAAGATCCCCAGCTCGCTGTCAAAGCAGGGACTCTGGGGGCTCTGTTACAAAAGGTGAATTTTATCCATTAAAATGTAATCTTGCATAGAACAGTCTGCAAAATAATCTTCAGTTTCTAATTTCCTAAGCTGGTATGTGGTCTGTTACATTTATGTATTATGCACATAGTTGTAAGTTTATTTTGTTTTCATATAAATTAACTTTTCACACAGTGTTTTTCTTGCTTTTAGGTTTACTGGTTCTTTTTAGGCCCTGTTGCTGGTGAATGGATTAATTGTCACTCCAAACACGAAGTGTGCCAAAATCTTGTACTTTTTACATGACCCTTCTTGCTGTGGGAAAACTGTGCCGTGTTATGGAACTGACATTTAAACAGGATTAGATTGTGTTACTGCCAGAAAATGCCCCATGGTAGAAAGTATAAATGTTAAGGGTCACTATTTAGGTCACATCAAAAGATGAAAGTGCAGGAAAAAAGGATATTTTATGAAAGTGTAGGATTTGTACACTCAAAAATTCAATGTTTTTTTTTTCCCCATCAGAGTAATTCTACATCTGGAGGAATGACACGTCGGAATACTTACGTTTGCAGTGAGCGTGCTTCAACTGACCGGCACTCTGTCATTCAAAACGGCAAAGAGAACAGGTATGAAAAGTTGGTTGGACTGTTCTGTAATATCCCGAATTTTACCTTTTACAAGGCTTTGCAATGGTAAATTATTTTTCTAAGTGTTTACATTTGGTGGTTTACAATTTTATTTACATTTTTATGCTGGTATTCTCTTGGTTATTCTAAAGTAGCATTGATTATAATGGCAAAATGTATTGTTTAAATTTTATTTTAGAATCTTGTAATAGTAATTCAGATATGTATTTACCGTTCTGTGTAAAAACCCACTGGATTTTTATTTATTTTTTTAATACAATTACAAGTACAGGGTTCAACCTGGCCACTTACAACCACATTTTGATTGGATTTAATCAGACCAGGAAGATTTTCTAGGTGCTATGCAATGAATAGATGGTTGCTCATCTTCATGTCAGAGCTCTGTAACAATCCCTGGATAACCGCTGTGTAAAAATCGACTTTACCGACAAACAATGTTTTTACCTTTATCCCCGCTGTCCCATTTGGCTGTTTGTTTTTTTTTTTTTTGGTTTTTTTTGGTTTTTTTGGTTTTTTTCCTGTGGGCAAAGGTTAGGCAGCAGAAGAAAATTCCAGCCAATCTGTAAAGAAGGTATGATACCATTGCTTCCAGGCAGCAGACTGACAACAACTGACAGACTTGCAGCGGTAAACTCAATTTTTACACCGAGTTTTCACAGCTCGTGTCTAGGGATTTTCTAGAGAGATGTGACATAAGTGGGTGCAATAAAAAGCTTACTACAGCCACTGTGCACAGATACTGATGAGGGGGGGTAGCAAGAGGAGAATGGCATGGGTCACTTCAAATTGGACCTCCTTTCAGATCTTTCTTTTTAATTCATGACTCCCACATTCTAATGTATTTTTATTATGAATATATAGTACAGGCTGTTGATTCAAGTAGCTGAGTTGCTGTGCCAGCCCAACAGTGCTATGGCAGAAACTGGAGAAGATCCCCTCCCAGGGTCATAGAAAAAAAACAGCCAGAAATAAGTTTCCCGCTAATGCTGCAATGGGGAGCTTTGATTTAGGTCAAAGAGTGTGCAAATGAGCTAAATACACCCTCATTGCTGCTGGGGCAGAAGTGGTTAATTTTGTGTTACTGAAATAGATATTAGATTTTTTATTTTTATAGCCCTACAGCCTCCTTAAAGCCACCCCCACCCCCAATTCCAGCAACAGTATTTTTACCTAGTGTTATGTAGGTCAGTACGTGTTGTGGTGCTGGAGCGGAATTTTACATAATGTTGCTCGACACAGCACAGAGATGTCAGTGAATGCAAGCAGGCAAAGCCGTCTCATTGCCCGTGGCCATGGGCAGACAGCGCTACTTCTCCATTTCAGAAAGGCAAAATTGTTCAAAGGAGGACACCCTCTCCTTCAATTGGCATTCATTCCTAGCATCTTGAGGAGCCGAGGAAGTTTTCCACACATGACTTTTACCCCTGAATGGATAAGCTAGAAGAATATGTGTTGACAATTGTGCAGTATTTACTATAAAAAATGTGTGACAGTACAAGATTATTATAATTTTTTTTTTTTTTTTTTTTTGCATCTGTAGAATTTTCTGCTCTTAATCATGTGAGCCTGTTTTATTGGTCCATTATACTGTTCTGTTTGCCCAAACCTATTTCCCCCCCCCCTCCCCATCACAGCCTGACAGGAATTTTCACTTATGCAACTAGTCCTGCCTCAGTATTCGCCATAACCTCCATCTTTGCTCGGCTGCGGCATCCGAAATCGATGTCCATGTCAGCCTCCAGGCATTCGGAGATGTTACCACCAATTGCCAGTGAAGCAGATAACTTCGAGGCTGAGTAAGAAAAGAACACCTACGTATAACACAATCAACCAAATCTACCCCTCCCTGTTCAGAAAATAATGTCAAACTAACCTGTACCTCACTGCCCCTCGGTGTTGGTCTGTCTCCCAGTTGTAATACAAAGCCCAGGTATTGTATTGCTTGCTGGGTCATTATATATTTTTTCGTCTTTTCCTTTCCTAAGCTAAAGGTGCTTAAATGTTCTCCAATGTCATTCGTGGACTCAAATTATATATGTATATATACCTGCCATTACAGCATAATTTGTGAAAAATACAAGCTCTACCCAAAACTGTTTAAGTATATTTAAAGCTAAAACTTTTTTGTTTTGGATAAAGTAGCGAAGGGTTCAACGCCCTGTTACTGTCTGCATCCCCACTGAGGACATTTCACACTTTTTATCCTGGTTGCTGCTGTTGCAGGCACTGATGGCAAAGGGAAAATCCAAAGTTGAGTCTTTACCAGAACAGAAAGAGAGAAAAAATTTCAATGGAGACGCCTATTCCTGTGACTGGAGTATAATGCCCCGTACACACGGTCGGACTTTGTTCGGACATTCCGACAACAAAATCCTAGGATTTTTTCCGACGGATGTTGGCTCAAACTTGTCTTGCATACACACGGTCACACAAAGTTGTCGGAAAATCCGATCGTTCTAAACGCGGTGACGTAAAACACGTACATCGGGACTATAAACGGGGCAGTGGCCAATAGCTTTCATCTCTTTATTTATTCTGAGCATGCGTGGCACTTTGTCCGTCGGATTTGTGTACACACGATCGGAATTTCCGACAACGGATTTTGTTGTCGGAAAATTTTATATCCTGCTCTCAAACTTTGTGTGTCGGAAAATTCGATGGAAAATGTCCGATGGAGCCCACACAGGGTCGGAATTTCCGACAACACGCTCCAATCGGACATTTTCCATCGGAAAATCCGACCGTGTGTACGGGGCATAAGAATGGCTTATCTGTGTTTTGGATAGATTTCCTCTTATATCTGTTGGACAAGAAGACCAGAGACATCTCTCCTCTTGTATCTATTGGACAGGAAGTGAAGGGACATCTCTCCTCTTCTTGTATCTATTGGACAGGAAGTGAAGGGACATCTCTCCTCTTCTTGTATCTATTGGACAGGAAGTGAAGGGACATCGCTCCTCTTCTTGTATCTATTGAACAGGAAGTGAAGGGACATCTCTCCTCGGATCTATTGAACAGGAAGTGAAGGGACGTCTCTCCTCTTCTTGTATCTATTGGACAGGAAGTGAAGGGACATATCCTCCTCTTGTATCTATTGGACAGGAAGTGACGGGACATCTCTCCAAGCACAGAAAGCGCACAACATCTTTTAGCCCCTTCCTACGCTTCCCAAAACAAGAAAAAAAAAGCTTGCACACTAGTACTTTTCTTTTTGTGCAACCCAGCAGGGCTGAATAAAATAAAATGACAGCTCAGGTGGAGCCGCTGTACTAACTATCTGATGTCAGTACAGTGGCTCCTCCCCTTTTGTTGTGTTCTGACGGCGGGGGGGGGGGGGTGTTCAGGGCACTAATGGCTGTGAGCGCTGATCGATCATTCCCCTTTAACAGAAGCCGGCCTAACTCCAGTACACACGGGCCGAATGGTTGCCGGTTTCTATTGAACCGACCTATGCCGCCCAACATTCGGCCCATGTGTACTAGGCTTTAGATTTACTTGGTAATAATGAAGGTTACTTAAAGTAAATGGCAATTGCAGTGAGCTGGTGTAGCAAGGTTCCTGGCATTTTCTCCTCCCCTCTTAACTTTTGCTTGTGCTACCTGTCTTGCTGTTAAAGTAAGTGGGATAGCAACCTAGTTCTAACCAGGTGGCAGTGAGCAGAGGAAGATGTTCAAGGAACTTTATGTAGTTTGATCTGAACTGCAGTACTACAGGCAGAAATATAGATTCTAATGCAGGCTGCTGTCTTAACCACCCCTTCAAAATGTTTGTGGATGGCATTTAAAGCAAACCTGTCATTAAATGCATCATATGTATTTTATCAAATCTATTCACATTTATTGAAGGTATTAAAGCCCAGCTGCTGTTACATTTTCCCATACATTTGGCCCCCATGCACTACATGGGTTAAATGCCTGCTTGTTCAGAGGGGAAGCAGTAAGTAGAGATACCTTTTCCCTCTGGCATGCTTCCCTTCATATGACCAGTGGCATCACTTCACTGCCTGATGACATCTCGCATACAAAGCAGGACTGCTGGTTGAGCCTTGTGTGTGAACAAAGAGGGTCCCGTCCTCATTCCGGAGCAGAAGAGTGTCTCCACTGCCAGGAGGGGTGAGGAATAAGTTAAGTATTTCTACTTCTTCTTCCTTTCCCCACTAGCCAAGTAAGCATTTACCACATGCAGTGCATTGGGGTTAACCCACTGCATGAGTAATTGTAACAGCAGCCAAGAGTTGGCCTTTAGGCTAGGTTCACACTTATGCAGGCTGCAGTTGATGCATTTTTCAGTTTTGTGGTTGACTCACGTTTTTGATGCGTTTTTGTCATGCAGGAGAAATGCAAGCACTGTATGCAATATTCCTAGTGTGTGTGTTGCATAATTTGTCCTCAGAAGTGATGGGTTTTTTTTTTTTTTTTTTTTTAAGAATAAAGATAAAGCCACCAAACATTTTCCATTATGGGAAAATCTCTGTGGCTGTTATCAGGAAGTTCAATTCTGCTCCTGGATTTTTTTTTTCATATTCTGAAAAACGCAGCAGGAGAAATAAAGAAGCAGATACTATGTTGGAGAACTTTCATTTTTGGAATCTCTGAAAAAAATGATTAAGCAATGAATGATTTGGCAACCCAAATGTTATCTGTAATTCAAATACATCTGATGTAGGGAACCCTTATGGTCGGCCATAGATGGAGCGAATTTCTTTCCTGCAACCATGTGTTGCAGGAAAGAAAATCGCTAGATTCCCCCATCAGTACAATCAATGTTAAAGGGGGCATCCCACCCGCAGAGACATTGTGTTCCCCGGTGGGGGAAGCCTTGCCCGCCAGGAGAACACGGTGATTATTGCTAGTGGCTATAACAGCCGCTAGCAATAATCACATGTACAATTTGGCAGGCTGGTTGTGTCTCAAGTTGATCGATCAACTTGGGCACATTCAGCCTTGCCCATGCATTGTTCTAATCTGGGCTGTTCCTGCTGAACCTCCTGGGATTAGAACAGTCTATGGCCGGCTATAGGACAAATTATGCTGTTTTTAATGACAGGTTCAGTTTAAATTGCTGTTACTTATGTTTGTTTTGTAGTGCTCCACACTACAACGTTGTACTAAATTCTCCTGACACTGTGACATGTGACTGTGTACATAACTTGTAGTTCTTGTGAAATTTCAGCCTCCGTTCAGATGTCGTTGTCCATTCTCTTCCATTGGCTTTCACTGTTTTGCTTCTAAAGCATCTGATGCATCTCTCCATTACTCTCCTCCCTGACCTTCTCTGTTAAGGCTACATTCACATCTATGGTAACATTCAAGCACCAAATACATACATTGCTTTGGTGTGTTAGAGTAACGTTAATTTCAGATGAAATTATGTAAATTCATCATTTAAATACAGCTTTGTACTAAGGGTATAAACCAATGTAAATAGATGTGAATGAACCCCCATGAGCAATAAACCTGAAATATCATTACATTTCCAAAATGCTATTAATCACATTCATAAGTGTATATGGAAAAGAGTTCCTTGGCCTTTAAAGTGAAAGTCCACTTATTTCAGTTTTGGATATGTGTCAGTGTGTAGATATGTAGATCTTTTTATTTTTTTAACAAAGGTGTTTTATTGTTGTCATATATAGGTTGAATAAAAAAGCATATCCATAGGTACAGTACATATCATCACATGGAATACATGTGTGTACATACAGGTCCAAAAAAATACAGTGAGCCAAGTACAACATGCATCAAAAGCTCGCATACAGGGTAGCATGTGGACTAGGTTTAGACAATGCGGACAGGTGACTAGTAGTATACCTTTTTACAGTTACCTATCTTAGAATGTGATGTCCTCACCAGTATGCTAGTCAGAGGTCAATGGAGCCCAAACTTTTTCATATTTCCACTTACAGGCTCTGTTTAAATATGTAATCCTATACATGGGTAATGCAGCTTTGATCAGTGCCTTCCAGGAGAAGATGGAGGGGGGGTCTGGTAGGGTCCATTTGAGAAGGATTTCGTTTTTTGCATAAAAAATAGGTATGCAATTAGTAGTTTTAAATGATGCGGTCTTTGTTCGTCATCGTGAACTCCCAGTAATGCCAACTCGGGTGACATTGGGAGTGCCAGTTGCAGTCTGGAGTTAACTTCCCCAAAGACCTTCCTCCAGTAAGTGGAAATGACAGGACAGTCCCAGAACATGTGGAAGAAGGTTCCTATATGTGCTTTACATCTGGGACACACGGGGTCTTTGGGTACATCCTGTGAAGTCTTTGGGGGGTATAATATATCCTATGCAAACATTTTACCTGTATTAACTTATCTCTAGAGGAGATAACTAATTTGGGGCCATATTCCAGGCAGTCCTCCCATCCCTCCCTATCTAGTGAGGGTATGTCACTGTGCCATGTCTCCTATAAATGTTCTATCTTGGGGGACTCATTGCCCAATAACGCACCATACAGAGTAGAAAGCGGCTTGGTTAGATTTCCTGGAGCCAATAGTTCCTCTCTAGGATCAGCTTTGTGTGATCGGCCAGGGGAATTGGGCTCTAGTGGCATGTTTAAGCTGTAGGTATCTGAATGCCATCCAGGTTGGTAGATTATATTTAACCTTCAGATCCGCAAACTTCAGTAAGGCACCCTGGGGCATGATGTGGTCCAGTGTCGTAATGCCAAACCTGGCCCACAACTGTGGTTCCGGAATGGAACAAAGTTGTGATAGGGTGGGGTTGCCCCAGAAAGGCTGTGCCGGAGACCACTGATCCACTGTGCCGGAGACCATAGATGGTGCAATTTTCTTTCCTGCGACCACCTATTGCAGGGAAAAAATTGCTAAACTTTCCCCATCAACACTGAATGTGTTAATGGGGGAATCCCTCCCGCAGAGCGATTTTCTCTTGTTGGGGGGGGGGGGGGGGGAGAGCCATCCCGGCTGGGAGAACACCCAGTGATTATTGCTGGCGGCTATATAATCGCATTAAAAATCTGACAAGCTGGTTGTACCAAGTTGATAAACTTGGGTACAATCAGCCTTGCACATACCTGGTTTGAATCTTGGCCGATCTCTGCTAAACTGGCTGAGATTTGAGCCATCTATGGCCGGCTTTAGAAATCTTTTCTCTGGTGGGTACTTCATTGACATCAATAAAAGGGAAGATAATTTAACACTTTGGACAAAATTAAAACAAAAAGCAGCTGGCTCAATGCCTTAGCACAAAGCATAAACACAAATCAACAACCAAAAAGTAGTGGCAGTGCCAAATTGCAAAAATCCTCTGGTCAGGAAGGGGGGGACCTTCTGGAGGTTAAGTGGTTAAATGTTGGCTCTCTGGGGGGGGAGAGGGAGATATGGGGGGGGAGAGGGAGATATGGGGGGAGGGAGATATGGATGGGGGGGGAGATAGGGAGATGGGGGGGGGGGGGAGATGGGGGGGGGGGGAGATAGGGAGATGGGGGGGGGGGAGAGAGAGAGGGAGATAGATCTATATAATTTATTATATATTTTTTTGAGACTACACATCTGATAAGGTCATGGATCTTTTTCATAAACCTTTATGAATGTCATTGTGTTATATGATTGAGTTTATTGCTCTTAAGTGCCAAAGCTGCTTTTTATCCAGACTATATGCAGCAATGACTTAAATTATATTTGTCCCCACAGCACAATGCCTGATCAGAGGACATCTGTAGCATCAACGCACAGCATAACAAGCACCACTACTCCAGACCGCATGCGATTTCCCAGAGGAACCGCCAGCCGAAGCACTTTCCATGGTCAGCTCCGGGAGCGACGCACTGCTACCTACAACGGACCACCCGCCTCGCCTAGTTTATCCCACGAAGCCACACCTCTGTCACAGACTCGAAGTAGAGGCTCCACTAATCTATTTAGTAAATTAACTTCAAAATTAACAAGAAGGTAAGTTGCTTTGGTGGTTTGGGGAATTTTCCTTTCCTCGTCTCACTGCGTGCCACATCACTCCCAAAAGAGATCCGCATGTCGTGGAGTCATAACGTCTATTTTTTTTTTTTTTTTTTTTGAAACCATGTATATTTTTGTGCCATATTTTTATGGTTACTTTCTTCTGTGTTTTGCGTTGACTTTGTTTATTCGACTTCTGTTTTGTAAATACTTCAACATATCCCAAAGGCTCAAGACCAGCTTAAACTAAAGAAACCTGCTTTATTGTAAATGGTATAATTGGTCAGCTGTTGTCTCCGAGTTTTTTTTTGCAATACAATTCCCTTTTACACTTGGTGAAATGTTGACGCACTTGTGCAAAAAAAAAGACAGCTGGAAATTGGCAGACCTCTGAAAAGCTTTATTTATTTTTTTAACCTTTTCAACACTATTGTGGTCCAGAATGTGGGTGGCTGATGTGCTCTCCCATAGATTTAAAGAGCTCTGATATGTGTAGTTCTGGTGTGTAGTTGTTGGGTGACCAGCTATTAGAATATGGGCTCTACTGGGCAGATTTATTAAACTAACAAAAAAAAAATGGATGGGTAAATGGTCCATGTTGCCCATAGGATCTAGATCAAGCTATTATATTATAGTTTTAAGCACTTTATCTTTTTTTTCCTCTCCGATTTTTAATAAATCTTGCCCTTATGTGATGTATATGTGAGTTTAAAAAAAAGCTACACTTAACAAGCAGTAAATATGGGTTAGTTGGGTCCCGTGCTTTACTGAGCTAACGTGACAGCAATATTTCCTTCTTCTTATTGCTCTTCCCCCTCCCTGGTTCTGTTTTTGTTGCTACTGGTAAAACGTAGTGTTTCCAGCTTTCCATACTGTTAGAAGGTTTTTACTACTATTGATAGTTATGCTGTCGCCTCTGTTTTGCTACATTGAGCACAGCTTAACATCTATCTAAAGCAAAGATTTTTGTGTAAAGTGATTAATACAGGTGAAATGTTGCGATGGGGACTCCTGTTCAATGACAAATGTTTCTAAGCGGGTATTATCTTCACTTAAAAGCAAATCTTCTAAATGGGGACATAGATGGCAACATTATTTGAGGGGCTTTTCACCATTCCCTTCTGTAAATGGGGAAAAACAATTTTGACCCAAGGACCAAAAAAGTAACACATTATAGCTTAATTTGAATATGTGGTGGCGGTATATGTTTTTAAACAATGTAAAAGAAAACATGTTATACTCACCTCCTCTGGGAAATGGTATTGCACCGAATGGCACCAAACCTCCTATTCTGGGGTTCCCCCACTGGCGATATTGGCTCCTCCTCTTCGCATGCCCCCATAGCAAGCGGCTTTCTATGGGGGCTCTCGGTGCATGCTCACTCCCAAGCTGTGTGCGTCTATGGAGCCACACTCCAAAGACTTACACAGCGGGTCTCAGCCCCTCGCTTCCTCCTCACTGCATTTGATTGGCTGGCTCATGCTGCTGCCCAAGTCCCTGTGTAAAGAGGAAGAGAGGGGAGAAGAGATGCAGCCATGCACAGCGCTTGATTTCTTCTTCCCTTCTCTTCCCCTACACACAGAGTAGGGGGAGGACAGAAAGATATATGAAACGTTTTTTACCTTAATGCAGGGAATGCATGAAGGTTTAACATTTTTGGCTTTAGAACCATTTTAAGGCTAATTAGTGAAGGTGTGTTGTAGTCCCAAGAGAGAACTGGGGTCAGTGTAACTGATATGAGTGCAACACAGAAGTTATCAGCTAACAAAGATTTCTGTTGGGATCAATGGGTAATTTTTTTTTCTCTCTTTATGATCTGATATGTCAAAACCTTTTCAATAGCATGCTTGGAAGCCAAGAGAAGTTCATTGTTGAAGTAAATACTTTAAATTGCCCCTCTTCAGTTCTGTCATTATGGACTATACAGTGATGAGCTTCAATGCCAGTCCCATTATAAATTTATATATATATATTACACAAGCACTTTAGTTATTTGATTATTGGCAAATGGAGTCACACCCTAGAACAGTGGTCTCCAAACTGTGGCCCTTTGCTTGCCTTTGTCAAGTCCTTGGCACCCTATTCCTCCCACTCACACCAATGATGGAGCACCATCCCTCACTCACACCAATGATGGAGCACTATTCCTCCCACTATTACGAATGATGGGGCACCATCCCCCCCCCACTGACACCAATGATGGGGCACCATACCTCTCACTCACACCAATGATGCAGCACCATCCCCCCTCACTGACACCAATGATTGAGCACTATTCCTCCCACTAATACCAATGATGGGGCACCCCCCCCCCTCACTGACACCAATGATGGGGCACTATTCCTCCCACTGACACCAATTCTGCCCAACCGCCATTTTGGCGCATTGTCCTTTTTACAAATGCACAGAAAAGACAACATGCAAAAAAACATTTTTTACATTTGCTTATTTTTTTTTTTCCTTCAGAGAGTACTTCTTGTCCATTCTTCCAGTGTAATCACATGCTTCTGTGCCCATCAAACTTCTAATACACACAGATATATTGTATAACTAAAAGTATGTGAACACCTGATCATCACACCTACTGCATGGCCAGTATTTGGATACCTTACTAAAATGAGTTCAGGTGTTTCAGTAAAGGGTACTGTTAAAACTACAGCCTACATTTTACCACACTGGGTGATTCCAATCTGGTAGCACCAGCTTGAAGAAAGAAGGCCCCTTTTTTTCCTGCACATCTGTGCCAGCTTTGATTAATGCATGGTTTGTGAAGTTTGGTGTTTAGGAACACCTTTGGACTGAATTAGAATGCTGATTATGACCCGGGTGTTCTCTTGCAACATCAGTACCCAACCTCACAAATGCCCCACAGACGCACACTGTAAAATCTTCTGGAAAGTCTTCCCTGAAGAGTGAACTCCTTAATTGCCTTTTTTTTTTTTAAATGGGATGTCCAATCTTCTATAGCAGTGGTCTCCAAAATATGGCCCAGGGCCAGATGCTGCCCTTTGCTTGCTTTTATCTGGCCATTGGGGCAGTATTCCCCCACTGTCAGCAGCACTGGGCCATAGTTACTGCCACTGAAACCGACACTAGTGAATTATTCTTCCCATCGACACCAATGATGGGACACTATTCCTCCCACTGATACCAATGATGGAGCATTATATCTCCTGCTGACACCGATTGGGACAAATTACTCCCCTTAAAGTGTTACTAAACCCAGGATCCTGCATTCACTAGATCTGGTCTCCCACAATACACAGAAAATGGAAATGCAATTATTTTAGTAAATATAAACTGCTAAATACCTTTTCTTATCGGCAGTATATAGGGCTTGATTTTTCTATTGGCAAATAGGCTGTTCGCTTTGCAAGGGAAGTTTATATTTTGCAACCCAGGGCTTAGTGAATGTGGTGAAAGCTTACTTTGCAAAGAATACCCAAACACATGCAAAGAAGATGATGGACTTTTTACTTATTATGGGTAGCAACTTGTCTGGTCAGCTGAAGCCAAGTCAGGCTTGCGTGTGATTGCATGACAGAGATCAGCCAAGCTTCATCTCATTTACTAAGCTCTGGGGAAATTTTTGAGTTTTTTTTTTTTTTTTTTTTTTGCAGACTGCAACTTCCCATGTAAAGTGGACAGTGGTTTTTGCTTGGTAATTTAACCCCATAGCCTGCACAATCCCAGTCCCCACTTAAGACATGAAATACATGGAGCTGCCATAGCTGATGTGCTTAAATGCGAATGCCCCTGGGCTGTCATCCTGACTTTGGCTTTAGTACCTACATAGTTCCTTTTCTGCTGCTTGTATTTACCTCTTTGATGGTGGGCGGGATAATTTTTTAATGTATTTTCTCCATTTATTTTACTGCTTGTTAAGCGTAGTGCAGTGAATGTGGTCTGTATCTGTGCAATATTAAACCAGCTGCCTTCTATTTCCTTCCAATCTGGACCAGGGATGAAAGCACAACCTGCTGAACCATTGAGGCACTGTAATGTATCTATGTACTCTTCTCAATTCTTTTTATTTTTTAGTTTTGTGCTTTGCTAGTCTAAAGCCTGTTATGTTAGACCGTATAATCAGTGTATTTAGGTTCAGCTTTTGCGATGTCTTGGAGAGGAAAGTAGCGCAAAGGTCTCATTGTCCCTCTTTGTTCCAGTCTAGCCTTTCCGTATTGTGTTCACCATGTTAGTGTACGTTTTTCGAACATAGAACTCCTAGAGCTTGGGTTATATTGGCACAAGTGTATTTGTAACTTGAACACTAAGGCTACCTCTGAATTTTACATGCAAGTGTAATCTGGTATTGCACACACTTTGTTAATAAACTTTTACTAATAACTTGTATATAATGCAAACAAAAATTCAGAATCAAAAGGGTGTTTTCACTTTAAATGAAAAATGGGCTCACATTGTGTGATAGACATGTCCCTCCTCTGACATTCCCTTGTAAGCAATGACTATTCTTTGCTGCTTTTAAAAATACCCATATAATGAGGAAACTGTGTTCACACCAGTACATTGCACTAACCCATTTTAAAACCACAAAAAAATATAATCTTCAGAGCATTACTGTGGTGAATCAGTGTGAATGGTCCCTGTAGCTCCCTTTTTAAAGCCAGAGTAAACTATCGTTTTTTTTTCCTTAAATGGGCCCCCGGTAGGTTTATGCCATAATGTGCTAGTCTTTACTAGCACATTATGACGAGCTTATTTTGTAAGCAAAGCTCTTCAGCACTGAGCTGTCATCGATTGCTTCTGGCGCTTCCATCTTCACCCAGTCTTCCTTTCTGGTTCTCGCTCACATGGCAGTCACAATCGCAACACGGTGCTTTCTGCAATTCACAGCACACTCGGTGTGTCCGGAATGCAGAGCACACTGGACATTCAATGTAGATATCTCCTAAACTGTGTAAAGTTAGGAGGTATGCACTCTACCTACTGGTAAGACTTGTTATACACTTGTAGGCACAAGTTTAAACCATTAATCTAATATATCATAATCTACTATTATGTTAAACTAACATTTTTTTTATTTTTTTAAGCCTAACGCAAAAAATATAATGCAATGCCAATGATTTTTGTGTAGATCTCCAATACACCACAAGGTACTTGTGTTGTGTACCATCTGTGCATTGTGTTGTGCTGCGCTTTTATGAAAAAAAAAAATTGGGGGCATATCTGGATTTGTGCGTTGTGGTAATTTACTAGTGTGAACAGGTCCAAATATTTTTTTCTTTGTAGGCATATAAATGACTGCCATCACAAATTAAATTATGTATTTGCATTGGGGTAACTATATTTTCTTATTACCTAATGAAGGGTGTACTCAATGCTTAAGACTCGACTCAAGACATACATTTTCTGTAGCTTTAAGGAAATTTAAAGGAAAACTATACAAGATTGTCCTCATGCACATATTTGTGTCAAACATATGGGGTACTCCCTATCTGTATGAGATGTACTTGAATAGTATTCAGACCATCTGGACATTGTCTCCATCTTCTCATACATGCCATTTCTAGATTTAGACATTGTAATTGTTCAATCATTAATTATGCTGCAATCAAATCTTTGAACACACCTACACAGATCATATGGTTATCCAGAAGAGCTAAAATTATCCATATTGAATGGTTTTACTACCTTCAAATGTCTCCATGGCCTAGGTCAGCCCATTTAGTTTAACTTCCTTGACCATAACCATGTCTTACCATCCATATAGATGAACACACTACCACTTTTCAAGTGCATTGCTGGTGCAAAGAGTGGGGTGGCCTGGCACAAGGCACCCCTGAATTGCTACCCATAGTAAGTTTAAAGTCCATTTTTTGCTTAAAGTAGAAAACCGCTTTAAAAAGGAGTGATCTTTAAACCTACAACTAAATGAATTTTAAATTTATTTGGTCGCTTTTGTAATGGACCAAAACTTTCTTTTTGGTTCACCATTGTCCCAAGCTATGCTCTATCCTATACATTTTTGCTGTCTTTTCAGTCTTTGCGTTCATAATTTTTTGGTTCTTTTTGGACATTAAAGTTCAGGTAGCTCTGGGACAAAAATGTAAGGCAGAGTTTGGGTTACTGGTACCTTTTTGACATCCTTTTTTATTTCTAATCCTTTAAACCATAAACTGACCAAGACCCATTTATTGCCGTAATATGCGGATTGTGGCTTCCTGGTTGATCTATTTTAACAGTCATTGAAGGGAGTTTATCAAATCTGGAGCAACTGTGCATGGCAACCAGTCCACTTCTAGCTTTCATTTTCAAAGCTCTACTGAACAAACTGGTTGCCATGCACAGCCCCTCCAGATTCTGTCTGCTCCAGTTTTCACTGATTGTTTTGAACACAAGCCTTTAAAGTGACTGTGTCACCCAGAAAGCTACTCCGAGGTATACATTTAGATCCTTCAAGGTGTCTCAATGTACCTGCCAAAGCTTTTAGTGCCCCCACTGTGTCCAAATGCTGGGCAGTTCTGATGGGAGATATCAGGCAACATTTGGTTGTGGTGATATTTGAGCTTGTCTGTTCCCTATTCTGTTGGTCTGCCACTATGAAGGGACTGCTTACTGGCCAGGAATGTGTTGGGTGGCCAGACTCAATATTAGGGATAGCCTAGCCTAATTGGATCATTTCAGCATTTGGGAAGAGCGGGGGAATATAACGACCACTCCAGGTATGTTTCTGTACCTAAAGTCAAACTTGTTACAGAACCTTTTGAAAAATGTTATACTTTGCAATGTCAAGTCTCAAACACAGTTTAAAAATGTATTTGTTTTTTTTGTGTGGTTTTTATAGCCCTTGAACAAAATCTTGCCTGTATTTGTTTAAGGCTGCATTCACACCGGAGCATTTTCAGCTCATAAAACGCTTGTAAAACTCCCGAAAAAACGCCTGAAAAAGGCCCAACAAGAAAAATCCCTTTAATTTCAATGGCACTGTTCACAGCTGAGCGTTTTTGTCACCTGAAGCAAAACGCCTTAAGCTTAAAAAAAGAACATGAGCTTCTTTGGGGCTGATTACAGGCGGTTTTCTGCTTTTTACATTGGTGACCTGTACAAAATTGCGGTAAAAACGCACAATTTTAAAACGCTCAGGTGTGAATGCAGCCTGAATGTGCATCTGAATTTTAAAAAGTATTTGCCTTAAAGGTGACTTGTCTTGTACACAGGAAGTGACAGTCTTTGCTTCTATTCTGTGTAGGTGACAGGTCTGTTTAAAAACATTCTGTGAACCTGACATATTTTTTTTTTCTTCTAAACCTTAAGTGTTTGTTAATTACAATGGTTACCTTGATCTGTTAACAGCAATGCAATAATGTTACATTGTTACATACTGATGACCTCAGTCTCCTGACAGGAAAAAAATGTTCTCAGGGTCTAATAATCGAATCCTCATTAATACCCCTTTTTCCAGTGTGCAGCCTGACAACTGGCAGGTCCAGAAGTTGTCACTTAGTCTACAGTTCAATTAACCAATTGATTTAAGCTGTTTGTAAAACAAAAAAAAAGAAACCATTTGACTTATTTACATAACTTCCATCCTGATTTGCTTGTAACAAAGTTTAATAAAACTTTCAGAAATATCATGTTTGTGTCAAATAACTTAGTTTTTTTTTTTTAGAAAAATAAGTGTAAAAGTTTATTTCCACAATGTACTTTAGGCATTTTAATAAAAAAAAAATTGTAAGTCATTTATTGTAGCGTTATACTGATACCAAGAATTTGCACGAGTATTTGTGCAAATGCTCCGATAATTAAACCGATACCTTCAAGTCTGCAGACTTTAACTGTCGACCTAAGCCTGGATTGACATATGTGCGGGGCTGGTTAGCAGTGCAATTTGTAAGAGTCAGATGCAGTTTCATTTTGCGGCTCAGATGCGATTTCCAGAGCAAATTGTTGGTGTATGACATTGGAAATCAGACCTGAACCGGGCTGAAAATTGTACCAGTTTTTTTTGTTTTGTTTTTTTAAACCGCGCTGCGGCCGGGACCGCACATATGTGAACCATCTCCATAGAAAAGGTTTTGGGTTCACATGTCATATGAATCAGATGCGGTTCAAAACCCATCCAAAACTATGATATATGTGTGAACCAGTAATTTTTCATTAGTCTAACAAAACAAAAATAGGTATCAGTGATTGCTATCGGTGAGTACTTGAGAAAAAGTATTAGTCTTAAAAACTGGTTCATCCCTAATTCATTGTGCATTATATGAGCCTGTCATGGTTTGCTATATTTGTAAAAGGATCCTGCTGCTTGAAGTGCAATCGCCAAAAACTTTAAGAGTGGAGTGCTGGATTCTGTCTTGTCCTGTTGAAGTTTGAGCCCCTGTTGGAGATTTTTTTTTTTTTTTTTTTAACAAAAGTTCAATTTTTCATTACAATGTAAAACGCCTGCAAGTGTGTCTGTGTTAGGTTCTTTAATCCTTCCTTTGATCCAAGGAGTGCATGCTGGGTCAAGTGTTAATTTTTACCTCCAATGATAAAAGCTGTGCTCCCTTTAAGCATAGCTCTACCCCTAAACTTTTTTTTTTGTTTTTTCCTAAGTTTTGAATGGATTTTAGAGAGATTGGAACCCCTTGTCAGGTTTTACTGCTCTCTGGGAAGGGGCTCCATTAGAGATTTTTTTCACACAGAAAGTGTCCTAATCCTTCCTTGCTCTATCCAAATGTAAAAAAAAGGTGCTATAGATGCACTTTAGGGGGCCTGCACTTGGGCATTAAGGTTATTTTTACAATCATTGAAAACCATTGGAGGTTGCTTGTTAAAGTTTGGCTGGATTAAACTCAGGGCCCAGGTAGCCAAAGTGGCTAAAATTAGTGGATAGATAATATAAGCCTTTATTGTCCTTAATGGAAACACCTGATCTCTGACTATTAAATTATCCATCGACTCCTAGATGGGACTGACAGTTTGAATTTTGAATTCTGCTTTTTATTTGACCACTTCCATCTTAACATGACATTTCTGATAAATATGACACTGTAACGCAAGGCCATAGAATGCAAAGCTTTGGCTATAAATACTATTTATAATCTTTCCCCATTATGCTTTTACATGGTTTGAAAATTCATTCCTGGTGCCTTATGTTAAGACAATTCCCCCGTTGTCTTGGTAGTCTGTCAAAAGCATTTAGGGCAGACCATTAGTCCCACTATTGTCACGAAGGATATACAGAACACATGAAATACTTACCTTCACTGAGCAGCTGGTCACGTAATCCTTGCAGAAGAGGAGGATCAGAGTTCCTGATTGACTAATCCTATCATTCCAGAGATCACATCCTCCATTCTAGGCTTTTGATTACAAGACCAGCTACTGTTAGATCTTGAAGCAGTAGTTTAGAGGCCAGGTAATTTCAGGCCTGCTGTTGTCTTTCCTTGGTACTAGGTTTGGCAGTGTGTATAAGGGATGGGTTTGACTTTGCCTGCTGCAAAGATTTTTTTTTTTTTTTTTTTTAATGGGACACTCGCGTTTGGACCCAGCTTTCTATATAGTTATGGAACCTACATGATCACAAAGGAAATTTGGAAAGTGCTAGTATAGACATTAATAAAGGTAGGTAATAAAGTAATAATCAGAAATTCTCCCTTTATCCCTAATATCAAACAAAAGAGAAAAGTACAAGAGTTCATTAACAAGCCGTTTGCCATTCTCCTCGCTCCTTACGACGGTCTGTTCATTTTGTTTGTCACAATTCAATATGAAGCCAGCGATTTGCATGGTTCGTGGAGACGTATGGCACTTATTTCTGCCCTGGACATCGTGAAGAGCCTGGAGTCAAAAATATACATTGAGTGCGATTTTTACTTCACACTGTTTGAGGCCTAAACTGCAACTACAATTTTAAAGACTTCTTTTTCCCCGACTTTGATGATCTAAGGTTAGGGACAGGGTCAGAACAAAGCATTACATGTAGACATCTCGTTTTTTTGTATGTTTAGTTCAGGTTTGTAACATGAAACCCATTATATTACTATAGAAACCTGGAAAACATGGATTATGTCTGACAAAAGCCCCCCCCCCCCAAAAAAAAAAGACATGACTAAGGGTGCTCTTCTGCTTGTATACGATTACTTTTAAAGCTAATGATGTGACCAAACTGGAATACTCCCTGGTATGTGGACATTGATTGCACTCGGGTGAAGAGATTTTCTTGCTAAGTTCCACTAAGGCAGGCCATAAATTATGATTTTCTTTCCTGCAACTACCGGTTGCAGGGGAAAAATATAGCTTCATTCCCCCATCAATGCTGTCAGCGTTGTTGGGGGGGAATCCCTTCCGCAGAGCTATTGTGTTTTCCCGGCAGGGGAGCGCAGGGAGCCATTTTTGCCAAGGGAGCACAATGATTACTGATGGCAAATATAGCCGCTGGCAAGAATCACATGCTAGAAATCCAACATTTTGGTTGCACCAAGTTAATCGATGGATCGACTTGGGTACAATTATCCTGCCCATAGATGGATCAAATCTCGGCCAGTCCCTGTTGAACCCGCTGAGATTCGTTCCATCTATGGCTGGCTTAAGGGGCTGTTTGGTGTTTCAGCTTAAGGGAACTCTGCTCTTGGATACACTTTTCAGGTTATCACTTTAAACCATGCACATTGATTTTACAACTGATCACCAGTTCAAGCACAAAACTGTTTTGGTGGAACCTAAGCCCTGGGTGGGGATAATGGCAAGAACAGAGTAACCTCTGGTGTCCCAGTACTCGCAACTGAAAGTTGCTACCTCCTATAGGTAGATCAAACCTTATTCAACAAGAAACACATTCTTTGTAATTTCATGTTAGGGCAAGATATTTGTCCTATCTCCTTTAGTTGGCAAAAACTTGCAGCAATGTGAATTTTCCTTTTTTATGCATATTTTATATAAAAGAGATGATATATTAATCTATTAATATTGTCAGCATTTACGCATGCAGCCACTAATCTATATTTTTTTTTATGCCTTTTGATGAAACTCCAAACTCTTGGTTTTATTTTACCAGCCAATGAATTTCTCAAGAAGTTACCACACATGAATATATATATATATATATATATATATATATATATATATATATATATATATATCTAATATATATATTTTCATGTGTGGTAACTTCTTTTTTTTTTTTTTTTTTTTTTTTTTTTTTTTTACACCAAAAAAAAAACTTCAAAGGCTGGTAAAATAAAATCAAGAGTTTTTGTGTATGTGTATATATATATATATATATATATATATATATATATATATATATATATATATATATATATATATATATATATATACCCTCTTCTTAAAATATTGATGATTAATCCATTTTAGTGTCTCTTATGTGACTTTTTATTATGAATTTCTGCAGTCCTGTTCCAGCTGGTTAGTTTAGTTTTTTTGTCAACTACTAGCTATGATGTAAAAAGCACATTGCATAACCTAAATGAGCATTTTTATAAGAAGACTTGCATGAGTATTTATGTTCCTTCATGCAGCAAAAGACTGAATGCTATTACCTAAAGGTCAAGACTTAACAAACATTTAGTCTTTCATTATTACTTTGATTTATTTGAGGCTAGAGTCTCATGAAAGAATGTGGATTTACACAAAACCTGTTACAGAACTTTGACAAATACCTAATTTCCGGAATTGAATATTCGTTTTGATTCAAGTTTTAAAACATCTGCAAACTGCATAGGCTGCTACTTGAAATTTGACAATATGGTGTCAAGGAAATAAAAAAAATTGATCCAGGCAATTTACATTAACATTAAAAAAAGTTTGATATCTGGACCAACAACTGACATCACTGAGGTTGTTTCTGGGTGTTTGTTGCATTGCCATGTTTTAGGTGTGACTGCTTATCACTTTCCTTTGTAAGTTTGCCCATTTTAATTTTTCTACTTAATTTTTTATTTTTTAGAAACATGTCATTCAGATTTATAAAAAGGTAGGATTTAAGTTGCCTATGCATTTTTGTTTTTTCTGTATACCTTGTCTTACTGGATCTGAGTTTTCTGACTACTAAACCTTTCTGCTGACGACTAAATTTGTTAGGGCCCTTCTTTCTTACTGTCCACTGGATAATGAACTACTTTTATCAGCTGTGCATGTCTTGTGCACTGTGGCACCATGAAGTCTTGCGCATCATAAAATTCATGTTTCATGATTACTAATACACTCCGCATGCTGGCAGCCAAAGATTTGTAGCACTTGGAAATTTCAGAAATATGAGTTACTTTGTCAAAGTTTATAATACTCGTGCTCACACACACACTCCATTGTAGTAATTGTATGTTCAGTGTAGAAATGGCCGCCAATATTTTAAACTTCCACAATTGTAATTTTTGAAGTTACCAAGTTTTTTTCATTTTTGTTTCGACAAAGGTCCACAAGCATTGAAGTAGAATAGGGGACAGATTTCTATATCTTGGGCAGGTTTCAAAGCTACAGTTTGTAGTAAAGGCTTATAATGTATTTATGGGGCATAACTAACTGCATACCATTTTGTATGGGGGGGCGCTAAAAACATACAATTTGGAAACTGCTGACTCACAATTTTTTTTCAACTAAATCCAATTAGAAAAATGTGCTAAACTTCGGGTAAAGTTGTGTGAGATATTTATAAATTGACCACCTAGTACTGATTGATTTGATTTTATTTTTATTTGTTATTTTTTTAAAACCGTTGCTTTTTTTTCTAAAACATTATGGTCAAAACTTTTTCAGTGCTGATTTTTATAATCGCTGTAATTTACTCAAATTAAGGTAGTCAAATGATTGGTCTTTGTGCTTTTACAGTATTAGCCACTTTGCCACAAATAATGAAAGGATATTTCCTCAACTGTTTTCTGGAAAAGGAACAATCCCTTTAGGTTCAAATGTTAGTTGAATGGCACTTTATTGCACTAGTCTGTTAGCCAAAAGGTAATAAATGAAATTGTGCAGTATCGCAGTATTTGCAGCATTCCAATGAAAGTTAAAAAGAAAATGTTTTGATCTGATCACTTAACGTTTTGAGTCCTAGTACACCAGTGTAAGATTTGTTTCTGCTTGTCTTTGCTTTTTCACAATGATTTCAATGAGGCTCCCATCTGAAACTGAGAGAAACGGGAGGTATGAGGGCTCAAGGTGAGGGCAATCATATTTATTTCTCTCTTCTAACGTTCACCCGCAAGCATCCAGTTAACCCTTCCATGAGAATGTTTATGCATGCTGCTTTATATAATTGCAAAAAGCTTGAGTTTCCTTAAGTGTTTTTTTTTTTGTCTATATATATATATATATATATATATATATATATATATATATATATATATATATATATATATATATATATAGCATTTTCATTTTGCTTCATAGTGCATGAAAATAATTTTACTGTTAAAGGGCCACATTTTGTTGTGATTTTTGTAAAACCTGTTATGAAGGGAAAGGTAGGTAGACACGAGTCTCCAAAAAAAAAAAAGTGTATTTTGGAAACGGTTTAATGTGTACTCCTTGCTGTGAGATGTTCTCTTGACTGTCACTATGGCAACTTTGGAAAGTTGGGTTATGGGGAAACTATGTGTGAGGGCTACATTTCTTATGATGATACAGAGAAACCAGGAAATGCTCCTGAAACCTAATTCTATAGATCCGCTATAGTAATGTCCATGTCAAAAGGGTCTGAATTTAATGACATGTACCATATGGTAAGGCTTAAGGTTTCAGGTGACAGAGTTAAATTAGTTTTAAAATGGACTATAAAAACATTTTTAAAAGTCTATTTTTTCACTGTCCTTTTTAAAAAAAATAAAAAAAAAATATATATATAGTTTTTTTTATCACTGTTATTGCTGTCACAAGGAATGTAAACATCCCTTGTGACAGTAATGGGTGTTCTTTATGGAGGGATCTGTGGTCTATAAGACGCCAAACCCCTCCTCTGCACTTGAAAGTATTCAAAACGTCAAGAGCTGCGTTTTGGAATACTTTCTATTTTTTAAATCTGGTGTCAGGACATTCTGGGGTTACTAAATCTGTGACCTGTACAAAGCCAATGTGGTTTTGTCTAGGTCTTCAGCCGGCTGGTCGCTCAGGCCTCTCAGTGGGACAGAGACCCGGGGGGGTGGGGGGGGGGGTTGTCCCCTTCCGCTGCTTGTAATAACAGCCGAGTTGCATTGGTTGTTATTACAAGAAAGCTGACCGTCCGCTCTAAAGAACGGTACCGGCATCACCCTGGTAGGACCCCTTGAAGCAATATCGGTGTTTGTGACAATACCGATGCTTCAAAAAAAGTGAATATCGGCTGCACCGATAATCGGTCGACCCCTAATTCTGGTTGATTCACAAGGTCACTTTTAAGACTTGTACTACTGGTTTAACTGTGTTCCCACAGTGATCAGATTTTATTATTTTCAGATTGGGTTTAACCACTTGCTGCCCTATGACGTCCTAGGGTTTCGGTGGTTATTCTGGGATGATGTCTGCACGAGCAAGCATCATCCCATATCAATTTTTCAGTCGGCAATTCCCTTTACAGTAGAGGCCACTTGATCACTTCTACAGGCGGCAGAAAGGGGTGCACCCCTCCTGCCGCCTCCTTTCCCCAGGCTCTCTCGTTTGATTGGGGAGCCTGGAACCCCTCCAAATGACGGCATTGGATGGTGTTCTTCCCTATCTGTGAGATCAGAAATGTTCTACAAGCTGTTACTGGCTTGTACAAGCATCTGATCAAACCAATCTTGGTTTGATCAGATGTTTTGGAGGCCAGAGGAAACATACCGTGTGACCTAAAAAAAAAAATCGCCGCACCCACCATTTTATTTTCTAGGGCCTTTGCTTATAAAAAAAAAGGTGTAATGTTTGAGATTTTTTTCTTTGTATTTGAGATCTTTGAGATTTGTAATTTTTTAGCAAAAAAGAGAAGATTTTTACACGTGTGACAAAAGTGTCGTCATTGGCTCGGGTGACGAGTGGTTAAAAAAGGAGGTATCTAGTAGCTGTGGGCAGCAGAGTTTTCCTTTTTTCAACCCCTTTGAAACTTTGTCAAAGAAATTGTCATATCCATTAAGTCTGGGTTCACACTAGCTGCGGCCACGTGGTCACAGCAGGGGGTCCGGTGTGTCCCTGTTCACTGATTTAAGTGCAAGTCGGGACCAAATTGTTGCCTGAATTTGCACCTGAAATGGAGCCAAAGATGCATAGGACCCTTTTCCAGTGTGCTTCGTGGCTATCCCAGAGCTGTGTGAACCGGCTCCATTAAGAGCCGGTCACAGTCTGCTGTCATGCGAATTGGATGCGGGAAAAAATCCCCATCCAATTTGTGTCAGTGTGAACCCAGCCTAAAGGAGAAAAAATACAGGATCATAATTTGAATGTTTATTAGAAATTACAACTATTGTTTTTTTAAAGCTGAGCTTCAGGATGATAAAAAGGCACCAGTTAATGTAGCTCCAGATTAATTAACCACTTCAGCCCTGGAAGGATTTGTCCCCTTAATGACCGGGCCATTTTTTTGCGATACGGCACTGCATCGGTTTCTTTTGGTGGTATTTGATCACCTCTGCGGTTTTTATTTTTTGCGCTATGAACAAAAAAGACCGACAATTTTGAAAAAAACATTTTTTTTTTTACTTTCTGCTATAATACATATCCAAAAAAATATAAAAAAACAAATTTATTCATCAGTTTAGGCGGATATGTATTCTCTTACATATTTTGGGTATAAAAAAATCACAATAAGTGTATATTGATTTGTTTGCACAAAAGTTATCGCGTCTATTACCGGCGGACATCGCTATCCTTCTTGCACGGACCCACGTACAGGTAGTTAATCTGTCATGTTTGAAATATCTTTAATATCACTTTAATGAAAGCTTTAACATTTTCTTATGTACTTATGCGAAGGGTTTTCTTTTGCCACACCGTATTTTGGGCTTGACTTTCAGCTGAGGGTCTGTCCATTGAAGGGTATGCCTTTTGTTGCCTTAGCTTTTTCGGATGCTAATAAAAGAATTGCTCGTTTTGACCTCTTTTCACAATTGTCCAGAATGATTTCTACATATAACTGTGAAAAATTATAAGCAGCAGCGGAAGTTATAAAGCACTTTAGGAGAGATTTTTTTTTTTTCCCTCCTCATTGGCCTTCCTGCTACTATATTCCTGAGTCAGGCAGTAGCCTTATTACCTATCATCTGGATGCTTAGCCATGGATGATCAGCCAGCCATGTGTATGCACACTTGGACATCTTGACATCCACTGCCTGCAGGTAGTCTCTAAGATGAAGTTTCCAAGATTGTCCGCCATTATTTACAGCAGTCACCTAGCCCTTTTAGAGTAAGCCGAAAGGTTTCATGGACTTGAATTACTGCTGTAAGTTACATTTAGTCTCAGTCTGCTTGGCGAAGATGAAAAACAGCCTGAGTGTATTTTGAGGGGACACTACTGAATAAACATGCTATCAGTGCCTACTAGCCTTTTCTTTTTCTTTTTTTACCACCTCCTTTAAAATTATTGTAAAGGATAACATTTTTTTCCCCCCTAAAATAGATGTTATATTTACTGCATCGTACAGTGGTTTTGCACAAAGCAGCCCCAAATCTCCTTTTCTGGGTTCCCTCACCAGCACTAATAAAGCCAAAACTTTTTTTTTTCTAGATAGATTACAGAAGAGTTGAAATTTCTTGTCAAGCTTTTACTGCTATCTGTGGTCATTAAATCGGTAGTAAAGTCCGCTTTATGATTTTTACCTACAGGTAAGCTTATAATGAGACTTACCTGTAGGTAAACTGAATATCTCCAAGCGTGCACCGTTTACGAGATAACACCACTGGATGCAGCTGCTGACATCACCGGTGCATTTACTCTGAAGGTCCAGCATACCATGTCAGACCTTCAGAGCTCTGTGCCATAGCTGAGGGCTCCAACCGCTTCAATCGCAGCTCTGGCCACTCATACAGCGAACCTGGAAGGAAGACCGGGCAAAGATGGAAGCCCTGTCAGCAGTGACAGCATGCTGCTAGAGGGCTTTGTTCCAAGGTAAGTATTTCATAATATGCTAGTTTGCGATGCATACTAGCACAGGCCTCAAATTTTCCATTCGCATTTTGTGAGTGGGCTGCCTGGAGGGGGGCGAGCACCGCCGGCGGACAGGCGAGGCTTAATGAGAGCCCTTCTAGTGATCGCTCAGAGGAAGAGAGGTGGTCAGATCATCAGAGCGCGGAACATCGCTGTAAAAGCTTTCATTTTGATTGCTGTGTGTTCCCCGCACTCTGTCACATACTCCTGGCCCAGGTACTTTGATAGACAGAACACTTGTGTAATCCCTGGATGTGTAACATATATCAAAGTCCCCGGGTCAGGAGGCGGGGCTGTATGTGACGGCAAGCGCGGGGAACACACGGCAATTGAAATGAAAGCTGTTACAGCGATGTTCCTCAGGGCTCTGATGATCCGGCCAGCAATCCTCTTCCTCTCCTCCCCTGCACAGGTGGTAGGCTGCCTTGATGGGCACAGGTGGTAGGCTGCCTTGATGGGCACAGGTGGTAGGCTGCCTTGATGGGCACAGGTGGTAGGCTGCCTTGATGGGCACAGGTGGTAGGCTGCCTTGATGGGCACAGGTGGTAGGCTGCGTTGATGGGCACAGGTGCTAGGCTGCGTTGATGGGCACAGGTGCTAGGCTGCGTTGATGGGCACAGGTGCTAGGCTGCGTTGATGGGCACAGGTGCTAGGCTGCGTTGATGGGCACAGGTGCTAGGCTGCGTTGATGGGCACAGGTGCTAGGCTGCGTTGATGGGCACAGGTAGGGCTGAATTGTTACAGGTGAGGTTGCACTGATGGGCACAGGTAGGGCTGAATTGTTACAGGTGAGGTTGCACTGATGGGCACAGGTGAGGTTGCACTGATGGGCACAGGTGAGGTTGCACTGATGGGACTGATAAAGTTGGTAATATTTATTTTTATAACTTAATTCTGCATAAAACATTTTAAGTGTCATTTCATGAGATAATTTATGAGGGCGTGTTTAGGGGCAGGGTAGGGGTTGGTTGGGTCAACTGGTGGCGAGTAACCTTTGAGGCCTGGCTAGTAGCTCAGGACTTGAAATTTATTACTAGCACATTATGCAATTGCCTTACAGGGTTTTTTTTTTTTTTTTTTACTTAACTACTGCAGTTTACTACCACTTTAGGTGGATGATACCTAAAATTTTTAAATTTTTCAAAGAAATGGCAATTGAGGGAAAATATTCCAATGGGGACACCTGCTCTAGTGACAGCTTCTCACTTTCTAGTTCTTTCACTTCTGTTGTGTGTCTGGGACAAGATGTGATGGCAAATATCAGTGCAATCACAATATTCTCAATGCTCACAATTCCTGAAGATGGCTGTTTAGTATTGGTGGGTGCTGCAGTGACCCCAGGCTGGGAACCGTTTACACACAATGTGAAGAAATGCCACCAGAACATTAAGGATTCCCCAAACCGGTCCAAAGTTTTATTACAAGGTAACATGGTACATACAAAGGCAGCGCTTCTGAGCCATTTGCCTGATGAAGGGGCCCTACAACATTGCCTTTGTATGTGTTATGTGACCCTGTAATAAAGCTTTGGACCTGTTTGAGATATTCCTTGGTGTGCAGGTGACATTTCTTCGCATTAGGAAATAATGGGATCCAGATTGAAAAAAAAAAAAAAATTGAGTTTAATCCTTCCCTAATCTATCCAAAAAAAAATATTTTGACTTTATGTGCACTTTTCATGTCTATTTGAAAAGGTTTTAAACCTAAAAACGGTCACAAAAAGATATTTAAAAAAGGACAGATAGTTAAAATAATAAAGCGCTGAAGTAAAGCCTCAAACATCAGGGGTTATTTAATGAAACTGGGAAGTGCAAAAACTGGTGCAGCTCTGCATAGAAACCAATCATCTTCCAGGTTTTATTGTCAGTGTAATTGAACAAGCTGAAATTAGAAGCTGATTGGCTATCATACAGAGCTGCACCAGCTTGAGTGCACCAGTTTTAGTATATCTCCCCCACTGTGTCCAGCTCATCACAATATCATATACTAATATTTCACCTTGACATGATAGATGACAAACAGCGTCACTTTTTTTTTCTTCTAGTCGTAACGTGTCAGGGGACCAGAAAGATGAGAACAAAGAGTCCAAGCCGCGGTCTCTACGTTTTACGTGGAGCATGAAAACCACCAGTTCCATGGATCCCAACGACATGATGCGTGAGATCCGCAAGGTTCTAGATGCCAACAACTGCGACTACGAGCAGCGAGAGCGCTTCTTGCTTTTCTGCGTCCACGGGGATGGCCATGCCGAAAATCTCGTCCAGTGGGAGATGGAAGTGTGCAAGTTGCCGAGACTGTCTCTGAACGGTGTCCGCTTTAAGCGGATATCTGGAACCTCCATAGCTTTCAAAAACATTGCTTCCAAAATTGCCAATGAGTTAAAACTGTAAAGAAGGAAACATAACTAGGCAGGAAGGTGAACAATCATTGTAAAATACGTAGCAATTTGAGGTGTTTTTTTCCCTGAGAACACTGGTTTAATGTATAGAATTATTTAGGCAATAATTCCTGCATCTCCTGAAATTACGATATGACAAAAAAAAAAAACGGAACAAGCTGCTGGAACGGGAGGGAGAGTTGGACTTTTTTTTTTATTTTATATAAATATATATATAAGTGCACTACAGCATTAAAAGTTGCCTAATATGTAAATTATTTACTTTTGGCTTTTTTCCTGAGCTCTGTTCATTGCAATGATATGTTATCCATCTAATATATTTCCTTATTGATATCCATCCTGTATGCGTGTGCAAGTATGGATGTTCCATTTGCACTGAGCACACAGTATTGTGTTTTAAAAAGAAAAAAAAATATGGCTGTTATTAAACAGACCTATTGTACCACCCCCCCACCCTCCCTTTTCTGTTTTTTCACATGATCATGTTATTTTATTTTTGTTTGTTCTTTTTCTTTTCTTTTTTTTTTTTTTTTTTTTTTTTTTTTTTTGTTACAAAGAATTTTTTTTAGACTAAGTGTTAATTTTCACATGTTCTATTCTGACAGTATTTTCCTTGTCTGATTTGAGACGGTAAAAAAAAAAAAAAAGTTTAGTGACCTAAGGTATGAGAATTGTAATTGAATAGGAGTGAGATGACCAGCAATTAAATGGTGTCCCTGCTGAAGGTGGCTCAAGAGTCATTTTTTTTAAAAAAAAAAAACCCTGGTAACCATTAATATGAAAATGTGGTGTGCTTTATTTGAATTTGGAAATCCACAACCCTTAAGAAAAAAAAAACAGCTGATGCTTTTTCATAATGCAAGGAATGTAGATGGATTCCCAGTAGGATAGTCAGATCCCTATGTAGATGGGATCACAAGGCAAAGAACTAACCTGAGAATTCTTAGGTCACTTTTCTGCAAACACTTTATTAAAGGTGCAGCATGTGTCTATCATATTTCATTACATTTTTGTCCAGTTGTCACTGAATGTTCAAAAAAATTGGCCAGCCTGTGGCAACCACTGATGGCTTTGTCTGTGTGAGCTTCATTTTTTAGGAAATTAAAGCTTCAACTGAAGTCACCTGGGTTGATCTTAATTGCAGAAGTAATCTTTGCCAGTATGATTTTATCCTAATGAAAATTATTTGATGCCACCCTCCCTGCCATATACAGAAATTAAGTCTTCTATTTCTTTGGCTCTGTGCATTTTCTCTGGCTTCTTCTATGTATGTTTAGACCCATTATAGATGGACTCAATGTTTACTGGGCGTAGGCATTGTCATTTTGAAAGTCAGCATACTCTATTCGTTTTATAACAAGCATGTTTTAAAGTAGACTAAACTTGGGTTTGATGTCTGGCAGCAATGGATAGATGGAATAATAGAAAAACTGTGGAGAAAATTCTACAACAGTGCTGGTCACATGGATAAAGCAATGGGGCATTGGTCATTTGAATTCTATTAATGGGGAAGATCAGAGTTTGGGCTTGCTCATTCTTCCTTATAACTAATATGTGTGCCCAGGTCTAAGCTATTGGGCCAGCACCTAAGGTAACTTAGACAAGTATTTAATGGAGATACAGTTAAAGCGTAATTACACCCCCCTCCTAATCTGCTGAGAATGATGATATCGTGGCCTCTTATTAGATCTGTAGTTGCCAAGGTGCTACACACATGACCAGGTATAACCTAGGTCATTTAAGGGCTTAAAGCATGTCTGCTTAACCTGTGGCCCTCCAGCTGTTGCTGAAAATACAAGTCCCATCATACCTCTGGGAGTCATGCTTGTGACTTGCAATGCCTCATGGGGTGTGTACAGCTTGAGGGCCACAGGTTGATCATGCATGGCTTTAAAAAGTCCTGTTGAGAGCAGACATAAGGCAATGCGCCAGGTATTGCCAGACCCATGCCTCGAATGTAGCATACACTACACATGCAGAGGCAGAATGTAAATGAAAACACTGCACAAATCAACATGGGCATTGTGAAACCTAATTAAACATACCAAAAGCTGGATCCACAGCATACATACAAGTTCTCACTTCAAATACCCACATGCTTGTTTTTGGGTCAGTAACTCAAAGTATAGAAGCTATTGGATCACTGACAGCCGGGTATCAAGTTTTTGGAAGGGGGTCAGAAATGGTGTATATGGTTCTCTCAGCTATTCGGAGAATATGGAGACCGAAATTGAGGTCAGGTGTTTCCATTCTGATGTGCAGTTTTTACTGTAAGTTCAGTTTCAGCCCTCCATGGTTTTGATATCTTAGCTGGAAAAGAGAAAACAAATGTTGAAATACATTTTCTTCGAGTACATAAAAGGCTTGTTCTCACTTTTTGTGATATGAAATCTCAAACAATGTATTCTGCTATTCAAACTATCGTCTGGAGACTTTGCGCCCACTGGAGAAGTAGAGGGGGAGTTGTGGTGACAACCATGGCTTTCTCCATAGACAAAATGACTGGTGAGTAAGTGTCACCTGAGGCCAGGAAGTGTATTACTTGCAGGATCACCAGGTGAAAACGAGGCCAATGTGGTGCTTGTTTAACATAAATTCTAGAGATTACCTTAATAAAGCACAAGTAGACCCTGTCTGGGCACCTGTTGCACCCAAGGCTGCCATTTGACTTTGACTGCTGCTTGCTGTGGATCCAGCATCCCTGGTAGACAGGCAGGTCCATGCTGACGTTGACATTGTTTAGTAAAACAAAGTACACTTGTAGTTTTCATAGACTACCAGTAAAAGTGCTTGAATGAAGAAAAAAAAACATGTAAGAGATGCTGCGACTTTCATGTGAGTCCAAAGTATGAAAAAACAAAAACATTTGGAGAGCTCACTGGCTCATGTTAGGCTATTCACAACAGCCAAGGCTACCTTACGGTGGGTACCTCAGCAGGTTAGCTGCAAATAAGGGCACTAATTTGAAGGAGCACCAGACCAAGAGTCCAAATTAACTTATTTGTTTTTATACGGTAAGTCGCCTACTTAGGAACAAGTTCAATTCTGGGAGCTAGTTCGCAAGTCCAACTAAGATCAGCACCTGCTGACAATAGCTGCAAGCGCTGATCAGTGTGTTCTGGAGGGGGGAATTCGCCGCACCAACATTGCTTGTGTTGGAATGGTGATCTGTCAGGGTGTTTTTTACATGATTGGACATTCAAACACATGTTCACATCTTTGAAAGTGCGCAAGTTGAACATTCATATGTGGGGTCTTCCTGTACTAAAACAGCCAACACTGACCCCTGAAATCCTGTTTTGTTTTTTGTTTTTTTGTTTTTTTATAAGTTTTTAATTTCATTTGGACTCTTTATTCTTTGGTCTGGTGCTCCTTCCATGAGTGCATGCATGTGTTTTTTTTTTTTTTTTTTCCCTCTAGTAGAAATGTGTGGACGGGGTCTGATGATATAATGGATTCACCTTTTGGCTGCAATGCAGGGATTGCTTTAAACAGTCTTCTAAAAAACTGTACTCTGCATGGCTCTCAATTTGTTAACTGAAAAGATCTGACTTGGCAGGACCATTATTTTACTGAAAATTGTTAATAAATTATGAGATGTGCATGGTTAAGATATCTATAGATGGGCAGTTATTCCCACAGCAGCAATGGATTTGGGAGGTACCTGTACTTGCTGTGGAAGCCCCAGGATCTTCCAGAAATTTGGTAAGTGCCTCAGATCTTTGGAGGAGCTGCACCAGAAAATGGAGTAGAATCAAATGTATGGTAAGATGTGGTGTTTTTAACTTATCAATTAGAAAGGAAAAAATACTTTCATTTGTGTATTTAACAGACTAAAAGCGAACCAAACAAGAGTATCTTTCTTAGGGTTTACATACACTTTTAATTTGCAGTTTGAAAAAAAATGAAACAGGTGTGCTCTAAAAGCCTGTTCCAACTTTAAATAGAGGTTTATATGTGTCATTCTTTGTGTTATCCTTTCATTTCTAATTTTACTTTTTAGTGTCCCTTATGGAGCATTCCTAGGGCCCTAAAACCCAAGGAACCTTTTTTATATAAAAAAAAAAAAAAAAAAAAAAACAGCTGGGAAGTTGGTGCTTTGGCGCTCTGCCTTGTGTGCTGCCATATTGGTCAAGCAATGTGATAGGTGGCCTCACTGTCCTGTCCCCTGATCCTCCCCATTAGTCTAAGTGCCTGTATTTCAAAGTAAGACCTAATGCATGCAGACAATTTTAGGTATAAATAAGGTAAAGCATATATTTCCAGCATTTTACTGTGCCCTAACGTGCTGCAGGTGGGGCATATAACTGACCTGAAAAGTGAATGGGTATATGTGTGTACATGGCAATGCTCATTGTTTTTTTGCTCCAAGAATAGGTGTAGGAACTACCTCTTTCCAAGTCACCTGTTGTATCTGCCCCTACCCACCTCCCGGCTCTATTTTAGAGAATACCGAAGTATCAATGGTGGTACGAAGTAATTTGTATGGAATTTGTGAACAAGAAAAGCGGTAAAATACCCTGCAGCCAGCAACAATAGACCCCTGGCAGCAACAACATCTCCCAACAGCCAGCAGCAATAGACCCCTCCCTCGACAGTAGATCCCTCCCAGCAACATAAGATCTATCCCCAGCAACAATAGACACCCCTGCAAAAAATAGATTACCTCCAGCAACAATAGATCCCCTAGCAGCTAGCATCAGTAGACCCTGCAGTACACCCCCATCATCCCTTGACATTTACATACATTCAGTGGGAGAGTTCCTGGAACTGTGTTCCCACTGAAAAAAAAGCCCTGCTGATTCTTCTGCGCATTGGAATTGACTTGCACATGCGCCTACAATGTATTTCCCCAAACATGAAACTTTCACATTCATAAAGTACATTGAACGCACGTGTGCCGGTAAACACAGATGCATAAGTGTATCAATGTCTACATGAGTACAGCTATGCACCACCTTGAGAGTGGAAAACTTCTGGGATATTTAGGCTAGGCATATTTTGTTCCTGCAAACGTCCATTTGATGGAGGCCAAATGCCAGGGTTACAGCTATTGCAGCAGGCTTTGTCTCTTGCTTTGTTCTGGTTTTTGCAAAGATTTTTATTACAGTATGTGTGGTGTAGAAGTAAATAGATTGAAGAAACGCATGTACCAGCGTGACTTTAATGCTACAATAATTTCATAAAAACCAATACATATCATGCATAACATTTGTAATGTGGGGATTTATTTACAATGATACAAAGAAAAAACCCTGATAACCACCTTCTTTGCAAGTTGCTTAATCAGCATTCATGTTTAATGAGACCCCTTTCACACTGGGGCGCTTTGCAGGCGTTACAGCGCTAAAAATAGCGCCTGCAAAGCACCCTGAAAGAGCCGCTCCTCACACTCGGGGCTTTCACACTGTAACTGTGTGCTGACAGGATGGTAAAAAAAAAAGTCCTGCTAGCAGCATCTTTGGAGCAGTGAAGGAGCGGTGTGTATACCGCTCCTTCACCGCTCCTGCCCATTGAAATGAATGGGGCAGCGCGGCTATACCACCGGCAAAGCGCCGCTGCAGCAGCGCTTTGCGGTGGTTTTAACCCTTTCTCGGCAACTAACAGGGAGGTAAAACTGCCCTGCTAGCGGCCGAATACCGCCGCTAAAACGTCGGTAAAGCAGCGCTAAAAATAGTGCCATTTTACCGCCGGCGCCCCATTGTGAAAGGGCTCTGAGGAAGCTCTTCATGTTACTGGAGATGAATAAGAGAACTATTTGCTGAAAAAAAGGGGGGTTTGGTGTATCTGAGCCGGCTAAGTATCCCCCAACTAACAGGCTCTAACTGCACCAAGATAAATGATTCAGTATACCCTCCTCTTTTGCAGAGTCTGGCCTTGCTTTCCCCTGGCTGCAGCTATGCCAACTCCTCGATTGACACTGATTCAGCCAGGGGTCCCTAAAGAGAGCATCTTGGCGAAGACCTAAAGCTGAACTCTGGGATCAGCAAATGTTTAACCACTTGCCTACTGGGCAGTTTCACCCCCTTCATGCCCAGGCCAATTTTCAGCTTTCAGTAATGTCACACTTTCAATGACAATTGTGCGGTCATGCAGCACTGTACCCAAATGACATTTTTTTCACACAGAGCTTTCTTTCGGTGGTATTTAATCACTGTTAGGTTTTTTATTTTTTTGCTTTAAAAAAAAAATATGTAAAAAGACTAAAAATTTTGAAAAAAAACGTTTTTCTTGGTTTGTCAGTAAATTTTGTAAAGTATTTTTTTCTCCTTCACTGATATGTGCTGATGAGGAGCCACTAATATGCTGCACTGATGGGCACTGCCGGGGCTGAACTGTAATCAAGGCCCTGATGATCAGTGCCCTGATTACCTGAACAGTCTCTACTGCAAGGAGATGATCGACTCTCCTCGCCTCAGACTTTGTCAGGGTGAGGTGAGGTGAGGAGAGCCGATAAACGGCACTTCGTTGTTTACATGTGACCGGCTGTGATTGGACACAGCCGATCACATGGGTAAAGAACCGTGTCATTGGCTCTTTACCAAGATTGGGTCGCGTCGCATCCTAGGAACACGACATGGCCGTGATGCGTGCCGACTCTGGGGCACCACCATATGCCGTCCCAGAACAAGAGTGCCAGGCGCTACCATCATTTTTACTATAGGCCGGGTAGCAAGTGGTTAAATACAAGCGCCATGTGTATCCTTTCCTGAATTTTGATGTAAAACTGCAGGAGTTTTCTGTAATAAAGACGGTCACTGCTGTTTTACCTTCTTGTGCAGGGTGACTGGTCTTGTATCCATGCCCTCCTGTAGTTTTCGGCAGACAGCCTGTAGCGCAGTGGTTTTCAACCTCGGTCCTCAAGTACCCACAACAAGCCATGTTTTGGGAATTTCTCTTAGATAAAATAGCTGTCCAAAATACCGAGCCATTGACTCTGATTTAAAGCACCTGTGCAAGATAAAGGATAACCTGCAAACATGGCCTGCTGGGGGCAGTGGCGTCACTAGGGTTGGTGTCACCCAGTGCGGTAAAACATGGTGTCACCCCCTCCACTAACTATAGTCGCCCCTCAGTACAGACCCCCCCTCCACTAGGTGCAGACCCCCCACTAAGTATAAACCCCTCTCTCAGTACAGACCTCCCATCAGTATAGACCCCCTCAGGACAAACCACACCCCTCTATTAGTACAGACCCCCCAGAACAAACCACCCCCCCTCCATTAGTACAGACCCCCCATAACAAATCACCCCCCCCTCTATTAGTACAGACCCCCCCAAACAAACCACCCCCCTCTATTAGTACAGACCCCCCCAGAACAAACCACCCCCCTCTATTAGTACAGATCCTCCAACAAACCACCCCCCTGCATTAGTACAGACCCCCCCAGAACAAACCACCCCGCCCTATTAGTACAGATCCACCGACAAACCACCCCCCTGCATTAGTACAGACCCCCCCAGCCAAACTACCTCCCCTACATTAGTACAGACCCCCCAGGACAAACCACCCCCCTACATTAGTATAGACCACCCCCAGAACAAACCACCCCTCCTTACATTAGTATAGACCCCCCTACATTAGTATAGACCACCCCCAGAACAAACCACCCCTCCTTACATTAGTATAGACCCCCCCAGGACGAAACCACCCCCCTACATTAGTATAGACCCCAGGACAAACCACCCCCCTACATTACCCTGTTTCCCTGAAAATAAGACCTAGCGTGATTGTCGGTGATGGCTGCAATATAAGCCCTACCCCCCAAATAAGCCCTACCCTGTTTCCCTGAAAATAAGCCCTACCCTGCCTACACCGACCTACAAGGACTTTAACTAGGGCTTATTTGGGGGGTAGGGCTTATATTGCAGCCATCACCGACAATCACGCTAGGTCTTATTTTCGGGGAAACAGGGTAGTATAGACCCCCCAAGACAAACCACCCCCCCTACATTATTATAGACCCCCCCAGGAAAAACCCCTCCCCCTACATTAGTATAGACCCCCCCAGGACAAACCACCCCCCCTACATTAGTATAGACCCCCCCAGGACAAACCACCCCCCCTACATTAGTATAGACTCCCAGGACACACCACCCCCCTACATTAGTATAGACCCCCCCCCCAGGACACACCACCCCCCCTACATTAGTATAGACCCCCAGGACAAACCACCCCCACCTACATTACTATAGACCCCCCCAGGACAAACCACCCCCCTACATTACTATAGACCCCCCAGGACAAACCCCTCCCCCTACATTAGTATAGACCCCCCAGGACAAACCACCCCCCCTACATTACTATAGACCCCCCCAGGACAAACCCCCCCCTACATTACTATAGACCCCCCAGGACAAACCCCTCCCCCTACATTAGTATAGACCCCCCCAGGACAAACCACCCCCCCTACATTACTAAAGACCCCCCAGGACAAACCACCCCCCCTACATTAGTATAGACCCCCCCAGGACAAACCACCCCCCCTACATTAGTATAGACCCCCCCAGGACAAACCACCCCCCCTACATTACTATAGACCCCCCAGGACAAACCCCCCCCCCCTACATTAGTATAGACCCCCCAGGACAAACCACCCCCCCTACATTAGTATAGACCCCCCCAGGACAAGCCACCCCCCCTACATTACTATAGACCCCCCAGGACAAACCCCTCCCCCCTACATTAGTATAGACCCCCCCCAGGACAAACCACCCCCCTACATTAGTATAGACCCACCCAGGACAAACCACCCCCCCTACATTACTATAGACCCCCCCAGAACAAACCACCCCCCCTACATTACTATAGACCCCCCAGGACAAACCACCTCCCCCCCTACATTAGGTTCATTTAAAACACCCGGGCGGCAGCTGGAGAGGAGAGTATGCAGCCGCGCCGCCCGGGTGAAGTGTGTCAGGCTTGGGAGGCATGCGTCAGGGAGGTCGGAGGAGGAGAACTGTCTAAAGTGGAACACGTTGGGCATGCCCCCCCCAGTGACGTCAGTCACGTCTTTGCGCGGCTGGTCTCTCACACAGAGACAGCCGCTCCGATCTAATTTCGCTCTCCTCTGACAGGAGGAGGGACGGGGGATGGGCTTCGACACTCGGCAGGTCGAGGCGGCGATCAGCAGAGAGCCGCCTACGGACAAGGAAGAGGAGAAGGGAGGGGAGCACTCTGGCGCTTCAGCGCCCCCACCTCTGTGGCGCCTGGGTGCACTGCACCCCGTCCAGGATCGTCCCTGCTCGGCATGGTGTCACCCCTCTAGTGGGTGGCACCCCCCGCCCCCGTCTAGCAACGCCACTGGTAGAGCAGAGAGCGCCCCTTCAGCGCTCCTTCAGCCCAGCAGCGTGCGGGTGTGATTCCCAATGCTGCCTATAGATGGCAGTGCTGAGCCGATTACGTCAATGAGGATTCGGCTTAGAAACCAGCTTCTAGATACAGAGAGCATTGTAATCTCCTGGCCGGGCGTGGTGGCGCACGTCTTAAATCCCCGCCTGGGGAGGCTGAGGCTGTCGGGATTGCTTGAGTCCACGAGTTCTAATCTACCCTGTGCTATGTCGATCGGGTGTCCACGCTAAGTACGGTGAGCGCAGAACCACGAGGGGAGGGAGCGAATCGGCCCAGCGTCGGAAACCGAGCAAGATCGAAGGAGGAGGTGGGATGAACCAGCCCACGTCGGAAACGGAGCACGTCAAAACCACCGTGCTCATCAGTAGTGGGATAGCGCCTGTCAATAGCCGGTGTTAGAGCAACCTGGATAATACAGTGAAACACAGTCTCTTTTTTCCTACATTTTTTCATTATTCATTTCATTTATGCTATTTATGCTTTGCACCCATTTTTATACACCGTTATTTATTTTTACATTTACCCATTAGTATATATATTTTTTTCTTTTTCTACACCCTTTTTTATTTTTCATATGCATTTACTATTTTTATACACCCTGATTCATAGTTATTTTTAGATTTATTAATTATTATCCTCATTATTTTTCTTTATTTTTATACACCCTTATGTACAGTTATTTTTACATTTATTAACTACTATATTTAGCATTATTTATTTTATACACCCTTTTTTAGCTTTATTCTTTAAATTTATTCATAAATGTATCCTTTTTTTTTTATATATCAATTTTTATTCATTATCTTTATTTTTTTTATGTATATTTATACTCTCTTATTTATTTATTTTATATTACTTTTATTTGCTTATATTTTTTAACCTATTTTTTTCCATTCACAATCTTTTATTTATATTTATTCATTATTAATGTCATCACACACCCATTTTTATTTTTATACACCGTTATTTATTTTTAGATTTACTCATTATTATATATATTTTTTCTTTTTCTTCACCCTTTTTATTTTTCATATGGATTTATTATTTTTATACACCCTGATTTGTAGTTATTTTTATATTTATTAATTATTATCCTCATAATTTTTTCTTTATTTTTATACACCCTTATTTAGAGTTTTTTTTATAGTTACTAACTATTATATTTATCATTATTATTTATAATTTTTATACACCCTTTTTTTATCTTTATTCTTTAAATTTATTCATAAATGTATCCTTTTTTATTTATTTTTTATATAAATTTTTATTCATTATCTTTATTGTTATAAAATTTTATTCATTATCTTTATTATTTTTTAATGTATATTTATACTCTCATTTATTTATTTATTTTATATTACTTTTATTTGTTTATATTTGTTTAACTTTTTTTCCATTCACAATCTATTTATATTTATTCATTATTAATGTCATCACACACTTTTTTTATACACCATTATTTATTTTTAGCTTTACTCATTATTATACTTTTTTTTTTTATACACCCTTTGTTATTTTTAATATGCATTTATTATTTTTATACACCCTGATTTGTAGTTATTTTTATATTTATTAATTATTATCCTCATTATTTTTTCTTCATTTTTAACTATTATATTTATCATAATTATTTATTATTTTTATACACCTTTTTTTTTATATCTTTATTCTTTAAATTTACTCATAAATGTATCCTTTTTTATTTTTTTATATTATTTTATTCATTATTTTTATTTTTTATACACCCTTTTTTTTTTTTTTTGACCGCCGGTCAGTGCCCATCAGTACTGCATATCAGTGCCGCCTATCGGTGCCCATCAGTGCTGCATATCTGTGCCACCTATCAGTGCCCATCAATTCTACATATCTGTGCCCATCTGTGCCAACTCATCAGTGCCCATCAGTGTCGCCTCATCAGTGCCCATCAATTCTACATATCAGTGCCTTCTAATTAGTGCCCATCATTGCCAACTCATCAGTGCCCATCAATTCTACATATCAGTGCCTTCTCATTAGTGACCATCATTGCCAACTCATCAGTGCCCATCAGTGTCGCCTCATCAGTGCCCATCAATTCTACATATCAGTGCCTTCTCATTAGTGCCCATCATTGCCAACTCATCAGTGCCCATCAGTGTCGCCTCATCAGTGCCCATCAATTCTACATATCAGTGCCTTCTCATTAGTGCCCATCAGTGCCAACTCATCAGTGCCCATCGGTGCCGCCTGATCAGTGCCGCCTCATGAGTGCTCGTCAGTGAAGGAGAAAACTAAATTTTATGACAGAAACTAAGAAAAACGCTATTTTTTCAAAAACTTTGGTCTTTTTTAGTTTGTTTAGAAAAAAATAAAAACCCCAGTGGTGATCAAATACCACCAAAAGAAAACTCCATTTGTGGGAAGAAAATGATAAAACTTTAGTTTAGGTACAGTGTTGCATGACCACTCAATTGTCATTCAAAGTGCAACAGCACTGAAAGCTGAAAATTGTCCTTGGCGAAAGTGCCCGGCATTGAAGTGGTTAATTTAGGGATAATTATAAAGCCTAAAGGAATTTCTTATACTGTATATTTTATATTAGTACTGAATTCTCTGGGCGCAGCACTGACCTCTGCTGGAGAAAAGTAAATAATGCATCTAAGCCTGCACGCTGTTCCATGTACCGCCACTAGATGTCGCACCGTGTTCTGAACGCTCTTACAGAATTGATCCGTGTGGCTCGCCGTGTCATGTGATGCAGGAAGTGTATGGCCGGCTGGAGTGAGGGCACAAGTGGGAGCTGGCAGAATGAAGAACAGATTCAATACCATAGATATCCGGGCTGTCATTTCAGAGCTGCAGGACAGGTGACTACAAGGAGGGCTGTGTGAGCTGCAGGGGGGTTGGAACATCAGCCTTGGGAGTGGGGAAGCTTCCTCTCCAGCTGTTGGGGGACTACAAGTCCCAGCTTACCCTGCCTGAGCTGCAGGTGTGCAGTGCTGATCATTATTACGAATGGGGTCTTATAACTGATCAATAATCCTGTGTGTTGTCTCTCTTCATCCCTCAGTCTGCTGGGCATGCGCGTGTACAATGTCTACGATGTGGATAACAAGACTTACCTCATCCGCCTGCAAAAGTAAGAGGAGACGGATTTCCTGGGATTGGGGTCTAGGATGTCTGTGTGTAACGGTGACTGGCGGTACAAGAAAGCGGGGCACCATTCACAGGGGCCCAGGAACCATTCATAACAAGGAAGAGACCTGGTGTAGTATAAAAGGGGTTTTTAACCGCTTCAGCCCCGGAAGATTTTACCCCCTTCCTGACCAGAGCACTTTTTGCGATTCGGCACTGCGTCTCTTTAACTGACAATTGCACGGTCGTGCGTCATTGCACCGAAACAAAATTGATGTCCTTTTTTTTCCCCCACAAATAGAGCTTTCTTTTGGTGGTATTTGGTCACCTCTGTGGTTTTTATTTTTTGCGCTATAAACAGAAAAAAAAAGAGCGATAATTTTGAAAAAAAAAGCAATGTTTTTTTACTTTTTGCTATAATAAATATCCCAAAAATATATAAAAAAACCTTTTTTTTCCTCAGATTAGACCGATATGTATTCTTCTACGTAGTTTTGGTTAAAAAAAAATCGCAGTAAGCATATATTGATTGGTTTGCGCAAAATTTCTAGAGTCTACAAAACGGGACAGTTTTATGGCACTTTTATTAATAATTTTTTTTTAAATTAGTAATGGCGATCTGCGATTTTTACCGTGACTGCGACATTATGGTGGACAATTTTGACACTATTTTGGGACCGTTGTCATTTATACAGCGATCAGTGCTTTAAAAATGCACTGATTACTGTGTAAATGACACTGGCAGAGAAGGGGTTAACCACTAGGGGGCAGTGAAGGGGTTAAGTGTGTCCTAGGGAGTGCTTCTAACTGTTAGGGGGGATGGGCTACAACACACAGGACAGTGATCACCGCTCTCGATGACAGGGAGCAGTGAAGTGATCTCTGTCATGTCACTAGGCAGAACGGGGAAATGCTTTGTTTACAAAAGCATCTCCCCGTTCTACCTCTCGGTGACACGATCGCGGGCATCCGACGGACATCGAGTCCACGGGAACCGCTGTCACGGAGGATGTGGCACTCGCGCGCCCGCAACACCGCTTCTTAAAGGGGACATACCTGTTTGCCCTTTTGCCCCCAGTGCCATTCTGCCGATGTACATCAGCGTGCGCTGGTCAGCAAGCGATTAAAATAGAAATGGTAAGCAAAACATATGTTTATAGATATAAAAAAAAAAAAAACATTATAAATATCTTTGTTGCCTTTTTTTTAGTGATCACATTTCCTCTGTTCTCAGCTGCATAAGAGCTGGGGGAGGAGAAGCAGCAGCACACTGATCTTCTCAGTGAATAGCTGTGCAGTGGGGGGGGGGTGTCAGGACAAGTCTGATCATTGGAGGAGAGCAGGCTGAGTTCTCATCATAGCTAGAGAACTGACCATGTGTGCTCTCCTGCTTAGTGTGGTCAGTTTTTATTAGGAAAGCAGAGGGACTGACAGGCACACCAGGGATTTCACATAAAGGAAGCAAAACAAAGAGGACAGGAGACTTTCTCATACAAGTACATGGTACAGCAGGCACATATCAGGAATATGAAATGTTGGGGTAACAAACGCCTTCCATTCTGGGCCAATTCTGACATTTCTCTCATACACTGAACAATTAGATTTTTTTTTTTTGTTAAATTACTTGGAACCCCAAAATAATATATATTTTATAATCAGAGACCTTGAAGATTAAAAATGGTGGGTGTTTCAAATTTTTTATGTCACAAAATATTTGCACAGTGGATTATCAAACTCAAGTTTTCAGGAAAAAATACACTGAGTTTTAGTACATAGAAACACAATATAATAGTTGTTTGGTATAAAAAAAAAAATGATGTTACGCCGAGTAAATAGACACCTAACACGCCATGCTTTAAAATTGTGTATGCCTGTGGAACAGCGCTAAACTATATTGCCTAAAACTTTTTCATAGGAGACGCTTTATAAGCCTTGACAGGTTACCAAGTTACACAGGAGGTCTGGTGCTGGAATTATTGCTCCCACTCACACATGTGGTATAAACAACATGTACATATGTGGGCAGGGCTGACCTGCACATTTGCCTTTGTGTATGTGTGTGTATATATATATTATTATTATATATATATCTATATATTTTTTAATTTACATTTGTTTTAACACTGTACTTTTTTTTTTTTTTTTTTAATGTTTTTTTAAATTAACTTTATTGCTATCACAAGGCATGAACAACATCCCTTGTGACAGCATGGGCCTTGACAGGTCCTCTTTATGGTAAGATCTGGGGTCTTTTAGACCCCATATCTCTCCTATGGCCTCCAAAGCATCCGATCTGAGTTTTGTTTGATCACCTGTAGAATTAAGATGCTGTTGCTCCCAACGCAGAAGTCAACATTTTATCTGGCATAATGCAATGTCCGATAAAAGCAGGAATGTGTAATAAGCCAATTTGTCTCCATACACCTTCTTGGACTGGGTGTTTGGTAGGCGCTGACAGTATGGGGGAGATTTACTACAACTGGAGAGTGCAAAATATGGTGCAGCTCTACATAGAAACCAATCCACCTCCAGGTTTTATTGTCAAAGCTTCATTGAACGAGCTGAAGTTAGAAGCTGATTGGCTACCATGTACAGCCGCTCCAGATTCTGGGTGCTCCAGTTTTAGTAAATCTCCCCCCATTGCACATGGCACCTTTTCTGTAACCCGTGTGAATGTAACATTACAGAGCTACATATACAATTATTTTGCCACGTGTCATTGTATATTTAACTTGCTGTCCAACAATTGTTTTTCTTTGTTACAGTCCTAACTGGCTATTTTACTTTTGATTGACAGGCCAGACTCTAAAGCCGTAGTCCTGGTGGAATCCGGGATCAGAATTCACACCACAGAGTTTGAATGGCCCAAGAATATGATGCCATCTGGGTTTGCAATGAAGGTTTGAAGGAAATCCATTACAATCTCACTCAAAACATTAGACATGTCATGGTCTTCTGAAGCTAGTCATAGTCATTACATTCTTAGTGCACAAACCCCTTTTGGAATAGTTATGTAGTACATGGTAGGCCCTCAGACTACATGGTAGGCCCTCAGACAACATGGTAGACCCTCAGACAACATGGTAGGCCCTCAGACAACATGGTAGGCCCTCAGACTACATGGTAGGCCCTCAGACTACATGGTAGGCCCTCAGACTACATGGTAGGCCCTCAGACAAAACATGGTAGGCCCTCAGACAAAACATGGTAGGCCCTCAGACAACATGGTAGGCCCTCAGACAACATGGTAGGCCCTCAGACAACATGGTAGGCCCTCAGACTACATGGTAGGCCCTCAGACTACATGGTAGGCCCTCAGACTACATGGATGGCCTTTTTCTGGCACCATCCTTCTATGTTTCTCACAAGCTTCCCAAGTATTATTTGATTGATATGGTTGTCTGTTGAGCAGTTGGATCTTTTTTGAGATGGCCTTGGGCCAACCTTGTTTAAGAAAAGCCTTTTGGCATTCAAGCCGTGTAGGGTTTAACCACCTCCTGCCTGGTCTATTGTAAAATTACAGCCGCCCCGGAGCCTCTGTCTTCTGGGTGGACGTTATATGACACCCTCCCGGTTGCGTGCCTTGTGTGTCCCCTAGGGGTGTTTCGTCACATATGGCGACCCATCACATTTGGCTACCCGCTTGAGTGAGCATGCACGACGCCGCCATTTGTGTTCCAATACTTATAAAACTTTTGTCACTTTTAACACTTTTTTTAAAAGTGTTTAAAAAAATAAAAAGTGTTAAAAGTGTTTTTGTCACTTTTAAAACGTAAAGTTTTAAAAGTGTTGGAACGCATATGGCGCTGTTGCGCATGCGCACTCCAGCGGGTAGCCAAATGTGATGGGTCGCCATATGTGACGAAACCGGGGCCGTGCAGTGGCACAATCTGTCACCTGCTGTGTCCACCAGACACAGCGGAAGACAGATCGCTATACCGGGCCGGCCCTGGTACCATGTGATGGCTGTGACCAATCACAGTGACATTGTTGCCAACCATCAGTATTTATACTGGCAGCCAGTAAAAAACAGGCACTTTCTCTACTGCCAGTAAATGCCAGTGACAGGAAGAAGTTGCCAGTTATATAAATGTCTGTGACGGTTGGCTTGATACTGCACATGTACAATTCTGGTCCGGAGCCGGCCAAGACTATTGAAGTGCCTGCTACAGTGTGTTCGGGCAGCACCGGCAGGGGCGGGTCTACCACAGGTGTGCCTGAGCATGTCGTGCGATGGTGCAAGGGAGCTGAGCAGAGCGGCCGGAGCCTTGTGTGCAGGTCTGTGGGACAGGAGTGGGGCTGTCAGTGCTGTTTGGACTGGTGTGGAGAGAGACTGTGACTCAGGAGGAGACGCGTCGTGTCGGTGAGGTGTCATCATCATCTGTGCTGCTGCACACTGCTGTCAATATCACTGTGAGAGTCAGTTTCATGTGTGTGTGCCTCCCCATTCCTTTTTCTTGCCCCGTGAGCTACTTACTATATCAAAAATAAGATCAGAAATCTATTTTTTTAACTTAATATCTACTTTTGGAAAATTCCAGTAAAAACTTGGCTGTGCCAGTAAATTTTGGATGTTGTGTCAGTAAATTTCAATCTGGTCGGTTGGCAGCACTGCACAGTGATCACATGTCAAATGTACACAATGGCTTATAGTCATAGCTAATCATTGTGTACTGTTGTGATTTCTGTGATTGGTCCCTGTGATCACATGGTACAGACGGGGCTAATCGCAGCGCACCTGTACCATGTGATAGCCAATCACAGCTATTGCAATAATACATAATGACACATGAATTTATGCCATTCATAAAAAATAAGTGAGTACACCCCTCACATTTTGTAAATATTTTATTATCTTTTCATGTGACAACACTGAAGAAATGACACTTTGCTACAATGTAAAGTAGTGCGTGTACAGCTTGTATAACAGTGTAAATTTGCTGTCCCCTCAAAATAACTCAACACAGCCATTAATGTCTAAACCACTGACAACAAAAGTGAGTACAATGAAAAGTGAAAATGTCCAAATTGGGCCCAAAGTGTCAATATTTTGTGTGGCCACCATTATTTTCCAGCACTGCCTTAACCCTCTTGGGCATGGAGTTCACCAGAGCTTCATAGGTTGTCACTGGAGTCCTCTTCCACTCCTCCATGATGACATCATGGAGCTGGTGGATGTTAGAGACCTTGCGCGCCTCCACCTTCCATTTGAGGATGCTCCACAGATGCTCAATAGGGTTTAGGTCTGGAGACATGCTTGGCCAGTCCATCACCTTTACCCTCAGCTTCTTTAGCAAGGCAGTGGTCATCTTGGAGGTGTGTTTGGTGTCGTTATCATGTTGGAATACTGCCCTGCGGCCCAGTCTCTGAAGGTAGGGGATCATGCTCTGCTTCAGTATGTCACAGTACATGTTGGCATTCATGGTTCCCTCAATGATCTGTAGCTCCCCAGTCCCGGCACCACTCATGCAGCCCCAGACCATGACACTCCCACCACCATGCTTGACTGTAGGCAAAAAACACTTGTCTTTGTACTCCTCACCTGGTACCGCCACACACGCTTGACACCATCTGAACCAAGTAAGTTTATTTTGGTCTCATCCCCAAAAATGGGGATATTTATTACAGCAAAAAGTACAAAATATTGTTTTTTTCAAAATTGTCGCTCTTTTTTTGTTTATAGCGCAAAAAATAAAAACCGCAGAGGTGATCAAATACCACCAAAAGAAAGCTCTATTTGTGGGGAAAAAAGGACGTCAATTTTGTTTGGGTGCAACGTCGCACGACCGCACAATTGTCAATTAAAGTGACGCAGTGCCGAATCGCAAAAAATGGCCTGGTCATTCAGCAGCCAAATCTTCCAGGGCTGAAGTGGTTAACCACTTGCTTACTGGGCACTTAAACCCCCCTCCAGACCAATTTTCAACTTTCAGCGCTGTCGCACTTTGAATGACCATTGCGCGGTCATACAACACTGTACTCAAATTAAATTTTTATCATTTTTTCCCACAAATAGAGCTTTCTTTTGGTGGTATTTGATCACCTCTGCGTTTTTTATTTTTTGTTATAAAATGTTGCAAACAGGTAATTTTTCTCCTTTATTGATGTAAGCTGATGAGGCTGCACTGATGGTCACCAATAGGCTGCACTGATGGTCACCAATAGGCTGCACTGATGGTCACCAATAGGCTGCACTGATGGTCACCAATAGGCTGCACTGATGGTCACCAATAGGCTGCACTGATGGTCACCAATAGGCTGCACTGATGGTCACCAATAGGCTGCACTGATGGTCACCAATAGGCTGCACTGATGGTCACCAATAGGCTGCACTGATGGTCACCAATAGGCTGCACTGATGGTCACCAATAGGCTGCACTGATGGTCACCAATAGGCTGCACTGATGGTCACCAATAGGCTGCACTGATGGTCACCAATAGGCTGCACTGATAGGCACCGATGGGCTGCACCGATGGGCTGCACTGATGGGCACCAATAGGGCGGCACTGGTGGGCACTGATAGGCAGCACTGGTGTGCACTGAGAGGTGGCACTGAAGGGCATTGATAGGTGACATTGGTGGGCACTGATAGGTTACACTGAAAGGCAGCACTGCTAGGTGGCACTGATTGGCACCACTGGTGGGCATTGATAGGTGGCACTTGTGGGAATTGACAGGTGGCACTGTGGCACTGGCAGGTGGCACTGGCAAGCACAGAGGAGGAGGCAGATGTGCCTCCTTCCTCTTTGGGACCGATGTCCCTTGAACATAAGCCGGTGATCAGCTTTTTTTTCTCCTCACACTGTCAGCGTGAGGAGAAAAAAAAAACATTTGCCGAGCTTTTGTTTACACACGTGATCAGATGTCATTGGCTGACAGCTGATTACGTGGTAAGGGGCCGGGATCGGCCCCTTACTCGTATCGGTGATTACCCGAGTCTCGGTTACTCGTGATTACAGCGCACGCCACGCGTGCCCTGCAGGGGGAGGGCTGGGAGCGCGCAAAGGGGAGGATGTCCTATGATGGCCACCCGGAAATTCAGGTCCACGCTGGGGCCATCATTCGGCTACAGCACGGACCTCAAGTGGTTAAAGTATAACTAAAGGCAAAACTTTTGTTTTTTGTTTTTTTTTAGATAGAGGGCAGAGAGATTAGAACACCTGTCAATTTTGATTGCTGTCTGTGCCCCCATTATGGAGATTCTCCCTCTGTTTGTCCTGTTTACCATTCTCATTGAAAAGGAAAATAAAGAAGATCCCACATTTTTGGATTGTCCCCTGAGAAGTTAATAGAGGGGGAAATCTTCCAATGGGGCATTAGTTCTGGTGACCTGGGGGTCCCCAAGGGATTCCCCTCATTTTCTGGTATTTCCTCTCACTTCCTTTTTTGGCTATGGGACAGGAAGTGAAGGGAAGTTTTCCTGCATTGGGACACAAATGGTGAAAAAAAAAAAATCTGACAGGGGTTATCATAGTTGCCAACATTGTAAAAAAAAAAAAAGTGGAACACTTTTGTGGCTGTAGGCGGAGCCGTACAATAATTAGGGGGCGGGGCATTCGTTTGTAGGCGTGGCTTAGGAAAAATATACAAGTGCGGCGCGCAAAGCGCACCGTGGCGAAAAATGGCCGTGGTTTGCGCGACATGGTTGGCGTGGCTTAAATGGGCGTGACTCAAGAGGGTGTGGTTAGAGTCTGAGATGAATGATGAATGATGAATGGGGGAGAGGGGGAAAGGGGGAGAGGGGGAGAGGGAAATGACGGGACAGCAGCCCCAGATCCTACACCATAAAAATGTGTATTCCAGAAAGTTTAACAATCAGCAGATAAAGTTACTCCAAACATCTGGTGTTAGCACTTCAATCATCCCGGCACCATGGTTGTTATGGTGTCAGGATGATTGAAGAGCCCTCCCTCACACCAGGAGTCCCTGGCGGAGCCCCCCTCACACCAGGAGTCCCCGGCGGATCCCCCCTCACACCAGGAGTGTCCCCCCCCTCACATCAGGAGTCCCCCCCCTCTCGCATCAGGAGTCCCCCCCCTCTCGCATCAGGAGTCCCCCCCCTCTCGCATCAGGAGTCCCCCCCCCTCTCGCATCAGGAGTCCCCCCCCCTCTCGCATCAGGAGTCCCCCCCCCTCTCGCATCAGGAGTCCCCCCCCCTCTCGCATCAGGAGTCCCCCCCCCTCTCGCATCAGGAGTCCCCCCCCCTCTCGCATCAGGAGTCCCCCCCCCTCTCGCATCAGGAGTCCCCCCCCCTCTCGCATCAGGAGTCCCCCCCCCTCTCGCATCAGGAGTCCCCCCCCCTCTCGCATCAGGAGTCCCCCCCCCTCTCGCATGATTGAAGAGCCCTCCCTCACACCAGGAGTCCCTGGCGGAGCCCCCCTCACACCAGGAGTCCCCGGCGGATCCCCCCTCACACCAGGAGTGTCCCCCCCCTCACATCAGGAGTCCCCCCCCTCTCGCATCAGGAGTCCCCCCCCCTCTCGCATCAGGAGTCCCCCCCCTCTCGCATCAGGAGTCCCCCCCCTCTCGCATCAGGAGTCCCCCCCCCTCTCGCATCAGGAGTCCCCCCCCCTCTCGCATCAGGAGTCCCCCCCCTCTCGCATCAGGAGTCCCCCCCCCCCCTCTCGCATCAGGAGTCCCCCCCCCCCTCTCGCATCAGGAGTCCCCCCCCCTCTCGCATCAGGAGTCCCCCCCCCCTCTCGCATCAGGAGTCCCCCCCCCCTCTCGCATCAGGAGTCCCCCCCCCCTCTCGCATCAGGAGTCCCCCCCCCCCTCTCGCATCAGGAGTCCCCCCCCCCCTCTCGCATCAGGAGTCCCCCCCCCTCTCGCATCAGGAGTCCCCCCCCCCTCTCGCATCAGGAGTCCCCCCCCCCCCTCTCGCATCAGGAGTCCCCCCCCCCCCTCTCGCATCAGGAGTCCCCCCCCCCCTCTCGCATCAGGAGTCCCCCCCCCCCTCTCGCATCAGGAGTCCCCCCCCCTCTCGCATCAGGAGTCCCCCCCCCTCTCGCATCAGGAGTCCCCCCCCCTCTCGCATCAGGAGTCCCCCCCCCTCTCGCATCAGGAGTCCCCCCCCCTCTCGCATCAGGAGTCCCCCCCCCTCTCGCATCAGGAGTCCCCCCCCCTCTCGCATCAGGAGTCCCCCCCCCTCTCGCATCAGGAGTCCCCCCCCCTCTCGCATCAGGAGTCCCCCCCCCTCTCGCATCAGGAGTCCCCCCCCCTCTCGCATCAGGAGTCCCCCCCCCTCTCGCATCAGGAGTCCCCCCCCCTCTCGCATCAGGAGTCCCCCCCCCTCTCGCATCAGGAGTCCCCCCCCCTCTCGCATCAGGAGTCCCCCCCCTCTCGCATCAGGAGTCCCCCCCCCCTCTCGCATCAGGAGTCCCCCCCCCCTCTCGCATCAGGAGTCCCCCCCCCTCTCGCATCAGGAGTCCCCCCCCCCTCTCGCATCAGGAGTCCCCCCCCCCTCTCGCATCAGGAGTCCCCCCCCCCCTCTCGCATCAGGAGTCCCCCCCCCCCTCTCGCATCAGGAGTCCCCCCCCCCTCTCGCATCAGGAGTCCCCCCCCCCCCTCTCGCATCAGGAGTCCCCCCCCCCCTCTCGCATCAGGAGTCCCCCCCCCCCTCTCGCATCAGGAGTCCCCCCCCCCCTCTCGCATCAGGAGTCCCCCCCCCCTCTCGCATCAGGAGTCCCCCCCCCTCTCGCATCAGGAGTCCCCCCCCCTCTCGCATCAGGAGTCCCCCCCCCTCTCGCATCAGGAGTCCCCCCCCCTCTCGCATCAGGAGTCCCCCCCCCTCTCGCATCAGGAGTCCCCCCCCCTCTCGCATCAGGAGTCCCCCCCCCTCTCGCATCAGGAGTCCCCCCCCCTCTCGCATCAGGAGTCCCCCCCCCTCTCGCATCAGGAGTCCCCCCCCCTCTCGCATCAGGAGTCCCCCCCCCTCTCGCATCAGGAGTCCCCCCCCCTCTCGCATCAGGAGTCCCCCCCCCTCTCGCATCAGGAGTCCCCCCCCCTCTCGCATCAGGAGTCCCCCCCCCTCTCGCATCAGGAGTCCCCCCCCCTCTCGCATCAGGAGTCCCCCCCCTCTCGCATCAGGAGTCCCCCCCCCTCTCGCATCAGGAGTCCCCCCCCCTCTCGCATCAGGAGTCCCCCCCCCTCTCGCATCAGGAGTCCCCCCCCCTCTCGCATCAGGAGTCCCCCCCCCTCTCGCATCAGGAGTCCCCCCCCCTCTCGCATCAGGAGTCCCCCCCCTCTCGCATCAGGAGTCCCCCCCCCTCTCGCATCAGGAGTCCCCCCCCCTCTCGCATCAGGAGTCCCCCCCCCTCTCGCATCAGGAGTCCCCCCCCTCTCGCATCAGGAGTCCCCCCCCCTCTCGCATCAGGAGTCCCCCCCCCTCTCGCATCAGGAGTCCCCCCCCCTCTCGCATCAGGAGTCCCCCCCCCTCTCGCATCAGGAGTCCCCCCCCCTCTCGCATCAGGAGTCCCCCCCCCTCTCGCATCAGGAGTCCCCCCCCCTCTCGCATCAGGAGTCCCCCCCCCTCTCGCATCAGGAGTCCCCCCCCCTCTCGCATCAGGAGTCCCCCCCCCTCTCGCATCAGGAGTCCCCCCCCCTCCAGGAGTCCCCGGCGGAGCTCCCCCCCCACATCAGGAGTCCCCGGCGGAGCTCCCCCTTCACATCAGGAGTCCCCGGCGGAGCTCCCCCTTCACATCAGGAGTCCCCGGCGGAGCCCCCCCTGACTCTCCTAGGGATCTCCCGTCCTAACACCGCATAGGATTTTCCCTATAGAACCTCCATTCACGTGGTTGTTTTACATTTCTATTATATTCATTTTTTTGAGCGATATTTATTATACTTTTTTGAGCGTCACTTAATCATCAGTTTTTTACACCATTTATGTTTTAATTTGATTGAGCGCCACATTAATTCAATATTTTGTTACCTACATTTACTAGCGCCTGGGTTGTCCCCTATTTGCGCCTGGATTGTGCCTACTTTACCTAAATGGGCGCCCGGATTGCGCCTACTTGACCCTTATTAGCGGCTCAGTTGCTGCTGCCTCTGTACCAGCCGATTTAGATAGCTACAGCTTGTGCGCAGGCATGGTAGAGCAGAGAGCGCCCCTTCAGCCCAGCAGCGTGCGGGTGTGATTCCCAATGCTGCCTATAGATGGCAGTGCTGAGCCGATGACGTCAATGAGGATCCAGCTTAGACTCCAACTTCTAGATACAGAGAGCACTGCAATCTCCTCGCTGGGCGCGGTGGCGTGCGTCTTTAATCCCTGCCTGGGGAGGCTGAGGCTGTCGGATTGCTTGAGTCCAGGAGTTCTGGTCTACCCTGTGCTATGTCGATCGGGTGTCCACGCTAAGTACGGTGAGCGCAGAACCACCAGGTTGCACCAAGGAGGGGGGCGAATCGGCCCAGGGTCAGAAACGGAGCAGATCCAAGGAGGGGGGTGAACCGGCCCAGTCGGAAATGGAGCAGGTCAAAACCCCCGTGCTGATCAGCAGTGGGATAGCGCCTGTCAATAGCCGGTGTTAGAGCAGCCTGGATAATACAGTGAAACACAGTCTCTTTTTTCCTAAATTTTTTTCATTATTCATTTTATTTATGGGATTTATGGTTTATTAAGCACCCATTTTTATACACCAAATTTATGAGGTTTCTCCTCTTTTCGTATCTCTGTTATTAACGCATGAAATACAGCAACAAATTTTTAGGTTGCACTCCGCTGCGGTTCTTTTTTTTGTTAAATCGGCTGTTATTCACGCCTTAAAGGAACCAGGATCTTGGTTTTATTTTATTTTTTGGGGGGGTTAACAAACCCTTTAAGCCACCGCCTGGCTGTCATTTTGCTATAGGCTGGACAGGATGCGGTCCGCTTTCAGATAGAGGTGGTCTCTGCGGCAGATTTTCCGCAAGATCACTTTTATTGGCGGCAGGAGAGGGCCCGGGGCGCTCCGGTGCCCTCTGACGCTTATAGGAGCCAGCGGCGGAGGCGATCGGGTCCTTTCTCCTGTTAGGTTTGGAGACGAGCGAGGGGAAGATAGCCCCCACCCATCTCCATACCATTGCAGGGCAGATTTCTTTTTATTTTTTTTTTAAACAGGCACTGTATTTTTTTTTAACCTCTTCCCAACCCAGCTATAGCCGAGTGACGGCTACAGTGCGGTCACACATTTCTGGGAGGACGTCTATTGACATCCTCCCGTGATTGTGCTTCCTGCGTGCCCTTGGCAGGGGTCCTATGATCGCTGTGTCCTTCGGACGCAGCGCATCACAAATCTGGGTTATGAGCCAATCACAGCGGCTCTTTACCATGTGATCAGCTGTGTCCAATCACAGCTCATCAGTGTAAACCAGATTTGCCGGTTATCGCTGACAGGGTGACACGAGCCGTTAAGCAGCAATCCACACAGGAGACCTCTGCACTGATCGTCAGTGCCGCCTCGTCGGTGCCCATCAGTGAAGAAGTTTACTTGCGTACAAAATTTATTTTTATTTTTTTCCTTTTATGTTTAGCAAAAAATAAATGCCCCAGTGCTGATTAACCACTTCAGCTCCAGAAGATTTTACCCTCTTCCTGACCAGAGCACTTTTCACAATTTGGCACTGCATCGCGTTTAACTGACAATTGCGCGGTCATGCGACGCTGTACCCAAACAAAATTTGCATCCTTTTTTTTTTTTTTTTTCCCCACAAAAAGAGGTTTCTTTTGGTGGTATTTGATCACCTCTGTGATTTATTTTTTGCACTATTAACAAAGCGACAATTTAGAAATAAATAATATTTTTTACTTTTTGCTATAATATCCCCCAATTTTTTTTTTTTAAAAACAAATTTCTTCATCCGTTTAGGCCGATTATGTAGTCTACATATTTTTGGTTAAAAAAAATCACAAGTGTATATTGATTGGTTTGCGCAAAAGTTATAGCATCTACAAACTATGGTAAAGATTTATGCCATTTTTATTTTTATTTTGTTTTTACTAGTAATGGCGGTGATCTGCAATTTTTAGCGATACTGCGGCGGACAGATCGGACACTTTTGACACATTTTTGGGACCATTGACATTTATACAGCCATTAGTGCTATAAATATGCACTGATTACTGTATAAATGTCACTGACAGGGAAGGGGTTAACACTAGGGGGCGATAAAGGTGTTAAATGTGTGTTCTAACTGTATGGGGATAGGACTGACTGGGGGAGGAGACATATCGTTGTTCCTACTTGGAACAAACGACATGTCTCCTCTCCCCTGACAGAACAAGGATTTGTGTGTTTAGACGCACACAAATCCCCGTGCTGGCTCTTGTGCACTTGCGGCGATTGCCGGCCACGCGCAACCGGCACGCATGCCTCCGGCGGCTCTTAAAGGGAACTTGTACGGGGTTTCGTGCAGGGGGGCCATTCTGCCCCTGTAAAAAGATGTGAGCCGGTCGGGAACCGGTTAAGTACCATCAAAAGAGCTCTTTGTGTGTAAAAAAAAATAATAAAAATTTTCACGTGGGTACGCTGTTGCATGGCTACCTAATTGTCATTCAAAATGCGACAGTGCTGAAAATTGGCCTGGGCAGGTAGGGGGTGAAAGTGCCCAGTAGGCGAGGGGTTAATTGCTTTCGAGGTGACAGTTGCTGAAAAAAATAAACCTGTGACCTGCTGAGGAACTTTATACATTATTACTTTGTACTAGAATTGTTTTCTCTTTGCTAACCTGGAGTGCTGGGATTTCTAGTTCCATGCCATTTGCATAGCCATGGATCTTCTAAGTCTGTCGGTACACCTAATTCACTGATTTAATTTTTTTTGTCAGGTGCAAAGAAGAAGAGAGGTACCAAGCCCTTAACCCTTAAAGTCGGTCTTGGCAGAGTCATTAGAGGTGTAAGTAAAGAAACGCACAGCAGCTAAATGGATCTCAATGTCATGTGGTGGCCTTTTAATTACAAAGAACCTACGCCTGTGCAGAATATATCTTATTAGTATGAGGCCTATAACACTGTTAGCGGTCAGTATGGGCTGGGTGAAAAAAGTACAAGAAATATGTTCATATATTTTTATTTATTTTTTTTTACAGTGGGATGAAGCTCTTCTCACCATGAGCAAAGGTGAAAAAGCTCAACTTGAAATCGAATCTGAATGGGCCTATGGCAGGAAGGGCCAACCTGACGCCAAGTATCCTTTATTGATTTTCTTTTATACTATTCCCAATTTTTTTTTTTTTTTTTGTCAAACACCCAAAAGCATCATACTCCTACTTAAGACAGTATTCTGCAGCCCCCACCCCCTGAAGAAAAAAAAAAGTACAAAAAGTGAGATTTGGGTTCCTGTACCCTCCTTACCAGGGTCCAATGAGAAGGACCAGTGAGTGCAGGTAGGGAGTATATGTATGTGTATATATATATATATATGTATGTGTATATATATATATATATATATATATATATATATATATATATATATATAATTTTTTTTAACTTTCCTTCTCAGGCTTAATTACATTATTACTTTAAAGTGATTTTAAAGGTTGTAATAAAAAAAAAAGCAAAAAAAAAACCTTATACATACCTGCTGTGTGCAATGGGTTTGCACAGAGCAGCCCCTAGCCCTTCTTTTTTTTTTTTTTTTTTATAATGGGTGCCCTGCCAGTGGTTCTGGCTCCTCCTCCCTGCCAAGTGTCCCAATAGCGAGCCTCTTGCCGCAAGCCGCATTGTCCATTCACACAGTGTGGCTCAGCCCCACCCCCTGCTCTCTCCTCATTGGCTCACTGGCTGTGATTGACAGCAGCAAGAGCCAATAAGTAGAGAGACCCGGGAGAACCACTGCTCTCATGCACATTGCTGGATGGAGATGTGTCTCAGGTAAGCATAAAGAGGGTGACAGAGCTGAACCCCAAAAAAAAACATTAGTGGTTCTAAAGACGGCTTTTTTTTTTTTTTTTTTTTTTTATAATGCATTAAGAAAAAAAAACTTTCAGTGTGCAGCAGCCCCCCTAATACTTACCTGAGCCCCATCTCTATCCAGCGATGTTGCATGAGAGACTCAGCTGACCAGGACTTTTCCTCCTGATTGGCTGAGACACAGCAGTGGGCTGCTGTCAGTGAGGAGAGAGAGAGACCCCCCGTGCCACGGCTCCAGATATGAATGGACACACAGAGCATTGGCTTGGGTGCTCCCATATCAAGCTACTTGCTGTGGGGGCACTCGGCAGGAGGGAGGGATCCAAGAAGAGCGAGGATCTGGGCTGCTCTGTGCAAAACCACCAGAGCAGGTAAGTATAACATGTTTTTTATTTTTAAATAAAAAAAAGTCTTTCACTTTAATGCATAGAATGCATTACCACCACTTTGGACATCAGTCCCACGCTCTGTGTTTAGGTTGTGCTACAAAATTCAGGCATGCTGAATGTGGGAGGAGTTGTCCTACAGTTTCTTTGCCAGTGTCCAATCCTCCTGTAGGCAGCTATATGTAGCACTACCCCCGAGGGTGCTGCTGATAAATGTCCAATTCTGCACCCTGCCTCTCAACCCCAAGAACAGTCTGGACCCCTCTGGCACACCTGTATGGTAATATGAGTGTGGGACCCAGCAGTAAAGAGAAACACAGTAATGATACACTATACAGTATATTTACCGTAACCTTGGGACCTGTCACTTCAACTGTAATAATAGAGACTCACACAAAATATCAATTAACCATTCAGGAAGTTTACTGATATGAAAATTTAACACAAGGAACAGTGTGATAATTTGAAGGTAATTAATGACAATGGATAACAGTCAATGTATATATGAAACCATAGATTCAATGTTCACTATAGAGATGTATATGCAGACAGACGTATAATAGGACAAAAGATCAATTTCCTCCAAACTTATATTAAGCGCCTTCCCACTGACCTCAAAGCATACACACCAAATCTGCAGTAAATGTTATGAACATGCAATAGTACAATACAAAATATATATATATATATTTATTTCTATCCTGTGCTCAAGGGCTCCCCCTAAGTTGTACTGCAATGTTCCAAATGCAAAGTGAACTGTGATGCTTTGTAGAAGATGAATAAAAGTCCCTTGTCTTCTTGATCTTCAGCTAGCTTATGATATTAGACTGCTGTATTTGTAAATCCAAACAGGGAAACAAGTAGAAAGCAGATTGTAGGATAAATGATGCGCTGGTAATTGTGTACTTGCACATATAAGGCACTTATAATACTTTCTCCTTGGCAGTGGATGCGATTCAGTACGGACTTTATGGCACAGAGACACAAATCCTAAAATACAACTGTATGCAGCCTGTGGATAAGTGAGATCACTTCCGTGGGACTACAAGTCTCACCAGCAGTCTGTAGATGGCACACTTAGTTAATAATGTACTCTACTGGAATAGGCATGTGCCCTTCTCACCACATAGACCCAGAGGCTGAGGTTCCGTCCAGACTCTCCTCCTGGTATCTCCGTCTGATGAAAGATGGCTTCGCCACGCTGTACCGCTTCTCCGGATAGCTGGGTTGCAGGAACTTTCAGATGTCCTGGACCGCACACCGATCCTCAGTTAAATTGGCAGGGCTGTACTCTGGAATCCCTCTGAGGCTGGTGATCCCACTCCGCGCCGTGCAGGGCCCGATCTTTTCGGTCACACTGACCTCCTTACTGGCTGCTGAATGGCGCCCCAAGAGGCCGATAAATGGCCGCGCTGACCTTTTTATTTCTGCTCCCAGCATGCAGTGCAGTAGCCTGGCCTTGTGGGTTTGTGGCTTGGCATTGTGGGTTTTGTAGTACCAAAGTTAAGCACAAGAGTCACTTCCTCTTAAACTACATCCCCCACAATGCTTTGTAACGTCTCACAGAAGCTAAAATAAAAGTCTCAATAGCATTAAAAGGGCACTAGAGGGAGCCAAACTCTTAACCTCCCTGGCGGTATTCCCGAGTCTGGCTCAGGGTGAAATTTCAGTACCAAAAGCGGTAACCCCGAGCCAGACTCGGGATCGCATTGCAGGATCCAGGCAAAGTAACTTACCTTGTCCCCTGGATCCTGCGATGTCTCCCCGCTGTGTCTGCGAGCTGTCATCTCGCTCGATTCACAGGACCGAGTGCTGAGCTCCATTTCCTGCGAGCGTTGCGACGCACGGGGACGGAGTTCGGCGCCAAATTCAAAAAATTAAAAATGCACAATACATTACACTGTAATCTTACAGATTACAGTACTGTACAAAATAATTACACATCCCCTTTGTCCCTAGTGTTTTGTCCAGTGCCCTGCATGCAGTTTTATATTATAAATACTGTTCTTTCTGCCTGGAAACTGGAGATTGTCCATAGCAACCAAAAAGTGTCCCTTTACATCAAAAGTGGTTTTAGACCAGCTAGAAAACAGCGATAATAAATTAGAATCACTTGCAGAATTGAGCGATAGGGATTTGTGGGGAAATCCGTCATCAAACACTGAAAGTATTGACAGCGACAATTCTGCAACTGAGCAAATTTCAGTGTTTTTGATTTGATTACATTATTGAATCATTTTTATTATAGTTATTTATTATATTATAATTATTTTGTGTTTCAAACTTTATCATACCCAGGATGTCTACTAGACTCTTGTTTGGACAGATTTAAGTGAGTTATTGCTAAGAATTAAAGGCCTACAATATAAAACGCCAAATTTCAATGCAAAATAATTGTACCGCTTTCAGCACCTAAAATCTGAAATAATCATACCGCCAGGGAGGTTAAGGAACAATACATTATTTAGCATGATAACTTGGGTAGCAAAACCCCTGCGCTACATATATAACCCAAAAGTTTTAAGACTTCCTGTGTCCCCTCCATGGACTCCAAGAAAAATGATTTTACGGTGAGTGCAAGAATCCTCTTTTCTTGGCCATCATCAGCAAAGCACAGGTTCACTTTAAAACCCATAATGTAATTGATGTAAGCCCAAGACATCATACTCATTTGAATTTCCTTGAAAAGCTTTGAAAGAAATGAATAGGGTTTAGCTCTCCTTCTTTTTTTATTTTTTCTTTTTTTTTCCATCCACAGAATAGGTTTTAGCCCTGGTTCACACTAGTCTGACTCTAAAGTCGCACAGCTTTCATTGCAACTTTGGAATCCGACTTTGTGACATTTTACGTTCTCTGGCATTGAAGTCAGACCAAATTAGTGCAGGAACCTTTTCTAAAGTCTGAGCGACTTGTGTCAAATCAGTTAAGATAGCTCTCAGAGGGAAACCTATAGTTTCTTAGGTAGACTTGTGCTCATAAGTTGGATCCTATGTTGCACCAGTCTGAACCGAGCCTTACTGTAGATATTGATCACATGTTGTCAGATCTTTGTGTATTTCCCAGGTTGAGTGTCACGGATACACCCATAGGCTAAAAAAGTGAAAAAATATTGCTTGTGATCAGAAACACATCACATGCTTTGCAGGCATCGTCTGACATGTTTAGGGAAGTTCCCAGAATTGAATAGACTTTTATAGGATCTCTTTCCTGGTAATAGTTATTTTGATACTATACCATTTATAGTACTGTTGGAGAAAATTCTAGTCTGTACATTTTACACCTTATTTGTCACATAAGCAAGTTTTATTAGTGAAGCCTAGTTGGACTGGAGGGAGAGAAGGACTAGATACTCTCCTGCCAAGGTTGTTCCTACTCAAGTGACTATGATGTAGGGACTACATTGATTGTCTCTTCTCCATTGTAGGACAGCAGACAACATAACCTCAAGCCTCAGATGCTCAGTAGGAGGTCACTTACCCGATCTATTCTCAGTGCCCTATGGGACATACACTATATTGTCAAAAGTATTGGGACATCTGCCTTTACACGCACATGACCTTTAATGGCATCCCAGTCCTAGTCTGTGGAGTTCAATATTGAGTTGGCCCACCCTTTGCAGCTATAACAGCTTCAACTCTTCTGGGAAGGCTGTCCACAGGGTTTAGGAGTGTGTCTATGGGAATGTTTGATCGTTCTTCCAGAAGTGCATTTGTAAGGTCAGGCACTGATGTTGGATGAGAAGTTCTGGCTCACAGTTTCCGCTCAAATTCATCCCAAAGGTGTTCTATCAGGTTGAGGTGAGGACTCTGTGCAGTCAAGTTTCTCCCATGTCTATATGGACCTTGCTTTGTGCAGTCATGTTGGAACAGGAAGGGACCATCCCCAAACTGTTCCCACAAAGTTGGGAGCATGAAGTTGTCTTGGTATGCTGATGCTTTAAGACTTCCCTTCACTGGAACGAAGGGGCCAAGCCCAACCCCTGAGAACCCCACACCATAATCCCTCCTCCACCAAATGATTTGGACCCGTGCACAAAGCAAGGTCCATAAAGACATGGAGGAGCGAGTTTGTGCGGACCAGTCAAGTTCCTCCACCACAGAGTCCTGACCTCTACCTTGATACCTTTTGGGATGAATTAGAGAGACTATGAGCCAGACCTTGCCCACATCAGTGCCTGACCAAATGTGCTTCTGGAAAAATAGTCAAACATTCCCATAGACACACTCCTAAACCTTGTGGACAGCCTTCCCAGTTGAAGCTGTTATAGCTGCAAAGGGTGGGCCAACTCAATACTGAAACCTATGGACTAAGGCGCCATTTAAGTTCATGTGCGTGTAAAGGCAGGTGTCCCAATACTTTTGACAGTATAGTGTAAACAGGTGCAAATATCTATAATTCTGAGGATAGTGAAGATCTCAGACAAACACTGGTATCTTTGTTGTTGGTCAGTCTTCGCTTCCCTTCCAGGCTGTACTGGTCCATTTTCGAAACTGGATATGGAGCTTCTATGGTTTCCTTAACTACGTTACTCAGAATTCCACCCAATGCCAAGCTGTTTTTTGAAGTGGAACTGGTTGACATCAACTGAAAAATAACAGCTGTGATCTTCAACTACCAGAATGTGACAGAATAAATGCTTTGTTTACACCTCTGCTACCATGTAAATAAACTGGACACATTGATCTTTTGAGTGTTTCTTTATTAACCACTTCAGCTCTGGAAGATTTGCATGGTCATGCAACGCTGTACACAAATAAAATGTTGTTTTTGTTTTTTATTTTTGTTTTTTGTTTTTTCACACAAATGGAGCTTTGTTTTGGTGGCATTTGATCACTTCTGCAATTTATTTTTGCACTATAAACAAAAAAAAACTACATTTTTAAAGAAAAAATTATTTTTTTACATTTTGCTATAAAACTTTCCCAATAAAATTTTTTTAAAAAAATAATAAGATTTCTTCATTAATTTAGGGCAGTGTGTATTCTGCTACGTGGTTTTTGGTAAAAAAAAAAAATTTGATTGATGGCATTTTTATTTTTTCACTAGTAATGATGGCAATCAGCGACTTATAGCGGGACTGCAAAATTGCGCCAGACACTAAGTGACACTTTTTGGGGACCAGTGACACTAATACAGTGATCAGTGCTTAAAAATATGCACTGTCACTGTACTAATAACACTGGCAGGGAAGGTGTTAACATCGGGGTGATCAAAGAGTTAAATGTGTCCCTAGGGAGTGCTTGCTAACTGTGGGAAAACAGAGATCCGTGTTCCTGCTTAGCAGAAACACAGGCTCTCTATCTTCCCTTGTCACATAACGACGATCTACCTTGTTTACGTAGGCAGACTGCCGTTCTGCCTCTGTTGGGAATGATCAGCGGGCCTGCTGATTGGCTCCCACTGTGTTTAACCACAGCAGGAGCTGGTCGCGGGTGGCACGCCACAAACCTGGAAGTAAACAAAATACAAACCTACAGGTAAGTGTTTTTGCCTATAGGAGCCACCATCCCACAGTACATATACATGGGATGGTCGGCAAGCGCTTAACCACTTCAGGCCCGGAAGAATTGGCTGCTGAATGACCAGGCCATTTTTTGCGAAACAGCACTGCGTCGCTTTAACTGACAATTGCGCGGTCGTGTGACGCTGTACCCAAACAAAACTTTTGTTTTTTTGTTTTTTTTTTCCCCACAAATAGAGCTTTCTTTTGGTGGTATTTGATCATCTCTGCGGTTTATATTTTTTGCGCTATAAACAAAAAAGCGACAATTTTGAAAACAAAACACTATTTTGTACTTTTTAGTGTAATAAATATCCCCATTTTTTTTTTTAAGCTAATTTTTTCCTTAGTTTAGGCCGATATGTATTCTACATATTTTTGGTATTAAAAATCGCAAAAAGCGTATATTGATTGGGTTGCCAAAAGTTAGAGCGTCAACAAAATAGGGGATAAATTTATGGCATTTTTATTATTCTATATATATATATATATATATATATATATATATATATATATATATATATATATATATATATATATATATATATATATATATATATAATATAATTTTTTTTTTCTAGTAATGGCAGCGATCTGTGATAATTGTTTTTTTTGTTTTTGTTTTTTTATCGTAACCGCGACATTATGGCGGATACATTTTGACACTTTGGGTCGATTGACAATTATACAGCGATCAGTGCTATAAAAATGCACTGATTACTGTATAAATGACACTGGCAGGGAAGGGGTTAACTGTGTTCCCTAGGTGTGTGTTCTAACTGTGGGGGAGGGGGACTGACTATAGGAGATGACAGATCGTGGTTCCCAGCTCCTAGGAATTCACAATCTCTTTCTGTCCTCCACAGAACTGAGGTGTGTGTGGTTTTACACACACGTCCCTGTTCTGCCTCTTGTGCCCGCGATCGCTCGTGGCCGGCGGTCATTGTGACCGCCGGTTACGAGCATCGGCACACCTGCTGTGCAGCAGGAGCACGCGCCTGGTATCCCGCTTAAAGGGACCAACGGTTCACGCTGACCTGCCGCAGTATAATGACGGCAAGTGTTTAAAGTGATTGTAAAGGTGCATTTTATTCATTAAGATAAAAAAACAAAAACCTGTGTGTAGCAGCCCTCCTAATACTTACCTAAGCCCCATCTCCATCCAGCGATGTCCACAAGTGCCTCAGACGTCCAGGGCTCTCCCTCCTGATTGGCTGAGACACAGCAGCTGCACCATAGGCTCCCACTGTTGTCAATTAAACTCAGCTAATGAGACAGAGGGGGTGGGGCTGAAATGTGGCCATGTGTCTGAATGGATACACAGAGCTGGGGCTCGGGTGCCCCCATAGCAAGCTGCTTGTGGCTGGGGCACTCAGCAGGAGGGAGGAGCTACAGCCAGGGACCTGAGAAGGAGGAGGATCAGGGCTGCTCTGTGCAAAACTCCTGCACTGAGGAGGTAAGTGTAACATGTTTGTAAAGTCTTCTTTTTCTATTAAAATAAACAATCACTTTAGCTACAGAAAATGACTTGTGACATGTCTGCAGGTGACTGTCATATTGAAGAGCTCCCGCTTAGTTTTATGTCCATCTCCCGGTTAACTTGTTTTTGCTTCATATCTGCTGACCCACAACCGGCGAGGAGAGGGTTGAAACTCGAGCATTTTCTAAAGTGTGCATCTGGATGTGAGGTGGAGGTAATCTATAAGTATGTGCAGGTAGTTCCTAATGCCTGTGTTCTGGGGTACAGGTAGGGACCTATACACAGTAATGAGAGCTCTGTAGTGCAACTTTTGAATAGAGGATTGATAGATTGAACCCCTTTCCTAAGATTATACACCATACTACCCAAACTATGCCGTGAAAATTACAACCCCAACACGGTGCTTCCGCCAACCACCCACCCTGTGTTAGGGTTGTATATTTTAGGTGATCACAGGTAGAGACATGTTTAGATAAGTAAAGCCTTACTATGTAAAGTATAATGGCGGTAAAGGCTTGAGGGTTTTCTTTGCCGTCAGTGATTTTATGCCCAAGTACTGGTTTGATGCGGGAACCCCTGCGATTCAGTGCTGGTTCACGCATCGCACCATGGTTCACACTGAGATCTGTGAACCACTGGGGGGGGGGGGGGGTGTCAATGTAAAGTTAAAGACACCCCTCAGATTGGATCGCAGTGCAAACTATCAAATGGTGCAGGAATCGGATCGCATAGGTGTGAACACCCATGTGATCTGATTCCAGTGCAGACCAAGAAAAGGGTCCTGCACCACGAGCAAATGCGATTTTTAGTCATACAGCTTGTATAACTGAAATCGCATTGCACAGACATCGCATGTGATCTGCACAGCAATGTGGTGCAAATCGCATGCAATGTCTGTCCTCAGACAAGTGAAGTGAACCCAGGGACTCCCAGCAAGCCATCACAAAGATTAGGATCTTGGGTCTGCCTACTTTGGAACGCTACGGAAGCTCAAGGCGACGGACGTACAGGAGGTCCATCTGTCCCTGCAGAGGGCTGTATCTGCCCGCGAGTTAGACCTTGCTATTTAGGAGGTCCACCGTTTCTGGTAAGGGCATAGACCTATCAATTTGGATTCGGGGATCTTCTCTACACCTCCCTTTTTCAACCTCTGGGTGAAGGTGGATGAACTTTGGATGCTTGATTTCTCTCATATGACAATGGCCTGGTATGGAGATGGTTAAATCTGATTTTTTTTTTTATCAAATTTATTTTAATAAAATGCCTTTGAAGTAAAAATCTATCTATAGATAGTTTTTCTATTTAAGATACATTAGTAATTTAGTTCATTCAGCATGGAATGGTGCTTAGATATGTAGCATGAGGCTGTATATTCTACAGTATTTACATTTTTGGTAAACTCATTCAATGAATGCAAGCTGAGATAACATGCACTGCATTGATGCAGTCACACAATTTCACAGTAACCATGAGATAAAACAAAATTCAGGAATATTCCTTTATCTATGTACACTACAAACTGTATGATTGAATTGGTTCTGATATCGCTGTTAGGAAGGAGCCGAACCACCCCCCACTCCCCCCCCCCCCCCCCGATTCGGTTTGCACCAAAAACATGCAAACAGACAAAAAATTTCTGCAAACCTTGTGAATCTCGTTAAAGCCTGTGGGACATAAACGTGAAAAATCAAAAGTGTCAATTTTAAAGTCTAATATGCAAGTTATTGCCATAAAAAGTGTTTGGGGACTCAGATACTGCCCAGGGGACATGTATTAATGCAAAAAAAAAGTTTTTAACCACTTCAGCCCCAGAAGAATTTACCCCCTTCCTGACCAGAGCACTTTTTTGCGATTCGCCACTGCGACGTTTAACTGACAATTGCGTGGTCGTGCGACGTTGCACCCAAACAAAACTGACATCCTTTTTTTCCCACAAATAGAGTTTTCTTTTGGTGGTATTTGATCGCCTCTGCGGTTTTTATTTTTTTGCGCTATAAACAAAAAAAGAGTGACAATTTTGAAAAAACACAATATTTTGTACTGGCTGCCAGTAAAAATACTGACGGTTGGCAACACTGGGACAGGTGCACTCTTTGATCTACTTCAAACCCCCCAGCAGCACTGAATCTGTGTTCAGAAAGCACACTGGATGCAGGACAGGCCAGTAGCTCGATTGCATATTGAGCAAGTTCTGGCCAGTGGTCCATCCTCAAGACCCAGTGGATGCTCTGTTGGAAAGGTATCCAAGTCTGCTCTTGCCCCTAGATATTCCTGGACTATATAAGACAGATGCTGGCGATGGTTGCTTGAACCTATCAGACCTTGGCGCCGAGGACTGAAAAATTGTTTAAATGCATCAGTCAGCCACCTTCTGCACCGCTCTTCCTCTGACCGAGTGAAGCTTTATGCCCTGTACACACGATCGGACTTTCCGACGGAAAATGTGCGATCGAAGCTTGTTGTCGAAATTTCCGACCGTGCGTAGGCTCCATCGGACTTTTTTCATCGGAATTTCTGACACACAAAGTTTGAGAGCTGGATCTAAAATTTTCCGACAACAAAATCCGTTTGCGTAAATTCCGATCGTGTGTAGACAATTCCGATGCACAAAAGTGCCACGCATGCTCAGAATCAAGCAGAAGAGCTGCACTGGCTATTGAACTTTATTTTTCTTGGCTCGTCGTGTACATCATCGCGTTCTTGAGGTTCAGAATTTCCGACTAACTTTGTGTGACCGTGTGTATGCAAGACAAGTTTGAGCCAACATCCTTCAGAAATAATCCAATGGATTTTGTTGTCGGAATGTCCGATCAATGTCCGATCATGTGTACAGGGCATTAGAAACACCTTGTCCAGCACCAGGAAATGGTAACCTCCCAGGGTCTGGAAATGCGTTGCACAAACTTTTTTTTCAAGGCCTCCTGAAGATGTTTCATCCTCTGTTGCCTCTACAAAGGCAGGATGAATTCTGCAACTTAACCCTTGTAACGTGGATCAAGAAGGTTTGCCAGCCAGTAATGATCCCTCTCCTTGATACCACGAATCCTATGGTCCTTTTGCGTGCTTTGCAGAATCAGGGAGGCCATGCAGCATAAGTTTGCAGAGGCATTCAATTCTGAGTCCTCTGGGTCACCAAGGATGACATTATCCGGAACTACCTCCTCCCAGCCACATACAACTCCTTGGGTTTCTGGGGACTGAAAACCATCCCTTGAAGACTGCTGCGTGTTATCCTCTACATCCATACTAACACAATCCTCATCCTCTTCTTCCTGTGTGTTTATTGGTCCCGCAGGAATGCCATCTGCATAAAAGGGGCCTTGAGAGAAAAGGAAGTCCTCCTTTTCCTACCGCTGTTCTGCCTCAAGTGCCCTGTCCATTATTCCACAAAGCGTGTGCTCCAGCAGGAGGACTAGAGGGACAGTGTCACTGATGTCATTGTCATTGTTGCTGCTCACCATCCTTGTGGCCTCCTCAAATTGTGACAGGACAGTGTATGCATCCTTGATCAGTAGCCACTGGTGTGGCGAAAAGAAGCCAAGCTCCCCTGACCCTGGTGCAATACTCGCACGGGTACTCATTGATGGCCCTTTCCTGTGTGTGCAGCCGCTGCAGCATTGCAAATGTTGAGTTCCACCTGGTGGGCATGTCACAAATGAGGCGATTGGTGGGCAGGTTGCATTCCCGTTGAATGTCAGCCAGCCGAGCACTGGCATTGAATGACCATCAGGAAAGGCCACAGACTTTTCTGGCCTGCCTCAGATCTTGTATGCCTGGGTACCTGGTCAAGTAACACTGCACCACCAAATTCAGTACATGTGCAAAAATGGAACATGGGTCAAGTGTCCCTGTCAGAGGGCAGAGAGAAGGTTGGTGCCATTGTCGCATACAACTATTCCTGGCTCAAGCTGATGTGGCATCAACCACCTGCTCTGAGCCTGCCCCTGCAGAGCTGACAGAATCTCTGCCCTAGTGTGGCCCCTGTCTTCTAGGCAGGCCAACTGAAGCACTTTTAGCCTGACTGCTTGCGTAGCCCCTTGAACACTTACAGAGCACTGCGGGATCAGAGGAAAATTCCGCAGAAAAGGCCATAGGAGGAAGAAGAGGAGGTGGAGCAGAAAGCTGTGGCAGAATCACCACAAGCTTTTTGGAGGCGTGGTGGCAGAACAAGCTCCAACAATACTGAACCGTGTCCTGCATCCTTCCCAGCTGCCAGCAGAGTTACCCAGTGCACCGTGAAGGAAAGGCAACGTCCATGCCCATGCCTGCTGGACCATGAGTCAGTGGTAATATGAACCTTGCTGCTGACCGCCCTGTCCAACGGAGGCCAAAACATTACTGTCATGTGGAAGGTAGAGAGCCGGAATGGCCTTATGTAAAAAGAAATGCTGTTTTGGAACCTGCCACTGTGATACAGCACATTCCACAAATTCACGAAAGGGGGCAGAATCTACCAGCTGAAAAGGCAGCAGTGCTAGCAATTTGGCCAAGCTAGCATTTAGACGCTGAGCATGTCGATGGCTGGGACAGAATTTCTTTACAGTTCAGCAACTGGGGTATGAAAGAAAAATTGCAGCTCAAAAAGATCCAGACCGGCTAAAGAAAACCGCCCTATTATAATCCTGCAGGTGCTAGCTCTGCTCAAATTTGTAAGAAAGGAAAAAATCCTGGACGGCCGCACACCGCTAAAATCCAAAAACAGTCAAATCTTGTGCATAAGATTTGACTGTTTTTGGATTTTAATCATAAATAAAGGTGCCTTTAGCGGTGTGCGGCCGTCCAGGATTTTTTCCTTTCAGCAACTGGGGTAGAGATATTTGCCTGCTGCAATCAACTGGTGGCGTACTGCTAGCAGATTGGCTGCAAGTATTTGTGGCACCTATTGCTATACCTTCATTCCTCTCAGTGCAGGTTTTTAAGAGAATTGGAGGTATAGTGGGGTTTAAGATCCCAGATGAGGAGCAAGGAGAAGTCTGCCTTTTTCTATGATGTGGGTCTTTCAGGTGCTGTTGCCAACCGACTGCATGGCAGGTTGTCATGTCTGGTCAAGCATGTGGTGCCCAAGCAGCTGCTATTCTGGCCACACTTGATCTGCTTCCGATATAGGTTGCAAACAGCAATGGTGCGATCAGCTGCAAACGTGTCGAAAAAAAGCCCACACCAAAGAACTTTTGCAAGTCAGCAGCACCCTGCACCTGCTGAGCTCTGTGGTGTGATGCAATAGGGTGGCTGCCCCTAGGCTGCCCTTAAGCTGCCCTCTGGAGGACATCCTGCCTCGGACTTAAGCTTCCTCCTCTCAGGCACCCAAGTACAGTCAGTGACCTAATCATCCCCTCCCTCCTTGTCACTGGAGCAAACTTGGCAGTATGCTGCAGCTGGGGGAACATGACTGCCAGTTTTTTGTCCTTCTGTGGCACCCCTTCTAGGCTCAGGTTACTCCCTTCCTCAGCCTGGGAACCAACATCGGAGCGTTCAAACTGCTGTGCATCCTCCAGCAGCATGTAACCGACACTATGGTCGAATAATTCTGGTGACTCCTCTGTGCATGATGGTGGGGCTACAGAAGGAGTAACTGGACAAGGAGCCGGTGGACTAGGCCGCTTTGGCAGCTGCATTGAAAGGCAAAGTACTATGAGCCTGGGATGAGGATAGCTTCATTATCCACTCCAACTCTTCTGCATGTTGTGGCTCAATTACACAGCCAGCAGCAGAAAAAAAAAAAAAAAAGTCAAGCGTGCCCCACGGCCACCTGTAGAGGGTGCACCATGTCCACGACCAGCACTAGAGACACATACGATGTCATAAGCCTAGTGACAAGAAACAGGAAGTGGACTGTATAATAGGCTTGTGCAATTCGTTTCGTAACGAATCGAAATTCGGCCTAATTTTGCATCTTTGACATTCGGATGCATCCGAATGTCCGAATAAATAAATAATGAATTTCAACGAATACGAAAGAAATTATAGCGGATATAACAAATGAATTCGACATTATTCTGTAATTTGTTAAAGATCTAATGAAACAAAAGGTCAACTCAAAGTAAATCTTCCAGTCCAATCAGCTGATTAATTTTGTGCTGGAGGTTGGATTACTGGCAAAGTGCATTCCTGAGAACTGAGTGAGAAGGGTGTTGTATTGTATTTGAACAGAAGAGAAGAGATATTGTCATTGTGTGTGTTGAAAGATTCAATAAACAAACAACTTTCCAAACTACGAATCATTATCACGAATATATATATATATATATATATATATATATATATATATATATATATATATATATATATAAAGAATTTCAAACGAATACAAACAAAATTATAGCACATATAACGAATTAATTCGACATGATTTGAGATTCAGTATAACGAATGTCGACACTCTATGAATAATAACGAATTATCCAAAAACGTATTAATGTAACATAACGAATATCACAGAACGAAATTATGTATTTTACGAATGACAACGAACCAAAAACTAAACAAATTTTTCCATTGTGCACAAGTCTACTGTATAAGGTATTTACTGGCAGAAAAAAAAAAAAAAAAGTTACACTATCCAAAGTTAAAACAAGGGCAGAAGATTTAATAGATGGAAAGAAAAACACACTTTTCTATCTCTGCAAGGGCAGAGTGTGATACAATGCATCTCTTGTCCATTCACAGAGACACAAAACACGGGGGCGGGCTTCACAGTGACTGATCACTGTGATAGCCAATCAGAGGATACCATAGTGATCAGGTGACCCCCAAACTGGTCATTCTGGGTGTTAGAACAGGACCCAGGGCTCTCAGCGAGACCCCTGGTCTCTGCTGGGAGCACGCCCCCACCACAACAGGAGGTGCGCAAATATGCGGCCCCACGGGAAAAGCCCAGTCCATTGAAGGCCGCATATTTGCATACCGTCGGCGTGAAGGGATTAAAAACTATTATAGATTCCAGGATTTGCAACAAAAAGCCAATGGCGTGATCATAGACACCTCCCTCTACTGTATACGGACTCTCCCATATGTTCTCATAATACCCATCTATGTACTTTTTCATGCATCAGTAATTAAGGACGTACTTTTCTGCTCTGAAAATAGACAGCTTTATTAAATCATTTGACAGGATTACAAAAATTATATTCAAGTCAATTAGAAATCAGTTTTCCTGGCAATGCTGTGCCAGAGAGCGGAAAGCAAATCTTGTTTAGGAATTGGAGTTGGGGCCTTTCTTCTTGCCAAAGGTGGGCACCACATTGACAAACCTGCGGTTGTACTGCATGCGTCTCTTGGCTCGGCCAGTTTTCTTTTTCTTCTTTTCTTGTTTTGCCACCCAACAGATCACCAGTGCAAGGGAAAAAAAAAAAAGTCATCTCTTGGTTCTCATAAAAATTGATTTTGTAGTTCTGTTTTTCTAACTTTTGAATATTGAGTACTTCAATCCAAACAGTAAAAATGAACTGGAAATGCTCCAATAGCTCAGATTTAACCCCTTGTTGCCCGACTTGCTTTAAGCAGGATTTGCATTCCCTACAAGACTAAGTCCTGGTTGCCACTAGTGCAGCTTTAAAATTGTGCTACTTCAGTGCGTTTTTAAAGCTGCAGATCAGTGCGATTTCATTGCGGCTTCATTTAACAGAAGTCTATGCAAGTCACAATCAAATCCCAAAATTTGTAGTTCGGGAACCTTGAGTCGCAACGATTTAAACGGTTCCATTGCCGGCAATTAGGGTGCCAATTGTCATGCGAATTTTACCTGCCAAATTGCATCGGTGTGAACCAGGGCTAAGCAAATGCAAAACCTGCCTGAAGCAAGTTGAAAGGAGGTCAGTTGCAGGGCTATCTTTAGAAGCCATAGGGCCCAATACAGCTTACCTGACAGACAATGAGCAGTATTTAGTGGCAGGATAAGGTAGTATGTAGCGGCAGGGCAGTTATATCTGCTGCCCCATCTTCAGCTGCTATATTTGCTAGTATAAAGTGGCAGCTGTGAGAGAAGTTGGAGATAGCCACACCCCTGGGTCCGCCCACCATCACCTCCAACTGCCAGAGGAGCTGCTGCATGCCCCCGCCTTCAGGATTCTCTGCATGGAGCACTGAGGATAAGCTGAACTCGGGGAAGGGGTCCGAGCCACAGGCAGGCTGTGATGGAGTCCCCAGGCCCAGTACGGGAGGACTGCCTGTACTCCCTTAACAGCGGCCCTTGTCAAATGCACCTGTCAATTTCAGAAGCTCAAAGCCTGTAGACGCACACCCTTGGACTTTTGTCCTGACTACTTGGTAAGTATTCTGCAACGTCATTTTTTGGAACAGAAAGCCAAACACATAATGGCCTCCAGCAGTCCTGTCTCCTGTGCACATTTCCTTTATGACCACAGGAACTGCAATAAGCCCTCCAAACCAGTGGCAGAACTACCAGGGTTGCAAAGGTTGCACCTGCGACTGCCCCCTGGTGTTCCACCACTTACAGCCCAGAGCCTGCACTGACAGTTCCCTCCCTCCCCTCTCCTGTGTGCACTGCGGGAACTGGGCTCTGAGCTGTGTGTCTCTCATACAGCCCAGAGCCTGCACTGACAGTTCCCCCTCCCTCGCAGAGATCTGCCCCTTCCCCTCCCACCGCTCTTCTGTGTGCACCACGGGAACTGTGCTTCTAAGCAGCTGAATTTGATCATTCAGCTGCTGGGCTTCACATTTCCCATGTTGCACAGCGTTATTTACCACTGTGCATAGTCAGGGGATGGAGTGTTTTATCAGCATGCCAAGCAGTCAATAGGGCACCATCTGCCATCTTCAAGAGAAAAAGGGGTAGCCCCTGGAAGTCGCACATCTAAAGTGTCCTAGAGAGGTGAATGGAGTGGCAACCTCAGCCTGGACTCCAACCAGGTCACACCAATGGCGACCCTAGGGGGGGGCCAGAGGGGGCCCTGACCCCCCCAACATTATGCTGGGCCCCACCATGTGCCCCCCCAAAAAAAATTTTTTTTTTTATTTTTTTTTTTACAAAAAGGCAATTTCTTTTTGTTTGTATTCATATCGGATGTGCCGCATCTTACTCGGGCCACCGCTGGGGTAACACAGTCTCTATTGAGAGGGAGAAGGTCCCCAGTGGGTGATTCCTCCCCCCTCCCTCTGCTCGCTGACACTGCATAATGCGAGCGCTCACACAACCACGGCCGCCCGATCTGCTCCTTCCCCTGAATCCTCATTGGCAGGGAGAAGAGCGAGTTGCAAGAAGGACTCCACCAGGACTCTCAGTTACTGAAAAAACAGACTGAGGGCAGGGGCAGGACAGCAAGAGGAGGCTGGGGAACCCCACAGTGGCAGAACACCAGGGCCCGGTGGCAAGACAACCTTTGCAACCCTGATAGTTCTCCCACTGCTTTGGATCCTTATATTTTCTTGGTATGTTGGTGACATATATCTCTTGTTCTCTGTCACCCTGGGGGGGGGGGCCCAATACAGTAGGAAGGGAGCTCACTGCAGAACATGTGAAAGGGCCGTTGTGGGATCGTAGTAAAGGGGTAAAGGGCCCCAGGATAGATAGATATATCTATCTATATATATTTTATATATATATATATATATATATATATATATATATATATATATATATATTTGCATTTTATATTGCCCCCCTATTTTTGTCCCTGTCCCCCCATGTGCCCCCCCTAAATATGAAAGCTGGAGACGCCACTGGGTCACACCCCCAACACGTTTCACTCCGCCTGGAGCTTAGTCATGCCATCTTAAAGTGGTTCTAAAGGCAGGTTTTGTTTTGTACCTTAAAGCGGAGCTTCACCCAAAACGGGAAGCTCCACTTGTTTGTCTCCTCCCCCTCCACTGCCACATTTGGCACCTTTGGGGGTGGGGGGGGCAGGTACCCGCTCCGACTTCTAGCTGCTCTCGCCGCGGCAAACTCAGCCAGAAGTTCAGCACCCCCCGCCCCTGTCGCTGGGCCATTAACAAAGCGAACCGTGTTTTGCGAATGCGCAGTAGCAGCTTCACTGACAGTTTCCCTTAGCTGAGATGTGTGGCGGCAGCACTCGAGGGCCGATTGAAAAATCAGCTCAGGTGAAGACACCGCTGGATTCCTCGACAGGTAAATGTCCTCATATTAAAAGTTAGCAGCTACAGTATTGGTAGCTGCTGACTTTTAATTACTTCTGAAGGAGCCTGGAGCTCCCCTTTAATACATTCAAAAACTTATGTAAACAGCCCCCCTAAATACTTACCCGAGCCTGATATCGATCCAGTGCTGCCCTCTCTCCCTCCTCACAGGACAGCCTATGAAGAGAGCGCGGGGGGGGCACAGCTGAGCTGCACAGTCTCAAAAAAATGGCAGGAGTAGCCAGGAGTGGCGGTGTTCTGTTGAATAATGCATCCCCGAATGCTGCCTCCAACGATCTGCACATGCGCAGGACGCAACGGCACTCCGGCTGATAAGTTGATCAGCTGACGTGACGTCAAAACTGCGCATGCTTGTCATAGGCGTTGTCTGACGATCTACAAAGGGAGAATCTAAGTCAGATTCTTCCTGCCGCTCTGCTCCTGCAGCAGAATTGACCAATCACATGACAGGCGGATTCTCCCTCCCTGCAGATCCTTGGATAATGCCTCTGACGATCTGCGCATGCGCAGTGTTGACATCACGCCAACTGATCAACATATCAGATCGAGCAACGTTGCGTACTGCTGACGGGATGCACTTTGATAAGACACTGGCAAAGAACCCGAGAAGGAGGATTGGGACTGCTCTGTGCAACACCACTGTACACAGCAAGTATGACGCATGTGTTTAAAAAAAATATATATATAAAGTAAAATATTCTAAAACTTAAATCACTTTTAGCCCGATTCACAAAGGTGCGTCTTGCCAGTTTAAAATCGCATGACAAGTCACACCCCCACTTGTGCCCATGGAACTGTTCAAATTGGTGCAACTTTGACTTGCACCAATTTTGAAAAGGTTCCTGCACCAGTTTTAGCAATTTCATGTGTAACTTGCATAGACATCTATGTATGAAGTCGCACAGATATCGGCAAGCCGCACATGAAATCGCACTGCATTCAGTGTGAACCGGGGCTAAAGCCCTCGTTCTCTTCCCAAAGCCATAATTAGTAGTAAAAACACAAATATGGGCCCCAACAGACTTTTTATAAAAAGTCTTGCATGTTTATAATTACGATAAGAAAGCTCCTGGAAAGGCCATTACTAAATAGCAGCGAATGAGATCTAGAACTGGAAGACTTACCTTAGGAGTCTGTCATCTCACTTTCCCAGCACGAGCCAGCGACCCATGGACTTTACCTGGGAGAAAGGCAAATATATGAACAATGGAGGGAAGTCTATGTACAGATCATTTATCCAGAAGTAATTACATTGTCATATTGGGTTTAGGGAAGCTCCAATTTTGCACAGTAATTGTTATAAAAAAAAAAAGAAAAAAGCCCCACCACACACACACACACACCTTATCTCAGTGCAACTCTACCAGGAAGGTTTATTTAACTGAAAACAAAGATAAAACCATCTTTAACCACTTCAACACCGGGCACTTTTACCCCCTTCCTCTGCCCAGGCCAATTTTCAGCGCTGTCACATTTTGAATGACAATTGCACGGTCATGCTACACTGTACCCATATGATATTTTTATCATATTTTTTTTTTTTTTTTTTTTTTTTTAGACAGATAGAGCTGTCTTTTAGTGGTATTTAATCACCACTGGGTTTTTGATTTACTAAAAACGAAAGAAAGACCGAAAAGTTTGAAAAAATTAAAATAAGTTTTAGTTTGCTAGAAAATTTTGTAAATAAGTCATTTTACATCCATCACTGATGTGCACTAATAGGCGGTACTGATTGGTGCTTACTGGCATCACTAATGGGCACTGACACTAATAGGCATCACTGATGGGTACTGACTGGCACCGATGGGCATTGTTGGGGCTGCACTGATGACCAGTACCCCAATTATCTGCGAGGGTCTCCCCTGTAAGGAAATGCCGCTGAGCGGCTCTCCTCACTCGGTCAGTGTGAGGAGAGGAAAGCCGATAACCGGCACTTAACAAGTGATTGGGCACAGCTGATCACATGGGTAAAGAGCCTCGTCATTGGCTCTTTACCAAGATTGGGGAAGGATTCAATCGCAGCGAGAGTGGGACGAGGTCATCCCAGAAGGAGAGAGCCTCTTTGCGCCAGTCATTTTACTATATGGCGGGAGGTGGTTAAATTGTATCCAAACCCAAAAATAGTGTGCAAGAGCCCTCAGGCTCGGTTCATACTGCCACAACTTGGGATCCGACTTGTGAGACCCCCAACTTGCGTGGCATGTGAAATCCTATTTTAGTCAATGAGAGCTGTCTTAATTAGCACTATTGAAGTCGCTCTGAAAAGATTCTTGTACTACTTCAAGGCGACTTCTATCCGACTTGTGCCCAAAGACGTTAATGGAAGTTGCCTCCAAGTCGGATCCTCATCTATATTGATATAATTTGGATTCGACATTACAGGAAGATTACCCAGACATTCCTTGAAAGTCGCATCAAGCTGCGACTTTGAGGTGGCACTAGGAAGCATGTGCGGATAATACAGAGGCATCCATTTCTGTATTCCTACTTGTTGCCTGGCTGTCCTGGGCTTAAAGTGGAACTTCAGTCATTTTTTCATCTTTCCATCTATTAAATCTTCTGCTCTTGTCGTTTTAACTTTGGATAGTAAAACATTTTTTTTTCTGCTAGTAAATACCTTTTACAGCCCACTTCCTGTTTCTTGTCTGGTAAAAAAAAAAACAAAAAAAAAACCTAGGCTTATGACATCATGCACAACTCTTTTTGTGACAGTTCGCCAGGAAGGGAGGGGGGATGAGTTATAAGCAGGCCAATGAGAGCTGCAGAGCTGTAGGTGTGCCTCTGTGTGTCTGTGTAAATCCAGGAAGTGAACAGGCAGCAGCTTCAGCTGCCCACAGTTAAAATGGCTGCAGCCAGACTCAGTGGAGGGAGATTTCTGCAGCATATTTGGCAAGTAGAGAACCACAGTATATATAAAATATGCAAAGTGGTTGGAGGGAAGCTTCAGAATGGCAATGATGTTTTTATTACAAATTATGTGAGCAGACCGCAGTTCCTCTTTCAGTACATTCTGAAGCCGGCCATACATGGTTCGAAATTCTGCCGATTCAGCAGGGACCAGCTGAGATTTGATCCATCTCTGGGCAGGCTGATTGTACCCAAGTTTATTTATTTGTATTTGGGTACAACCAGCCTGTAAGATTTTTTTTTACATGCGATTACTACTAGTGGCTAGAGCCCCCGGCAGTAATCATTGTGTTGTGCAGGCCGGGAAGGCTCCCCGCACACCCACCAGCAGAATACAATAGCGCTGCGGGAAGCACCCCCCCCCCCCCCCCCATCAAGGATAGTGTTAGCACATGATTTTCTTTCCTTCCACCTGTGGCGGAAAGAAAGAAAATCATCTTTGGGCTGCTTAAGTCACTGTCTGGCCCTGCAGTTACTGAAGGCATCATTTGTTGAAGGTCAGTAACTAGAGGTCTTTTGCATTCACATCCAGTCCAGTACTGGCAGACTACTTATCTACTTGGTGCAAGTATTCATGTTATTGGAATATTTGCCTGGGCCAAGGTCATATGAGGGATGATTTTTTTTTTTACTGCCAAAGTCCTTGTAAATGAACCCAACCCAGCTGAAGTACTCACCTCCTAGAAGTCTGCCTGACAGGTCCAATGTACACTGGTCACCAACACCACTCTGAGACAAAAGCACATCATCCCCCAGTGCTGCTCCTCCATAGGACAACACCAGATCACAATCCTCAAGGCCTTCAAGTTGAGCTACACGAGCCTGAAGATGACAAAAACAAGATAGTTACTGAAACTGTTGGGCTCCATTCAGGCTCTTACAACTCCAAAGTTGTGCCAGCTTTGGAGTGCAACTTTGGATGGGTGCAACTTGCATACGATTTTGGCTTTGACCAGTGATAATGGACAAATGTTGCATTGTAGAACATTCAGGTACGACTTTCATGCAACTTTTGAGGGGTAACATTGAAGTCTATGGTCCTCAAGTTGCATGAAAGTCAGACCAATGTAGTGCATTAACTACTTTAAAGTTGCTGCAGCTTTAAATGGCACACACACTGTATATGAATGGTTGTTATTCGAAATGAAACATGAGGAGCAACTTGTCAATGCGACTTGTGTCCAAAGTTGCATGAAAAGTTGCACAAGTGTGAATGGAGCCCGAATAAGGCAAACAATGTTTTATTAGAGATTAGTCATTGTGAAATATTACTGTAGTGTTCTATTGCAGGATTCTCACAAACCAACCTTCAGAGAACAAAAAACAGCTAAAAAAAAAAAAAAAAAAAAAAAGAAAAAACCAAAAAGCAGTCCGACCCAGAGAAAAGACGCTTTGGGCGACAGGTAAGCATTTAGGTTTGGTTCTAACACGTCCGGCTGCGGTTTGCAGTCCCGAGTGGTTTTGTTCACCGATTCATGTGCAAATATTTTTATTTGAATTTGCAGCTAAACCAGACCCAAAAATCGCATAGGACCCTTTTCACAAATGGACCGTGGCCGTCCTGGACGTGTGAACTGGCTCCATTGAAAGCTGGTCTGGTTCACATGTTATGCAAATCGAATGCAGTTAAAAAAAAAAAAATAACAAAAACCCGCATCCGATTGGCATATACAGCATCCCACAAAAGTGAGTACACCCCTCACATTTGTCAATTTTATTCTATCTTTTCATGTGACAACACTGAAGAAATGACACTTTGCTACAATGTAAATTAGTGAGTGTACAGCTTGTATAACAGTGTAAATTTGCTGTCCCCTCAAAATAACTCAACACACAGCCATTAATGTCTAAACCGCTGACAACAAAAGTGAGTACAATGAAAAGTGAAAATGTCCAAATTGGGCCCAAAGTGTCAATATTTTGTGTGGCCACCATTATTTTCCAGCACTGCCTTAACCCTCTTGGGCATGGAGTTCACCAGAGCTTCACAGGTTGCCACTGGAGTCCTCTTCCACTCCTCCATGATGACATCACAGAGCTGGTGGATGTTAGAGACCTTGCGTCCTCCACCTTCCATTTGAGGATGCTCCACAGATGCTCAATAGGGTTTAGGTCTGGAGACATACTTGGCCAGCCCATCACCTTTACCCTCAGCTTCTTTAGCAAGGCAGTGGTCATCTTGGAGGTGTGTTTGGGGTCGTTATCATGTTGGAATACTGCCCTGCGGCCCAGTCTCTGAAGGTAGGGGATCATGCTCTGCTTCAGTATGTCACAGTACATGTTGGCATCCATGGTTCCCTCAATGAACTGTAGCTCCCCAGTCCCGGCAGCACTCATGCAGCCCCAGACCATGACACTCCCACCACCATGCTTGACTGTAGGCAAAAAACACTTGTCTTTGTACTCCTCACCTGGTACCGCCACACAGGCTTGACACCATCTGAACCAAGTAAGTTTATTTTGGTCTCATCCCCAAAAATGGGGATATTTATTACAGCAAAAAGTACAAAATATTGTTTTTTTCAAAATTGTCGCTCTTTTTTTGTTTATAGCGCAAAAAATAAAAACCGCAGAGGTGATCAAATACCACCAAAAGAAAGCTCTATTTGTGGGGAAAAAAGGACGTCAATTTTGTTTGGGTGCAACGTCGCACGACCGCACAATTGTCAATTAAATTGACGCAGTGCCGAATCGCAAAAAATGGCCTGGTCATTCAGCAGCCAAATCTTCCAGGGCTGAAGTGGTTAACCACTTGCTTACTGGGCACTTAAACCCCCCTCCAGACCAATTTTCAACTTTCAGCGCTGTCACAGTTTGAATGACCATTGCGCGGTCATACAACACTGTACTCAAATTAAATTTTTATCATTTTTTCCCACAAATAGAGCTTTCTTTTGGTGGTATTTGATCACCTCTGCGGTTTTTATTTTTTGTTAAAAAAATTTAAAAAGACTGAATTTAAAAAAAAATATATTTTTTTTTTGTTACAAAATGTTGCAAACAGGTAATTTTTCTCCTTTATTGATGTAAGCTGATGAGGCTGCACTGATGGTCACCAATAGGCTGCACTGATGGTCACCAATAGGCTGCACTGATGGGCACCAATAGGCTGCACTGATGGTCACCAATAGGCTGCACTGATGGGCACCAATAGGCTGCACTGATGGTCACCAATAGGCTGCACTGATGGGCACCGATGGGCTGCACTGATGGGCACCAATAGGCTGCACTGATGGGCACCAATAGGCTGCACTGATGGGCACCAATAGGCTGCACTGATGGGCACCGATGGGCTGCACTGATGGGCACCAATAGGGCGGCACTGGTGGGCACTGATAGGCAGCACTGGTGTGCACTGAGAGTTGGCACTGAAGGGCATTGATAGGTGGCATTGGTGGGGACTAAGAAGTGGCACTGATAGGTGGCACTGATAGCTGGCAGTGATGGGCACTGATAGGTTACACTGAAAGGCAGCACTGCTAGGTGGCACTGATTGGCACCACTGGTGGGCATTGATAGGTGGCACTTGTGGGAATTGACAGGTGGCACTGTGGCACTGGCAGGTGGCACTGGCAAGCACAGAGGAGGAGGCAGATGTGCCTCCTTCCTCTTTGGGACCGATGTCCCTTGAACATAAGCCGGTGATCAGCTTTTTTTTCTCCTCACACTGTCAGCGTGAGGAGAAAAAAAAAACAATTACCAAGCTTTTGTTTACACACGTGATCAGATGTCATTGGCTGACAGCTGATTACGTGGTAAGGGGCCGCGATCAGCTCCTTACTCGTATCGGTGATTACCCGAGTCTCGGTTACTCGGTGATCACAGCGCACGCCACGCGTGCCCTGCAGGGGGAGGGCTGGGAGCGCGCAAAGGGGAGGATGTCCTATGATGGCCACCCGGAAATTCAGGTCCACGCTGGGGCCATCATTCGGCTACAGCACGGACCTCAAGTGGTTAAAGTATAACTAAAGGCAAAACTTTTGTTTTTTGTTTTTTTTTTAGATAGAGGGCAGAGAGATTAGAACACCTGTCAATTTTGATTGCTGTCTGTGCCCCCATTATGGAGATTCTCCCTCTGTTTGTCCTGTTTACCATTCTCATTGAAAAGGAAAATAAAGAAGATCCCACATTTTTGGATTGTTCCCTGAGAAGTTAATAGAGGGGGAAATCTTCCAATGGGGCATTAGTTCTGGTGACCTGGGGGTCCCCAAGGGATTCCCCTCATTTTCTGGTATTTCCTCTCACTTCCTTTTTTGGCTATGGGACAGGAAGTGAAGGGAAGTCTTCCTGCATTGGGACACAAATGGTGAAAAAAAAAAAAATCTGACAGGGGTTATCATAGTTGCCAACATTGTAAAAACAAAAAGTGGAACACTTTTGTGGCTGTAGGCGGAGCCGTACAATAATTAGGGGGCAGGGCATTCGTTTGTAGGCGTGGCTTAGGAAAGATATACAAGTGCGGCGCGCAAAGCGCGCCGTGGCGACAAATGGGCGTGGTTTGCACAACATGGTTGGCGTGGCTTAAATGGGCGTGACTCAAGAGGGTGTGGTTAGAGTCTGAGATGAATGATGAATGGGGGAGAGGGAAATGACGGGACAGCAGCCCCAGATCCTACACAATAAAAATATGTGTATTCTAGAAAGTTTAACAATCAGCAGATAAAGTTACTCCAAACACCTGGTGTTAGCACTTCAATCATCCCGGCACCATGGTTGTTATGGTGTCAGGATGATTGAAGAGCCCCCCCTCACACCAGGAGTCCCCCCCCCACATCAGGTCCCTCACATCAGGAGTCCCCCCCTCACATCAGGAGTCCCCCCCTCACATCAGGAGTCCCCGGCGGAGCTCCCCTTCACATCAGGAGCTCCCCCTCACATCAGGAGTCCCCGGCGGAGCTCCCCTTCACATCAGGAGCTCCCCCTCACATCAGGAGTCCCCGGCGAAGCTCCCCCTCACATCAGGAGCTCCCCCTCACATCAGGAGTCCCCGGCGGAGCTCCCCCTCACATTAGGAGTCCCCCCCCTCACATCAGGAGTCCCCCCCTCACATCAGGAGTCCCCCCCTCACATCAGGAGTCCCCCCCACATCAGGAGTCCCCCCCTCACATCAGGAGTCCCCCCTCACATCAGGAGTCCCCGGCGGAGCTCCCCCTCACATCGGGAGTCCCCGGCGGAGCTCCCCCTTCACATCAGGAGTCCCCGGCAGAGCTCCCCCTTCACACCGGGAGTCCCCGGCGGAGCTCCCCCTCACACCGGGAGTCCCCGGCGGAGCCCCCCCTGACTCTCCTAGGGATCTCCCGTCCTAACACCGCATAGGATTTTCCCTATAGAACCTCCATGCACGTGGTTGTTTTACATTTCTATTAAATTCATTTTTTTGAGCGATATTTATTATACTTTTTTGAGCGTCACTTAATCAGCAGTTTTTTACACCATTTATATTTTAATTTGATTGAGCGCCACATTAATTCAATATTTTGTTACCTACATTTACTAGCGCCTGGGTTGTCCCCTATTTGCGCCTGGATTATGCCTACTTTACCTAAATGGGCGCCCGGATTGCGCCTACTTGACCCCTATTAGCGGCTCAGTTGCTGCTGCCTCTGTACCAGCCGATTTAGATAGCTACAGCTTGTGCGCAGGCGTGGTAGAGCACAGTGGCGTCACTAGGATTGGTGTCACCCAGTGCGGTAAAACATGGTGTCACCCCCTCCACCAACTATAGTCGCCCCTCAGTACAGACCCCCCCTCCACTAAGTGCAGACCCCCCACTAAGTATAAACCCCTCTCTCAGTACAGACCTCCCATCAGTATAGACCCCCTCAGGACAAACCACCCCCCTCTATTAGTACAGACCCCCCAGAACAAACCACCCCCCCTCCATTAGTACAGACCCCCCATAACAAATCACCCCCCCCCTCTATTAGTACAGACCCCCCCAAACAAACCACCCCCCTCTATTAGTACAGACCCCCCCAGAACAAACCACCCCCCTCTATTAGTACAGATCCCCCGACAAACCACCCCCCTGCATTAGTACAGACCCCCCCAGAACAAACCACCCCGCCCTATTAGTACAGATCCCCCGACAAACCACCCCCCTGCATTAGTACAGACCCCCCCAGCCAAACTACCTCCCCTACATTAGTACAGACCCCCCAGGACAAACCACCCCCTACATTAGTATAGACCACCCCCAGAACAAACCACCCCTCCTTACATTAGTATAGACCCCCCCAGGACGAAACCACCCCCCTACCTTAGTATAGACCACCCCCAGAACAAACCACCCCTCCTTACATTAGTATAGACCACCCCCAGAACAAACCACCCCTCCTTACATTAGTATAGACCCCCCAGGACGAAACCACCCCCCTACATTAGTATAGACCCCAGGACAAACCACCCCCCTACATTAGTATAGACCCCCCAAGACAAACCACCCCCCTACATTACTATAGACCCCCCCAGGAAAAACCCCTCCCCCTACATTAGTATAGACCCCCCAGGACAAACCACCCCCCCCTACATTAGTATAGACCCCCCCCCAGGACAAACCACCCCCCCTACATTAGTATAGACCCCCAGGACACACCACCCCCCTACATTAGTATAGACCCCCCCAGGACACACCACCCCCCCTACATTAGTATAGACCCCCAGGAAAAACCACCCCCACCTACATTACTATAGACCCCCCCCAGGACAAACCACCCCCCCTACATTACTATAGACCCCCCAGGACAAACCCCTCCCCCTACATTAGTATAGACCCCCCCAGGACAAACCACCCCCCCTACATTACTATAGACCCCCCCAGGACAAACCACCCCCCCTACATTACTATAGACCCCCCAGGACAAACCCCTCCCCCTACATTAGTATAGACCCCCCCAGGACAAACCACCCCCCCTACATTAGTATAGACCCCCCCCAGGACAAACCACCCCCCTACATTACTATAGACCCCCCAGGACAAACCACCCCCCCTACATTAGTATAGACCCCCCAGGACAAACCACCCCCCCTACATTAGTATAGACCCCCCAGGACAAACCACCCCCCTACATTAGTATAGACCCCCCCAGGACAAACCACCCCCCCTACATTACTATAGACCCCCCCAGGACAAACCACCCCCCCTACATTACTATAGACCCCCCAGGACAAACCACCCCCCCTACATTAGTATAGACCCCCCCCAGGACAAACCACCCCCCCTACATTACTATAGACCCCCCAGGACAAACCACCTCCCCCCCTACATTAGGTTCATTTAAAACACCCGGGCGGCAGCTGGAGAGGAGAGGAGAGTATGCAGCCGCGCCGCCCGGGTGAAGTGTGTCAGGCTTGGGAGGCATGCGTCAGGGAGGTCGGAGGAGGAGAACTGTCTGAAGTGGAACACGTTGGGCGTGCCCCCCCCCCCAGTGACGTCAGTCACGTCTTTGCGCGGCTGGTCTCTCACACAGAGACAGCCGCTCCGATCTAATTTCGCTCTCCTCCTCTGACAGGAGGAGGGAGGAGGGACGGGGGATGGGCTTCGACACTCGGCAGGTCGAGGCGGCGATCAGCAGAGAGCCGCCTACGGACAAGGAAGAGGAGAAGGGAGGGGAGCACTCTGGCGCTTCAGCGCCCCCACCTCTGTGGCGCCTGGGTGCACTGCACCCCGTCCAGGATCGTCCCTGCTCGGGATGGTGTCACCCCTCTAGTGGGTGGCACCCGGTGCGGACCGCACCCCCCGCCCCCGTCTAGCAACGCCACTGGCTGGGGGTACTTGAGGACTGAGGTTAAGAACCACTGCTGTAGTGGATGGGGCCTGCTGGGGCTCTGCTCTGTGCATGAGTTATGTGCAGCTATGGCCGAAACAACTAATCGATTATGAAATTAACCGATTTATTATTTTCATAATCGATTAATCGGCCAGTAACATAATGGGGTTAAACAAAAACAAAAATTAGCTCTTTAGAGTAAAAAAAGAGCATGTAATCACTACTGTAAATATTACTTTCACTGTTGCACAGTAAAAAAAAAAAAAAAAATATGAACCCCCTACAGTAGCGATTATTTGCTCTTTTTGTACTATAAAGGGCTAATTTATTTATTTTTTAATCCCATTATGTTACTAAACAGCTTAGACCTGGTTCACATCTATGTGTTTTTTGGTGCTTTTAGAAGAAACGCACTACAGTTCATTTAACGTTCAAATCTATGCTTTTTTTCAGCTGCTGTGTATTTGGATAGGGTCAGGGACTTTTTTCAACGCAAAAACGGTGCTTTTTTTGGTTCAATATACTTCAATGGAGAAGCTGCAGAAAAGCATGTAAGGCGTTTTTGCAGCAATTTGTTGTTGGGCAGATTTAAAAAAAAAAAAAAAAAAAAACACAAATTGGCCAAAAAAAAGGCATAAAAAAAAAAAAAAGCAAAAACTTAAATCGCAGCAAAATCACGTGCGCAAAAACTCAAAATGCACAGCAAAAAGCACTGCAGAAATGGATCAAAAGCAAACTACATAGGTGTGTACCGAGCCTTATGCTGGCCACACGGATCAATTTTGAGACCAGAATATTCATACAAAAAATCTTTGTACATTCGCTGAATAAAAAAATGTTTGAAATTTTCACTTGCTTTTAACATTCTGTTTTAAAATGAATTCCTGACAAACATACACTGTCTGAAAATTCCTTTCACCAAGAAGTTTTCTATTATTTCTAAATGTTCTTGTCACTGTGCTTGTAAACAAACGTCGATTTGACCCCACTAATGATTGAAAAATTGAACGAGCGTTCTTAAAAAAATAAATTAAAAAAATGTAATTTTAAGGAAATCTTTTGTTTTTGTATGGACAGCATATACTATATTACGGTTTTGTTTGAAAATCTGCAAAAGAAGTCTAACTTTTTTTTTTTCTTTTAAATAAAAAAAAATTTGATCTGAGTCTGATGATATTTACTAGATTCAACCTTTAGTAGTATATACAGTATATCTCTTCTGTTTGTTCTGAGTGAATTAGAGATTTTGCTCTCTAACCATATAGTTGGTTATTTATATTTACCACTGTATAGAGATATTTAATAATAAATTGCCCTTTTTTTAAAACTTTACATATTAACTAAATTATACAACACACTTTAAGGTTATTAACCGAAACAATCGGCCAACTAATCGATTATGGAAATAATCGTTAGCTGCAGCCCTACGTGTAGCACACTAATGAGGTCACCGCTACTTTTACACTGGGTTTGCAAAGACAGTGAATTTATATCCTTCATGGTTCTCGAGGAATATATTTGAATGAGATTTTTGAACTTTAATTCTTATTACTGAAAAAAAATATCGTCTAGCTTAGTGAAATGAATCTTAGCAGATGGTAAATCAAAATGATTCCACATTGGATCACTTAGATTGGGGTTACCTATAGTCTGTTTTTCAATGCCAATGTAGTTCCTGGCAAATTAGTACTTACTACTGAGAGAAGAGCACGCTCTAACCAAATCATGGACTGTACATACACACTGCACAGATTCACAATGTTTTTCTTTACACAGAGGGAAGTTGTCAGTAAACTGGTATATACAAATAAGAGTAGGAAAGTCCATTTCAACTTTTCTCATCTCCACCTGGACATTCTTTCCAACATTTTCATAATTTTCAGAGAAGTTCTTTACTGAACTCAAGTTAGGTACTCGGTATCTTGCCTTGGACCTGGAAACCCATTCTCCACTGGAGAAATAAAAAAAATGTCTGACTAATTTTCCCACATACTGCTAGGTGATTTAGCTAAAGGTGCTTCTAGGCCTCAGTTGACAGCCTCCTGATCTGACTGGCAAAAACCTTTTACTAGCTATGGAGCACTTGCTGATAAGCCTACACCAAAGGTGTCTACATTGCACCCCACTCCATAGTCCTCAACATGAATGTCTTGTAGTGTTTATGGCCATCCAAAAGTAGACCCAGCACCCCCCTAGATCCGGCATGGCATGAGTTTTTTTTTTTTCCACTTGAATCTTAGTAATGATAAGAAGGTATCCAAGCATGCCATGTTTCTGTTTCTTTTGGTAGTGCAGGGTGGGAGAGTGGAGGATAGTTTTTTATTTTTTCCTCTTTGTTGGCACAGCACTATAAAAACTAGTCTTGCATACTTGTCTGTCTGTTCTCCACTGGCTCTGCTGGGCACCTGTGGCTTGTTGCAAACTTTTCAGTTCTTCCCTGGGTCTAGATAAGTTCTTATGGGTAGTTGGATTATTCTCACTTTTTTTTTTATGGCTCCTTTAACAATCATTTCCTGTAATGTCTGAGGACTTAATTCCAAAGTGAAGCGATCCTTTACATAAAGTGGTTGTAAAGACAGAGTTTTTTTTTCTTTCACTGCGTTCTATGCAGTAAAGTAAAAAAAAAACCTGCATGCAGCTCCCTCCACATCCTTTCCCTAAATAGGGGGTCTCAAACTCAAATTACGTGAGGCCCACAAGACAAGTTTTCATATCCCATGGGGCCACCTGCAAACTTTTAACCACTTCAATACCAGGCACTTAGACACCTTCCCGCCCAGCCCAATTTTCAGCTTTCAGCGCTGTCACAATTTGAATGACAATTGCGCGGTCATGCTACACTATACCCAAACAAATTTTTTATCATTTTGTTCCCACAAATAGAGCTTTCTTTTGGTGGTATTTGATCACCTCTGGGGTTTTTATTTTTTGCGCAACAAATAAAAAAAGACCGAAAATTTTGAAAAAAAACACGTTTTTCTTTGTTTCTGTTAAAATTTTTTGTAAATGAGTACGTTTTCTTCTTCAATGACGGGCACTGATATGGCTGCACTGACGGGCACTGATACGGCGGCACTGATGGGCACCGATGAGGTGGCACCAATAAGGTGGCACTGATGAGGTGGCACTGACGGGCACTGATGATGGGCACTGATAGGCGGCACTGATGCGCACTGATAGGTGGCACTAATGGGCACTGATAGGTGGCACGATGGGCACTGATAGGCGGCACTGATGGGCACTCATAGGTGGCATTGATGGGCACTCGTAGGTGGCGTTGATGGGTAGTTATGGGTGGCACTGATAGTTGGCACAGATAGGCACGGATGGGCACTGATAGGTGGGCACAGATGGGCACTGACAGGTGGCACCGATGGACACTGATGGGTGGCACTGATGATACTAATTGATGGCAGTGATGCCCCTAAGTGTGGCATTGCTGGGCATCACTGCAACATAATTGTGCCAATCAGTGCCCATTTGTGGGCACTGATTGGCACAGATTTGGCACTGACTGGGCACATGTGGATGGCCATGGGGTACATACCTGGCCATCCACATGTTTCCCTTCCCTGGTGGTCCTAGTGGCGATCCCTGGTGGTCCAGTGTGGTGATCTGCGGGGGGGCTGCGCTGATAAACAATCAACGCAGACCCCCCCTGCCAGGAGAGCCGCCGATCGGCTCTCCTCTACTTGCGTCTGTCAGACGCGAGTGAGGAAGAGCCGATCAACGGCTCTTCCTATTGACAGCGTGATCAGCCGTGATTGGACACGGCTGATCACGTGGTAAAGAGCCTCCGCCGGAGGCTCTTTACCAAGATCGGTGTAGTGGTGTGTCAGACTGACACACCGGTCCACCGATCGCCGCGATGCGCGCCCCCGGGGGCGCGCTGCGGCATGTTATCCTGAAGGACGTCATATGACGCCCAGTCAGGATAACTGAACCACCGCCCGGCCGTCAATCCGGGCGGGAAGTGGTTAAACTTCAAAAACAGCACTGGTGTCAGCAGACGCACTATTAACCCCCCCAGCACTGGTGTCGGCAGACGCACTATTAACCCCCCAGCACTGGTGTCGGCAGACGCACTATTAACCCCCCCAGCAATAGTGTCGGCAGACGCATTAACTCCCAGCACTAGTGTCAGCGGATGCATTGTTAAAACCCAGCATTGGTGTCAGCGGACGCATTAAGCCCCCCAGCACTGGTGTCAGCCGATGCATTATTAAACCCCAGCACTGTCAGCGGACACATTAAGCCCCAGCACTAGGGTCAGCGGACGCATTATTAAGCCCCAGCACTGGTGTCAGCAGACGCATTATTAAGCCCCAGCACTAGTGTCAGTGGATGCATTATTAACCCCCCAACTCTGGTGTCAGCGGACGCATTATTAAGCCCCAGCACTAGTGTCAGCGGACACATTATTAAATCCCAGCACTGATGTCAGTGGATGCATTATTAACCCCCAGCTCTGGTGTCAGCGGACGTATTAACCCCCCAGCACTGGTGTCAGCGGACGCATTATTAACCCCCAGCATTATCCCCTACACTCCACACATAACTCCCCGCTCACACTCCACAAATACCCCCCACTTCACAAATTTCAAGGACTTTGCTCAGCCTCGGTGTGATGGCTCACTTACCTGTCCTCCTGGCAGTTAGCTGGTGACCTGATCTTCTGCCTCCCGAGGCCTCTCCACCTGTCAGGTCTGGCTTCAACACAGGCCTAGTGGCAGGGCATACCGAGAATGCCACGATCTCCCGCCCTTAGGTGGCAGCAGGACACTGGATCCGGGAGGCCGGGCACAGCCTCCGAGGGAGCACAGCTCTGGTCGATCATCAGTGCCTGGGTGGGCGGATCCTCCCTCCCTCTCTGCTCTCCTGTGCTGTGTCTGTGTTTCCTTTGCTGTGAGCACTGGGCTGCAGCAGCATGTGGAGGAGAGGACACAGGAGACAGTGAGAGAAAGCTCCCAGCCACTGCGGCCAGGATCGGCCCTGCCTGCAGGCTATTTGTAACTGGTTCACGGGCCATTTACCGCCCTCGGACTGGTACTTTGGGACCCCTGCCCTAAATGCTTACCTGAGCCCATTCTCAATCCAGCAATATGCACCTGACATTGCCAGGTGGCTCCGCCCCTTTGCTTTATTAAGAACTGTCAAATGGCAGAGCCTGCAGTAGGCGGTCTGCCTTTATTGACGTTGGAGCTTTTTTGTTTTTTTGCTTTGTTTTTGTTTATTTATTTTTTTGTTTGATGATTTTTTTTCACGAAAACACAAACGCTGCTACTGTGCCCATCAAACGCTGCCACTGTGCTATCAAACGCTGCCACTATGCCATGAAACGCAGCCACTGTGCCCTCAAACGCCACTGTGCCATCAATTGCAGCCCCTGTGCCCTCAAACGCTGCCACTGTGCCATCACACGCTGCCACTGTGCCCATTAAACAGTGCCACTGTGCCATCAAGCGCTGCGACTGTGCTATCCAATGCTGCCAGTGTGCCCATCATATGCTGCCAGTGTGCCCTTGAATGCCCCCAGTGTGACCCCCACCTGCTCGCGGTCTGCCTGGCATTTACCCTGTCTTGGTGGGGCAGTGGGTGACGGCGACGAGCGGGGTCCTTCATGCGTCTCCTGCTGTCCTCATCTCCCGTCCTCTCCTGATAGGCATCCAAAAGCGATGCCTGTCGTTTCAGCCAGTCAGGTGACAGGTAACAGACCCAAGTTCCTGATTGGCGGAGAGGCGGTTTAGTGTTAGGAAAGCGAATAGTCATTCACTTTTCTAACACAGCTGAGTGACTGGCGCTCGCAGGTCACCCTTTTTGGCGCCTGTTAGAGCCTATGGCTCTAATCAGGTGCTTCAAAAACACCCCCCGCCACTGTAATTCAGACGTCCTGCGCCCGAATAGGGGGTGGCAGCGGTGGCCATAGATAGATTCATGCACTGCATGAATCTATTGATGATAGAGGGCTGCCACAAGAGAGGGGGCAGTGCCCGTGCTCCCTTAATGCACTGTCCGCCACTGCAGGAACTGCTTTACAAAAATGAACAATTAAGTTATGGGAAGCCAGGGTGGAAGCCAGGGGCTTACCAATGTGATTAGATAATACTGTTAATGTAACATTTCTCTTTGCCCATGCATTGCTAAGTCACTCTGTGTTGCACACTATTTCTGGCCCACAACAATGGTTGAATTTGTGGTAGAATCTTCTGTTCCTTTTCCTCCCACTCCCTCCTCTGCCCCCTCCTTTTCTCTCCTTTTTATGTATACCGGAGGTCTCCAAACTTCCAAAACAATGGGCCAGTAACTGTCCTTCAGACTTTAAAGGGCCAGACTGTGGCCAGTGGGAGTAGAAAATGTTGTAGTGTTGGTGGGAGGAATACTGCTCCATCGCTGCTGTCTGTGGGAGGAGTAGTGCCCCATCGCCAGTGTCGGTGGAAGATGTAGTGCCCCATTGCCAGTGTCGGAGGAGTAGTGCCCCATCGTCAGTGTCGGTGGGAGTAGTGCCCCATCGCCGGTGTTGGTGGGAGGAGTAGTGCCCCATCGCCAGTGTCGGTGGAAGAAGTAGTGCCCCATCGCCAGTGTCGGTTGGAGGAGTAGTGCCCCATCGCCAGTGTCGGTTGGAGGAGTAGTGCCCCATCGCCAGTGTCGGTTGGAGGAGTAGTGCCCCATCGCCAGTGTCGTTGGGAGGAGTAGTGCCCCATCACCAGTGTCGGTGGGAGGAGTAGTGCCCCATCACCAGTGTCGTTGGGAGGAGTAGTGCCCCATCACCAGTGTCGGTGGGAGGAGTAGTGCCCCATCGCCAGTGTCGGTGGAAGGTGTAGTGCCCCATCGCCAGTGTAGGAGGAGTAGTGCCCCATCGTCGGTGTCGGTGGGAATAGTGCCCCATCGCCAGTGTTGGTGGGAGGAGCAGTGCCCCATCGCCAGTGTCGGTGGAAGAAGTAGTGCCCCATCGCCAGTGTCGGTTGGAGGAGTAGTGCCCCATCGTCAGTGTCGGTGGGAGTAGTGCCCCAGCGCCAGTGTCGGTTGGAGGAGTAGTGCCCCATTGCCAGTGTTGTTGGGAGGAGTAGTGCCCCATCACCAGTGTCGGTTGGAGGAGGGTGCCCCATCGCCAGTGTCGTTGGGAGGAGTAGTGCCCCATCACCAGTGTCGGTTGGAGGAGTAGTGCCCCATCGCCAGTGTCGTTGGGAGGAGTAGTGCCCCATCACCAGTGTCGGTTGGAGGAGTAGTGCCCCATCGCCAGTGTCGTTGGGAGGAGTAGTGCCCCATCACCAGTACTGTATATTTTAGGGATACACAGATTATATCAGCTGTTAAAAATCGTTGGCTGAAAATAGGGTGATCAGCGTTTTGCCAATAGATAAAAAGGTGCCAATAATTGCCCCCCGAAAATTATCGGCCAAAAACAAAAAATATATATAACTGTCCATTTCGGGTTTGGTTTTTGGTCAAGTGCATCCTGAAGTTTTGGTTTCGGTCCAGAATTTTCATTTAGGTGTACAATTACAACATTTCTGTCTACTATGTCAGTGCCACATGTCACCTGTTTTGTTTTAATGTAAATGCAATAAAGAATATTTATTTTAAAAATATATATATATATAATATGTAGCGCTGGTAGATTTGCAATCTACCGCATGTTAGGTAAATTTAGTAAATTGGGTGTTTAGGAAGGTTAAAGTTTGCCTCTGTTCCAGCTTGGCTGACGTTGTGTGTGTTTCCGTGCTGACCGTTGGGTGTCGCTGTTACCACTGGTCAGGGTTGGAAAGGCAACGTGTTGAAGTGTATAGATGCTCCTCTGTCCCGGAGCCACGCTCGGTGGAGGTGGTCCTCCAAGTTGCATTCTGGGAAGGGGGTATTTATGGGACAGACGCCATTTTTTGGGGTTCGTTTTACAGCCACCTGCTGGCCCTCCTGGCCGACAGGTATGCGTTAAGGAGCTACCTCGTGGTCCTCCGTCCGGGAGGCCCACGATACAGCGGCGCAGGGGTGGGTCCAGAAACTTGTCTGGAGCCTACCACCGCGGCCGAGGAATGGTCCTGAGCTGTCGGTCCTGTGTGACGAAGCTGGAAAGCCGAGGAGATCCCAGGGGAGGACCCGTCTTGGAGAGATCACGCAGCGTGCTGGTCTATAGAGGGGCCTGGTGACTCGGTTGGAGGACGTATCCAAAAGTAGCTATACAGCATAGTGTTGCCGGCTCGGCTTAAAGGTTCAGGCACTGTGACTGACTTTCACTATAGTAAATCTATACATCCTGTGGCAGAGGATCGTACGGATTTTATTTCCAAACAAGTCTGTGGCAGAGACTTTAGATTCGTGCTGGCTGCTAGACCGGTGAGAGAGGCCTATCCAGACCAGCAAGGAGTGTGTCCCACAAGGGGAGCGCATTTCAAATAGTATTTAAATTATACCAAGACCTTTTGCCAAGAGAATCCTTTTAGAGAATATTTGAGGTTCTTCTGCAAGTTTCCTTTCTACCTCTTTCCTGCTACTTCCTAAGTCGTTTGTTTAATAAAGCATTGAAAACGTACTCCAGTGTTGGTTCGTGTGTCGTCCAGAAGTAAACTCAACGGAACCCCTAGACCCAGTGCCCGTGAAACAGAGGGAAGCAAAGTGAAGGTAACAGACCCGCTTAAACCAGCAGCTCCACCGTGAGTTAGTGCTACATATATATATATATATATATATATATATATATATATATATATATATATATATATATATATATATATATATATATATATATATATAGCATTGTAGTTATCGGCACCAACAAAGTTCGTACAAGTCTCCAGGTGCAGAACTATTAGTGTCAGCATGCACTGCCAGCAACAGGCTTGCAAACTACATTACACAAGGACCTGCACAGCATCTTTAAAGAAAGGTTGGCCGCCTTTAGTGCAGGGATACCAATACACATTTCTTGCCACACATGACATAGTGACCATGTCACAGTCACTGAGCTCTGTTATGACAGCCTGTATATCTATGGTGTTCTATCCATCCATCACCCTGCTGTACTGTCACAGAACCTTCTACTGTTGCTGCTCCCAGCTTCTATCTTCTCTCTTACATGCAGAAAAATTCAACCCTCTTGAAGATTTAATCTGAGCTGGGCGACCTCCAGTGGTAATCAAGCAAAATTGCAGTCAGCTGGAAATGCTTTATTTGTCTTTCACCAGCAGGGGTCAGTGCTGCCTACACAATTTATTTTGTTTCTAAATGAATAAAAATATTTTTGTGATGTCAACCTATAACCAAGAATCTTTTTATTCACCCACCTCTAGTATGCAATTTTCTTTTTGCTAATTATAATATTTAGTGTCTAAGATGCATTGGGAGTGATTACAAAAACCATATACAGTTTTGTACAAAAAATCTCTTACAAATGTAGGTAAATCTGAACGAGTGTACATAAATACAGTAATACAACAATGGTAGTGTAATATCAGGAAATTAATTATAAAATGTAATTTATCACTAATAAAGCATAGATCACAATGCAGTATGTATTCTGTGGATATGACTCTATACAGTGATACAATTGAAAAATGAATTTGGATCCCTTTACACTAATCAGAGTATTGATACAATGTATTTGGATAACTAGACTGTAAAGTAAAAAAAAAAGAAAAGTAACAATGAAATTGATGACTGCTTTTTATAAAAGGGAGACTGTGTCTCACTGTATTGTCCAGGCTGCTCTACACTGGCTATTCACAGGCGCTATCCCACTACTGATCAGCACGGGGGTTTTGACCTGCTCCGTTTCCGACCTGGACCGGTTCACCCCTCCTTAGGGCAACCTGGTGGCTCCAGGCTCCCCTAGAGCCACCATATTGATACCGAACTTAGCGTGGACACCCGATCGACATAGCACAGGGTAGACCAGAACTCCTGGACTCAAGCAATCCAACAGCCTCAGCCTCCCAAGTAGCTGGGATTACAGACACACGCCACCGTGCCCGGCGAGGAAACAAGCTTTCCTCTGTAACCAGAAGCTGAAAGAGAAGTGATGTTCGGAGATTAATACTGCCATCTAGTGTCAATATTGCTAACTGTGCGTGCTTTGTTACCAGTATAATCAACCAAGTCACCAGAGTACAGAATAGTTGTTACATTCACATATGAGTTTTTATATTATTTTTAAAAAATACAGTTTTTTTTAATGCTTATGCCCACTTTACATCTTTGTTTCCCACCTAGATGAGAATAATGTTGGTTGCTTGTTATGCACAAGTGTGGGATTTGTCATTACTATGACAACATATAAACAAAATAATCCTCTATAGGGTGTGCTGTTACCCTCATATAGCATAACAGCACACCTGCCCTCTCCCTCTTTCACACAGGCTTCCAATACTGTCTAAAAGTGGCCATTTTATAACATTATCCAAGCATGGTCCACTGTTGTTACTATTCAGAAACCTACCCTAAAGAATGGCATGTAACCATTGCTGGAGTACATACAGCATACATGGAAACTGTCCCAGATTTGCTGTGACAGTCCAGCCCATTACAGTCCCATGACAGCTGCCTAAATATGTCCTTGCTGCTAAATATGTACACCACCAGGACCAGAATCTTCTTCCAGCAGTCTCCAGCTCAGAGAAATTAGAGGAAGGACAGAAGAAAGGCTTTACCTGTGCTACCCCTCCTGAGTGACTCCCCACCCACTCTGCATCTGAGTTTGTCATAGCGTGTTCAATGCACCCCAGAGGGTGAGGGTGGGGAGTGTGTGGGTGAGATGAGCTGAGCCTGAGATTTTATATTATTTTTTATAAATACATATTTTTAATGCTTATGCCCACTTCACATCTTTGTTTCCCACCTAGATGAGAATGATGTTGGTTGCTTGTTATGCACAAGTGTGGGATTTGTCATTACTATGACAACATATAAACAAAATAATCCTCTATAGGGTGTGCTGTTACCCTCATATAGCATAACAGCACACCTGCCCTCTCCCTCTTTCACACAGGCTTCCAATACTGCCTAAAAGTGGCCATTTTGACACATTATCCAAGCACGGTCCACTGTTGTTACTATTTGGAAACCTACCCTAAAGAATGGCATGTGACCATTGCTGGAGTACATACAGCCAGGGCTTTTTTTCAGGGGGAACTTGGTGGAACTCAGTTCCACCACCTCTGGCTCAGACCCTTTGGTGCCTGCTCACCACAATAACTTGTAAACACAGAAGTCTGGTTTCTGTGTTTGCAAGTGACAGCTCTACACTCTGTGTGTAACCCGCATGAACTCTGCACTCTGTATGTAATGCAATCCTGATATTTAATGCCCCTTTAAGACCCTCCTACTGTTTGTGAAATATGACCACACCCACTATTTGATGTGATTTGGAGGGTGTGTGTGGGGGAGGGGTTTTGGGGGTCGTGGTTGAGTTCCAGCACCTATTGTTTCAGAAAAAAAGCCCTGCATACAGCATACATGGAAACTGTCCCAGATTTGCTGTGACAGTCCAGCCCATTACAGTCCCATGACAGCTGCCTAAATATGTCCTTGCTGCTAAATATGTACACCACCAGGACCAGAATCTTCTTCCAGCAGTCTCCAGCTCAGAGAAATTAGAGGAAGGACAGAAGAAAGGCTTTACCTGTGCTACCCCTCCTGAGTGACTCCCCACCCACTCTGCATCTGAGTTTGTCATAGCGTGTTCAATGCACCCCAAACCCGAACTCCACTGCTGGCTGCAGAACCCAAAGGCAAGGTATCTGTACTGCCAGAGGGTGAGGGTGGGGGAGTGTGTGGGTGAGATGAGCTGAGCCTGCAGGAGGGTGGTAGGCACTGGTGCTGTGTGCTGCTACAGCTGGTTTCAGTTGCTGCCTCTGTGGCCGCTGCAGTGCTGGAAATCAGGGGCCATTGAATTACTCATAACCCCCCAGATGACAAACATCTCTCCCCAGCCATTTCCCTACTCCACCCTCCACTCCAAAAGCTGATACAGATACCCCAATTCACACCCACCACCACCCAGCCTGTCACTTCCCTGCCACTTCCCACCGCCACACTATTTTAGCACATATCACTGTTTGACCACTGACTGGCATCAATCCTAGTTATTTTTTAACCCCCCCTCCCTAGGTGAGAGACAACATTCCATTACCACTTTCCATCCCCCACCTTCCCCACATACCATCCCATCCCATCCCACATGAAACCGCTGATAGACATTTTTCCCAAACTGACTCACCTCTGCCAACAGACAACCCCCAACAGCCTACTCACACCCCCATCCCTCTCCAACATGCATCCCTCGTTAGTTTTCCCCCATGAGCTGATTGATATCCCTCCGTGACCACATCACACCCGCTGTACTAACAGACATCCCCCCAGCCTGCCTTCCCCTCAACTAACATCATTGCTGAGTAAAACCTAGAGCTGGCCACACAATACAATCTGATTGTGAATGCCATCTGCACTCCTCTCCAGTGGAGGTGCGTCCATTAAGGGCGCACAGGTGCCGCCTCCTCTCTCCAGCCACCCCCTCTATGTAAAATGGATAGATTCATGCATTGCATGAATCTATCCATGGCTGCTGTAGCCATTTCCTACTCAGGCATCTGGCCCCTGAATAGGCTCTAATAGGCTTCAAAGAAGGTGAACCGCGAGCGTGTCCACCCAGGTGTGTTAGAAAAGCGAATGATATTCGCTAGTCTAAAGCTGAAGCGTCTCTCTGCCAATCAGGAGGCGTGGATCTAATACCGGTCACCTGATTGGCTGAAGGCAAAGGCGATCCCTTTGGCCGCCTAGCAGGACAGGAAGAAGAAACACCTGACCTGTGCTACCTGTCCCACAGCTCCCCGCCATCACCTGCTGCCTGACCCGCCACCATGATGGGGTAAGTGCCGGGCAGACAGCGGACGGGCGAGCGGCACAGTGACTGCATATGATGGGCACAGTTAGTTGCATTTGCTGGGCACAGTTGGCTGCATTTGCTGGGCACAGAGGCTGCATATGATGGGCACAATTGGCTGCATATGATGGGCACAGTTGGCTGGATTTGCTGGGCACAGAGCCTGCATATGATGGGCACAGAGGCTGCATATGATAGGCACGGTTGGCTGCATATGATGGGCACAGTTGTCTGTATGTGATAGGCACAGTGGCTGCATATGATGGGCACAGTTGGCTGCATTTGCTTGGCACAGTGGCTGCATATGATGGGCACAGTGGCTGCATATGATGGGGACAGTTGGCTGCATACTATGGGGACAGTTGGCTGCATATTATGGGTACAGTTGGCTGCATATTATGGGCAAAGTTGGCTGCATATGATGGGCATAGTTGGCTGCATATGATGGGCACAGTTGGCTGCATATGATGGGCACAGTGGCTGCATTTACTGGGCACAGTTGGCTGCATTTGCTGGGCACAGTGGCTGCATATTATGGGCACAGTGGCTGCATATGATGAGCACAGTGGCTGCATATAATGGGCGCTATTGGCTGCATTTGCTGGGCACAGTTGGCTGCATATGTTGGGCACAGTTAGCTGCATTTGCTGGGCACAGAGGCTGCATATGATGGGCACAGTTGGCTGCATTTGCTTGGTATGGTTGGCTGCATATGATGGGCACAGTGGCTGCATATTATTGGCACAGTTGGCTGCATATGATGGGCACAGTTGGTTGCATATGATGGGCAGAGTGGCTGTATTTGCTGGACATAGTTGGCTGCATTTGCTGGGCACAATTGGCTGCATATGATGGGCACAGTGGCTGCATATGATGAACACAGTGGCTGCATTTGATGGCAGTGAGGCTGCAATTGATGTTTTTGTTTCAGTATTTTTCAGATATTTTCAGCACCAGCCACCACTGCTCCTCTCCCTGCACATGCTGCCTACCTGCATACCATTCATACTGCTCTCCTGCATATACTGCCTTCCGATATACACTCACCGGCCACTTTATTAGGCACACCTTGCTAGTAATGGGTTTGATCTCCTTTTGCCCTCAGAACTGCCTTAATTCTTCATGGCATAAATTCAACAAGGTGTTGGAAACATTCCTCCGAGATTTTGATCCATATTGACATCATAACATCACATGGTTGCTGCAGATTTGTTGGCTGCACATCCATGATGCGATTATCCTGTTCACCACATCCCAAAGGTCCTCTATTGGATTGAGATCTGGTAAAAAAAATGAGGTCTGACGAAGGAAACGCGCATGCTCTGAAACGCGTTACCGCCCACTTCTCACTGACGCCATCAGCCTTGTGTGTCCTGCAGTGAACCCGGAACACAGGCTTCCCTGCTGCCTCCTTGCTCCCACACGTACGAGAACATTTCACAGCTTCTGGATGGCTCAACACTGCTCTCCACCACTGTGCCGAGGATGGACTTAAACCACAGATGAGGACTCCTTATTTTACTATGCTTTTAACACACCACAATCTTGTAAGTGCTTTTAACCCCTTGTGCACTTTATTAACTTTTGCATACCACACTTAGAGGCGCCTTTCTTCCGTTTTATATCTTCAGAGTTGCTTCTCCTCAAACTAAAGTGCTGCCAGAAGTGCCACCTCACCATTATCATCCCCCTGACCAGCTATCCACCACCACCAGAGCGCCCTTACCTCCTCTCCGGATTATGATCTGGTGACTGTGGAGGCAATTGGAGTACAGTGACCTCATTGTCATGTTCAAGAAACCAGTGGTGAGATGATTTGAACCTTGTAACATGGTGCATTATCCTGCTGGAAGATCAAATCAGAAGATGGGCAAACAATACTCAATTGGTACTAAGGGGCCCAAAGTGAGCCAAGAAAATATACCACTACACCACCACCACCAGCGTGAACCATTGATAAAAGGCAGGGTGGATCCATGCTTTCAGGCCTTTTTTTTGCCAAATTCTGACCCTACCATCTAATGTCGCAGCCAAAATCGAGACTCTTCAGACCAGGCAGCATTTTTCAACCCTTCCAGTGGTGGCTGGTGTTTTTTTTGTTGGAGGGGGCGGAACCGCTCCCTCCCCACCAGGCCGCTGGTGGAGTGGCACTAGCACAACAGCCAGCTACATGCCCCCCTGCAGCGTGGCACTAACACCCCCACTTCACCACCTGCTGTCCTTACCATGGATGCGGGCAGTGAGAGCAGCAGTCGGAGCTGCTGTGGCCAGGAGAAGGATCAGTTTTGGAAATGCAAAAATTAATTCGCTGTTGCAACACATCTGGGTGGGCGTAGGACGCATCCTCTGCGACCAGAGCCCACGCTAATTTGAAGCCTATTAGAGCCTATGGCTCTACTCAGGTGCTTAAAAAGAAAAACCCTGGCCGCTGTAATTCATGTGCCCAGTGCCCCAAAAGGGGCCAGACACATGAATAGGGGCAGCAGATTTTCTGTAAAAGGGAGACTGTGTCTCACTATATTGTCCAGGCTGCTCTACACTGGCTATTCACAGGCGCAATCCTACCTCTGATCAGCACGGGGGTTTTGACCTGCTCCGTTTCCAACCTGGACCGGTTCACCCCTCCTTAGGACAACCTGGTGGCTCCAGGCTCCCCTCGAGCCACCATATTGATACCGAACTTAGCATGGACACCCAATCGACATAGCACAGGGTAGACCAGAACTCCTGAACTCAAGCAATCCAACAGCCTCAGCCTCCCAAGTAGCTGGGATTACAGACACACGCCACTGTGCCCGGCGAGGAAGCAAGCTTCCCTCTGTAACCAGAATCTGAAAGATAAGTGATGTTCGGAGATTAATACTGCCATCTAGTGTCAATATTGCTAACTGTGCGTGCTTTGTTACCAGTATAATCAACCAAGTCACCAAAGTACAGAGTAGTTGTTACATTCACATATGAGATTTTATATTATTTTTTATAAATGCATTTTTTAATGCTTATGCCCACTTCACATCTTTGTTTCCCACCTAGATGAGAATAATATTGGTTGCTTGTTATGCACAAGTGTGGGATTTGTCATTACTATGACAACATATAAACAAAATAATCCTCTATAGGGTGTGCTGTTACCCTCATATAGCATAACAGCACACCTGCCCTCTCCCTCTTTCACACAGGCTTCCAATACTGCCTAAAAGTGGCCATTTTGACACATTATCCAAGCATGGTCCACTGTTGTTACTATTCGGAAACCTACCCTAAAGAATGGCATGTAACCATTGCTGGAGTACATACAGCATACATGGAAACTGTCCCAGATTTGCTGTGACAGTCCAGCCCATTACAGTCCCATGACAGCTGCCTAAATATGTCCTTGCTGCTAAATATGTACACCACCAGGACCAGAATCTTCTTCCAGCAGTCTCCAGCTCAGAGAAATTAGAGGAAGGACAGAAGAAAGGCTTTACCTGTGCTACCCCTCCTGAGTGACTCCCCACCCACTCTGCATCTGAGTTTGTCATAGCGTGTTCAATGCACCCCAAACCCCGAACTCCACTGCTGGCTGCAGAACCCAAAGGCAAGGTATCTGTACTGCCAGAGAGTGAGGGTGGGGGAGTGCGTGGGTGAGATGAGCTGAGCCTGCAGGAGGGTGGTAAGCACTGGTGCTGTGTGCTGCTACAGCTGATTTCAGTTGCTGCCTCTGTGGCCGCTGCAGTGCTGGAAATCAGGGGCCATTGAATTACTCATAACCCCCCAGATGACAAACATCTCTCCCCAGCCATTTCCCTACTCCACCCTCCACTCCAAAAGCTGATACAGATACCCCAATTCACACCCACCACCACCCAGCCTGTCACTTCCCTGCCACTTCCCACCGCCACACTATTCTAGCACATATCACTGTTTGACCACTGACTGGCATCACTCCTACTTATTTTTTAACCTCCCCCCCCCCTAGGTGAGAGACAACATTCCATTACCACTTTCCATCTCCCACCTTCCCAACATCCCATCCCATCCCATCCCACATAAAACCTCCGCTGATAGACATTCTTCCCAAACTGACTCACCTCTGCCAACAGACAACCCCAAACAGCCTACTCACACCCCCATCCCTCTCCAACATGTATCACTCCTTAGTTTTCCCCCATGAGCCAATTGATATCCCTCCGTGACCACATCACACCCGCTGTACTAGCAGACATCCCCCCAGCCTGCCTTCCCCTCAACTAACATCCTTGCTAAGTAAAACCTAGAGCTGGCCACACAATACAATCTGATTGTGAATACCATCTGCACTCCTCTCCAGTGGAGGTGCGTCCATTAAGGGCGCACAGGCGCCGCCTCCTCTCTCCAGCCACCCCCTCTATGTAAAATGGATAGATTCATGCATTGCATGAATCTATCCATGGCTGCTGTAGCCATTTCCTACTCAGGCATCTGGCCCCTGAATAGGCTCTAATAGGCTTCAAAGAAGGTGAACCGCGAGCGTGTCCACCCAGGTGTGTTAGAAAAGCGAATGATATTCGCTAGTCTAACGCTGAACCGTCTCTCCGCCAATCAGGAGGCGTGGATCTAATACCGGTCACCTGATTGGCTGAAGGCAGAGGCGATCCCTTTGGCCGCCTATCAAAACAGGAAGAAGAAACACCTTACCCATGCTACCTGTCCCACAGCTCGCCGCCATCACCTGCTGCCTGACCCGCCACCATGATGGGGTAAGTGCCGGGCAGACAGCGGGCGGGTGAGTGGCACAGTGGCTGCATATGATGGGCACAGTTGGTTGCATTTGCTGGGCACAGTTGGCTGCATTTGCTGGGCACAGAGGCTGCATATGATGGGCACAATTGGCTGAATATGATGGGCACAATTGGCTGCATTTGCTGGGCACAGAGGCTGCATATGATGGACACAGAGGCTGCATATGATAGGCACGGGTTGGCTGTATGTGATGGGCACAGTGGCTGCATATGATGGGCACAGTTGGCTGCATTTGCTCGGCACAGTGGCTGCATATGATGGGCACAGTGGCTGCATATGATGGGGACAGTTGGCTGCATATTATGGGTACAGTTGGCTGCATATTATGGGCAAAGTTGGCTGCATATGATGGGCATAGTTGGCTGCATATGATGGGCACAGTTGGCTGCATATGGTGGGCACAGTGGCTGCATTTACTGGGCACAGTTGGGTGCATTTGCTGGGCACAGTGGCTGCATATGATGGGCACAGTTGACTGCATTTGCTGGGCACAGAGGCTGCATATGATGGGCACAGTTGGCTGCATTTGCTTGGTACAGTTGGCTGCATATGATGGGCACAGTGGCTGCATATCATGAGCACAGTGGCTGTATATCATGGGCACAATTGGCTGCATATGATGGGCACAGTTGGCTGCATATGATGGGCAGAGTGGCTGCATTTGCTGGGCACAGTTGGCTGCATTTGCTGGGCACAGTTGGCTGCATATAATGGGCACAGTGGCTGCATATGATGAGCACAGTGGCTGCATTTGATGGCAGTGAGGCTGCAATTGATGTTTTTGTTGCAGTATTTTTCAGAATTTTTCAGTTCATTTGCACCTCCGCAAAAATTTTGAGCTCCAGCCGCTGCTCCTCCTGCGCATGCTCCAAAACACCAAGTGGCTCCATATCATGGGCACAGTGGCTGTATATCATGGGCACAGTTGGCTGCATATGATGGGCACAGTTGGCTGCATATGATGGGCAGAGTGGCTGCATTTGCTGGGCACAGTTGGCTGCATTTGCTGGGCACAGTTGGCTGCATATAATGGGCACAGTGGCTGCATTTGATGGCAGTGAGGCTGCAATTGATGTTTTTGTTGCAGTATTTTTCATAATTTTTCAGTTCATTTGCACCCCCGCAAAAATTTTGAGCTCCAGCCGCCGCTCGTCCTGCGCATGCTCCAAAACACGTTACCGCCCACTTCTCCTCACTGACGCCATCAGCCTTGTGTGTCCCGCAGTTAACCCGGAACACAGGCTTCCCTGCTGCTTCCTCGCTCCCACACATAAGAGAACATTTCACAGCTGCTGGACGGCTCAACACTGCTCTCCACCACTGTGCCGAGAATGGACTTAAACCACAGATGAGGTCACCACAATCTTGTAAGTGCTTTTAAGCCCTTGTGCACTTTGTTAAATTTTGCATACCACACTTAGAGGTGGCTTTCTTCCGTTTTATATCTTCAGAGTTGCTTCTCCTCAAACCAAAGTGCTCCCAGAAGTGCCACCTCACCATTATCACCCCCCTGACCAGCTATCCACCACCACCAGAGCGCCCTTACCTCCTCTCCGGATTATGATCTGGTGACTGTGGAGGCCATCGGAGTACAGTGACCTCATTGTCATGTTCACGAAACCAGTACACAAAAAAAGGGGAATTGGGGCAGAAATTACCCCAGAGACTTTGAAGGTGCTTAAAGTTAGAGGTAAGTAAGGATAAAGGAATGTATGCAACGTCTTAACTACATAAAATAATGTTTTATTGATTTAATTTTAATACATAATATCAAAAAGGTTAAAAAAACAATCTGTCAATCTATAAGATTCAATTTTAACAGAGGCAAAGAAAAAAACACTCAGTAAATACCACTCGACATGTTTCGCTCATTCGTGAGCTTCATCAGGCGTTTTGGTACATATGTGGTATACTAAAGATGAGAGAGACAAAGTGCAAATCAGAGAATGAAGAAATAAATACAGTAATATGCTTCTAAAATTTAAAAGACACACAAATTGGAAACAATTGTTGTATACATGAATGAAAAATTCAATCAGTAGATATTAACAGATATTTATAGTGTAATTTAGTTAAACAATATAAAATAATGAATTACAATTACCATGTATAGAAGCCCACACAGTAACAAATACTACTGCTGGACTATTCAGATAATTGATTAGATCATCATGAATAGGACTAACTTACCAAGCCAATTTAAAAGAATTGAAGATAAGTAACGTATTGGTTGTAGATACAGGAACATCAATAGGTCGCATTCACAAAAACTGGATAGGTCTCCACCGTCTGGATTTCCCAGCCGTTATGGTCACAGAGGGGCTACGTGTAGAGTATATAGCCAAAGGCTAGAAATTAAATAGAAAAAGATTTGTGTAATAAATAAAAAATAAAACACTTAGGATATCTAAAGAAATCCAAGGGTCAAACTATAATTACCTTATGTTGAATCAAGAGTACATTGTTGGGGGCTAATAAAGCCTTGTACCAAAAATCAAATGAAGCAGCTGCTTTAGGGTCTCCAACAGGTGACACTCAGCATTAGCCCATAGACTAAGAAGCGGAAGATCCGAGATAGTGCAACAAAAATATGCTACAATTTGTGTGTCTTTTAAATTTTAGAAGCATATTACTGTATTTATTTCTTCATTCTCTGATTTGCACTTTGTCTCTCTCATCTTTAGTATACCACATATGTACCAAAACTCCTGATGAAGCTCACTAATGAGCGAAACATGTCGAGTGGTATTTACTGAGTGTTTTTTTTCTTTGCCTCTGTTAAAATTGAATCTTATAGATTGAGAGATTGTTTTTTTTAACCTTTTTGATATTATGTATTAAAATTGAATCAATAAAACATTATTTTATGTAGTTAAGACGTTGCATACATTCCTTTATCCTTATTTACCTCTAACTTTAAGCACCTTCAAAGTCCCTGGGGTAATTTCTGCCCCAATTCCCCTTTTTTTGTGTACTTTATATATGGGATGCGGTGCTAAGGGTTAACTGTCCCTGCCCTCTTCATACAAAGTTCAAGAAACCAGTGGTGAGATGATTTGAGCTTTGTAACATGGTGCATTATCCTGCTGGAAGATCAAATCAGAAAATGGGCAAACAATGCTCAAGGGCCGAAAGTGTGCCAAGAAAATATACCACTACATCATTACACCACCAGTGTGAACCATTGATAAAAGGCAGGGTGGATCTATGCTTTCAGGCCTTTTTTTTTTTGCCAAATTCTGACCCTACCATCTAAATGTCGCAGCCAAAATCGAGACTCTTCAGACCAGGCAACATTTTTCAACCCTTCCAGTGGTGGCTGGTGTTTTTTTTAGTTGGGGGGGGGGGCGGAACCCCCCCCAGGCCACTGGTGGAGCGGCACTAGCACAACAGCCAACTACATGCCCCCCTGCAGCACGGCACTAACACCCCCACTCCACCACCTGCTGTCCTTACCATGGATGCGGGCAGTGAGAGCAGCAGTCTAAGCTTCGGTGGCCCCCTTCCAGTGTTGTCCTCTCCTGGAGTCCTCCCGCGGTGCATCACCTCCCTGCTCCTCCCGGCGTTAGGCATCCAATAGGATCGCCTGATGTTTTGGCTAATCGGGAAACGGGTTTCACACCTGTTTCCCTATTGGCCGGGAGGAGTATCAGTTTTGCAAATGCAAAAATGAATTCGCTGTTGCAACACATCTGGGTGGGCTACGGACGCATCCTCTGCGACTAGAGCCAGCGCTAATTTGAGGCCTATTAGAGCCTATGGCTCTAATCAGGTGCTTAAAAAGAAAAACCCTGGCCGCTGTAATTCATGTGCCCGGTGCCCTGAAAGGGGCCAGACATATGAATAGGGGTGGCAGAAGATTTTCTATAAAAGTGGGACTGTGTCTCACTCTATTGTCCAGGCTGCTCCACACTGGCTATTCACAGGCGCAATCCCACTACTGTTTAGCACAGGGGTTTTGACCTGCTCCGTTTTCGACCTGGACCAGTTCACCCCTCCTTAGGACAACCTGGTGGCTCTGGGCTCCTCTAGAACCACCATATTGATACCAAACTTAGTGTGGACACTCAATCGACATAGCACAGGGTAGACCAGAACTCCTGGACTCAAGCAATCCAACAGCCTCAGCCTCCCAAGTAGCTGGGATTACAGACACACGCCACAGTGCCCAGCAAGGGAACATGCTTTCCTCTGTAACCAGAAGCTACAATCAAATCAAGTAAAGAAGCTGAAAGATATGTGATGTTCGGAGATTAATACTGCCATCTAGTGTCAATATTGCTAACTGTGCGTGCTTTGTTACCAGTGCAATCAACCAAGTCACTAAAGTACAGAGTAGTTGTTACATTCACATATGAGTTTTTATATTATTTTTTGTAAATACATATTTTTAATGCTTATGCCCACTTCACATCTTTGTTTCCCACCTAGATGAGAATGATGTTGGTTGCTTGTTATGCACAAGTGTGGGATTTGTCATTACTATGACAACATATAAACAAAATAATCCTCTATACTCTATAGTGTGTGCTGTTACCCTCATATAGCATAACAGCACAGCTGCCCTCTCCCTCTATCACACAGACTTCCAATACTGCCTAAAAGTGGCCATTTTGAAACATTATCCAAGCATGGTCCAACATTTATACTTTTCGGAAACCTACCCTGAAGAATGGCATGTAACCATTGCTGGAGTACATACAGCATACATGGAAACTGTCCCAGATTTGCTGTGACAGTCCAGCCCATTATAGTCCCATGACAGCTGCCTAAATATGTCCTTGCTGCTAAATAGGGATGAGCTTCAAGTTCGAGTCAAACTCATGTTCGACTCGAACATCGGCTGTTCGCAAGTTCGCCGAACAGCGAACAATTTGGGGTGTTCGCGGCAAATTCGAATGCCGCGGAACACCCTTTAAAAGTCTATGGGAGAAATCAAAAGTGCTAATTTTAAAGGCTTATATGCATGGTATTGTCATAAAAAGTGTTTGGGGACCTGGGTCCTGCTCCAGGGGACATGTATCAATGCAAAAAAAAGTTTTAAAAACGGCCGTTTTTTCGGGAGCAATGATTTTAATAATGCTTAAAGTGAAACAATAAAAGTGTAATATCACTTTAAATTTTGTACCTGAGGGGTGTCTATAGTATGCCTGTAAACGGGCGCATGTTTCCCGTGTTTAGAACAGTCTGACAGCAAAATGACATTTCAAAGGAAAAAAAGTCATTTAAAACTACTCGCGGCTATTAATGCATTGCCGGTCCGACAATACACATAGAAGTTCATTGATAAAAACGGCATGGGAATTCCCCACAGGGGAACCCCGAACCAAAATTTAAAAAAAAATGACGTGGGGGTCCCCCTAAATTCCATACCAGGCCCTTCAGGCCTGTGGCATTCCCCGTGATGCCACAGGGAAGTCCCGTCAAGTCACCGTGCGTCAGAGGAGGCCGGGGTCACCGGGTGGCCCTGCCCCCCCGTTATTTAAGAACCGTCAGAAGAGGAGAAGCGTCACACAGCGGGAGCCTCCCTCCATGCCACCATGGATGCGGAGCGGCCCAGAGAAGAAGATGAAGAAGAGAAGAAGATGAGGAAGAGAAGAAGATGAAGAAGAGAAGAAGATGAAGAGAAGAGCGGGAGCCTCCCTCCATGCCATGGATGTGGAGCGGGCCGAGGAGAAGAAGGAAAGAAGACGCTGCGGAGGAGATGCTTTAACATTTTTTGACAGTTTTTTAGTGAAATGGTAGGGGTACTTTTGTACCCCCTTACAATTTCACACAGGGGGGAGGGCCGGGATCTGGGGGTCCCCTTGTTAAAGGGGGCTTCCAGATTCCGATAAGCCCCCGCCCACAGACCCCCACAACCACCGGCCAGGGTTGTGGGGATGAGGCCCTTGTCCTCATCAACATGGGGACAAGGTGTTTTGGGGGGCTACCCCAAAGCACCCTCCCAATGTTGAGGGCATGTGGCCTGGTACAGTTCAGGAGGGGGGCGCTCTCTCGTCCCCCCTCTTTTCCTGCGGCCTGCCAGGTTGCATGCTCGGATAAGGGTCTGGTATGGATTTTTGGGGGGACCCCACGCCATTTTTTAAAATTTTGGTGCGGGGTTCCCCTTAAAATCCATACCGGACTTTAGGGGGACCCCCACGTTATTTTTCTTTTTTTAATTTTGGCCGGGGTTCCCCTTAATATCCATACCAGACGTCTGGTATGGAATTTAGGGGGACCCCCACGTCATTTTTTTTTTTAAATTTAGTTCAGGGTTCCCCTGTGGGGAATTCCCATGCCGTTTTTATCAATGAACTTCTATGTGTATTGTCGGACCGGCAATGCATTAATAGCCGCGAGTAGTTTTAAATGACTTTTTTTCCTTTGAAATGTCATTTTGCTGTCAGACTGTTCTAAACACGGGAAACATGCGTCCCTTTACAGGCATACTATAGACACCCCCCAGCTACGAAATTTAAAGGGATATTACACTTTTATTGTTTCACTTTAAGCATTATTAAAATCACTGCTCCCGAAAAAATGGCCGTTTTTAAAACTTTTTTTTGCATTGATCCATGTCCCCTGGGGCAGGACCCAGGTCCCCAAACACTTTCTATGACAATAACTTGCATATAAGCCTTTAAAAATAGCACTTTTGATTATTCATGTTCGTGTCCCATAGACTTTAACGATGTTCGCGTGTTCGAACAAATTTTTTTCCTGTTCGCATGTTCTGGTGCGAACTGAACAGGGGGGTGTTTGGCTCATCCCTACTGCTAAATATGTACTACACGAGGACCAGAATCTTCTTCCAGCAGTCTCCAGCTCAGAGAAGTTAGAGGAAGGACAGAAGAAAGGCTTTACCTGTGCTACCCCTCCTGAGTGACTCCCCACCCACTCTGCATCTGAGTTTGTCATAGCGTGTTCAATGCACCCCAAACCCCGAACTCCACTGCTGGCTGTAGAACCCAAAGGCAAGGTATCTGTACTGCCAGAGGGTGAGGGTGGGGGAGTGCGTGGGTGAGATGAGCTGAGCCTGCAGGAGGGTGGTAGGCACTGGTGCTGTGTGCTGCTACAGCTGGTTTCAGTTGCTGCCTCTGTGGCCGCTGTAGTGCTGGAAATCAGGGGCCATTGAATTACTCATAACCCCCCCAGATGACAAACATCTCTCCCCAGCCATTTCCCTACTCCACCCTCCACTCCAAAAGCTGATACAGATACCCCAATTCACACCCACCACCACCCAGCCTGTCACTTCCCTGCCACTTCCCACCGCCACACTATTCTAGCACATATCACTGTTTGACCACTGACTGGCATCACTCCTACTTATTTTTTAACCCCCCCTCCCTAGGTGACAGACAACATTCCATTACCATTTTCCATCCCCCACCTTCCCAACATCCCATCCCATCCCACATAAAACCTCCGCTGATAGACATTCTTCCCAAACTGACTCACCTCTGCCAACAGACAACCCCCAACAGCCTACTCACACCCCCATCCCTCTCCAACATGCATCACTCCTTAGTTTTCCCCCATGGCCTGATTGATATCCCTCCGTGACCACATCACACCCCCTGTACTAGCAGACATCCCCCCAGCCTGCCTCCCCCTCAACTAACATCCTTGCTGAGTAAAACCTAGAGCTGGCCACACAATACAATCTGATTGTGAATACCATCTGCACTCCTCTCCCTGCACATGCTGCCCACCTGCATACCATTCATATTGCTCTCCTGCATATACTGCCTTCCGCTATACACTCACCAGTCACTCTATTAGGTACACCTTGCTAGTACCGGGTTGGACCCTCTTTTGTCTTCAGAACTGCCTTAATTCTTCGTGGCATAGATAAAACAAGGTGTTGGAAACATTCCTCAGAGATTTTGGTCCACATTACATGATGAGCATCATGCAGTTGCTGCAGATTTGTCGGGGGCACATCCATGATGCGAATCTCCTGTTCCACCACATCCCAAAGGTGCTCTATTGGATGAGATGTGGTGACTGTGGAGGCCATTGGAGTACAGTGACCTCATTGTCATGTTCAAGAAGCCAGTGGTGAGCTAATTTGAGCTTTGTAACATGGAGCATTATCCTGCTGGAAAAAGCCATCAGAAGATGGGTACACTGTAGTCATAAAGGGATGGATATGGTCAGCTACAATACTCAGGTAGGCCGTGGCATTTAAACAATGCTCAATTGGTACTAAGGGGTCCAAAGTGTGCCAAGAAAATATCCCTCACACCATTACACCACCCCCACCAGCCTGAACCGTTGATACAAGACAGGATGGATCCATGCTTTCATGTTGTTTATGCCAAATTCTGACCCTAACAGCTGAAATCGAGACTCATCAGACCAGGCAATGTTTTCCAATCTTCTATTGTCCAATTTTGGTGAGCCTGTGCAAATTGTAGCCTCAGTTTCCTTTTCTTAGCTGACAGGAGTGGCACCCAGTGTGGTCTTCTGCTGCTGTGGCCCATGTGATTCAAGGTTTGATTTGTTGTGTGTTCAGAGATGGTATTCTGCATAGCTTGATTGTAACGAGTGGTTGTTTGAGTTACTGTTGTCTTTCTATCATCTGGAACCAGTCTGCCCATTCTTCTCTGACCTCTGACATTAACAAGGCATTTTCATCCACACAACTGCCGCTCACTGGATATTTTCTCTTTTTCTGACCATTCTCTGTAAACCCGAGAGATGGTTGTGTGTGAAAATCCCAGTAGATCAGCAGTTTTTGAAATACTCACACCAGCTCATCTGGCACTAACAAACATGTGTAGCACCCTCTACTTTAGGTAGGTGCTAGAAGTAGGATTTTTGTAGTGCGGGTAAATTTAATCAGGCCTGTTTGTTTTGATCTGTGTTGGCTGGGAGTGGCTCAGAGTAGGCTGGTGACTCACTGATAGCATCATCTTTCGGTTACCTCCCTTCTACTTCTAGAAGATTCTAGAAGAAAAGAGGGGAAGAGAGGTGGAGCTGGCTGGGGTGTCTCAGGGAGCCCTGACCAATCCCCAACTAGGATTGGCAGGGGGCAGGCCTCCTTGATATACCCAGGGTCAGCCCAGCTCGGGGGGGAGTTTTTGAGTGGAAGAAGCTGGAGATGGAGCACTAGGTTGTTGGAGCCTTTGAGGCACTCCCTAGTCTGGGGAGTGACCTTGGGCTTGAGGAGTGTGGGAGCCTTCCTGAGTAACAAAGGAGTGCAGCCAGAAGGGCTGGTGAGTGACAGGCACAATTGGGAATGCTGGGGAGGCATGCTGGTGCAGACTGGGAGTGTGCAGTCTGAGATGGATGTAGAGACAGCAGGAGAGACTGTGATGTCATGGGCAGTGAAGTTTGCCAGGCCCAGGAGGGCTGGCAGGGCCTGAACAGGACTGACTGGGAGCAGTAGTCCACCATAGGTCAGCTAGCACCAAGGACTTTCCTATTTTTGTTGCTACCTTAAAGGGGCCCATGGTGCATGTCTGCAAATGGCAGTTGCTAAGGCCTGACAGAGTCAGAGTTGTGCCTATCATGTGCTAGCTGTACTAGAAACCAAGTATTGCACAGGCGAGAGAGAAACAGTCTACAAATAAGCATTGTGCTGGAGGAGATTGGAACTCTAGAAGTAGGTTCCAACTGATCATCTTATTGATTCCATTATTGATTCCGGGCATCCCATAATTTTCTTTACCCTATCCAAGTTCAAAATCCCTCAATAAAAAACAAAACAAACATACGGACTGTTCATTGTCCCAAGAGTGATTCGGAAGTGGATACCAGGCTGGGGTAGGATGACACGTGGACCACAATATCCAGCAGCTCCTATGGGGGTACCGCTACACATGCAACATTCAAAGTCACTTAAATCCCCTTTCTGATGCTCGGTTTGAACTTCAGCAAGTCATCTTCACCATGTTTAGATGCCTAAATGCATTAAGTTGCTGCCATGTGATTGGCTGTTTGTTTGTTTTTTACCAAGCAATTGAACAGGTGTACCTAATAAAGTGGCCGGTGAGTGGATATGCCACACTCCTCTTCTCCATATACTACCCCTATGATACACTCTGCACTCTGTTGCTGCATACTGTATATTGGCCAATGTTACACACTCTTCACTTATATTCTGCAAATCATATCCTCCTCCTGCACATAATACCCCCATCAAACCTTCTGCACTCCCCTCCCGCACATAGTGCCCACCACCATGCCCTCCACACTCTTTCCCTATAAATCAAAGAAAATTCCTTACCTACACTTTAATGATAAAATTTGACTTTGGATTCACATCACAAACAATGTTCACACACATTATAAGAAAAAAAGCTGTGCTATATATAAGTGATCAAAAATAGTGACCTAAAGAATATTCATCTAGCATGGACAACTCCCTGTGTCACACTAACAGTTAAATGCAATCACAAATGAAATGTGCTAAAATGTCAACAAAAAAAAATATAATGAATATATAAAGGGATTTTTGTATACATATAAAGTGTATATAGTAGAGTCCCGCCCAATGGGCTATTGGATAAAAATCCCACTGAATGTGCAGATCATAGTGATTTTCCAAGTGGTGATATCTTAGCCCTCCAAACGTTAGTGACATGCGTCCACAACACCATGGGAGATGTGATAAAGTGCGACAGGAAAGTTCCTCCACCAATGATATCAATGCCGCTTACCAGCTTTTTGGATATCTTGTTTAAGGAGATTGTGAATGCCTGTGGCTCTTATCCCCAGCCAAGGGTCTTTAAAACTGGGAAGGCTGGATGTCACCGGACTCTCTATATGGGGTATCCTCTGTGCAGTAGATACACGCTCATTCCCCATGAAAGAATAGGAAGGTATCCATAGCGTAATTAGTTTTAAAGTTGCGTTTATTAAAAGTTAAAATATTGCACTTACAATGTTGTCGTGTATAAGAAGCGTTTAAAAGACACAAGCCGGCCGGCTCTCGTTAGTTGCCTGTTGCTTCCGGGTTCAGCGTTGTATGTGGTGACGTCAGCACGCCGCTCCTCCCTACGCCGTTTCGTCAAAGATGACGTCTTCCAGGGGCTTCGTTCCAGACTGTTACTACCTGCTGGAGGCAGCAGATTGGTGTTCGGGCCTCCCGATGGAACGGGAGGCCCGGTAAGAGTGGCGGGAGGCGGCGGGAGGGGGGGCCGTCCCCTCCCGCTCCTCCGGTATAACAGCCGAGCGGCTTTTAGCTGTATCGGTTGTTATACCTGGATAGCCGATCGCCGTCTCTAAAAAACAGTACCAGGATGATGCCTGCAGCTGCGGGCATCATCCCGGTATAACCCCCGAAAGCCAAGTACGCACATCTGCGTACACTTGGCGGGAAGGGGTTAAGCGGCACTTTTGCACCGCTTTTTGGACGCTAGCGGGCCACCCAAAGATGCTGCTTGCAAGACTTTTTTTCCCGCCCTGCAAGCGCCCTGCCCCAGCGTGAAAAGGCACACTGCAATGAATGGGAGGCGGTTTTCAGGTGCTTAGCAAAGGCTCTAGCGATAAAGTGCCCCAAACCCGCCCCGGTGTGAAACGGGTCTGAGCTGGGCGACCTCCAACGGTGATCATGGAAAATTGCAGTAAGCTGGACAGGCATTATTTGCCATTCACCAGCAGGGGTCAGTGCTGCCTATACAATTTCAATTTCTGTTTCTAAATGAATTCAAATATATTTGTGAAGTCATCCTATAACCAATAATAATTTTATTCAACTCTGGAATGTAATTTTTTTTTTTACAAATTCCTTATGTATAGTAATCAGAGGCATTGAGATTGCGATGAAAAAAATGATGTACAGATTTGTAAAAAAAAAATCTCTTACAGATGTAGGTCAATCTGAACAAGTGTACATAAATACAGTAAAGGCCCGTACACACCTCCCTACCCCCCCTCTTTCTTCCATTTTTCTAGGTGATAAAGGTAGGGGGAAAGAGTGATGCACTTGATGTCGGGGAAGGTGGGGTTAATGATGGAAAGAGGGGACAAAGCACATAGGGGGGAAGGGTAAAGGAAGGTGGATATATAGGATGGGGGTAGAAGGAGTAGATATGGTTAAAGGAAGATGAGGTGTATAATCACTATAGATAGGTAAGGGGTATGGCTTATAGAAACCTTGTAATTATTTATTTTTTTAATTTTTTTGTGTTTGTTTGTTTTTTTCCTTTTTTGGGTGTTAAGAGTAATATGGATATGGCTCATAGAAGCCTCTTAAAATTTTTTTTATTTATTTTCATTTTTTCTTTCTTAGTTTGGGTGAATTGGGAACACATTAAATATAAGGTATTTGGAGGAGGGAGGAGGGGTGGAGGGAGAGGGGAGAAGGGAAAGTTTCCCCTTTTTTTTTGTTTTTGTTTTTTTGGGGGGAGGGGGGAATTGGGAAATGGATAAAGATGTGTTGACTCTTTGTGATAAATATAAACAGAGGCGGCTCTAGGCTTTGTGAGGCCTTAGGCAAAACTTACACATGAGGGCCCACGGACTGGGACGCTCCGTGATGAGGCCGCTATTCCTCAGGCTGCGGGCAGTATCTGATTTGTCCGTCAGCTCCTAAGCCACAGAGTCCCAGTGGGGGTAGGCGGAGCCGCCGGCGTCAACTTCATTGATTGAGAACAGGCAAATTAGGCGGCCGCGAAGCCCCTGTGAGTGCGAGGCCTTAGGCGACCGCCTAATTTGCCTAATTAGAGAGCCGCCTCTGAATATAAATATGTTATAAAGGTGGTTTTAATGGATGTGTCAAATTTAATAAAAATTTAGTAATTAATAAAAAAAGGCCCATACACACGATCTGAAAATCGGAAGTAAAAATTTAGTCCGGCGAACAATCTGCCGATTTTCGGATCGTTAGTGCTGTGCTTTCGCCACCCGATTCCGGTTTTTCATCAGACAAAAGCTGGATGTGCAGACTATAAAATTTTTGTCGTACGTGAACGTCTGATTTGCTTTAAATTAGTATGGTTTTCGTACAAAAAAAAAATGCAAGCGCAAGACTACGCATGCTCAGAAACAAAAGTATACATACAAAACGAATCAACACATTACGTCACTTCTCAAGTTGTATCCTGTCGTACGAAAATTTTCATATGGTGAGTAGCCTCCTTACTTTCAACATGAGACTATCATGCAACAAAAAATGGACGAACGGTTGTCCGAAAATCTGATCGTGTGTACGAGGCTTAATACAACAATGGTAGTGTAATATCAGGAAATTAATTCTAGAATGTCATTTATCACTAAGAAAGCATAGATCAGAATGCAGTAAGTATTTTGTGGTGTGACTCTTTACAGTGATACAATTGAAAAATGAATTTGGATCCCTTTACACTGAGTATTGATACAATGTATTTGTGATGTGAATAGGTGGTGGGGATAACTAGACTATAAAGTAAAAAAAAAAGTAACAATGAAATTGATGACTGTTTTCTATAAAAAGGAGACTGTGTCTCACTGTATTGTCCAGGCTGCTCTACACTGGCTATTCACAGGAGCGATCCCGCTACTGATCAGGTGTGTTTCCAACCTGGGCCGGTTCATCCCTCCTTAGGACAACCTGGTGGCCCCAGGCTCCCCTAGAGCCACCATATTGATACCGAACTTAGCATTTACACCAGTGGCGGTGCGTTCATAAAGGGTGCAGGAGCGCCACCCCCTCTCTCCTGGCAACGCTCTGTCACCATAGATAGATTCATGCATTGCATGAATCTATCTATGGTCGCCGCTGACACCCCCTGTTCAGGTGTCCAGCCCCTTTTCAGGTGCGGGGCAACTGAATTACAGCGGCGGGGGTGGTTTTTTGGAAGCACCTGATTAGATCCATAGGCTCTAATAGGCGCCCAAAAAAGGTGAACAGCGGGCGCAATGCTGTGCGTTCGCTGTTCACTCAGCTGTGTTTTAGCAAAGCGAAGGAATTCGCTTTGCTAACACTGAACCGCCTCCCAGCCAATCAGGTGCTCGTGTGTGCTACCTGTCACCTGATTGGCTGAAATGTCAGGCGCTTTGATTGGACGCCTGATAAAAAAGGACGGAAGAAGACATTGAGGAGCGTGCAGGAGATCGCCGCTGACCCGCTGCGAGACAGGTAAGTGCCGGGCGATGCACACTGGCAGCATTTGATAGGGCACAGTAGCGGCAATTGATGGGCACACTGGCAGCATTTGATGGGGCACAGTAGCGGCAATTGATGGGCACACTGGTAGCATTTGATGGGGCACAGTAGCGGCAATTGATGGGCACACTGGCAACAATTGATGGGTACAGTAGATGTGTTTGATGGCACAGTGGCTGTGTTTGATGGGCACAGAGGCTGCGTTTGATGGCACAGTGGCTGCGTTTAATGGCAGAGTAGCTGCAATTGATGTTTTTTTTTTTTTACAGTTTGTTTGCGCCCCAGCAATCCGACAGCCTCAATCTCCCAAATTACTGGGATTACAGACACACACCACTGTAACTAGAAGCTAAAAAGCAAGTGATATTAGGAGAGTAATAGTGCCATCTAGTGTCAATATTGCTAACTCTGAGTGCTTTGTTACCAGTACAATCAACCAAATCACCAAAGTACGGACTAGTTATTACATTCACATATGAGTTTTTATTGTATTTTGTATAAATCTAATTCTTTATTGCTTATGCCCACTTCACATCTTTATTTCCCGCCAAGATAAGAATACTGTCGGTTGCGTGTTATGCATAATGAAAAGGAGGATACCATCCAAGTAGGTCATAGAGGTTGCCACCATCCCTGGTATAAGGAAAAAAGGATAACCCCTCAAAGGATTGGTGGGACTTTAAAGGCAACGGAGTAATAAAAAAACAATTTTATTGGTACAAATATACAAATGTACAAAAATATAATGATAATCACATAATACAAATGAAAGATTAAAAACTATGAATATACTGGTGTAATATTCGAATGTATATTCGTGCAGTCTTCCACCTGGGCCGTGTTATGCATAAGTGTGGGATCTGTGTCGTTACTATGACAATGTTCTGCCCTCACAATGTGTTTGAGGCCGTAACAGTTGTAATCTTTACTGAGAATTATATTTTTTTATAAAACTGCAAAACACAAATTATAAAAATATGCATTAGCATTTAGCATTTAACATTGCATTACAAAATGCAAATAGTGACAGGCATACTACATTACTGTTAAGGCACTAACTAACAGAAAATGAGGCCTAGCTGAAAGAACTCCCTGACAGAAAAATACTACCAAATATACATAAAAATGTAGTTGAATTAGTAGAACACATACTAATTAATTGAAAACTGACAGCCAACTTACAGACTTATGCTTCCAAAGCCAGTATTAAGAATTTGTGGAACTCTTCTCATGCTTCTTCACTGCACTTCACAAGGATTAAGCAAAATGTCTGCTGGACAGGAAGTGGGTGTAATATACTACAGTTCCTGTCACTAATGGATGGCAATTTAAAGCAACAGTAAGATAAGTAAATATATACTTTGTGATGACCTCTGTACACTGCCCTACATGCTACTGACTTCTGTACACTGCCCTACATACTACTGACCCATACACTGCCCTACATACTACTGACCCATACACTGCCCTACATACTGCTGACCCATACACTGCCCTACATACTGCTGACCCATACACTGCCCCACATACTACTGACCCATACACTGCCCCACATACTACTGACCCATACACTGCCCTACATACTACTGACCCATACACTGCCCTACATACTGCTGACCCATACACTGCCCTACATACTACTGACCTCTGTACACTGCCCTACATACTACTGACCTCTGTACACTGCCCTACATACTGCTGACCTCTGTACACTGCCCTACATACTACTGACCTCTGTACACTGCCCTACATACTACTGACCTAGGGGAGCTGCAATACAGTCATTTTTTATCTCTTCCATTTTGTTCGGGTAGATCTCTACCTCTCAGAGGTAATATGGTTTAGAGGGTTTCTTGTTGTATTGGTCACATCCCTATATTACAATCTTTAACAAAAATTGTGATTCCCCTGCGGGGTGAGACTTTAAAGGCTCAAGAGAGTATTTTTTTTTCTTATTAAAATGTATACATTTTATTAAAGATGCAATAAAATTGGGTACACAGAACAATATTTAAAATTCCATATAGTAAAGCAGGGAGTCATATAGTATGATACATATGAACTAATCTTTATGCAGAGATCGCATATTATGTTCAACGCGTTTCAAAGTCATTTCATTTACAAAACCAATATAAATATATATTATCCACCAGATTGAAAAAAAAAACAAGTAAAGTAAATATATATAATGATTCAAAAATGGTTACAAGAATAGAGTTACATGGAAATAGGAAAAACTCTGGTTAGAGGGGGATGTATCAAAATACAGCAAACTGAGATTGCAATAATTTCCAATGTTAAAACAAAATAGTTATCACTGCAACACAGATGGCCAGGAGCAAAAAAAGGGGACCATCTCTGCAATGGAGGTAACAGGGAACTCATTGCATTTCATATGAAAAACGAATGTGGTTGTATATTATCCACCAGAATGAAAGGATCAAATAAGGAAATTGAAATACAAAGGGGGGTTTTGAGCTTTTAAATGAGGCAAGTTATAACCGCTGAATGAATTTGTAAACATAGTAATGTATTTATTCAGCATGTACACATGTCAAAGCATATAGAAATTGTATATACATAAGTGAAAAACTATATATACCAATGACACAAAACCAGCCAGGTGATTTTGGCAGCAGAACTTTGGGCTGGCGATGCAGAACTGGAAAATCTAGCTGCACATCAGGTCAGTCAAGCCATAGAAGGAACCATTTGGGGTTAAGGAGGAACTCCGAGCAGACTGCAGGTTCAGGAGAAAGGGCTTGACAGTACCCCCAGTCAACTTAAGGCAGTCATGCACAATGGTGGTTGTAGCAGATAGTGTTAAGCCAATTCAGAAGCAGAAGAGTGGTCACTGGGGAAAGCCGAGGTCAGCAGCAGATGAGCAACAAGGTACAGAGGCAGAAGCAGAATCAGGGTCTTAAAGTAGGGGCGGATCCGGGGCAATTGCCCCCCCCTGCCCAGACACTTCGAGACTGGACTCTCCGCCTCTTGCACCTCCCCTGGAATTTTCCAGCCTCTCTCCTGCAGGCTGCTGCTTGAGTGGGTGGGCTGGGGATGTGCCTGACCCCCTAGATCATGCCCGCCTAGAAGAGGGAGGTGTAAGCAGCTGAGCAGAGGGAGCCTAGTGAATATTCCTGGAGGTATGCTCAGGTAGCAGTGCATCGTGGATTAGTTTAAAGGCACCTCTATGCTAAGTCTGCTACGTTATTGCAGCTTAGCATAGAGGTGCTGTTAGCTGACAAATTCGATTGCATCTCCTTTTTCTATGTAGCACAGTGAGAAATTAGGCTCATAAAAGCATTGTGACTGCCCCCTGGTGTGTGCCCTCCCTACCCCCCCCCCCCCTGATGTGTGCCCTCCTGACCCCCCCAGTGTGTGCCCTTCCGACCCCCCCCCCCCTAGTGTGTGCCCTTCTGACCCTCCCTAGTGATAGGATATCTGATCTCCTAAATTATATTGATAAAGCTTAAGCATTACTATTAATAGTTATTTTTGCACGCGCTATTGGAACAAAGGCAGAAACAGCTTATTAGGCAGACATGAGATGCTATTTTTCTAGACAACTCAGGAAACTAACTTAAGAAAGAGGAAGTGTTGTTATGCACTAGCTAACCACATAAGAATAGAATTTCACAATGTCTTTATAAGAAAGGCATTATGTCTTATTAGGATTGGACAATGAGTGGGTGCCACCTTTTATATCACATGATATCCTATGCTGTCAACACTGTATTCTGTAATTTGTTTTGTATAAAAGTTTTGTCATGGAAATAAACCGTTGGATATCACGCCAACTAAAATTGTGTCATGTGTGGTATCTCCCGTGTGGTATCCCTTGGCAAATTGAACAGAAGGTATGTGGTTAACCTCAGAATATACTGTAGAAAGTATATTAGAAGTGTTTTACAAGTGTAATAGGCTAGATTTCCTATTACCTGGTGACACCTAGTCCTTTGCTCTACTGCTCCCTGCACACTGTCCTACATTCTAATGACCTCTGTACACTGCTTCTCATCACACTGACCCCTGTACATTGTCCTGTTGCCCCCTGTCCTCCGCCCTACTTCCCCCCTATCCTCTGTCCTGGCAACTCCTGTCCTCTGCCCTGCTGGCCCCATGTTCTCTGCCCTACTGGTCCCTGTACACCACCCTACATCCTACTGACCTCTCTACACTGCCCTACAAACTACAAACTACTGATCACTGTACACTGCTCACATACTACTGACCTTTGTACCCCGCCCTACATACTACTGACCTCTGTATACTGCCATACATACTACTGACCTCTGTACACTGCCCTACATACTACTGACCTCTGTACCCTGCCATACTTAATACTAACCCCTGTACACTGCCCTACATCCTGCTGACCTCTGTACGCTGCCCTACATCCTGCTGACCTCTGTACGCTGCCCTACATCTTACTGACATCTGTACAATGCCCTACTTACTAGTAGCCTCCTACTGACCTCTGTAAATTTCAGTACATCCTACTGACCTTTGTACAATGCCCTATATCCTACTGACCTCTGTGCACTGCCCTACATACTACTGATCTCTGTTCACTGCCCTACAAACTACTAACCTCTGTACACTGCTCTACATATTACTGACCTCTGTACACTGCTCTACATACTACTGATCTATGTACGCTGCCCTACATCTTACTGACATCTGTACAATGCCCTACTTACTAGTAGCCTCCTACTGACCTCTGTGCACTGCCCTACATCCTACTACTGACCTCTGTACACTGCTCTACCTACTACTGACCTATGTACATAACAATACATCCTACTGACCTCCAGGACGATGTCCAAGGCACACCAGGTCAGTAACAGAAGACAAATGCAAGACTCAAGCAAGGTACAGGAATAGCTGAAAACCAGTCAGCAATGACACAGGATAAGGGCATAAAATAAATAGGCTGTCTGGTGCCAACAGAGACTGTGGACATGCTTCTGTGGATGGGCACATCTCTGCACACATTCCTGCATGCATGCATGCACCTGGTGACAGTTCTATGGGAAATACCACGAGCATGCACATCCCTGTGCCAGCTGTCCTACAATAATTCCCTGACAAGCTGGAATCATAGAAATACAGGGAGGAGTGCCAGACCAAAACTGGAAAAAAATTGAAAAAGTCCAATATAATTTTAATTATTGGTGAGTACATCCATTTAAAAACAGCCAACATGTTTTGGCTGCAACAACACACCCCTTTCATCAGGGTTCCACACAGGATAAAATTTTAATGGAAGTAACAACTTGACAGCAGTCGGCGGACATGATCAGTAGGTATTTGTGGCACTTTGCAGGGCAAATAAGAAAAACGTTGAAAATTCACTTATCGTTAAGTGCTTTAACACATTTGTTAATGGAAGGCCATGCATCTACCCTAAGGAACTACAATTATCTGCTTAATGTGCACTAGTTTTTGTTTTATTTAGCCTTCTAACTCACAAGGTCACAGAGCTTTTCCATCCACCTGCTATGCATACTATTCATCCATTGCATCTTCAGTAAAGTCAGCATGCTAAATGTTCTGTCTTTGAATGCTTTTACCTAAAAAATATTATACTATAAGGATTTGGCTAAAGTTTTCTACATATAAAAGGCATGTGTATAAAATGGCTCAATGCCACTGGCAAGATGCAATGCCAAGTTATTCCAGTCTTACTGGAAAGTGACAAACCATTCCTCTGTACAAGGCTCTTCAATGATGTGGAACATTTTCTAGATAGGCTGCTAGGAGACGCCGAGTGATTAGGAACCAAACAAACGCTGCTTGAGCAAACATTTTACAGTTTGATAAATTGCTGCAATTTAATATCTTAACTCATAAGCCACAGATACATTCAAGGTCATAAGTGACCTTCAGACACACTAACTGAAAATGTAAGACATAAGTACAGGTATACCAAATTCCTGGGTTACCTTCATATCTGGTCAACAAGGAATGATTGCGTTAAAGATTAAAATGAAAATTTGGAATTACATTTTATATATCTTTTTTTTTGTTGCTTTTCCATTGCGCGCAAGAAAGCAGAGGCGGAAACAGAAGCTGCATGCAAGAGAGCAGAGATTGAAGCTTTGAAGAAACAATGTGAGCATGCCACAGCCATGGCAAGGTTAAAGGTTTTAGAGCAAACTGCTTGGGAAAGTGAAGGAGGTAACAGCAGCAGACACTCGGTTGCATCGTATGCATCATATTCCTCACATTCTCTCCCAAAACCTCAGCTCCCAGGTATAGGAGCTACTGTAAATCCATCAACCAAGGTCAGAACACCATGCCTACCACCTCTCAAGACAATCTTCCTACTCATCCCTCAGTACACCAGGTTTTTGCACTGCAGCAAACTGTAGACACTGGTATACAGATAATAGACAATAGATCTTACCATGAGGCTAATCATTTACCTTCTATCAAGTACCCTGCTTCACAGCCACAACCCAACATGGCAATCAGCTCTAAACCAATGTCAGGTATGAACGCTTTTGTACCACCATTCCTCCGAAAGTCGCTCAATTTCAGCACACCAGCCAATGTAACTGACATTGTTCCACATGCAACTGTGCATCCAAAGTCTGAAAACACAGATATGTCACAGTTTGTTAAATACATGCTCCACAAAGAGCTTGCCAAGACAAGTCTCATTAAGTTCGATGACAGACCAAAAAACTACAGAGGTTGGAACTCCATCTTTAAAACCACAATTAGTGATCTACAATGTTGTAGATGTCACAAATACAGAAGAACTAAATCTGCTTAACGTTTGGCTAGGTCATAAATCTACCAAATGTCTCAGAAGACTCAAAGCTGTTCACATTGACAACCCTGCCTCAGGTCTTAACGCTGCCTGAGACAGACTTGAGCATAGCTTCGGCAACCCAGAAGCCATTCGGCGTGCCTAATTTAAAAGGTTGTCTAAACTTTCAAGAATTAATTCACCTTCACAGTGGCCTGAGCCAAAGCCAATACCCACCTACCTCGCCTAAGTCACCTACTGTATATACCACGCTTGGGGTTAACCCAATAGTCTCCAAGTTACCTTAAGGCTTACAGGAAAATATGCATCACTTGGATTAAGGTACAAGGAAGAAAATAAATTTTCCTTTCCTCCATTTTCCTACTTCTTTAGGTTCATTGGGAGAAATGCAGACACTAAGAATGATCCAACTTTCTCCTTGAGAAGTCAAACCCTCTCGCTCCACCATCTCCATCTCCAAGGCCTGCAAGTTCACGCATTCCACTTGGGACCGCAGAGGTCCGGTGTCTGTGAAAAGTACTGATATTCTACCTGAAATTACTCCAGTCTCTGAAAAGACTGATAAGAACAAGAAAATCGAGAACCCAAATCGCCAATGTCCCATACATAACAAACCACACCCACTTAGGAAGTGTATTGGCTTCAGAAAGAAACCCTTGCAAGAAGGAAAAGAGTTTTAAAAGAAAATTGGGGTTTGCATCAAACGCTGTGCATCCACAGAACACCATGCTAAAGACTGTAAGGCTCTTATTAAGTGCATAGAATGCAACAGTGATGATCATGTGCAAGTGTTTCATCCACTTTAAGACAGTCCCACTCTGTCCATAGGTAACCGATACTGACCACAGCATGCTGCTAGACTCCACCCGATTACAGAGTACAAGCACTGCCGCCCTGACGCAGCAACCAGAATCACTTGGTCTCCATAGCAACAACGCATTTCAGGGTTCCAAAAGACAATGAGCTGGCAGCTTTACCAAAAAAGGCGATAAAGACTGCTACAAATGGATACTCACAAAAATGCAACTTGTAAAAGCCAATAAACCACAAGATGCCATACAGCACAGAATGCACTTACTCCAATTACACCCTGCTGTGGTGTCAACAGACGCGTTTCGGGGGCGCACCACCTTTTTCAGAGCTGGGCTGACTAACACATCAATGTTCAAGTGCTTAAATAGGGACACACAAATGTGGCCTTGCCCCAAAAAGGGGAGGGTGGAAATCATCAATATCATGTGCATTGCTTATACAGCCATCCTCACTGTATAAGCAAGAACAGTGTAAAAAACAAAGAATAAAAAAATCCCTGTTCACCCCCACCTCCTTCCCAGAGTAGTAAAGTGTCACTATGACAGGATGTAAAAAAAAAATAGTAAACAAAAGAAAAAAGTTAAAAAAAAAAAGTTTAAAAAATTGAATACAAAATTATTTAACATTTTTTTACATACTGTCACTAGTCAGTATCCCTGATCACCCCCACACCAGTCATATAAATTACTTTTTAAAAATAGTGAAAAAAACATGTATTTAATTTATTAATTTTCCAAAAAAATGTGACAAAAAATTACAACTTCAAAAAAATTGGCCATGACTCTTGCTAAATACATTGGACTGTCTACTTTCCAAAAAGGGGTCATTTGGGGAGTATTTGTACTGTCTTGGCATTTTAAGGGCCTCAAGAAATGAGAGGCCGTCAGTTCATCAGGACTGATCAATTTTTAAATAAACTGTATCTACCATAGTCTGTAGACGCTATAACTTTCATACAAACCAATTAAAATACACTTATTGGGATTTTTTTTTTAACAAAGACATGTGGCAGAATACATTTTGGCCTAAATTTATGAAAAAAAATTGATTTCTATTGGATATATATTATAACAGAAAATAGAAAATGTTGTTTTTTTTCAAAATGTTTGATATTTTTACGTTTATATAGTAAAAAATAAAAAACCCAGTGATGATCAATACCACCAAAAGAAAGCTCTATTTGTGTGAATAAAAATATATAAATTTTATTTGCGCACAGTCTTGCATGGCCGCACTATTGCCGGTTAAAGTAGCACAGTGCTGAATAGCAAAAAATGCCCTGATCACGAAGGGAGTAAAACTATCTGGAGGTCAAGTGTTTAAATACACCCGAGAAAAATATATACAAGATCTGCTCTAACTGTCAAAGGATTTGAATCTCTGACTATCCATTCAGGATATTTACACAAACCTACTACACAGAAGAGTCAGGTGGATAACACTGCTTAGAGGTAAGGAATACATGGTCCTCTGTCCATACACAGCCTTCTGACCGCAAAGGGAATAAAAAGCAGCAGATAGCAGTGCGCATGCACGAGAGCTCCGAGATGGCCGCCTGAGCCCGGAGCTCCGCACCACATAGGACCAGGAGCACTCAACAGCACCCTTCCTGACCCCACCCGAGCGCCATCTGAACGGCATCCTTACCCCCCATACACCGGAGGACACCCCCGTATGTCCAAACCCGGAGCCAGATGGAATTTAGACCTGGAATTTGCTGCCTCCACCCGTCCCGGGTGTACCAAGATGGCCGCCATGGCTGCTGCGGCCTCACAGCCTCATGCTTCCCTCACAAAAGGAACCCCAGATCACAGGCAAGTGCTGGCCCCGGCCCTGTTACATTTCACCCCTGGGACTCATACCTTAGGGATGCAGGCTCATACTACCTCACCAGCCTGCATGGAGTCCCTGCTCGGCCACTCATTTGGGGACCAGGCTTTCTCCCCAGCAAGGCCGGAGGCACCTGCCCACACCGACTCTTTCTCTCACTGCCCTCCAACCCAAAATACGCAGTTTTCTTTGGAAGATCTCTACCTCAAACTATCCACCCTCCTAGAAAGGGGCCTAGCTACCACCGTGGCTAAAATAACGGGAGAAATTAAAGCAGACCTCCAGAATATCGGATCCAGGATGGACGCCATTGAAGGCAAGCTGGATCAGACTGCAGCGGTCTCTCACCAGAACTCTGACCTTATCCAAACCCTTCTGGACCAACTGGACACTGCATTCTCACACATAGATGATCTGGAAAACAGGTCCAGGAGGCTCAACTTTCAGATCAGAGGACTGCCGGAAACAATCCTCGATGTCACGGCAGCTACTTAGGATCTACTGAAGTCACTGATTCCTAACATTCCGCAATAATACCTGGAGCTGGACAGGGTCCACGGGGCCCTGGATCCCCCCAGAAAGGATGGATCCCCCAGAGACATAATTGCTAAACCTCATTTTTATGCTGTCAAAGAAGCTGTCATGAAACAGGCCCGTGCCTTCCCCCAGGTCACCTGCCAAGGTCACCCGGTGCAAACTTTTGCGGACCTCATCCCCTCCACCATCCAGCGAAGAAGAACACTAAAACCGCTCTTGTCTGCAATGACCCAGAGGGATATCAAGTATAGATGGGCCTTCCCATTCGCAGTGAAATTCTCATACAAGGGCCAGAGCCATTCCTTCTCCAGTTTCACTATGGGAGAAAGCTACTGGTCAACTTGAAGATAATCTCCCAGGAAATGGACATGGAAGCTTCCTCATCCTTGACTGGATCCAACAAGCGTCCTCTGCCGATCAGCCTGCCGAATCCCCTTTGGAACAAGACCAAGTCCAGAAGATCTTCCCCCAACGGACCTCCAAGATCTCAATGTAACCTGAGTCCCATTTAATCATTTGTCTCCGCATTTGATTCTCCTCCTAATTGCAGAGACTGGCTCCCTCTCATTCCCTGGGAGTAGTTTGTTCCAGTGTTCTCCCTGGACCTAAAGGGAAGTTTGGTTCTCATTGACATTCCTCTAGTCACCCTTTTTGACTGTGTTTTAGTTTTGTTTCGATCAGAAGTGGTTCCCCCATGGCTCCTATACCCACTTGGGTAGTCAGGAAATAGCCGTATAGAACGGGATACTCAACACAACCCGGGAACCACCCTAGCAATGTTTGGTGACCCTTTGGTCCCGCCTCCCCTCCTTGTCTCATTGGGGTGGGGGGGTTTCCAAGTTGGAAGGACTTTGGGGTTCTAAACCCCCTTTTACAAGTTACATAAGTTACAATCTGTAGTACATTTGTTTTTCTACATTATAGTGGGCAATCCACCACTATGGGTTGTAGGGCGCCCTGGTTCTGGGTGGAATGCTCCTCCTATCCCTTTGACGCCTGCGGGTATCCAGGGAAAAGGACATCCAACCAAATTGAAAAAAATACCAGATATCCGCGCTTAGGAGAAGAGAACTGCAGCCCCCCTAACAAGGAACATCACCTAAGTGGAGTTCTAAAGACAGGAAAAATCTATTTCAGGGGAAGCGGCGCTGTTCAAAAGTGATAAATGTATGTGAACCCACTACACTATTTAATCTGAACAACTTCAAATAAATATAAAGTCAAAGGTATATATAAGTGTAAAAAATGTGAATACATGAAAAATAAATATAACAGTGATAATACACCACATCAAATAATTGATTGATGATTCTAACTAAAATTCTTGCTAACCGTTTAGCTTCCTTTATTAACACATATATACACAAGGATTAAGTGGGTTTCATCCCGGGCAGACAAGGCCCGGATCAGATAAGGTGGGCAATAGATGTGGTATCCATTCTCCAAACTAATTGGGAGGGAGGCCCTAAACAATCAGGGATGCTCCTGTCATTGGACCTGCAAAAGGCCTTTGATTCGGTCTCATGGCCCTATATTTTTGCCATTTTGGAACGTTGGGGCTTTGGACAGCGATTCATGGGCCTGATACAGGCACTATACTCCAACCCCACAGCCCGGTATATGGCTCCAAGGTTACCATTCCAAGTCCATAACTATAAAGAAGGGAACTAGACAAGAATGCCCACTCTCGCTGCTTTTTTTTGCGATAGCAATAGAAACGCTAGCCATAGCGAATCGCCAAAACCTGAATATCAAAGGTGTTTCATGCGGCTCCCAAATCCACAAATGCGGCCTCTTTGCGGACGACGTACTGCTCTTCCTCACCTCACCGTAACCTTTCTTCCCAACTTATGCCAAACCTTGGACGCCTTCGCTAGGATATCAGGCTTACAAGTGAACTACAGTATACTAAATCCCAAGCACTACACTAAACATTTCCCTACAAACCGACACAGTGGCTCTATTACGAAAATCCTTCAAATTCCAGTGGAGTGACACCTCCATTAGATATTTGGGAATTAATTTGACAGCTAAGACTGAAACCCTATATATTCATAACTACGCCTCCATGTACCGCAATTTAGAAGCGGACCTCAGCTCCTGGTCTCAAAGTAACATATCCTGGCTGGGAAGGGTGAATTTGATTAAAATGACGCTGCTCCCAAGATTATTATATCTTTTCCGCTCTCTACCCATCCCCATCCGGAGGGATCATATTAAATCCTTCCAAAGCAAACTCCTGAAGTTCACTTGGGGTAGGGCGGGCTATAGAATTCCTCAAAGAGCTTTATACACTCATAGAAAAAAGGGGGGCCTGGGCCTACCCCATCTTTACAAACATTATCAGGCTGCCAGATTAGCTCAATTATCAATAATTTACTGTAGGTTTGAGAAACCTGACTGGGTTCAAATAGAAAAACATGCTGTCCCTAGTTTTACTTTAGACTTCCTGCTTTGCATTCCCCAAAAAACAGACCCTCAATTCTCGCACCTACCCTGTCCCACTCATTTGCCCTCTGGGACTCCATGCGCTCATCACCGGCTCTAGTATCTACCTATAAACCTCTGACTCATCTATACAATTATCCGAACTTCCCTCCCTGAAAGAAATGTCCTAGCTTTTAAATCGTGGGTGGATAAAGGACTGTATCAGATAGGCCACTTCTTTACTGCTGCAGGCCCCTTCACCCTAAAGCACTGCAAAGCTTGACCTTCCCAACTCGGAACGATATAGGTTTGGCCAAATAGCTCACTTCTTACATTCCCTTTGGAAAGATAAACCTCTCCCTCCAAAATTTTTTTTTTTCACAATAGACCTCCCTCCAAAATTTGCTGATTACGAATTGTGGTGCGGTCAAGCCATGGACCAGAAAGGGGGGATCTCGGTAATCAACTTTTCACTTACTTCTCCTGTCTCCTTCATGGAGGCCTGGGAATCCGACTTCCAATTCCAATGAGTCCTGGGGAGCTGGCAGTTTCAAATCCTTTAAAGGTATCTTTAACACCACTCTAATAGAAGCCAGCCTGAAAGTGATCCAGATGGTACTACACTGAAAGTGATCCAGATGGTACTACACTGCTTCCAGACTGGCTTTGATCTTCCCCGCAGTGGACCCTCTGTGTTTCAGGGGCCGTCAACTCACAGGCACGATGTCCCACATTTGGTGGGAATGGTCCAGAATACGATCCTTTTGGAAAAAAATGTTTAACATAATTGACGAGCTGGTGGGGACCTGGGTTCCCAGGACTCCTATGATGGCCCTTCTAAATGCCCAGATCCCACAGATCTCCAAATCATCTAGTAGACTGGTACATTTTGTACTCCTAGGGGCTAAACTTACGATTGCCAGGGCCTGGAAACAACCGAGAATTTCTCTTTTAGCAGCAAAACGGAAAATAATAATGTCCCAGGAAAAGCTATCCAGTATTGTGCAAGATACAACCAATAAATTTGAGACTACCTGGGAACCATGGGCTCGATTTGTGGGCACACCCCTTGGCCCTTCCAATTTGTCAGTATAAAATGCTCTCAGATTGAATAGTGATGCTCCTTTCCTTTTCCTTTCTTTCCCTCTTTTTCTTCTGTCCACTCTGGACCCTAGTTTTATTATTAATAAGGAAAAAATCTTGCGAGCCACAATGATCCAATGCCTTAGTAGAGAACCAGCTGAATAAATACCCGGCTGCAAACGCAGATCACGTATTCATGACCGTGCGATAGACTATAAACAAAGAATGCGTTGCGCCTAGGGATATATCTGAATATTTATAATCCTAAGTGTGAATCGAAAATAGTAATAATATAAAGTGCAATTTACAGAAAATATGAATCTAAAATCACTTACTGTATAAATTCTATAATCATGTACAACAAAGTGCCGTGTACATTAAATTACAAAGTGCAATGTGCATATATTGCGTACCTAAATCATGTGATATAACTATGACAATATAGATCCAAAACCATCTATAAATATATGTATGAAATGACCAAAAATCCTTGAATGGGTGTGCACACTGATAAAGTGCTATACATATATCACATAAAAGGTCCACTGTGATTAAAAAAGTGAGGGTGAAAAAATAATAAAAATTAAAATAAATAAGAAAACATATAAATAAATAAGTCACTCGTGTAGTAAAATAAAACTGTAATCGTCCTTATTGTGGTATTGAAAATCACAGTCGTGAAAAATCTTCCAATCCAACAGCGTGAAGTGACAAAGTTCCAATAGAAATCAATATACTAGTGGTGTTTCAAAGAAAAAGTTCCAGTACTGAATCAAAAAGTGCCCAAATCATGCCGTGAAGTGCCTTGGTGACCCCCAATGTGATTGCGCTCACCTTAGAGCGTGTGACACAGTGTTCAGTTGTGTCAATACACGCTTTGGAGCCACCCCTGGGCTCAGTGATTAGTAACAGCTGATTCCCCAAACAGATTCGTTATGGCTCCACTCATATGTGAAGGATACCAAATGTGGAAAATGGACCATAAGGGTCAGCTTTGTTCCTTGAGGGTGCTGTGATGGGCTCACTCTCTCTTTTCACGACTGTGATTTTCAATACCACAAAAAGGACGATTACAGTTTTATTTTACTACATGAGTGACTTATTTATTTATATGTGCTCTTATTTATTTTAATTTTTTATTATTTTTTCACCCTCACTTTTTTAATCACAGTGGACCTTTTATGTGATATATGTATAGCACTTTATCAGTGTGCACACCCATTCAAGGATTTTTGGTCATTTCATACATATATTTATAGATGGTTTTGGATCTATATTGTCATAGTTATATCACATGATTTAGGTACGCAATATATGCACATTGCACTTTGTAATTTAATGTACACGGCACTTTGTTGTACATGATTATAGAATTTATACAGTAAGTGATTTTAGATTCATATTTTCTGTAAATTGCACTTTATATTATTACTATTTTCGATTCACACTTAGGATTATAAATATTCAGATATATCCCTAGGCGCAACGCATTCTTTGTTTATAGTTTTATTATTACTTACTTAGGTTACTTTGCTAGATTAGAAGTGAAATTGAACAGTTAAAATGCTAAGGGTTGGGTAGAGAGTTAATAAGTATCTGTTTTATAGCACTCCGATCTATATCCCCCTAAGGTTTACCCCTTCGTATCAAGGGAGCTGAGACTGTCAGTGGTGATTGAGGGCCTCCCCTTCCGGCACAGTATGCTCCCGTTAGGGGTGCTGGGAGGAGTGAAACCTTCCGCCAATCCGGCTGACTTACTCTCTAGGTTGTCAGACAGTCGGTATGCTCCTATGGTTTGACATGGATCGGGGGTTCCTGAAAAAGTTAGCTCTCTGCCTACAGCTAACCTATGTATATCTCATATTTCATTTGCTGTTTCTTTTTTTTTTCCATTATATATGATAAAGTATATTTTTGTATTTTATATATACTTTTTCTCAAAATTCGTCATTCTTCTTCTTACTTTTATCCTTGTGAGCAAATTTGTATGTAGCACACCTGATTGGATCTTGAAAAAGTCCCTCCATCTCCCAGCCCAAGTGTTGCTGTACAAGGCAACTAAAACGAAATCAATTACACAGTAAGTAATTATACTAGTTAGATTTCTAAAAATGCAACAAATTATTAAAGCCGTATCCGAGCATCACAAACTGAATATGCTGTTGAATTCATTTTTAATATCCAAAGTTAAGTCCACCCGACATCCATATCTCCATACTTTATTTTGTCTAGAAATCACTTTGAAAAACGCTCCTTAGCATTTCTAGCGTGACCATCTTAAGTAAGGGCAGATGATTCATGTAGCACTTACTTACTGGAACCCATCTGCCCTTAACCCAGGCATGCAGGCAGGGCATGCTTAGCTGAGAAAACCCTTCCATGCCAATGAAGACCCCTGGGATATATGACATATATTTGGCCTAGGCCAGAAACCAGGAAGCAAGTAAAGAAAAGTGTAACAAAAAAAATAAAAAAAGTGTAAATCTAATATACCTTCCTTTCTATTTACTAATGCTAGCAGCATTAGGGTTACAATAGTTAATGATGATTGAGAAAGTTTAGTTATGCAGTAATGAATTAATACATGGCTGCTTTCATTAGCGTAATTTAAATTTGCTTGATATTCCCTTTTAAATCAGAACTTAATCCTCATTAAAAAAAAAAAAAAAAACTTACAAGCAGGAAGGATTTTTATTGCAGAAGAGTCATACTATGTCTCAGCAAAAAAGGCTTCTTAACTTCCTTCTTGCACAGCGCAAGGTGCATTCTCAGTACCGGGGTGGGATAAATGAACTCCTATACATACATGCAGGAGTTATGTCAACCTAGTCCAGCCAATTAAGATGGCCGAAGACTCCGAACCCAAATCAAGTTGGAGAGAAGATGTTAGTGTTGGTGCGGTGGTATTGGAAGGCCCAGTGGGTGAGTTTGGAGATCCAGAGGCAGGGGCGGACTGACCAGTCGGTCAGTTCGGACGCGGACCGAGGGCCCGGCCCCTGAAAGGGGCCCGCCAGCGCCACCTGCTGGAACTGTCAGTGCTCCCGCGGGCCCCTGCGACCATCGTTTCGGGCTCACCCGGGCCCCAGCGCTGCTGGCGTCACTATTGAAGGGGGGGGCGACCACGGGTGACACCAGGCTCAGAGTCGGATTGACACTGGGCACCGCGGCTCCCTTTTTCCCTTCCGATATCCCTCAGCTGCACGCGATGTGAGGGAGAATGGGGGAGGAGGGACGAGGGAGTGAGGCAGAGAGTAGAGACATTGACAAACAGCCTCCTCCTCGGCTCTTACATTCACGCACACAGCCGGGAGCAAGAGCGGGGGAGGAAGGACACCTGCCATAAGAGGTCTGTCGCTATTGGAAGGGGGGGGGAGCACGGGTGACACCAGGCTCGGAGTCGGATTGACACTGGGCACCACGGCTCCCTTTTTCACTTCCGATATCCCTTATGTGGAAGGGGGAGTTGTGTACAGGAAAGCGGGGGGGGGGGGGGGTTTGGGTTAGAGAGGACTTGTATTAGAAGGAGGGGGGCAGATTTGAAGTTTGACCCCCCAGCACAATTCCTCTCCCCTCTCAAAACACCACCTAGCACATATCCTATCCCCCACCCCCCTTCCCCTCCCTAGAATCACTCCTGGCAGCACAAGTGTTACCTGTCCAGGCCCTTCTTACCCCCCTCTTGAAAAGCATCCCGTGGCACATATAATCCTTTACCCCCCCCTCCCAAATCACAGATCTCATCCTAGCTCCATCCTCCCTCACCCCCAGATTCCATCCCAGTGCCATCCACCACCCTGCTCCCATCCTGGCTCCATCTAACCCCCCAATCCCATACCGGATCCATCCACCCCCCAAACCCATTCCAGCTCCATCCACCATCTGCCATTCCACTCCAGCTCCATCCACCACCCCGTTCCCATCCTGGCTCCATCCACCACCCCGTTTCCATCCTGGCTCCATCTACTGTGGCAGGCTGGGAGGAGAGCCACGCCGATGCACTAGCCTGCTCAGTGCCCCGGGGGTGGGGGGGGGGGTGTGACACCATGTTTTACCACACCAGGTGACACTAACTCTAGTGATGCCACTGCTTGGATGATAAGGGGGAGGGTGAGCGCTCTCTAATCACACAGATCGGGGATCTCCTGCTTACCCGGCGACCGCTGTCATCCGATGTCCGGCCCCCTGGCTCCTTTGACAGACATCACACTGGTCCAATGCCAGGGGACATGTGACGTCTATCAAAAGAGGTGGGACATTGGATGACAGCGGTCGCCAGGTGTCACAGCAAGAGATACCCGCTCTGTGTGATCCGGCAGCTCTCCTCTTTAACCCCCATGCACTGGTGAGGCTGCTTTCATGGGCACTGGTGAGGCTGCATTGATGGGGGGCTCTTTCCAACATAGGCTCTCAAATGGAAACAGAGAAGACCCCCCCCCCAAGACAAACAAATGGCCAAAAATAAGAGATCAATCTCTCCTCACAAATCTTTACCTTCCTAGTGTCATTTACTGATGTCTTATTTATGTGTATATTTTGTCCCCCCGAATATAAAACACTAACTGTACAAAACCCTCCACAAAAATTCCCAATATATAAATCTACCACTAGGGAAAGATGCCTAATATTTCCTAGTTGAAAAATATGTTAAATAGCAAAGGAAACTCTAACTATAAGCGAATCAGATAAACATAGTGATCTTGACGAAATAGGAAATAAACATACAAATGTTGCAGATGAATGAGAGACATTTATCCAAGCTGCCATTTAAGCTTGTCCTTAATCGTTTTTTAATGAGAATAATAGGAGGAGCGACCGCACCTGGAATCACTATAAAGGAGAGGTGAGGATCAGCCCTCAGAACGTCCAGAAGAAGCTACGTAACTTACCTTGTTGCGAAACGCGTCGACGTTAACAGCAGGCAGGGCAGCCATGCAAAGTGACCCCTGTACTAATGCCGGGTAGCGGAGGAGCGGTGTAGCAGGGTCCTGCTACATGTAGGATACCAACAAAAGAAGAGCTTATAGCAAGCCCACTTGGAGTAGAAATTAAAACGGAAGTACAGCGGAAGCTGGGAGCAACTAAAATCGTCCATCGGATCGGTGTATGTATGACCATCTATACAGGGATACAAGGCAAATTACGATCAAACAGCAAGGATCTAAAACCCATCAACAGATGCCTCACCACTGAAGAGCAAGTAGCTGGAAAAACATCCAGAAAAGTGACAGATGAGCGGCTAATAACTAGGAGATCTTTTGATTTACCTGCAAATTACCAGTTATCTTGAATAGCGGGACAAGTGAAGACCTGATCTCCGGGACCTGACACACATCAGTAGCTGTTTTACAACTTAAACACAAACAGCAAGGAGAGATAAGAGGTTCACTTCACAGAAGTCCACACAAGAAAAGAAACTGGTAAAGTAACCACAATATCTTTTTCATTTAACCCACAGTATCCCGTGTTTCATTTATATGACAGACATTTACCCACCGATACTCTGCTTTATTCTTAGATTGTGTTAATACCTATGTGATCAGAGAAATAGGGGACTAACAATTTAATGCCCCTCTCACTATTGTTGAACAGTCACATAGAGGAAACACATCTATTTTATACAATCAGCGAGTCAAAGTGAATTAAGTTCTTATACAATCACCTGCATTTATTCACGGATGGGTTTTGAATGAACTTTCCAGGGAATCCTTCAGTAACTAGCAACAGTTAAGGCAATTTTAGCCTCACCCCCACCTGTTCAATATTGGAATTACAGCACTTTGCTCTCATAATGATAATAACCAACTACGGCAATAACAGAGATTAAAGAGGATCGGAACTTAGAGTAATCCCTTACATACCTATACTCATTTTTTTTTTCCCTTTATGGATCAGCTCAAAGAGGACTCCCCATTGTAACCTAGAGGACCCAGTACGAACTAAGACAATTTAGCAATACAATTGTTTTGTTACCGCCCCAATTACCGCCCCCCACCCTTCCCACTAAAACCCCGGCCAACTTAGTGAACTCAAACTATATTCCCCGGGGACCACTACTGCTCGACACCCCCATAACTAACTAAGTAATTGGATTTGATCCAATAATAATCATTTATAATTAAAACATAGAGGCGATTGGCCCACTGGGATTGCCGATTAGTAGTGGTAAACTTCAGGCGCCTGCATTTTATGTTTTTTGTTGATTGTTTTTTGTGAGTATTGTTTGTCGGATGTCAGTCACTTGCAACATAGTTAAAGTGTCAGTATAGTTTTGAATAACATATTGTTAGAAGACACTACTGTATCAGCTTTTAAGGAAGCAACTTGACTGTCTTTTAAATCAACAATTCGGGTGTATATCACCATAATAAAATGTGTTACTAAACTTTTTATATAAGTGTGTAGAGTGCCCTTTCTGACCAGAAGTAGCTGTCTATCCTGTCCCTGGGAGGCCTATCCCATAGACCACCCCAGGGATAGAATTTTCATTATATATGTAGTATTCAGTTAAACGTATGGGAAAAGTATGGTAAAATGTGTAATAAGCGTATACTCGCATTTATAAGGTTGCTGGATATGGAGCATGGATATGGTATGTGGAGAATATGACTGTCTCCACACATAGTGTAGGTGGCTGCACTCAATGCTCTTCAGGGATTTTTGGAAATTCTTGCACCATGCTTGGTTGTGATCAGATAAGACTTCACCTTAGTAGATAGCGTAAGGCCCCAAAATGAAATCAGTGTGGGGTCAGAAGAGGCGCCCATTGAATAAAATGGTGCTTCCAAGTGGATTCTTCAGGAAGGTTGGTATTTATTAATAATAAAAACAGGTTAAAACATCATCAACGTGTTTAAACTTGTTTTCTTGTCTCAATAAATTTTTATTGAATGGGCGCCTCTGCTGACCACACACTGGCTCCATTTTGGGGCCTTACGCTATCTACTAAGGTGAAGTCTTAGCGTACACACGGTCAGACTTTTCGACCAGACTGGTCTGACGGACCGAGTCCAGCGGACAATCCGATCGTGTGTGGGCTTCATCAGACCTTCAGCGGACTTTTCCAGTCGAAAATCTGACGAACTTTAGATTTGGAACATGCTTAAAATCTTTACGTCGTAACTCCGCCGGACCCAGAAATCCGCTCGTCTGTATGCTAGTCCGACGGACAAAAACCGACGCTAGGGCAGCTATTGGCTACTGGCTATCAACTTCCTTATTTTAGTCCGGTGTACGTCATCACATACGAATCCGTCGGACTTTGGTGTGATCGTGCGTAGTCAAGTCCGTTCGTTAAAAAGACTGTCGGAAGTCCGTCAAAAGTCCATTGAAAGTCCGTCGGAAAGTCCGTCGGACCAGTCTGGTCGAAAAGTCCGCCCGTGTGTACGCGGCTTTACTGTCTTCAACCCAAAACTGTGTTAATCAGATCAAAAAGTTCGACCCTAGACAAAACATTTTTGCTTCAGCTTTGGATAAAGTGGGAAATATTTAAAGCAGAGCTCCAGCCCCCCCCCAGCAAAAGTGTTTGAAAGTTTGAAAGTAAAGTAATTCAAAGTTGCATTGCTTTTAATGATTTAGGAACAAATAGACTTTACCAAACAAAAACCACTTACACTGGTAAAAATCCATTCTTTTTAAGTGTGAGTAAACGCCCATGGTTGATATTTACCTATAGGTAAGCCTATAATAAGGCTTACCTATAGATACAGTAAATACACTATATTACCAAAAGTATTGGGACGCCTGCCTTTACACGCACGTGAACTTTAATGACATCCCAGTCTTAGTTTCTAGGGTTCAATATTGAGTTGGCCCACCCCTTGCAGCTATAACAGTTTCAACCATTCTGGGAAGGCTGTCCACAAGGTCTAGGAGTGTGTCTTTGGGAATGTTTGACCATTTTTCCAGAAGTGCTTTTGTGAGGTCAGGCACTGATGTTGGAGTGAAGGCCTTGCTTGCAGTCTCCACTCTAATTCATCCCAAAGATGTTCTATCAGGTTAAGGTCAGGACTCTGTGCAGGCCAGTCAAGTTCCTCCACCCCAAACTCGCTCATCCATGTCTTTATGGATCTTGCTTTGTGCACTGGTCCAAATCATTTGGTGGGGGGGGGGATTATGGCGAGGGGTTGTTTTTCAGGGGTTGGGCTTGGCCCCTTAGTTCCAGTGAAGGGAACTCTAAAGGCGTCAGCATGCCAAGACATTTTGGACAATTTCATGCTCCCAAATTTATAGGTACAGTTTGGGGATGGCCCCTTCCTGTTCCAATATGACTGCGCACCAGTGAACAACAGGAACATGTGCCGTTCCTTCAGAGAAATTGAATGTTGATTTGACCCTACTAACGCTTAGAAAAATCGAACCGCTGTTCTTAAAACAAACAATTCAACTCATGTATACACAGCTTAAGAATCTCCATCAATTTTTATAATATTGTCTGTGTCTCCCCTTTTTGGGTGACTTTGGCATGTTAGATGTCACGTACAGTATATTGACTGTGTTAGCCAGAGAAGTTAAATATTAATAGGTGAACGGATTCATATTCAAAGAGCTGATTGACCTTGAGAACATCAGCATCGTTTCCACAGCAACAACATTCTGCTCGTTAGCATAGAAATTAATTTACGGAACAGTACTTTTTTCTGTAGCTGGCAGGCCCTGAGGGTTTGTAACTGAGGAAATGTTGTGTAATTAACTGTGTGGGTTTTTAAAAGAGGGATTTTATTATGACTTTGTAAACTTCAATCAGAATTAGCGTTGAACACATCTTAATGGCACTCGGCGTAATGTAAATTCCAAGCCTTGAATGGCGACAGCAAGTTTGTCACAGTGACACTTACAGCCTAAAGACGCAAACTGCACAAGTAGAGGCAGGCGAGTCTTGCTGAAATATTAACCTGCTTATTGAAGTGTTTGACTGGCACTGGTAGAAGGTCCTATGTAATTATTTGTATTACATAAACTTTTAAAATATTCATATCACCAGATATATTCCTGTAAGTGTTAACTTTGCACACTACTTAGCATGCACCTAACATGGAAAAAAAAACACTGATCAGCCACAACTTTATGACCATCCTCACAAAATTGTTTAGGTCCCTCTTTTGCTGCCAAAACAGCCCTGACCTATCAAGGCATGGACACCACTAGACCTCTGAAAGTATGCTGTGATATATGGCACCAAGCTGTCAGTAGCAGATCCTTTAAAGCGGGGGTCACCAACCCCGGTGTCGGTCCATGGCTTATCTGCAGCTGGGCCGCAAAGGCTGCACTGTGAGAAGTGCGGAGGGCAAGATGACATAATCTCTCACTGCTCACCCTGCATCACCACTGTTACGCTCTCATTCTCTAGGTTAGAATGAAACCTAGCAACTGAGCATTTGTGCCGGTTTCCCCGCTCGGTCGCCATAGCTCTGGGGAGAGGCTCTGAGAAGAGCCTTTCAGAGTAGCAAAAAAACACTTACAAATGACCTTAAATTATTAAAGTGACATGCTGCATCTGGTTGCAGGCTATGGGTGGAAAGTGACAAGCTGCATCTGGTTGCAGACAAAGGTGACTTCATCTGGTGGCAGGCGATGGTGGCAAGTGTCAAGCTGCATCTGGTGGCAGGCGACGGTGGCAAGTGACAAGCTGCATCTGGTGGCAGGCGACGATGGCAAATGACAAGCTGCATCTGGTGGCGGGTGATGGTGGCAAGTGACAGACTGCATCTGGTGGCAGGTGATAGTGGCAAGTGACAAGCTGCATCTGGTGGCAGGTGACGATGGCAAATGACAAGCTGCATCTGGTGGCAAGTGATGGTGGCAAGTGACACGCTGCATCTGGTGGCAGGCTATGGGTAGCAAGTGACATGCTGAATGTGGTGGCAAGCTATTGGTGGCAAGTAACATGCTGCATCTGGTGGCAGGCAATGTGGTAATTGACAAGCTGCGTCTGGTGGCATGCAACGGTTGTAAGTGACAAGCTGCATCTAGTGGCAAGCGATGGTGGCAAGCGACACGCTGCATCTGGTGGCAGGCAAAAGTGGCAGGCGACGGTGGCAAGTGACACACTGCATCTGGTGGCAGGCGATGGTGGCAAATGTCAAGCTGCATCTGGTGGCGGGTGATGGTGGCAAGTGACACACTGCATCTGGTGGCAGGTGATAGTGGCAAGTGACAAGCTGCATCTGGTGGCAGGTGACAATGGCAAATGACAAGTTGCATCTGGTGGCAAGTGATGGTGGCAAGTGACACGCTGCATCTGGTGGCAGGCTATGGGTAGCAAGTGACATGCTGAATCTGGTGGCAAGTAACATGCTGCATCTGGTGGCAGGCAATGTGGTAAGTGACAAGCTGCAACTGGTGGCATGCGACGGTTGTAAGTGACAAGCTGCATCTAGTGGCAAGCGATGGTGGCAAGCAGCACGCTGCATCTGGTGGCAGGCAACGTGGTAAATGACAAGCTGCATCTGGTGGCATGCAACGGTTGTAAGTGACACACTGCATCTAGTGGCAAGCGATGGTGGCAAGCTACACATGCTGTATTTGGTGGCAGGTGACAGTGGCAAGTGACAAGCTGCATCTGGTGGCAGGCCACGGTGGCAAGTGACACACTGCATCTGGTGGCAGGCGACGGTGGCAAATGACAAGCTGCATCTGGTGGCAGGTGACGGTGGCAAGTGACAAGCTGCATCTGGTGGCAGGCGACAATGGCAAATGACAAGCTGCATCTGCTGGCAGGCGATGGTGGCAAATGACATGCTGCATCTGGTGGCAGGGGACAGTGGCAAGTGACAAGCTGCATCTGGTGGCAGGCAATGGTGGCAAGTGACATCCTGCATCTGGTGGCAGGCGACGGTGGCAAGTGAAAAGCTGCATCTGGTGGCAAGTGACAGTAGCAAGCGACATGCTGCATCTGGTTGCAGGCTATGGGTGGAAAGTGACAAGCTGCATCTGGTTGCAGACAAAGGTGACTTCATCTGGTGGCAGGCGATGGTGGCAAATGTCAAGCTGCATCTGGTGGCAGGCAACGGTGGCAAGTGACAAGCTGCATCTGGTGGCAGGCGACGATGGTAAATGACAAGCTGCATCTGGTCGCGGGTGATGGTGGCAAGTGACAGACTGCATCTGGTGGCAGGTGATAGTGGCAAGTGACAAGCTGCATCTGGTGGCAGGTGACGATGGCAAATGACAAGCTGCATCTGGTGGCAAGTGATGGTGGCAAGTGACACGCTGCATCTGGTGGCAGGCTATGGGTAGCAAGTGACATGCTGAATCTGGTGGCAAGCTATTGGTGGCAAGTAACATGCTGCATTTGGTGGCAGGCAATGTGGTAATTGACAAGCTGCGTCTGGTGGCATGCGACGGTTGTAAGTGACAAGCTGCATCTAGTGGCAAGCGATGGTGGCAAGCGACACGCTGCATCTGGTGGCAGGCAAAAGTGGCAGGCGACGGTGGCAAGTGACACACTGCATCTGGTGGCAGGCGATGGTGGCAAATGTCAAGCTGCATCTGGTGGCGGGTGATGGTGGCAAGTGACACACTGCATCTGGTGGCAGGTGATAGTGGCAAGTGACAAGCTGCATCTGGTGGCAGGTGACAATGGCAAATGACAAGTTGCATCTGGTGGCAAGTGATGGTGGCAAGTGACACGCTGCATCTGGTGGCAGGCTATGGGTAGCAAGTGACATGCTGAATCTGGTGGCAAGTAACATGCTGCATCTGGTGGCAGGCAATGTGGTAAGTGACAAGCTGCAACTGGTGGCATGCGACGGTTGTAAGTGACAAGCTGCATCTAGTGGCAAGCGATGGTGGCAAGCAGCATGCTGCATCTGGTGGCAGGCAACGTGGTAAATGACAAGCTGCATCTGGTGGCATGCAACGGTTGTAAGTGACACACTGCATCTAGTGGCAAGCGATGGTGGCAAGCTACACATGCTGTATTTGGTGGCAGGTGACAGTGGCAAGTGACAAGCTGCATCTGGTGGCAGGCCACGGTGGCAAGTGACACACTGCATCTGGTGGCAGGTGACGGTGGCAAATGACAAGCTGCATCTGGTGGCAGGTGACGGTGGCAAGTGACAAGCTGCATCTGGTGGCAGGCGACAATGGCAAATGACAAGCTGCATCTGCTGGCAGGCGATGGTGGCAAATGACATGCTGCATCTGGTGGCAGGGGACAGTGGCAAGTGACAAGCTGCATCTGGTGGCAGGCGATGGTGGCAAGTGACATCCTGCATCTGGTGGCAGGCGACGGTGGCAAGTGCAAAGCTGCATCTGGTGGCAAGTGACAGTAGCAAGCGACATGCTGCATCTGGTGGCAGGCGATGGTGGCAAATGACAAGCTGCATCTGGTGGCAGGTGGCGGTGGCAAGTGACACACTGAATCTGGTGGCAGGCAACATGGCAAATGACAAGCTGCATCTGGAGGCAGGCAATGGTGGCAAGTGACAAGCTGCATCTGGTGGCAGGCTATGGGTAGCAAGTGACATGCTGAATCTGGTGGCAAGCTATTGGTGGCAAGTAACATGCTGCATCTGGTGGTCGGCAACGTGGTAAGTGACAAGCTGCATCTGGTGGCATGCAATGGTTGTAAGTGACAAGCTGCATCTAGTGGCAAGCGATGGTGCAAGCGACACGCTGCATCTTGTGATAGGTGACAGTGGCAACTGACGCACTCTGGGCTCCCACTGATTCTGCATTATGGTGCGTTGAACTATTGCATGATATTTTACAATGTTACAATAGAAATAATGCACTTCAATAATCCTGACACCATATCAACCATAGTGTCGTGATTATTGAAGAGCTAACACCAGCCATTGAACCGACAAATCAACCATGGAGACCGCCTCAATCACCGAGCCCCCCCATGCCCCTCCCACCAGCAGCTATGAAGCGCCGTGGTAGTTCATTCATGCTTCCTGTCAGATTGTATCTGCTTACCCATATGGCAGATACACTGGCAGATCTGCTGGAGACCTGCATGGCACCAGCGATTTGCTGGTCACTGGTGCAATACTTTATAGGCTCCGAAACCTGCAAAAAAAATGTGCATTTCTTTTTTTCCAAAAATTGAACTGATCCTTTAAGTCCTGTAAGTTGTGAGGTGGGGAATTCGTGGACCAGTTTTGTTTTTCCAGCACATCCCACAGTCACTGTAGATCCGAGGGGGACATGCAAGGAAAGTAAAAAACAGCATTTTAGCTTGCACATGATTGGATGATAGAAATCAGCAGAGTTTCCCCTCATTTCAGATCTTCCCCTCAGATCTACAGCAACTGCACTTCCAAGTGTACTTTCAGTGCACTTTCAAGTGCACTTGCTGTGCACTTGTAGTGTAAAGTGGATTTGCCTTAAGTAAATAACCCCCTTGAGTTTGTTGTGTTCCTCAAACCATCCCAACCTGCAAAAACTAATTTCAGGGAGGTGGGCATGGCTTAAACCGTGCTACATATTGGGCGTGGCTTAAATGAGGTGTAGTTTAATAGAGTCTGAGATGACTTACAGTTGAGAAGGTAGTAATGTTAAATAGGGAATATACAGTGCGGAGTGTATGGCAGTGGGTAGTATGTGCATGTGAGGAGTGAAGAGTGTGGAGTGTGGAGTGTACAGCGGTGAGTAGTATGTGCATGTGAGGAGTGAAGAGTGTGGAGTGTGGAGTGTACAGCGGTGAGTAGTATGTGCAGGATGGTGCCAGTAGGGCAGTGGGCGATGTTAGTAGTTCTTTATTTTTGTTATTATTTTTTTACAATTGTATTTTTTTAATTATTTTGCAATTTATTTTTATTATTTTTTCACAATGATAGGGGTGGGCGGTAGTGACAGTGTCAGTAGGGCAGTGTGTCAGTAGTTTTTTGTTTTTATTAGTGTCTACATTTTTTAAAATGTTGTTGTTTATTATTTTCTTTAAATCATTTTTTAAAATATTTTTTTCACAGTGCTTCTGGGGAAGGGGTGGAGAGTATGTGGCGGTGATGGTGTCAGTAGGGCAGTGGATGGTGTAATTGATCAGACCAGGCCACCTTCTTCTATTGCTCTGTGGTCCCGTTCTGATTCTCATGTGCCCGTTGCAGGCACTTTTGACTGTGGACACAGGTCACCATGGGCTGATCTACAGGCCCATGCACAACAAACTGTGATGTCCATGCTTTTATACACATCAATTTCATGAACAGTATTTTTACTTGCTGCCTGGTATATCCCACAGAGTTTCAGATGCTAATGTAACAAGATAATCAATGTCATTTACTTGTCAGTGGTCATAACGTTATGGCTGAACAGTGTATATTTCTTCTCATAGGTGTCGCAGTACAATCCACATCAATACCTTCAGCTGTTTTTCTCCTCTTGATTAAAGAAAATTTATTAAAGCAAAACAGGTGCCTGTGCATATCTCAGTTTTTATGAATGTCTGACACTGATCTACACCTGATGCAGACTCTTGCCTAGTGACTTGCTACAAAGATTGCGGAGAGAGGAGACTGAGGAAATGCTTCATCGTGCCTGCAGCAACAGGTCAGAAATGAATTCATAATGACTTGTAAAGTTAGACAGCTCTTCTTTTAAAGCAGAGGTCCGCCCACCCCCGCAAAAATTAAAAGCCAGCAGCTACACATACTGAAGCTGCTGACTTTAAATAATAGGACACTTTCCTGTCCTTGAGTCCAGAGATGTCGGCACCGCAGCTGATGTTTCCATCAAGGCTCAAGGTTTATGCATGAAGGTAAAAAACCTTCTGCATAGCCACCCCCCCCCCCCCCCCCCAATCTAAGGGCCATCGCAATTCTACAAAGTGCAGGAGAGCCTCAGTTTTCGAAGAACTCACCCTTATTGGCCAAGACAGCAGTGGGAATTATTGTCTCTCGCTACTGTCAATCACAGCCAGTGAGCCAACAAGGAGAGAGAGGGATGGGGCGGGGCTGAGCCACAGCTCTGTGTGTGAACAGACACACAGAGCAGTGGCTCGGAAGCAAGCCTGCTTAGGTGCCCTTGCAGCAAGCTGTTTGCTCTGGGGGCACTCAGCAGGAGGGAGGGACCAGGAGCACCCAACGCTGTATCCTGGCCTAGTCCAACAAGGCCCAGGCCTAGGGCAGCACTTTGCAGGGGGGCAGCACGAAAAGAGTCCCCGCCGGCTTGCGCTACACTATTAGTGTAGCACCAGTCCTATGAGGCGAACTAGGCTGAGAGGCAAATTAGTCTAGCGCCCCCATAAAGCGCCGCACTGCTTCCGGTTTCCGGGCAGTTGGCATTCCGCAAATGTGGGGGGGGGGGGGGCGCCGCTTCTAATTTTGACTGTTCTCTCATCCTGGACCACAAACCTTCCTCACTGTGCTATGTGTTTTCTGCTGCACCATTGGCATGGTTATATCTTCTTAGTCCTCTCCATAAAATTATCAGAAATTTGTGCTTAAAGTAGAACTTTTTTTTTTCATTTTGGATAGAGTAAAGGAAGGTTATAACCCCGGTCAGTTTATTTTTTTACCATCCCTGTCCCATTGCAGAGATTTCCCTTCACTTCCTGCCCATAACCAAACAGGAAGTGAGAGGAAATCTATGCAAATTAAGGGAATCCATTGCCCCCCCAACCCCCCAGGCCCACTCGAAAATTTCAGGGCAGGTCTCAAACAGCAAGGGGTGTGGCCTTGACAGGAAGGGGTGGTTCATATTTAAATTAGGGGTTGCATGAGTTTAGTCAGGCCTGGGGCAGCACAAAACCTAAATACACTACTGGGAGCACAGGTGGGGGATCCGAGAGGAGGAAGATCTGGGCTGCTCTAGGCAAAACCATGTCACAGTGCAGGTATGACAGGTTTGCTAGATAGAGGTACAGTGGATATAAAAAGTCTACACACCCCTGTTAAAATGTCAGCTTTCTGTGATGTAAAAAATTATACAAAGATAAATAAGATAAATAAGATAAATTATATCAGAACTTTTTCCACCTTTAATGAGACCTATAAATTGTACAACTCAGTTAAACAAAAAACTGAAATCTTTTAGGTGGAGGGAAGTAAAAATAAAAACGAAAATAATATAGTTGCATAAGTGTGCACACGATTAACCAATCAGCACTACCCCCCCCCCCCCTTTCCTGCCCAGGCCAATTTTCAGCTTTCAGCGCTGTCGCTTTTTAAATGACAATAGCGTGGTCATGCTACACTGTACCCAAACAAATTTTTTTTATCATTTTCTTCCCACAAATAGAGCTTTCTTTTGGTGGTATTTGATCACCTCTGGGATTTTTATCTAAACAAATAAAAAAAAGACAGAAAATTTTGAAAAAAAAATAAAAAAAAGTATTTTTTCAGTTTCTGTTACAAAACTTTGTAAATAAGCAAGCTTTCTCCTTCATTAACGGGCACTGATAAAGTGGCACTGATGGGCCTTGATGGGCACTAATAGGTGGCACTGATATGCAGCACTGGCAGGCATTAGTGATGGGCACTGACTGGCATCCCTGGTGGTCCTGTGTGGGTATCCTCGGGGCGGGGCTGCACTGATCAATCAGCGCAGACCCCCCCTGTCAGAATTATTTAAAAACAGAACAGAAAATTTGGGACTTTAAATGAGGTTAGGTAGGGGGCGTTCAACTCCCCTCCTCCATCCCGGTTCAATATATATACCAAAGAAAAAAGAGCAAAGGGCGGGACTTTAAATGAGGCACACGGGGGCAGGTACAAAAGTCAGGTATGAAAACAGGTTTTATTATATTCAAAATTGTCATATATTCACATGATTTTAAATGTACAAAGCTACTATTCTTACTCTATGTTTCATAAAAGTATACATTCCAACAAGGACTTATAATTACATTGCATGAACAATTTAATAGCTAAAATCACGAGCAGAGGATATGTGACACATTAAAGTGTCAAATAGACAGGTTACAAAATAAGAAGAAAACAATGAGTAGAAATGGAACGTTCATATATAATTGTTGGTGAGGTACGCCTATAGGTAGATGTAAGCTCTACGCGTTTCGGGACTTAATCGCCACTCTTCAGGAGCAAAAACCAAGGGTAACCTAGGGATATGGAAACAGTCGTATTTAAAAGGGGAAAAATGCTTTGGGCGAAAATGGTGGATAAATGTGGAGTGTGTTCCCCACATAGTACACCTAACCCATCAAACTTACATATATATACTTGCGCACAAATAGCGGGGCCCCGCAAGTCAGGTCAACCAATGATGTCACGCTCCGGAGCTGAGGGGGCCCCCTGGGGCGGCACACCACCAACCCACGCACCACCCCCGGGTGGGTCACAGAGGGAAAGCATGGTGAAGATTGGTGAGATGAAGAAAAAATATGAAGAATAGACGGGGCAGTGATCCCCAGAGAAATGGAGAGCCTGTGAAAGATAAATGACATGTATATTAGACTGATAGGCGACGTGTAAAATAAATGATAAGAGGGAATGGAGTGAAGGAAGGGGGAAAGGTGGAGACAAAGGAAAAGTGGAAACAATCAGAGAGGGGAGAGGCTGAGGTAGAAAGTGAGGGAGGAAAGAAGTACTGGGGGTGGCAAAGGGAAACTTTACCTGCTGCAAAGTGAGTAGGGATGAATTGCCAAAGTGCATGAAAGTGCCAGGGAGGAGATGACCAGGAGAAAGCCAGAGTGAAGGACCCGAACCCGGGGGAGGCCCAGGAGGGACGCGCCGCCACAAAGGGGCCCCCAACGTCATGCTCCAACGGGAGATGGGGGCGAGGAAAGCGCAATGGCGGAGATGGCCAGACACACCAAGCCACTCCACCGGCAGCGTCCCAGCAAGCCCCTCCGACCGCTGGAGATGGAAAGCTCACCGGCCGGCCTTAAACACGCCACGAGGACGCCAAGCCGCCAGCAAGAGTGGCATGACGTCGTCGCGCAGTGGGGGAAACCCCTCCCCCCGCGTCACATCGAGGGGGCGGGGAAACCCACAGTGCGCGTCGCAGCTCCGGAACGTGAAACAAGGCACAACCAAACAAACGACGGCCCGACCAACCAGGCACAAATACAGCGTGCATAGCTTGACCAAAGACAATGGGAAGATGCAGCATCGAATTATTAATTTGGGGGTAAATTTGCAAAGGATCAACTGGATAACTGGGGGGCTGAGGGGAAAAAATCAAAATTAAAATAAAATAAAATAAAAAATAAAAAATAAAAAAGCATGATGATTATTGTTAGTGCCTACCGTGTGCCTCCATCCCTAATTGATTATGAATTATTTAAAAACAGAACAGAAAATTTGGGACTTTAAATGAGGTTAGGTAGGGGGCGTTCAACTCCCCTCCTCCATCCCGGTTCAATATATATACCAAAGAAAAAAGAGCAAAGGGCGGGACTTTAAATGAGGCACACGGGGGCAGGTACAAAAGTCAGGTATAAAAACAGGTTTTATTATATTCAAAATTGTCATATATTCACATGATTTTAAATGTACAACGCTACTATTCTTACTCTATGTTTCATAAAAGTATACATTCCAACAAGGACTTATAATTACATTGCATGAACAATTTAATAGCTAAAATCACGAGTAGAGGATATGTGACACATTAAAGTGTCAAATAGACAGGTTACAAAAAAGAAGAAAATAATGAGTAGAAATGGAACGTTCATATATAATTGTTGGTGAGGTACGCCTATAGGTAGATGTAAGCTCTACGCGTTTCGGGACTTAATCGCCACTCTTCAGGAGCAAAAACCAAGGGTAACCTAGGGATATGGAAAACAGTCGTATTTAAAAGGGGAAAAATGCTTTGGGCGAAAATGGTGGATAAATGTGGAGTGTGTTCCCCACATAGTACACCTAACCCATCAAACTTACATACATATACTTGCTCACAAATAGCGGGGCCCCACAAGTCAGGTCAACCAATGATGTCACGCTCCGGAGCTGAGGGGGCCCCCTGGGGCGGCACACCACCAACCCACGCACCACCCCCGGGTGGGTCACAGAGGGAAAGCATGGTGATGATTGGTGAGATGAAGAAAAAATATGAAGAATAGACGGGGCAGTGATCCCCAGAGAAATGGAGAGCCTGTGAAAGATAAATGACATGTATATTAGACTGATAGGCGACGTGTAAAATAAATGATAAGAGGGAATGGAGTGAAGGAAGGGGGAAAGGTGGAGACAAAGGAAAAGTGGAAACAATCAGAGAGGGGAGAGGCTGAGGTAGAAAGTGAGGGAGGAAAGAAGTACTGGGGGTGGCAAAGGGAAACTTTACCTGCTGCAAAGTGAGTAGGGATGAATTGCCAAAGTGCATGAAAGTGCCAGGGAGGAGATGACCAGGAGAAAGCCAGAGTGAAGGACCCGAACCCGGGGGAGGCCCAGGAGGGACGCGCCGCCACAAAGGGGCCCCCAACGTCATGCTCCAACGGGAGATGGGGGCGAGGAAAGCGCAATGGCGGAGATGGCCAGACACACCAAGCCTCTCCACCGGCAGCGTCCCAGCAAGCCCCTCCGACCGCTGGAGATGGAAAGCTCACCGGCCGGCCTTAAACACGCCACGAGGACGCCAAGCCGCCAGCAAGAGCGGCATGACGTCGTCGCGCAGTGGGGGAAACCCCTCCCCCCGCGTCACATCGAGGGGGCGGGGAAACCCACAGTGCGCGTCGCAGCTCCGGAACGTGAAACAAGGCACAACCAAACAAACGACGGCCCGACCAACCAGGCACAAATACAGCGTGCATAGCTTGACCAAAGACAATGGGAAGATGCAGCATCGAATTATTAATTTGGGGGTAAATTTGCAAATGATCAACTGGATAACTGGGGGGCTGAGGGGAAAAAATCAAAATTAAAATAAAATAAAATAAAAAAATAAAAAATAAAAAAGCATGATGATTATTGTTAGTGCCTACCGTGTGCCTCCATCCCTAATTGATTATGAATTATTTAAAAACAGAACAGAAAATTTGGGACTTTAAATGAGGTTAGGTAGGGGGCGTTCAACTCCCCTCCTCCATCCCGGTTCAATATATATACCAAAGAAAAAAGAGCAAAGGGCGGGACTTTAAATGAGGCACACGGGGGCAGGTACAAAAGTCAGGTATAAAAACAGGTTTTATTATATTCAAAATTGTCATATATTCACATGATTTTAAATGTACAAAGCTACTATTCTTACTCTATGTTTCATAAAAGTATACATTCCAACAAGGACTTATAATTACATTGCATGAACAATTTAATAGCTAAAATCACGAGTAGAGGATATGTGACACATTAAAGTGTCAAATAGACAGGTTACAAAAAAGAAGAAAATAATGAGTAGAAATGGAACGTTCATATATAATTGTTGGTGAGGTACGCCTATAGGTAGATGTAAGCTCTACGCGTTTCGGGACTTAATCGCCACTCTTCAGGAGCAAAAACCAAGGGTAACCTAGGGATATGGAAAACAGTCGTATTTAAAAGGGGAAAAATGCTTTGGGCGAAAATGGTGGATAAATGTGGAGTGTGTTCCCCACATAGTACACCTAACCCATCAAACTTACATACATATACTTGCGCACAAATAGCGGGGCCCCGCAAGTCAGGTCAACCAATGATGTCACGCTCCGGAGCTGAGGGGGCCCCCTGGGGCGGCACACCACCAACCCACGCACCACCCCCGGGTGGGTCACAGAGGGAAAGCATGGTGATGATTGGTGAGATGAAGAAAAAATATGAAGAATAGACGGGGCAGTGATCCCCAGAGAAATGGAGAGCCTGTGAAAGATAAATGACATGTATATTAGACTGATAGGCGACGTGTAAAATAAATGATAAGAGGGAATGGAGTGAAGGAAGGGGGAAAGGTGGAGACAAAGGAAAAGTGGAAACAATCAGAGAGGGGAGAGGCTGAGGTAGAAAGTGAGGGAGGAAAGAAGTACTGGGGGTGGCAAAGGGAAACTTTACCTGCTGCAAAGTGAGTAGGGATGAATTGCCAAAGTGCATGAAAGTGCCAGGGAGGAGATGACCAGAAGAAAGCCAGGGTGAAGGACCCGAACCCGGGGGAGGCCCAGGAGGGACGCGCCGCCACAAAGGGGCCCCCAACGTCATGCTCCAACGGGAGATGGGAGCAAGAGCGGCATGACGTCGACGCGCAGTGTCAGAGGAGCAGCCAATCGGCTCTCCTCTACTCGCTGTTTACACCATGATCAGCTGTGATTGGACACAGCTGATCATGTGGTAAAGATTCTCCATCAGACTGACACACCGCACCACCGATCGCTGCGAGCCACCTCGTTATCCTGATCACGTCATATGAAGTCCGATCAGGATAACTAAACCACTTTGCCGACGTCATTTTGCTATATGGCGGGTGGCAAGTGGGTAAACGAATACTTTTGATACAAAAGAAGCATCTTTTGATTTTGTTACAACACTCAATCTGGTTATGAGAATGTAGCACCCTCTACCATAGGTAAGTGCTAGAGCTGTGGTTCTCAACCTGGGGGTCGGGACATCCTCGGGGGTCAAATGATAATTTGCCAGGGGTCACTGAATCCTGGGCTGTTCCTGAAGCCCGCACCACTCTCCCAGTCTTTTTGCGCCGCCCAGCAGGGCTGTCCATGGAGCCTGTGGCTGCCCAACTGGGCTCATCCTTGAGCCCGCGGCTGCCCACTTAGCCTCTTCGCAACCGCCCATTCAGTTCCCGGCATGGCTGGGGGCAGAGACTAGTGGTCAGCTGACTTGTGAGGACTGTTAAGTGGGAGGGGCTGGAGGAGACCCTATCTTTTGATTTCGGCATAGGTGTCACTGCTACGAGACACCACAAAGTCTAAACCACAGTGAAGCCGGAGACACAGAGAGTAACAATACCTGTGATTATAGTTGCCATTAAAAATCCCCACTACAGTTCTCAGATCAACAGATGACCTTGATCAAGAGCACCTAAGCTGGCTGATAAGAACTCCCCCCAGCATTGCCACTCATCCCATTCCCCCCACCTACACCAAGGAGTAAGAGAAGGACAAAAAATAGAGAATACAAGGAAGGGAGAGCAAAAGAGGGGGAGGAACAAAGAAAAAGGGAGAGAAATAAGAGAAAGAACAAGAAAAATGGCTAGAGAGGGATGGGGAAAAAAACAAGAAATTTAGGATAGAGACAGATAAAAGGGAAAGAAAGGAGAACAAAGAGAGAGAGTGGTAGATCCTAAAATGTACCATAAGGGGTTTTCATACTGTAAGAGTGGAAGAGTCTCAGGGAGCGCTAAATGTCCGTGGGTTAGGGCCGGGGCGCAAATTACATGTCTTGCCTTGGGTGCTGACAACCCAGTCTATGAAAATAATTTTACTGTTCGGGGTTCCCACAACTTGGGAAATTTTATCAAGGGGTCACGGCATTAGGAAGGTTGAGAACCACTGTGCTAGAGTGAGGATTTTGTAAGGGAAACTGTCAGTGCAAGTACATTTGGGCAGGCCTATGCTTCAGGCTAGGCCTGCTTGTTTTGATCTGGGTGGCAGGGAGTTGTTAGTGTAGCAGTGGGTGTGACCACCTGTGCTTTAGTTCGGAGGCGCTTCCCCTGCCTACAGGAAGAATGATCTGGAAGGGGGCAGGGCCTAGAATTGGAGTGGCAGGCAGCTCATGTGAGGAGCTCTGACCAATCCCCAACTGGAATTGGCAGGGGGCAGGCCTCCCATATAAGCTGAGGTAACAGTCCACTGGGGAGGAGTTGTCTGCCGGGAGACGTGGAGAATTAAGTGCTAGGCAGCAGCCGGGGCCCCATCCCCATCTGGGGGGGGTGGGAGGCCTAGCAGAGGAGCCCGAGAGAGCTGTGAGCTTTATCTTTACACGGTCATGGATGGAGTGTTCTTGAACAGAGGGGCTGGAGAAGCTGCCAGAACGTATGTCCAGTTAAAGTTCTCCATCATGGACTGGGGGCAGAAGGTCAGTGAGTGGGCTACAGTGGACTTCTGGATGAGGCATGCCAGTGGAGCTGGGTGTGAGGCCAGAGGAGAGACTGTGGGGAGAGTGTCAAATCGCTGTGGCCTGAGGGCGCAGGATTTGCAGGCCGGACTAGCTGGGAGCAGTAGTCCACCAATCAGCACATGCTACTAAATTACTAGGCCGCCGGGGAGAGGTACTGCAGACCTCTGGCCTAGTAACAGTGCAACCAATTCTAGCCAGCAACTGAGACTGTTCAGAGTGGTCTCTTTTTTCAAAAGAGGATGATGTGACAGGAAGCGTAATGATCTACAGTGGAAGTTTGTGCAGGAGGGTGGAAGTCCTGGGAGCAACAGTCTGCAGGAGATACGCAGAGGAGGAGAAATAGTCTGCACGGTGTTATGCAGGGGAAGCTCCTGTAGATATTATGTGTACATCAGTACTTCACGGCTTAACCTTTCGTTCTAATTCATAAATATAATGGCAAAGCAATTGTTCTATGGGCATCCCATATTTCCTTTCCCTCAACCAAGTTATATTCCCCAATAAACAAAACAAAACAACGCAAATGACTGTTCATTGTCTCAGAAGTGGTAGATGGAGGTCTGGCAGCAGGGTGACATGGTGGATGTTAGTTACTAGTAGCAACCAAGCACTACAAATTTATCAGCATGGCACACCTTGACTTGGCAATATTTGCCCACTCTTCTTTGCAAAAACACTCCAAATCTGTCAGATTGCAAGGGCATCTCCTGTGCACAGCCCTCTTCAGATCACCCCACAGATTTTAAATCGGATTCAGGTCTGGGCTCTGGTTGGGCCATTCCAAAACTTTAATCTTCTCCTGGTGAAGCCATTCCTTTGTTCATTTGGATGTATGCATTGGGTCGTTGTCATGCTGAAAGATGAAGTTCCTCTTCATGTTCAGCTTTCTAGCAGAAGCCTGAAGGTTTTGTGCCAATATTGACTGGTATTTGGAACTGTCCATAATTTCCTCTACCTTGACTAAGGCCCTGTTCCAGCTGAAGAAAAACAGCCCCAAAGCGTGATGCTACCACCACAATGCTTCACTGTGGGTATGGTGTTCTTTTGGTCATGTGCAGTGTTTTTGCACCAAACAAATTTGGAATTATCAGACCATAACACATTTTCACACATGCTTTTGGGAGACTTCAGATGTGTTTTGCAACATTTAGCTGGGCTTGGATATTTTTCTTGGTAAGAAAAGGCTTCTGTCTTGCCACTCTACCCCATAGCCCACACATGTGACAATCTCCCATATTCTTCATATGTACCATACAGCCAGTACTTGCCAGTAGGGATGGGAGAACGGTTCGGCCTGAGCATAAGTTCGGGCCGAACTTTGGTTGTTCGGACATTTGGCGAACAACGAACATTATGCAGTGTTCGCAGAAGCCGCGGAACACCGTTAAAGTCTATAGGACACTAACATGTCCCAGGGGATGTATTAATGCAAAAAAAAGTTTTAAAAAAAGGCTGTTTTTTCAGGAGCAGTGATTTTAATAATGCTTTAAAGTTAAACAATAAAAATTAAATATTCCTTTAAATATCATGTCTGGGGGGTGTCTATAGTATGCCTGTAAAGTGGCGCAGTTTTCTCATGTTTAGAACAGTACCACAGCAAAATGACATTTCTAAAGTAAAAAAGTCATTTAAAACCGATCGTGGCTGTAATGAATTGTCAAGTCTCAGCAATATAAAAAAAAATAATTAAAAAAAACGGAATGGGTCGCCCCCCTCCCCCCCCCCCCCCCCCAGTCCATTACCAGGCCCTTTGGGTCTGGTATGAATATTAAGGGGAACCCCGAACCAAAAATGAAAAAAAAAATTGCATGGGGGTCCCCCCAAAATCCATACCAGGTCATTCCGGTCTGGTATGGAAATTAAGGGGAACCCTGCGCCAAAAAAAAATAATAAATAAAATAAAAAAAGACGTAGCGGTCCCCCCCCCTCCTAAAACCATTACCAGACCCTTATCCAAGCACGCAACTTGGCAGGCTGCAGGAAAATATGGGGGGGGGATCAAGAGAGCACCCCCCCGAACTGTAGCAGGCCACATGCCCTCAACATGGGGAGGGTGCTTTGGAGTAGCCCCCCAAAGCACCTTATCCCCATGTTGACCTTGCCCGGTGGTTGTGGGGGTATGCGGGCGGCTTATCGGAATATGGAAGCCCCCTTTAACAAGGGGACCCCCAGATCCCAGGCCCCCCCATGTGAATTGGTAACAGGTACATTGTACCCCTACCATTTCACCAAAAAAGCGTAGGGTTCTCCCCCAAAAATCCATACCGGACCCTTCAAGTCTGGTATGGATTTTAAGGGGAACCCTGTGCCAAAATTAAAAAAAATAAATAAAAAAATAAGACAGGAGACACTTTGGGACAAGTCCTTTATTAAAAGATAAAAATGTCCCACGATGTAGATCTCACGCCGCTGATGAGCCAAGGAAGGAAAAAAAAAAAAAAAAAAAAAGCTGCAACAGCTCCTCTTCCATGGGAGGCTCTCGCCGAGTGACACTTCTTGGAGACAGCTGTTGTATAGCTGAGGGTGGGGCCACTCTGACGAAAACGGGCGACCCCGCCTTCCTCTGATGTCACATGGCGTTCGTCACCGGGTGGCCCCACCCTCAGCCATATAACAGCTGTCACCAAGAAGAAGAGTCACTCGGCGGGAGCCTCCCATGGAGGCGGAGCTGTTGCGGTTTATTTTTTTGGCTCATCGGCTGCGTGAGATGGATCTACATCGGGGGACATTTTTATTTTTTAATCAAGGACTTATCCCAAAGTGTCTGTCTTTATTACAATTTTGATACTTTTTTTGTGTGAAATGGTAGGGGTACAATGTACCCATTACCAATTCACATAGGGGGCTGGGTGGGATCTGGGGGTTCCCTTGTTAAAGGGGGTGTTCAGCTCATTCTTAATTGCCAGATATTCCTGCAGCTTCTTTAATGTTGATGTAGGCCTCTTGGCAGCCTCCCTGACCAGTTTCCTTCTCGTCTGTTCATCAATTGGAGGGACGTCCAGATCTTGGTAAGGTCATTGTTGTGCCGTATTTTCTCCACATACGGTCTTCCATGGCACATCTGTCTTGGAAGTTCTTTTGTACCCTTCTCTTGGACTGATACTTTTAACAATGAGATCCCTCTGATACCGTGGAAGCTCTGGAGGACCATGGCTTTTGCTGTAGGATGCAACTAGGAAAATGATAGGAAAGTCCTACTAGAACAGTTTAACTTTATTTGGGGTTAATCAGAGGCACTTCAAATGACTGGTGTGTACCGACTCCTATTTAACATGAGTTTAAATGTAATTGCTTAATTCTGAACACAGCTACATCCCCAGTTATAAGGGGGTGTGCACACTTATGCAATCACCACATTTTAGATTTTATTTTATTACTTCCCCCTCCTAAAAGATCAGTTTGTTTTTCAATTGTATTGGGAATTCATCCCAATACATGCAATTAATACACATGATAAAGTCCTGTATATCAATTCAATTTTTTTTTCCACATGCATATTTCAATGCAGAACAAAAAGATCCAGAAACAAGCTGGAATAGACTATTAGCGTTAGGATGGTTGACATTTGCAGGCATGTGGAAATTACTCCTCTTATGATTTTTATACCATGTTTGAGTTTTTCAAGGTAGTACTAGCTTTACTAGGTACAGTAAAATTCTAGTAGTTTGTTGTCCAGTGTGCCAGTCTTTTCCAGTGAGAGTTGTGTTGCTCTTGCCAAGATCTACAAATAAAGTCCCAAGTTACAATGATTGGATTAGATACTTCAGCATGCAGCTCCCATTACTCTTGGTTTACAATTGTGGCATTTGGTGAGCTAGGAGTAGCAGCTCACTAGCAATATCTACCCTTTGAGTGGAGCTGGGTGTGTACCCTTGCAAGTCAGGTTTTCCAGGGTAACTAGTTCACATATGCAGTTCCTCAGCATCTCAACATGTAGAACCCATTTAAAAAGTCAATATAACGAGAGATTGGTAAAAGCAACTGTATTGCACATTTGTCTTAACCTGAAGATGTTTTATATCTGCCAGAAATGAGGCGTGACATCTTGACCAAAACCTCAGCTGTTCCAATTGAGTGGTTGTGTATGGAGGCAAGGTACTAGATAAACAGTTCTAGGAGGTACACATGGCATGCCCCACCCAAAAGTCAACCACTTTAGAAATAACTTCAACAATTGAAGCTTCCTTATTAATCCAGCCAGCTGTAATTTTCAATAGTGTAGCTGGTCTTTGACACCCTCTTAGTTGCTGGTTATCTAAATGAAAACCTCACACCTATTCACTCTTCCCCATCACTGAAGGCTCGAACCAGCAAACCCTGAAAGTCAAACTTGGCAAATTCACAAATGCAAAAATTCGAGGCAAGACCAGTGTTTTATTTCTATTTTTTTCATAACATTGCAGCCATCAAGAAAAATAAAAATAAAAACTCCAAAAGAAAAACCATGAACAGATGGAAGACATTTCTACATTTACTAAGCAGGAGTTGGGTCCCAAGGTCTCAGTGAGGCTATTTATCCAATAAATTAGAGAGCATGGCCATTAAAGTGCATTCATTTCTGTGCTGGGATGAGGTCATCGATAGACTGGCCCTTCTCCAGACGCTTTTCCATTTCTATTAGAAGTTTGACACCATCAACCACCATCTGAACGAGTTCCACCTCTGAGAAGCCAAGACGGTCAGCGTTTGATAAATCAAAGACTCCCCCAACTGCTGCAGTGTCAACTCCACCTAGTGCAAGAAAAAGGGAGTTAGTACTGAACCGTACACAGAAATCAGTCCAGATATGTGCCACACTATTGCTCAGTTGTAAGATCTGAAAGAAATCAAAACAGCAAGTATTGCTGGTAGTTTTTGCAGGTTTGAATGACAATTCTGTGGTCCATCGATACAATTGACCACTGTCTGCCAAGTACCAGTAGATTGCACAAAGTTGTTAACTGCAAAAATAACAAATACAAAATTGGTGCCTAGCAAGTATAGACATGCTTGCCTGTTATGTATAACAATACCAGCATTTAGTCACATTTTAATGGACTTGTAATGCAACATTACGCAATTTAATTGCAGCAGTCTAGAAGCAAAATTTAAAGAAATCCAGTAGAAAGTGACCAAATCCTATACCATGATGTGGATAAAATTTAGACTCTTCAGATATTGCTGTATGTAAACAAAATGCTAAATTTTATAAAGAAAAAAAAAAAAAAAAAAAAAATAAAAAACCCCACACACAACACACTTGCAGGATATGGAATAGAGATGCCGAATCTTAGGCTATTGGTCAGTCATAAGGAAAGGAAAGTCCTCATGAAGCCCAAAGTGACATTGTTGAAATCCAAACTTTGAGGAGCACCACACTGAGCGTCCAGAAAGCAACAAATTGTCAACATTTTAGCCAATGTGGAATAGAAACAAAAGTTCTGAATCCCTTTACAAAGTATCCTGCATTTCCGACTCTATAGAGTTTCCAAAGTCCTGATTATAGGAAGGAGATTTGTAACCCAGACACCCCCCCCCCCCCATTGCAGCCAATGACTGGCATTTTCTGGTGGTGGGGGGGCTGGAGGAGGGGGGAGGGACCCTGCCACCCCCCCCACCAGGTATTAGCATTCTCCATTTCAGGGGTCTCAGACTGGCGGCCCTCCAGCTGTTGCGAAACTACAAGTCCCATGAGGCATTGCAAGGCTGACAGTTACAAGCATGACTCCCACAAGCTGAGGCATAATGGGACTTTCACAGCAGCTGGAGGGCCGCCAGTTTGAGATCCCTGCTCTATTCTGCACAATTTGTGTGGCGCTCACCATGTACTTAAACCTTCAAGATGCAGACAGGGTCAGGGAAAAAAAAAAAAATAAATAGTGCATAACTTTTTTATACACTGGCTTATAGGATATTCAGCCCATTTTCACTTTCCAGCCATCTTAGGCTAAAGAAGGCTTTCACAGAATCAGCCATGCATTGACACATCTTCTCAGTATAAAAGTAACCCAGTGTTTCCCATACATAGAACAGAACTCCTCTGGTCACAAGCTCTTCAGCTGAAGGAATCAGTTTGAACAAGGATTGTCAAGTCTTGCATGCACATCCATTATGTACACAAGAGGTTGGTTACAATCTGCCCTCTGCACCTTGCTCGCCAGAAACTGCTCAACATATCCAATTATCTTCATTCAAGAATTCTCCATGAATGCATCACTTGACCTACCTGGATGCCATTTTGGCATGACAAGAAAATGCTATGTATTCGAAGCAGACCATGGTTCCCCAAAACTCTGCACAAATTGCCGTCCTCACCTGTTCCTCTCTTTTGCAGTCTGAGCCTCTTCAGGGTCTCTTCAAACTTTGCGTGCTTGCTCAGGTTTGGCAACTTGATGTGGACCCCAGCACGGAGACCAGTTCCAAGGTTGGATGGGCAGGTGAGAATGTAGCCAAGATGCTGATTCCACATAAACTGGAAGCTTTTTTCCTTGAATAGAGATTCAATCTAGGAGAGAAGGGTTGGTTGTTTAAGCGGATACCAAATTTTCATCAATGCACAACTAAAAAAAATTACAGAGCCAGGTACTGAGAACAATGACCCCAATTACGATCAAGCCTTAAATTGCTAGTTGCCCGGTTGTCATCCCAACCCTCTTGCTTCAACACTTTGAGCCATTAGTTTGGAACGAGTATGTAGAAAGAACTTTCTCCTGCATCTTTGTTGATAAATGTAGGCTCAATTTCAACATGGTCACATCACACAGGTGTAGTGTTGTGTAAAAATGCAGCATATATGCCTATTTATTCTGTGCAATGCACAGTATGTCAACACACCACAGGATGTTGCAACACCCTGTGGTTCACAACATTTAAAATTAAAAAACAAACAAAAAAACAAACACACAAACAGTGCAAGGTTATCAATACATTGCACTGCCATTCACAATGCAAACCACATATTAAACATTGAATAATGTGTGCAGGCTGGTGTCAACATGCTTAAATTTCAGAAGAGATGAATTTAAGGGGAAGCATTACTACTTGTGACCACTAGAGGGGAGAATTGATTAACTGGAAGTTCAATACAAGTTTGCTTTGCATGACTCCCCTTGGCTTTATACTGGGGGGGGGGGGGAAGATTTATAAATATGCAAACAAATTGAGAAATCCCCACTTCTTGCAGCATTTTGTTAGCTTTCTACGATTGTTCATTCTATGCATTGTTATAGTTACATTAAACTGCATCTGATCACCTACCCTAGTAAGGCCATCACAGAACCTTTTGAAGACTTCCTTCATGTTTCCACCCTTCTGCATGGAGATGACACGGAGATGATCTTCCTCATTGATCCAGACAAGGAAAGTCTTGCTTTCATTGTGCCTTAGAGAAAACACACATTGCATGCATTAGAAACAAGAAACACCTAATCTGCAAGCAGTCCTACGTTAGCTTAAAGCATTAGGACTGACCACCAGAATAATCCTTGGCAGTGGTGGCAGGTGCTCAATATTGGGGGAAAATGGCAAACAAACCTGGCCTCCCCTCACTCGCACTACCATCTCTTCAATTCTTCATGACTTTGTGAAGGTTTTACTGTAGCAAGATGTCAGCGCTCCTGACCAGCACCAATTTCTCTTGGTATAGATTTAATTTGACCAGACAGGCAGTCGTACAGTTCAGACTGCGGGTGTTATGCGCAGAAGTCCAGATTAAAGCTTTATCTGAGGTTAAAGCAGCTTAAGGCAAGCAAACAAGACTAAGGCTTCAACAACTGTTGCATTGTACAGAGATTTATCCCCAGATACTCAAGAAGTGACACTTCCTGCTCTTACTGCGAAGTAATGACAACCGAAACTATTCAGAACAGCCAACATTGAACAGCTAGCATGCCAAGAAAAATATATGCCATGTCTTACCAGATGCAAAAAAAAAGATTTGAACAGTGTGGCTCAGGTTTTATCTACGATCTAGTGCGGTGGGTGGGGGAAATCGGTGTTGGTAAATATTTCTGCATGCTTGGAAAATGTTTCCCCGTGTTTAATTTTTTTCACCTGCCTTGTGTTCAGTAAAAATCGATTTCAGAGACATCTGTGCAGGTTTGAAATCACTCGAAGTCGCCAAAAGTAGTACAGAAACTACTTTTGGGAATCTGTGCGGTGCCATTGCTGGCAATAGCTGCCAATTCACATCAATGTGAACCTAGGTTCAAAGAGCATTTGGCAGGTGGCGCAACTCCACTGCTGTTTTACCCCCTAAAAGCCGGACAACCATGCTGCAACTGTGGCCATTGTGGGACAGTGAAAAACATGGGGATTTACTGCCCCCAACTGCAAGTCCTTACCCTGTGAGATGCTGCCATTGTCCTAAGCCTGCATACTAGTCCTGGCGGTACAAAACACACACACACACACACTATAAGCCTACCCCCCAATCTTAACACAGAATTTCCACGATTCATGTAACATGTGCCGAGCTGGTGTACTGTCGATTTGTTCCCTCCGTCAAAAGTGCCCACGCATGCGCAGAACGGAAGGGCACTCCAGCTGATTTGGAACACAGACAAAACACGCCCTTCAACACACCCACTACCTGCCCTGCAACAGCGAGGCTCAATCTGACAACTACGGTGTCCCTCCACTCTTTTCAAAGCAAAAGGCGGCTGGCGAAAACATTACTTAGCATTGAGTTAAAAGAAACATTGTATTTGGTTCTTTTAGATCAAAAAAGGGATGAACTCTGGTCTGCAAATAAGGCAGTTTAATCACTTAAGCTCCATGTACACTGTGGGGAAAAAAAAAAAAACCCACACACGCTGAAAGTTACTGGCTCTGGTGTATGGATAAGCTATACAAGAGTGTTGGCTGCCTTACTAGATTCCTGATGGGCCATGACAATTAGTCCCTGGTGACCTCTACATTCTCTTCACCAAGAGGCTACTTCCCATCTAAGAAAGGGACATTACAACTAACTTCCACAGGAAACGTCAGAGGACACCTACCAAATTCCTCTGGCATCAGGCCAGTCCCGGGCCATCCCTGAGGCCAGAAGCAGGGGAGATACCGGCTTGTCAAACAGGAAGTGGTCATCAATGAGTTGCTGCTGCTCTGCGTCAGTCATGCTCTTGAGAGCATAGTACTTTCCTTTCAGATCTCCATCCAGGCTGTCCAGAGCTGGAATCAGAAATAGCCATGATTATACAAGGTGTCAGCCACAGCCAAACACACCAAATTGCAGATCACAAGGACCTGACCGTTCTGTTTGCAGAAGGCTTGGTAACCACCTTGCTAGACATAGATCAACTGTGCTGACATGTTTAGCTACCAGAGTACACCTCCTACAGAAAGGACACAAGCATCCATTCACCCTCAAAGTATTTACCTGCCACAAAGACAGGCTACATGATGAAAGATGTCACACAGTTATTGCAAAACCTGTTATTTTAAAGGAAACCCTGGTTTACAAAAATAAAATTTTTTTTCGGACAACAGATGTCTGTTCCAAGATTAACTGTAGCATTTGGTCAAGACTATAGCAGCCTTTAAAGCAATTTTGCCATCAAAGGTTACATTAAGGCGACTACCTACTAAAAAAAAAAAAAAAAAATCCCCACACACACACACTTTAGTAAATATTTTATCTTTTCATGTGTGTGACACGGAAGAAATGACACTTTGCTACAATGTAAAGTAGTGAGTGTACAGCTTCTAATAACAGTGTAAATTTGCTGTCCCCTCAAAATAACACACAGCCATTAATGTCTAAACAGCTGGCAACAAAAAAGGAGTACACCTCCAAGTGAAAATGTCCAAATTGGGCCCAAAGTGTCAATATTGTGTGGCCACTTTTTTTCCCAGCACTGCCTTAACCCTCTTGGGCATGGATTTCACCAGAGCTTCAAAGGTTGCCACCGGAGTCCTCTTCTGACGAAATCACGGAGCTGGTGGATGTCAAAGACCTTGCGCTCCTCCACCTTCCGTTTGAGGATGTCCCACAGATGCTCAATAGAGTTTAGGTCTGAAGACATGCTTGGCCAGTCCATCACCTTTACCCTCAGCTTCTTTAGCAAGGCAGTGGTCATCTTGGAGGCAATTGGGGTCGTTAAGTTGAAATACTGCCCTGTGGCCCAGTCTCTGAAGGGAGAGGGGGGGGGGGGGGGGGTGATCACGCTCTGCTTCAGTATGTCACAGTACATGTTGGCATTCATGGTTCCTCCAATGAACTGTAGCTCCCCAGTGCCGGCAGCACTCATGCAGCCCCAGACCATGACACTCCCACCACCATGCTTGACTGTAGGCAAGACACACTTGTCTTTGTACTCCTCACCTGGTTGTCGCCACACACGCTTGACACCATCTGAACCAAATACATTTTGGGGGTCTCCTCTCCATCTCCTCTTCATGGTCAGCGGACCTAGTCTCCACCCCCAGCCCTGAAGGCCTTTCAGTGAATTGAATGGGTGGCTGGCTGCAGAGAGGAGCAGCCCAGCCACCGCAGCTGCCTGGGACATGCAGGTGGCAGGTGTCACCCGGGTGCAGGGTGCACCCCCCCCCCCCAGCAATCCCAGTGTCTGCCCCCCAAGGCGACATCACTTCCAATATTGGGTATCGGAGCATTTGAGAGTACGATACTCACAAAAATGCTTAGTATCCGCACCGATATGCCGGTGCAACCCAAATATATACTTATTCTGGTCTGTGCATTTATACAGATAAAAAAAAAAAAAAGGTATGAACACCAGTTTGGGTAACATCTGCTCTTTTTTTGTGTGCAGTGATAGTGGCTTCTAGGAAATGATGCGGTGGATTACAAAGCCTGAGCAGGATGGCCTGAGCCCCAGAAAGTCAAACTGATTTTAGAGACTGGATAGTAATATTATATCAGAGGATGAAGAGTAACCAGTAAACTTGTGGAGGTCAAAACCAGTCCAGCCTGTCAAAATCTGAGACATAACTGAAGTTGGAAATAAAGGCCACTGCCTAGCCAAACAATTATATTTCCCCATCTCTGAATAAGAGAAAATCTAAGAGGAATCTGCACTGCCAACTATTCTTTTCAGACACAGCCACAGCCCCTACAGATGTCTGAATACTTGAGGAGCCCTGAGTGCATCTGATAGGATGCAGGCATATTTTGGCTGATCATTTCCACTCTGCTCAGTTGCTTTTTAAATTGGCTTTTGAGGAACAGAGTGGTGCACACAGGGCCACCCATTGCTCAGCAGGAATCGGCCTTTGCTGGGAACAGGCACATTGTTAGACTTTAGAGCAAACTCAGGACAGGTGGAATGCAAGTACAGACAAGAAAATTTAGGTCAGCAACAAATGGCAGTCCAGGAAGCAGCAAGAATAAGCTTGCCATTGGAACAAGATAAAAAGAGAGCCTAACCAATCAGTAATAAATGTGCTTAGCCATGCCTCTCCACATGTGCAGTACACATGAGGGAAGTAAAGGAATACTGGTGCACACATGTTGACTCATCTTGGTCTCAGACCACAGGACATGGTTCCAGTAATTCGTGTCCTTAGTCGGCAGCAAACTGTTTGCGGGCTTTGTGCATCATCTTTAGAACAGGCTTTCTTCTGGGACAACAGCCATGCAGACCAATTTGATGCGGCGTATGGTCTGAGTAGACTGACCCCCCCCACGCCTTCAACCTCTGCAGCAATGCTGGCAGAACTCATACGTCCATTTCCCAAAGACAACCTCTAGATCTAAAGCTGAGCATGTGCACTTGACTCCTTTGGTCGACCATGGCAAGGCCTGTTCGGAGTGTAACCTGTCCTGTTAAACTGCTGTATGGTCTTGGCCACTGTGCTGCAGCTCAGTCTCAGGGTCTTGGCAATCTTCTTATAGCCTAGACCAGGAGTCTCAAACTGGCAGCCCTCCAGCTGTTGCGAAACTACAAGTCCCATGAGGCCTTGCAAGGCTGACGGTTACAAGCATGACTCCTTCAGGCAAAGGCATGATGGGACTTGTAGTTCCGCAGCAGCTGGAGGGCCACCAGTTTGAGACCCCTGGCCTAGACCATCTTTATGTAGAATAATTTTCAGATCCTCAGTTCTTTGCCATGAGGTGCCATGTTGAACTTTCAGTGACCAGTATGAGAGCAATACCAAATTTAACACCTACGACCTTGTAACACTAACAAGCCACATGACACCGGGGAGAGAAAATGGCTAATTGGGCCCAATTTGGACATTTTCACTTAGGGGTGTACTCATTGTTGCCAGCAATTTAGACATTAATGGTTGTGTGTTGAGTTATTTTGAGGGGACAGAAAATTTACACTGTTATACAAGCTGTACACTCACTACTTTACATTGTAGCAAAGTGTCATTTCTTTAGTGTTGTCACATGGAAAAAAAAAAAAAAAAAAAAAAAATTGTGAGGGGTGTACTCATGAGAGATGCTGTGAAAAGAAAAATAATTTTTTTCTGGGTGGACTGCAAAGATTTTTAGTGCAATCCTTCCCTTAGGAGATGATCTACACAAAGAATACAACTTCAGTAAATTAATGTTTAAAAATTTTTCCCCCTTGATGACTTTAGAAATACAAGTGACAGTACAAATATGGATCGTGGCACTCATGTTACTATATCTGGCTGTATGTTAGAACACAAATCTTATTCCATATTAGAGTAAGGAAAGAATGTTTCTGTACCATAAGCCAAGACTGACTATGTAACATGACCATATACAGACAGGTATTCATTGGATCTTCTGGAGGGGGGGGGGGGGTCCACTTCCCTAAAAGGGTTTACAATAGACAAGTCTGAAATGTGCTCCAGTCTGTTACTTTCACAGTACATTTAAACATCCACACTTAAGGGTAAAAAAAAAACAAAAACCAAAACACCACACAACTATGTAAACCCCAGCAATAAACATTTCTCATTTGCTTCCTTTTGGTCTGTTAAATATACTATGAAACGTCTTTTGGTATTTTGGTTTGCCAAGTGCAAGGATACCTGCTGATGTTGCCAGAAACCTGTCAGCTAAGCAGATAACTTCCTGTGCCATCTGCCTCGGCTGATTAGTTGCATTGTTTGACGACTACAGGACATTAATGGACAGGGACCCTATAGGAGTTTGCTCAGCTAGGTTATGGAGAATAAGCAATACCTTAAGATAATACTAGCAAATTATACCTACAGGTCCAGCGCTATCTTGCCACTTTCCTCAAAGGTTATGCAAGAGGACTCAGGGAAGGTGGTCAACTGGATAGGGTTCTAGTACCATTGTCCTTGGTCTGAGGTTCAAAACTGGTAGCTTTGAGTAGCCTTATACCTCTGCTGAGGGCTACAGGACTCTGCTCATCTAGGTTATGGACAGGGTTTCAGTAGCCCCATCTCTGGTGTAATGGTTCTAAGGACAACATTCATCCGGGTTATGGGGGATGGGGGGGGGGGGGGGGGGTTGTACCCAAAGTAGGACTCTCCTTGTGGTCCTTCATACTTGCAGAATCAGGTGAAAAATAAAATAAAGTCTGGAAAAAGACAAATTAAATGCAGCCACCACATCCAAGGACCCTAAAGCTGCAATACATTACATTTGTTTTCAGGTTCAGAGAAGCTTTAATGGATGTAGCACTGCTGTCATTGGGTATCCCTTTATTCATTGCCATTACATCACTAGAACAAGTGTTACGGTGCTAGTAATCGTATAACAGGCATGTTTGCATCTGCCAAGAGCTTGGACATCAGTTATCTGGACCACTTCCAAGCCCTAGTAAGTGGAGTTCAAGAACACCTACTACTAGAATTGCTATAGCCTAGCACCCTTGAGGCACCAGTCCATCCCAAGAAGCTTATGTTGACTGAGTAAAATGCTAGTTCCAGGGCATACTATAGCACAATAATTAGCTGCCCTGGAATTAGGACCACTTCTGGAAATCTGGCAACCTCCAGTAGGTAGATAGTAAATAAGTTACTTGTACGCAAACTAAGCGCTACTGGCAGGATCATCAGGTAAGAAAACAGTTACAGGGGAACTCAATGCTCATTGAGCAATGCTAAGACTTGTAGCATCCTAATGCCCTTAACCCGCTTCCTTTATAGATTTTGCTTATGGAAATGTCTCACAGAGTATAGGAAAGTAAAGTAAAATTTTATCAAGGCAGAACATTAATTCACAAGGATTACCTTCAATGGAGAGTTTTTCAATGGCTCGTCTTTCCCCACGGCTGCAGTGAGGTGGGAGGCAAAAACCACGGATACTTCTGCCAGTTCTAACACGGGAACTAAGGACGTAGTTTGGGTCCAGGTCATCACCACCCTAAAAAAGGTGAGCAAAAAACGGTATAAAGATACAGAAAAAAAAAAAAAAAAAAAAACCCCACACACACCACATGTACTGGTGACCCCACAATAGGAATAAAACTTTTGTAGAAGGGAGTTTAACAAGACATGTGGCCACTCATTAAAATAAGAAAAGAGGTTTAGAGGGTAGGGAGGCTAGGTAGAGGGTTCTTTACTGTAAGAGCGGCAAGGATGTGGAATTTCCTTCCACACAGGTGTGGTCTCAGCAGGGGGGCATCAATAGTTTTATTAAACTATTAGATAAGCACCTGAATGACCGCAACATACAGGGATATACAATGTAATACGGACATAATCACACACCGGTTGGACTTGTGTCTTTTCAACCTAACCTACTATGCAACTTTGTAACAACTAAAAAGAAATTAGGTGTAAAAGCCCAATAGCCAAACCTGGCAACTTTGAAAGCCTCTTGATACAAAATTCTTTATTGGTTAACACAGAATCCAAAAGTGCCAATGCATTTCGGCTTACAAATGCTTTATAAGCCAAAATGAATTAGCACTTTTAGATTAGGTGTAACCGATAAAGAATTTGTACCAAGAAGCGTTTGAGTTATCGGCTAGCATCATTCTGGACTTATGCTGTGGAAAGTGAACATCTTAGCCAGATCACTGCTCTCCTGTCTCCACACTCCAAATACAGCAGTTGAGCTTGGCAAGATACCAGATAGTTAGAGGGCTGCAGTCATTTAGAGGTGTTCACTTTTCAAAAGTAATTTAAGTCAAGACTAAGAACTTGAGAGATCCACCACTGATCTGAAGGTTTAACACATATACCCCTTCCTCCCATACTTTCAGCGCCACATTTACTTATGATCAGAAGAGCCATTGAAGCAACCTGGTTTATTTTTCTTTATCTCAAGAGGGAAACATAGAAATCAGGCCTTGCAACAGCACACAGCATTCTACTAATTACTGCTGGAATACTTGCACTGCTAATGCTGGTCATTTGCAGGCACCTACTGGTAGTGTATCCTTGGTACTAGTAGTTTGTGTTACAATATTATAGTCTCACTGCACCCAAGTGAAAGACCCACAATAATTGCCATTGTGTAGAAACACTAGAATGTATTTCTACTGTAATCGGCAAGATTGGAGATATTAAAACAAGGCTACAGGCAAGGCAAAATTCAGTAATGAGCCCCAAGATCATCTCTAGCTGTGCTTGTTCTCTTGCATTCAGGAAAACCTAATGATACGCATCAAATTTCAGCCATTAGGACTCCAAGGTCCAATTGCAACATGAGGACATCTACATGTTTTCAGGAAAGTGCTGGCCATTAAACAGTCAAAGATAGCAATATAGCTGGAAACTACTGCAGTTCTATGTTTTATTAGAGAGATCGCATACACAATTGCCAAAAGGCACATAACCCCCAGTACAATTTTCAAATATAAACTTAATAGAAATCTAGGCCAACTCGAAATGCACATAACTACGAGGATTTTGTTTTTCAGTTGAGCTTTTGGACAGATACTAATTCACTGTCTAGCCTGAAGTGGAAAGGGGACACTGGAGGCTGCAGAGCTAAAGCAGGTATTCATCTACCTCACTGCTCAGTGTGGCAGGAGTGTCTGATGCATAAAACTAGCCAAACCGCTATAAAATATTGGGAGGTTAAACAGTACATTTGCACATCATGTGTAGCCATTATCCTTGAACTGCATTTAAAGCAAAAAAAAAAAAAAAAAAAAAAAAAAATAAAAAAATAAAGCCTGCTACAGACTGCTTATGAGCAGCAACATTAATAAACTCACCTTCAAGTGTTCAGATTTCAGGTCAGTCTTGTGCTGGTCTCCCGGCTTGTAACCACCATGTCTTTCTTCAATGATGGGGTCAAACAGATCAGAGAACACATCATAGCACTCTTCATCCCCAGCAACAGCTCCCACGGTCAGAATATAAGGGTGGCCTGAATAAGCACAGTATGTCTTAAGTCACAGAAAGGCACACTTGTCAACAACCCAAGGAGTTGGGTAAAAGAGCGAACACATAGGGAGATCCTCAAACTTTGCAGACACTCCGCTTATGCACATCCATTTTTTTTTTTTTGCTGTGGTTGTCCAATAGTTGCATAACTTTTATGCAGAACTGCAGCCAGTAAGGTTAATACTCAATATCTGTTTACAATTTCTGGGTCACCAAGTATTGTAGGGCATGGACTTTGCATGAAAGCCAGTCAGTAAGTGACAGCTTACACAAGTCTATTCAGCACTGGTTTCCTTTTAAGCAACCCTGCCAGATCTTAATGCCAAAATTTCAGCTTTCTATATTAGAAGAGTTTACACCCCCACATATCCGATGGCCCGGATCTCCTACTCGCCTCATTTCTAGAGCTGCAGTCTAAAAAAAAAAAAAAAAAAAAATTGCTTGATTACTCCCGCCTTACTTCCTGGACAGTGAACTTAGCCTTAAGATTCTTCAGCATGCAACACTTCTGGGAGCATACGATATGGTCTTCTGACACACACACACACACCATGGTTCCAGCCTCTGACCCCTAAACCAGGACTCCACAGGTAGGCGAGTTAGAGGATGTCAGGGACAGTCATCCAAACGCAAACAAGAGATTTCCCAGGATACTTACCAACCATCTTGCAAAACCACCAAATTGACCCTGTCTAACAACTTACGTGAAAGACAGAGGGTTTGGTTTGCACACATTTGCAAATATATGCATAAGCTGCAGTGCCCACAACAAGGCTCCTCTGCAAACTGCTCTTAAAGTGGTTGTTAACCCACTTGTATAAAAACCATCACATCTGCACTGTAATAAACCAATAAATGTTCCTGTGCCAGGTAAAAAATATGCTCATCTGTATCTATAACAGCATGGCTCCCAGCTGCTTCTTCGGGTCTCCTCTTTCCGACTTACAGTTCCAGTGGGCGGGGCCGAGCGCTCCCGCCGGGGAGGAGAGAGGGAAAGCCGAGTGCCAGGGAGCCACACTGTTAGGTAAAAAAAATATGCTCATCTGTATGTATAACAGTGCGGCTCCCTGGCACTCAGCTTTCCCTCTCTCCCCCCCCAGCTGACATCGGCGGGAGTGCTCGGCACCACCCACTGTAACCAGATCGGAAAGAGGAGACCCAAAAGAGGCAGCTGACTGCTGGGAGCCACGCTGTTATAGATACAGATAAGCATATTTATTACCCAACACAGGCACATTTACTGGTATATTAGAGCGCAGTTGAGATGTTTTATGATGAAATATGAGAGCAGCAGGAGTGCGCGCTGAGCAGAGCAGGCTGCGGATGACGGAGGCGTGCAAACAATGTCAGGGACTCAGCAGCCATGATTATTGTGGTCTTTTTGCAGAGGGGGAGGGTATAGCTAGGCTTTTTTTTTTTTTTTTTGAGTTAAACGCTTTAACCATTTTAAGAGTCTCCAAAGCTGGAGCACATATAGCAGTGGATAGATTAAAAGGCATGTGTGCCTGGGAGCCCAATTCTCTTTAAAAAGGCACAGGGATGCATGCAACTCCCAGCAAGAGCATAATGGCAGAATAGTCATCCAGTGCGCACCCCATACCCAATTCAACCTACAGCCTTTATAGTAAGGTGCACATGGAAGAGCAATGCACATCAAACCATTTTCAGCCTGGCAGGTAAATTGTGAGGTGTGTTGCCCTTCCATTTACAAAGACTAGTTATAGGTTTTGTGCATGTTTTTTTTTTTGTACTTCTGGTTGATTAGTGTGGGGGTGCACAGGACACCTTCACCGCCATTGTGCTCTTGCTTGGCATCACGTGCAAGTCTGAGTCTTTGAGGGGGTGGGCTCCCTCCAGGCACACCTGCCCTAAGAAAAAAAAAAAAAAATTATAATCGATCCACTGCTATATGCGCTCCTACAGTTTACAAAGAAGCCTTGTCATGGGCACTGCGGCTTATGCATATAATTGCAAGTGTGTGAAAGAAAAAAAAATTGATTAGTTTGACGAAAACTGTTAGACAGGGTCAATTTGGTTGTTTTGCAGGCTGGCAATGGTGCTGGGAAATCTTGTTAGTTTATGATGGGCATTGCCCTTCCATGTGCACCCTTCCACAAAGGCTAGTTATAGGTTGGGGTGATTGCCACTTTTTTGCACAGTCATCCAACACTCCTGAAGTGTTGAATTGGGAGGCTGCAGGGTTGGAACAGAGGGAAGCTAGGAGGCATAGATTGCTGGAGAGGAGAAAATACCTCTATTACAGGGTGCTAGCTTTAAAAATATATGGCATTAAGGCTTCATGTACACAGAATGTTTTTACAACCTCTCCTGAACGATTTAACTTGACTGATAGCAACGTTCGTTTTGCCGCGTTTTTAAAATGCAGTGTACATGAGGCCTTAGAATGAAAAGGTAAAGAACAAATGCTTTAATTGCCCGTATCAAACAGCCCTCACACCCTGGAGTCAAGGTAAATAGCATCATAGTGGGCTGCAAAGAAATAAAAAAAAAAAAAATAAAAAAAATAAAAAAAATGCAAACAGTGGGCCTAGCACTGAAAAGTAAAAGAAGCTAATGGTACTGTTAGCTGAAAGTAATTTGGTTGATTTCCACTAAATGGGCAATCTAAACCAGGAAAACAAACAAAACCACAGGAAGCAGATAGCCGTGGATTGTTCAATTACGTGTAAATTGCATTTTCATTCCAAAGCTTTAAAGTTGCCACAAGATTGTCAGTGCATAGAGAGCATATTTAAAAATGTTATAACTCACATCTGAAGAGTTCAAGCAATATATTGTAGGCCTAATCCATCTAAAGTAACAAATGTTAGACTAATATTCAGTTATAAACTGCACAGCAATTAACTCCACAGCTTGCACAGAGTGGCAGAAGTCATCTTGTGATATGAACCAATGTTCAAATGGTTTTTGTAGGTGTCTCTATATCTACCAAGTAGAGCAGTGGTACCCCACATCAGTCAATCAGGAGCTGTATATCATTGAAAGCTGTATGGATGCAGTAGGTTGGTGCACACCTCTGGCCTTTGTAATGCATTATGAAGTGGACAATGGTCATAGAATCAAACTAGGCAAGGATCTGACCCATTACCATCTTTCCTCTGATTTACCACTAGCTGCCCAGACATCACCACAGCCTCAGTACTTAGCAAGTCAATGCCCTGAAACAAGTCAGAACTTTGGCCAAATAGGGGTTCAATATCAGTGGCTTGGAAAATACTGAAGCACCTTGGCTAGCACAATGGGCAACTAGCCTTTTCCAAAAAAAAAAAAAAAAAAAAAAAAAAAAAAAAACAGATGGGGCTCTAGGCTTCCCCTAGGAAAGTTGTACTTCTTGCCATCCATGTCCCTGCTGGATTATGCTGGAGATAGCCCCTTACTTGACTGGGTGAAAAGGGCACTATAAAAAAGGAGGAAAAACTTCTGAGTGGAGCCTTGGATAACAGAAAAAAAAAAAAAAAAAAAAAAAAAAATTGATGTTCTGATCCGCCCCCCAAAAAAAACAAAAACTTTTGGATTGTAAATGGGGGGGGGGGGGGGGGGGGCACGACAAACTGGTTTGTGTGACTCCTAAATCAAGGTTTTTCACCAATTTTATGTTATAGACCTAAAGAATTCTATGGAGAAGTCTTGCACCATTATGGAGGTTGGAGTGGGAGGTCACAATACATGACTTATTTCTCTGGTCTGCAAGAAGCTGCCCTTTACTACAGCATGTCACACACAAGATTTAATAGGTTTTAAAGATAGCATTAATTTTCGTTCAGGTCACGATGATGGCTTCATCCACTCTATGCAAGCAACAGAACGGTTAATCTTTCCAATCCACGCATGCTCTTTTACCAGGATTGTCTACCCCAGTTTAGATCACATCATCCAATGTGAAGCCACTGGAAGACATTCTGTTTTCCCAAACTCTTGTACATATCAAAAGTTAAGACTTTAGCCATGTGGTTGTTGTGCTTGCGCAGGTCTGGGAACTCCTCTGCGGAAAGCCTCTTAATGACTGGCCAAGCAACGTTACCTTCACTAAGAGAGAAGAAAAAAAAAAAACTGTACAGGTTAGAATCTGCTCCCCTTATCAATAGAAGTGCTTTTTGATGCCCTTTACCAAAAAATAGTAGAGGATCACAATATCTCTTTTTAAGGTTTACCACTTGTGTCAGCTTAAAAAAAAAAGCAGAGAAGGGAAAAGACCAGTTTTGTAAAATTATAACCCACTGAATGGTTTTGCTTGTACAGTCTCCTGACTTCTTCATATCGCCAGATGAGAAAGCCAAGCTTGGCTTGTTTCCATGTTGATACACAAAAACACCCATACTGCTGTCTACCATTTCCCCACAAAGATCTTCCTAATGGGTACAACTGGTATTGAAAGTAACTAAAGGCTAAAAACTTTAAGTTTTGGTTAGAGGGATTAGAACACTGGTCAGTTTTTTATTGCAGTCAGCGTCCCCTTTAGGGAGATTCACCCTCTCCATTTGATTTGTTTACCCATTATCATTTAACCACTGGGCACTTAAACCCCCTTCCTAACCAGACCAATTTTCAGCTTTCGGTGCTCTCACATTTTGAATGAGAATTGGTCATGCAACACTGTACCCATATGAAATTTGTCTTTTTTTCACACAAATAGAGCTTTCTTTTGGTGGTATTTAATCACCACTGGGTTTTTTATTTTTTGCGCTATAAAATAAAAAAAAAACTGAAAATTTGATTTAAAAAAAAAATAGTTTCTGTTAAAATTGATTGCAGAGTATTGCACAGTGTTGCAGAGTATTTACATTGAGCAGCGCTGTGAGCACTAAACATACAGCCCACAGCGCTGCTGCCATCTCTCCCCAGCTCCCTGTACCAATCAGTACACAGAGGGGAGGGAGGAACCGGCGTCATGACGTGACGCCGGTTTACATGTGATCGCTCCATCATTTGACGGAACGATCACGTGGTAAATGGCCGTGATCAGCGGCTATTTACCATGATCCGTGATGTTCCCAGGTGCAACATTCTGGGATGACGTCCCACGGACGTCCACCCAGAATAAGCCGACCGCGCTGTTGCTGTCTTTCGGCAATGGCCCGGTCGGCAAGTGGTTAAAGTAAACGAAAATCCCAAATTTTGGGTTGTCCCCCAGAAAAGTAATATGAGAAATCTTCCAATGGGGACACTAGTTCTGGTGACCTGGGGGTCCTCCAGAAAGTCCCTTAATTTGCTGAGATTTCCTCTCACTTCCTGTTTTGGCTATGGGGCAGGAAATGAAGGTAAATCTCAATAATGGGACAAAGGGCAAAAAATAAACCTTACAGTTCTACATTAACAGTCAGTCCAAATCTAGAAGTGCCCAAATCTAGCTGCAGCATATAGTGGATTTGGAGTGTCTCTGCCAAAGATCACTTGTGTTCAGCCCTCTACTAAAAATTCCATGTTCAATACCAACTCAGACCTCTACTAAACTCCAACTCGTATATCACTGTAGTGAAAGATTGTTATACAAAAGACCATATGCATTAGCATATGATGCGTTCATACAAGTTGCCTTCATCAACCCCTGTAGAATATATTTTTTCCCAGATTTCAGACTCCTGGTACGGTCTTGTTTTGGATGGCCAATACTGTTGCAGGTCCCTGATAGAGAAAATGAATGCAGGAAGACCAATCTGGTCTCTTAACCATGAGTCAAATGATTTACAAATATTGATCATCTTCCCATCTCAAGCCCTAAAAATACCAGAGCCATCAGACTAGGGTAGTCTTTGCATCTTATAGGACTTCCACACAAGGTCTTTAGTCACTTTGACAGCTCAGCACTTCTAGTAATGAGGGAGAACAGATGGCAAAGTGGATAAAAAGAAACAATCTGGTGCATTTTACCTGGGTTGTCAACCCCGGTCTGAATGACATCATCCACAGTAAATCCACTTGGTGTCGCCTTGTCCCTCAGCTTTGCATACAGCTCTTTGGTGAGCACCTTGGCCATATGGTTGTTGTGGCTACTCAAGTCTGGAAACTCATCATCCACGCCATACTTCAGCTTCAGTTTGTTGTGGGAGTTGCCGAAAGGCATGATTGCACTTTACTGCAGGAATTACAGAACAAAAATGTTAACAGATATAGGACATGACCTCAAAAAAAGGTGACCTTGGAGCAAACTGATGTTGGAACAGGAAATCTAGGCCACAACATGGCTACTGGGCAAACTAAATCTCCCATGATCTTCAGGAAAAGCTTAAGGATACAAGATTGGTCATAATGTACCTGATTTTTGCCTGCAACGTGACAGGCTTGTGCATTCCTAGAGATTAAAGGGTATAAAGCAGAGAACACAGGCACCCGATTACAGAGCTCATTACGAGTTTCAGAGCTCATTTAGTGGATGGGCAAAGCTCAACGTCTGCCCAGGTCCTGCTAACATAGAGTTCCTCCAAGGTCACAAATTACATTGAAAATATAAATCCCGTTGAAAGCTATAGAACAGCCAACAACCACCTCTAAAAAGCACTACCCAACTTATACAGCTCTGGTATAAAATGTAAGGACATCTACTACAGTGGGGTCAATCGTGCCCAGTCATTGAGGTCAGTGGGGGGGGGGGGCAGACAATAGCATGCAAAGGGCCACAGTTTGGAGACCACTGGGATGGAGAACAACCCAGGATGGCAGAGTGTGGAGCAACCCACTCTGAAATATGGCATGCATCATCTCTACCTCCATGTCTTAGGTCCCATTCACACTTGAGCCGAGCATCTTTGGTGGGGTTTTGTTCCTTGTACAAGCATTTTTTGCATTTGTTTCAGACTTTAGTGGGGGGTTTTATGTTAAGCCAATTGAAAACTAGTTACTAGGGCGAACATAGATTTTTGCACCTTTTTCAGATGCACTTATTGAAACCTATCAGGGCCAAAAATGTACGCTCTGCCCCAAAAGAAGCTCACTTTTTTTGTGTGATGAGCTTCAAGTAACACCATACTCAGGTGTGAACCAGTACCAATCCTGGGGGTCGAGCATTGAAGCAATTTTCGTGAAACTTCAAACCACTGAGGCTGCATTCACACCTGAGCATTTCGTTTTCAGGCAGAAAGTCATGATGTGGGGTTTCTCCCCCCCCCCACAGGTCAAAAGGTCACCAAAAACACCTGTAATCTGCCCAAAAAGAAGCTCATGTACTTTTGAGCTTCAGGCTACAAAACGCTCAGATGTGAACAGCGGCAATTTAAATGAATGGGACCTTGAGCGATGAGGGGGGACACTATCACCATTTATCAGTTAGAAAAAAAAAAAAAAAAAAAAAAAATACCCTGCAAAATCATCCAACTATCACAGAAGGTTATATCCTAATGTTACTACCGGCACAAAAATAAAATGATATCTTAATGTAGACAACTCATAGCTCTGCATACACCTTCTGTACCATCTCGCACTTTATAGACAATGACATAGGCTACACCTCCTTCCTATCTGACTGATACAAGTTCCTGCACTTAGACATCTTCCGAATAAGGAAGTCGGCATTGTACACTCCGCCTGCCAATCCCATCGCTACACGTTTGTATATCTTGAAGGTCAATAAAAAAAAGTATGCCGCCATTGCTGATCCGTCGTAAAAGAAAAATAATTGCAGGTTGCAAAGGCATGCTGTGACTTGTAGTTCCATCACAGCCCAATAGGCTATAGCATCTAAAAAGAATGCTTAGAATTTACAGTATCGAGAACGAGCTGCACAATTACTTCCAATTGGCATTTCAAAAGCTAATTAGCTGTCAAGGTAGATGGAAGAACTCATTCAATATTCATGTCCAAGAGAAAGTCATGTGCTGTACATCGGAGCAACCTGATTACTCTGCACTTCCCTGAGCAGACAGTGCCGACATCCCAACTGAATGACCTATAGGGTGTGAGCAAATAAGCCGGCCATACAAAATCGGATCTCATTTAGATTTAAACAAATTTATGGGATCTGAGAATAATCCTAAACAATTCAGTGCATTTGTATGAAATCAGGTAGGCCCTTGCACTACATACTTGGTGGTAAATAAAAAAAAAAAAAAAAAAAAAAAAAATCAAAAAAAAAGGGAAGGGAGGATGAACAAGCAGATTTATATACTGTAGTGTATGACTTAGCTTAAAAAGGTGACTATGCTGTACAATCGCCTCTAGAGAGAGTACAAAAACATGACATACAGGCAGGCCTTTGCATAGTTGATGGCAGATCTAAAGGAGATCATACAACCGGGTTGTATAGTTTATGGTCTGCCTTCTACCACACATACTTAAAATACAACCATACAATCTCCTGTACCTTTTGTATTGAACTGTACTGTAATTGTGTTGTCCCCTCTACATTGTAAAGCGCCGTGTAAACTGTTGGCGCTATATAAATCATGAATAATAATAATTCAAAGTTTTACAATGTAAGGGCCCAAAATAAAAAAATACCCCAGTATTTTTTTTATTTTATACATTAACAACTATATATATATTTTTTTTTCCCCCACGCACTACATAAAATAGCTTGAAATAAGACCGCACAGATCGTAACGTGTATGGTCACATCAAGCTGCGAACGAAGGATGAACTAAAGGGCATGAACCGTTTCAATGGGGTACTGAACAGTTTGGTAAATGGGATCACATTAGGGCAGGAACCCACCTAGTCCATCCTTCCCCCAAACTGCATTCAATAAACTAAGATAGGTATTGCCGGTATGTGTCTCTGCACATTCGAATGGAAACCTGCTCCATGAAAAAAAAAAGACACGCTTTCCCTCCTGAAAATGCCCACCGCCTGGCTGCCACGCTTCTGCATTGCCGTTCCCAGCCAGCGGGGGAGGGGCTGCTGCAAATAATGAGTTTTGACCTCACCATCTGCATGCTTGTTCCAGGTCAGTGACTCGTGGCAGCCAGACAACTAGCATTTTCAGAAGGTGATCAGCAAGGACCTGAATAAGCCCATTCTAGCGTCGTATAGCGTATCAATGATCTGTTAATGGCACCCCATCCCCTCCCCCCCAGTAGTAGGCCAGTTAGGAGACATGATGCTGCAGCAGTAATAAGTCATCCCATCCCCAGCTGGCCCCATCCCAGAGGCTGCAGCATTGCCATGAGAAGAAGAAGGGCAGCAGGGGGCAGCACTGAGCCGGCCAAACTTCACACTCCATTAACCCCTTCCCTGCTGGAGGTAATCCATTAGAGCAGAGCACAGGCATCCCATGCACAGACATCCCTCCTCCACCAGTCCCATCCTCATCACTATGCACTGTCATTGTACTGCAACGCCCCAGCCAGGACAGGGACACATCCCAAGGACATGAGCTGTCCCTGGGGACCCTCCATCCATCCATAGTGCCCCCTCCCCCACCCCAGATGACTGCACAGCTCCTAGTGCTGCTTCTATGCAATCTGTAAATGGTTCCTCCTCCATGCAGACTAATACATGGAGGGTGCACCCTGCTCCCCCCCCCCCTCCCTCCCTCCCTCCTGTACTCACCAGATGGGTTTTACTGGAGGGAATAGAAAAGTCTCTTTAGCAGCTTTCAAGAACCAACAACTCCCAGACCTGGAGGGATGTGAGTGAGAAGACGCTGCCAGCGCTTTTATATAGCGTGCTCTGCCCCCTCTGCCATTGGCTGCTATTATTATTCCATTCATTGGATTGGATGGCCTGGCGGAGAGGGGGCGGCGCCTGTAGAGCAATGCTCGGTCTATGCTGCATTGTGCGGGACGTGCCGCTGATTGGGGGGTGGGGGGTGGGGGGGGGGGAGCCAATGCGCACCTATCACCTGTCACCTGTCACCTGTCATCTGTCACCTGTCACACCTCCAAGGGGTACTGCAGGCTTTACAGGATAAAGGGAACCTGTCACCGGATTCTTAGAAAAATGTCACCAAAAAAAGAAAATCTATGATATTAAAGTAGAACTCCAACCCAAAATAACACGAAGAAGTTATAAAAATACACTCACCGGCCACTTTATTAGGTACACCTTGCTAGTGCCGGGTTGGCCCCCCTTTTGCCTTTAGAAGGAGTTCCAGCAGTATTGGCCCATTTATACTGGGCGCCGCCCCCCTGATCCTTGCACCCGCCCCTAATCTACATGCAGGGCGCTGGATGCATCAGCCCCGGGTGCAGGCGCCGGCATCTTCACTAAGGGGAACAGTAAGTTAAGCCTTCCAGCTTCACAGCCTGTTTCCTACTGCGCATGCGCGAGTCGCGCTGTGCTTTCTGAATGGTCCCGCTGTCTTCTGGGGCCTGTGTGTGTTTCCCAGAAGGCAGCGCAGGGCGAGGGGCAAGGGTGGCATAGATACAACAAGGTGTTGGAAACATTCCTCAGAGATTTTGGTCCATATTGACATGATGGCATCACCCAGTTGCTGCAGATTTGTCGGCTGCACATCCATGATGCGAATCTCCGTTTCCACCACATCCCAAAGGTGCTCTATTGGATGAGATCTGGTGACTGTGGAGGCCATTGGCGTACAGCGACCTCATTGTCCAGTGGTGAGACGATCTGATCTTTGTGACATGGTGCATTATCCTGCTGGAAGGAGCCATCAGAAGATGGGTACACTGTAGTCATAAAGGGATGGACATGGTCAGTAACAATACTCAGGTAGGTCGCAGCGTTGAAACGATGCTCAATTGGTACTAAGGGGCCCAAAGTGTGCCAAGAAAATATCCCCAACACCATTAGGCCCCTTTCACACTGAGACGCTTTTTGGGCACTTTCACGCTAAAAAAAGCACCTGAAAAGCTCACGGAAACCTATTTTCATTAAAATCAATGAATGCTTTCACACTGGGGCAGTGCGCTGGCAGGGTGGTAAAAAAAAACGCCCCTCTCCATTGAAATGAATGAAAAGCTCTTCAAAAGCTGTCAGTGTTTTACTGGCAGTTTACAAGCGCCTCAGTGTGAAAGTGGCCTTACACCACCACAAGCCTGAACCATTGATACGAGGCAGGATGGATCCATGCTTTCATGTTGTTACACCAAATTCTGACCCCGCCATCTGAATGTTGCAGCTGAAATCGAGACTCATCAGACCAGACAACATTTTTCCAATCTTCTATTGTCCAATTTTGGTGATCCTGTGTGAATTGTAGCCTCAGTTTCCTGTTCTTAGCGGACAGGAGTGGCAACCGGTGTGGTCTTCTGCTGCTGTAGCCCATCTGCTTCAAGGTTCGCTGGGTTGTGCATTCAGAGATGGTATTCTGCATACCTCGGTTGTAACGAGGGGTTATTTGAGTTACTGTTGCCTTTCTATCATCTCAAACCAGTCTGCCCATTCTCCTCTGACATCACCAAGGCATTTTCATTCACACAACTGCCGCTCACTGGATATTTTCTCTATTTCAGACCGCTCTCTGTAAACCCCAGAGATGGTTGTGTGTGAAAATCCCAGTAGATCAGCAGTTTTTGAAATACTCAGACCAGCCCGTCTGGCACCGAAAACCATGCCACGTTCAAAGTCACCTAAATCCCCTTTCTTCCCCATTCTAATGCTCAGTATGAACTTCAGCAAGTCGTCTTCACTATGTCTAGATGCCTAAATGCATTGAGTTGCTGCCATGTGATTGGCTGATTAGCAATACTGTATCACTATGTGTTACCAAGCAATTGAACACCTAATAAAGTGGCCAGTAAGTGTATGTGAGTTTGTTAAATCTTACATTTAGGTATTTTAGTACTTATATTAAGGCCCTGATCACAGCTGTGTGGTAAACAAATGCTTTTTGTTTTGTGCTCTTTTGGCACATTTTTATCATGACCGCATAGGCAAACCTATTTAGGGGCAGGTCTTAAACAGCAAGGGGTGTGGCCTTGACAGGAAGAGGTGGGTCATATTTAAATTAGGGGGTGCACAAGTTTAGTCAGGCCTAGGGCAGCACAAAATCTAAATACATTACTGACCCCTGCAATGGTAATCTTCTGGTACTTTGGGGGTTAATACAGGACCTGTCATAGGTTCTCATCACGGGTTGTTGACTATGCCCTCCCTTTCCACCCCCCTCCTCCATTTATAGAAGCCGTACTTTAGTTTCCATCAATGAAAAGCCATTTATGAATGAAAAGTCCACCTCCTCCATTCATAGTATAGGGCCCTTTTCATTGATGGAAGCTGTAATACAGCTTCTATGTATAGAAGAGGGTGGTGAAAAGGATGGGCATAGTCAACAACCCGTGATGAGAACCTATGACAGGTCCTGTATTAACCCCCCAAAGTACCAGAAGATTACCATTGCAGGGGTCAGTAATGTATTTAGGTTTTGTTCTGCCCTAGGCCTGACTAAACTTGTGCACCCCCTAATTTAAATATGACCCTCCCCTTCCTGTCAAGGCCACACCCCTTGCTGTTTAAGACCCGCCCTGAATTTTTCGAGTGGGGACACTAGTTCTGAGGGCCTGGGGGGAGGGCAATGGATTCCCTTAATTTGCAGAGATTTCCTCTCACTTCCTGTTTGGCTATGGGGCAGGAAGTGAAGGGAAATCTCTGCAATGGGACAGGGATGGTAAAAAATAAACTGACAGGGGCTATAACCCTCCCTTATTCTATCCAAAATGAAAAAAAAAAAAAAAAGTGTTGCCTATAGTTCTACTTTGACCGCTTCCGGACCAGCCGCCGCAGTTTTACTGCGGCAGGCTGGCTCCCCTGCGTGAAATCACGTTACTGTATGTGATCTCGTGGGGACCGTATAGCAGGTGCGTGCCCGCTGCACAGCGGGGGTGCCGATGCTCGTGGCCGAGGGTTGCGATGACTGCCGGCCACGAGCGATCATGACCAGGAGACACAGAACAGGGACGGGTGTGTGTTAACACACCCTTCCCTGTTCTGTTCTGACAGGAGTGACAGATCGTGTGTTCCTATTAGCTAGTAACCACGATCCGTCACTTCCTGTAGTCCCCTCCCCCTTCAGTTAGAATCACCTCCCAGGAAACACTGTTAACCCCTTCACCGCCCCCTAGTGTTAACCCCTTCACCGCCAGTGACATTTTTACAGTAATCAATGCATTTTTAATCGCACTGATCGCTGTATTAATGCCAATGGTTCCGAAAGTGTGTCAAAATTGTCCGATGTGTCCGCCGTAATGTCGCAGTCGCGATAAAAATCGCAGATCGCCGCCATTACTAGTAAAAAAAAAAATAATAAAAATGCTATAAATCTATCCCCTATTTTGTAGACGCTATAACTTTTGCCCAAACCAATCAATATACGCTTTTTTTACCAAAAATATGTAGAAGAATACGTATCGGCCTAAACTGAGGAAAAAAATCGTTTTTTTTATATATTTTTGGGGGATATTTATTATAGCAAAAAGTAAAAAATAATGCGTTCTTTTCAAAATTGTCGCTCTTTTTTTGTTTATAGCGCAAAAAATAAAAATTGCAGAGGCGATCAAATACCACCAAAAGAAAGCTCTATTTGTGGGAAAAAAAGACGTCAATTTTGTTTGGGTACAATGTCGCACGACCGCGCAATTGTCAGTTAAAGCGACGCAGTGCCGAATCGCAAAAAGTGCTCTGTCAGAAAGGGGGTAATTTAAGTGGTTAAGCACAAATTTCTGATCATTTTATGGAGAGGACTAAGAAGATATAACCATGGCAAAGGTGCAGCAGAAAACATATAGCACAGTGAGGAAGGTTTGTGGTCCAGGATGAGAGGACAGTCAAAATTAGAAGTGGCGCCCCCCCCCACATTTGTGGAATGCCGGCCGCCCGCATACCGGAAGCACTGCGGCCGCTTTATGGGGGCGCTAGACTAATTTTCCTCTCAGCCCAGTCCGTCCCATAAGACTGGCGCTACACTAACAGCGCAAGCCGGTGGGGACACTTTCCGTGCTGCCCCCCTGCAAAGTGCTGCCCTAGGCCTGGGCCTTGTCGTCCTAGGCCAGGATACAGCGTTGGCAGGGGTATAAGGAGGCAGAGGACTTTGGATTGCAACACAAACTCACCACATAAGTTACAATCTGATTGTACAATCTCCTTTAGCTCTACCAACAACTGTGTGGTGCCTGGCTAATTGGATAATAGTTGATTGCGTAGATTACACAGGTCCACATTTTACATGCTTTTGGTAAATCTAAAGTTAATTGTACAAAGACTGTATGATGAAATTGTAGAATGTATGGTGGATCTTGCGACACATAGGGAGGGATTTACTAAAACTGGGGCACACAGAATCTGGTCCAGCTGTGCACAGTAACCAATCAGCTTCTAACTTCAGCTTGTTTGACTAAGTTTTGACAATAAAACCTGGAAGCTGATTGGTTACTATACAGAGCTTCACCAGACTCCGTGTGCGCAAGTTTTAGCACATCTCCCCCATAAAGACGCATGGCAAGTCTAAATCTCTTTATTTCAATGGCACCCATTCCAATCTACAGTATGTGACTAAAGTCGCACCGTCTTTAAAAAAGGTCTCTGTACTACTTCTATGCGACTTTCTTGCGACTTGAATGACATAAAGCAGGGATGTGCAATTAGAGGACCTCCAGCTGTTGCAAAACTACAAGTCCCATCATGCCTCTGCCTCTGGGTGTCATGCTTGTGGCTGTCAGAGTCTTGCTATGCCTCATGAGAGTTGTAGTTCTGCAACAGCTGGAGGTTCGCTAATTGCATTTCCCTGACATAAAGTGTAATAAGTTGCATTTAAGTCGCACTGGAAATTGCACAACTTTAGAGTCGCACTATTGGGAACCAAGCCTTACCATGCAGGCTAGTGTATGCGATGTGCATTTCAGCACACAGCGCTGTTTTGTTTTTTTGGGGGGTTTTTTGCTTTTTTTATTTGTGTTATCACACAGTGACACTTCATTTGTATCTCTGCACAGCAGCCTAATGCATTGCACTACTGTACGGTGGCATATGATGGCACCCAGTGCGGCGCTGAAAAATGCAGACATGCTGCACTTTTCTGCACTGCACATTGTGGTGTGAACAGGGCACACAAGCAACAATTTTCTATGTGTCCTAGCGGTGACCTGCGTTTATCCAGAGCGGAAAAATGCAGGTCACCGCACATAATGTAAACAAGGCCGTAGTCAGCACAAGTCGTCACATCTGCAGATGCAAAATGAACCGCAGAGGAGACCAGAAGCCTGCTGAAAGACGAAGAAAGCTGTCAAAGCCAGCATGTGCTGACTGCCATGGGGCCCACAGACCTTCCGCCAAAGCAAACACGCCCTCGTTCTTTGTCAGCTGGAAATCGCAGTGTGACATACAGATGGCCAATACAGGAAGAATGTACAATGTACATGTTGTATGCAATACCACAGTGCAACAAATACTCTTTTATTCCTAATAGTGGCATCGTGGGTTGCTTAGGGGATTGCACTCCTGCATTGCAGCACTTGGGTCCTTGGTTCAAATCCCAGACAGGAAAGCCATTGTATTGCACCCATTTATATTTTCTTTTTGACATTTTAAATGCTCTGCTCATGCTCCAATCTCCCATGTGTGTCTGTACCGTCAATCATATTTTCAAAGGGGTGATGGTCATAGGCGTGCGCAGGGGGTGTGCCAGGTGTGCCTGTGCACACCCTAATCACTATGTGCTGTGCCGATTCCCCCTACTGCCCAGCAGGGCTAGTGCAAGGATTTTTGACACCTAATTTTTCCACCCCCTGGCTCCGCCCCTGACTCCACCCCCTTTGCCCTGTCCATGTATACTCCACCTTTTTAATGAAGCGCTCATCAAATGCAGCCCATCAAATGCAGCCCACCAGCGCCCATCAAATGCAGCCTCACCAGCGCCCATCAAATGCAGCCTCACCAGCGCCCATCAAATGCAGCCTCACCAGCGCCCATCAAATGCAGCCTCACCAGCGCCCATCCATGCAGCCTCACCAGCACCCTTCAAATGCAGCCTCACCAGCGCCCATCAAATGCAGCCTCACCAGCGCCCATCAAATGCAGCCTACCAGCGCCCATCAAATGCAGCCTCACCAGTGCCCATCAATGCAGCCTCACCAGCGCCCATCAAATGCAGCCTACCAGCGCCCATCAAATGCAGCCTCACCAGTGCCCATCAATGCAGCCTCACCAGCGCCCATCAAATGCAGCCTCACCAGCGCCCATCAAATGCAGCCTACCAGCGCCCATCAATGCAGCCTACCAGTGCCCATCAATGAATGTTTGTTTGCTTCCATTCATTCAGGAGTCGGGACACAGACACAGTCCTCCTCCGCCACTGTGCCTCTGACATGTGTGAACAGAGTGGTGGCTGCCTGCTGATGCTGAGACTTAGTTTCTTGCTGCAGAGAGAAGAGAGTAATAACACCAGTGGCCGGGCGCCCTAGACAGCAGGGCGCCCTAGGCGGCTGAACAGTTTGCCTAGTGGTAGCACCGACCCAACTTTTTAATGAAGCGCCCATCAAATGCAGCCTCACCAGCGCCCATCAATGCAGCCTCACCAGCGCCCATCAATGCAGCCTACCAGCGCCCATCAATGCAGCCTCACCAGCGCCCATCAATGCAGCCTACCAGTGCCCATCAATGAATGTTTACTTGCTTCCATTATTCATTCGGGAGTCGGGACACAGACCCAGTCCTCCGCCGCCGCTGTGCCTCTGACACTATGTGCGAACTGAGCAGTGACTGCCTGCTGTTGCTGAGACTTAGTTGCTTGCTTCAGAGGGAAGCGAGTAGGAACACCAGTGGCTGGGTGCCCTAGGCAGCAATGCACCCTAGGCGACTGCCTAGTTTGCCTAGTGATAGCACCAGCCCTGAGTATATGGTACCGCAGGCACATATCAGGAATATATGAAGTGTTGGGGTAACAAACGCTAGTGGAAGTAACTGGATTTTGGTCTCCTGCAATGCCCTGTACAACTGCACTCAATCTTAGCGCAGGTTCACACTGAGCTGCGGGAATGAAGCCGTGCGAGTTCAGTGAGGGTCAGTCAATTTCACAGACATCTGTGTGGGTTTCTGCACAGATGGCAATGGAAATCGCACCCCGAAATAGCAAAAGTAGTACAGAAATTATTTTTTTAATTCAGTGCGGCGCCGTAAATGCGGAGTTGCACCGATTAGAACGGGGCCATTGCCAGAAATAGCCGCCGATTTGACATGTCAAATCGCACCAGTGTGAACCAGGGCTTAGAGAGAGAAGTAGAACTAGAAGCCAATCAGATTCATGAACATGCTGCCAGGAGGAAAGGGCGGAGTGGTTGACTCATCATGATGCTGCTGTTCTCTGATTGTCCAATCAGCAGGATGGGGGGTGTGTTCTTCATAAAGCATACCTCCCAACATTTTGAGATGGGAATGAGGGACACCTACTAGCAAACGTATGTAGGCATGGAACACGCCCCCCCGCCACACCCTCTTAACCACCTCAATACTAGGCACTTTCGCCCCCTTCCTTCCCAGACCAATTTTCAGCTTTCAGCGCTCTCGCACTTTTAATGACAATTACTCGGTCATGCTACACTGTACCCAAATAAAATTTTTATCATTTTGTTCGCACAAATAGAGCTTTCTTTTGGTGGTATTTATTCACGACTCCATTTTTTTTTTTTTGCGATATAAGCGCAAAAATAGTGGAAATTTGGAAAAAAAACAATATTTTCTTTTTTCTGTTTTAAAAGAAATCCAGTAAAATCGAATTTTGTCATAAATTTAAGCCAAAATGTATTCTGCTACATGTTTTTGATAAAAAAAATCCTGTTAAGTGTATAATAATTGGTTTGTGTGATCACGGACATATGTACGCAAATGATCATGTACAGATGTGTGCAGGTGATCACGTACATATGTGTGCAGATTACCATTGGGACATGTGATTTTAGTGTGACATATGTGGGGGACAGCTTTTTTTATTATTTGGGGACATGTGTTTTGGGGACATGTGTGTTTTACATTATGTGGGGACATGTGTGTGTGTTTTACATTATGTGGGGACATGTGTGTGTTTTACATGTATGTATTTACATGTGTGTTGACACTAGGTTGGTGATCAGTGAGTAAAAAGCTGTAAAAAACAGCTCATACTCACTGATCATCAGCCGGCTGCAGCGATCCCCTCTCCTCTCCTCCTCAGCGACAACTTCCGTGTGAGGAGAGGAGAGCTGATCGCCTAGCAACCGGCTGTGTTTACATCACATGACGGCTGTGATTGGACACGGCCGTCATGTGATCAGGAGGGCCAATCACAGAGCCCTCCTGCCGATCCGAGATGCGCCGTGTCCGGGGGACACGAGCGCATCGGGATCGCGCCGCTGCGCGGGCACGCGCGCGCGCGATCCCGCTCCTTCTGAGGGACGTTCCTGAACGTCCACTCAGAAGGAGAGAGCGCCCACCCGGCCGTTTATGTACATTGGCCGGGTGGGAAGTAGTTAAAGGAGAATTAACCAATAAAAAAGGTTAATTAAATCCACAAGGGATTTTTTTTACCACTACTAATCCTTTATATTGGCTGTTAAAATTTACAAATGCAGCAATTTAGAATTTGGATGAAAGGTTTAGCACTGGGAAACACTTTTTGAAAGATAAAAAGTGCATTTTATATATAACTATATGGATCAGACCAAAATGAGGGACAAATGAGGCGGAAAATGGGACAGAGGGACATTGCTCCAAATCAGGGACAGTCCCTCGAAATCCGGGACAGTTGGGAGCTATGCATCAAGCAGTGCTGTCACTAGGTTGGCGGTCAAGGGATTGGCTGTGCTGCCTGGTTGGGGTGCCTAGATCTTAAGACAGACTTCACAGAAGTACAAATGTCTTGATAGTTTCCATGTATTTTGCTAATTGATAGGAATGCAGTGGGAACTGCCAGTCCCAAGCAATTAGGCTCCGTTCCCAAAGCTAAAACAGCAGGATAATTCCAATGAGATTGGAAAATTGCAGCCGCTTGTCTGAGAGTATTGCATTGAGCCTTGCAAAGTGTCTAGTTGTCATTCTTCTGTACAAAAAAATCGAAACGTTCCTATTCCTGACTGCGCTATTTATTTTGAAACATGAATAAAAAAAAAAGTAACACTACGTGGCTCCAGTAAATTGTCAAATGACTGTGAAAACGTGACGGACAGCAGAAATATTTGACATCCCTGATGCCCAGCTTGTAGCCCGAGGGCTGGTACACGATGTGCGGACCTCAGCATTCTGTAGAGGGAACATTGATTAGGATAATATTATTGATCTCCACTAGCCTCATGTAACATGTTCCTAGGTTCATATTGTCTTATGCGGCATATCTCCAGCCAGAAATGTATCCTGTCCACATGCTCTGACCATCGTTTTCTCTATTAGGTCTGCAGTTTCTGACACTCCTCTCAAGCATTACATATACTATATTGTCAAAAGTATTGGAACAACTGCCTTTACACACACGTGAACTTAATTGGCATCCCAGTCTTAAAGCCCATACACACGCTTTGATTTTCGGACATCAACTGTGTTACGATGACCGATCGTTCGCAAATCTTACCGTTAGTACGGTGCTTTCGACAGCCGAATTCACTTTTTCGTCAGACAAAAGCTGGATGTGCAGACTTTAAAGTTTTTCTGTCTGCTGTGAACTCAACGTCTGATTTTTCGTTTTATCAGTATGGTTTTCGTACAAAAAAAACCCCCGTAAGAGCAAGACTACGCATGCTCAGAAACGAAAGAATACATACAAAACTATTCAACACGTTTCGTCACTTCTGACGTTGTATTCTGTCAAACTACTGACCTCAACCTGATAGAACACCTTTGGGAGGATTTAGAGCAGGGGATATGGAATTAGCGGACCTCCAGCTGTTGCGGAACTACAAGTCCCATGAGGCATAGCAAGACTCTGACAGCCACAATCATGATACCAAGAGACAGAGGCATGATGGGACTTGTAGTTTTGCAACAGTTGGAGGTCCACTAATTGCATATCCCTGATTTAGAGCGTAGACTGCGAGCCAGGTCTTCTCGTTCAACATAAGTGCCTGACCTCACAAACGCGCTTCTGGAAAAATGGTCAAACATTCCCATAGACAGACTCCTAAACCTTGTGTACTGTCTTTCTAGAAGAGTTGAATCTGTTATAGCTGCAAAGGGTGGGCCAACTCAATACTGAACCCTACAGACTAATGCCCCGTACACACGGTCAGATTTTCCGATGGAAAATGTCCGATCGGAGCGTGTTGTCGGAAATTCCGACCCTGTGTAGGCTCCATCACACATTTTGCATCAGATTTTCCGACACACAAAGTTGGAGAGCAGGATATAAAATTTTCCGACAAAAAAAATCCGTTGTCGGAAATTCCGATCGTGTGTACACAAATCCGACGGACAAAGTGCCACGCATGCTCAGAATAAATAAAGAAATGAAAGCTATTGGCCACTGCCCCGTTTATAGTCCTGACGTACGTGTTTTACGTCACCGCGTTCAGAATGATCGGATTTTCCGACAACTTTGTGTGTCCGTGTGTATGCAAGACAAGTTTGACCCAACATCTGTCGGAAAAAATCCTAGGATTTTGTTGTCGGAATGTCCGAACAAAGTCCGACCGTGTGTACGCCCTATAAGACTGGGATGCCATTAAAGTTAATGTGTGTTAAGGCAGACGTCCCAATACTTTTGCAATATAGTGTATATTGAATATTGCAAAGTGAACAAATGATAACATGTTGTAGCGCTGCCAGAAAAAAAAAAAGTATGAAGTGTAAAGTATAATAATACACAATGTGCAAAAATAAAGCAAACGGTAAATATACCTGCTTGACCCGAACACAGCGCAATCTAGAATATGTGCACACTAAAATTGTCCATTAACAAATGACAGTCTATGAAGAAAGTGCTTCCAACCCCATGATGTTAGTGACCTTCCTTGCCAATAAAGTGACTCACTCCGCTGTAGCTGATTGTGATCTTAATATTACACAACACCTCGTGCTTCTTTCCAGTCTCCTAGAACTCTCACCTCCACTACGTGGGATAAAGACATACACCTATATTACCAAAAGTATTGGGACACCTGCCTTTACACACACATCAACTTTAATGGCATCCCAGTCTTAAGCCTCGTACACACGATCGGATTGTTCGCCAACAAAACCGTGGAATTTTGTCCGAAGGGCGTTGGCCCAAACTTGTCTTGCATACACACAGCCACACAATTGTTGCCCAACAATTACAAACGTAGTGACATACGAAGTTGTTTTTCAGCTCTTTAGCGCCATCCTTTGGGCTCCTGCTGCTAATTTCGTGTTAGTAGAAGTTTGGTGAGTGTTGATTCGCACTTTTCATTTCACACTTTTCATTTTGCGCTTTTCAGTTCGTTTCTGAACGGCCGTTCGTCAACCAGACATGTTGCGGAATCGGAGGAGATAACATGTTATTTATTATTGGCCTTGGAGTTATTGCTTTGACATTATTTTTTTGGTTGAATAATGATTTGATTTAGTATATTTTCTATATTTTTGGATGCATAAAATGTACTTTTTGGTTAAGTTCTATTGGCAGATAGCATGTCTAATTTTATTTGTTTTCAAATTGTTTTAATTGTTTTAAATTGTGGAGAATAATACTTGGCTATGTGTTTTATTTCAAATGACAGTTTGGGAGTAGGCAGTTACATTTAAAAAAAATACAATGTAAAATTAACAAGGGACACCAACATTGTTGTATCTTTGATGTTAAAAACTACGGGATAATGGTGTTGTGGTAACTTGCACAAATAAAAAAAAAAAAGCATAATAATGATATTCTTGATATCACTAGAAAAAAAAAAGCCTTTGAAAATTTGTTTGCAATAACTCCATCAGTATCACCAGCAAAGCAGCTTCATTATTATCCCATTAAAGAAGAAAAGAATTGTGCGCTGCATTTCGAGATTTCATAAATTGCCACGTCATGAATTTTAATTCCATTACGAACTATAATTTACAAGACCGCTTCTGGCTCGTTCTTGCTTCCGAGCATGCGTGTTTGTACTTTGGACTTTAGTCCGACGGACTTATGTACACACGCTCGGAAAATCCGACAACACACATTTGTCCGCAGAAAATTTAAAACCTGCTAGCCAACATTTGTCCGCGTAAAGTCCGACAACATCGGGTTGAGGTCAGGACTCTGTGCGGGCCAGTCAAGTTCCTCCACCCCAACCTCGCTCATCCATGTCTTCATGGCCCTTGCTTTGTGCACTGGTACGCAGTCATGTTGGAACAAGAAGGGGTCATCCCCAAACTGTTCCCACAAAAATGGGAGCATGAAATTGTCCAAAATGTCTTGGTATGCTGATGCCTTAAGAGTTCCTCATTGGCCAGTCAAGTTCCTCCACTCCAAACTTGTTCATCCATGTCTTTATGGACCTTGCTTTGTGCACTGGTCCAAATCATTTGGTGGAGGGGGGATTATGGTGTGGGAATGTTTTTCAGGGGTTGGGCTTGACCCCTTAGTTCCAGTGACGGGAACTCTTAAGGCGTCAGCATACCAAGACATTTTGGACAAGTTCATGCTCCCAACATTGTGGGAGCAGTTTGGGGATGGCCCCTTCCTGTTCCAACATTACTGTGATTCAGTGCATAAAAAAGGTCCATAAAGACATGGATGAGCGAGTTTGGGGTGGAGGCACTTGATTGGCCTGCACAGTGTCCTGACTTTAAGCCGATAGAACCCCTTTGGGATGAATTAGAGCGGAGACTGCGAGCCAGGCCTTCTTGTCCACATCAGTGCCTGACCTCATAAATGCGCTTCTGGAAGAATGGTCAAACATTCCCATAGACACAATCCTAAACTTTGTGGACAGCCTTCCCAGAAGAGTTGAAGCTGTTATAGCCGCAAAGGGTGGGCCAACTCAATATTGAACCCTATGGACTAAGACTGGGATGCCAGTAAAGGTCATGTGCGTGCAAAGGCAGGCGTCACAATACTTTTGGTAATATAGTGTATATAAATCCAATCCTCCAGGTACACAACTTCCAATCTACGGGACACTTGTACCTCCGTCCACAGGGCTCTCCCTTAGTGAAGTATCTCCATGAATGTAAGGATGTGGTTCCTTTAAATATTCATGCGGCCTTACTGCATAGCTCTCAGTAAAGCAAATACAGAGGAAAAGCTTCCATAGTGTAGTATGATGAAAATTAAATCAATTTATTTACTAAGAATTGCATTCACATATTAAAACATTAAAATTTGCCATAAAATTTGTGTACAATAAACACAGAGTACCGGACTTCCTCTACATGTTACGTCACGTGACTTCCTCTGTGGGAAAACCCACATTTGAGGCTGACAACCAATGGCTTACACGTATAAAAGCACAGGTGTTTTTATTATTCAGATGATCAAACAAATTTAAATATTGCACAACAATAACCTAAGTAAATACAAAATGCAGTTTTTGAATGATGATTTTATTTATTAAGGGAAAAAAGCCGTCCAAACCTGCCTGGCCCCATGTGAAAAAGTAATTGCCCCTAAACCTAATAACCGGTTGTGTCAGCCTTGGCGGGAACAACTGCATTAAAGCATTTGCAATAGCTGGCAATGAGTCTTTCCTATCACTGTGGAAGAATTTTGACCCACTCTTTTCAGAATTGTTTTAATTCAGCCACATTGGAGGGTTTTAGAGCATGAATGGCCAGTTTAAGGTCATGCCACAGCATCTCAATCAGATTTAAGTCCGGACTTTGACTAGGCCACTCCAAAACCCTAAGTTTTTTTTTTGAGCCATTCAGAGGTGGACTTGCTGGTGTGTTTGTTTCAGATCATTGTCCTGCTGCATAACCCAAGTGCGCTTAATGGGGTTGTAAACCCTTGTGTTTTTTTCACCTTAATGCAGCCTATGCATTAAGGTGAAAAAAACTTCTGGCACTGACCAGGTGTCCCCCCCCCCCCAGTTTTACTCACCTGAGCCCATACGGTCCTCTTGGTAGATTGATAGCAGCGTAGCCATTGGCTGCCGCTGCTGTCAATCAAATCCAATGATGCGGGAGCCGGTGGGCGGGGCCGAGTCCTGCATTCTGTGTCTATGGACGCAAATGCTGGACTCGGGAGCACGCCCGCACGGCAACCCCCAGGGAGAGACACCCCTTTAGGTTGAGGTCACGACCTGATGGCCGGATATTCTCCTTCAGGATTTTCTGGTAGAGTGCAAAATTCATGATTCCATTAATTATCCCAAAGCAGCCCCAGACCATTACACTACCACCACTATGTGTGACTGTTGGTATTAGGGCCGGTGCTACCACTAGGCAAACTAGGCAGCCGCCTAGGGCGCCCTGCTAACTAGGGCTCCCGGCCACTGGTGTTCCTACTCTCTTCTCTCTGCAGCATGCAACTAAGTCTCAGCATCAGCAGGCAGCCTCTGCTCCGTTCACACATGGTGTCAGAGGTGCAGCGGCAGTGGAGATCTGTCAGAAAAGAGCCTGTCAACATCGGAAGGTCCCTGTGCGTTTGCGCGGCGGAGCCGCGCTTCGGCGCATGCGCGTTAGCAAAGTAGCGGCGTAACGGCGTAAGGGCGTTCGCTCGTCAGCGTCACGCCCCCTTTCTGGCCTATATAAAGACTGACTTGTGCCCTGTTTAATTGCTGGTTTGTCTTTCAGCTTCCAGTGTTCCGTTCCTGATTCCTGCTTCTTGTTTACCTGTTTGACCCGGATTTGCCTGACCTACCTTGTCTCTCTCCAGCATTTGACCTCGGCTTGTTTAAAGGACTTTCCCACGATCTGCTTCCAGTGTTTGACCCTCTGCCTGTCTCCGGATTCTCCTGCCTTCTCGTGTATGACCCCGGCTTGTTTTTAACGGACTTCTCTGCTGACATCTCCAACCCCTTACCTCTGGCTTGCCTTCAAGATTCCTCTACTTACCTTCTGCTGTGTTTGACCCTCGGCCTGCTTCTTGGACTTCCCCATCTACCAGTCTCCAGTATCAAGTTATTGGTCTGCATCTTAGTCTCTCCACTGCTGAGTTCTCAAGTGCCTGATCTCCTGCGCTTATCCCAGCTCCCATTGTGTCTGCGGGTTAGAGCCCCGGCCGGGTCCTCCTCTCCAGCTCTGGGTCAGAGCCACCATCGCTCTCAGCTCTGCATGACTGAAGTCCTCCTCTCTAGAAGCTTCCTGCCTGCAGGCGACCCGTGCCCCTCTGTGCCCTACACCCTCTGTACCACTACCAGGGGTGTAGTGCGCTCAGTCGCAAGGGAAGCCACTCTCAGCATCTCGGCCTCGGTGAGTACCCGTGATAGTACAAACCAGCCAGATGTCTGAGGCCGACAGAGTGGGTTCCCCTCTCGAAGCTCTATGCCAGCAGGTAACGGCCCTTACACAAGCAGTCCAGAGGCTACAAGATGGCTATTTCCAACTGGAAGGTCGTCTCCAGCACCTAATCTTATCTCCCGGGGATGCAACTTCCACATCCCCCAGTGGGGCCAGCTCTTCACAAGACCACTCCAGCACAACTCCTACAGCTGCTATGACTCCCCCAGAACCTAGGGTGCCCACACCCGAACGATTTTCCGGAAACCGGAAGAGGTTTAGAGCTTTTAAAAACGCCTGCTTGTTGTACCTGGCTCTCCAACCTAAGACTTTCAGTTCTGAGACAGTAAAAGTTGGGTTCATCATTTCCTTGTTGTCCGAAGAACCCCAAGCTTGGGCTCATAACCTCCTGGAACAGAAGAGTCCCTTACTAAACTCCGTGGAAACCTTCTTTGAATCTATGGGAAGATTATATGATGACCCCCAACGCTTAGCCACGGCCGAGTCCTTCTTACACACCTTAGTCCAGGGAAAAAGACCGGTGGAGGACTATACGGTCGAATTTCGGAGATGGGCAGGGGACACTGGATGGAATGAGGCGGCTCTCAAATACCAGTACCGCCAGGGACTCTCAGAGACTCTCAAAGACGAATTGGCACGTGTTGATTCTCCTTCCACCCTGGAAGAATTGATCCAGCTAGCCATAAAACTCGACCGACGCCTACGGGAACGACGTTCTGAACGTCTTCAATTTCCTCGGCCTACATGGATGCTACCCAGGGTCTCCGCAGGTCATCCTCTTCCTGCAGTCCCTTCCTCCTCTACCTTGGAGAGCGAGCCAATGCAACTAGGACTGATCCGGGCTCCACTTACGCCTGATGAGAAACAACGCCGACGAGAGGCCAATCTCTGCCTATACTGTGGAGGGTCAGGCCACTTTTTGCGCAACTGTCCTATAAGACCCAGTAAGTCCCAATTACAAACAGCTATGAACTTTCAAGTCAATGGTTCAAGTACAACCCATCTTGTCCTTCCTGTCTCCCTACAGGTGGCAGACGAGGAGATCCGGCTACCAGCCATTATTGATTCTGGCGCCTGCAGCTGCTTCCTGGATACATCCCTATCTCAAAGTTTATGCATCCCTCTGCAAAATAAAAAACAAAGGCTCCAAATCCACCTGGCCGATGGGTCATCTCCTTGTTCCGGGCCGGTTACCCAGGAAACGAAACCCATTCTCACCACCACAGATTCAGGACATCAAGAATTTCTGTGCTTTGATATCATCTGCTCCCCCATGTTCCCTATCATCCTGGGACTTCCATGGCTGCAAGCTCACGACCCCCATATCAATTGGAGGGAGAAGAAGATCTCCTTCTCTTCGACTTACTGTTCCCAGCACTGCTTCACCTCTGGTCCTGTCTGCACAGCTTCCTGTCTAACTATCCAGCCAGTCCCTGAACACCTTCAGCACGTCCCTGCAGCCTACCATGAATTCATGGACATTTTTGACAAGAAGAGAGCTGACAGTTTGCCCCCTCACCGACCATACGACTGTCCCATTGATCTCTTACCTGGCTCCGAGATCCCTTTTGGTCGGATATTCCCTCTATCTGAAAAGGAGTTGGAGGCCCTGAAGTCCTACATCAACGAAAACCTTGAAAAGGGATTCATTCATCCTTCCTCTTCCCCGGCTGGAGCAGGGATTTTCTTCGTTGAGAAAAAAGATGGTACTTTAAGGCCTTGTGTGGACTACAGGGAGATCAACAAGATCACCATCAAGAACCGTTATCCACTTCCCCTCATCCCAGAACTGTTCCAACGGTTTCGAACCGCACGAGTTTTTTCTAAACTTGACCTAAGGGGCGCCTACAACTTGGTGCGGATACGCCCAGGGGATGAGTGGAAAACGGCTTTTAGGTCTAGATTCGGACATTTTGAATATCTTGTGATGCCATTTGGTTTGTGCAATGCCCCAGCTACATTCCAACACCTGGTAAATGATATTTTTCGTGAATACTTAGATGACTTTGTGATCGTTTACCTTGACGACATCCTGATTTTTTCTACCAACATTGAGCAACACCAGGCCCATGTGAAGAAGGTACTCACGATCCTCAGGAAGCACGGACTTTACCTAAAGGGAGAGAAATGTGAATTCGAAAAAACAGTAGTCCAATTCCTAGGATTCATTATCTCCACTGAAGGGGTCTCAATGGATCCTCAGAAGGTGAAGTCTATCCAAGAATGGCCAGCCCCTACAGACAAAAAGGGGGTCCAACGATTTGTGGGCTTCGCCAACTTCTATCGCAGGTTCATAAAAGGTTTTTCATCGATCATCTCTCCCATAACCCAACTGACTCGCCAGCAAAGTCGATTCCAGTGGTCCTCAGAAACTCAGGAAGCATTTGATAAACTGAAGAATCTATTTACTTCTGCCCCGGTACTACTGCATCCAGACCCCGCCTTTCCCTATGTGTTGGAAGTAGACGCCTCAGAATCCGCTTTAGGAGCAATTCTATCCCAAAGACGAGGCCAGAAGGTCCTTCTCCACCCTGTGGCTTTTGCCTCCCGGAAACTGTCCCCGCCGGAAAGGAACTATGACGTAGGGGAGCGTGAACTACTGGCCATCAAATTTGCCCTGGAGGAGTGGAGATATCTTTTGGAGGGTGCTTCTCACCCCATTATGATCTTCACCGATCATAAGAACCTGGAGTACCTTAGAACCGCAAAACGCCTCAGACCCCGGCAAGCCCGCTGGGCTTTGTTCTTCTCCAGGTTCAACTTCCACATTTCCTATCGGCCTGGTTCTAAGAATGGGAAAGCGGACGCCTTATCCCGAATGTTCCCAGAAACCTCTCCACCAGCAGAACCTGGTACTATTCTATCTTCACAGAATTTTCTTTGTGCAATCCAGCCAGATCTAAGAACTGCCATTGAACAGGCCTCCAGCCAATGCTTAAACCCTGAAGTACCCACACTGAGGAAACAGGATGGTCTACTATGGGCCCAAAATAAAATATTTGTTCCAGCGCAAGTAAGACCCTTGGTACTAAAAACATTTCATGATAACAAATTTGCAGGACATTTTGGGGTACAAAAGACCTCGGAACTAATACATCGTTCCTTCTGGTGGCCAGGGTGGAGTCAGGACTGTAAGAACTACGTAAACTCTTGTATTATTTGCCAGCGCAGCAAGGGATCCAATGCAAAAGCCTGGGGTCTATTAAGACCACTCCCCATTCCAGAGCAACCCTGGAAGGAAGTGGCTATGGACTTCATCGTTGACCTACCATCTGCTGAAGGATTCTCCACCATCCTGGTAGTAGTCGACCGCCTCTCAAAGATGGCCCACTTCCTACCCATGAAGGGCACACCCTCTGCCTCAGATACCGCGGATATATTCATCAAGGAAGTGGTGAGGCTACATGGAGTACCCGCTAGCATTGTGTCTGACAGAGGAGTTCAGTTCACCTCAAAATTTTGGAGAGACCTTTGTAAATCCCTGGGAATCAAGATATGCCTATCCTCAGCATATCATCCTCAAAGTAATGGCCAAACAGAGAGGACGAACCAAACGCTGGAACAATACCTGCGTTGTTTTTGCTCATGCTCTCAAGACAACTGGGTTTCACTCCTCCCCTGTGCAGAATTTGCCTATAACAATTCCATACATACAGCAACCAATCAAACTCCTTTCTGGGCTAACTATGGATTTCACCCCTCTTTTTTGCCTAATTCTTTTTCAGAAGTATCAGTTCCCGCGGTACAAGACCGAATAAACTCCATTCAAGCCAATTTTCAAATAATTCAGGAAACTATGAAGAAGGCTCAGGACAGCTACAAGAAATACTATGACAGGGGTAGGAGGAGCAACCCAATTTTTAAGATTGGGGATGAAGTCTGGCTATCTGCAACAAACCTTAAACTTTCTTGTCCTTCACGCAAATTAGGCCCAAAGTTTATTGGTCCCTTCAAGATTAAGAGAGTAGTGAACCCAGTGGCCTTTGAACTCTCTTTACCCAGCTCTTACAGAATTCATCCTGTCTTCCATACTTCCCTTTTAAAACCAGTAACTCCCAGTTCTTTTCCAGGAAGGGAGGAGTTGCCACCGCCTCCAATTAACATTGAAGGTGAAGAGGAATTCGAGGTTGAGGCTATAATGGACTGTAGAAGGAGGGGGGGTCATATCCAGTACCTGGTCAAGTGGAAGGGGTACCCCCCAGAAGATAATTCTTGGGAACCCTCCTCCAATTTACACGCCCCACGATTAATACAAGCATTTCACAAGAAATATCCGGGAGTACTGGCCAGATTGGGCACCCGGAGGTTGCCCTTTGGGGGGGGGCACTGTCAGAAAAGAGCCTGTCAACATCGGAAGGTCCCTGTGCGTTTGCGCGGCGGAGCCGCGCTTCGGCGCATGCGCGTTAGCAAAGTAGCGGCGTAACGGCGTAACGGCGTACGGGCGTTCGCTCGTCAGCGTCACGCCCCCTTTCTGGCCTATATAAAGACTGACTTGTGCCCTGTTTAATTGCTGGTTTGTCTTTCAGCTTCCAGTGTTCCGTTCCTGATTCCTGCTTCTTGTTTACCTGTTTGACCCGGATTTGCCTGACCTACCTTGTCTCTCTCCAGCATTTGACCTCGGCTTGTTTAAAGGACTTTCCCACGATCTGCTTCCAGTGTTTGACCCTCTGCCTGTCTCCGGATTCTCCTGCCTTCTCGTGTATGACCCCGGCTTGTTTTTAACGGACTTCTCTGCTGACATCTCCAACCCCTTACCTCTGGCTTGCCTTCAAGATTCCTCTACTTACCTTCTGCTGTGTTTGACCCTCGGCCTGCTTCTTGGACTTCCCCATCTACCAGTCTCCAGTATCAAGTTATTGGTCTGCATCTTAGTCTCTCCACTGCTGAGTTCTCAAGTGCCTGATCTCCTGCGCTTATCCCAGCTCCCATTGTGTCTGCGGGTTAGAGCCCCGGCCGGGTCCTCCTCTCCAGCTCTGGGTCAGAGCCACCATCGCTCTCAGCTCTGCATGACTGAAGTCCTCCTCTCTAGAAGCTTCCTGCCTGCAGGCGACCCGTGCCCCTCTGTGCCCTACACCCTCTGTACCACTACCAGGGGTGTAGTGCGCTCAGTCGCAAGGGAAGCCACTCTCAGCATCTCGGCCTCGGTGAGTACCCGTGATAAGATCTGTGTCTGTGTCCTGATTCCAGAATGAATAAAAGCAAGCAAACATTCATTGATGGGCCCTGGTGAGGCTACATTTGATGGGCGCTGGTGAGGCTGCATTTGATGGGCGCTGGTGAGGCTGCATTTGATGGGCGCTGGTGAGGCTGCATTTGATGGGCGCTGGTGAGGCTGCATTTGATGGGCGCTGGTGAGGCTGCATTTGATGGGCGCTGGTGAGGCTGCATTTGATGGGCGCTGGTGAGGCTACATTTGATGGGCGCTGGTAAGGCTGCATTTGATGGGTGCTGGTAAGGCTGCATTTGATGGGCGCTGGTGAGGCTGCATTGATGGGCGCTGGTAGGCTGCATTTGATGGACGCTGGTAGGCTGCATTTGATGGACGCTGGTGAGGCTGCATTTGATGGGCGCTGGTGGGCTGCATTTGATGGGTGCTTCATTAATAGGGTGGGGTATACATGGGCAGGGCAAAGGGGGTGGAGTCAACGGTGGAGCCAAGGGGGGGGGAAATCAAAATAGGGTTTCGCCTAGGACGTCAAAAATCCATCACCAGTCCTGGTTGGTATGATGTTCTTTTTATGAAACGCTGTGTTAGTTTTACATTAGATGTAATGGGACACAAACCTTCCAAAAAGTTGAACTTTTGTCTCATCACTCCTCAGAATATTTGCCCAAAAGTCTTGGGGATAATCAAGATGTTTTTGGCAAATGTGAGACAAGCATTTGTGTTTTTTTTGGTCAGCAGTGGCTTTTGCTTGCAACTCTCCCATGGATGCCTTTTTTGCCCGGTCTCTTACTTATTGTTGAATCATGAACACTGATCTTAACTGAGGCAAGTGAGGCCTGCAATTCTTTAGATGTTGTTCTGGGTTGTGCCTTTGGTATGCCAGCAAACCTTTTCCAGGTTTTCTCCATTTGTGGATAATGGCTCTCACTGTGGTTGGCTGGAATCCCAAAGCCCAAAGAAATGGCTTGCTTTTTGAGGCCTTTCAGCATGCTTCACTTTGTCAGACAGCTTCTATTTAAGTGATTTCTTGATTGAACAGGTCTGGAATTATTCAGGCCTGGGCGTGGCAAGTGAAATTTAACTCTGGTGCTTTCCAAAAAATGTGGTTAATCATAGCTCATTAATAATTTAGCAAGGGGGGGGGGGGGGGGGTATTACTTTTTCACATAGGACCAGGTGAGTTTAGACAGCTTTTTTCCCTTAATAAATGAAATTATCATTGAAAAACTGCATTTTGTGTTGGGTTATCTTTGTGTAATATTAAAATTTGTATGATGATCTGAATCATTTAACGTGTTTGGTAAAGTGGATGTAAACCCAATGTCATCCTTTCTAAACTACTGCCATAGGGGTTATCTATAAGGATATACATGCCTCCTGCATGTATCTTTACCTGTCAAATGTCTCCCCTCTCTCTGTTATGAGACCCGAAAAACTGCAGATTCTGTGGGTGGGTCTGTTGTCTGGAGCTCAGTGGGTGGAGTCGTGATGTCAGTAGACTCCCCGCCCACCTCTACAATCCACTTAATATGCATTTTCTCTGTGTATTTCTAACACTGAACTTCTGCTATGATCTCTAACATCCAGTGAAAAGACAGGGAAGTGACCACATGACTTCAGTATGCCAAATCATGCTGAGGTGTGGAACAGCCAATCCTTGCAGAGCTGCTAAAGAAAGGAGTGGGGGTGGGAATTAAAAAATACTGCCTGTGTCTTAGGCTGGTGCACGAGATGTAAATCACCTGTCACTCACAGCAAGGGGGAGGTTTTGACAAAGTTTTTCTCAGTTTGTCAAGAATTGTCTCACTGAACAATAAAAGGGGATTGCTCAGAGATGGATTAATTCTGTGTGGCAAGACTGGACTCAAATGATAGGAAATCTTATACTTTACAGTATGATATAAAAAAAATAAAAAATAAAATTCGGGTTTACATCCACTTTATTAAGCCTTTTTTTAAAAAAATTGCCAGCCACTCTATTAGAGGCTGGCATACAACAATTTAAAATCTTTCTAAAAATGAGTAGTGTAAATAGCCATTTAGAGCTGTCTTCAGGCTGGTCACATGACTCGCAGTCGCTTTTCAGCTCTGAGACAGGGCTTCTGCAGGAGGGACTGTGATTTATCTCTGACGTCAGCTGGGGAGATCCAGAGGTCTTCCTCCACAAGCCCCCTGAAGCTGCTCTTCTTGACGATCTCCAACCAGTCTTTTTGCTGCATTTTTATCAACATCAGTAATCAGTTTGTACAATGCGGGGCCAGTGGTCATATCCAATCCTGATCACATGACCACTGCCCCTGCATTGGACGTGATGACATAGGGTTGCCTGTCCACATTTAGGCGTTGAAAAGAGGACAAGTCCATCAGATGTCACTGGACCATGGAGTAAGATATAAAAAAAAAAAAATTTAAGTCCTTTATCAGCTGGAGGGGGTGCAATGATTATGTTATTTATTTTATCTTTGCCTGGAACAAGAATTTATATAGTTAGTATCATTTTTATAACATGCATTTTTTTTTTTTTTAATTGGCAAAAATTCCCTGTCTGTATAATGCTTGGTGAAGGTCACCCCAGCGCACATACACACTCATACAACTCAACACACATACAGTTTAGCACACCACTATGCATGAATGCAAACTTTTTGTGCGTAGTGTCGCACTTCATTGACTAAAAAAAAAAAAAAGGAACAGTTGCCCTAAAACATGCAGTGCCGTCAATAATGTAATATTAGTCTGACTTTAGTGTACACCAAAGATCTTTGCAATGTCTTGTTAAAAACACTGGTATATACTGTACCTCAACTGTTTTTCTGCATATCTTTCACAGTCAGGTGTATTAGATCACAATAAAATACATTTGCTTTTTTCATCTGTACATGTATTTTTTAGCACTTTATTAACAACACACAGAAAGGTGCAGTAATATATGCAGTGACATAAAATGCAAGCTTAACAGTGGAGATTGTTAGCAAATCTATGTAGAAGTAATGCAGACAACATATATCTTCAATAATGTAGCAGATCCCTTTAATGCAATGTTCAACTTAATAATTTAGTTGGAGCAAGACCTTGGAGGATTAACAGTAAATGGGACTTTTCTTCTAGACGTTGGCATTAAAGAATTACATATGCACAGTGCAAGTTATCCAGTTCTGCAGACCATGGAGGACATTTAGTATAATGTAGGTGCGGCGCTTAGATCAAATAATCAAATAAAGTTAATTTTGATATCATTAATCAACCCATAAAAGGCCTTCCCAATCCTGCTTCAAATATGAAATGGAAAATATCAATCAATATGGATAAAAGGAAGGAGTGTCCAGAAAGGAGCTGTCACCATCCCCCGTCCACACTGCTCACGATATCTTTGATACACCCCTGATGACGTCATTGATGATGAAACGCGTCGGAAGGAGTCGAGACTTGTGATGTCATTGTGTAACGGGAGGAGGCAGCCTTTTTTTTTTGGTTGGAAACTTGATGTCCTTTGTACTGATGCCTGCATTGACTTTTTATCAGTTGAGTGTACTACTTTTTATATAATAAAATGTACTGGATATACCACACTGTGATATTCCCTTCTTATCCCTACATACCTTCATGGGAGCATCAAGGATATCCTGGACAGTGGAGGCATGTCTAATTACGAGGAGCCGGGGGATATAACTTCAGTGACACCATCACAGGATTATTGTGAACATGCTTGTTTGATCTTCCTTTGTGGGGGTCCACATTGAGGGGTAGAAGGCAGTGTGAACGGGTGATGCTGATGGCTCCTTTCTGGACACTTCTTCCTTTTATCCATATTGATTGCTATTTTCCATTTTATATTTGAAGCAGGATTGCGAATGCCTTATATGGACTAATTAATGAGATCAAAATGGACTGTATTTGATTATTTGGTCTAAGCGCCGCACCTACGTTATTTTCTTTTCTTTATGTTGTTATTCCAGTATATATGTGCTAGCAGTTTTTTACACTTTGTACTTTTTATTCTAACCAGAGCGCAGCTTATTTAGTATACTACTGTTTGATCATGAATGACATTTAATTACAAACATGCAAAAAAATAAATACTTGCATATTTGTTCACATTTTTTTCAGCCTGGGAAAGAAAAACAAGAATCTAAGTGGTCCCCATTGGCTCTTCCTCTTATTCCTTTTTTGAGCCATATATTTAAAAATTGTACATACTTTCACCCATCTTCTCCAACACTCCAAAATGTGGAGCTCTGCAAGAAAAGCTGACAGCTAGCCTGACCTCTACTGCCTTCAAAAAGCTTCCTATTGGTCATTAAAGCTGCCCATAACATTGAAGAACCAATTGGGAGCTGCGGGTGGGACAGGCCAGCTTTTGACTTTCCTTGTAGAAGTCAAGGTTTATCATACCTGAATGACCAGTTTTATGTTTAATTGTAATGGAAAATAGTTATTAGCTGATACTTGCTTATGAATAATGGGAGAAAAACCCATAGCCAGCTCCATAACATTGGGCTGCTATGGGGTCTGGGGTAGATGGGGGGCCCATTAGGGAGGCTATTAGGAAAAGTAAACTGAGAAAACTAAACTGAGAAAGTTTAAAGTTATTATGTATAATTGCTAATCACAGATCCTCCTCTGGCGATATTATTCCAGGTTCTATTCCCTATTGGATGCATGCAAGCCAGGCACACAGCAGCTTATCAATCACTTCAGCAAATAACCATAAAAATAGTGTCTTTTTGACAAAATGGACTGTATTTCATTATTTGGCCAAGCGCTGCACCTATGTTATACTATTTTCTTTATGTTGTTATTCCAGCATTTTTGTGCTAGCAGTTTTTTATACTTTGTACTTTTTATTCTATCCAGAGCCCAGCCTATTCTGTATCTTACTGTTTGATTATGGATGACATTTGATTACAAACATGCAAAAAAATAAATACTTGCATAATTGTTCACATTTTTTTCAGCCCGGGAAAGAAAAACAAGAATCGAAGTGGTCCCTGTTGACTCTCCCTCTTCCTCGAAGGGGCATGACTGAAAAGGATCTGCCGACTGGCTCCGGGTAATGGCTGAGAGTGTTGACCGCAGTGTTCGGGGGGGGGGGGGGGGGGCATCCTCCTGTCAGAGCACAATAGCTCAGCAGGGGAGATCGCTGTACTATCGTTAGTATGGTGGCTCCTTCTAAACTGTCAGGGGCTGGATGAAAAAAAACTACGGGTGTATACTAGGCTTAAAGGAGAAGTCCAGTCTTAGCTTGTTTGGCTGGGCTTCTCCTATGGGTCACAGGAGTGCAATTCGTTTTGCACTCCTGTCACCCGTTTTCCCGTTACACAGATCAGTCCAGGCACCGCATCATCCCGACTCTGGGAGTCTGGATCCACCAGGTGCCTGGACTGATAGCCGTCTCAGCCTCTCGGCGAGTCGCTGAGACGGCCGCTCCCCGCCCCTCTACAGCTCAGCACTCCAGTGAGCGTGGAGGAGCAGAGTAGGAGAGCTGCTGATTGACAGGCAGCAGCTCTCTGCTTGGGGAGCTGAGAAAACCGCGCCATCTGTGGTGTTCGATCGCTCAGTTCTCAGTGAAGAGGCGCGGGGGGCAGATGCAGCATTGGCTTGATGCTGCATCCACCTAGGTAAGTATGAATCAAAAAAAATAAAAACCCTAAAGCCGCATACACACGAGCGGAATGTCTCACAGAAAAAGTCAGACAGAAGCTTTTCATCATCTATTCCGATCGTGTGTAGGCCTCATCGGACTTGTTTTTTCGAAAATTCTGACGGACCTAGAGATGGAGCATGTTCTAAATATTTCCGACGGAATCAACCCCTATCGGTAAAACCGCTCGTCTGTATGCTGTTCCGACGGACCAAAAACGACGCATGCTCTGAAGCAAGTATGAGACGGAAGTTATTGGCTACTGGCTATTGCACTTCTTTTTTCTAGTCCCGTTGTACGTGTTGTATGTCAACGCGTTGTGGACGGTCGGACTTTGGTTTGACCGTGTGCAGGCAAGACCGCTTGAATGGAATTCCGTCGGAGTTCCGTCGGAGAAACCTTCGGAGTTTATTCCGACGGCAAAAACGGTCGCGTGTACGCGGCATTACTTCTCTTTTAAGCCTTGGGATACTCCAGGACTTGAGAAACTTTAACGGGGAACTCTTTGTAGTAGCAGTTAACCTTCTCCAGATAGGCCTCTAGAGCAGAAAATGTGGACATACAGCTTCAGGGGAATCCCACGCTGGAAACAGCCCTGATCCAGCAATCTGGAACAGTCTCTGAAACAAGAGGTACAGCAGTGACACCCTCTCTTCCACTCTCTGACCTCTACTCACTAGGCTTAATTTTATAAATCTGGAGAGTGCAAAATCAGGTGCAGCTGTGCGTAAAAGCCAATCAGCTTCCATGATTTCTGTCAAAGCTTAATGGAACATGCTGAAGTTGATTGGTCACCATGCAGAGCTGCACCAGATTTTGCACATTCCAGTTTTACTAAATCAATCCCACTGTGTGCCTGGGTATATGGACACCCCCTTCCAGTATCAGTCAGACCCTTCTCCAGGAGTCTCCAGGCCAGATCCTTGACAGACTTCTCTCAACTTTTATCCACGCTTTAGCAGTAGGCCTCCAGCTCTCCCTAAGCTAGGACCTTGAACAACCTCCTGCAGGCCTCAGAAGCTAGCCCAGGAGGGCAGACAGGCTCTCCAGGCTGGGACTCTCTCCACCAGGGCAAAGGACCTGGCTGCTGCTTTAGGCTCCAAACTATTTATACACACCTCAGTCCCCTGCTGGTCACTCTCTCAACCAGGGATTGGCTGGCTAAGGTTGCACGAATATTCTGTCCAGTGTCTCTCTCTCCCAACCCACTATATTTTAGAACTCATGGAACGCAGGGGGAAGTAGGCGAGCCTGCAGCCAGCAGAGCCCAGAGCAGCCAGTAACAGTCAAATCTTGCTCCACTGGCTACAGAAAAGACAAAAACTACATTTACTCAACCCTATTGACAGCCTAACTAAGAGGGTGCTACGTCCTGTTGAAAGTGAAACGTGTTGGTGGTATGACCAGGAGTGGAACTGAACTATAAAATAAAATTATAATGATTGATCTTCAAAGTGACTGTAAACAATCACCTTGTAAAACGACCCATTCAGTTTAAAATAGAAATGAAAGGCAAAACATGTGTGTATAACCATACCTCCCAACGTTTTGAGATGGGAATGAGGGACACCTATTAGCAAAAGTATGTAGGCATAGGACACACCCCCTGCCATGCCCCCTTAAAGAAGAATTATACAAAAATAATTATTAGTTAAACCCACAAGTGCTTTTTTTTAACACTTCTATTCCTTTATATTGGCTTTTGAAATGTACAAATGCAACAACTTAGAAACTGGATGAAAGGTTTAGCACTGGGAAACACTTTTTGATAGCTAAATAGTGCATTTTATATATAGGTATATGCATCAGACCAAAATAAGGGACAAATGAGGAGGAGTGAGGGACAGAGGGACATTGTTCCAAATCAGGGACAGTCCCTCGAAATCAGGGACAGTTGGGATCTATGTATAACTATAAAACAATCATAAATACTTTTTTTTAACCCTTTTTATAAGTGATCACATTGCCTCTGTTCCCCCTGTTCTCAGCTGTATAAGAGCTGGGGGAGGAGAAGCTGCAGCACACTGAGCTTCCCAGTGAAAGGTAGTGCGGGGGGGGGGGGGGTTGTCAGGAGAGCAGGCTGAGTTTCCAGCATAGCAAGAGTAGGGAACTGATCAAGATTTGTTCTTCTGCTTAGTGTGGTCAGTTATTAGTAGGAAAGCAGAGCCACTTGCAGGTCACCAGGGATTTCACGCAAATGAAGCAATACGAAGAACAGGATACTTTTTCTTACAAATACATGGTACAGCAGGCACATATCAGGAATATGAAAGGTCAGGTTTACAAACACTTTAAGATCAATGACAGTATTTTTACAGTTGACACTGCCAACTGCTGCAGAGAGAGATCACAGGGGGATCCGTTTAGAATTTTGCCACGGGGCCCCATGATTCATAGTCACGCCTCTGCTTTTTCGTATCACTGCATCTATTGTCAATGTAATTTTCTTCCGTCTGACACTTTGTACATAGAATATTCTTCCCACATCTGTAACATCCCACATGTGTAGCAGTCAACCAAAGTACTCACAGGGAGTGTTTGATGAAGGCTTATGTTCTGTAAACATTTGAGGAGTATTTGGGAAGCATTTTTAGTGGTTTTTTTTTTTCCCCCTCAGCTTTCCATAGAAATCATAAGCTATAAAATCTAACCGACTTTCCATATTATTCTTCTTTTCTTCTGTGAAGTTTCCAGTAAAGAAGGGCTGATCTGCGGTGCATTGCTTTTCAGAGGGCATTTGACAGGCAGTGAAGAGGTGATATATTGCCACCTGCCCACCTGCTTTAACCCTGCAATTTCCGTGTTTACTAAATGTACATATTACTTTGGCGCACCTGAAAATTTTTCTGAAGGCTCTGGATAAGCTATGTAACACGTTCTAAACATCTTAAAAATGCTATAGGAATTCAATAGAGTTTGGATTTAAAGTGCATAAGTATTACGACACTTTCCTGAGTCCGGGGGAGATACAGAAAGTACATTATTTAAATTCTCTCTCTTTTACAGTGGAAAAAAAAAAAAAAGAATAATTCCAGGAACGATGGAGAGGCATATTACACATGGGAGTACGGGCGTAACCAGGGATCATGGGGCCCCTGACTAACCCTCTCCATAGCAGCTGGCGTGTTAACTGTAACAATATGTGTCATTGATCTTACCATAAAGTATGTCTAAATCGAGGGAAGGCCTCAGTAAGGCCATCAGCATAACCAGACTACTAGAGATCACTGTTGTAGATAAAAAGTAATCGTTGTAGCAGCAAAAATAATAATAATTTTAATGGATATTTTAGATTATGACAAAATAATTTCTTCGTTATGTAGAAGCTCAGAGGGGAATAAATCTACACTGCTATAGCCCCATACCTCCTAACTTTTTGAGATGGGACTCAAAAGTATGCAGGCACAGGACACACCCCCTGCCGCGCCACCTTAAAAGGAGAATTATACAAAGAAAAATTATTTAAACCACTACTATTCCTTTATATTGGCTTTTGAAATTTACAAATGCAGCCATTTAAAAATCAGATGAAAGGTTTAGTACTGGGAAAGACTTTTTGAAAGATAAAAAGTGAATGTTATATACAACTATATAGATTAGACCAAAATGAGGGACGATGAGGAGGAAAGAGGGACAGAGGGACTTTGTTCCAAATCAGGGACAGTTGGGAGCTATCTAATGCCGCGTACACACGATCAGAAATACGGCCAGCAAAAGACAGATGAGAGCTTTTGGTCGGAAAATGCGACCGTGTGTATGCTCCATCGGACCTTTGCTGGCGGAATTCCCGCCAGCAAAAGATTGAGAGCAGGTTCTCAATTTTTTGGTCGTAAAAAGTCCGATAGTCTGTACAAATTCCGACGCGCAAAATTCCTACGCATGCTCGGAAACAATTCGACACATGCTCGGAAGCATTGAACTTCATTTTCTCGGCTCGTCGTAGTGTTGTATGTCACCGCGTTCTTGACGGTCGAAAGTTCAGAGAACTTTCAGCATGGGTTCATGAAAGACAGAAGTTGTCAGACAAACCTGATTTCTTTTTATGAAGAGGTAAGTAAAACCTTGGACAGAGGGGTGGCTGTGGACGTGGTTTATTTGGATTTTGCAAAAGCGTTTGATACAGTTCCGCACACACGGCTCATGTGTAAGTTAAAGTCTACAGGCTTGGAAATATCAGTTTGTAAATGGATAGAAAACTGGTTAAAAGACAGATATCAGAGAGTAGTGGTTAATGATTCTTACTCTGAATGGTCTAAGGTTATCAGTGGTGTACCCCAAGGTTCAGTGCTGGGACCCTTACTCTTTAATATCTTTATAAATGATATTGGGTCTGGGATCAAAAGTAACATTTCTGTCTTTGCAGATGACACCAAGCTATGCAGTGGAATAACGTCCTTACAGGATGTCTCCAATTTACAAGCTGACCTCAATGCTCTGTCTAATTGGGCGACTATGTGGCAGATGAGGTTTAATGTTGAGAAATGTAAAGTTATGCACTTGGGGGCTAAGAATATGCATGCATCATACATGCTAGGGGGAGTACAACTGGGGGAATCTGTAGTGGAGAAGGATCTGGGGGTTTTGGTAGATCATAAGCTCAATAATAGCATGCAATGCCAAGCTGCGGTTTCCAAAGCGAGCAAAGTTCTTTCTTGTATTAAGAGAGGTATGGACTCCAGAGAGAGAGATATCATTTTGCCCCTGTTCAAATCATTAGTAAGACCTCATCTGGAATATGCAGTTCAGTTTTGGACACCAGTTCTCAAAAAGGATATCGGGGAACTGGAGAAAGTGCAGAGAAGGGCAACCAAACTGATAAGAGGCATGGGGGAGCTCAGCTATGAGGAAAGATTAGAGGAACTGAATTTGTTCACTCTTGAGAAGAGGAGAATAAGGGGGGATATGATCAACATGTTTAAATATATAAGGGGTCCATATAGTGAACTTGGTGTTGAGTTATTCACTTTACGGTCAACACAGAGGACAAGGGGGCACTCTTTACGACTGGAGGAAAAGAGATTTCATCTCCAAATACGGAAAGGTTTCTTCACAGTAAGAGCTGTGAAAATGTGGAATAGACTCCCTCCAGAGGTGGTTCTGGCCAGCTCAGTAGATTGCTTTAAGAAAGGCCTGGATACTTTCCTAAATGTACATAATATAACTGGGTACTGACATTTATAGGTAAAGTTGATCCAGGGAAAATCCGATTGCCTCTCTGGGATCAGGAAGGAATTTTTTCCCCTGCTGTAGCAAATTGGAGCATGCTCTGCTGGGGTTTTTTGCCTTCCTCTGGATCAACTGTGGGTATAGTATTGGGTATATTGGATTGTACGTTTTTTTTTTTTTTTTTTATGGTTGGACTGGATGGACTTGTGTCTTTTTTCAACCTGACTAACTATGTAACTATATGTAACCGTGTGTATGCAAGGCAAGCTTGAGCGGAATTCTGTCGGAAAAACCATTCAAGTTTTTTCCGACAGAAAATCCGCTCGTGTGTACGTGGCATAAGGGCTCATTCTGATAAGCGGCCATCATTGCCAACCCTCCAAAAAGTGTTCTGCGGCGCATTGCTTTTTTTAGGGCATTTGACAGGAGGTGAAGAGGTGATATATTGGGGTTGATTTACTAAAGACAAATAGTTTGTGCACTCTGCAAGTGCAGTTGCTCCAGAGTAAATGAGCAGAAGCTCTGCTGACTTCCATCATCCAATAATGTGCTAGGAAAAATGCTGTTCTTTTAATTTTCCTTGCACGTGATTGGATATTCTTTACTAAGTGAAGTTTTACCTCATTTACGAAGCTCATGAGCAACTAAACTTTGCAAACTGCACAGTCAGTTTGCCTTTAGTGAATCGACCCCTGTGTGTTATGCTCTCCTGACCCATGCCCTCTGTACATTATACTTTCCTGACCCCTGCCCTAGGTGTGTTATGCTCTCCTGACCCCTGTCTCTGTGTGGTAGGCAGTCCTGAGCTCTGCAGTCTGTGTGCTATACATGCTAGACCCCCGCACACTGTGTCACGCACTGCTGACCTTGACGATTCTGCTCGTCAGTCCTGCCTCCTTAAAGCCGTCCAGCTCACTTGATCTCTGCCTTCGCCTTTGTCAACATCACCAAGACTTTCTCCTGCATTCCTGTTGAAGACTTGCTCGGCTGACATTCCTTCTGGCTCCTGATCCTTCTTGCTGTACTACTATGTTTATCTCTGGCTCTCTGACATTTGCTTGGCTGACTACCCAATCCAGTTACTGAACTCTGGCTTGTTTTGACTACGTTTACTCTGTTTACCTCATTATTATTATTATTATTATTATTATTAAACAAGTGTGATTTAACTATACTTCTGTCTCTGTCTGATTCATGGTTCCTGATAGGGCCCCAGCCAATCCCCAGCAAATGGGCTGGCAGTGGGCAAGCACCTCATAAATAGACATGAGTCATGCCAGCAGGGGCAGTCAGGTGGACGATGGAGGTGAAGTGCTCAGGAGGCTGTTGGTGGCCCTTGAGGGTGCCCCCTAGTCTGTAGGGGTGACCTTGGGCCTGGGGCTCGTGTGCTGGAAGGATCCCCCACAACACACGGAGGAACCCCTTCCTGGAGGCATTTGAGTAAGGAGAGGACAGCAGGAGCAAGTCAGCACATCTGGGAGATATTCTGAGAAGTCAGCCGGTGGGCTGGTGAGTGTCAGTCTGGGAGGACTGTAAGGAGAAGTTAGCCTGGAGGGCTATTAAAAGGGGCAGCTGCAGCCAGTGCTGTGTCAGATCTCCCATCAGTGTGCCAGTGGAGTTCTGCAAGCGAGTGCTGGAGGAAGTAGAGGAGTGTATATTGACTGTATATAGGAGTGTCCCTGAAAGTGGAGTTCCACCCAAAAATTGAACTTCCACTTTTTGGATTCCCCCCCCCCCCTCCGGTGTCATATTTGGCACCTTTCAGGGGGGAGGAGGGAGCAGATACCTGTCTAATACAGGTATTTGCTCCCACTTCCTGGCATAGATCACCAGGGCGCTTGCCACTTCCTGCGCCTACACTGTCCTCCCCCGCTGTATTCTGGGAGACACACAGGTCCCAGAACACAGTGAGTGACTCTGAGTGACTGTGAAAATTTGGTGTGCCTGGCTGTGCAGGGTTCACCTGCGGCCCTTAAAGGGGTGCACTGCATGTGAACAGGCATTTAGCGTCACAGCCAACAAAATGAACTTGCAACATGAACTATATTGTCTAGTTTGTATACAAGATGTTTTGTTCAAATTCTATCATGCATTCTGGAATATGTCCTGCCTCTTATGTGTGACCTTGTTGATGACTCAATAAAATTAGAAAAATAATAAATGCCAGAATAAGTTGCATACAAGGCACTTTAATAAGCATTACAGCAATCATCAGTTCTAGGTGGATTAAGGCGACAAGACACGTATTACCACAAAATTATAGAGTATATAGTTTCCTTTTTACAAAGATTTCAGGAAATCATTGCTCATAGGGAACCATAATCTTTACCACAGCGATAATAATAGTACATTTACCATGAACTGGTTTATTCTTGCTTTGAAACAGAAAAAATAAAGCAAAACAATATCTGTAAATGTGATGATGAACTGCATATCGACACCCAAGGAGGTACACGTACAGTGCCTTGAAAAAGTATTCATACCCCTTGAAATTTTCTACACTTTGTCATGTTACAACCGAAAACGTAAATGTATTTTATTGGGATTTTATGTGATAGACCAACACAAAGGGGGAGATTTACTACAACTGGAGAATTCAGAATCCGGTGCAGCTGTGCATGGTAGCCAATCAGCTTCTAAGTTCAGTTTGTTCAATTGGGCAATAAAACCTGGAAGCTGATTGGTTTCTATGCAGAGCTGCACCAGATTGTGCACTCTCCAGTCTTAGTAAATCCCCATTAAAGTGGCACATAATTGTGATGTGGAAGGAACATGATAAATGCTTTTTCAATTTTTTTTACAAATAAATATTTGAAAAATGTGGTGTGCATTTGTATTCAGCCCCCTTTACTCTGATACCCCTATCTAAAATCTAGTGGAACCAATTGCCTTCAGAAGTCACCTAAATAATACATAGAGTCCACCTGTGTGTAATTTATTTTCTGTTTAACCGCTAGCCAACCGGCCGCGCAAATCGCCGTAGCTTTATGTCGCTTCTTTTAGACGTCACAGTCATGACCGCCGGGCACTCGCGATCGCTCGTGACAGAGCGAGAACCGGGATCTGTGTGTGTAAAACACACAAATCCCGTATCTCTCAGGGGAGAGGAGAGAGATCGGTGTTCATACTAAGTATGAACACCAATCTCTCTCCTCCCTTAGTCAGTCCCATCCCCCCTACAGTTAGAACACTCCTAGGGAACACAGTTAATCCCTTTATCGCCCCCTAGTTTTAACCCCTTCCCTGCCAGTGACATTTATACAGTAATCAATGGCTATCTTTAGCTCTGATCGCTGTATAAATGTCAATGGTCCCAAAATAGTGTCAAAAGTGTCCGATCTGTCGCAGTCCTGATAAAAATCGCAGATTGCCATCATTACTTGTAAAAAAAAAAAATAATAATAATAATAAAAATGACATAAATCTATCCCCTATTTTGTAGACGCTATAACTTTTGCGCAAACCAAACAATTTATGCTTATTGAGACTTTTTTTTACCAAAAATATGTAGAAGAATATATATCGGCCTAAACTGTTTAAAATGTTTTGTTTTTGAAGGGGGCAAATCCTTCTGGGGCTCAAGTGGTTTAAATACATCTGTTCTGTGAAGCCCTCTTAAGTTTGTTAGAGAACCTTAGAGAACAGACAGCATCATGAAGGCCAAGGAACACACCAGACAGGTCAGGGAAAAAGTTGTGGAGAAGTTTAAAGCAGAGTTAGGTTATAAAATAATATCCCAAGCTTTGAACATTTCACAGAGCACTTTTCAATCCATCATATGAAAATGGAACGAGTATGACACAACTGCAAACCTACCAAGACATGGCTGTCCACCTAAACTGACAGGCTGGGCAAGGAGAGCATTAATTAAAGAGGCAGCCAAGAGGCTCATGGTAACTCTGGAGGAGCTGCAGAGATCCACAGCTCAGGTGGGAGAATCTGTCCTAATAGGAAAACTATTAGTCGTGCACTCCACAAATCTGGCCTTTATGGAAGAGTGGCAAGAAGAAAGCCATTGTTGAAAGAAAGCCATAAGAATTCCTTTTTGCAGTTTGCGAGAAGCCATGTGGGGGACAAAACAAACATGTGGAAGAAGGTGCTCTGGTCAGATGAGACCAAAATTGAACTTTTTTTAGCCTAAAAGCAAAACGCTATGTGTGGTGGAAAACTAACACTGCACATCACCCTGAACACATCATCCCCACTGTGAAACATGGTGGTGGCAGCATCATGCTGAGGGGATGCTTTTCTTCAGCAGGGACAGGGAAGCTGGTCAGAGTTGACGGGAAGATGGATGGAGCCAAATACAGGGCAATCTTAGAAGAAAACCTGTTAGAGTCTGCAAAAGACTTGAGACTGGAGCAGAGGTTCACCTTCCAGCAGGACAATGACCCTAAACATACAGTCAGAGCTACAATGGAATGGATTAGATCAAAGCATATTCATGTGTCAGAATGGCCCAGTCAAAGTCCAGACCTAAATCCAATTGAGAATATGTGGCAAGACTAGAAAATTGCTGTTCAGACGCTCTCCATTCAATCTGACAGAGCTTGAGCTATTTTGCAAAGAAGAATGGGCAGAAATGTCACTCTCTAGATGTGCAAAGCTGGTAGAGACATCCCCAAAAAGACTTGCAGCTGTAATTGCACCCAAAGGTGGTTCTACAAAGTATTGACTCAGGGGGGCTGAATACAAATGCACACCACACTTTTTCAGACACAGTTGTACTCATAAGTTTACATACCCTGGCAGAATTTATGATTTTTTTGGCCATTTTTCAGAGAATATGAATGATAACACAAAAACATTTCTTTCACTCATGGTTAGTGTTTGGCTGAAGCCATTTATTATCAATCAGCTGTGTTTATTCTTTTTAAATCCTAATGACAACAGAAACTAGCCAAATGACCCTAAACAAAAGTTTACATACCCTAGTGATTTTGGCCTGATAACATGCACACAAGTTGACACAAAGGGGTTTGAATGGCTATTAAAAGGTAACAATCCTCACCTGTGATTTGTTTGCTTGTAATGTAATTAGTGTGTGTGTGTGTGTGTGTATAACAGGTCCATGAGTTTCTGGACTCCTGAAAGACCCTTGCATCTTTCATCCAGTGCTGCACTGACCTTTCTGGATTCTGAGTCATGGGGAAAGCAAAAGAATTGTCAAAGGATCGGCGGGGAAAGGTAGAACTGTATAAAACAGAAAAGGGGGGGCGTGTCCTGGCCATGGAAGGGTGAAGACGTGCTTCCTCTCGCTCCGTCTCACCGCCGCACCTCATCACCGCACAGGGAGAGCAATCCTACCCCATCCGCCGCTATAGATGTCGCAGAGAAACCAGGCATCCTCACAGCCTTTGAGGAACGACCGAACGTGACAGGGACAGCTTGATTCGTTCCTCTCCGGTCCCAGCGGGAGAAGCCGCGAGGCTCCAAAGATGGCGCCGACAACGAAGGCCGCAAAAATCCCCAAAGCCTCACAACACACCGCTCCTCACGGGAATCAGACAGCAGGCTCACCCATACCATCCCCTGCATCGGTGAGTGAATCGATCCCCCCGACCTCCCCAGAAGCTCCTTCCACACCGGATGGTGATTTGGAAGCCCCTGACCCCCTGCATGGACCGGACATCAGACGCCATATTTGGTCCTTACCCACTAAAGCAGACCTAGAACGCTTTGCTGACAGGGTAGAGAAGGCCCTGAAGGAAGACATAGCACAACTTAAGGCTGATACAACTCACTTAGGGGGCAGGGTGGAATCCTTGGAGCAGAGGTTAGAGGAAACACTTCCAGTTATTACCATGCTGCAAGATAAGTGTGCTACACAAAGTCATCAGATTGAGGCCTTACTCAGTCAGTTGGACGACATGGAAAATCGCAGCCGCAGAGCGAATATAAGAATCAGAGGCCTACCTGAAGCTACTGGGGCTAAGGACATTATTCCCACTCTGGAAGGGATCTTTTGGGAGATTCTAGAACTGCCCGCCACAGCTACCATTGAAATTGACCGGGCACACAGAGCCCTGAAGGCCCCTTCCCAAGACGTTACCAATCCGAGGGACATTATATGTAAGCTTCACAGATATACACTTAAGGACCGTATCATGCAGAAAATGAGAGGAAAGCCATACTTCGATTTTGATGGTGCACGTTTAGCCTTTTATCAGGACATCTCTAGGCGCACTTTGCTACAACTCTGATCTCTTCGCCCTCTCCTTATAGCTATCCAGGACGCGGGTTTAAAATACCGTTGGGGCTTTCCCTTTTTTCTTCAAGTTACAAAGGAGGACAGAACCGTGACTCTCCGTACCAAAGATGATCTACCGAACTTTCTGGCCTCCCTAGACCTAGATCCAGTGGACTTTCCGGATTGGAGGAGCTCGCTAGAATTCCCTACGGCCAAACTACCAACACTCCAACCATGGCAATCCGCCAGACGCAAGAGCCGCCGAAGGGATCGCAGAAGATATCAGTCTGACACCTCCACCGGACATGACTTCACTAGAGACTAGTGGCATTAGCTCCAGAGATATGAAAGAGTATCACTTAAAGGTTGCATTTTAGACTCTAGGCCATAGATGATGTGGAGCTGAGTTCATTTTCTTGTTAATCTAGCTTTCTGATTAATTCACATTTAGCTGTATGACGCACTGTTCTGCAGGCGTTGTTTGCACTTTAATTACCCACGATAGATCCCTCTATTCCTTTTTCCTCAAACAATCCCCCACCACAACAGGTAACATACCTGCTCTCCTTACAAGTTAAATATTGTCAGATGCGGTGAGTGGAGTTGGAGGCCGCTTCGACCTTGTTCATTGTTGGCTCACGTTTCCCCCCCGTAGGCCACCCTTTTAGTTTTAGGGTATTGTTCCCTATTGGGATATTGAGTTGAGGTCTGAACCCCCCTCCCCTCAGGGGGACGGGGCCCTAGACATGACTCATAGATGTTATCAATGTTCAAATGGTTATGACCGCTTTGGTTTTACATATATCTCACGTTTCTTTTTTTTCCTCCTTTCCTTTATCCCCGTTTCTTTTTTTCCCTTCCCATCCCTACACAGGAACAATAGGTTGTCTCGTTGTCCACGCTGGGCGCATCGTCGAGATCCGCACCGCACCATCACCCCTTCCACTTCATGGCCACTCTACAGGTAAGCTCTTATAATGTTAGGGGACTCTGCTCCCCACATAAACGGAGTAAACTTTGGAGAGAACTTAAACGGTTGAAGACACAGGTGGTCCTCCTCCAGGAGACCCATTTTACACCCCAATCGCTCCCTAGATTACCTACACATCTTTTTAACCAATGGTTTGTTAGCACATCACCAACGCCTAAATCTAAAGGTACGGCCATAGCAATACACAAATCCTGTCCTTTCCAACCTCTAGAAAACAAAAAAGATCCACAGGGCAGATATGTTTTTTTGAAAGGAAACATAGCAGGACAAAAATACACGTTTGCCTCAATTTACGCCCCAAACACCAACCAACTCACTTTCATTGACACTACTCTAGCGTTGCTAGCAGACTTTAGGGAGGGCCTTCTGGTTCTCGGGGGTGACTTTAATGTGAGCCCAGACCCCTTGGTAGATACATCTCACAAGAGATCCCCCCCACTCCTTCGCGTTTCTAAAACACTTCCGTAAGACCATTCAATCACACCTTTTACTAGACTGCTGGAGGATACTACATCCCTCAGACCGTGACTATAGTTATTACTCCAAAGTACATGACGTCTACACTCGTATAGATCATATCTATGTGGATCGCACCACACTAGAATTTCTACAAGAGGCGAGTATAGGTAATATTACCATATCAGATCACGCCCCAGTTCATATAGCTCTTACTCTATCCTCAGGAGGACACAAAACATGGACGTGGAGAATGAACAGTAATCTACTTGACGATGAGGCGGTGAAGAGTGTCTCTGACACTCTGAGCTACTACTTCAGAGAGAACTCGACGGAAGAAGTGGGTGAGGGGGTGGTGTGGGAGGCCCACAAGGCTGTAGCACGTGGAGAATTGATCTCTCAGGGATCTAGACTAAAAAAGGAACGGCAGGCTGACTTTTTGAGACTACACACTGCGCTCCAAAAGGCGGAACTCCAGCATAAAGCGAATGGGAAACCTGAAGCGTTAAAGCAACTTACTGACTTGCGGGAGCTGTTCCTTCGTTTTCTAGACAGACAGACCAAGCAACAGCTCCGCTACATGTCACATAAATATTATGAACATGGTAACAAATGCGGACGAATGTTAGCACAAGCACTTAGAAAACGACAAGCTCAGACATGTATTCATAAACTACAATCGGCTTCGGGGGAGTCAGTGGTTCAATCTTCCAAGATCGCCTCTAGCTTTAGAGACTATTACGCCAAACTTTATAATTTAGACTCAGAGACACCCACTGCTTCGACAGAAACTAGACAACATGCGATACAAAAATATTTGAGTTCGGCCGGTCTCCCACCTCTTACAGAAGAACAGTCCTCAGCCTTAGAAACCCCAATTACGGTGGCGGAGATTGGGGCAACGGTGGAGTCCTTGCCCAATGGGAAAAGTCCTGGCCCAGACGGGTTCACTAAAGACTACTATAAGACCTTCTTTTCTTTATTAGCCACACCTATGTGTAAATACTTTAATGCCATAGCAGGAGGGGCCGTAATCCCTTCGGAAGCGTTATTGGCACACATTACGGTGATACCAAAAGAGGGCAAGGATCCCACCGTCCCCCAGAGCTACCGCCCCATCTCCCTTCTCAATTTAGACATAAAACTCCTAGCTAAAATTTTAGCCAATAGGCTCAAACACATTGTACCAAACATTGTCCATCCTGACCAGACAGGCTTCATAACCGGTAGGGAGGCCAGAGACAACTCCCTTAGAGCAATACAACTTATACATTGGGCACGCACCCGTCCAGACCCTCAACCTTACTTGATCTTATCCACTGACGCAGAAAAAGCGTTTGACCGTGTTGATTGGTCATATCTGACAGCGGTACTTCCGTCATTAGGATTAGGCCCACAAATGCTAACATCCATACTAGCATTATATGCTACACCTTGCGCACAGGTCAAAGTTAATGGGACTCTCTCATCTCGTTTCCCCATTGGCAATGGCACGAGGCAAGGATGCCCTCTTTCACCCCTGCTGTTCGCCTTGGTATTGGAACCACTTCTTTGATCTGTGAGATCCAATCAGAACATCAAGGGACTAGAGGTGGGAAATATGGAGCACAAGCTATCGGCTTATGCCGATGACATTTTATTCCACTTATCAGATCCCCTGATCTCGTTGCCTAACCTAATGCAGGAACTGAAGATCTTTGGATCAATATCCAATTTTAAAATTAACCTCTCTATATCGGAGATCCTTCCTATATGCTTATCTCCCCAGCTGACAAAAAACCTTCAGGCGGCCTTCCCCTTCACTTGGACCTCGTCCCACTTAAAATACTTAGGCATACGACTAACTGACTGTTTTGACACCCTGTATATGACCAACTACCCACAACTATTGGCCACGGTGAGAGACGACCTCTCGCGGTGGATGCAGACTGCCTTTACGTGGCTCGGTCGCGTAAACATTATAAAAAATGAATGTTCTACCCCGCATACTGTTTTTCTTACAGATGCTTCCGATCCCCCTACCCAGAACATTTTTTGATCAGCTGGCCAAAATGCTTTCAAATTTCATCTGGAACTCCCGAAAGCCCAGGATAGCTTTGCGTCTGTTAAATCGTCCTAAGCGGACAGGTGGTTTGGGTATCCCAGACGTAAAACGCTATTATCGCGCTGTAGCCCTTCAGAGAATTCTGAACTGGCGTTTCCATACAGAATCTAAACTCTGGATTAACTTAGAGAAATGCCTGGCTGGTAGAAACTTGGCTTACGCTCCGTGGTTGCCGCGGGAGTGTAGGGGGCTTTCTGAATCAACTTCCCTGCTGACGACTCAGGTTCTGTCGGTCTGGGACAAAACAAACTTATTGCTGAAAACTAGCTCCCCCTATATCCCCGCTGGCGCCGCTGGGTGGATTCCAATGGTTCCCTCCAGGTGAACAAATGGCATTTTTTGAGCCATGGCTAGATGATGGGAATGCTAGCTGCGGTAAATTCATGAAGGATGGTAAACTCATGAGCTATGAAAGTTTACCAGTAGGACGCAAGGGCCCACAACTCAATTTTTGGAGATATAGGCAGTTGCACCACTTCTTTGAGAAACATATCCATCTGATTAGAGACCCGTCTATACCCATTTCTTATGAATGCCTCTTCACAGATGAAGAGCCAGTGCCTCACATGGTCTCGGAGCTGTACCAACTTTTGGGAGAGGCGGACCCCCATATGAAGCCCACATACATTCGTGAGTGGGAAGCCGATCTAGGACACGAACTTACAGATACACAGCTGCACCATCTTTATTTAATGACACATTCATCCTCCGTAGACTCCCGTACCCAAAAAACGAATTATAAAATAATGTCTCGCTGGTATCGTGTGCCAGCAGATTTAGCCCGCATTTACCCCTCGGTTTCGGATCGCTGTTGGCGAGAATGTGGGCACCGGGGAACTCTTTTGCACATATGGTGGACCTGCCCCATAATTAAGCCCTTTTGGGAAGATGTAAAAGAGCAGATAAAAACTATATTAGGACTGGTGGTTCCTTTCTCTCCCGAGCACTTCATATTGCATATACCCGCATCTTCACTTAGACAATATAAAAAAAGTGTATTACCACACCTGCTGAATGCAGCCAGACGACTACTCCCAATTTACTGGAAGAAGTCCAACATCCCTACAAGGGAACAGTGGATTGCAGGGGTGAATGCAATACGTGAGGCTGAGGAGTGTATAGCGACCTGCCGAGGTTTGCGAGAGAAACACCTAGCAAAATGGGCACCCTGGAATGAATTTTCCCCAGACCCACGCTGGGTCCCATCCAGCTTAGATACAGCTTTATTAGAGTTAGCAGATCCCTCACTAAAAGCTTGTAGATCAGTAGGTGCTGAAAGGTAGGGACATCGGAATTTGAGTAGGTGCTGTGCATTGGCCCTGATTGATGTGACGGATGCCTGTGCTATGGTGCGCCTGGCGTGGACTCAGATGACACATCTCTAAAGAACACGGGTATGTTTAGCCTGTTCCACCCTGCTCCCCCCTTTCCCTCCCCTTCCACTTTCTTTTCTCTTTTCTTTCCTGTTTATTTTATAAACAGTGGATTGTGTTATTGACTCTAAGTTGACGGACGGTGAGACCTTCACGTGAAGCTGCCCTATGGGTAGCGTAATCACAGTAGTCCCTATCTGACAAGTATACTGTTACTACTTAACGGCCACTTTATGCGGGATGGAGGTGGAGGGTGGTATGATGGAGGCCTGAGGACCCCCCCCCCCTTCACCTCACCCGCGGGCCGAAGGTTAAGTTATTTGATGTTCAGATAAAAGACTTACCTTTCCAGCTCAAAACTAACTCAGGCTCTCAAGAGAGATTCCGGTGAGCTGAGATTAAATGGAGGCTTTAGTAGCCTTAAAAATATTGGAGGGTCTCCCCGTCCGACACACATTACTAGACTACTTGATATGTGGTCTGAGATTGTAACGTTCTGATCATATTTTGCCTTAAACGAATCAGGTGGTTCTATTGTACTCACTTGACCCTGTGAGGTCGATTGCACAAACGTTTCTTTTTTTTTTTTATATGGATAGGTTTTGTTATCTCTCTTTTTCTTTTCTTGTGTTTGTTTATGTCAAATAACAATAAAATAATGATTAAAAAAAAAAAAAAAAAAACAGAAAAAGGGACATAAAAAATATCCAAGGAATGGAGAATGCCAATCAGCAGTGTTCAAACGCTAATCAAGAAGTGGAAAATGAGGGGTTCTGTTGAAACCAAACCACGGTCAGGTAGACCAACTAAAATTTCAGCTACAACTGCCAGGAAAATTGTTCAGGATGCAAAAAAAGCCCCACACAAAACTTCAGGTGAAATACAGGACTCTCTAAAAGCATGTGGTGTGGCTGTTTCAAGGTGCACAATAAGGAGGCTCTTGAAGAAAGATGGGCTGCATGGTCGAGTCGCCAGAAGAAAGCCATTACTACGCAAATGCCACAAAGTATCCCTCTTACAATATGCCAAACAGCACAGAGACAAGCATCAAACTTTCTACCATAAAGTCATTTGGAGTGATGAGACCAAAATTGAGCTCTTTGGCTACATTCATAAACTCTACATTTAGAGAGGAGTCAACAAGGTCTATGATGAAAGGTACACCATTCCTACTGTGAAACAGGGAGGTGGATTACTGATGTTTTGGGGATGTGTGAGCTACAAAGGCACAGGAAATTTGGTCAAAATTGATGGCAAGATGAATGCAGTATGTTATAAAAAAAATACTGGAGTAACATTTGCATTCATCAGCCAGGAAGCTGCGCATGGGACGTACTTGGACATTCCAACATGACAATGATTCAAAACACAAGGCCAAGTCGACCTGTCACTGGCTACAGCAGAATAAAGTGAAGGTTCTGGAGTGGCCATTTCAGTCTCCTGACCTCAATATCAATGAGCCACTCTGGGGAGATCTCAAAATGTGCAGTTCATGCAAGACAGTCCAAGAATTTACAGGAACTGGAGGCTTTTTGCCAAGAGGAATGGGCAGCTTTACCATCTGAGAAGATAAGGAGCCTCATCCACAAATACCACAAAAGACTTCAAGCTGTCATTGATGTTAAAGGGTATTTAGAACTGGGGTATGTAAACTTTTGATCAGGGTCATTTGCCTAGTTTCTGTTGTCATTATGATTTAAAAAGAGTAAACACAGTTGATTGATAATAAATGGCTTCAGCCAAACACTAACCATGAGTGAAAGAAAAGTTTTTGTGTTATCATTCATATTCTCTGAAAAATGGCCAAGAAATCATCAATTCTGACCGGGTATGTGAACTTCTGAGCACAACTGTATTTATTTGTAAAAAGTTTTGAAAACCATTTACATTTTTTACAAATAAATATCTGAAAAGTGTGATTTTGTGCACCACAAACCCCCTTTTTGCATACAGCTGCCCCCCCCCCCACCCCCTACTAGCCTATGCACCACAACCCCTCCCCCTCTGCTAACCTCTGTTCCCCAAATGCCCACTCTGCTTGCCTTTACACCCAAAACCCCCTTCTCTGATAAACTCTGCACCCCAAACCCCTATCCTAACCTCTGTTCCCCAAACCTCCCTCTATGATCATTTCTGCACCTCTACACTCACCTTTGCACCCCACCCCCCTTTCTGCTCATGTCTACCCACTCACTTCTCACCTTTGCACTCCAACCCTCCCTTGCTGACCCAACTTCCCTCTCTTCTAACCACTGCACCCCAACTCCCCCTCTATGCTAACCTCTGCAACATGTACACAATGTTTCATGTTAGACCCACAACCCCCCTGTTCACCTTTTGAACCCCCACCCAGCCTGCTCACCTCTGCACCCCCTTTTCTGTACTCATGTCTGTACCCCAAACCCCCCTCTGCATCTCAGACACCCCTATCTGCTCATCTTCACAATCCAAATCCTCTCTTGGCTCACTTTTGCACCCCACTCTCTATGCTGATCTCTGAATCCCAGTCCCCCCTCTGGTCCCCTCCTTACCCTGCTTTCCTCTTTGCTCACCTGAGCCATTCTGTGTGTGCATCCACGAGGCTGTGGGTGGTGTTGGCCAAGGTGATCACGCTGGTTGCCTGGGGAACTGTGAGCAACTGTAGAAGGCAGTCTGAATCAGGACACTTAGTAGAATATAGAAAGCTTGCATGGTGCGCCCCCCGCTTCTCTCCATTTGGAACTTCCTCTGCATCCCCTGCATGGTGCACTGATTCCCAGCCTACAATCCCCTGCCAACCGCCACTGCAATAGCCGGCACCTCTCCCGGCCGGCTAACTGAAAATGTAATTAGGGGAGTTGAGAACTTGTTCCGGCCTTCTGCTCCGGGATAAAGCCCGGACCTGCAGAACTAGGTTGAAGTTCCTGGAAGTTCCCACAGGACCCGGGACAGTTTGGGGGTATGGCATTACCACTCACCTCCACCATAACAGCAGTTACTTTTTCTCTGGTTCAAACCCCCTTGCATGTGCTTTCTCTCCCTGATGCAGTAGTTCTGAGCTCAGCGTTTGAGAGCTCACTCCTGTGATGGTGAAGGTGAGCAGTAATGACTAGGCCTCACTTAACAACATCCTAGATATGTCCTGGGAGTGTTCCAGTCAGGCTTTGGGGGGATGTAAATGTCCAGTGTCCAGCACACTTGCTCCAATGTACATGTTGCATTAGGAGGCACAGGCTGAACCTCTGCCCACTCCACCAGTCAGCGTACCTCTGTTACCTTACTCCCAGTTACAGAATGGGGTCCCGCTGATCACATAGCGTGGATCATACATGCTCTCAATTAAAGTGAGTCCTAAAGCCTTAAGGGTTTTCACCTTAATGCATTCTATGCATAAAGGTGCACAACCTTCTGTGCTGTAGAATTGCCCCCAGCCCCCGTCTATTCTTACCTAAGCCCGATCCAGCGATGAACACGAGAGCAGTGGCACTCGACGTGGTTTTCCTCCTCCCTGGGCAAATTGATAACAGCGGGAGCCATTGGCTCCTGCTGCTGTCAATCAAATGCTTTGCCAAGCAAGCAGGGGATGGGGCCAAGCTGCCCGTCCTATGTTAATAGATGCAGACAGGGCAGCTTGAAAGCGAGCAGGCACGGGTGCCCCCATAGAAAGCAGCTTACCATGGGGGCACTTGCCAAAATGTAGGAACCTGGAGCACCAATGGGGGACCCCAGAAGAAGAGGATGGGGGTTGCGCTGTGCAAAACTATTGCACAGAGCAGGTAAGTATAACATGTTTTTTATTTTACTAAAAAAAAAAATAATGAAGCTTTAATATTGCTTTAACGCTTCCCTTTCCGTACAAAGTGACCAGGCATAGATCTCCATAATGCTAGTCTACTCCCACTGATTGACAGAGACAGACAGCTAGGGAGGGAGTCCAAACAGTAATGCTACCGGAGAACCTGTCACCTATCAGGTACCATGGCAACGACTAGTTGCGGTTTATCCTTGTAGTTACTCATGAACCTTTGCCATAGTAATGTTAAACATACCCCATTGTGTGGTTAAGCACCCAAGTTCTTTAATTTGTCAAGACATCACATGCACCCCTTTGAATGACTTCAGACCAGGCTCTGAGCAGTAGAATCAATGTTTACCGTAAACTTGGCAATATGTATAATATGCAATAACATTTCGTTCCTAACTGAATCTAACTGCGGCTGCCCCAGGTTACCTGCACAGATGAAGTCTCCTAGACGAAAGTCCAAACTTGGCAGTGCCCTAACAGGTGTTCCAGAGCATATCATAGTTCCCAGTCTTTAGCGTAGGTTCCTCATGCATTTTCCAAAGTGTCCCCAGTACCCCCAGTTAGGAGGGTATGGGAGGGAGGCTGGACCCAAGGGAAAGCCTGCACACACACAGGGTAATAGGCAGCAAAAACATTAAAGTGATACTAAAGTCTCGTTTTTTTGTTCTTTAAAAATAACAAACATGTTATACTTACTTGCTGTATGCATAGGTTTTGCACAGAGCAACCCTGATCCTCCTCTTCTCTGGTGCTCCTGGCCCCTTTCTCCTGTCGAGTACCCCCACAGTAAGCAGCTTGCTATGGGGGCACCCAAGCCAAGCTCTGTGTGCCACAGTTTGGCCCCGCCCCCTCTTTCTCCTCATTGGCTAACTGACATTGATTGACAGCAGCGGGAGCCAATTGCACCACTGCTGTGTCTCAGCCAATCAGGAGGGAGACTCTGGGATGGCCGAGGCACTCGTGGAATGAGATGGGGCTCAGGTGAGTATTAGCGGGGCTGCTGCACTACGTAGGGCTTTGCTTCTTTGCTCTCCACATTGCTTTGTTTTTATTGTGATCACAATTTTATGCCATTGTATGCTGCTTTTATGGAAATAAAGACCTGAATTGCTTTTGATCTGCACCCTCTGGAGCACTTTTCTTTTTACATATCTTTCACCATGAACTTGTTCATCCCACTCATCCAGCCATCATTGGCCCAAGGGTCGATCTACTAGCGGTGATCCTATTGGATGGATTCTGTCTTCCGAAGATACCGGAGCCTGCTCCAGTTTCCCTGCTGACCATTCCAGGATACCTCGAGCTGTCTCTATCTATGCCTGATTGATCTGGTGTCGCCGACAACCAAATCCATTGGTTCCGGTAAGAGTACCCATTCATTCCCTTTTTATGATACCTGCTGTCAACACTACTTTTGATGTCCCTGACTGCTCATATGAAGATGTCCTCAATTTAATGGACTCTTGGTCCTTATAACCATTTCCTTTGGGGATACTTGCTGCCAATGTTACATTTTTTGTCTTTGACTGCTTCCATGTAGATGTCCACCATCTGACGGACTCCTTGCTATTATCACCATCACTTTTCATTTGTGATTTACACATCGCTTTTTATTGATTCACTTGTGTTTTGCCACTCAACAGGACTTTTTTGTTTGTAGTTCATATTCTATATATGTGCATTCACATGTCCTTATTTATTAATTTCTTTGTTCACACAGCTGTTCCACACAGCCTTTATTAGTGTTACATTTTTACCCACCTCGTGTTTATGAATTTTAGTCACATTTGTATGTAGCTGCTTCAGCTTTTTTATTTTTTCAAAATAGCGCAATTTTACTTTTCCATTACACTAAAAAAAACTTCTGCCTTTAGAACCACTTTAACCCCTTCCCCCTGACCTGGGCAGCCAGGTGCTCAGTACACATACAGTAGCTTACGTGCTGATGGCTCTATAGGCTGCTGGCTTTAAAGTGGAGCTAAACCCTCTTATCCTTTTCAGCCAAGGAAGTTGCTATTTTGGCTTCTGTTTGATCTGCAACCGCCATGGTGCGGCACATGTGATCAGTTATGACTCCAGCCATTTGATGATTTGACAGTTTGGTTGAAAGCACAAGCAAATATGACAGCATTCCCAGGGTGTCAGAAATGTAACAGTTTTTTTTAAAACTGTTCAATTTTAAATTGATGGGTTTAGTCCTGGTTTAAATGGACTCCCGGATTTACCTTCAATCCATCACAATTAGGTCTGCAAAAAGAGAAAAGGACGCTGTCCTATTCTGTATTTTTTTTCTCTGAACCTGGATGGATTCAGAGGTAGTTGGATGTAAACGGACACAAGTCAGTTTACATTTAACTGTCCATAGGGCTGCATGGAACTTCCGATCAAGTCCACCTGAAAGACTGACAGGCTGACCTGATCGGAATGCCCATGTGAAAAGGCCCCAAGTTCTTTCTGAATCACCTGCTGACAGAACATGAAGATGCCGCTCATGAATTCTGATGCCAGAATATGTCATCTGGACCTGGATGGACTCAGATGTAGTCGGATGTAATTGGACACAAGTCTGTTTACATCCAACTGTCCATAGGGCTGCATGGAGCTTCCAATCTGGTCCACCTGAAAGATTGACAGGCTGACCTGATCGGAATGCCTGTGTGAAAGAGCCCTAAGTTCTTTCTGAATCAAGAACAGAGCAAAAAAGTCCGGATGGCCGCACTCCAATGAAAAACGATTTCTTTATTGTTATAAATCCATACAGCAAGGATAAAACCACTGACGCGTTTTACACCATTAAGGCAGGTACTTATTCATAGCTCCTAAATAAGCACCTGCCTTAATGGTGTGAAATGCGTCAGTGGTTTTATCCTTGCTGTATGAATTTATAACAATAAAGAAATAGTTTATTGGAGTGCGGCCACCTGGACTTTTTTGCTCTGTTCTCGCATATGGTTGCATATTGAGCCGCGCACACACACCTGAAGAGGGGAGAAATCATTGGAAACAGACACCAGGAGCGGGTTCTCTTTGTTTCTTTCTGAATCACCAGCTGATTGCCAAATATGCCACTCATGAATCCTGATAACATAGAAACCACTGCAGCTACAGGTTCAACATTACAACCAGGCAGCTGGCATTTTCCAAAGCACCTCAGCAATGGCAGCCTATTCATTTGCCTCATAACAGATGCCCTTTCACATCTGCTACAACTGCCAGTATGCTTCTGGAACAAGTATGGCAGGATATAGTGATATTTGTACACAAACGGCATACACTGCCAGACTGAGACAGCAGGGGAGGGAGGAGGGGCCCAGTTTAATGTTTTAATGTCTATTTTTGTTCGGAATATTTGATTATTGAGCTTTAATTAGAACCAAAATACAACCAGAGGCAGAGACATTCTGCCAACAAAGCTTTCAGTGACGTCATCAGGGAGCGACCAGGAAGCGCCTCCACGTGTGTCACTGGGGGAGACAGATGCTGCAGAAATCTCATCGCTGAGAAGTTTTAGCATCCCTTATCATTGCAATAAAGGGACTGGACGTGTTCACAGGTAACTGGAGACCCCCTGATCTTCTCATAGACCGAGTACAGCCATCCCTACCCTAAATAGATCAGAGAAGAGAGATAATGTAGACATAAGTAATCCATTAAGATTGTTTTCCCCGATTCAGATTTGATTGTTGTAAGAAGCGCAGCTGCACTGCCGTGGCTACAAAGTTCTAAGAAATGCTTATCTAGGGCTGAGCATATTGCTTGCAATTAGGAAACCATTCCTATTTCTGAATTAGCAATATGAGAACTGCCATTTCTAAGAGAACACAAACAGAATGCTTTTTGTTTTTGATAGAGAAGAGATTAGATCCCCTTTGGTTTTTATTGTTACCTGTGACCCCTGATGAGCAGGATGACTTCAGTTGTTCGAACCAGTGGCGGCTGGTGCTCAAAATTATATGGGGGGCGCAAACGAACTGAAAAATTCAGAAAAAAACATCAATCGCAGTCACTGTGCCATATCAAATGCTGCCCATGTGCCGCCGCCGTCTGCACTTACCTGTCTCGGTGGGACAGCTCCCCTATGTCTTCTCCCGTCCTCTCTTCCCGCCCTCTGCTATGATTGGACGCCTGGCGTCCAATCACAGCGATTGTCGTTTCAGCCAATCAGGTGACGGGTAACAGATCCGAGCACCTGATCGGCGGAGAGGCGCTGAGTGACCTGCGAGTAAGGATGAGCTCTGCTGTGTTCGCATGCTGCACGTGCCGAGCCCGCCAGGAAGTCGGCAATGCGCTGCACTAATCACAGGCAGTGAGACATTTCCCGATCACTGCAGCCGCACATCGGGAAATGTCTCACTGCTTGTGATTAGCGATGTGCAGTCCCGAGTTCCTGGCGGGCTCGGCACGTGCAGCATGCGAACACGCCGGAGCTCATCCTTACCTGCGAGCACCCAGCATGTCGCTCGCAGGTCACCTTTTTTGCCGCCCATTAGAGCCATGCATGAATCTATCTATTGGTGATAGAGGGGTGGCAGGAGAGAGGGGGCGGCGCCCGTGCGACCTTAATGCACAGGCCGCCACTGGTCCGAACCCTCCTGATCTATCCCACCAAGAACCTGTCAAAGTGGACAGCCAATCATAGGTGTGGAAGCATGTCCTGCACCCACATGTATACACTACCCCTGTATATTTTGGGTGGTGGGGAATGCACTTTGTCAGCTTCCTGGTGGGATAAATCACAAGGGTTTGGACTTGTGTCTTAACACACCTGGGGTTATCCCTACCGGTGAGTTGCACCCTCGCCATTTATCCTGATGACTAGGAATGAGCTCAGGCATGTTCAGATCCTAGTCCAAAACTGCCAGGAAGCTGTCTCCTGTACTGAACCAATCTTCTGTGGCTGGGTTATTCCTCACACTGCAGCCAAATGTATACAAGGGGCATGTATAAGTGCAGCTGCAGGGCAGGGAATGCCTTGGCATAGTATAGTGACAGCTTCCTGGTGGGCTCTCATAGGTGGGTCTACACTGGGAACTAAGAACGAGCTCTGGCGTGTTCGCACAGCCCACGTGTAGAGCCCGCCAGGAAGTTGGCACTGCGCTAATCACAGGCAGTGTGACTTATTCCGATGCGCGGCTGCAGAGATCGGGAAATGTCTCACTGCCTGTGATCAGCGCAGTGCCGACTTCCTGGCGGGCTCTGCAAGTGGGCTGTGTGAACACGCTGGAGCTCATCCTTACTGGAAACCTGATTTATGTCTGAGCTCATCCCTGCTGTTGACTTATCATCGGACAGAAAGTGATGCGAAATTTGAAATTGTTACCAATAAACTTTCCCATCGCTTCCAGTTGACACTGCAACTGGAAGCGATGGGAAAGTTTTTCAATGAGGACATCTCTTTCAGTGAGAACTGTTGAAGAGGGGAATCCTTTGCTTTGTAGGGATGTCCTTTCATATCCTGTTGCATCTCCTTAAAGTGGGAGGTAACTTCCATGTATGATGTTTACCTATAGGTAAGCCTATAATAACAAGGCTTACCTATAGGTACAGTAAATATCTCCTAAACGTGCACCGTTTAGGAGACATTTACTTTAGATGCAGCCGGTGACGTCACCGGCGCATATGATCTAAAGGAACGGCATACCCGTGCCGTAAACAGCGACTCCCGCATGCATGTGTGGGAGTGACGTCATCGCTGGCTCGGCTATTCATATCCCCGAAGACCGGGTGAAGATGAAAGCACCTTCAGCGGGTACATAACGCCACTGGAGTGCTTTGTTTTCAGGTAAGTCTGTCATAATGTGCTAATATGCGATGTGTACTAGCACATTATGACTTAAAACTGCCCGGTGCATTTTTTTTTTGGATGTGGTTTACTACTGTTATTAATGTGATACAGACAGCAAAAAGATATTCAGGGGGTTTAAAATGAATGTGAACTATCCTAAAATATTGAAATTTAGTACTATACTGATTTAAGGCAAAAAGATGTGACCCTGAGAGTACAGGCATGCAGAGTGTCCTGTAGCTCCCAAACAGAAGATGGGGAGCGTGTCCAGAGAGATCTGACTACAGGAGTACATGCACGTCCTGTAGCTCTCAAACAGAAGGTACAGATGCAAACTGACCACGTTAAGATTGATCTGCATCCGTGCCTAGCGTGGTCAGAAGTGAACAGGGTGAATGGGACTGGTAGTATTACCAGGTTAGTTAAATTGATATTAAAGGCTTGTGTTTTTTTTCTTTAACCACTTCAATACCAGGCACTTAGACACCTTCCTGCCCGAGCCAATTTTCAGCTTTCAGCGCTGTCGCAATTTGAATGACAATTGCGCAGTCATGCTACACTGTACCCAAACACATTTTTTATCATTTTGTTCCCACAAATAGAGCTTTCTTTTGGTGGTATTTGATCACCTCTGCAATTTTTATTTTTTGCGCAGCAAATAAAAAAAGACCGAAAATTTTTCTTTGTTTCTGTAAATTTTTTTTTTGGAAATAAGTACGTTTTCGTCTTCAATGATGGGCACTAATATGGCTGCACTGACGGGGACTGATATGGTGGCATTGATGAAGTGGCACTGATGATGTGCACTGATGGGCATGGAAAGGTGGCACTGATATGCGGCACTGATGGGCACTCATAGGTGGCACTGATGGGCACTCATAGGTGGCACTGATGGGCACTCATAGGTGGCACTGATGGGCACTCATAGGTGGCACTGATGAGTACTTGTGGGTGGCACTGATGAGTACTTGTGGGTGGCACTGATGGGTACTTGTGGGTGGCACTGATGGGTACTTGTGGGTGGCACTGATGGGTGGCACTGATGGGTGGCACTGATGGGTGGCACTGATGGGTGGGCACGGATGGGCACTGATAGGTGACACTGATGGGTGGCATTGCTGGGCATCACTTAATTATTCTGTTACATAATGGTGGCAGTCAGTGCCCATATGTGGGCACTGATTGGTACAGATTTGGCATTGATTTGCACATGTGGATGGCCATGGAGGATGTACCTGGCCATCCACACGTTATGTGCCTCCTTGGTGGTCCTGGCGGCTTCCCTGGTGGTCCAGTGTGGGCATCCGAGGGGGGGCTGCGCTGATAATCAGCGCAGACCCCCCCTGTCAGGAGAGCCGCCGATCGGCTCTCCTCTACTCACGTCTGTCAGACACTAGTGAGGAAAAGCCGATCACTGACACGTCCTGTTTACATCGTGATCAGCCATGATTGGACACGGCTGATCACGTGGTAAAGAGCCTCCGTCGGAGGCTCTTTACCGAGATCAGTGTGTCAGATTGACACACAGTACCACCGATCGCCGTGATGCATGCCCCCACAGGCGCGCGGGGGCTGTTATCCTGCAGGACGTCATATGACGCCCAGTCAGGATAACGTAACCACCGCCTGGCCGTCATTCTGCCATAGGCGGGCGGGAAGTGGTTAAAATTCTAAACATGTCATACTTACCTGCTCAGAGCAGGTCCAATCCTCCTCTTCTTGGGTCCCCTGTCGTCTCCTGGCCCCTTCCTCTTGCTGAGTGCCCCCATAGCAATTGGCTTGATATGGGCGCACTTGTGCATGCTTGCTCCCGAGTCGCCTGTGTGTGTCCGTAAGACACACAAATCGCAGCTCAGTCCCGCACTTCTCCCTCCTCACTGGCTGTGATTGACAACAGTGGGAGCCAATGGCTCCTGCTGCTGTGTCTCAGGAAATGAGGATGGAGAGACTCGGGAGAGTCGCTGCTCTCGTGCACATCATTGGATCGAGGGGGGACTAGGGGGGATGCAGCACACAGAAGGTTTTTTCTACCTTCATGCAAACTTTCAGCCTTTACAACCACTTGAATGTTATTTAACACTTCTCAGTTAGTAAAAAGACTCACTAAGTGCATAGCTGGGGATAAAGTAAACAAATCCCCAACTTTGTAAATTAGGTTAATTTACACTTTAACCCAGGGGTGCCAAACCTTTTGAAGAGCGAGGGCCACTTAAACAACTTGGTAACCGGTCACTGGCCACAATGAGCGAAGCGGGTGGATGACGGGTCCTAGTCTACTCTGCATATGCAGAGCAGACACGGACACAGCCCACTCTACAGGCCGTCCAATCCGATCCACCCAAACTGAAGTGGACTGATTCCCTTCTGTTTTTTTTTTTTTTTTTTTTTGCGTATTGGATTGGAGGTAGGTGAGTGTAAATGGACACAAGTCCGTTTACATCTGCTACTCCATAGAGGTGAATGGAGGGTCCAATTGGGTCAGACCGGTCTTGTGAAAGGTGCCTAAGGCTGCTTTCACTTGGATGCGTTGTGGTTTACAGTGCACCTGTGGCTTTCCTAGACATTTTCTGAAAATGCACCAAACCTGCAGGTAATAACAGAAGTCTATAGCTCTGTGCTGGTAACCTGCAGGTGCACTGCAGATCAGTTTGAAAGCAGCCCGGTAACCACTGCAGAACAGATATGCCCATATATACACTGTGATTTTAGTAATAAACTTCCCTTTAATAACAGTCTTCCATTCAGGTATCGCCACCTGTATCTGTCCCAGGCAGAGTGCATTTGGTATCACTCCTGTGATGGCAGCCGGCTCTATACAGGAAACATCAGCTTATGCAGGTCTGCTTTGCAGCCGCTTGCTTCCTCTACCCCTGGCTTCTTTCACATCTTTGATGTTCTGAGATGGCAACCCGCAATCGGTGCTTGCCAACCCGCCATCTGAGAACAGGAGGTCGCAGGCCACTGGTTGGGCACCCCTGCTTTAACCTCTTCTCAAATGTATTCTAAACCTGTTCTAGCGACAGCTTGCTTTTGTAGAGATTTCCTGTCACTCCCTGTTGTGCGCCCAGGACAGGAAGTGAAGGGAAGCTCTCCCAAAAGGACACAAACCACAAAACAAAAAACGAGTACCATATCCAAAACTGAGGTAAATTTCAGATCTATTTTGAATTGAATAGGTGCATCAAATGCCGTAAGAATGTCAGATTGTTTTTGCAATGCTTCTAGAGCAGGGGTCTCCAAACTTTTGAAACAAAGGGCCAATTTATTGTCCTTCAGACTTTAGGGGGCCCGGATTGTGGCCAGTGGGAGCAGAAAATGTCCCAGGCCCGGCATTAGTGAGAGTAAATATGGCCTCAGGGTTGGTGGTCAATAGAAGGAGGAGTAGTGCCCCTATTAGTAGGAGGAATAGTATCCCAGGATTGGTATCGGTGGAAGAAATAGTGCCCCATTGTTGGTGTCAGTGGGAAGAATAGTCCCCCAAGGGCCGGATAAAGGCTAGCAAAGGGCCACTTTTGGCCCTCGGGCCGCAGTTTGGGGACCCATGTTCTAGAGGGTTATATTTCATTGATATGGACTGAGCAGCAAGGTCAGATGGTAATATACATAGTGAACTTTGGTGGCAGTAAGTGCAAGGTCCGCAGGGGTACTGTTTGGTTTTATTTAGTTTGATTTTTAAAGGCAGATGGTCAAAAGTGTCCTTCCTTTATTGATGTGTTTAGGATAGATGAATGGCTATTTGTATCATCAGTTGTTATTGGTAACTTTTTTAATAAGGGATTTTTCTCAAGTCGTCTTCCAGGACGGCACCCTGAGAGATGACTGGTCCTCCTGACAGGAAACACAATCAAGAAAGAGGTTAAAAACCCCGCCCCTCCCTGCACTCCTCAGTTTTTGATTGTGTTTCCCCACAGCGAAACAGTTTGTTTTTTTCTTATAGACCTAAGGCCGTGGGCTGGAAGTCTCCCCCTGGGAACCAGACTGCAGGTTTTTGGAAAACCTTTGGGTCTGGTAGGGCTTACCCTTCCCGGGGGGTTCGTTTCCCCTATTTTTCTCAGGGGGGCAATGAAGAGCTCCCCATGAGAACTGGAGGACCCTGGGCACTGTGAGTCTCCAGAACTCCAGGGACCATTTTCCTGCTCCTCCCTCTCCTTACCTGTCGGTTTTTGGAGAGGATTTGCCAGCTCTGCCGTTTGCTGCAAGATGCAGGTGTTTGCTGAGTATCCTGGCCGCCTCAGCGCCGGCGGCTGTGTGTGTGTCCGGCGCCATTTTGCGGTGGATCTTTCCAGAGGAAATGACGTCACGGCGGCCCGGACACTAGAGCACGATTGCCCGAGACCTCGGCAAGATGGCGGCGGCGTTCGGAGCGCCATGAGGAGCCTGAAGCAGCACAGGGACTACAGGTACCAGCTGGGCAGGACCCTTTGTATATAAAGGGGGGTAGTTCCGGGCGGCAGAGGCAGCAGTACAGCAGGCAAGGAGCAGGCGTCCATTACTCACTGACTGCAATGGAGCAGGAGGAGTCTGCAGCTATTGTGGAGCCCACCGGGGGTGAGTCTACCAGGCTGGAGGAGATAAGGGAGAGGGTGGCCCTCTAGCCTTTAACCTCATAAGGGATCTCTGTTTTATGGTTACTAGCTAAACGGGCTTCTTGTTTTTGCAGACACAGAAACCCAGAGTGTTGCCAGTAGACCGAGACCCAAAAATCCTTCCCGAACTAAGAGGTGTGGGTACTGCAATGACAAACTAGCTGCAGAGCACACCAAGCCGTTCTGTTATAAATGCATCCACAAATTGTCAGGGAAGGAGACTTCAGAAGTTATGAGGGATTTTCTCTCAGTACAATCTGAAATGCTTTCCACACTTAAAGCCTTTCAGGCTAGCCTCAATACTAGGCAGGATAGCAGAGAAGGCTCATCCTCCCAGGATAGTGCCTTTTCTAGTGTGAGACAGGTAGGCACCATTCCGCAGAAACCACCATCTTCTCAGGATTCGGAGGAGGAGGCGGAGGAGGTGGAAGACCCCTGCCGTAGTCTCCTTGAAGAAGGGGAAGACGCAGAAGATAGCCAGGAGGAAGGGGAACACTCCAGGCCAGGCAGGCATATCTTCTCAACAGATGATATGGAGGGCCTCCTAGGGGCTATTTATGCTTCTGAGGAGATCCAGGAGCCGGAGGCTCAGACTTCTGTACAAGATAGGTTGTATCAGGGGTTGTCTAAGGCTCAGTCTAAAGTGTTACCTATCCACCAGTCTCTGAAAGACATTGTTTTAAGAGAATGGAAGGAGCCAGAAAATAAACTTCAGAAGTTTAAAACCTGGAAACGCAGGTGTCCGTTTAAGGAAGAGGAGCAGGAGAAGTTTTTTAAACTTCCCAAACTAGATGCATCTTTGGCCCAGGTGTCTAAACAATCTGACCTGTCTTTTGAAGACGCAGGTAACATCCGGGACCAAATGGACCGTAGGTCAGAGACCCTTTTACGCAGGGCCTGGGAGGCCAATGCGGCTACTTTAAGTCCGGCTTTAGCTTCAGCTTGTATAGCCAGGAATGCTAACATGTGGCTGAATAAGCTGACTGATCATGTGGTGAGTTCTTCCAGGTCCAAAGATCTTTTGGATTCCTTGGAAGTAATTGGTAAGGCAGTAGCCTTTCTTGCGGATGCGGCCGTGGAGTCGGTGCGGACTTCAGCTAAGACAGCAGCGCTTCTCAATTCTGCCAGAAGAGCCATATGGGTTAAGACCTGGGATGGGGATCATACCTCTAAGACCAGGTTATGCGGTCTTCCTTTTGAAGGATCTCTCCTGTTTGGTACAGGGTTGGACCAGACCCTCTCCAGATCTACGGAGAAGGGAAAGAAGTTTCCGGTTAAACCTAAAAAGGCCAAAAAATTTTTTCGAGGCCCCCAGGTCAACAACCGGTTTAAAGACCGTAAGGAAGGAAAGAAGTGGGGTGTTGGTAAAGCCAAACAGAAGGGAGCACTCCTTTTCTCCGGCCCTAAGGTCGCAGACAAGGATCCTAAGTGACGCCAGCACCAAGGTGGGAGGGAGGCTGGCACAATTTATCCCACAGTGGGAGCGGGTAGCCCAGAGCCCTCTGGTCCTTCAGTGGATAAGAGAGGGCTACGGGCTAGAGTTTGCTTCCAGGCCTCCTCAGACTTTTCTACTGACCTTTTTACCCAGAGAAAGGCCAAAAGCCATAGGTCTTTTCCCAGTTCCGGCGGATCAGCAAGGAAGGGGTTTTTATTCCCACGTCTTTGTTGTTCCAAAACCGTCCGGGAAATTCAGGTTAATCCTGAATCTAAAGAAATTAAATACCTTCCTGCGATACAAAAGATTTCGCATGGAATCGGTCTATACGGTCAGAAAACTTCTGTTAAAAGAGGTCTTCATGGCTACCATAGACCTGAAGGATGCATATCTGCATATTCCCATTCTACCGCAGCACCAGGCATTCCTTCGCTTTGCTATCCGCACGGATCTGGGTACGCAGCACTGGCAGTTCCAGGCCCTACCATTCGGACTGGGCGCCAGTCCAAGGGTGTTTACAAAGATCCTTGCAGAGGTCATCTCCTACCTGCACCTTCAGGGGATTTCCCTGATACCATATTTAGACGATCTGTTGGTCTACAACCTTTCCAGAGAATCCCTTCTCCAGGATCTGGACAGGGTAATATCCACCTTGGAGTCCCTGGGGTGGTTGATAAGTCAGGAGAAATCCTCTTTGATTCCTTCCCAGACCAAACTCTACCTGGGTCTGTGGGTGGACTCGGTAAGGCAGAAACTGATCCTTCCACAGGAGAAGATAGAAGCACTGATTGCTTCAGTGTCTTCAATTCGGCACCAGAAGGTAGTATCCATAGGAGTGATCATGAGGATTCTAGGTCTTATGACCTTATGTATCCCAGCAGTACCTTGGGCCCAGTTCCATTCAAGACCCCTGCAAAACTTCCTTCTATCCTCATGGGATGGAAAGAAGGAATCCCTAGATACTCTGGTGACCATCCCTCTAAGAATAAGAAATTCCTTACTCTGGTGGCTCAACCCCCAAAGGTTGGGGACAGGCCATCTTTGGTTCCAGCTTCAGCCGGTCAGAATAACGACCGATGCGAGCTCGTGGGGATGGGGGGCCCATCTAGAAGAACTGCAAGCTCAGGGTGTGTGGGACACACGACAGAGAATTGCGTCTTCCAATTTCCGGGAATTGTTAGCTGTCAGGGAGGCTCTAATAGCCTTCGAGGACAGGATCAAGGGGAAGGAAGTTCAGATCCTCTCCGACAATTCCACGACAGTGGCCTTTCTGAACCGTCAGGGGGGCACACGGTCGCTTCCCCTAATGAGTCTGACACAGGAGATTCTAGAATGGGCGGAGCAGAGAATTCCGTCCATTTCTGCGGTACACATAAGGGGAGTTTTCAACATAAAGGCAGACTTCCTCAGTCGTCAGACAGTACAGCAGGGGGAATGGGAGCTAAACCCCGAAATTTTCACCATGGTCTGTCAACAGCTGGGTACACCGGAGATAGATCTCTTTGCCTGCAGGGAAAACAGGAGAGTCAAGAGATACTTTTCCCTCTGCAGGGAACGAGGGTCCGAGGGGGTGGATGCATTGGCTCAGGAATGGGATTTCAGTCTGGCTTATGCGTTTCCTCCCTTACCTCTGATTCCAAGAATCCTTCAAAGACTGAGTCGGGCCAGGGGCAATTTGATCCTGATTGCCCCCTGGTGGCCCAAAAGGTCCTGGTTTCCCACGTTGTGGAACTGGGCGGTGGTGCCTCCGGTTCAGCTTCCAGAACGTCAGGATCTTCTGCTTCAAGGCCCTCTTTACCATCCGAACCCCGGTTTCTTCAGGTTGACAGCCTGGCTGTTGAAAGGGAGTGCCTGCGCAACAAGGGGTGTTCAGAGAAGGTGATTGACACCCTGTTACTGAGTAGAAAGCCGGTAACTAGACGCATTTATGCTAGGGTCTGGGGGGTTTTTTCCCGTTGGTGTGAAGCGAGAAAAGTTCCCCAGAAGGAAATACCAGTTATTTTAGACTTCCTACAAGAGGGAGTAGACTGAGGTTTAGCCACCAAAACTCTGAAGGTTCAGGTGGCGGCCCTGTCTAGTTTTCTGGATGTTAGATTAGCCCTAGATCCTTTAATTAAGAGATTCTTGTTGGCTAGAGAGAGACTTTCCCCGGTGCAAATGAAGGAATTTCCACCGTGGGATTTAACTTTAGTCTTGGAAGCCCTGACCAGGGCACCTTTTGAGCCGTTGGCTCAATCTTCAGTCAGATTGATTTCTTTTAAAACCGCCTTCCTTCTGGCTGTTACTACAGCCAGAAGGGTGGGCGATTTACATGCTCTTTCTATGAAGGAGCCTTTTTTCCGCCTGTTAGAAGACAGAATTATTCTCAGGCAGGACCCTTTGTACCTTCCCAAGGTGGCTTCACGCTTCCATAGGTCACAGGAGATTATTTTACCCTCCTTCTGTCTCAATCCACAGAACGAGAAGGAAAGGGCCTTCCATACGTTGGATGTCAGGAGATGTCTGTTGCTTTACCTAGATAAGGTTAAAGAGTTTAGGAAATCTCAACATCTGTTGGTTAGTTTTTGTGGAGTTCGAAGAGGCGAACAGGCCTCTAGAACGACCATAGCTAGATGGATTAGACAGGCTATTGCCATAGCTTATGAGCATTCAGGTCAGACGGCTCCAACTAATCTTAAAGCTCACTCTACAAGGTCTCTGGCAACCTCTTGGGCAGAAAGAGCCGGAGCATCGGTAGATCAAATCTGTAAGGCAGCGACGTGGTCAAGCCAGAACACGTTCCTGAGACATTACAGAGTGGAACTGCTGTCACCCCAGGATCTGGCCTTCGGCAGAAAGGTCCTGCAAGCGGTGGTCCCGCCCTAAGGTAGGCCTGAGCTACTTGCTCCTCTCTCAGGGTGCCGTCCTGGAAGACGACTTGAGAAAATGACCAGTTACACTTACCGGTAACAGTGTTTCTGGGAAGTCTTCCAGGACGGCAGGCCTACTTCCCACCCGGTTTGTATTTTTATATAGTGGTACATTGGAGGTGTTTTTGTTTCACTTTTATGCACTGGTGTGGGTCAATACTTTTGCACAACTGAGGAGTGCAGGGAGGGGCGGGGTTTTTAACCTCTTTCTTGATTGTGTTTCCTGTCAGGAGGACCAGTCATCTCTCAGGGTGCCGTCCTGGAAGACTTCCCAGAAACACTGTTACCGGTAAGTGTAACTGGTCATTTTCCTTAAAATATTTTTAAATGAAACAAAATCTGTATAACCAAAAAGGAAAATATGATAAAGTATAATGAGCAGTTTGTATTATTTAATAATGTTTACCTGACCCACTATGCGGTGTGCTGCAGTGCCGTTCATTGTAAATGAAACCCCAACAATCCTCCAAAAAGTGCATGTGCCCTGCGCTGCAATAAAATGCAACCCGCTCCAATCTTTGCTTGTGTTGCTGTGCGTTTCATTTTAAATGCGCAATTTAATGCAACGGATTCCTTCCCACAGTGTTGTCTATGTCCTCGTTGGAGAAATTCTTAATCATATCCTGTCCTGAGAGGAGGAATATCCCCAAAGGGGACACAGAAGACAATAAACACCTGAAAGAGGATCTATCCCCCCCCCCCCCGTATTGTCTGCTTTTATGCTGTTAGCATTTTTTAAAATTATTTGGTGGGCATTTTCTAAAGCGGTATTAAACCAAAAAGCAAACATTTATTATATTGCGGCTTACCAATTCTTTGATGTGATGGCTGCATTAGTTTTATTTTTGTAGGCTTTCTTTCCTTTATTTTTATCTGGTGATCTGGCCAGTAAGTCTGTTGTTTAACAGAACAAGCTGTCCTGCAGATGTATCAGTTAGAAGGTTGAGAAACGACATTTACCACTGACAAAAGTGCTTACAATGGTCAGCTTTTTTTTTTTTCTTTTTTCTTTTTTTTTTTTTTTTTAGGCAAAAGGAACAAAACGGTTTGCTTTAACTGCTTTTAAAGTGTTAGCTGGAGTTTGGCTTCAATTAGTTTAGTGCAGTGGTCTCCAAACTGCAGCCCTCTGCTTGCTTTTATGCAGCCCTTGGGGCAATATCCCCCCCCCCTACTGTCATCCACAGTGGGGTATAGTCCCTGTCACTAACACAGACAATGGGACACTGTTCCTCTCACCGACACCAACAACGGTGCACTATTCCTCCCACTAACTCCAATAATGGTCCACTATTCTTCCCATTGATACCAATGATGGTGCCCCATTCTTCCCACTGACACCAATGATGGTGCCCCATTCTTCCCACTGACACCAATGATGGTGCCCCATTCTTCCCACTGACACCAATGATGGTGCCCCATTCTTCCCACTGACACCAATGATGGTGCCCCATTCTTCCCACTGACACCAATGATGGTGCCCCATTCTTCCCACTGACACCAATGATGGTGCCCCATTCTTCCCACTGACACCAATGATGGTGCCCCATTCTTCCCACTGACACCAATGATGGTGCCCCATTCTTCCCACTGACACCAATGATGGTGCCCCATTCTTCCCACTGACACCAATGATGGTGCCCCATTCTTCCCACTGACACCAATGATGGCGCCCCATTCTTCCCACTGACACCAATGATGGCGCCCCATTCTTCCCACTGACACCAATGATGGCGCCCCATTCTTCCCACTGACACCAATGATGGTGCCCCATTCTTCCCACTGACACCAATGATGGTGCCCCATTCTTCCCACTGACACCAATGATGGTGTCCCATTCTTCCCACTGACACCAATGATGGTGCCCCATTCTTCCCACTGACACCAATGATGGTACACTACTCCTCCCATTGATCTCAATGATGGGTCATTTATTTCTCCCCTTGACACGAAGGATGGGACACTATTCCTCCCATTATAACTAACGATGGAGTACTATTACTTTCCCTAACACCAATAATGGGGCATTGTTTACTCCCACTGATATCAGGACATATTCTATTTCTACTGGCCACAGTCCGGCCCCCTTAAAGTACGAAGGACAGTAAACTGGCCTTTTGTTTAGAAAGTTTGGAGACCCCTGGTCTAGTGTATCTAAATTCGATAGTACATCCAACACTTCCCTCCACCCAGACTGAGAATGCTGCTGTCCAAAGGTGTCTCTCTTGCTCCTTCATCCAGAGTGGGGGCACCCTAAAGCAGGAAGTTTATAACTGGCCAGATCACCAGGTGAAAACAGAGGTGAGAGAGAGCCTGAAAAAGAAGACGAATGCAGCCATCACATTAAAGGATTAGTTAGCTGCAATATATTCCATTTTTGGTTTTGGGTTCAATACCACTTTAAAGCTGAATTCTAGGTATAGAATTTCTACACATAATAATAACATTTTACTGACTTATTCAATTTTGTACTTTTTTTAAGATCATACGGCATGAGTTTTGTGGAATACAAAGAGCAAATCCAAGATGGTGACACAGCCATTGTCTTTCTGGGACATGACTCCATGTTCCCGGTGACTATCAAACAAGGAAGCCAGACTCAGACTAAATATGGGGTCATCAGGCACTCCACCGACCTTATTGGGAAGAACTATGGCTCCAAGGTGACCTGCAGCAAAGGAGGATGGGTATACATTCTGTATCCAACCCCGGAGCTCTGGACAATGAACCTGCCTCATCGAACTCAAATCCTTTATTCTACGGACATCTCGATGATCACCATGATGCTGGAGCTGAAGCCAGGCTCTGTGGTCTGCGAGTCAGGTAATTATGTTTTATTACAGGTATATTAAGGAAGGTTATTCCATCCATTCCATTACATCTGTATTGCTGAACTGGTACATGGAGTAATAGGCAATTCTAAGCTGTCCTAGGAAATGAATGCTTTTCTTTATATAGTGTAGAAGTGAATTAAAAAAAACCTATTCAACCATATTCCAAGCAATTGATAATACTTATGAAAAGGTCAGCCCTGCCAAATCTGATTTGGACACCTTTTAGGTTGAATCATTCACTGGCTTCTATTTCAGGCTCTATTCCTTCATAGGTCTGACCCTTAAAGTATAAAAGGCAAAACTTCTTTTTTTTTTGTTTAGTGGAGGGGGATTTTAACATCTGTCAGGTTCTTATTGCTGTCAGTGACCCTTTTAGGGAGATTCACCCTCTTTATTTGTCCTGGTGAACGTTATCACTAAAGATGGCCATAGATGGATCAAAATTTTACCGGTTCAACAGGGACTGTGTGACGGCTCTCACTTGACAAAATTAGATTGGGCTTGTTGGAAATTTTTTCTCAATCAGCTGCTGATCAGGGTCTTCTTCACTTGTGGATGGGGGAACCCCTTTGTTTTTTTTCTTTCGATTAGCCCACTGGGTGATCGAAAAAAGAGTCCTATGGCAAGCTTAGGAGTGGAAGTGAAAGCACACCCCAAATTTGTAGTTGTCACCGGAACAGGGATACAGAAGTCTTCCACTAATGCCCCGTACACACGGTCGTATTTTCCGTTGGAAAATGTCGGATCGGAGCGTGTTGTCGGAAATTGTGTGTAGGCTCCATCGGACATTTTCCATCGGATTTTCCGACACACAAAGTTGGAGAGCAGGAGATAAAATTTTCCGACAACAAAATCCGTTGTCGGAAATTCTGATCGTGTGTACACAAATCCGACGGACAAAGTGCCACGCATGCTCAGAATAAACAAAGAGATGAAAGCTATTGGCCACTGCCCCGTTTATAGTCCCGACGTACGTGTTTTACGTCACCGCGTTTAGAACGATCGGATTTTCCGACAACTTTGTGTGACTGTGTGTATGCAAAAAAAGTTTGAGCCAACATCCGTCGGAAAAAATCCTAGGATTTTGTTGTCAGAATGTCCGAACAAAGTCCGACCGTGTGTACGCCCTATAATTCTGATGAGCCTGGTGACAACCAGGGAGCTCCTCTTACTTCATGTTGTGGCTATGGGACAAGAAGTGAAGGGAAATTTCCCTATTGAGTGACCGATGGCAAAAAAAACCTGAATGGAGTTATAAAATAAAAACACAAATTGTTTTGTCTTTAGTTCTACTTTAGGCTATGTTTCCACTATTGCGTCCCCAAAGTCGCGCGATTTTGCCGCGTTTTTTTACCGCGATTTTACCGCAACTTTTTACCGCGATTTAAAGCAATGCCTGTGTCTATGGACCACAAGTCGCATCAAAGTGGGACCAAAGTAGTGCAGGGACTACTTTGAAGTCGCTGCGACTTGAAGTCGCACATATATGAACGGTACTCATTGGAAATCATGGGGTACAATTTGTCATGCGACTTTTCAGTCCCAAGTAGCATGAAAAGTCGCACTAGTGGAAACATAGCCTTAAGGTCTCATGCACACAGGACATTTGTGCAGCGCGCTCCTTGGGGTGTCTGGCATTTTTTTTTCTTGCATGTTAGTCTGTGTCTCCATACACACATAGACGTTTAGCAGCGTTTAGAGGCAGGGAAAGAAAACCCACTGCCGGTGCATCCAGGAGCAGCAGAGTTTGGGCAGAAAAACTGCTTGGCGCTTGTAAAGTGTCCAAATGAGCGTAAATGCTTGTTAATGCCAGGCATGTTTAGCGCTTGAGCATTAATTAATTTCACTGAATTAATAATTCATTTTGGCAAATGAAATGAACGCCCAATCGCTTGACACCTGTAAATTCACCTAAATGCTCGTAAAAGCGTTAGACACTTTTACGAGCATCAGGTGGTTTTTCTGCAAAAATGCTGCTGGCTTCTAGATGAGGTAAAAAAAAAAAACATCCTTTGTGCATGAAGCCTAAAGAGGAACTAAAATGTGGAAGCTGTGCCCAAAAAGCACGTAGAGGACAAAGGACTAGTCACCAGTATTACAATGTGAAAAAAAAAAAACAGATGTACTGCACTGTCTATAAAGGATGTTAAGAAAGCAGCTAGCACAGCAATAGATCAATTGCAAAAATCAGAAAATATGTGGAAAATGGAAAAGTGCAGCACTAAAATTGATCTCAAAGTGAACTGAAACAATATAAAGCAGTGTAAATATATATATATATATATATATATATATATATATATATATATATATATATATATATATATAATATACACAAAAATGGTCTGAGAGTGGACTCAAAATAATGTGAAGTGTATAAATACATATTGGTATACAGTAAAATATACAAATGTAATAAACCTTTAAAGGAAAATTATTATACTAGGTGTCATATTGACAAATGTGTAGATAAAAATGATGTGAATAATGTCCTAAAAAAGGAAACAATTCCTTAATGTTTGGAAGAGTGAACCAAACAATAAAATTATAAATATCCAAATCGTGATTCAAAGAAGTTTAAAACTTGAACTGAGTAACAGTGTGGTATAGAAAAACGTGCCCAAACTTGCTGATAAGTGATCCACCACCACAGAGTCAAAAGGCTTACCAGAAAGATTGAACCCAAATAGGTATACACCTAATGGGTCAATCAGGCTTGTAGGGCTACACACCCAAGGGGAACTGTCACAATGGACACGACCTCCAACCAGAAGACCGACTCCAACAGTGAACCTCAATGGGGTAGGTTTTAGACAGAAAACCGAGTGGATAGTCTATTTTGGTTGATAAAAAAAGCACTTAGAGTAAAAACAGTGACTTCAGCAGTGCATCCCGACGCGTTTCGTCTCACAAGACATCATCTGGGGATGTCTGGTGAGACAAAACCAAAATAAACTGTCCACTCGGTTTTCTGTCTAAAACCTACACCATTGAGGTTCACTGTTGGAGTTGGTCTTCTGGTTGGAGGTCGTGTCCATTGTGACAGTCACCAGTATTGCCTACAAGTTCCCTGCAGCTGATTTTTTTTTTTTTTCATTTTTTTTCCCCATTATTGATTTATTGAGTCTGGGAAGGCTGTCCACGAGGTTTAGGAGTGTGTCTATGGGAATGTTTGACCATTTCTTTCAGAAACGCATTTGTGAGGTCAGGCACTGATGTGGATGAGAAGTCCTGGCTTGCAGTCTCCGTTCCAATTCATCCCAAAGGTGTTCTATTGGGTTGAGATCAGGACTCTGTGCAGGCCAGTCAAGTTCCTCCACCCCAAACTCGCTTTTTTTTGCAGGAGGGTTTACTTCCTCTTTAAGCCCTGGGTCACACTGAATGCAACTTTGAAATTGTGCTACTTCACTTGCAGTCAATGTCATTTTGACTAGACTAGAATACAATGCAATATGGCTACCTGGAGTTGTTCTATACATAGAGTGCGTACTGACCACTCCCCAGAAACATAATTTCCTGCTTGTGCGATTGGCTCACCAATTTTCCCAAAAGTCTGCACTAAGATACAAGTCATTTGTCATTTCAGGCATCCCCTGCAACAAAAATGTCATTTTTTTGAGAGATACTTTCAATAGAAGCACGTCTAAAGGGATGCAGGCCCAGCAGATTTCCTCATTGGTGCCCTGCAGCTGCACACCTGACAGTTAATTATGAAACCACTCCCATTAGACCCACTCAGTACAGAGGCACAGACATACACACATGGATTTCTTCATAATAACAAAAGGTAGGAATCGGCAATACAGTTTGTTATAATCCTTGCACATAGATCACCCAGAGGGGAATGTGTTCTTTTTCACAAAAGTGGAGTAATGCTTTAAAATTAGCAGGCAGGTGCACTTTGATCTGAGCCTATTTTTAATTTTTATTTTGCTTTGCAAATAAGGGTTTTTCGGGCCATAGATATGAAGATCTACTTCTCGCATATTCCTCAGTCCAGGCGCTCTGTCCGTACCATAATGCACCTCTGCACATTTCATTTTGATAATGGCCTGCCATCCGCAAGCCTCTTGGTAAGCCCGTGTTCAGAAAGCTTAGTCAGGACATGTGATCTGAGCTCGGCTGGAGGTCACAGATGGTATCTCAGCAGCAAAAGAACATTTTAGGTGGAGATTCAGAGCCTGCTTTGCTCCTTCAGCTGTGCTCAACTCTTAACCCCTGAGCTGCTGGAACAGACCACGACGTGCCACTGCGCCTGGCTGATTAGATTGATACGAAATCATATCTGTTAATATTTGTGAAGGCCTTGTCACCTCTCAATGTCAAGGCTTTGTGTGGAAAATTCCACTAGTCAGAATCTGTAGGTTAGAATTAATGAATTGATTTTGCCCGCACTCCGAAGTGAAATATGGGCATTCTAGGTGCTTCGATCTGCAGGGTTTGAACACAAAATGCTTTGCTCCATAATAGGGTTGAAACAACTAATCGATTGTGAAAATAGTAATCGATTAATTTCATAATCGATTAATCGGCCAGTAACATAATGGGGTTAAAAAGAGCCCTTTATAGTACAAAAAGAGCAAATAATCGCTACTCTAAATATTACTTTCACTGTTCTACAGTAAAAAATTGAACCCCTTACAGTAGTGATTATTTGTACTATAAAGGGCTAATTTTAGTTTTTTTTTAACCCCATTATGTTACTAAACGTCTTAGACCTGGTTCACATCTATGTGTTTTGTTTTTTTTTGTGCTTTTTGCAGAAACGCACTACAGTTCATTTACATGGTTTCCTATGGGACACGTTCACATCTATGCTTTTTTCAGTCGCTGTGTATTTGGAAAGCGGCAGGGACTTTTTTTAACGCAAAATGGTGCTTTTTTGGTTCAATATACTTCAGTGGAGAAGCTGCAGAAAAGCATGTAATGCGTTTTTGCAGCAATTTGTGTTTTTTTTAATCTGCCCAACAAAAAATTTGCCCAAAAAAATGCAAAAACGCAAATCGCCGCACAATCACGTGCGCAAAAATCAAAACACACAGCAAAAAGCACTGCAGAAACAGATCAAAAGCAAACTACATAGGTGTGTACCGAGCCTTATGCTGGACACACGGATCAATTTTCAGACGAAAAAGCTTTGTACATTCGCTGAATGAAAGAATGTTTGAAATTTTCACTTGTTTTTAACACAAATGTAATTTCTGAACAAAAACCACATACACTGTCTGAAAATTAATTTGACCAAGAAGTTTTCTATTATTTCCAAATTTTCCCTTCACTGTGGTTGAATATGAACATTGATTTGACCCCACTAACAATTAGAAAATCGAACGAACGTTATTAAAATGACATTTTTTTTGAAGGCAGACTTTGTATACAGTATATCTCTTATAATAGTATATAAAGTATATCTCTTCTAATAGTTTATAAAGTATATCTCTTCTAATAGTATATAAAGTATATCTCTTCTAATAGTTTATAAAGTATATCTCTTCTAATAGTATATAAAGTATATCTCTTCTAATGGTATATACAGTATATCTCTTCTGTCTGTTATTCTCAAAGTGGATTAGATATTTTGCTCCCTAACCATATAGTTGGTTAGTTATATTTACCACTGTATAGAGATATTTAAGAATAAATTGCCTTTTTTTTAAACTTTACATAATAACTAAATTACACACCACACTTTCAAAACAATCAGCCAACTAATCGATTATGAAAAGAATAGTTAGTTGCAGCCCTACTCCATAACAATCCTAAAAGTGGAACTCTAGTAAAGTAGTGAGTGTACAGCTTGTATAACAGTGTAAATTTGCTGCCCCCTCAAAATAAATTAACCGCTTCAGCCCCGGAAGATTTTACCCCCTTCCTGACCAGAGCACTTTTAACAGTTTGGCACTGCATCGCTTTAACTGACAATTGCGTGGTTGTGTGATACTGTACCCAAATTAAATTTGCGTCCTTTTTTCCCCTCAAATAGAACTTGGTGATATTTGATCACCTCTGTGGTTTTTTATTTTTTGCGTTAAAAACAAAAAAGAGCGTCAATTTTGAAAAAAAAAAAGCAATTTTTTTTACGTTTTGCTATAAGTATCCACAAAACTTTATTAAAAAAAGCAAGTTTATTCATCAGTTTAGGCCAATATGTATTCTTCTACATAATTTTGGTAAAAAAAAAAAAAAATGCAATAAGCGTATATTGGTTTGCACAAAAGTTTTATAGCGTCTACAAAATAGATTTATGGCATTTTATTTATTTTTTTACTAGTAATGGCGGCGATCTGCGATTTTTATTGGGACTGCGACATTGCGGCAGACAGGTCGGACATTTTTGACACATTTTTGGCACCATTGACATTTATACAGCGATCAGAGCTATAAAAATGCACTGATTACTGTGTAAATGTCACTGGCAGGGAAGGGGATAACACTAGGGGGCGATCAAGGGGTTAAATATGTTCCCTCGTTAGTGTTTCTAACTGTATGGAGATAGGAATGAATGGAGGAGGAGACATATCATTGTTCCTACTTAGGAACACACTATATGTCTCCTCTCCCCTCCCCCTTCTGTTTACACACAGAAATCCCTGTGCTGGCGCTCATGCACGAGATCGCGTGTAGCCCACTAGCGGCTCCTAAAGGGTTCGACGTAACCATATAGGGTTTCGCCCAGCTTTGCTGTTCTGCCACAGTAAATGGACGTGAGCCAGTCGAGAACCGGTTAAAGGGGGAAGTCCAGCCTGAGCTTTTTAGGCTGGGCTTCTCCTCTGGGTCACAGGAGTGCAACTAGTTTTGCACTATTGTGACCCGTTTTTAGTGAAGAGCAGTCTGAAGTCCGCTCTCCGCTGATGTCACCAAGTTTAGTCGAGCCAGCGCATCCTCGTGACTTCCGAAATCTGGATCCGCCAGCTGCCTTGACGTATGCTCCCCGCCCCTCCACAGCCCAGCACTCCAATGAGCTGTCAGTCAGCATCTTTCTTCTCCGGGATGCAAGAGAACTGAGCCATTGGCGGTGTTCGGTGGCTCGCTTCTCAGTGAAGAGGTGGCAGGGGACAGCTGCACCATCGGTTTGATACTCCATCCACATAGGTAAGTATGAATATAAAAAACAAAACAAAAAAAAAAACAACCCATACTTCTCTTTTAACACACAGCCATTAATGTCTAAACCCCTGGCAACAAAAGTGAGTACACCCCCAAGTGAAAATGTACAAATTGTGCCCAAAGTGTCAATATTTTGTGTGGCCTCCGTTATTTTCCAGCACTGCCTTAACCCTCTTGGGCATGGAGTTCACCAGAGCTTCACAGGTTGCCACAGGAGTCCTCTTCCACACCTCCATGATGACATCTCAGAGCTGGTGGATGTTGGAGACCTTGCACTTCTCCACCTTCCGTTTGAGGATGCCCCACAGATGCTCAATAGGGTTTAGGTCTGGGGACATGTTTGGCCAGTCCATCACCTTTACCCTCAGCTTCTTTAGCAAGGCAATCGTCATCTTGGAGGTGTGTTTGGGGTCGTTATCATGTTTGAATACTGCCCTGTTGCCCAGTCTCTGAAGGGAGAGGATCATGCTCTGCTTCAGTATGTCACAGTACATGTTGGCATTCATGGTTCCCTCAATGAACTGTAGCTCCCCAGTTCCGGCAGCACTCATGCAGCCCTAGACCATGACACTCCCACCACCATGCTTGACTGTAGGCAAGACACACTTGTCTTTGTACTCCTCACCTGGTTGCCGCCACACATGCTTGACACCATCTGAACCAAATAAGTTTATCTTGGTCTCATCAGACCACAGGACATGGTTCCAGTAATCCATGTGCTTAGTCTGCTTGTCTTCAGCAAAATGTTTGTGGGCTTTCTTGTGCATCATCTTCTGGGACGACAGCCATGCAGACAAATTTGATGCAGTGTGTGAAGTATGGTCTGAGCACTGACAGGCTGACCCCCCCCCCCCCCCCAAACCCCTTCTACCTCTGCAGCAATACTGGCAGCACTCATACGTCTATTTTCCAAAGACAACCTCTGGATATGACGCTGAGCATGTGCACTCAACTGTTTTGGTCAACCATGTCTAGGCCTGTTCTGAGGTTGTTAAACCGCTGTATTGTTTTGGCCACCGTGCTGCAGCTCAGTTTCAGGGTCTTGGCAATCTTCTTATAGCCTAGGCCAGGGATCCTCAAACTACGGCCCTCCCAGCTGTTGCAGAACTACACATCCCATGAGGCATTGTAAAACTCTGACATTCACAGACATGACTAGGCATGATGGGAATTGTAGTTCCTGAACACCTGGAGGGCCGCAGTTTGAAGACCCCTGGCCTAGGCCATCTTTATGTAGAGCAACAATTCTTTTTTTCAGATCCTCAGAGAGTTCTTTGCCATGTGGTGCCATGTTGAACTTCCAATGACCAGTATGAGAGAGTGAGAGCGATAACACCAAATTTAAAACGCACCTGCTCCCCATTCACACCTGAGACCTTGTAACACCATTGAGTCGCATGACACCGGGGAGGGAAAATGGCTATTTGGGCCTAATTAGGACATTTTCACTTAGGGGTGTACTCACTTTTGGTTTAGACATTAATGGCTGTGTGTTAGTGTAAATTTGCTGTCCCCTCAAAATAACTTGTTATACAAGCTGTACACGCACTACTTTACATTGTAGCAAAGTGTAATTTCTTCAGTGTTGTCACATGAAAAGACATAATAAAATATTTACAAAAATGTGAGGGGTGTACTCACTTTTGTGAGATACTGTTATATAAAAATATTTTTTTATTTTATTTATTTTACTATTTTTATAAAACTAGTGCTCACAGGTACTACTAGTTTTATAAATAGTGGAAAGTAAATGTGTTTATACTGTTGCCAAAATATCTAATAAAGGGCACACCTGATAGCCCTATTATTTGTGTGAATACAAGACTTTATACCAACAAGGTAATAAGAGCCATTAAAAAGAGGTTAGGGCTGGGTTAGGCAAATAAGCCTCTAATCTTCCTCACTTAACCCTTTCATGACTAAGCCTATTTCTGACATTTGTTGCTTGCAAGTTAAAAATCCGTATTTTTTGCTAGAAAATTACATAGAACCCCCAAACATTATATAGATTTTTTTTTTAGCAGAGAATCTAGAAAATAAAATGGCGATTATTTTAATATTTTATGTCACACTGTATTTGCGCAGTGGTCTTTCAAATGCATTTTTTTACGTTCAATAAGTTTTTATTGTATATGAAACAATTTTCCAAATGGACAATGAGAACATGAATAAGGTCAGGTGCCCGACATCGGGCAAACTGATTCAGTAATAAAGAAACATACATGGGCAAATCAATACAATGTCATGTATTCTATTTCCAATGTTAATATAGTGTGTTGTCTCAACAACTATCGGAACTTGTGTTGTTGGTCCTGTTAAATAAGGTTCCCGGGGCCTGGACGCCCCCAAGGGATCATGCTGCGCCCAGGTGTCTAGGGACTCGGAATGGGTAGACAAGTAATCTGAATACCAACAGCGTATAAACATTTGGCATTCAGCCAGTCTGTTGGAGGTTGCGAGAAGATTGGTGTTAAAGAGCAGAATACTATAGGTAAAAAATAAAATCATGACTCAATATAGCCCAATAGAGGGGTTTAAGAACAAAGAAAAGAGTTGAAATAGCAGGTAGCGGGAGAAAAAGAGGTGGGGGGAGGAACAGGGGGGAAGGACTGGCAAGGTGGGTAGGATGGGGGAAGGGGGGGAAGGGGGGGGGGGACAGCGAGCCTCCTCGGGAGTCGGGGTATTTAGTGTTGGGTTGGTTGTGTGGAGTTAGCAGGGTGTGTAGCTTGGCCGGGTGCCTTCATAGCTGTGAGTCTATTTTTTAGCTTATCTGAGGTGGAGTAATGCCTCCATATGCTCCATATAAATGAGAATTTTGCGTATTTGTCTATGGCTTCGGCTTGCATCTCCTCCATAAGCATGGTATTATTTAGTTCACTTACCCACTCTAAAAGAGATGGGGGAGTAGTTGATTTCCAGTGTCTGGCAATTAATTGTCTACCACTGCTGAGAAAAAATTTTAAGAGGTTGTGTTTTTGTGACTTGATTTTGCCAGGTAGTATTGATAGGAGAGCAATGAATGGAGAGGGAGTGAGTGGTTTATCATAGATTTCGGTATAGATTTGGAAGATTTGGGTCCAAAACGGACCTATCACATCGCATTCCCACCATATGTGGCTATACGTACCCTTCGCAGAATTACATCTCCAGCAGGTGTCAGTGGTTGATGGGAACATGATCCTGAGATTCGTAGGCACTCGATACCATCTTGATAGAACCTTGTAATTTTTTTCCTTGGTGTAGCATGAGATGGCTGATTTATGGGTGAAAATAAAAGCTTTACCCCATTCAGCTTCGGTAATTTCCCTCCCAAGTTCCTCTGACCAAGCTTTAGTGTAGTTGGGTAAGGTATCATGGGTATGTTCTATAATCAGTTTGTATATCAATGAGAGGGTGTGACGGGGGGTTTCTGTGAATGTGCATAATTGTTCAAAGCCAGTCAAAGGTCTGTGAATCTGTTTGGAGTCATGTAGTTTTTTACAGTAGGCTGTCAAGTGTAGTTGTGTTAACCATGTTACGTTGGGCGATGTGATGTTTGATCCCGACGTAAAAGTACCTAGTGTGCTATTGACAAATTGTCGTGCCGTGGGCCAGGTGTCTCTATTATGGCCGTCTATGACCTGTATTGAGCCGCCTTCTGGGAGAGCTGGGTTGTCAAATAGAGGGGTAAGGGGACTTGGGTCAGTGGAAAGTGAGTATCTTTCTTTTCTGCGGTACCAGATTAACAGTGCATCTCTGGTCAATGGAGACAGGCTAGTAAGGGATCTATGAGTCCGTTCATGGCCCCAAGGCAGAGCCCGGAGGTCAATTGAAGATAAATCCTGTTCCACTAAAGTGGAAGCTTTAATTAGTGGGCGAGGAAACCATTCCAGTAAACGGGAAACCACTGCTGCTGTATGGTAGATTTCAAAATCTGGGAGGCTTGTACCACCTTTGGAAATGGGGGTACATAGAAGTTTGTGTTTCAGTCTGGGATGGTTTCCCCTCCACACAAATCGTATGGCCATAGAACGAAGAGTGCGGAAGAAGGCAGCTGGCAGAGCTATTGGGAGGGCTTGGAATAAATATAATTTAGGGAGTATATCCATTTTCAATACGTTCATGCGGCCAAACCAAGATATTGGTAGGTCTCCTCGGCTATCAGTGAGGCGTCTGAGTTTCGTGAGAAGTGGACTGTAGTTTAGGGCGTATAGTTCGGAGGCGCGGCTTGGGATGGCCGTGCCTAGGTATGAGATAGATTTTGGTTGCCATTGGAATGTGAAATTAGCCTTAAGAGAGGAGAGGGTCTGCTGAGGAAGTGATATGTTCAGTGCTTCTGTTTTAGAGATATTCAATTTGTAGTTACTGAGACCACCGAATCGGTTGATCTCGGCCAATATGGATGGTATACTAATATGGGGATTGGTTACATAGAGGAGCAAGTCGTCTGCGTAGAGGGAAAGTTTACATTGTGAGGACGGGGTCTGTATCCCTCGTATATCTGGATTGGCTCTAATGGCTTGGGCTAGATGTTCAATTACTAAGGCAAATAGGAGGGGGGAGAGGGGACAGCCTTGTCTCGTGCCGTTTGAAATAGTGAGTTTCTCTGATTGAGTTCCATTAACTAAAATTGTGGCTGAGGGTTTAGAATAAAGTGACATGATGTGGGCTAGCATCCTGGGTTTTAGTCCTATTTGAGAGAGGGTAGCCCGAAGGAAGGGCTAACTGACCCTATCAAAGGCCTTCTCCGCGTCACAGGAGAGAAGGCAGGTTGGTATGTGGTTACTAGGGTTGTCCCGATACCGATACTAGTATCGGTATCGGCACCGATACCAAGCATTTGCCCAAGTACTTGTACTCGGGCAAATGCTCCCGATGCTTCCGCCGATACCTTGACTGTCAGCGGTGATCGGTGTGTGGGGGAGTTACAAGCTTCTCCCCCCGCGGCTTTCAGCTGCTTAGTGACATACAGCGGTGATCGGTACTTGTAATTCCCCCACACGCGATCACCGCTGACTGTCACCTCCTCCTCCTTAGTCCTCCTCCGTTCCTCTGTCCCCCTCCGCTGTCCTGCTCCATTGCTGTGTCCCCCTCCGTTCCTCTGTCCCCCCCCCCCCCCCCCCGCTGTCCTCCTTCTTTGCTCTGTCCCCCTCCGCTGTCCTCCTCCGTTCCTCTGTCCACATCCCGCTGTCCTTCTTCTTTGCTCTGTCCCCCTCCGCTGTCCCCATCCGTTCCTCTGTCCCCCTCCGCTCTCCCCATGCGTTCCTCTGTCCCCCTCCGCTGTCCCCATCCGTTCCTCTGTCCCCCTCCGCTGTCCCCATGCGTTCCTCTGTCCCCCTCCGCTGTCCCCATCCGTTCCGGCTTTCCGTTGTCCCCCTCTCTCTTCGTCTGTCCCCTCCGTTCTGCTGTCTCTCCGCTGTGTGTATGGAGAGAGTCAGCTGACTCTTTCCATTCACATAACTGAAACATTGTAATCTCCTGTGATTACAATGTGTCAGTTTATGAATGGAGAGAAGCTGCTGTGTTCTCTCCATTCATTCTCAGTGCAGCTGACGCTGCAGAGAAAGGGACTGGGGAATCTCTATCCTCAGTCTATTTCTCTGTCTCAAGGGGGAGATATCAGAGGTCTGTTAAGACCCCTGATATCTCACCAAAGCCCCCCAACAGGGCTGATTAAAAAAAAAAAAAAAAAACACACACAGTGCAATAAAGAATAAAAAAAAAAAATTGTAAAAAATAATAAATGTAAATGAAAAAAACAAAACAAAAACACACACACAGACACCGTTCACTATACCCCCACCCACCCCCCCCCCCACCCCTCAAAAAAAAAAAAAACTGTCACGTGACATTAAAAAAAAAGTATCGGTAATCGGTATCGGCGAGTACTTGAAAAAAAGTATCGGTACTTGTACTCGGTCCTAAAAAAGTGGTATCGGGACATCCCTAGTGGTTACGGTGGGCATATGCCACGAGGTGGATAGTTAGTGGTATTGTCCCTAGCTTCACGTCCAGGGACAAAGCCCACTTGATCTTTATGTATTAGATTTGGTAAAAGAGGAGAGATACGGTTCGCTAGAATCTTAGCATATAGTTTAAGATCTATATTTAGTAGGGATATAGGCCTGTAGTTAGAGCATAAAGAGGTGTCCTTGCCTGGTTTTGGGATGACTACTATTTGGGCTTGTAATAAGGTATGGGGGGGAGATAAGTTTTCATCTATAGCGTTGAATGCTTTGGCCATCAGGGGGGATAACAAAGGTGCAAATGTCTTATAGAAACGTGAGGAGAATCCATCTGGACCTGGGCTTTTACCATTCTTTAGATTTTTAATGGCGAATTGGAATTCAGAGTCGGTCAGGGGGGATTCCAAGTCTTCTGCTTCAGAGGCCGGGATGGTGGGGAGAGCAGTTTCCTGGATGTATGAGGACAGTGATTGAGTTGGAGAGTCTGTTTGGTCTTTGGGTAATGGTGTCTGGGGCTTGAGATTATATAGGGTGTCATAGTATTGACGGAATTCTTCTACTATGGAGAAGTTATTTATTATTTTGCCTTTATTGGGTGAATTAATACAGGGGATAGGTCTCCGGGCTTGTCTGGGTTGTAGAGTCCTCGCAAGATGTCTGCCGCACTGATTCGCTTGTGAGTAGTGGGCAAATCGCCCTTTATCTCTCGCTACTAGTGAGCGTTGTGTAAAGATTTGCAAGAGGTCTCTCCTAGCGTTAGTGAGTTCTAGTTGAATTTTTTCATCGGGGGATCGTTTATGGTCTTCCTCTAAGGTGGCTATTAGGGACAGAAGGCGTGTGGTGTCTGCTGTTCGCGCGCGTTTTAGTCTCGAGCCATGTTGGATAAGTTTCCCCCTAATGACACACAAATGCATTTTTTTAGGTATAAAGACACTCATGAATTAAAAAAATACTAAACAGTAAAGTCAGCCCATTTTTTATGTATAATGTGAAAGATGATGAAAGAAGATGAGTAAATCGATACCCAACATGCAATGCTTTGAAACTGCGCACACATTTGTGGAATGGCGACAAACTAGGTTAGAGTTACAGAGGAGGTCTAGTGCTAGAATTATTGCTCTTGCTCTGGCGATTGCCGCGATACCTCACATGTGTGATTTGAACATGTTTACATATGCGGGCGCGACTTACGTGTGCGTTTTCTTTGCGCAAGCTTGCGGGGGCGGGGGCACAAAAAAGTTTCCTTATTTATTTTTATTTTTTTGCATTGTCACTTTAAAAAAAAAAAAAAATCACTTTTATTGCTGTCACAAGGGATGTAAACATCCTTTGTGACAGTAATAGGTGGTGACAGGTACTCTTTATGGAGGGATCGGGGGTCTAAAAGACCCTAAATCCCTCCTTTGCACTTCAAAGTATTCAGATCGCCTAAAACGGCGTTTCTGAATACTGTAATTTTTTTTTAAAAATGGCGCTTCCGTGCTTACACAAAGAAGACTGGAAGGAAGCCGTTTCCGGCTTCCTTCCAGTCTTACTCTATCCGGCAGAAGTGCCGGATTTTGTCTCGGGTCTCCCGGTGGGACGGGAGGGCCAGGAAGAGCGGCTGAAGGTGGCGGGAGGGGGGACGTCCCCTTTCGCTCCTCCGGTATAACAGCCGAGCGGCTTTTAGCCGCATCGGTTGTTATCCCTGAAGAGCCGACTGCCCGCTCTAAAAAGACGGTACCGGGATGATGCCTGCAGCTGCAGGCATCATCCCGGTATAACCCCTTAAAGCCGAGGCAACATATGTGCATACAGTCGGCGGGAAGAGGTTAAGGCCCCATGCACACTTTGGGTGTTTAGCCCTGGTGCATGGTGCAAAAGTATTCACAGTACTTCACTTTTTCCACATTTTGTTATGTTACAGCCTTATTCCAAAATTGATTAAATTCATTATTTTCCTCAAAACAAAGTGAAAGACATTTGTTTGAAATCTTTGCAAATTTATTAAACATAAAAAAGGAATCAATCGAATAAAGATGATCCTTCTTCCCAAATGTCTGTATGTAACATCCCACATGTCCACGGTGGTACCCAAGTCGTTTTTCAAAACTTTAGATGCAGTATTTACTTCCTTCATTTGAACAACAGGCGAAAGTTGAAATTTTCTGTTTTTTACAGTGACCCAAGGCTGAGGCTGGAATGGCACTCCCTAACTTGCACTACTACTATCTGGCGGGACAGCTGCGCCACCTAGTTGATTGGCTGATACCTGTCACTCCAGGGGTCGTGGAGTCTCATTTGGTGTATGTGTTTCAGTTAAAACATTTATTAATAGCCTTGGAGGCAGCTCTGAATTTAATGCCAAAAGTTTGCCTACCAATATCGACCTTAGCACGATTGGTCTGGAATTGATTTCAATGGGCAGGGCTTCTAAAGCGCCCCAAAGATGCTGCTTGCAGGTCTTTTTTTTTTTTTTTTAACCTCCCGCAAGCGCTCCGCTCCAGTGTGAAAGCATTTAGGCTTTCAAACTGGAGTGACAGGAGAGGCTCTTTGCAGGTGCTATTTTTAGCACTAAAACGCCTGTAAAGCGCCTCCATGTGAAAGTAGCCTGAGGGTTTAATCTTGGATGTTTACTCCCACCTTCTACATAAATCAGTCATTAGTACCCCTCTGGCAGCCCACGCTAAGTGGCAGATTCTCATACCTGATTTGTCAGAGGAAGACTGGGAGGAGGCGTGATCTTTCCATCCTAACTGTCTCACCGGCTGTAAATTATACATTTATTTTGTATATGCTGCATCAGTCTTATCTGTCACCGGTAAGACTACACGCTATGCACCGCAGGGCTGACTTTAATCATATCATGTGGTTGTGTCCCGTTATAGCTGGCTACTGGAAAAAGGTACTTGCAATATTATGCTAAATTCTTTCTGTTCTGGTACCATGTACTCCACATATATGTTTGCTGGGTATTCTTGATGAGGAACAATGGCCAAAATTCACTAGAACTTTGTTGAGAGTAACACTCTTCTTGGCTCGCAAGGCTATAGCGATTAAAGAGGAAGCAAACTCTGATGGGATTTACTTCCTCTTTATTTCCCTGCAAAGGTAAAGCATAATGGGCAACTATGTTGCCCATTATGTCTCACTTACCTGAAAATGAAGCCTGCGATGTCACCGCTGTCCCCACTAGCATCGAGCGTCCATCTTCACCCCTCTTCCTTCCGGGGCCACGGACTCCGTCTCTGTGACTGGCCGGAGTCGCGTGACGTCACTCCCGCACAAACAAAAAAAATGAAATTAAATTGTAAAAAAAACAATATGTAAAAATAGAAACTACTGACACCATCCACTGCCCTATTGACACCATCACCGCCACATACTCTCTAGCCCTTCCCCACCCCCAATCATTGTGAAAAATAAAAAAGTAAATTGTAAAATTATTTAAAAAATACAATTGTAAAAAATTAATAATAAAAATAAAGAACTACTTACACTATCCTGCACATACCACTGACCACTGTACACTCCACACTCCTCGTATGCACATACTACCCACTGCCATACACTCCGCACTGTATATTCCCTATTTAACATTACTACTTCTGCACTATCTAAGTCATTGCAGACTCTAACCACACCCCATTTAAGCCACGCCCAATATGTAGCACGGTTTAAGCCACGCCCTCCTCCCTGAAATGCGTTTTCCACCTCCCTGAAATGAGTTTTTGCAGGTTGGGATGTTACCCATTTTTATATAAAGTGTATCACTGCTCTCTGTATGTACAGCTGCAAATATGATACATAATTGTGTACTGAACTGTATTTTCATTGTGCTCATGTTGAGCATTTTGGTCATTGTACCAACATGTCTTTCTTTTTTTTGACAAGATATACAAAAAAGAGTTTAAAAAAACGAAAAAATCCCCATGTACATAAGTATTCACAGCCTTTGCGCAACACTTTGTTGATGCACCAATTACAGCCTCAAATATTTTTGAGTGTGATGCTACAAGCTTGGCACACCTATTTTTGGGTGGTTTTTTTTTTCCATCCTTCTTTGCAGGACCTCTCCAGCTCCATCAGGTTGGATTGGGAGCATCGGTGCACAGCCATTTTCAGATCTCTCTAGAGATGTTCAATTGGGTTTAAGTCTGGGCTCTGGTTGGGCCACTCAAGGACATTCAGAGTGTCCCATAGCCACTCCTTTGTTATCTTGGTTGTGTGCTTAGGGTCATTGTCCTGTTGGAAGATGAACCTTCGCCCCAGTCTGAGGTCCAGAGTGCTCTGGAGCAGGTTTTCATCAAGGAAGTCTCTGTATGTACACTGCTGCATTCATCTTTCCCTCGACCCTGACTAGTCTCCCAGTTCATGCTGCCGAAAAACATCCCCACAGCATGATGTGGCCACCACCATGGTTTACTGTAGTGATGGTATTGGCCAGGTAATGAGCAGCGCCTAGTTTCCACCAGACACGATGCTTGCCTTTCAGGCCTAAGAGCTCAATCTTAGTTTCATCAGACCAGATAATTTTGTTTCTCATTATTATTATACAAGATTTATATAGTGCCAACAGTTTACGCAGCGCTGTACAATGTAGAGGGGGGACAGCACAATTACAGTACAGTTCAATACAGAAGGGACAGGAGGGCCCTGCTCATAGAGCTTACATTCTAAAGGGAGGGGGTGGTGGTACAAAAGGTAATAGATGCGGGGAATGATTTGATGGGATGGCTCTGGGACAGTTGATATATGGGTGTGGGATAGGCTTCACAGAAGATGGTTGTTCTTCTGCAAGGTTCTTCTCTCTCTCTGCAGAGAAATGCTGGAGCTCTGTCAGAGTGACCATTTGGTTCTTGGTCACCTCTCTGACTAAGGCCCTTCTCCCCCGATTGCTCAATTTGGCTGGGCTGCCCGCTCTAGACAGAGTCCTGGCGGTTCCAAACTTTACAGATGATGGAGGCCACTGTGCTCATTGAGACCTTCAATGCTGCAGGAATTTTTTTGTACCTTTCCCCAGATATGCGCCTCGATACAATCCCGTATCCTGTCCCAGAGATCTACAGGCAATTCCTTGGACTTCATGGCTTGGTTTGTGCTCTGACATGCACTGTTAACTGTGGGACCTTATATGGACAGGTGTTTGCCTTTCCAAATCATGTCCAATCAACTGACTTTACCACAGGTGGACTCCAATCAAGTTGTAGAAACATCTCAAGGACGATCAGTGGAAACAGGATGCACCTGAGCTCAATATTGAATGTCATGGCAAAGGCTGTGAATACTTATGTACATGGGATTTTTTTCGTTTTTTTATTTTTAATAAATTTGCAAAGATTTCAAACAAACTTCTTTCACACTGTCATGTTGGAGTATTGTTTTGTAGAATTTTGAGGAAAATAATGAATTTAATCAGTTTTGGAATAAGGCTGTAACATAAAAAATGTGGAAAAAGTGAAGCGATGTTAATACTTTCCGGATGCACTGTAAGTTCAGGCGGAGGACACAGATGCACCATCCAGTCCTTCTGCAGGCAGCCTGTTGAAATTTCCATACTGCCCTAAGCATTCATACTGCTAGGTGCACTGTCCAGCCGCATCAGCTGTCAGCCTCAAACAGAGTTTGACAGGGTGTGGACGGTGCATCTGTGCCCTCCGCCTGCACCTAAATGCCAGAGCTCCATGCACCAAGGCTAAATGCCTGGTCCTGTGAGGAAGGGGAGAGGGAGCAGTGTTGTTGCTTTCAGGTACAGCTAACAATTCCCTCCTCTCAGACTGACAGTGCTGCTGTCTGCTGTGTCTTCTGTGCTCCTTCATCCAGAGTGGTGTCTGTATATTTCAGAAGGTGTGTTAATGGCTAGATAACCAGGTGAAAACTGAGTGGAAAATAGCCAGAGAAAAGAAACCGGATGTAGCCACCACAAAACATTTTTAGTTTAATACTGCTGGAACATTCAATTTAGACTTTCCAGGTGTATGAGAACAAAGGGTGTGCAAATTCTTAGTTTGTTTTATTGAAAGAAAAGTAAAGGTGTGTGTTTTTTTTTTTTTTTTGGAATCATACCTTGGTGGATGCAGCATCTCTCTGAACACCGCTGATTGCTCGGTTTTCAGAGCTCCCTGAGCAGAGAGCTGTTGACTGTCAGTCACAGCTCTCTGCTCCCTCCTTGCTCTTTGGAGCGCTGGGCTGTGGAGGGGGCAGCCGGCTCAGGCTTTCAGCGGCTTGCTGAGAGGCTGAGCCGGGTGTCAGTCCAGGCACCTAGCAGATCCAGACTTTATTGTCGTTATGACGCGGTGCCTGGACTGACTTCTATGACGTCAGCAGAGAGCAGACCCGCTCTTGGCTGAAGCTGGGTCACAAGTGCAAAATTAACTGTACTCCTGTGAGCCATAGGAGAAGCCCAGCCAAACATGCTTTGGCTGGACTTCTCGTTTAAGAAAGCAGCCACAACCTGAGTAGAAAAGGCTGTCCCCTGCCAGCATGCTGCTTTTTGAGTGGAAGTTGTGATCTTTCTGTTTAGGTCAGAACTATAGTTCTTCAATCAGTAAAGCTTATGTTCCCTTCTGATTGGAGAGTTCTAGCTCTGATTTAGTGCAGTGCATGTCAGCACTCTGCAGAGATGACAAAAACCCTTGTAGATATTTGTTCATATAAAAAATAGAATCCATACATTTCATAATGCCAACAGGGACTTGATGAATGATGTCTGAACGTACTTCACAATGTAGTTCGCTTTTAACATTCGGTTTTGGAATAAATGTAATTTCCTGAACAAAATCCACTTACACCGTTAAAGTGATACTAAAGGATATTTTTTTTTTTTAAATAACAAACATGTCATACTTACCTCCACTGTGCAGTTTGTTTTGCACAGAGTGGCGCCGAACATCCATTTCTGGGGTCCCTCGGCTCTTGCGGCTCCTCCCCACATTAGATAACCCCCTTGGAGAAGCGCTCTCCCGAGGGGGTTACCTTGCGGGCACGCTCCCGAGTCCAGCATTCGGCGTCCATAGAGGCCTAATGCAGTACTTGGCTTCACCCCCGGCATCTGCGTCATTGGCTTTGATTGACAGCGGGAGCCAATGGCTGCGCTGCTATCAATCTATCCAATCAAGAGCCGAGAACCCATGGAGAGAGGGACGGCGGGGACATACCAATGGAAATTTGGGGCTCAGGTAATGCCGGCCATACACGGTTCGAATTTCGTAAGAATTTTCTTTCGAAAATCGTATGAAAGAATTTTCGTATGAATTTCGCATCATTAGTGGGCTGCAACAACGGCCGATTTTCGTGCGGCAATCGAATTTGAGGAATCGGACATGTTGGAAATTTTCCGAAAAACGAACGATTTTCTAATCAATGATGGGAGAATCGTGCGAGAAATGTAATAAGAAAAGAAAATTTACGGAGAGAAAAGAAGATTCCCGGCCAAGAAAATTCTTTTCTGTAGCAACATGAGGTGAAATTGAAGGCTTGGTCGGACGAATTTCGAAAATCAATGGTGGCATCATCGGATCACAAAAAAACGAAATTTCTTATTTTGAAAAGAAAATTTGTTCGAAATTCGACCGTGTATGGCCTGCTTTAGTAAAACGTTTTTTTCACCTTAATGCATAGGAAAAAAAACCCACAAGCCTTTCCAACCCCTTTAAGCCTCATAAACACAGGTGCCGTGGCCCATACAGCGTGAATGGGCAGTTTGTTTATGTGGCTGGAGCTGCATACAGGCAGCCTATATTACTCAGCAGGCAGGGGTCTCCAAACTGTGGCTCGGGGGCTGTTTTTTACCTGGCCCCTGGCGCCATCCACTGACACCAATGAAGGGGCACAATTCCTCCCAATGACTCCAACGATGGAGCACAGTTCCTCCCAATGACACCAACAATGGTGCCCAATGACACCATTGATGGGGCACAGTTCCTTCAAATTACACGAACAATGGGGCCCAATAACACCAACGATGGGGCACAATTCCTCCCAATGACACCTACAATAAGGTACAATTCCTCTTACTGGCACCAAAGATGGGGTATTGTTTACTCTCACTGATCCTGGGACATTTTCTACTTCCAGAGGTCCCAGTCCAGCCCCTTAAAGTCTGAATGACCGTAAACTGGCTCTTTGTTTAGAAAACTTGAAGATCCCTCTATAGGAGGATGCAGCAGCTATACAGACATAGCCACTTGTCCTAGGTTGATAGGTGTGGAGGGGGGACTGACCGACCCTGAACCCGCACTGACTTCCGGGGCCGGTTATCTGCCCCCCTGCACGCCTGTAAAATTAGGATGAGTGGCTGTGTCTGAACAGCTACTGCATCCCCATAGAGTAACATAGGCTGCCTGCATGCAGCTGTGGGTGGCTCCAGCCACATAAACGGCCCAGGCCACAGCACCTGTGTGAATGAGGCCTTGGAAATGAATTCAAGGAAAAATTTCCATCCTACTTTTTCAAATTGGTTTGTCGCTGCAATACAGTTCGACCCCAATAATGATTAGAAATTCAAACGAATGTTTAGAATATGACATTTTTAACAAAATTCTACTAGTGTAAGGCCAGCTTAAGAGTTAACAGCTGTGCATGTTGCCCATAGCCTTCTGGTATAAGACGTCAGGAGTCGTATCACGCCGCTCTTTCCAGAGAGTTCCGTAACGCTCTATTCCTGGTGTCAATCATACATTGTTCTGAGAACAAGGGATAAACTGTCTGGGCTCTGTGTGCGTATGTATGTGTGTACAGGCCTTTCAGGCAGTTCTGCCCATAGACGCTCTGTTTGTTTGCTCTGTAAACAGACTGTTTAGAACCTTTTGGTTAATCCATCAATCGATATTGATTTTTTTTCTTCCTTGGCTGTCCCAAAGCAAACAGAGAGTGCAGACCTGTAAGTTTAAATGAAACTGCGGTGAATATAATGGATCCATTTCTGTAAGATGAATAAAGCAAGAAGTAAACGGACCACCCCCTGGAGCTTTAAAGTGATATTGAAGTTTGTTTTTTTACCCCTTAACGACCGTTCGTCAGCCACAACGCGGTCGCACATTGCCAGGAGGGTGTCATAGGATGTCCTCCCTTGCTCACGCTTCCCACGCACCCCTGCGGTGCCCATTGGCAGTGATCTGTGATTGTTGTGTCCTACGGGTGAAGAGCCAATCATAACGGCTCTTTACACTCTAATCAGCTGTGATTAGACACAACTGGTCACATGGTAAACAGGACTTGCCAGTTATCTGCAAACCTCTCCCCACGGGACATTTACACTGGTAATCAGAGCACTGCTCCTCAATGCCCTGATTACCAGTGCAGCCCCAACAGTGCCCACCAATGCTGCCAATCAATTCCTATTAGTGATGCCCATCATTGCCGCCTATCAGCGACCATCATTGGCTCCTATCCATGCCCGAGAGGGCCGCATATCAGTGCCGACTCACCAGTGCCCATTAGTGCAGCATATCAGTGCCCATCAGTGCAGCGTCATAAGTGCACATCAGTGAAAGAGAAAAATTACTTATTTAAAAAATTTTCTAACAGAAACTAAGAAAAACATTTTTTTTTTTTTTTTAAATCTGCAGTCTTTTTTCCTTTTTGTTTAAGAAAAAATAAAAAAAAACCCGGTGGTTAAATAACACCAAAATAAAAATGTTCTATCTGTCTCAAAAAAATGATAAAGATTTTGTTTGGGTGCAGTTTTGCATGACCGCGCAATTGTCATTCAAAGTGTGACCGTGCTGACAGCAGAAAATTGGCTTGGGTGGGAAGGGGATGAAAGTGCCCAGTAGGCAAGTGGTTAACTAACAAATGTGTCATACTCGCCTGCTCTCTGTAATGGTTTTGCACAGAGCAGCCCAGATCCTCCTCTTCTCGGGTCCCTCGCCAGCGCACCTGGCCTCTCCCTCCTGCCGAGTTACCCCAGAGCATGCAATGGGGGTACCCGAGCGGGCTCGCTCCCAAGCTACGGCTCTGCGTGTCAATTCACACACACACACAGAACCATAGCTCGGCCCCACCCCCTCTCCTGATTGGCTCAGTGGCTGTGATGGCCAATGGCTCCTGCTGCTGTCTCAGCCAATGAGGAGGCAGATTTCCCCAAGAGCTGAGGCACTCGTACTCATCACTGGATCGCGATGGTAAGTATTGAGGGGCTGCTGCACAGAGAAGGTTTTTTACCTTCCTGCATGAAGGTAAAAAACCTTGAGCCTTTAGAACCACTTTAACCACTTGACCTTCAGAAGATTTACCCTCTTTCATGACCAGGTCATTTTTTGCGATACGGCACTGCGTTACTTTAACTGACAATTGTGTGGTCATGCAATGCTGTGCCAAAATAAAATTTGTCGTTTTTTTTTTTTCCCACAATAGAGCTTTCTTTTAGTGGTATTTGATCACCACTGCAGTTTTTTTTATTTTTTGTGCTATAAACAAAAAAAGACAATTGTGTAAAAAAAAAAAAAAAATCACATATGTATATATGTGATTCTGCACAGAAGGGCCGCCCTGTAGCAGTTAATCTACTCTGGGGCAGTCAGTAAGTGGTTAAGGAGGCCATACACTCAACGAAATTCAACCGACTAAATTTCAATCAGTGCATGGCTTCCCCCCTTGTCAGAAGTGGATTTATATAAAACTTTCAGATGATCAGTGACTGCAGCCACTGATACGTGTGTTCTGATTTGAGGCGGGTGCCACTGTCAGAATACAATGTTTCGGCGGGCCATCCACCTTGTTTGAATGGAGGAATCTGTTCACATCTCTGCGTGTTGGTAATGCACACCAAATCGAGCGCTTTCCTGAAGCAAAAAGAAACTCGAAGAGTTTCCATTTTAGCAGATGCGAGGGGGTGCCATTAGTTCTTAAGAGCATCCCACCATCAGAAATCATGGCATGTTTTCGTGCGTGCAAAACTGCATGGTGCTGCAGGACCATGCGATTTTTCTGTGGCACAATTTTTAAAAAAGTGTCGCACTATTCTTTACTGGTGTTTCTCGCAAGCCCACACAGATGTGAAGCAAGGTACAGTATGACTATAGACTATTTGTGTATGGCCAGCCTTAGTCCTCCCCTCCTTTCTGAAGACTGTTAAAGTTGCACTCCGGCCAAAACAATTTTCTGTTGGGTATTGTCAAGGGAGAAAGGGTTTTAAAAGTTATCTGTTCTTTGCAGGTGATTTCCTCCCACATCTGGTCCTGACACCTATCAGGCAGTGGGGAAAATCACTGCAATGGGGACACATGCAGTATTTAAAACTAGGACAGGTTATAACCCATTCTCCGCATTGTCCAGTGCTAAGCTTTGGCACTGTGCTTAAGTACACAAGCAGGGGCAGGCAACCTCGGCACTCCAGCTGTGGTGAAATTACAACAAATCCCATCATGCCTCTGCCTCTAGGAGTCATGCCTGTGATTTTCAGGGTCTTGCAATGTCTCATGGGACTTGTAGTTTCACCACAGCCGGAGGACCAAGGTTGCCTACCCCTGCCCTGAAGTGTGCCAGAGGCCGGTGAGGACAGACGTCTTTAGCAGTCTGTTTTTCAGCTAAATTAGCACATAAATCTGGCCTGTTGGTGGGTCCTGAGGACAGGGTTTGATGACCACTGCCATAGAGTCTTTACACGTGATAAAAAATAATACATTTTATTTTACACAAAGATTAAAAAATCACATTTTTAAACTTTTTTTTTTTTTTTTTTAATTGTAAAATTCTGTTTATTGAACGAATAAAGGAGATTACATACAGTGCGAAATCTTGACATACATTACAGTCAATATATAGAGTTTAGTATATGAACACAAGTAAAGAGTAGAAAACAAACAAAAAAAAAACAAAAAAAAAAACCCCTTTTCCCACATGTAGATATCATATCTAGTAAGACATTCAAATTGGCATCGTATACGTTCTGTTATGTTATTTTGGCTCAAGTTATCTATCATGACCTTGGTCTGTACTACAATGTAGTGTAGGGACCCCAATCGAGAACAGGAGCACCGTAGATGTAAGGCTCGTAAACCAGGGTAACCTAGATCCTGTCAATGCAGGTATCTGGGGAGTTGAGCCACCTCTCCCACACTTTTTCATATTTGGTAGGGCATCCTCTATGGGAGTAAATTATTTTCTTATATGGCAGAGAGTTGTTTATTTCTAGCACCCATTGTGAAAATTCTGGTGGCCTGGGTCTCCTCCATAATTTGGCTATTACCTTGCGGGCTGAGAAGAGAGATTCATGTAAGAATATTTTAGTAAATTTGTTAATTTCCGGGTCGGGAAAGATTCCCAGTAAGCATGGTTTTGGTTGGAGTGTGATGGGCGAGCCCATGGTATCATGTAGGAATTTTATAATCTGAGACCAAAACTGTTGGATCTTTGGACAATGCCATATTAAATGAAAAAAAGTGCCTGTAGCTTGGTTACACATTGGGCAGTTAGCAGATTGGTCCCTCTTGTATCTTGAAACCCTAAGTGGCGTGAGGTATGATTTGTGTGTGATGAAAATCTGTGTGAGCCGGTCTGATATTTTAGGGGATACTAATTTACATGTATCTAATGCATCGCTCCACTCATCATCTTCAATAGTACCTATTTCGTCTTCCCATTTAGTCTTCAGAGCATATGCTTGAACAGTTGCCTGCGGAGTAGTTAACATGGCATAAAATTGAGAGATCATCTTTTTGGGATCTGGGAATTTTATAGCGGCCATTAGCGGGTTGTCATGTAGGGTGAGTTCATCTGTGGGGTATTGTGTATGAAAAGCATGCCTTAGTTGTATGTATCTAAAAAACATGGAGTTGGGTAATGCAAATTCCGATTTTAAAGTTTCAAATGTTTTCAATCTCCCATTAGTTATTATGTGCGTCAAGTATATTATTCCTCTAGCACTCCATATCTCGGTGTCCTGCATGCGTCTAAACTCTGGGAGGGACTCATTGTGCCATATGGGAGTATACATGTTCGGTGTTTCAATAGAAAGTTTTTTGGATGCTATATCCCAGATTTTCTTATATTGGTATGGTAAAGATCTACGGGCCGTTCCCAAGCCTTCACCAGCTCTCCCCCCCATCATTGATAGTAATGGGTCTAGAGTCTGTTGTATCCATTTCGGGCATAAAAGGAATAAAAATCTGTTACGGTCTATTTTGTCGATGTGGAAAATTTGTGAAAGCTGGGATGCGAGGTAGTACATATTGAAGTCAGGAAGTGCCAGTCCAGCTAGATCAGTAGGGTTCTTCAACCTTTGCCAAGGGAGTTTGTGCCTAGAATTACCCCAGACGAACGGCTTAAGTAGAGTTTCCATTACTTTAAAGTGTCTGAGTATTAGGTATACAGGTGAGTGCCATATCATGTACAGAATTTTTGGTAGTAGGATCATTTTTATTAGATTAATTCGACCTGTCACTCCAAGTGGAAGACGCGCCCATATCTGTGTTTTCTGTTTAATCATCTCAATCAGTGGTGTTATGTTGAGGGAGATATAATCTGATGAATCCCGAGTTGTTTGTATTCCTAGGTATTTTATTTTGTCTACTTTCTGTAGGGCAAGTGTGGTCCTGTCTCGGTTTAGTGGGAAGCTATCTAAAGGGAGTATTTGGGATTTATCCCAATTGATCCTTAGGCCAGAAAAAATTCCTAAGCGTTCTATCAGGTCTAAGGCTACTGGTAAAGATTCCTGTGAGTCGTCAAGGTACAGCAGAGTATCATCCGCATATGTGCTAATTTTTTCCACTACCTCACCCCTCCGGAGTCCCACTATACCCGGGTGTGCTCGTATCGCAATTGCCAATGGTTCCGCTGCCAGGGCATATAACAGTGGCGACAGAGGACATCCCTGTCGTGTGCCTCTAAACAGGGAAAATTGATCAGATGGCCAGCCATTTGCCACTACTCTTGCGACAGGGTTTTGATAGAGAAGTTGGATCCATTTTATAAATCTGGGACCAAATCCAAAACGAGCCAGGCAGGACCAGAGATAGTTCCACTCGACGGAGTCGAATGCTTTGGCTGTATCCAGAGCCACAACCACTCTGGACCCTGGATTGTCATGCGTTGCTTGTAGATTGATAAACAATCTGCGGAGGTTAAAAGATGTATTTCGCCCTGGCATAAAGCCAGCCTGGTCTTCATGTATTAGGGACAATATAACTGTATTTAGGCGCATGGCTAGTATTTTCGCTATTATTTTTACATCTACCTGTAACAAGGAGATAGGGCGGTAAGACTCCGGAAGGTGCGGGTCCTTGCCGGGTTTGGGAATTAGTACTATTGTAGCCTCCCGCATGGACGCTGGCAAATCAGATTTATTAAAGATGGAGTTGTACAGATTTAGCAGTCGGGGAGTAAGTATGTCCAAATAAGAGGAGTAGAACTCTATTGGTAGTCCATCGGAACCGGGGGCCTTAGCTTTGGGGAATTCCGCGATGGCTTTGGTGATTTCTTTTACTGTCAATGGGGCCTCTAAAATCTCTATTTGAGCTTCCGTTAGGTGGGGGATAGTAATATCATCTAAAAAAGTTTCCATTAAAGTGTTGTCCGTTGGGGCCTTGGAAGTGTAAAGTGTAGTAAAGAAGTCTCGAAACATTGTTGTGACTTGGTTAGGTTCTGTCATGAGAGTGCCGTCAGGGGAGTAAAGTGATATTACGACTGGGGGTCTATCTTCGTGGTGTACAAGATAAGCTAGTAGTTTGCCTGCTCTTTCCCCTTGTTCAAATAACTTTTGTTTTTGGAAAAAAAGTTTTCTTTTAGATTTTTCGTACAAAAGTTGATCAGTGACCCTAGAGCAGAGTTTGAGATTGTTTGCCTTATCTGGAGTGGGGTCTTCTGTAAATGCCTTTTCGGCTAGAAGCAGATTCTCGGTGGCCGCAGTAATAGCCGCCCCCGAGGAGCGCTTTATTTTGTTAATGTGAGTGGTAAGCGTCATACGAGCGTGCTTTTTGAAAGCTTCCCAGACTACCTGAGGGGACGCTGAGCCCTCATTGGTCTCAAAAAACTGTGACCAGTCTGAGGAGAGATCATCATCTGCTGGAAAAAGGGTTAGCCAAAAAGGGTTTAGTCTCCAAGAGAATGGCGGTCTATTATGATGGATGGAGAGTTTAACCCAACATGGGCAGTGGTCAGATAATGATCTGGGAGAAAAACCTGCATCTATCAATTTGGGAAGGAGTGTTCTAGAAATCAGTATTAAGTCGATACGAGACATAGTACGGTGGGACGCGGAGAAGCACGAATACACCCGGGATGAGGGGTTCCTGCATCTCCACGCGTCCACCGAACCAAAATCCTGCAATAATTTTGCAAATCTTGTTAGATGCTGAGGGGTGTTAGGTATAGATGGGCTAGTCATTTTATCTAGTGCAGGGTTCAAAACATTGTTGAAATCACCTAACCACATCGCTGGTATATTAGGGTGTAAGGCCATAAAATTAAACCCTTCTACAAGAATAGAGGTCTGAAATGGTGGAGGTATATAAAATGCCATTTAATAAGATCATTTCACCATATAGCTTAGCTTTTAAGAAAACATATCGACCTTGTGGATCCGATGTTAGGCCATGGAGCTCAAACTGGGTGTGTTTGGCAATAAGAATGGAAACTCCTCTCGAATGTGTGGTGTGCACAGAATGGTATGTCCATCCCAGCCAAGGGCGTTTGAGCGCTCCTTGAACAGAACCCTCAGCATGTGTCTCTACCAAAACCATTACATCTGCTCGTTGCTGTTTAAGTAAAGCGAATACCGCAGACCTTTTAATGGGGTCCCTCATCCCACGTACATTCCATGTGAGACATGTCAGAGCAGCCATGTAGTAAGATATTTGAAATATTGAGCTCCATGACCCTCATCAACCACCAAATATTGTTTGAGATCCAACATGGTCAAATACAAAATAGGGTAAAGTTCTGTGTTTCCAGCGTCTGGTATCAAGCATAATACAAGCCTATCGAGCCAAGTATAGGGGTTTCATCTTACATTATGGTATATACTACAATCCCCCCTCCCTGCCCAGCACATTCCCCAACTGGTGCGGGCTTTCCCCCATAACTGCCAACGTGGCATGAACATCGTCCAACCTGCAAAAAGAGTGTGGTGAGCAAATAGAGTAAAGAGAATTGCTAGTGCTGCCAGGGCAGAGAGAGTAATCCTCATCTCCGCGCCGGCAGCAAACACACAGTGTATAACGTCACATGTTGCAGTCCATCTTAGGTTGGACATGATAGGGCGAAACTTCGCTGCATAACAAAGCATATTGTAGAACTGAGCCCACTTACTGCAGTGAGCCCATTAGCCAATAGCCTTCCTCCGCCGGAAAGGTATAGCTTAAAAAGTATAAAGTAAAAATAAAAAAAAATAGAAAATCTTTTTTTTATAGAAAAATAAAGGGATTAGGATTTCACTCCAGACATGCCTTTTGGTGTATTCTGTCTCTCTACCAGCTGTTTGTCCAGGTATATCGTCACAAACAGGGGAATAACGAGTGTGCTTAGCTGGCCTCTGCCGCACCAACAATGATCCAAACGGCACACATACACAGAGGGCCTTACCGACAATCCTTGTTAGTGAGTCGTGTGCAAAGTTTTTACCGCTTCAGGGCAGATGTAACAGAGAGCAATGTCCACATGCAGTCTATTGCCCCATCTTACTGGCACAAATTAGGCAGGGTCATCCTAGAAATGAGACTCTATGCATCTCTTCGTTCCAGCCACGCAATGGCTTCCTCAGGATCCTCAAAGAAATGGGCCCTGTTTTCCCCTTCCACTCTCAAACGGGCTGGAAAGAGCATCGCATATTTGATATTTTTAATACGTAGTCGGCGCTTCGCTTCCATGAAGGTCTTGCGCTTTCTTTGTACTTCTGCAGAGAAGTCTGGGAAGACAGCTATCGTTTTATTGCCAAAGGGGATATTGCCTTTTTCACGACTGAGACGTAATATGTTATCCCTGTCCCTGTAGTTCAGGAATTTGGCGATAAAGGTGCGGGGCGGTGCACCCACTGGTGGGGGTCTGCCTGACATGCGGTGTGCACGTTCGACGGTAAATGTAGAGGAAAATGCTGCTCTGCCGTATGTGTCACATAATAGAGTTTCCAAGAACTCCGGGGGGTCCTTTCCTTCTACCCCTTCTGGGAGGCCTATGAATCTGAGGTTGCACCTTCTGATTCTATTTTCGAGGTCATCTTGTTTCTGTAGGAGCTGGTTCACCTGCGCCTGCATGGCCTCGCTAGAATGCTGAAGAGGGGGGAGGGAGTCCTCTATCGTGCTAATCCTAGTTTCGGGTTCTGTGACCCTCTCCCTGAGCTTCTGGAAGTCTTGTCTCACTAAAGAAATGTCCACTTTAACCTCCTCTATTCTGGCTGTGAGAGAGGATTGGCATGCAGCAATAGCTTCCTGACAAACAGTGATTGCTTCCAGTACCTTGTTGGTGTCTGCATTTACTGCCGTCTCCTCTCTCCTCGCGGCGCCGCCATCTTGGCCTGGGGAGCTCTGCTCCTGATGGCGGTACTGATCCAGCTTGGCTGTCGTGGTGGCCGTTTTTTTTGGCGGCGACATGATGCTTACGCTTGCCCCGTGTGGGGGGATGTTTTTGGGGCGTCTGGATACGGTGGTGTCGGTAGGATATACAGGAAAGGATAGATGTCCGGCGGAGCTCAGCGTCTCAGCGTCCTATTCCATGCCGCTTCAGGCCACGCCCCACATTTTTAAACTTTTACCTACAGGTAAGCCTATAATAAGACTTACCTGTAGGTAAAAAAAAATATCTCCATGCGCACAGGGGATTCTCGGCTGAAAGCCCGGCAGACGCCGGACCTTGCCGGAAAGAAGTCTCCCGCGCGCATGCGCGGGAGTGATGACACCGTGGCTCCCGCCACTCACAGCGCCGGAGCCGCGATACCCGGAAGACACGCTGAGGGGAAATGTAAGCTCCCTCGGCGTGGACCGGGTGAGATGCCGGCGCCTCATTCTAAGGTAAGTATCTCATAATGAGCTAATATGCGGTGCATATTAGCTCATTATGCCTTTTCCCTTACAGGTGTAGGGGAATAAAAAGTCAGCCGGTTTACTACCGCTTTAAATATAAAAAAAAGCAAAAAAAAATGGCAAAACCCTCTTGGCTGTAACCATCTTGTATAAGGGTAGATATAAAATCTATCATGGAAATAGATGTCAGCAATCAATTTAATGGAATCTTCAATAGGCCTGAATTTTCTACATGTTTCATTGAACATTCAACTTCTTCAGGATTGGAGAGGAGGTATTCATTAATTCCTTCCCGCCTAAGGGTAAAACAAACATTAATGCCTTAACACAATTTTGCAACTTTGACAGGTGTTAGTAAAACCGTACATATCATTACAGCTACTTTGTGCATCCAGTTGGATTATACCTTGTTTTTGTTTTTTTAGGACAAAATGTATTTATTTATTTTTTGGTGGTAAATGGTAATGGATATCTCCTGATTTTTTTTTTTTTTTTTTCACTCTCAAAACTGGCCCAAAATAGTAAAAAAATGTTTTTAATTTAGCTGTATATCTCTTGTTACTACCATAACCTACCACCTAAGAACAACCAAAAATAAATTCTGCTCCTGACGATTGCAGCAATACCACATATGTGTGTTGTGTTATGTGTTCCTGTAGTACAACCCATAAAAACAATAGTGCGCATTTTGTTTTTATTTATTTTTTTGTCCTACCTAAAACACACTGACACTGATGCTAATTTAAAAAAAAAAAAATACTTCCCAAAGTATACTGACCTTGACCATTAATTGACCGAAACACTAACCCTGGCACTGACCAAGATCTAGGTTTATTTTTTTAATTACTATTTATTTATTTATTTTTCTCTGCAAGGATAGCGATACAATGTATCTCTCCCCTCTATTCACAGAAAGAAACACAGGGGTGGGTTTCCCAGTGACTGATCACTGTGGTAGCCAATCAGAGGTGATCAGGTGACCCGGAATTGGGGATTCTGGGTCCCGATTATTATTACGGGACTCGGGCACTCGGTGAGACCACGGTCTTTGTGCTGGGAGCTCAATGTGCGGCGTGCTCCCCGCACAAAGACAGATACGTGTATATGAGGCCCCACGGCAAAAAGCCCAGTCCAGTGATGCCGCATATTTGTGTTATGTCGGCGCAAAGAGGTTAAAACAAAAAAAAACAAACAAGTAGGCCAATTAAAGTGTCAACCTGAGAGGCCCATAAAACCAGGTGCCACCTGGGGGGTGGCATAAAAGAGGAACACCACCACAGGGTTTCACTCATATCTGGTTGTATAGCATAGTCCTCAGCAGGGCATGAAGTTGCTCCAGTAGACCCAAACAAAAGAAGAGAAGAAATCTGGTCTCCTTCACAAGGGCCAAAAGACCAAAATGGGCTCACCAAAAATCCGATTGCATTATACCAATCTCAGAACCCAGCTGTGCTTCCAAATAAACTCGGTGCCATGAACAAAGTGTGTCCAAGAGGGTCTATGTCTACTATAAGTACAAAAAACATTTAGAAATTCTACAACCTTCAGATAAAAGTGGTCACTGATGTAGTGTTTAATCCACCTTACATTCTTTATAGGTACTGGAAGTGGCTCTCTTTCCCACGCCATCATACGGACAGTGGCACCGACAGGTCACTTGTACACTGTGGAGTTCCACCAGCAGAGAGCTGAGAAGGCCGTTGAGGAGTTCCAACAGCACAAAGTGGATCATCTGGTAACAGTGAAGAATCAGGATGTGTGTAAGAATGGCTTTGGAGTATCTCATATTGCAGATGCCGTGTTCCTGGATATACCATCACCCTGGGAGGCCATTGGTCATGCAAAGGATGCTTTGAAGATTGAAGGTATGCTGAATAAACAGGGAAATTGAATGTGTTTTTACCATAACAACCAGTCAGATGTTTGCTTTCCTTGTCTATGACCTATCTCCTGCCTTGACATAGACACATCTAAATTATGTTTGTGTGGTTAAATTATTGTGAACACTTCTGGTACAATGTGCAAACCCATAGCTTATATTCCTTTTGATGGAGTGGGAAAGGCTTTGACAGGACAGATTGCTGTCTGTGTCTGCATTGGAGTGACCGCTTACTTCATGTCCAGTTCAGGGGATGTCCCAGGGACTGGACTTATTCAAAAACTATTAATGGTGTATTACATACTCAGTCCCTATGGGTTTCATTTTCTGTATTCTGCAAAAACCTGGTTGATTCTGCTGTTCTGTCTTCCCCCTCCTGTCCATGCCCCCACTGTAGTTGGGGATTTTGCAGAGCAGTGTCTACAGCTAGTTTACATGCTCAGTTTTCTGGGCAGCCCTTGTGACTATAGAATCACACATGTGGGCGTATACACAGTGGTAAATGGCAGCCCACTCCCTCCCTCCTCCATACCCACTAACCAGCTAAACACAATGGAGGTGGGATAGTACATTTTGATTGATGGAGGCTTCACCTCCCTGTTCTAAGACACAGGCTGGAGGGCCTGTGACTGCCAGAAATCTGTTAACACCATGTTTTTGCCAAAAATAATAAATATGTAGTTTCAAATATATATTTGTATGGCAATTTAAAACAGTTTATTGATGTTGATTGTTTATTTTTTACTTTGTATCCCAAAGGCTGTTTTTTTTTTTTTTTTTCTATTTTGAACTTGTGACCAGCAGCAGTGGACTGGAAGCTCCTCCTGCTTATGTTTCCCTACAGACAGGCTTCAAAAGTGCTGGGTCATGTGACAGAGGTGTATTGATCCAGAAAAAGTTTTTTAATTAAAATAATTACAGTGCCATCATCCCCATACAGAAAAAGAAGGTAGAATGTAAATAAAACAGTATTTGTTTAGTGTCACTTTACAGGTGTACAGTATTTCTCCAGTGTGGATTGATAGAGTAGCTTTCATATGATTTTAAAGTGATTTTCACTTCTGAATGGTTTTAAATACCCTTCTCTTTGTGGCATTGCACATCCTAACGTTTTCCGCACTCTAGTGCCCAGCGCACTCCAATGCCCAGGGGGGTGTGTCTGACCAGGCCTGTAAGATTAGAGAATACACTGGACAGTGTGGGCGAACTCTGGTGCCCATTAGGCTGTACAGTCCTATTTAGACACGTTGAGGTTGATTTACTAAAGGCAAATAGGCTGTGTGTGCACTTTGCAAAGTGCAGTTGCTCCAGAGCTTAGTAAAGGAGCAAAAGCTCTGCTGACTTCCATCATCCAATCATGTTCAAGCAAAAATGCTGTTTTTTTAAATCTCTTTGCACATGATTGCGTATTCTTTGAAGCTGTATCTCATTTACTAAGCTCTGGAGCAACTGCACTTGCACAGTCTCTTTGCCTTTAGTAAATCAATGCCCACTGTGCAACATTGAAGTTGCTGTTCTCTGTTGGAGATCCCTTCACCTCTTCACTTCCTGTCTTGTAAAAAAGATGTCCCCAGGACAAGAAGTAAGGGGAAATCTCTCTAACCACAACAGACAAACGTTAAAATGCTTTTTTAGATTAAAGCGGAGTTCCAGTCTTTTTTTGTGTTTTATTAAGTCAGCAGCTACAGAAAGTGTAGCTGCTGACTTTTAATAAACGCACATTCACCTGTCCCACAGTCCAGCGATGTGGCTGCCTGAATCCTCGGTTCTCTCTCTCCTCTCCAGCGCCAGCATTACGACTGTGAGCACCTGGCTGTGACAGCTTGTGGCTTCACAGCCGGGTGCGCACAGCACATCCGCGATTAACGTTCGGGCAATTTTCTGGGACCTGTAAGGTGTCCCAGGAGATTGCACAGAGGGAGGGGGAGAGGAGAACTTCCGGTCGGAGCACCTAGGCGGTCCCACCGGAAGTGGAAACGGGTACTTGTCAAAACTAGGTACCTGCTTCCCCTCCAAAAAAATGACATGCCAAATGTGGCATAGGAGGATTGGAGCTCTGCTTTAAGTAGGGGAATGCTAAAACCTCTGTCAACTTCTTATTGTTGTCCTACTCCCTGGTGCAGGTTTTCCCTTATTACCTGTCTGGTAGAAGGTTGTCTTCAGAACAGAGTGGGGAAAATCTCTCGAACAAAACCCCAGATAGCAGCAAAACCTGACGGGGTTCTTAACTTTCTTCATTCTATCCCAAACTAAATAAACAGTTTTGGGTTAGAATACACATTAAAGTGGTAGTAAACTGCTGCAATTACAAAAAGAAAAAAAAACAACATTTTCCTGCACAATAACAGCATAATATGCTAGTATGCATCGCATATTAGCACATTATAAAATACCCTAAAACTTAGCCCTTCAGCACCGCACTGTCACCACTGAGAGGGCTTCCATCTTTCCCCGGTCTTTCTTCCGCGTTCACGGACTCCGGCTGTGTGAGTGATAGGAGCTGCGATGACGTCACTCTCGTGAGTGCACACAGATGCCCTCAGTTATGGCACGGAGCTCTAAAGTGCGCCTTGAGAGCACATGCGCCGGTGATGTCCCCGGCTACGTCCAGGGTGAATATATCCTAAATGGTGCATGTTTAGGAGTTATTCATTTTACCTACAGGTAAGTCTTAATATAGGCTTACCTGTAGTCACAAATCACTACTGCTTTAAAAAGAAGTGCAGGATTCTGGATAAAAATAAAAAATTCACCTAGGTGGATGCAACATCTTCTACACGGAGAACTGAGAGATTAAAGACCACTGATCACTCAGTTTTCAGGTCTGTTCTGAGCACAGAGTGGTGACTTTCAGTCACCACTCTGTGCTCTGCCCCTTCAGCGCTTACTGGAGCACCAGACTGTGGCAGAGACAGGAGCAGTTGGCTCAGCCTCTCAGGCATCTGGGTGATTCCCCACATTGTTGTCAGGATCCCTGCAGAGCATGGAATGACTTGTCATGTCCGCCAACAGCGGGCTTTAGCAACAGAGTGAGCGAGCTTTAGCCCACTGTTGGCTGAATCTGGGTCACAAGAGTGCAGAACTAAGTGCATTCCTGTGATCTACAGGAGAAGTATGGCTAAAAATGCTTTTGGCCATACTTCTCCTTTTAAGCTTGATGTGCCATTTGTAATGTTTGTTCTTTCCCTATAAAAACCTATGTAAAGGTGGAGACAAATGGCAACAGGATCTGGTCATATATACCCCTAAGCCTGTTTTTGGTAAACAGTAGAAAAAAATATAGCCAAGGCCTGGACCATTCCTACCAAAGGGCAAGTTGAGATTTTCATCTTAGATTGTGCCACCTAGGGGCAACATGAGAGAAGCACATTAGCTACTGCTATGATTAAGCACTGTTGAAGTGTGAAACGCGTCAGCTTGTTTGTCCCATTTTCTGCTGTGGCTTGTATTTTTGTATTGTTTACAAATAAAGGCTATATTACGGAGTGCGGCTGTCCAGAACTTCCTTTTTGCTTCATTTGCACATTTGCTACTGCTCATAGTCTCACCACTGTGGCCCCCTGCTAAGTACAATGAGGAGACGGCAACCAGATAAAAAAATATTCATTCGTATGGGTTGCTTAGTGGCCATAGCATCTTTTGAGTGGTTTTGGCTAAAACCAGTAGGTATCTTTTTAGTGTCATCACAGGCATAATGAATTGTTAAGGTCCTGCTAGCACGGCTATTTTTTAACAGAACCCATGTCTGTTTACCTCTACATTCCATTTTTCATGAAACAATAAGTGCCTGAAATTAATCTGCGTTTGGGCCTGGGTGACTCACAGTAATCTAATGTTTTCTCCTAATGGATTCTGCTGGAAATGAAAGCAGATTTTAACATAGCTGGAAATGGCTCTTATGGAGAAAAAAACAGATTATGTCTCAGGGATTCATGAAATTGCTCACAGATTATAGATTTGGAAAATGTTGTATTTCTTTAACCTTAAATAGTCTGCATGTGACAGAAGGTGACCCAACGATGGTTCTTTGGCAAAGCTTCTGTGTTTCCTGTACCAACCACTGACCTCCCGGACTGTGTCGTTGCTCCAATAGAGGTTTAAAAATGAGAAAGGAACAATGATATTGCTTAGGGTATCATAGACCATTTGATGCCAAGAGGCACCAGTAAGTGCATACAGTAAAATAGTCACGTAACACCGGGGAGGGAAAATGGCTAATTGGGCCCAATTTGGACATTTTCACTTAGGGGTGTACTCACTTTTGTTGCCAGCGATATAGACATTAATGGCTGTGTTGTTATTTTGAGGGGACAGCAAATTTACACTGTTATACAAGCTGTACACTCACTACTTTACATTGTAGCAAAGTGTCATTTCTTCAGTGTTGTCACATGAAAAGATATAATAAAATATTTACAAAAATGTGAGGGGTGTACTCACTTTTGTGAGGTACTGCAGTTAGATTGGTTCAAGTCTTATGCCCCGTACACACGGTCGGATTTTCCGACGGAAAATGTGTGATAGGACCTTGTTGTCGGAAATTCCGACCGTGTGTAGGCTCCATCACACATTTTCCATCGGAATTTCCGACACACAAAGTTTGAGAGCTTGCTGTAAAGTTTTCCGACAACAAAATCCATTGTCGGAAATTCCGATCGTGTGTACACAAATCCAACGCACAAAGTGCCACGCATGCTCAGAATAAATTAAGAGACGAAAGCTATTGGCTACTGCCCCGTTTATAGTCCCGACGTACGTGTTTTACGTCACCGCGTTCAGAACGATCGGATTTTTCGACAACTTTGTGTGACCGTGTGTATGCAAGTCAAGTTTGAGCCAACGTCCGTCGGAAAAAATCCATGGATTTTGTTGTCGGAATGTCCGATCAATGTTCGATCGTGTGTACAGGGCATTAGACTAATGTAACTTTTTATACTATGCCTGGCCAATGCACCTGGAAGCTGGAAATCACTGAATAAGACACAGTGATCTCCACTTATTTCTAGGTCCGGTGCTGAGCAACTGACCTGCTGCATTCTGATCACAGGAAGTGATCAGAATGCAGTGATATATATATATATATATATATATATATATATATATATATATATATATATATATATATATATATATATATATATATATATATAAAAATTTTTCGAACTATCCCGGGTAGGGGGCAGCTTGCTCCCGCTGTGATCACACACAGTGGGAGCCGAGCGGCGGGTACTGCGTACTCGATGTCACCCGTCGATCATCAAGCAGAACGGCAGTTTTCCTATGTAAACAAGGCAGATCCCTGTTCTGACAGGAGAGAAGGCATGGATCCTGTGTCTCTGCAAAGCAGGGACTAGGATCCATGTCTTTCCCTAGTAAAGGTACCTCCCGCAGTTTAGTAAAACACTGGCTAGGCACACAGTTAACCCTTTGCTTGCCCCTGATGTTAACAGCTTCCCAGCCAGTGTCATTAGTACAATATTTTTTAGCAATGATCACTGTATTAGTGTCGCTGGTCCACCGCAATTTCGCAGTACCGCTTTAAGTCGCTGATCGTCGCCATTACTAGTAAAAAAAAAAATTAAAAATATCCCACTATAACTTTTGTGCAAACCAATTATTATACACTTATTGGGATATTTTTTACCAAAAATATGTAGCAGAATACAAACTGGCCTAAATTTATGAAGAAATTTAGAATTAAAAAAAAAAAAAGTAATAATTATTGGATAGGTTTTATAGCAGAAAGTAAAAAATATATATATATTTTTTAAATTGTCTGTATTTTTTGTTTATAGCGCAAAAATAAAAAACGCAGAGGTGATCAAATACCACCAAAAGAAAGCTCTATTTATGGGGGGAAAAAAAGGAGCATACATTTTTATTTGGGTACAGCGTCACATGACCGCGCAATTGTCAGTTAAAGTAACTCTAAAAATAGCCTGGTCATGAAGGGGGGTCAGTCTTCCGGAGGTCAAGTGGTTAAAGAGGAACTAATCCCTTCTATCCATTACAGTCAGGGAAGTTGCCATCTTAGCCTCTGTTTGATCTATCGTTGCCATCCTGCTGCACATGTGATCATTTATGGCAGGGATATGCAATTAGTGGATCTCCAGCTGTTGCAGAACTGCAAGTCCCATCATGCCCCTGCCTCTGGGTGTCATGCTTGTGGCTGTCAGAATCTTGTTAGGCCTCATGGGACTTGTAGTTCTGCAACAGCTGGAGGTCCGCTAATTGCATATCCCTGATTTGTGGCATCAGCAGTTTGATGGCTTGACAGTTCAATTGAGAGCACAAGCAACTGTGAAAGTTTTAATTCACAGCATGCCTTAAATTTAACCGTTTTGGAAAGCAGTTTAAAATTGGCTTGTTTAGTTCCCCTTTAAACCTTTCAGTGCGAATGGAGTGTGGTCACTGCTACGCTGTTTTGTTGTTTGTTTGTTTTTTGTTATGCTTGGAAATGGGCTTTAATATTTGTTGTGTACAATAAGTAAAGACTATTTCAGTCGGGTACATTTCTGTTTATAGAGTGACAACACTCTTTCATGCTCTTCCTGTGTTGTCACCCTGTCACAAAGGCTTCTGATGGAGTGGCCATTTCAGCACACATTATGCCCACTGTTGTCGCCATCCAGAAAGCATCCCTGAGAAATGCAATTTGGCAATGGCTGGATGGCATGTAGACAAGAAGTGGCTGCAAAGAGACTTTACAAGGTCAGGAGCACTGAGATGAAATAAAGGATTAAAAGAATAAGTGTCAGTTGATAGTAAAATAATACATGGTGCTTTGGCAAATTCATCTAATTGTCTCAGTTAGGGACATGGTTATAAAGCAGTGACATTCACCATACATTCTCTGTAGGAGAATCTTCCAGGCCCATGTGTAAATGGCAGTGATTGATTCTTTACTAGAGATTCTTCATAAATAGACCCCTGAGTGTTTACATTTACTTTAAACGCGGTTTTCCATTTTCTTAAAGGAAATCTTCATCATCCCAAACGATTTGCTTAAAAAATTAGACTGGATAGATCCTGTGTATACAGAAAATTGTGTTACATTGAGATTATGTTGGAAGGATGAATGATTTCTTGTGGATTTTATTACATTTTCCTGGCGTATGTGGCTTGGCTTTACCTAGTTAACCTTTTCACCCGCTGTGCAATAAAATGAAGACCTTCCCAGACAATCACGTCTTCTGATCTTTCAGATGAAAAGCACGCAGGGTACATTGTGTGTAGCAATAAAACCATGCAAGGACTCATGTAAAACCTGCAATAATGGATATTAAATGATAAGGGAGCACAGAGACACTGAAATGATGGCAGATACTAAAACGGACCTAGAAACGAATATATTTTTTCATGTTAACGTGGACCTGAGCTCAAAAAGTGAAGATTTGCTTTGCTATGTTGTATATTTACAAGTGTTACTTGTGCCTAGGCAGTATCCTAAAAAAAATTATCTCTTGTCTGTAATTCCTCCTGAAAAACTGCATTGTACTTCCTAGTATGTGAGGGTGCCTAGGCACACCTGTGGCTGCAGTCTCATAGCTGTATATCTGCAGTGTAAAATCAAGGGTGGTATCAATGCTGATACTAAGCATTTGCATGAGTCTTTGAACTTGTGTGCAAATGCTCCGATAACTAAACCAATATCTTTTGAGGTACTGTTTGGGCCCATACAAAATGAATGGGCTCAAATTGCACTGCAAATAATCGCATGCAATTTGAACAGGAATGCAGTGCGAGTCCTGTCAGAATCACATGCAGTTTGCCCCACTGCTCCTGTGAGAACCCAGGCTTGCTATAGTGACTGTAGCATAAATGTTCCTTCCCTTCTTTTCCTTGCTATCCAGCCTAACCTGAAAAAAAAAAAGATCCTGATACTTATCAATTTTTTAATCTTCTCCGGTCCGGTCACATGATGCTGCAGCTCTGTGCAAGGGAGCACTTGAATTCCAGGAGTCCTGAGGTCACACTTGGGCTCTCATGGCCCAATCATAGTGTCGGTGCTTCCTCCTCCCTGCTGCAGCAGCCACTCACTGACATATAGAGCTGCACGATTAGTCGCTAAAAAATAGCGATCTCGATTCAATGCCCCCCCCCTCAAGATCTTAATCCAGCATTTCCATGATTCATGTAAACAGCGCAAAGCAGTTCTCCTACTCACAGCTGTCAAAAAAAAAAGAAGTAGCCTCTGAAAGAGCAATAAAAAGAAACATTGTATTCATCTGTTCTTTTAGCCTCGATTCACACAGGGGCAACACGACTTCAGCGCGACTTTGCAAGGCGACTTCAACGCGACTTCAGCGTGACTTTAAGCAACTTACAACGCGACTTCAAGTCCCCTCCAGGACAGGCGACTTTGGCTGTGGCCAATCACAGAATAATCAGCTCTCTGGGAGGGGAGGGGTTTGCCTGGGTAAACTAATTTCTTTTCCTGTAAAGTTGCTTCAATATAGATGGAGATCCGACTTGGAGGCGACTTCCATTGAATTCTATGGGTACAGGTCGCCTAGATGTCGGATTGAAGTAGTACAGGAACCTTTTCTGAAGGTTCGCTCTCATTGACTATAATGCAAATCTCAATGTAAAGCGACTTGGGGCGACTTGAGGGCTTACAAGTCGGATCCCAAGTCGTTGTAGTGTGAACCGACCCTAAGAGATCAAAGCAATGAAAGGGGTTGTAAAGTCAGAAGGTTTTTTTTCTTAAAGGGTTTATCACTCAAGCTCTGCCAGACTCTCTATTAAAGCCTGGCAGAGCACACTGTACCTTTCTTATAGAAAAACGAGTGTTGTAAATACTGCTTTTGAGCTGTCTTCAGGTGGTCACATGACTCGCGCCCGCTGTACAGCACCGATGGAAGCATATTGCAGGAGGGGCCGTGATTTCCCTCTGATGTCAGCCGGGGAGATCACATGGTCGCTCAGTCTCTCCTGCAGAGTAGTCATGGAAACCGGCCTAGAGTCACATGACCGGCCTGAAGACATCGCTAAAACAGTACTTACAGCACTCGTTTTTCTAAAAGAAAGGTACAGTGTGCTCTGCCAGGATATAGAAGAGTTGCTGGCAGTGAGCAAAAAAGATTTGTAATTTTACTAGAAGCGGTGCGGGGGGACTGAGACGACACAGACACGAGCTGACATGCAGGGAGGAGACAGGAGAGCAGGGGGGACAGCAGTGTATGACAGAGGTCCGCGATTAGATCACGGTGATCAGGGAAGAGCTGCCCTGATATTCGTGGTCTGTTTAGAGAGGGGATACAGGAAGTGCCAGATGCAGGGTGTTTTGTTTTTTGTTTTTTTTACAGTTTAGAGGGGGGGCAGATTACACAGAAATGGTTAACAAACACGCTAATGCATTCTATGCATTAAAATAAAAAGCCTTCTGTGTGCAGTAGCCCCCCTAATATTTTCCTGAGCCCCATCTCTGTCCAGTGATGTCCACCGGTGTCTCGACCTTCAGGGACTCTACCTCCTGATTGGCTGAGACACAGCAGTGGTGCCAGAAGAGAAGGGGGCGTGGCCGGAATGCAGCTCCGTGCCTGAATGGACATACAGAGCTGTGACTCTGCTAGGGTGCCCCCATAGCAAGCTGCTTGCTGTGGGGGCACTCAACAGGACAAGAGGGACCCAAGAAAAGGAGGTTCTGGGCTGCTCTGTCCAGATCACTACACAAAGCAGGTAAGCGTAACATGTTTGTTATTTTTATAGAAAAGAAACAAGACTTTACAGTCACTTGAACTTCGGTCTGTAAATGAGGTCAGCTTAACCACTAGATGACCAGCCGCCGCAGTTATACTGTGACAGGTTAGCTCACCTGGGCAAATTGCCGTAGATATAGGTCGGCCGCTTTAAGACCACTAGGGGGCACGTGCGACATCGGATCCGATGCATGTGCCGTGATGTTTGCCAGGCACCTGCGATTGCTCCTGAGAGACACAGAACAGAGATCTGTCAATGTAAACAGACAGATCTCCGTTCTGTCAGGGGTGAGGAGACATATCTGTTGTTCATACTTAGTATGAACAGCGATATGTGTCCTCCTTCAGGCAGTCCCCCCCACAGTTAAAATCACTTATACAGTAATCAGTGGCTATTTTTAGCTCTAATCGCTGTATAAATGTCAATGGTCCCAAAAATGTGTCAAAAGTGTCCGATCTGTCCTCCACAATGTCGCAGTCCCAATAAAAATCGCAGATCGCCGCCATTACTAGTAAAAAAAAAAGAATAATAAAAATGCCATAACAATATCCCCTATTTTGTAGACGCTATAACTTTTGCGCAAACCAATCAATATACGCTTATTGTGATTTTTGTGCGTGTATATGTAGAAGAATACATATCGGCCTAAACTGAGGAAGAAATTTGTTTGTTTATATTTTTGGGGGATATTTATTATATTTATTATAGTAAAAGGTAAAAAAATTAGCTTTCTTTTGAAAATTGTCTCTCTTTTTTTGCTTATAGCACAAAAAATAAGAGGTGATCAAATACCACCAAAAGAAAGCTCTATCGCTCTATTGTGCCGTATCACTAAAAAATGGTCTGGTCATTAAGGGGGTAAATCCTTCAGGGGCTGAAGTGGTTAAAGAGTAAGCCTTTTTCCCTCAGTCATCTTCCAGGTCAGCCCTTGGAGATGGAGCTCCTCTTCACACACAGGAAACACATTGCCAGTAATTTTTTTAAAAGGCGGTCCCTCAGGTCCCTGGTCAGTCTTGGTGTTTCCTTGGAGGAAGACATGTTGCCAAAGGACCTGAGGGGCTCCATCTCCCAAGGGCTGACAGGACAGGGGTCCAGCAGGTGCAGCAGCCATAGCACAGGAAGTGTGGAATAAAGTGGAGTGGAACCTCTGAGCGGCAGGGGGTCAGTGGACCTTACCAGAGCTGTTGTACTGGCGTGGAGGAGGACAGGTATGCGGCCGCGGGTAACCCTCTTTTAGCAGCAGGCAGGAGGTGTCCCGGATTTCAGCTCTCTCCGAGCCCAGGCGCGGAGATAGATACAGCGTCCCCTTGACTGGCTCCGGCGGATGTTTGACCCGGAAGACGCAGGGCATCACTTCCGGGGGCGGACGATGTGTAAGCTGATCTGGCCCCCTTAAAGCCGCGGGAGAGCAGGAATGGCTGGCTGGTGCCATTTTTGCTGTAGTTGCGGCTGTAGGAGTCAGCGATTTGCCACGGAAGCTCCAGGATGCAGGAGGGAGATGAACTCTCATCTGCCCAGGCTCTCATGGACACAGACAAAGCCCACTCCCAGGAAGCGATGTGCAAAATGAAAATGCCCTTGGGCTACACAGAACCACTATGTCAAGTTTGCATAGACAGACTGGTTAAAAAACAGTCTGATACAATTTACACAAAGATTTTTGGATCCGTGAGGGATGATATGGCTACCACCTTTTAGGATCTTAAAAAATTAATTGCAGAGGTAAAACCTCCAACAGCTCCCTCTGGAAGTTCCTCTCCCATAGCCTCGCCAAGATCAGTCGCCTCAGGGTCACTGGAGGTGACGATGGAACGAGCGGGTAGCAGTTAGCGCAATAGCCACCGACAGCTCAGATTCGGAGCAGGAGGATGGGGGAGAAGAGAAAAAAGGGCCCCAAGTACAAATTGTCCTTAGAAGACATAGAGGACTTACTTGGGGCCATATATGAGACTTTGGAGACTGAGGAAGAAAAAAAACTTCCATCAAAACATGACCTGATGTACCAGGGTCTTAGGAAGAAAAAGTCCAAAGTATTCCCGGCCCACTAGGTGATGTCGGAAGTTTTGAGGAATGAGTGGGCAGACCCAGAAAATAAGTCCTTCTTTGCAGCTAGTCATAAGTAGCAGTTCCCTTTTCAGTGACGATCCACAGGAAGTGTGGAATAAAAATCCTAAATAGGATGCGCCAATAAAGATTGCATGGATAAGAGGGGCGACATTATCTTAAAGAGAGCTTGGGAAATAAGTGTCGTCAGCCTGAAGCCGGCACTCGCCACCACTTGCGTGGCAAGAAACCTGGAATTTTGGCTCTCCCAACTGCAAGACCATAAAAAAATGACACGCCTAGGGAAGAAATTTTGAAGACCCTACCTGTCCTCTCTAAAGCATTCAGCTACATGGCAGATGTGTCCGCAGAGTCCATCAAACTGGCAGCAAGATCAGGAGGCCTAGCCGTGGCAGCCAGATGGGCTATTTGGATGAAGACCTGGTCAGGGGTCCCTGCATCCAAAATGAAACTATGCAACCTCCCATTCTCCGGAGACTGTTTGTTCGGGACAGGCTTGGACGAAGCCCTAGAAAGAACGGCAGACAGGAAGAAAACCTTCCCGACTGAAAAGTGAAAACCTTCACAAAAGAGGTTTGTTCGTGGACGAAGCGAGCGTCCACAAGAAGAAAAGAGAGACTACCCACCCCAAAAAGAACTGGACGGGTCACAAGGGGAAGCCGAAGAGTATGTGGAAGGAGGTGGATGGAGGGTGCGTGATCAACCGCTTACATCAAAACATATTTGGTTTAATCATGTATAATAGAAAACAGTCTGTCTGTGTTCCCGTTCTTTCAGGCTCTGATGAAGAGGTCACCCTCGAAACGCGTCAGCCTTTTTTAAACATTTGCCCCTACATGGGCATATCCCTATTTTAACCTTTCAGTGTATATTTTGTCACCTGTTTTTATGAAACTAGTATTTGTATTATTCAGCTGGTTATTTTTGTTTGTATTCTATTATACATGATTAAACTAAATATGTTTTGATGTAAGCGGTTGATCACGCGCCCTCCATCCACCTCCTTACACACAGTCTTCTCCAGACCACCCCTGGTCAGCTGAGGCAGCGGGACATGCATTACCATCTCGTTTATACTTTTCACCATCTACAAATACTACCCAAAAATACACAACAAACGCTCTCACAAGCGCAGGAGTAATTCTTACCATATTGAAGCCGAAGAGTAACCACCTCTTTGGCTCTTCTAACCAAACCCCAAAGCAATGACGACAGATCACCAGTAGGAGGAAGGCTAGCTACCTTCCTACCTCAATGGCAGAAGACGACAGCCAATCAATTCATTCTAGATATCATTGCGAGGGGTAACTCCCTGGAATTCAATTGTCATCCTCCAGAGAGATTTCTATTAAAAAAAAACTTCCCAGGGATCTTAAAAAAGCAAGGGCTCTCCTGTTGTTGCTGGGGGAGATTGTAGACCAGAAAGTCCTTACTCCCGTCCCAGAGGAAGAAAAATGAAAGGGTTTTTACTCTCTCGTTTTTGTGATCAAAAAACCTCCTGGGAAGTTTTGATTGATATTAAATCTAAAGCCCCTCAACCAAGCGATACAATACAAAAGATTCTGCATCCATATTCTCAGTCAAAAATATCCTTCAACCGGGAGCTTTCATGGCGACCATGGATCTCAGGGATGCCTATCTCTACATTCCCATACGAGAAGATTCCCAGAGATACCTGAGGTTGGCGGTGGAGATAGAGGGAAAGGAGTATTATTTCCAGAGCAGAGCTCTTCCTTTCGGGCTATCCTCATCTCTGAGGATATTTACCAAAGTCCTAGCAGAAGCTCTGGCTCCTCCTGAGGTTGAAGATGACTGTAGTACCGTACCTAGACGATTTACTATTCGCAGCACCGTCAGAAGTACAGCTGGTAAAAGATCTGCCAGAAGCTCAACTATGGCTGAAGTCACTAGGCTGGATTTTAAACATTGAAAAATCCAAGCTGTGTCCCACTCAGAACATCTGGTTTTTGGGATATCTGCTCAACTCCATAGAGCAGAAGATCTCCCTACCGCAGGACAAGATCCAAGGCCCCATCAAGATTAGGTTCTGTACAGAACAACCTCCCGCTATCCATCAGGGAGCTGATGTTGGTTCTGGGTCTGATGACCTCAACGATACCAGCAGTACAATGGACCAAATATCATCTAAGGCCCCTGCAAGTCTTTCTCATAAGAAATTAACAAGAAGATCTGGACAGGACGCTCCCAACATCCGTGAAGAGGTCGCTCTTGGTGGAGGATCCACACAAATTTAAACCAGGGTTTGGCATGGTCTTTCCCAACCTCATGGAAGTTGACTACAGACGCAATCAGTTGGATGGGGAGCCCACCTAGCAGGGCAACCTGCTCAGGGGAGATGGTCCCCGGTAGAAGCATTGTTAATGGCAGGCCATGCAATTTTCTTTCTTTCAGTCAGTGTTGATGGTGGAATCCATCCCACTGTGCTACTATTCTGGCAGCTGGATGTTTGCCAGAATACAGTGATCGAAAGAAAAAAAAGTGACAGACTGGGTGTACTGAATTTGATCCAGCACAACCAGCATGCCCATACTTGGATCGAAATGTGTCTGGTTCCTGCTGAACAAACCAAATATCAATCTTTCTACGGCCGGGTTTAGGCTTTTCTTGCACTTTAATTTCAAAATATAGCTCACATGAGGAGGGGAATCATCCAGGAAATTTTCAAGGGGTAAGTATGACAACACACATGAGATTTGGAGGAAAACAGAGTGAGAAGTCCATTGTGGAAGCCTGGAGTTGAACGAGGAAAGGCAGTTTTTAAAGTTATACTGGTGTGAACCTTTTTGAGTGAAGTGTGTCATAGATCGTTTAGAGCAGTCATTCTCAACCAGGGTTCCTACAGGGGTTGCTAGGGCTTCCTTGAGCTGCGGCTGAATGGCCTCCCATTTATGGTGCCTGCATAGTTCAAGGTCCAACACCACTTGGCAAAGCCAGTAGCATGACACTACTTATTTTTTATTAGTTGTCTAACACAGTGGTATTCTGACCGCCAATGTAAGGGTCATTCTTCCTACTGACTCCCAATGTAAGGGTAATTTTCCCCGTTGACCCCAATTAATTACCGTAGTTATAGCAAGGGTTTCCCAGGACCTGAAATGCATGTTAGGGGTGCCGCTCTATAGACAATCAGGATGGGAAGGATCACACAGAGCAAGAAACACACTGATAGGAGGGGAGATTGTCCGATAAATGAGCTCATCAGCTTACTACTTCTTTCAGTGTCCAGTTACAGGCTGGGGGGATGGACCTTTTAACTATTACTGAACTGAAATAGAAAACCCTTTGGCCAATTAAACAGCTCTTATATTTGAATTTCATCTGTGTGTTTAGCTGTTTGTCTGGAGTTCAGCGCTAAGAAAAAAATGTCCCCTTCCCTAAAAACATAGGATTTTAGCAAATTTTGTTTGAATTTGTAGCTTTTTCCATAAGTGAAGTTTGCCCTATGATGTCCTTCAAACTGACTGACTTTGATACCACTAAAAACGACTTGACTGATAAATCAAGTACGGTCCTTACGTCTCCTATCCTTTTTATTCTGTACCGCTCGGCTCCGAATAAATCATTCCAGAAGCTCTGATTTGGCTGTAGACTCTTAATTAATGGCTCTTAGCAGCAGACTTCTCTTTTTTTTTTGGCATCCAATCTTTTTACTTCACTTGATTCCTTCCAAATTATTTCCCTATCAATCTTGATAATTAGTTTATATGAGAACACAAAAAAAAAAAAAAAAAAAAAGTTTGGCTCTGATTTCTATATGAGCAGCAAACCAGATCTTTTGTTCAGTTTTGTGGATGTGAGTTTATAAAACTCATATATACTGGAGTTACTCTTGCTATGACGAGCCAGTTTTTAAAGAAACACTCTATGGTCTTAGCAGAATAATGCTGTAAAACATAAGCAGATCTGTATATAAAACCATAAAACCTGTGTATTTAGTCCTATCTCATAATACTGGTCCTATAGTATGTCCTAAAACTAGGACTCTAAAATGAGGACCTGATGCAGAAGCAGAGGTTGGTGTCTGTGAAATCTATTTGTCATAGCAATCAGTAGATGTAGAGATATAGACCGCTACATTTTATATTTAAATTAAGACTTTTTCTGTTTAATGTCACGTCTAGGCTGGCCATAGGCATTTGAATTTTGATGGATTCCTGCTGATATGGCTGAAATTAAAGCTGTGGACGGCCTGCCAAGAACCAGTCGGTTAGACAAACATTTAATTCAAAAATCATCTGAGCCGGATGAAAAATGATAGGATGCAGTCACTGTTCAGCCAATCAGATGCAGCCACTGTTCAGGTATTCCAGTAGCTGCAGTAGCCACGGCTACATCAATACAGTGGCTGTCAGTGGAAATCCCTCCATCCACACTGTTGGTGTGCTTGGGGTAATCAATTGATTTTCTCTTGTTCAGCCCTTCAGAAGAGAACACATAATCACAGGAATTGACAACAGGGAACCCGATTTTTGATGGCCTAACCTTTTAGCCCATAATATTCAAAAACCTGAAAAAAAAAATGAACAACTGCAAGAATCTGTCCACCCAAAGCTGATATTTCAGAGTTAAATTGATAGTAAAGGTTGGTTTTTTTTTTTTGTGTGTTTTTTTTTTTTTTTTTTTTTTACCGCTCTGTGTAATGGTTTTGCACAGAGCAGCCCCAGTCTTCTTCTTCTCTGGTCCCCTGCCGGCACTCCTGGCTCCTCCCCCTTGACCAGTGCCCCTATAGCAAGCTGCTTGCTATGAGGGCACTGGTGTGTGCTCGCTCCCAAGCCCGGCTTTCTGTGTCCATAAGACGCATAGTGTTCCAGCTCGGCCCCGCCCCGACTCTCATTGGCTCACTGGCTGCGATTGACAGCAGTGGGAGCCGATGGCTCCCGCTGCTGTGTCTCAGCCAATGAGAGAGACCCAGGACAGCTGAGGCTCCTGTGCACATCGCTGGAGCGAGAGGGGGCCCAGGTGAGTATTAGGGGGGCTGTGGGGAGAGAAGCACAAGTTTGTTTGTTTTTTTTTTTACATTGTATTCATGAAGGTAAAAAACCTTCAGCCTTTGCAACCACATTAAACCATGCAACATTTTCCTCTCTCGGGCACTCTTATTGGCGAGATCTCTGTCTAGAGCTCCTTCTTTTGCTCTCCTGCACTTGCTGTAATGAGGGGTTCCCATTCTACCTGCTAGATTTTTTTTATTACAGATATTTTTTTCTGGAGAAGTTGGAACACACAAAGGTGGCAAGAAAATCTCAATGTTAGTGTATCCAGGACCTATAAGAAGCCAGGTGCTGACTTAGCCCACCTGGGTTCACTTATAACTAAAATTAAACCTTTGAATGTATTGACAATTGAAGTTGAACTTATAGTAGGACTAAACGCTTATGCCCCGTACACACGGTCGGATTTTCCGATGGAAAATGTCCGATCGGAGCGTGTTGTCGGAAATTCCGACCGTGTGTGGGCTCCATCACACATTTTCCATCGGATTTTCCGACACACAAAGTTGGAGAGCAGGAGATAAAATTTTCCGACAACAAAATCCGTTGTCGGAAATTCCGATCGTGTGTACACAAATCCGACGGACAAAGTGCCACGCATGCTCAGAATAAATAAAGAGATGAAAGCTATTGGCCACTGCCCTGTTTATAGTCCCGACGTACGTGTTTTACGTCACCGCGTTCAGAACGATCGGATTTTCCGACAACTTTGTGCGACCGTGTGTAGACAAAACAAGTTTGAGCCAACATCCGTCGGAAAAAATCCTAGGATTTTGTTGTCGGAATGTCCGAACAAAGTCCGACCGTGTGTACGCCCTATTAGTGTTTTTAAGCTTACTGCATTGTAAGCAAGAAGTTATACTTGCCCCACACAATTTATTTTTTTGTGGCCAACACTAAAGCCTTGTACACACTATAGGCTTTTTTTTCTGTTCAAACCCAGTGGCTTAAATGAAAAAAAAAACTGTGAGCTCCGGTCGGAGCCGCTGTACTCACTATGCAAAGCAAGCACAGCAATCTCCCCTGCTGAGCTGTTGTTTTCTGACAGGGGGACGCCCCCCCGCCCCGCCAAAACATTTCCGACAGCGCTTTCCACCATTGGCTAAGAGCACTGATTGATAGTCGATCGGCTGCTGGTTTTTCATGCCAAACGGCCGGCTTCTGTAGGACAGACCGACATACACACCGGCTGAATGTTGTGCATTTTTTCTTTTTAATTTATTTTAACCGGCCAATGTCTCCTGGCATTCAGCCCGTGTGTACCCAGCTTAACATAGGATGATAACCACTACTGTTCCAGGTCTCTTAACTTCCACTTAGGCCCCTTTCACACTTATACGACTTGTCCCACGATTTTGTACTGCAAAATCGTATGACAAGTCATTCTCCATGATTTTCAATGACTACCATTCATATTGGCACGACTTTAAGTCGTGCCGACTTGAAAGTAGTCCCTGCACTACTTTGGTCCAACTTCTATGCGAGTTGTACTCCATAGACCTCAATGTTAAACCCTGAAGTAGCATGCAAGTCGTGCCTGAATAATATAGACACGACTTCAGTACGACTTTGTAAGCACAAGCCTGGCTCGCTGATCGGGAAAGGAAAACTTTTTTCCTTTCCCGATGAGCGACAGGCAGTGCTGACAGCTGTCTGGTATGAATCCAGAGGGGGAACTCCACGCCAAGTTTTAAATGAAGAAACCGGCGTGGGTTCCCCCCCAGGGGCATACCAGGCCCTTAGGTCTGGTATGGATCTAAGGGGAACCCCCTACGCCGAAAAATCGGCGTGGGGTCCCCCCCAAAATCCATACCAGACCCTTATCCGAGCACGCAGCCCGGCCGGTCAGGAATGGGGGTGGGGACGAGCGAGCGCCCCCCCCCCCTTGACCGTACCAGGCCGCATGCCCTCAACATGGGGGGTAGGTGCTTTAGGGCATGGGGGGCACCCTGCCGGGCCCCCCCACCCCAAAGCACCTTGCCCCCATGTTGATGAGGACAAGGGCCTCTTCCCGACAACCCTGGCCGTTGGTTGTCGGGGTCTGCGGGCGGGGGGGCTTATCGGAATCCGGGAGCCCCCTTTAATAAGGGAGCCCCCAGATCCCGGCCCCCCACCCTATGTGAATGAGTATGGGGTACATGGTACCCCTACCCATTCACCTATGGAAAAAAGCGTCAATAAAAAACAGTACACAGGTTTTTAAAATAATTTATTAGGCAGCTCTGCGATCTTCTTCTGACTTCGGGGGTCCTCTTCCGACTTCGGGGGTCTCTCCGCCGTCTCCTCCCGGTGTCCGCATCTTCTGCCGGCTCCTCCGCTATCTTCTGCAGCTCAATTGCTAGCGGTGGTCCGGACTTCTGCCTTCTTCTTTTCTTCCAGAGATGTTGACACGACGCTCTCTCCAGCTGGAATGGTCTCTGAACGCTCCGCAACGGACTTATATAGGCGGTGGCCCCGCCCCCTTATGAGGTCACTGTCCCGGGGCATGCTGGGACTGTGCCGCCATAAGGGGGCGTGGTCATCACCCGGTGACCACGCCTCCTAAAACGTCACAGTCCCAGCATGCCCAGGGACTGTGACGGCATAAGGGGGCGGGGTCACCGCCTATATAAGTCCGGTGCGGAGCGCACAGAGACCATTCTGGCTGGAGAGAGTGTCGTGTCAACATCTCTGGAAGAGAAGAGGGAAGAAGACGATCCAGAGGTCCGGACCACCGCTGGCAAAAGAGCGCCAGAAGATAGCGGTGGAGCCGGCAGAAGATGCGGACGCCGGAGAGACCCCCGAAGTCGGAAGAAGATCCCGGAGCTGCCTAATAAATTATTTTAAAAACCTGTGTACTGTGTTTTTTATTGACGCTTTTTTCCCTAGGTGAATGGGTAGGGGTACCATGTACCCCATACTTATTCACATAGGGTGGGGGGCCGGGATCTAGGGGCCCCCAGATTCCGATAAGCCCCCCGCCCGCAGACCCCGACAACCAACGGCCAGGGTTGTCGGGAAGAGGCTCTTGTCCTCATCAACATGGGGACAAGGTGCTTTGGGGTGGGGGGGCCGCAGGGCGCCCCCCCCCATGCCCCAAAGCACCCACCCCCCATGTTGAGGGCATGCGGCCTGGTACGGTCCAGGAGGGGGGGGCGCTAGCTCGTCCCCACCCCCATTCCTGACCGGCCGGGCTGCGTGCTCGGATAAGGGTCTGCTATGGATTTTGGGGGGACCCCCACGCCGATTTTTCGGCGTAGGGGGTTCCTCTTACAATTCATACCAGACCTAAGGGCCTGGTATGTCCCTGGGGAGGAACCCACACCAGTTTTTTTATTTAAAACTTGGCGTGGAGTTCCCCCTTATGATTCATACCAACCACTGTATGTTTTCATTTGTTAATGCCAAAAACGTGGCAAAGTAGTACTGCTCCCAAATCGCGGCAAAATCGCGGTAAAATTGTGCGACTTTGAAGTCGTATAAGTGTGAAAGGGGCCTTAATGGATGCTGAGAGCAAGGTTTGGATTACTTCTCTGAATAAGGACAATAAACTTCACTTCTGGAGTGGATGGAAAGGTGTAATATTAATCCTGTACAGGTTACCGGTCAGAGGTGGCCCTCCTGGACACTGGGTTGGAGAGGCTCCTTCGCTTGGGGCAGAAATGTTTATGAACAATATCCCTCAAGGGATCTATGAAGATAATCAATTCCACCTTTTCAGACTAATGGAATATTGTATGAGTTTGCCTCATAGACTGTTGCCAGATAGTCTGAGGTGGGGTTTGTTATGCTTTTATTGTTAAGCAGGTCTTTCCCATTGTTCTATTGTTTCTATCGGTCTAATCATCTCTTGGAGATGAGATTGTGACCACTTTAACTTGTTACCAAATTATTGTGGGATGTTATATGTTTGTTGATTAAAGCGAAGTTCCACCCATTTAAAAGTCAGCAGCTACAAAAAGTGTAGCTGCTGACTTTTAATAATCAGAGACTCATATGTCCCAGGGTCCAGCGATGCAGGTGCACAAAGCCCCGCTTCTCTGCACCTCCTCTTCGCGGCGCCAGCATTCTAACTGTGGGCGCACAGCTGTGGCTTCACAGCCGGGCGCGTGCCGTGCTGCGTGCTGTGAGTGGCCGGGCAATCTTCTGGGACCTGTGACGTGTCCCAGAAGACTTCAGGGAGGGAGGGGGGGAGAGGTGATTTTCCTTCTGGCGTCGCTGCGCCAGGGGAGGAAGTGGGAGCTGGGTGCCTGTAAAAACAGGGTACCCGCCCCCCCCCAAAAAAATGACATGCCAAATGTGGCATGTCAGGGGGTCACCAACACCTAAAGCAGAAGTTCCATTTTTGGGTGTTGGGTGTTAACTTGCTCTTTTAATTAATTTACTGTTTAATTAAGATCATTGTTGGCTGTTAATTTGATTGGTGTTTGAAGTTTGCATTGTCATGCTAATATCCTCAAGAGGGGAATGTCTGTGCACGATGCTTGGGGTAAAAGGGCTGGTATTGGCTCTCGGTCTGCTGGAACGGTTTGGAGGACAGGAGGCACTGTTTGGCGGAAGAACCTAATCGGGGTGCCATGCAGTTCTCACATTGTATATAAAAAAGAAGTTTAATATTGCTCTAATTTTTTTCACAACTTTTATCTTGCATTTTCTTATAGACAGCAGCCCTGCTAGTTGACACTGTTGCTTGCAGTGCTGTGGTTCTGGGGACATTAGCTTGATGGACCATGTATGTTTTCCCAAAAGTGGAGTCCTTCTTATAAATTAATATTACAGATTCATTGTTAGGCACCAGGGTATGTACAGAGAAAAGACACTGCTGGAATGTGAAGGTGATAAACTTCTCGCCATCCTCCATGAGTTTCTTAGGATGTTCACAAATCCTTTACGCTGTGAAAATGAATAGGCAGTTTGACATTTTCATCACTTGCTCTGCTCCTGCGGTATGAACACAGCAGACATCTTGGATGGTGAATGTCTCTAGAGCTACCTCTTAGTTTTTCTTTTACCACTAAACAACAGATCTGGCAGTAGGAAAATATAGTTCACCCTCCGTTAATTCTCTCTCTTTGGAAGCTGCTGATAGCATTTTATTCCCCGTGTCCCTGGCTGGCATTGTGAAGCAGAGAAACAGATACACCGCGACTGTCGTCTGATTTCATAATCGCCCTCTCGGCGGCTTCTCCAAAGCCACTTGTCATGTTGAAGTGATATCAGCCTGATGGGGCCAAATGTCGGAGCTGTCAGTCGTGTCCTGATTGCCGTCTAGCGAACACGTGTTGGCGGAGAACAGGGGGCATTGATAACTTGCGGCAGTATCCAGCCAGCCAGCACAATATTGTGAAGGTCGTGTTCTGGTATCTAGGGGGTTACTGATTCAGTTGGCAAGATAAAGGTCAAGTATCCAGATGAAATACTCTACGCACAACATAATCCAGATGTTGTAGATTGTAGTGAAAGCTTTTTTTTTTTCTTTTAAATTCGGTCTTTTTTTTGTGTTTTTGTTTTTTTTTTGTTTTTTGCTTGTGGCAACCACCCAGTTTCTTTCTTCCATTTCCAAACCGGCAATGAAAAATCTAAAGTTACAATCTTGGTAATATAATTATTTTTTATCCGTGTGCCTGGTGGAGAGATTTCTTATCACTTCCTGTCCTGGCAGGAAATGAGGGGAAATATATCCAGTAGGGACACACTGACAATAAAATGTTACAGAAGCTTGACTACAATTGCATTTCAGCCAGGCCATACTGGTCGGCATACTGGTAGGCCATGGCATTTAAACGATGCTAACTAAGGGCAGAAAGTGTGCCAAGAAAATATCCCCCCACACCATTACACTACCACCACCAGCCTGAACCGTTGATACAAGGCAGGATGGATCCATGCTTTCATACGCCAAGTTCTGACCCTACCATCTGAATGTCACAGCTAAAATCGAAACTCATCGGACCAGGCAATGTTTTTTTCAATATTCTATTGTCCAATTTTGGTGCGCCTCTGCAGGGATTGTAGCCTCAGTCTCCTGTTTTTAGCTGATAGGTGTGGCACCCGGTGTGGTCTTCTGCTCCAAGGTTCGATGTGTTGTGTGTTCAGAGATGGTTTTCTGCATACCTTGGTTATAATGAGCGGTTATTTGAATTACTGTTTTTCATCTCGAATGAGTCTGCCCATTCCTCTCTGACATCAACAAGGCATTTTCCTCCACACAACTGCCACTTACTGGGTAATTTCTCTTTTTTGGACCATTCTCTGTAAACCTTAGAGATGGTTGTACGTAAAAATTCCAGTAAATCTGCAGTTTTTGAAATACTCAGACCAGTTGTCTGGCACTAACAGCCATGCCACATTCAAAGTCAGTTAAAGCAGAGTTCCACTCAAAAGTGGAACTTGCGCTTCTCTATCCCCCCCCCCCTCCAGTTAAAGCGCCCCGTCCCCACGTGCTTGTGCACAGAAGCGAAGGCATACGTAAGTCGCGCCCACATATGTAAACGGTGTTCAAACCACACGTGAGGTATCGCCGCAATCATTGGAGCGAGAGCAATAATTCTAGCAAAAGACCTCCTCGGTAATTTAAAACTGGCAACATGTAGAATTTTTTAAACTTCGCCTATGGAGATTTTGAAGTGTCAAAGTTTGTTGCCATTCCACAAGCGGGCGCAATTTTGAAGCATGACATGTTGGGTATCAATTTACTCAGCATAACATTATCTTTCACAATATATAAAAAAAATGGGCTAACGTTACCGTTTTCTTATTTGGGGGTTCTAAAAAGTTTTCTAGCAAAAAAAAAAAAAATGATTTTACCTTGTAAACACCAAGTGTAAAAAAATAGGCCTGGTCCTCAAGTGGTTAAATTGAGTCACCTACTTATTAATTCTATCTTGAGATGCTTACAGATTGCTTCCTGTGTCTATGTTGAAGTGTTGCTCCTTTAGCATTAATGTTTCTACGCTTTCATTTGCAATCTCCATACATACAATAAAATAAAGTGACATTCTAATCTAACAGTGATGGTAGAGCCCCTTTGTATTTGGCAGATGTTCAGACTCTGGAATTCAAGCACAGATTTTATAACTGGAATCCCTAAGATATAAGGCTGTTAGGTGGCTTATCTCTCCAGTGTCCAATGCTGAATTAATCAGTTTTGGGTGTGCTGACCTTTAGTATGTTTTCAGACAAAACTTCTTTTTTTTATTTACAGTTGTGCTCATAAGTTTACATACCCTGCCAGAATTTCTGATTTCTTGGCCATTTTTCAGAGAATATGAATGATAACACAAAAACCTTTCTTTCACTCATGGTTAGTGTTTGGCTGAAGCCATTTATGTTAAATCAACTGTGTTTACTCTTTTCAAATCATAATGACAACAGAAACTAGCCAAATGACCCTGATCAAAAGTTTACATACCCCAGTTCTTAATACCATGTATTGCCCGCTTTAACATCAATGACAGTTTGAAATCTTTTTTGGTATTTGTGGATGAGGCTCTTTATCTTCTCAGATGTAAAGCTGCCCATTCCTCTTGACAAAAAGCCTCCAGTTCCTGTAAATTCTTGGGCTGTCTTGCATGAACAGCACATTTGAGATCTCCCCAGAGTGGCTCAATGATATTGGTGTCAGGAGACTGAAATGGCCACTCCAGAACCTTCACTTTATTCTGCTGTAGCCAATGACAGGTCGACTTGGCCATGTGTTTTGGATCATTGTCATGTTGGAACGTCCAAGTACGTCCCATGTGCAGCTTCCTGGCTGATGAATGCAAATGTTCCTCCAGTATTTTTTGATAACATACTGCATTCATCTTGCCATCAATTTTGACCAAATTTCCTGTGCCTTTTGTAGCTCACACATCACCAAAACATCAGCGACCCTCCTTTTGTGTTTTACAGTAGGAATGGCATACCTTTCATCATAGGCCTTGTTGACTCCTCTACAAATGAAGTGTTCATGGTTTTGGCCAAAAAGTCACTCCAAATGACTTTGTGCCAGAAGGTTTGAGGCTTGTCTCTGTGATGTTTGGTGTATTGTAAGCGGGATACTTTGTGGCATTTGCGTAGTAATGGCTTTCTTCTGGCGACTCGACCATGCAGCCCATCTTTCTTCAAGTGCCTCCTTATTGTGCATCTTGAAACAGCCACACCACATGTTTTCAGAGAGTCCTGTATTTCTCCTGAAGTTATTTGTGGGTTTTTCTTTGCATCCCGAACAATTTTTGTGGCAGCTGTGGCTAAAATTTTAGTTGGTCTACCTGACCATGGTTTGGTTTCAACAGAACCCCTCATTTTCCACTTCTTGATTGGAGTTTGAGCACTGCTGATTGGCATTCTCAATTCCTTGGATATCTTTTTATATCCCTTTTCTGTTTTATACAGTTCAACTACCCTTTTCCACAGATCCTTTGACAATTCTTTTGCTTTCTCCAATACTCAGAATCCATAAACGTCAGTGCAGCACTGGATGAAAGATGCAAGGGTCTGTCAGGAGTCCAGAAACTCATTGATCTTTTATACACACACTAATTACAAGCAAACAGATCACAGGTGAGGATGGTTACCTTTTTAATAGCCATTCAAAATCCTTTGTGTCAACTTGTGTGCACGTTATCAGGCCAAAATCACCAGTATATGTAAACTTTTGATTGGGGTAATTTGGATAGTTTCTGTTGCCATTATGGTTTAAAAAGAGTAAACACAGTTGATTGATAATAAATGGCTTCAGCCAAACACTAACCATGAGTGAAAGAAATGTTTTTGTTTGTGTTATTCATATTCTCTGAAAAATGGCTAAGAAATCATACATTTTGCCAGGGTATGTAAACTTATGAGCACAACTGTAATTAAAATCTGTCAGGCTTTTATTGTCTGTGGCCCTGCCAGGCAGATTCCCACACTTCTTGTGTCAGCGTCTGTGATCACTGAGTGAGGAAGTAAAAAAACAACTGATGGCAATTACAGTGGTTGTAAATGTAAACCCAATATAAAGTACGGTATAGCCTCTCAAATAAAATGGTAATAGTTTGGGGGGGTTTTTTTGTTTTGTTTTGTTTTTTTAATTTATAAAAACAATACCTGTTAAACCTAGAAAAAGGGCAGAGGTTCTAAGGCACATTTGTATAAAATATAAAGGTTTATTGAAATACAGACATGATTAAAAAGGTCCTAAGAAGGAGTATACAATACATATAAATTAATTCTCTGAGGAACTGAGCAATTGGGCGTGCATCCATCCAGGGAAAGGAATCAGAATGTCGTCCTAGATCAGTTCAAACTCGACATGTTTTGCGGTATGACCGCTTCTTCAGGAGTATGTTTCCAGAGATATTATATGCAGTTATCTAAGTTATCAGAAATGCATGCAATAATGATTGTAAGGATTGGAACATATATGGACACTCCTCAAATCTGCCATAGAGGTGAGCATGTTAAAAAATCCAATACAGTTCCAACCAATAACTGTACAGTGTATATGACATTATTCTTAGTATTGTTTGGATTTTTGTAAGGATTGTTCCAATCCTTACAATCATTATTGCATGCATTTCTGATTGGTTTGTTTTATAAGCTTGATTATTTATAGGTTTGTCCTTTATAGAGATAACTGCATATAATATCTCTGGAAACATACTCCTGAAGAAGTGGTCATACCGCAAAATATGTCGAGTTTGAACTGATCTAGGACGACATTCTGATTCCTTTCCCTGGATGGATACACGTCCAATTGCTCAGTAGTTCTTCAGAGAATTAATTTATATGTATTGTATACTCCTTCTCTTTAATCATGTCTGTGTTTCAATAAATCTTTATATTTTTATACAAATTTGTATGTAAGTCCTTCCTGTACCATGAGAGTCCACAGTCGCCTTAGACCCTCTGCCTTTTGTTTTTTCAAAATTTATAGGACGACAGTACATTATCATAATTTTACTATCAGTAGCGCCAAATAATACCTGTTAAACCTGTCCATGTCTCAGTCTGCGTGGCTTCCTGCTATGTGCAGGTTTATCCAGCCTATGCAACTTTGCTACCACATGCTTGCTCCAGATCTGTATTATAAACAAGCATAAAATCCACAGATTATTGTGCCCCATGATGTTTCCAGCCACCTATGTTACTTGCAGCACCGCTTCCTGTTAATCTTTGCGGGAAAAAAATAGATTTTAACCGCTTCAGATCCGGGCCATTGCCAAATGACGGCAACAGCGTGGATCTAAATTGCCGGGACTACGTCCATTGACGTCGTCCCGTGCACGAGCGGCCTGCGCGCCCCCTGCAGGGCGCGCGCGGCGCGCTCGGTGATCAGCGAGTCTATGAGACTCGCCTGATCACAGATCAGAGTAAGGGGTTGGTCCCGACCCCTTACCACATGATCAGCTGTCAGCCAATGACAGCTGATCATGTGATGTAAACAGAGCCGGTAATCGGCTATTTTTCCTCCTCGCGCTGACAGCGTGAGGAGGAAAAAAAAAAACCCGATCACCGGCGGCCGTGATCGGGACATCAGTCCCGATCACGGCGATCTTATAGCACAAAGCAATAGGCAGCAGTGCTGCCTAACAGTGCCCACCAGATTAACCCATCAGTGCCCACAGTGCCATCAATCAGCGCCACCCATCAGTGCCCACAGTGCCATCAATCAGCGCCACCCATCAGTGCCCACAGTGCCACCCATCAGTGCCACCCATCAGCACCCACATCAGTGCCACCCATCAGCACCCACATCAGTGCAACCTATAACTGCCCATCAGTGTCACCTACCAGTGCCCATAAGTGCCCATCAGTGCCGCCCATCACTGCCCATCAGTGCCACCCATCACTGCCCATCAGTGCCACCCATCAGTGCCACCCATCAGTGCCACCCATCAGTGCCACCCATCCGTGCCACCTATCCGTGCCGCCCATCTGTGCCGCCCATCCGTGCCGCCCATCAGTGCCGCCCATCCGTGGCCATCAGTGCCGCCTTATCTGTGCCCATCAGTGCCGCCTTATCTGTGCCCATCAGTGCCGCCTTATCTGTGCCCATCAGTGCCGCCTTAACTGTGCCTATCAGTGCCGCCTTATCTGTGCCTATCCGTGCCCATCAGTACAGCCTATCAGTGCCGCCTCATCAGTGCATATCAATGAAGGAGAAAAATTACCTGTTTGCAAAATTTTATAACAAACTATTAAACATGATTTTTTTTTTTTTTCAAAATTTTCCATCTTTTTTTGTTTGTTTAGCAAAAAATAAAAACCCCAGCTGTGATTAAATACCACCAAAAGAAAGCTCTATTTGTGGGAAAAAAATGATAAAAATTTCATTTGGGTACAGTGTTGTATGACCGCGCAATTGTCATTCAAAGTGCGACAGCGCTGAAAGCTCAAAATTGGTCTGGGCAGGAGGGGGGTTTAAGTGCCCAGTAAGCAAGTGGTTAAGCCATTTTTGAGATTAATTTGTCTATTACAATGTTTAAAGGATGGTGTGTAATGGGTGGGTATAGATTGGACAAAATTATTGGCACCCTCTCAAAATTGTAAGAAATTTGTGATGCTCCTGTAATTTGTAATTAAACTCACCTGTATCAATTAACAGGTGCTGACAGTATAGAAATTACACTGGCAAGCAGTTAAAATGGTGAAAATTTTACTCAAACTCTGTTGTGTGTCTCTGTGTGCCACACGGAGCATGGAGAAGAGAAAGATCAGCAAAGAATTGTCTGAGGATGTGAGAACAAAAATTGTGGAAAAGAATGGACAATCTTAAGGTTACAAGTCCATCTCCAGAGATCTTAACCACTTCCCGCCCGCCATATAGCACAATGGAGGGCGTGCGTAGCGCGATGGGTGGTGTGGGGTGTCACTGACACACCGCATCTCCAATCTAGGTAAAGAGCCTATGATGTAGGCTCTTTACCATGTGATCAGCTGTGTCCAATCAAAGCTGATCACATGGTAACCAGGAAGTGCCGTTTATCAGCTTTTCCTCTAGTCATGCTGACAAGGCACGGGTAGAGGAGAGCCGATCGGCGGCTCTCCTGACGGGGGGGGGGGGGGTTGCGCTGATAATGGCGGATTGATTATCAGTGCAGACTCATCCAGGATGCCCACTAGAGCCCACCAGGGTTGCCAATCAGTGCCAATAAGTGCTCATTAGGGATGCCAATCTGTGCCCATCAGTGATGCCTGTCAGTGCCACCTATCAGTGCTCCTTATCAGTTCCACCTATCGGTGCCCATCAGTGCTGCATATGTTTGACGGTGTTCTTGGGGTCATGGGCAGCATTCCTCCTCCTCCAAACACGGCGAGTTGATGCCAAAGAGCTTGATTTTGGTTTAATCTGACAACAACACTTTCAGCCAGTTCTCCTCTGAATCATTCAAATGTTCATTAGCAAACTTCACTGTACATGTGCTTTCTTGAGCAGGGAGACCTTGCGGGTGCTGCAGGAATTTTAATCCTCCACGGCGTAGTGCATTACCAATTGTTTTCTTGGTGACTATGGTCCCAGCTGCCTCGAGACCATTGACCAGATTCTCCCGTGTAGTTCTGGGCTGATTCCTCACCGTCCACATGATCATTGAAACTTCACGAGGCAAGGTCTTGCGTGGAGCCCCAGACTGAGGGAGATTGACAGTTATTTTGCGTTTCTTCCATTTGCAAATAATCGTACCAACTGTTGTCACCCTCTCACCAATCTGCTTGGTGATGGTCTTGTAGACCATTCCAGCCTTGTGTAGGTTTACAATCTTATCCCTGACATCCTTGGACAGCTCTTTGGTCTTGGCCATGGTGGAGAGATTGGAATCGATTGATTGCTTCTGTGGACAGGTGTCTTTTATACAGGTAGCAAGCTGAGATTTGGAGCACTCCCTTTAATCTTGCTGATTGATAGAGGATCAAATACTTATTTCACCCTTTAAAATGCAAATCAATTTTTTAACTTTTTTGAAATGTTTTTCTGGATATTTTTGTTGTTGTTCTGTCTTTCACTGTTAAAATAAACCTACTATTAAAATGATAGACTGATCATTTCTTTGTCAGTGGGCAAACATTCAAAATCAGCAGGGGATCAAATATTTTTTTCCCCTCACTGTACATTACCCCTAGAGCTGTATTGGCCACTACAGTTAGGGCTTACATCAGCAGACTTTTGTTCATGTGAGAATCGCTTCTCTCTATATACAAGTCATTGGGGTGTTTCACATTCTTTTCATCAGATTGTCTATTGTCGCGATCTAAAATTTTAAGTTGTCACAAGAATAGGAATCTTTCAGGAGGGGCACTTTTCCAATGACAACTAAATGAAAAGAGATTTCCCTGCTTTTGGAGACATTCTCTTTCACTTCTTTTTTTTTTTTTTTTTTTTTTCAATGGTTCAGGAAATGGAGAGGAATCTCCCCAACAGGACGCACATGGAAAAAAAAAAATCTGGCAAGGTTTTATCCATTCCCTATTCCATCCAAAATAAAAATGGATTTGTTTTGGCTTTAAAGTAGATGTAAACCCGGGAAAAAAAAAAAAAACATTTTAATTAAGGCTTGCACCTTGTACAGTATAGGATTTCATGTCATCTGTGCCCAGTCTTGCCATGAAGAGTTAATCCAGCTCTGAGCAATCCTCTGATCTTTTTTTCAGTGAGATAAAAAGGACAGACAGAGAAATAGGAGTCAGTTTCTCCCCCTTGCTGTGAGTGACAGGTGATTTACATATCTCATGCACAAGCCTTAGAGAGACATTCTGTGTACTTCAGATCCCCTCCTCCTTTCTCCTAGGATTGGCTGCTCCACACCTCAGCATGATTGGGCATGCTGAAGTCATGTGGTGACTTTTCTGGGTTTTGACTGGATCATAGCAGAAGTTCAGTGTAAGAAATACATAGGAGAAAATGCATATTTACAAGGGGAGTGTAGAGGTGGGCGGGCAGTCTACTGACATCACAAATCCACCCACCGAGCTCCAGACAACAGACCCACCCACAGAATATGCAGTTTTTCGGGTCTCATAACAGACAGAGGAGAGACATTTGACAGGTAAGGATACATGCAGGAGGCATGTATATCCGTATGGATAACCCCTATGGCAGTAGTTTGGAAAGGATGAGAGTGGGTTTACATCCACTTTAAGGGCCATACAGACAGGCCGAATATCAGGAGGCATCGGCTGGTTCAATAGAAACTGGCTGACATTCGGCCTGTGTGTATGGCAGCCAGTCCGACAGAAGCTGGCCATTCAGCCAGCTTCTGCCCAAGGGGCGTGACTGAAAAAGGTCTGCTGATCGGCATCCTGTGTGTTTCGGTGGGGGGGGCTGTCCCCCTGTCAGAACACAATAGCTCAGTGGGGGGAGATCACTGTACTAAAATCACATAGTTAGTACAACCACTCTTCCCAAGCTCTTGAGGTTTTTTTTTTTTTGTCAGTCAGCCCGCTGGGTAGCACAGGAAAAAAAAAAAAAATAGTAGTGCGTACCAGGCTTTAGCCATACTTCAATCTATTGGGTAAGTGGACATATCTGAGATGTCAGTCATTAAGACAGATATGAAGTTGATGTTTTATTCAGTCTGCCAGTATCTAAGGTGGAATTCCAAATTTAAGTGGACTGACTCTTTAAAAGTAAATGTTAAGTGGCATGGTAATAAACATGATTGTAGGAGGAACAGATTAGATCCACAAACAGGTTTTCTTGTCTGCAGCCTGTTATAGGCCATCAACTGAAAGAATCCTGAATGAATACTTCAATTTCTCTTCATACTTAACACAATTTTGAAAAGACAAAACATGTATTGTATTCCAAATGAATCAGACATTTCCTACACATCTTTCTCACTTGCTAACCATTGACCATTCAAGGAGTGTCTGCTAGGAAACGTTTTGCTACAATGGCCTTTGTTCAATCTCATTCACTATATATTCACTTATGTAGGTCACGCTCTGTTAGGTTTGTGAATGGATGCCAAAATATAAGCTTAAAGCACAATTTCACGTAGCCTCCCTGGCAGTTTTTCCAAGTGTGGCTCGGGGTTAAATTTCAGTACCATTAGCGGTAACCCTGAGCCACACTCGGGATTACATCTCAGGATCCTGGTGCGGTATACTTACCTTGTCCCCAGGATCCTGCGATGTCCCCCCGCTGTGTCCACGGTCTCCATCCTCCTCCCGAAGCCTCTCTGTGCCAGGCTCCGTTCCCTGCGAGCTTCGCAACGCACGGTGGCGGAGGCTGGCGGCAAATTCAAAAAAGTGAAAATTCCTAACGCATACAGTACACTGTAATCTTACAGATTACAGTACTGTATGAAATCATTTCACATCCCTTTTGTCCCCAGTGCTTTGTCCAGTGCCCTGCATGCAGTTTTATATTATATATACTGTTCTTTCTGCCTGGAAACTGGAGATTGTCCATAGCAACCAAAAAGTGTCCCTTATGTCAAAAGTGCTTTTAGACCAGCTAGAAAACAGTGATAGTAAATTAGAACACTTGCAGAATTGAGCGATAGTGAATCGTGGGGAAATTTTATTTTATTATTATTATATTATTATTTTTTATAATTATATTATAATTTATGATTTTTTGTTTCAAACTTCATCATACCCGGGATATCTACTAGGCTCTTGGTGGACATATTTAAGTGTGTTATTGCTAAGAATTACAGGCCTACAATATAAAACGCCAGATTTCTATGCAAAATATTTTTACTGCTTTGAGGCGCAAACATCTGAAATAATCATACCGCCAGGGAGGTTAAAGGGGAAAGTTCCACTTTTCTATCTCCTCCCCCCTTCAAATTGTGGCACTTGGCTTTGACCGATACCCCTCCCACTTCCGCCTGGATAGCCTAGGCCAGTGATGGCAAACCTTGGCACCCCAGATGTTTTGGAACTACATTTCCCATGATGCTCATGCACTCTGCAGTGTAGTGGAGCATCATGGGAAATGTAGTCCCAAAACATCTGGAGTGCCAAGGTTTGCCATCACTGGCCTAGGCGATCAAAGCAGAAGTTTGGTCCAACCTCTCTCTTTACACGCAGCCTTCTGGGACACGGGCACAGGTCCCAGAAGGCTGCGGGACCAGCCACAGGGAATCACAGCTGGCTTCCCACACTAAAAATGCCAACACCAGGGACCCAAAGCCCAGCAAAAGTATCGGCCTTGGTATGGACAGTGCTGGATCCTTGGACAGGTAAATGTCCTTTCTTTCTAGGGTGAAGATCCTCTTTAAAGTCGAAAACTTGTCTATGGCAGTTGCAGCGCAATATGAAGTCCTTATTGGAATAGCAAAAATCCCCCTGGGGATAAAAAATATAAAAATGGGCATTCAGGAGGCAGTTATGCCTCCTGAAAGCCTGTAAACTGTCAGCCGTATTCTGAACAGCAGATCCTTCTTTTAGAGGTCAGTAGAGCCCTCTTTCAGCCACAATATTGAAGCCAATGCTTCCTAGGATTTTTTATGTGAACTTCAGGAGCAATGGGGACCTCATTCTTGCCGAGGAAAGAATGGAGAGAGGGCAGGCTAGAATGTGTAAAAAAACAGAACTAAAAAAAAAATACCACTTTAGATTGGGGGGGGGGGGGGGGTTGAGGGAGTCATAGGTGTAAATTTGGAGTGAAGGTCCACTTTAAATGACAATGCTTTACTTTACCTTCCCTTTTCTCTTTTGTTACAGGGTCTCTATAACCATTTTATTCCTTTTTGAGAAGGTTGCCAAGAGAGAGCAAATCCATAAAAATTAGTATTTTTGTTAGCTTGAAGTGATTGTAGCCGTATTAGTGCAATTGTAACAGAGAACATTGAGTATTGTACGTGATACTTTTTTTATTTGCACTAACATATCATTTTTGATGGACAAGCTTTCGGGGTGTGTCCCCTTCTTCAAGGTCCAGAAGGGGACACACCCCGAAAGCTCGTCCATGAAAAATGATATGTTAGTGCAAATAAAAAATGTATCACGGACAGTACTTAATTTTCTCTATTTTCGTTAGGAAACCGTCATCACATCACTGCGATTTTTGTTTTTGGCTTGCTATCAGACTTCAGTGTGTTTTTTTATTTGGGAGAACAGAGCTGCGTATAAGCTGAACAGTAATTTCTTTGATTAAACCCGCCTCCTGTCTACGGATTAGACTTTGATCAAAAGCTCACACTAATGTGAGTGGAATCATCCTGGCCCTTTGGACATTTCTTACCAAAGAATCATATTCGTGTGAAGAAATAGATCTTGTTGCTGAGCACAGATTATACTCTGGTTTATATTCTGTGAGCTCGTCTTTATGCACAAGGACGGGGGCACTTAAATTTTTTTTTTTTTTATCACTATTATTTATTCCAGTTTAATGTTAAGAACAGCTGATCGAAACCAATCTTGGCTTTGCTTGGCTGTCCACCGGCTGGTTGCCCTGGTCTCCTGGTGGGACAGGGCCCAAGAGAGTCGGGGGGGGGGGGGGGGGTGTCGTGTCCCCTACCGCTGCTTCTAATGGCAATCGAGCGGCTAGTAACCGACCACCGGCTCTCAAAAAAACAAAAGGATTTTTCTAGGACAAGAATATCAGTTTTGGGTACACAGGCCCTTTAAAGCAGTGTTCCGCCCCCTGCACGAAAAAATTAAGTCAGCAGCTACACATACTGCTGACATTTAATAATAGGACACTTGCCTGTCCTGGAATCCACCAATGTCGGCACCCCAGCCGATGTTTCCATTGGCCCTCGGGTGCTGCCGCCGCCGCCATAGCCGGCTTAACAGCTGGTTCCCTACTACGCATGCGCAAAGCGCGCTGCTCTCTCTTACTGGCCCAGCGGTGGGGGGAGGAGGAGGGGGGCCGGACTTCTGACGTACCTCTCCACGGTGAGGTCCAATTGAAGTGGAGACAATGCCAGTGCTGCACGATTAATTGTACATAGAATTTCAATTCACCATTTTTCCCAGAATCGTGCAGCTCTAATGCCTGTCAAACACAGGTACCCGCTACCCCCGCCCCAAAAGGTGTTGAATGTGGCACCGGAAGGGGGGGAGGCAGATAAGTGGAGCTTCCACCTTTGGGAGGAACTCCCGCTTTTAACAAGCACATTCTTTAACCCCCTAAGGACCGCCCACCGCATATATACTGCGGCGGGGTGGCGACACGATGTTCCTGTACGTTGTTTTGTGCACAAGACACGTCAGACGCACGGCCACTGCATGGCAGTGGAGCTGATGCGCGGGTCTGCCAGCCACCCGCAATCGCTCTTCAGAGAGGCAGAACAGGAATCTGCCTATGTAAACAAAGCAGATCCCCGTTCTGACTGGGAAGTACAGAGAGATTGTCTGTTCCTAGTGTTTAGAAACAGCGATCTCTCTGTACTCCCAATCAGTTCACTTCCCCCCACAGTTAGAAAGCACCTCCCTAGGACACACTTAACCCCTTGATCGCCCTCTAGTGTTAACCCATTCCCTGCCATTGTCATTTATACAGTGACTGTGCATATTTTTAGCTCTGATCACTGTAATAATGTCACTGGTCCCAAAAAAGTGCCGCCAAAAATCGCTGATCACCGCCATTACTAGTAAAAAAAAAAATAGATAATAAAAATCCCATAAATCTATCCCCTATTTTGTAGACGCTATAACTTTTACGCAGACCAATTAATATATGCTTATTGCAATTTTTTTTTTTTAACCAAAAATATATAGAAGAATACATATTGGCCTAAACTGATGAATAAATGTTTTCTTTACATTCTTTTATTGGATATGTATTCTAGCAAAAAGTAAACATTTTTTTTTTTTTAAATTGTTGGCCTTTTTTAGTTTATTGCACAAAAAATAAAAACCGCAGAGGTGATCAAATACCACCAAAAGAAAGCTCTATTTGTGGGGAAAAAAGGGCATTCATTTTATTTGGGTACAAGGTGGCAGGTGCACGCAATTTTCAGTTAAATGCCGTGCCGTATCACAAAAAATGGCCTGGTCATTAAGGGGGTAAATCCTCCTGGGGCTGAAGTGGTTAAAAAGATGAATACGTTTTCTACCAGACAAATTAAGCTTGTAATTTTAGAAATATGAGCGTAGTAAGTTTGTGGGAGTCTATTTTATTAGCTGGCACTAGATTATATTTGGATTATTAGTTCTCATTAGACTTGCCTGTGTTGTGTGAAGTTTTCCCTTCATTCCAGTCCTGCTGTGGTTTTTAGCTGTGCTCAGTGACTGGAATATCTATTGCTTGGTTGCTTTTGTATAAAATTGTAATTACAAGTCGCTGTATTGGCTGCATAATTTATTACATTGTGGCCACAGACACAGAATGCTATATCTTCGGGATTGCGGTTTTGCAGTCGGGAACTGAGCTTTGCGGATCAGCCAAGTAATAAAGGGACTTTATTTAGGCTTTATTAAATATAAAACAAATTGTCTTGAATGATGTGCCGTCTGAGCATACCCCTGCTGGCTACTACTAGTCCCTGGTAGTTGAAGTACACGTTAGTCAAAACATAATTCAATCCGAAACTGCAGGCAGCGCACGTCCTACACGTCCAGGGCAACACTAGGACGAGCCGAGAAAATGAAGTTCAATGCTTCCGAGCATGCGCCGAATTGTTTCCGAGCATGCGTAGGAATTTTGCGCGTCGGAATTGCATACAGACGATCGCATTTTCCGATAGGAACTGTTTCCGACCGAAACATTGAGAACATGCTCTCAATCTTTTGCTGGCTGGAATTCGGCCAGCAAAAGTCAGATGGAGCATACGCACGATCGCATTTTCCGACCAAAAGCTCTCATCGGTCTTTTGCTGGCCGAATTTCCGATCGTGTGTACGCTGCATAAGGCTAAGTTCGCACTGGCATTAAAAGCAGGTGTTTAAGAGGTGTTGAAAACGCCCCACAAACGCCTATGTAAATGATACAGTGGACAGCACACAGTGCTATTCACACTATCAAATCATAAATCGTTAGCGTCGCGTCAAAATTGAAGCCTCGTGTCGAGTCAGGAGGCGGTTGAAGCCTTTCAAGTCTATGGTAACGTAAACGCTCTGGCAGGCAGTTGCTGTGCGGTTGTGGGGCATTAAGATTAGTTTGTTTCCTGTAATGGAATAGGCGTTTGTAGAACAGTTTTAATGTTTATCAAACACTTCAAAACTGCCCAATGGGGCGTTTGGGGCTCCATTAACGCTTGCAAAACACCAGTCTAACGCCCATACTACAGCTCATTACCGCGAGTCTAACGCCCATACTACAGCTCATTACAGCGAGTCTAACGCCCATACTACAGCTCATTACCGTGAGTCTAATGCCCATACTACAGCTCATTACCGCGAGTCTAATGCCCATACTACAGCTCATTACCGCGAGTCTAACGCCCATACTACAGCTCATTACCGCGAGTCTAACGCCCATACTACAGCTCATTACCGCGAGTCTAACGCCCATACTACAGCTCATTACCGCGAGTCTAACGCCCATACTACAGCTCATTACTGCGAGTCTAACGCCCATACTTCAGCTCATTACAGCGAGTCTAACGCCCATACTACAGCTCATTACCGCGAGTCTAACGCCCATACTACAGCTCATTACCGCGAGTCTAACGCCCATACTACAGCTCATTACCGCGAGTCTAACGCCCATACTTCAGCTCATTACCGCGAGTCTAACGCCCATACTACAGCTCATTACTGCAAGTCTAACGCCCATACTACAGCTCATTACCGCGAGTCTAACGCCCATACTTCAGCTCATTACCGCGAGTCTAACGCCCATACTACAGCTCATTACTGCAAGTCTAACGCCCATACTACAGCTCATTACCGCGAGTCTAACGCCCATACTACAGCTCATTACCGCGAGCCTAACGCCCATACTACAACAAGCCAAATAAGCTGCTGACAAGGCCAATGCTTTTCACTGGAAAAACCCTGATAAGAGGGGGGGGGGGTGTTGGGTTTAATATAAAGTAACCTTGCTAGATAGACGCAAGCATAACAGGGGGTTGCTCCAAAAGACGTTGGAGGATTTTTGGATTGTACCCCTGACCTTTATCGAAATAAAGCAGTAGTGTGTCACTTCAATTGAAGTTTTTGTTACATTGCAATACAAGCCATGGAGGCTGTAGAGATCCTCTGGGGTGTAGAAGTCGCCCGCCCAGAAACCAGATCTAAAATTCTATCAACATAAATACTTTAACGTGGTTGTAAACCCTTACAGACCACTTTTTGCTATAGATAAGCCTATAATAAGGCTTACCTGTAGCTACCTAGGATATCTCCTAAACCTGCACAGTTTAGGAGATATCTCCTGTATTTGCATGTGCCGACGTCATTGGCACATGCACACTGACACAAACTGAAGCAGTGGCACGTATGTGCCGTTGCTTCAGTGAGTGTGCCTTTACCGCGCGCATGCGCGGGAGTGACGTCATTGCGGCTCCAGCCAATCACAGCGCCGGAGCCGCGATACACGGAAGTAACCCCCAGGAGTGATGTCACCGGCTGGTGCTGTGTACGGGCACCGCAGCGAAGGCTTCGAACTCAGGTGGGTATTACATAATGAGCTAGTATGCCATGCATACTAGCTCATTATGCATTTGTCTTGCAGGTGTGTTTTTTTTTTCTTTCAAAGTGGGTTTACAACAACTTTAAGATAACAATACCAGTGAGATAACCCTACGGGTCCAGCACTATTTTCCACTTTCCTTGCATATATTGTCATTGTGCATTTTTCTTTTGTAAAATCTAATTTAAGTACAATTATAAAAAAAAACAGTTTGTTTCAGAGGAATGCACTTCCTCCTTCATGGTTAAAAGGTCACAACAATCTTCATAAAAACAACAGGGGTATATAGAGACTGTGACTATAGAAATTGCTATATAATGAATTTACATCTATAGGCTGCAGCTTAACCACTTGCCGCCAAATCGTGTACCTGTACATCATTTGGCTTCAAGTGGTTGTACCGGGGTGATGCCTGCATCTACTTTAAAGATGGGTTTACTTCCTCTTTGTTTCCCTGCATCGCATAGTAGCCCATTATGTGTCACTTACCTGACACAGGAGCCTACGATGTCATCGCTGTCCCCTCTGGTACGGAGCGTCCATCTTCTTCCGGGTATCGTGGCTCCAGCGCTGTGATTGGCCGGAGCTGCGATGACGCACGGGAGCCGCCACTAACGGCGTATCGCCGTTAGCGGCGCGCCGCTGTCTGCGGTGCATGCGCCGTGGACATCGGTGCTGCTATTTCTGCAAAGATATTTCTTGGACCTACAGGTAAGCCTTAATCTAGGCTTACCTGTAGATCAAAGTGGTCTGTAAGGGTTTACAACCACTTTAACGTGTTACTAAACCCACAACAGTAAAATCAGTCTGTATATGCAGTAAAGCATTCTTGCTATACTCACTGTGGAACTTAAAGGGTTAAGCCTCATTGTGTAAAAAGGCTGTTTGAGTCTGTCTTCTCTGATCCTCCCCTTCTTTTACTGTCCATCTCCATCCCGATAAGACAGAGCCTTTGGAGTCACTCTGCACATGCTCAGTTTGGTGTGTATTGCTAGAGTTTTTTTTTGTTTGTTTTTTTCTTGGGAGGGTGCATGTGATCAGCACAGGGCCAATCAGCACTGTCCAGACAGAGGGTCAGGGGTCCTGCAGCCTCATAGGACAGTCAGAGGAGAATGAAAACTCCTACGAGCTTTAACCAGACACTGATAGAAGTTACAAGACTGCTATATACAGCTGATGAGAAAAAGGTATTTAGCAGCTTATATTTACTAAAATTATTGCATTTCCATCTCCTGTGTACTGTAGGAGACCAGATTTAGTGAATGCAGGGTCCTGGGTTTAGTAACACCTTAAGGAAACTGTATACAAAATGAAAAACTTCTAAATAAATGGAATATAACTGAACTTTTTTTTTTTTTCAGGTGGTAGAGTGTGTTCCTTCTCACCATGCATAGAGCAAGTACAGAGAACCTGTCTAGCCCTGGAGGAACATGGCTTCACCGAGATCAACACCCTGGAGATCCTCCTGCGTATTTACGATGTCAGAGGTATCAGTCTGCCAATCCCAGATTTTGGGACGCCTGCAGAGGAGAAAGGAGAAAGTTCAAATGCCAATAAAGCCAAACAGATCCCCCCTTCCCAGCCAGGCACAGTGCAGTTTAAAAGCGGAGTATCGCCCAGAGAAATGGTGGGTCACACCGGGTACCTGACCTTTGCCACCAAGAATTTATTTTAGGATTTTGCTTGGTAGCCGCGAGCCTTGTGCAGATCTGTGGGGAGGAAAGCTCCATATATAGCCAGACTCGGCTGAAGAATGCATTTATGTAAACAGCACATTCACGCTGAATGGCAGAGACTGAACCAGGAAAGTTACAGTGCGCATCAGCAGCTCTGCCAAGAAATGAAGACAAATCATCTTGCTGCAACCATTTTTTTTCCACTGTCTATAAATAATAAAAGTTACTTTTTTTTTAAAATGTTGGCTTGATTGTAAGATTGGTCTTATCCTTTAAAGATTATGATCATCTGCTATCTCGGAGATTGTCACTTTGAACAGTTTGCAAGTGTTTTCATCCTGCTGTCTTTTACTGCACTGCAGATAACTGCTGCACTGCACTGTTCATTCAGCTCTTGTACATTGCTGAGGGTTGTTATACTTTGTACTATAGTGGTCTCAGGCCTGGTTCACATTGATCCCGGTGTGGGAACCACAGTTATTCCTGTGCGGTTTCCACACCGCATCAGAATTGCAGACAGTTCACACTGTGCTCTGCGAACCACTGCGGGTGTCAATATTAAGTTAGTTAATGACACCCCCCCAAGTCGGTTTGCAGAACGCAGTGCGAACTATTGAATCGGATCACATGGGTCTGAACACCCATGCGTTCCGATTCCAGTGCGGACAAAAAAAAGGTTTTTGGTGCAGATCCAGTGCAAATTCAGCCATACATAATTAGGGTTGCACCGATACTAGTATCGGTGCCGATACCGAGTATTTGCACAAGTATCGATACGCGTGTAAATGCACCGATACCTGAAACCGATACTTTCAGGCTCGGTTCTTTGAGCTGTCATCGGGTCTCCCCTGTTGACAGCTGAAGTGTTAAAGAAGTCCAGTAATTGGAGCTGTCAAAAAAAAAAAAAGCAGCCGCAATGTTTATTAACACTGCTCAGCCACTGAAACACTAAAATAAAAAGAAACATTGTTTCTTTTTGAATGTTTCTGTTTCTTCATCTGCAGATCACAGGGATGAACAAATGTTCCTCTGTTTAACCCCTTATTAACCCTTAATTTACTCTAATCAGCCTTAATTAACTCCCTATTCTCCTCAATTTAATTATTTTCCTGCTTTTTTTTTTGTTCACGTCTATTTTATAAACGTTAAACAATTAAAACTTTTTTTTGTTTGCTTTGTTAGTGAATATTTTTACACATATATATTAACATATATTTACATATTTCACATTGAAAAAGCACAGAATTAAAAAAAATATATTTCATTCGTAAATATTTTATATATTTTCAATGCTTTGGACCATTGCTGACAACTGAAGGGAAAACAGAACAGTTGCGGTAGGTATCAGTAATTGGTATCGGTGAGTAAAAAAAAAAAAAAAGTATCGGTACTCGTAAAAAAATGGTATCGTTGCAATCCCTATACATAATGTATGGATCAATTTGCACCGCACTGAATTCGCATGTCATTTGTACAGGAATCTAATGTGATTCCTGTACAAATGACATGCGATACAGCAGACCGCATCAGTGTGAAGCTGGCCTTAGGCCTCGTGTTTTATAATATTGTTGCTGCTACAAGATTTTTTCACCATCGCTTGTTAAGAATAGTAGGCATGTATGGTGGCAGTACCACTTCTGGTACCATGACAGAACCATTTTTTTTTTTAATCAATCTTATGATTCCTTTTATTTAACAAAGATTTTTTTTTTTAGATTTATTACAAAAATAGGCACAGACAAGATATTTTGAATAAAGTGAAATTGTACAGAAAATCTGAAAAAAAGGAAAAAAAAAAACATTTGGCCGGTTATTAGAGGTAGACTAGGACGCTTACTTATAGAAAAAAATAATTATTTTATTAGTAAACAAAGTATAAAAAGCATGTAAAAACATGCATTAATAAAAACGCGTGCTTGTATACAACATTATAGAGAATAATCCATCAGATTACACCATTGATATTGAGTAAAATAAGCCCTTGTGCATCAACGCATTTCGCTTGTCCGCTTTCTTAGAACACGCAAAAGGACAGAAACTGGATTCACTACACAAAAAAAGTAAGATTACAGCGTGCACAAAGTCATAATCATCTTATTACTTTTACATGTCTGTAAGGCTCCACTCACACTTGTACGACTCCAAAGTTGCGCCGACTTTGGAGTGAAACTTTGGAGCAACTTTGGATGGGTGCGACTTGGATACAACTTTGGCTTTGACCGGTGATAATGGACAACTGTTGCACACAAGTTGCTTTGTATAACATTCAGGTACGACTTTAATGCAACTTCTGAAGGGTTAACATTGAAGTCTGGCCCGCAAGTTGCATAAAAGTCGGACCCATGAAAGTGATCACATTCCCCCTGTTCTCAGCTGCATAAGAGCTGGGGGAGGAGAAACAGCAGGACACTGATCTTGCCAGCGAATGGCTGTGTAGGGGCAGGGAAGGGGGGGACATGCCAGCACAAGTCTGATCATTGAAGGAGAGCAGGCTGAGTTCCCAGTATAGCTAGAGAACTGACTATGCTGTGCCCTACTGCTTAGAGTGGTCAGTTTTATAGGAAAACAGAGGGACTGGCAGAGAACACCAGGGAGTTCACACAAAGGAAGCAGTATAAAGAGTACAGTATACTTTTTCATACAAGTACATATCAGGAATATGAAATGTTGGTAGAGATGCACCGAAATTTCGCCTGAAACTGCATTTTGCAGATTAGAGAAAAAGGTGCTAATAATAGCACCCAAAACACACATGATTTTGCAGCGATTTTACCACGATCTTGCTGTGCCGATGGTGTGTTTTTCATAGGTCATGTGACTCAAAAACTGCATCAAAAAGGTAACACTGATGCATTATTAATGAGTTCTTGCTGCATTTTTAATGCATTTCAACAGGGAGGTGCGCTTTTGGTGTGTTTTTTTTTTTTTAACTGACCAAAAATGTAGCTATCAAGATTTTTACCACAATGATGCGGGACCAGTGTGCAGACATACATAGAAAATAAATAAATGCATTTTTCTTGCGCTAAAAATGCCAGTAATGGCCGACAATGAATTCATAATAATATCAATTCAGGATTTTAATTAAAAAGTTGTATACAATATAATTCTATATAAAAATATATACATTTTTAAAAAAAGAATAATTTTCGGTTTTCGGCCAAAATGCAACTTGCATTTTCGGTTTCGGCATCAAAATTTCCATTCGGTGCACCTCTAAATGTTGGGTATACAATATACATAGTTCCATAGATAGGTTGGAAAAAGATACAAGTCCATCTAATTCGACCAATAAAGGGGAAAACATACTCTTAACTCTCAGTAATAACTACACCATTAAACGGAGTAAGTCATTATTTAAAAGAGTGCAAAGAAGCCCAGTAAAGAATTAATATTAATCCTTTGTGCCACCAATCCATGCTGTCTTCTAGAGATAAGCTTGCTGAAGAGTCATCAGCATCTGGCACACTTCCGTCTGTCATACGCCGGTTCCCCCCGTTGCACTTTGTGGTTTCATCCGTGCAGGCCACAATAATGGTCTAGGAGCCGAGGGAAGGAACCACAGAGTGCAGTGGGAAACCAGCCGACTGCGCTGGATGCTAAAGAAACTTCAGCAAGCTTATCTCTTGAGGACAGGTGAGTTTGGCATTTACTACAAGCAGCTGCTGTGGAGCTCAGCTTACCTATGCATATATTATTATTCACTCCACTATTTATTTCCAGAATCCAACTCTCATCATTAAATCACGAGATCCAAGGAAGGGGGTGCCTTCTGATCTCCAAAAACACTTTTTTTTTTTGTAACAGATCTGTTAAAAAAAAAAAAAAAAACTACATTTGAACTCGCACCTTCTATTTTTCGCGTTGTTTTTGTTTCTTTACTAGTAAAAGCCTCACATGGGCTCCAACCTTTCCCTACTGTAATCAAAAACTTTAAAATGCATTGGCTTCAGATGCACTTTAATTAAAATTAATAGATACACTCCATGTTTGGTGTATTAGCAACCCCCCCTTCCCTTTTCTAGCATCCCATATAGGTATGCCAAGGCCCCTCAGTATGCCCTGAAGGCTTTGTGGAATGAGGATATCCCTATGATTGCACTTGAGGAAGCGAGGTTGGCAGAAGGGCTTACAGAAATCATGTGGCGACATTTTATCTTACGTAATTTTTTTTTTGTGTTCGATTATGATGATTTCTGTCGTAATGGATTTGCTTTCAGTATTTTTTATTTTTTTTTATTAAATTTGAACTATTGTGAACGTTGATTAAAAATTATTTTACCGAGTTTTGTGAACAGAATGTTGCATTAAAGTGGTTGTAAAGGCTCAAAGTTTTTTTACCTTCATGCATTCTATGCATAAAGGGAAAAAACCTGTGTACAGCAATGCCCCCAGCCCCCCTTAAAACGAATCTGAGCCTGATCTTGATTCAGCCATGTGCACGAAAGCCTCTACTCTCCCGGAACGCCCTCTTCTCATTGGCTGAGGCTGCAGCGAGAGCCATTGGCTCCCACTGCTATAAGTCACAGCCAGTGAGCCAATGAGGAGAGAGCGGGGGCATGGCCAAGTCACGACTCTGTGTCTTATGGACGAATAGGGCAGGGCTCAGGAGCGAGCATGCACCAGTGCCCCCATAGCAAACGGCTTGCTATGGGGGCACTGGTTAAGTGGGAGGAGCCAGGAGGGCCGGAGGGAACCCAATAAGAAGAGGATCTGGGGTGCTTTGTGCAAAACCATTGCACAGAGCAGGTAAGTATGACATGTTTGTTATTTTAAAAAATCCGAACATTTAAGTAGTACAGTGATATATTCAGATCATCACATTATATGCAAACACTATACTAATGTAGAGCAGATAATATAGGCTAGAGAAGTAGAATGGACACAGGAGGTTGGATAATAATTTGCGTGATATAAAAGTGGTAGTTTAGCCTTAAAGGATAAGTTTATCTTTGGGAACGTGTTATATTTTTAGGGTGAAAAATATAACATGTTTCCACTCCTGCAGCATCTCTCCGATTCACTGCATCTAGTGGAAGCAAGCGGGGGACTCCCCCCGCTCCCTGTCACTATTTTTAAAAAACGATGGCTGTGCACTACTATGTCATTCATTCACAGAGCCCTGTGAATGGGAAACTGCAAGTGCCAACAGCCTTTGCAGCTATCGGCTTGTAGTTCTCAATGAACTACCAGGGTGCTGTTGAGAACTCTAGGTAGTTTATTGTCTCTAAGGCCAAAACAACGAATCAGTTATGAAAATAGTTGTCAACTATTTTCAAAATCGATTAATTGGCCTGCCGGTTTGTTGGCCTGCATACAGTATGCATTATTTGTTTACATAGGAAATACAGTGCAGCACACATACAGCTCAGTACACCATCCATACATGTCAGTAAGTGCCTGAGAACTTGTGAATGTGTGAGGAGCAATGCCTCATGGGACATGTAGTCCTGGGCAGAACCACTCACCAAAGTGAGTGGCTCTAAAGTCAGAAGTTTTTTTACCCTGCAATAGGGGTGCTCTATACTATGCTTCGCAGCTTGCTATTGGGGCACTCTGAAGGCAGGAGGAGCCAGAAGTGCCGGTGGGGGACCCCAGAAGAGGAGGTTTGGGGCGGCTTTGTGCAAAACCATTACACAGAGCAGGTAAGTATAACATGTTTGTTGTTTAAAAAAAAAAATACTTTAAAGACTGTGCAGGGAAGATCGGCATCTGAACCTAGAGAAGGTGGAGGCTGATAGACTGGGGGTAATATAAGGAATTACAATTACATTTAAAGCAGAGTTCCACCAATTTAAAAGTCAGCCGCTACAAAAAGTGTAGCGGCTGACTTTTAATAATCAGACGCTCACCTGTCCTACGGTCCAGCGATGCGGGCACACGAAGCCTCGCTCCTCTCCCCCTCTTCTACGCGGCATGGCCATTCTAACTGTGGGCGCCCGACTGCGGCTTCACAGCTGGGTGCGTGCTGCGAATGGCCGGGCAATTTTCTGGGACCTGTGACGTGTCCCAGAAGATTGCAGGGAGGGGGGAGAGGTGACCTTCCTTCCAGCACTGCGGCACTAGGGGAGGAAGTGGGAGCTGGGTGCCTCTAAAAAAACAGGGTACCTGCTCCCCCCCCAAAAAAAAAAATTACATGTCAAATGTGACATGTCAGGGGGTCACCATCACTAAAAGCGGACGTTCCATTTTTTGGTGGAACTCCGCTTTTAAGTAAAAGTTTACCAGTATTGTGCATTATATTTAAAAACTATCGTATTCATGAAAAAAAAAAAAAAAAAAGTCTTAGCTTTTAGTACTATTTTAGTATAAAAGATTTATATCTCCCTTCCACCCTTCATATAGCTTCATGTCTGACCCCTAGTTATAATGCCCATATATCCTACCTCTGGGTGTATTTATTATTATATATATGATATAAGTAATATATATTATCACTTTCACTGTTTCACAGTATAAATGAAGCCCTTTATACTGGTTTGTACTATAAAGGGCTAATTTTATTTATTTATTTTTTTAACCCCATAACAGGTGACATAAAACAAAAGCATGCTGCTGCTACTAAACGTCTTATGCCGCATACACACGGTCAGACTTTTCGTCTACAAAAGTCCGACGGACCAAAGCCGGCTGACAATCCGATCGTGTGTGGGCTTCCCTGGACTTTCGATGGACTTTTCCAGCCACAAATCTGACGGACTTTAGATTTGGAACACGCTTCAAATCTTTACGTCGTAACTACACCGGACCTAGAAATCCACTCGTCTGTATGCTAGTCCGACGGGCAAAAACCCACACTAGGGCAGCTATTGGCTACTGGCTATCAACTTCCTTATTTTAGTCCGGTGTACGTCATCATGTGTGACTTTTGTGTGATCGTATGTAGGCAAGTCCGTTCGTTAGAAAGTCTGCCGCAAGTCCGCCAAAAGTCCGTCGAAAGTCTTTCGGACAGGCTGTCGGACTTTTGTAGCCGAAAAGTCAGACCGTGTGTACGCCGCATTAGGCCTGGTTCACACCTTGGTGCTTTTAGCAGAAGTTCATTTAACGTGGTTTCCTATGGGACACATTGACATCTATGCTTTTTTCAGCCACTGCATATTTGGGAAGGGTCAAGGACTTTTTTCAATGCAAAACAGTGCTTTTTTTTTTTTTGGTTCAATGGACTTCAATGGAAAAGCTGCAGAAAAGCATGTAGTGCGTTTTTGCAGCAATTCACATTTTTTTAATCTGCCCAACAACAAATTGGGCAAAATGCAAACCGCAAATCACAGCAAAATCACGTGTGCAAAAATGTAAATCGCCATAAAAAGCACTGTACAAACGGATCAAAAGCAAACTGCATAGGTGTGAAGCGAACCTTATGCTGGCCACACAGGTATCAATTTTCGGACGAGAATAATAATACTAAAAATCTTTGTACATTCGCTGAATGAAAGAATGTAATTTGAAAATTTCACTTGCTTTTAACATTCTGTTTGAAAATGAATGTAATTTGTGACCGAAAACCACACACGGTCTGAAAATTCCTTTGACCACAAAGTTTTCTGTTCTCCTCCTTCGAAATTTCCCATCACTGTGGTCGAAAAGAACATCAATTTGACCCCACTAATAATTAGAAAATCGAACGAAGGTTCCTAAAATGACTTTTTTTTTTTAAGGAAGACCTGGCCAGCATATAATATATTACAGTTCTGTCTGAAAATCGGCAAAACAGTCTTACATAGTTACATAGTAGGTGAGGTTAAAAAAAGACAAGTCTATTAGGTCCAACCTATATGTGTGATTATATGTCAGTATTACATTACATATCCCTGTATGTTGTGGTCGTTCGGGTGCTTATTTAATAGTTTCTTGAAACTATCAATAACCCCCACTGTGACCACCGTCTGTGGAAGGGAATTCCACATCCTTGCCGCTCTTACAGTAAAAAACCCTCTACGTAGTTTACGGTTAAACCTCTTTTCTTCTCATTTTAATGAATGGCCACGTATCTTGTTAAACTCCCTTCTGTGAATAAGTTTTATCCCTATTGTGGGGTCACCAGTACGGTATTTGTATATTGAAGTCATATCCCCTCTCAAGCGTCTCTTCTCCAGAGAGAATAAGTTCTTTAATTTTTATTTTCTTTAAATAAAAATAAGTGATCACTGAGTCTGATGATATTTACCAGATTAAACCTCTAATAGTATGTACAATATATCTCTTCTGTCTGTTTTTTGGATTGGAGTGGTTTAGAGATATTGCTCCCTAACCATATAGTTGGTTATTTATAACCAACTGCATAGAGATATTTAAGAATACATTGCCTTTTTTTTAAACTTTACATAAATCATACATCACACTTTTTTTTAAGGTTATTCAATTAATCAAAACAATAATCGGCCAACTAATCGATTATGAAAATAATCGTTAGTTGCAGCCCTAGTTGTCTCTTCCTGTCAGTGTGTAACTGCCTGCTCATACCCACTGACAAGTCTGCAGGAGTATTGCATGGCACCTGCGATCTGCTGATTGTGGGTGCAAAGCTTTCCAGGCTCCTAAAAAAAAAAAATAATACTAATACATTTGTTTACCTGCAAAAAGATGTGCATTTATTTATTTATTTTTTAAAAAGGTTAAAACAGTGAATTGTTATTGGGTTCCAGATGTCAACATTAATTACCTTTGTGATTTTTCATCAAGGCAAACAGCAGTGATGATGCCCATGCATGGTAACCCATAGGTGCCAATCAGATCTCTTCTTTCATTAGAGGAGGTAGAACAATGATAAATACATTCTGATAGGTTGCCATTATTGACCTACATAAAGCAACTTGTTTTTCCAAGAAAAATAAAGCAGCTGGTATATCAAGTCCTTGTGGTTTGAGAAGTCTTTCATCAGCCTATATGAATAAACCTTCTCAGGAGAGGCTGTGAAAAGGGAGATGATCGCCAACACTTCTTTTATGTGGAAAAAACAGTCCCTAAGAGCCCTTTCACACTGGGGCAGGGGGCGGCGTCGGCGGTAAAACGCCGCTATTATTAGCAGCGTTTTACCGTCGGTATGCGGCCGCTAGCGGGGCGGTGTTACCCCCCACTAGCGGCCGAGAAAGGGTTAAATACCTCCGCAAAGCACCTCTGCAGAGGCGCTTTGCCGGCGGTATAGCCACGCCATCCCATTGATTTCACCGCTCCGAAGATGCTGCTGGCAGGACTTTTTTTTACCGTCCTGCCAGCGCTTCGCTCCAGTGTGAATGCCCTCGGTGCTTTCACACTGGAATGAAAGCAGCGGCACTTTCGGGTCGGTTTGCAGGCGCTATTGTTAGCGCAATAGCACCTGCAAACCGCCCCAGTGTGAAAGGGCTCTAATAGAGAAGAGGACTTCTTTCAGGGCTGCATAATATTCCTCAATATAGATATTGGTCCTTTAAGACCTAACTCTTTGGTGGATGATATTTACCCATATCAACAGAATCATTTTACAGTTTTCTCTTGTTTTTGGGAAACAATTTTTTTTTTTTTTTTTGCAGAAGAACTAAGCTCGGCGAGCTCGTAGTACAACAACAGTCATAGAGTGCCTGTCCCGTCCCTCGCCGCTCGTCGGATCTCCATCCGGTTTTAACGTTTTAAATGAACCTTTTAGCACTCAGCCACATCAGAATTGTCACTGTATGTTATGCACTTTAAGCACTATCCACTTTGTTTATACACGCACCTGAGAGTGTGTTGATTCATACCAGGTATATGTTAAGCCAGTCGGTGACTGGCTATGTTGTAAGTTAGTTGCTATATACCTTTTATATACCTATATCTTGTGACTATGATGTTTAAGCACTGATCGCTTTTCACCGATTGTGCATGCTTTTTATATATTTATTAGCACCAGCTAAGTACCTGTATTACTAGTATATAGTCATACATATCACCAGTACATAATTACACCACTGCCACATTAGGTTACTTTTCCACTGATATCTTGCTTTTAGTTTTATATATCTTTATCATTTGTACTGGGAGGTACCCACCATCACTGAACCATTACACGCATTATCATTGCCTTTCGAAATAGGATTAGCGCAAGGCTGTGGAAAGCTCACCACAATATGATCGGGATCTGCCCACAACCTTGGGCCTCTGAGAGCCTGAGCCATCCGCTGAGAGCCTGAGCCATCCGCTTCCGCCCCCTCCACAACTCAGTGCTCCAGTGAGCACAGAGGGGCAGAGCAGACAGCGGTGACTGACAGTCACCAGCTCTCGGCACACAGCCCTGAGAACCGAGCGATCAGTTGTGTTTGATTGCTCGGTTCTCCATCTTGGAGCCAGCGGAGGACCAATGCAGCATCGGAGCGATGCTGCATCCACCTAGGTAAGTATGATTCTTAACCACCTGCTGCCAGCCATATAGCACACTGACGTCGGCAAAGTGGTAGCAATATCCTGACCGGACGTCATATGATGTCAGGATATCAAGCCGCTGCGCGTCCCCGGGGGTGCGCATCATGGCGATCATTGTTGCGGTGTGTCAGTCTTACACACTGCACCTCCAAATTGGTAGTGTCTCTGTCGAATCACGGCTGATCACGATGTAAACAGGAAGAGCCGTTGATCGGCTTTTCCTCACTCGCATCTGACAGACGCGAGTAGAGGAGAGCCAATCAGCTGCCCTGAAAGGGGGGGTCTGTGCTGATTGTTTATCAGAGCAGCCCCCCCCTTGGATGCCCGTCCAGGACCACAAAGGATGGCCACCACACTGGACCACCAGGGAAATGCCAATCAGTGCCCAGGCAGCTGCCAATCAGTGCCCATGAAAAATGCCTGTCAGTGCCAGTGATGCCTAACAGTGAAATCCAGTGCCAGCCATCAATGACCATCAGTGCCACTTTTCAGTGCCACCCATAAGTACCCTTCAGTGCCACCTTATCAGTGCCCATCAGTGAAGGAAAAAGCTTACTTATTTACAAAATTTTATAACAAAAACAAAGAAAACCTTTTTTTTTCAAAATTTTTGGTCTTTTTTTTATTCGTTTAGCAAAAAATAAAAACCGCAGAGGTGATCAAATACCACCAAAAGAAAGCTCTATTTGTGGGAACGAAATGATGACATTTTAGTTTGGGTACAGTGTAGCATGACCGGTCATTTAAAAAGTGACAGCACTGAAAGCTGAAAATTGGCCAGCAGAGAAGGGTGTGAAAGTGCCCTGTATTGAAGTGGTTAAAAAAAAAAAAATCCCATACTTCTCTTTTAAGAGTTTTCCTTGTTTTCCATCCCAGTGACAATGGTCAGCAGAGAGACCACAATAAAAACTGGGGTTCAAACCTTTGCCTGTTTTATCCAAATCTAAGAACAATTTTTAGCTTTACATACACTTCAACCACTTCCTGCCCGTGCTATAGCCGAAAGACGGGGTAAAGGGCCAATCACAGCGGCCCTTTACTACGTGATCAGCTGTGTCCAATGACAGCTGATCACAGGATGTACACACAAGCCAGTGCTCAGCTTTTCTGAGAGAAGAGAGCCGATAACCAACTTGTGTTAAAGGGACATCGGCACTGATTATCAGTGTCATAATTATCAGTGCAGTCCCAACAGTGCCCATCAGTGCAGCCTCATCAGCGCCCATCAGTGAAGGAGAAAAAATATCTGGTCTTTTTTTCAATGAAGTTCAATGCTTCCGAGCATGCGTAGGAATTTTGCGCGTCGGAATTGCTGCAGACGATTGGAATTTCCAGTCGGAACTTTTTCCCACCGAAAAATTGAGAACATACTCTCAATCTTTTGCTGGCTGGAATTCCGCCAGCAAAAGTCCGATGGGGCATACACACGGTGGCATTTTCCGACCAAAAGCTCTCATCGGTCTTTTGCTGGCCGAATTTCCGATCGTGTGTACGGGGCATTACTGGTACTGCCCTGTCAAAAAAAAATAATGATTCATGTAGCAGCAGGGTGATAGATGGTTTGCCCCCACAGCCCTGGAATATTTGCCCTGTACTATGGCTCGCTGTCGACAACTCGATAGTTTACTCTTTGGCACGGTTGCCTCGAGTCCTTGGCTCTTTGACTGTTGATTGTTATGATGTGCTTCAGAACGCCTTTGTTTTTGTGTAACTACACTTTGAATAAGTACTGACACCTCCCGGGCGACATGTGAGCTTTGTTTTATATCGACAATGCAATATTATTGAAAAACATTCAATAAAAACCATTGCAAAGAGGAGCTAGGACAACCTTTCAGCCTTCCAGGGTACTCATATAGCAATTAATAAAGCATTATTAAATCCAAAACCAATGATGGAATATATTGCAGCTTACAAATCCTTAGATGTGGTGGCAACAATCGTTTTATTTTTATTTAGGCTTTCTTCCCTGTGTTTTCACCTGGTGATCTTGCCAGTAACACACCTCCTGAATTAAAGTGCTCCCACTCTGGATAAAGGAGCACAGGGGGCACCTTTGCACAGCAGCATTGTTAATCCGGGGGAGGGGATAGTTCGGTGTACTAGCAGATTTAGTTACACTAACAAACTGAAGCCAAATTCAACTAATATTTTATAAATAATTACAGCAAACAGGTTTTTTCCCTTTTGGGATAAAGGTTTTACATAAATAAAAGCTGATCATTTTAAGCACCCCTGTGGGTTGTAAGGCCCCGTTCACACCTGAGAGATTTTCTGCTTGAAACTTGTAGCTCTTAAAACGCTCAACAAGTCAAATCCCATTCATTTTAATGGCCCCTGTTCTCACCTGAGTGTTCTGTCACCGGAAGCAAAATTCCTGAAGCTCAAAAAAGTACATGAGCTTTTTTTTTGGCCAATTACAAGCATTTTTGCCACATAGACTTCAACAGAAACCTGACTTGATCGTTTTATGAGCGTTTTCTGCTCAAATAGCAGCTTTCCATCCCTAATTTCTTCTCCCTTTTTCTCCCCCTGGTGCTTTCTATTGGCTAAACAAAAACACCTGAAGCTGTAAAATGCTTGTAATACACTTCTAAAACGCTTTAAAAAGGCTGGTAAAAAGCTGCAAAAAAAGCATAAAAAACGCCCAAAAAATGCCAGTAAATCAATACGCTCAGGTGTAAATGGAGCCTAAATGTCTTATCTTAACCCCGTAACCAGGGCAGGGACAAGGGGTGGGCAAAAGGGATCAGCTGCCCTGGGCACAGCGTGTATTGTAGGGATGGGAGCGCCACAAGTTCCTTCTACTATAAGGCTGACAGGAGTAGTGACAACGGCATCACTACTTCTGTCAGTGGCAAGGGAGAGGCAGGTGGAGGTGCAGGCTGTGCTCTTTGTCATATTTGCCCTGGGCACTGGATGATCTTGCCCCAGCATTGCCTGTAACTGATCAGGGGCGGCGCCAGGTGGGTGCTTGGGTGTGCTGAAGCTCCCCCAAAAAAATCTTCAAGCACCCTCATAGCACCCCCAAAACAGTGCACCACTGGACTATGGGGTCACTGTTGTGCTGTGGGCACTGTGCATGGGGTCACCTTCCTGCTGTGGGCACTGTGCATGGGGTCACCGTTGTGCTGTGGGTACTGTGTATGGAGTCACCCTCCTCAGGCACTGTGTATGGGGTCACTGCTGTGCTGTGGGCACTGTGTATGGGGTGACCGTTGTGCTGTGGGCCCTGTGTATGGGGTCACCATCCTGCTGTGGGCACTGTGTATGGGGTCACCGTCCTACTGTGGGCACTGTGTATGGGGTCACCGTCTTGCTGTGGGCACTGTGTATGGGGTGACCCTCCTGCTGTGGGCACTGTGTATAGGGGCACCCTCCTGCTGTGGGCACTGTGTATGGGGTCACCCTCCTGCTGTGGACACTGTGTATGAGGTCACCCTCCTTCTGTGTATGGGGTCACCCTCCTTCTGTGTATGGGGTCACCCTCCTTCTGTGTATGGGGTCACCCTCCTACTGTGTATGGGGTCACCCTCCTGCTGTGGGCACTGTGTATTGGGTCACCTTCCTGCTGTGGGCACTGTGTATGGGGTCTCCCTCCTGCTATGGGCACTGTGTATGGGGTCACCCTCCTGCTGTGGACACTGTGTATGGTGTCACCCTCCTTCTGTGTATAAGGTGACCCTCCGTTTGTGTATGGGGTCACCCTCCTACTGTGTATGGGGTACACCCTCCTGCTGTGGGCACTGTGTATGGGGTCACCCTCCTGCTGTGGGCACTGTGTATGGGGTCACCCTCCTGCTGTGGGCACTGTGTATGGGGTCACCCTCCTGCTGTGGGCACTGTGTATGGGGTCACCCTCCTGCTGTGGACACTGTGTATGGTGTCACCCTCCTTCTGTGTATGGGGTCATCCTCCTTCTGTGTATAGGGTCACCCTCCTACTGTGTATGGGGTCATCCTCCTGCTGTGGGCACCGCGTATGGGGTCACCCTCCTGCTGTGGGCACCGCGTATGGGGTCACCCTCCTGCTGTGGGCACCGCGTATGGGGTCACCATCCTGCGGTGGGCACCACGTATGGGGTCACCCTCCTGCTGTGGGCACCGCGTATGGGGTCACCCTCCTGCTGTGGGCACTGCGTATTGGGTCAACCCTCCTGCTGTGGGCACCGCGTATGGGGTCACCCTCCTGCTGTGGGCACCGCGTATGGGGTCACCCTCCTGCTGTGGGTATTGTGTATGGGGTCACCGTTGTGCTGTGGGCACTGTGTATGGGGTCAACTTTGGGCTGTGGGCCCTCTAAAGGGCGCAGTCTCCTGCTCTGAGCCCTCTAAAAGGGGGCACTTTCTCTATGGGTTTACTCTCTTTCTCTTTGCACTCTAAGGGCTCACTCCTAATCTGGGCACTCTAAGGGCTCACTCCTGCTCTGCACTGTATGCTGTGTACTGCTCACTGACCTCTACTGTATGCTGCTCACTGTTGTGCTGTGCTGGGTGTCCTGGCTGGCCCTAACATGTACTAGGGGTTGTCATTGCTGGCTCTTATACATTCTGGGGTTTATCATTGCTGCTTCCATTTGGGCTTGTTTTACTCCCACAATCAATTGTGTGCCCGAAGGACCTATTTTATCTATACAATGGGAGAAACAATGAGACCCCATTCACACAGGGGCAACACGACTTGCAGGTCGCCTCACCGAGGCGACCTGCACACGACTGCCCGGGCGACTTGCAAAACGACTTCTGTATAGAAGTCTATGCAAGTCGCCCCAAGTCGCCCCCGAAGTCGTACAGGAACCTTTTTCTAAGTCGGAGCGACTTGCGTCGCTCCCCTTAGAACGGTTCCATAGCACAGAACGGGAGGCGACTTGTCAGGCGACTAGGTCGCCTGACAAGTCGTCCCTGTGTGAATGGGCTCTTAAAAAACACCCACTTTTTGTCCACACCCACTTTTGATCACGCTCACAAGAGGGCGATGCGTGCCGCATTAGCACCACCACTTATACTTTCAGCACCCACACAGCACCTCCAAAAAAAATGTTTGGAGCTGCCCCTCTAACTGATACATTTGTAGAGAGCTTGTTCTGTTGAAACCAACAGATTAAGGCTTCTTTCACACAGGCTTTCCGATCAGGTCCGCCCATCAGTTCTTCAGGCAGACCTAATCGGACCCTCCATTCACTCCTATGGAGCAGCGGATGTCAGCGGTGACATGTCCACTGACATCCACTGCTATCCAATCCAATCTTGTCCGTGAAATCCAGACGGATGGTGACCCTATTTTTCATTCATCTGGCGGATCGGTTTAATCCGATCTCCCCATAGAGGAGAGTGGGGCTCCAATGGGTCAGTCTCTGCTCAGTAAGCAGAGACGGACCTGTCATCCGCCTGCTCAACGCGGATCAACATAGCGAACCCCCCCGCTGAGCAAAGTGGAGTCCACCGGGCAGACCGCCTGTGTGAAAGGACCCTTACTGGCCAGATCACAAGGTAAAAATAAAGGAAAGAAAACAAATGCAGCCATCACATCTAAGAATTGGTAAGCGGCAATATAATTAATGTTTGCTTTTACCTCTTTAACCACTTCATACCACGCCCATAGTCAAATGAAATCCGCCGGAGGGATCTCCCATCCTGGGCGGGGGTCACATGACATCCTGGGCTTCCCAGCCGTCTAGGGGGCCCGAGGTGTCACTCGGGAGCCAGTGCATGTGCCCGGCGGCCGCGATTGCCGGTAACAGAGCCAAGACAAGGATCTGTGTGTGTAAACGCACAGATCTACGTCCTGTCAGGTGAGAGGAGACCGATGGTGTGTTCCCAGTACAGAGGAACACTGATTGGTCTCCTCCCCTTGTGAGTCCCCTGCCCCTACAGTTAGAATCACTCCATTGGTAACACATTTAACCCCTTGATCGCCCCCTAGTGTTTAACCCCTTCTCTGCCAGTGACATTTATACAGTAATCAGTGCATTTTTCTGATCGCTGTATAAATGTGAATGGTCCCAAAATAGTGTCAAAAGTGTCCGATGTGTCCGCCGCAATGTCAATCACGATAAAAAATCGCAGATCGCCGCCATTACTAGTAAATATTGAGTTTTTTTCAAAAATGTCGATCTTCTTTTGTTTATACCCTGTTTCCCCGAAAATAAGACCTAGCGTGGTTGTCAGTGATGGCTGCAATATAAGCCCTGCCCCCCAAATAAGCCCTACCCAGTTTCCCCGAAAATAAGCCCTACACTGAAAATAAGACCTACAAGGACTTTAACTAGGGCTTATTTTGGGGGTAGGGCTTATATTGCAGCCTTCACTGACCATGACGCTAGGTCTTATTTTCGGGGAAACAGGGTAGCACAAAAAATCATTTGGGTACAGTGTTGCATGACTGCGCAATTGTCATTCAAAACACGACAGCGTTGAAAACTGAAAATTGACCTGGGCAGGAAGGGGGTGAAAATGCCCGGTATTGAAGTGGTTAAAGAGGAGTTCCACCCAGGGGGGCCCATGAAAAAAAAAAAAATTAAAAGTCAGCAGCTACAAATACTGCAGCTGCTGACTTTTAATTGGACACTTACCTGTCCCTGGGTCCAGCGATGCGGGGGTTCGAAGCCCCGCTCGTCTCCCCCTCCGTTCAGCGGTGCCGGCATTGCAACTGTGGGCGCCGGGCTGTGGCTTCACAGCCTGGCACCCACTGCGCATGCGCGAGCGGCGCCGCGCCCCGTGATTGGCCGCTCAGTCACCTGGGACCTGTAATGGGTCCCAGATGATTGACAGGAGGGAGAGAGCAGAGCGGAGCCCTTCCTGTGCCGAGGGGGAAGTGATGTCACCAGCCCAGGCACTGGAAGGGGCAGGCTACGAGGGACCCCCTAGCAACAGGCATTTAGAGGTAAGTTAAAAAAAAAAAATATCCAAATGTTTTTTTGGGGGTTTTTTTTAGGATTTTTCATGTATTTTTGTTTTTTTGGGTTTTTTTGGGTGGAACCCCACTTTAAGTAATCTCTGATAGGTAAGGCTGCACTATTACAGCTATTCAAATCATTCTTTGATTTCAAATCATTCCCCCATCAAATCATTCTTTGCAGCTATTTCCTTTTGTACCACCACCCCCTCCCTTTAGAATGTAAGCTCTACGAGCCGGGCCCTCCTGTCCCTTCTGTATTGAACTGTACTGTAATTGTGTTGCCCCCCTTATACATTGTAAAGCGCTGCGTAAACTGTTGGTGCTATATAAATCTCGTATAATAATAATAATAATAATTCAAAAATAGAGATTCAGATTACACATCTATTGGTGACAGGTTCTCTTTAAGGGTAACATTTCTGTATATTTTCCCGTAATTCCTGCTATTATAAGGCACAAATTGGCATGGTATTCTGAAGCCCGATCATCTGTATTGTCTTTAACAAAGTCTCAGTTTTCAGATGTCTTTCCTTAACCTGCACTAAAGAAATGATCTTTCTTTCTCACCCTCTGAATACAGACAGTTTTCTTATCTCTATTTTTATAAAGCAGGCCATTAGTACTGTGTGACAATGCACTGCACAGTGTCCTCAATTCCCCCATCTCCTGTGATTACAATCATAGCACCTGCCTGTAGCTGCAGACGCAGCTGGTACTTCTTTTTTTTTTTTTTTTTCCTTATTTAGAAAATGAAGTCGGAACTTGTGCGATGGCCACATATGGCAGCGGGCTGGCCTGGTGTTTCTCCATATTAGTATACAACATTGCTGTGCTTGAATCTGCCACTGACGCTCATTATTCACTCAAAGCCCAGAAGCAAAAATTCATTCCTGTATCCAGGAACTCCAGGAACATCTGCAGGGAGGTTTTGCTTTGGTGCATTTGTGTGTCAGTCGGCACAGGAAAATTAGGTCCCATTTATCAAAGTGCCTGAAATCTGGCAGCGTGTATGGTGAGACTGGATGTAAGAGAGAATTCCCTTGTATGGTTGTTTTGACTTGGAACAGAGTGAAAATGGTACCCTTGAGATCATTTATCAATGTGTAATATATAGAGGATAAGTTAGGGACTCCAACCACTTTTCCTTAGTGTACCACATCCAGGGCTGGTCCATACCTAACAACATTTGGAGATGAGAATGAGGGACACCTACTAACAAACGTATGTAGGAATAGGATACGCCCTCTGCCACACCCCCTTTAAGGGAAATTAACCAAAAAAAAGGTTAATTAAATCCATAAGGACTTTTTTTACCACTACTATTCCTTTATATCAATCAATAAAGCATTGAAACCTCACATGAGGAATAAATTAGTGTAAATAATATAACAATTCATAAATTAAAACTGGGCCAATGGTTAAGAGTACGTGTAGTCTCTAAAACAACCTCAAAAAGAAGGAAAATGAACTGGAGCTGTGTCCTAAAATAATGTTTAAAGTGGTCTTATGCAAGTGGTAGACACAGAGCTCTCACCTTCATAAAATGTCCAAAGGATAAATAAATTGGTGATCTAAAATCCGTTATTTAAAGTCATTTAAACTTCCACCACTAGGGGGTCCTCCGTGCCGACATCCATACAATAAAACTCAATCCAAAATGTCAGCATTTAGCCATAAGTATAAAGATGTCATTCGTTGATATTTAATTCCACCACTAGGGGGTCCTCTCCTTCATCCACAAAGTCTCCCAGTCAGTGCTGCACTTCCAAGCCTCTTCATATACCTCGTAACCTCCGTAGAAAAGTGGGGGGGGGGGGGGGGGCAGCAGCAAACAGAGGTGAGAGAGAGAGGGAGAGAGAGACAAAAAAATCCCAATGGTGTAGTATGATTAAAGTAACGCAAGCTTTAATAAAGAAAGCTAAAATGGACTCTTACAATAAAGAACAAGGAAATAGGCATAAACAGTTGCTAAGGCGTCTGAACGCCGCTCTCACTTCACTTCCTGGTATCGCTCAGTCTCTCCGGCCACTCCCTACGCGTTACGTCATCACGTGACTTCTTCAGGGGATGCTGATTGGCTGAGGCGATATTGTTTATATTTCCAAAAACCGGAAATGAGCTAGCGGCCATTTTCTTGTGGTCCGCTCTATTTGCCGATGGCGGACATTTTATTGTGGTACATTGCTGTTTCAATAGCGGCCATTTTCCGGAGAAGTGTATCTCTGCTGACACTTCTACGATAGATGCTTTAATTACTGGGCAGACGCAGAGGATGTGTCTCGAAACACTCGTGACACCACCTCATCTAAAAATACCTCTTCCGTTTAAGTAAAAAGAGTGTGTAGAGTTTGAAATATGTATTTAAAAACTTCTGGCATAAACATTTTAATAGAGCAACGTTAAAAATATCATAAATCATGTAAGTGCTCCTACATTGATAAAAAGATGGATTCAAAAATGAAGATAATAAACGTAGAAATAAAAATAAAAAATCAAAATAAAAAATAATAAAAACAAAAATGAAAAATAAAGAATAATCAAAAATAAATAAAAAAATAAATAAATAAAAATAAAAATAAAATTAAAAATAAAAATAACAATGAAAATAAAACTAAAAAATGAAACAAAAATGAAATAAAAAATAAATAATAGAATATAATAAATCAAAAAATAAAATAAAATAAAAATACAAATAAAAATAAAAAAATAAATAATAGAGAAAAATAGAAGAAAATTATTATATTAAATAAAAATAGAGATGAAAAATAGTGAAAAAAATATTAAAAAATTAACTAACGAAAAAAAATAAATAAAAAAAATAAATAAAAATAAAAATAAAATAAAAAAAAATATATAAAAAAAATATAAAAATAAAAAATAAAAAATCAAAAAATCGAAAATAAAAATGTGCTTAAAAATATTTAATCATTTAAAATACTAGTTGACTTAAAATGCGGGGATCTTAAAGTAAAAAATGTCAAATCATCGGAAAATATATTAATCTAAAATGGTGCACCTGGTAACTCCTCATATTAATATTAAAAACTATTATTAAAAAACATATATATAATCAAAAGGTATTAGCCAACCCCATAAAAATGGCTACTGGTAAAAAAAGAGAGTTTGTCAGACGAACCTATATCAGGAATTGGCCAACCCCATAAAAATGGCTACTGGTAAAAAAAGAGAGTTTGTCAGACGAACCTATATCAGGAATTGAGGGAGAGCCACGTTTCAGATCAACATTGAAATACATAGATAAAGGCAAAATAAATCCCAATGCATTAAAAATTACTTAAAAAACAGTTGAGATCAAATTCGACATTTAAGCCACCTGGTACTAAACTTTTCATTATATATATCCATCTTGACTCTTTCTGAATAATTGTCCTTATCTTGTGGCTACCTCTCCATGATGGATTATACTTTTCTATACCCCAGAATTGTAGGTGGGAAGGGTCTTTATTGTGTACTGCAGCAAAATGTCTCGAAACATTGTGTTTGGGAAAACCATTTACAATGTTCTGTACATGTTCCTTTATCCTGGTCTTTAAGGCCCTTTTTGTTCTGCCTATGTACTGTAGATTGCAGCTACATTGAAGACAATATACCACTCCTTCGGTATGACACCCTATGAAGTCCCTGATCTCATAGGTGTGACCCGTGGTGGTGGCTGTAAATTCTGACCTCTTTTTTTGAAATTTCTTAGTGCGTCGGCAGGCGTAACAATTCCTGCAAGGATAAAAGCCTTTTCCAGAAAAGACCAAAAAGGGCCTTAAAGACCAGGATAAAGGAACATGTACAGAACATTGTAAATGGTTTTCCCAAACACAATGTTTCGAGACATTTTGCTGCAGTACACAATAAAGACCCTTCCCACCTACAATTCTGGGGTATAGAAAAGTATAATCCATCATGGAGAGGTAGCCACAAGATAAGGACAATTAGTCAGAAAGAGTCAAGATGGATATATATAATGAAAAGTTTAGTACCAGGTGGCTTAAATGTCGAATTTGATCTCAACTGTTTTTTAAGTAATTTTTAATGCATTGGGATTTATTTTGCCTTTATCTATGTATTTCAATGTTGATCTGAAACGTGGCTCTCCCTCAATTCCTGATATAGGTTCGTCTGACAAACTCTCTTTTTTTACCAGTAGCCATTTTTATGGGGTTGGCCAATTCCTGATATAGGTTCGTCTGACAAACTCTCTTTTTTTACCAGTAGCCATTTTTATGGGGTTGGCTAATACCTTTTGATTATATATATGTTTTTTAATAATAGTTTTTAATATTAATATGAGGAGTTACCAGGTGCACCATTTTAGATTAATATATTTTCCGATGATTTGACATTTTTTACTTTAAGATCCCCGCATTTTAAGTCAACTAGTATTTTAGATGATTAAATATTTTTAAGCGCATTTTTATTTTCGATTTTTTGATTTTTTATTTTTTATTTTTATATTTTTTTTATATATATTTTTTTATTTTATTTTTATTTTTATTTTTATTTTTCGTTAGTTAATTTTTTAATATTTTTTTCACTATTTTTCATCTCTATTTTTATTTAATATAATAATTTTCTTCTATTTTTCTCTATTATTTTTTTTTTTTTATTTGTATTTTTATTTTATTTTATTTTTTGATTTATTATATTCTATTATTTATTTTTTATTTCATTTTTGTTTCATTTTTTATTTTTATTTTTATTTTTATTTATTTATTTTTTTATTTATTTTTGATTATTCTTTATTTTTCATTTTTGTTTTTATTATTTTTTATTTTGATTTTTTATTTTTATTTCTACGTTTATTATCTTCATTTTTGAGTCATGAATCCATCTTTTTATCAATGTAGGAGCACTTACATGATTTATGATATTTTTAACGTTGCTCTATTAAAATGTTTATGCCAGAAGTTTTTAAATACATATTTCAAACTCTACACACTCTTTTTACTTAAACGGAAGAGGTATTTTTAGATGAGGTGGTGTCACGAGTGTTTCGAGACACATCCTCTGCGTCTGCCCAGTAATTAAAGCATCTATCGTAGAAGTGTCAGCAGAGATACACTTCTCCGGAAAATGGCCGCTATTGAAACAGCAATGTACCACAATAAAATGTCCGCCGTCGGCAAATAGAGCGGACCACAAGAAAATGGCCGCTAGCTCATTTCCGGTTTTTGGAAATATAAACAATATCGCCTCAGCCAATCAGCATCCCCTGAAGAAGTCACGTGATGACGTAACGCGTAGGGAGTGGCCGGAGAGACTGAGCGATACCAGGAAGTGAAGTGAGAGCGGCGTTCAGACGCCTTAGCAACTGTTTATGCCTATTTCCTTGTTCTTTATTGTAAGAGTCCATTTTAGCTTTCTTTATTAAAGCTTGTGTTACTTTAATCATACTACACCATTGGGATTTTTTTGTCTCTCTCTCCCTCTCTCTCTCACCTCTGTTTGCTGCTGCCCCCCCCCCCCCACACTTTTCTACGGAGGTTACGAGGTATATGAAGAGGCTTGGAAGTGCAGCACTGACTGGGAGACTTTGTGGATGAAGGAGAGGACCCCCTAGTGGTGGAATTAAATATCAACGAATGACATCTTTATACTTATGGCTAAATGCTGACATTTTGGATTGAGTTTTATTGTATGGATGTCGGCACAGAGGACCCCCTAGTGGTGGAAGTTTAAATGACTTTAAATAACGGATTTTAGATCACCAATTTATTTATCCTTTGGACATTTTATGAAGGTGAGAGCTCTGTGTCTACCACTTGCATAAGACCACTTTAAACATTATTTTAGGACACAACTCCAGTTCATTTTCCTTCTTTTTGAGGTTGTTTTAGAGACTACACGTACTCTTAACCATTGGCCCAGTTTTAATTTATGAATTGTTATATTATTTACACTAATTTATTCCTCATGTGAGGTTTCAATGCTTTATTGATTGATGCACTTTGTGACCATTTTTTATTTTGATCCTAATTTATACTGTAGCGCGGAATCACTTGTTTACCATTACTGTGAGTGGATTGTGATACACTTCAGGTTCTGCTGCAGGCAGGCACGATTATTTATGTCAACACTATATGCAATATAGGCACTTTATGGTTTGATCACCTTATATATCACTTTTATTTTTGCACTTATTTATCATAGTAGCGCGAGGGCTTTACATTCTCACCTATTCCTTTATATCGGCTCTTAAAATGTACAAATGCAGCCGTTTAGAAATTGGATGAAAGGTTTAGTACTGGGAAAGATAAAAAGTACATTTTATATACAACTATGAGGATCAGACCAAAATGAGGGACAAATGAGGAGGAAAGAGGGACAGAGGGACATTGCTCCAAATCAGGGACAGTCCCTCCAAATCAGGGACAGTTGGGAGCTATGCTGGCCCAAGACATTGTGCAGCCTGGGTCCAAGAATGAAATGCTGCCCCCCCCCCCTCCACTGCATGGCTTTAGTTCTTCTACCCCCTATGTGCATGCCCATGTCCTCCTCCTCCGTGTGAGTGCCCAGGTCCTGCCCTGGCACTGTCCCAGAACATACACAGGCTGGTGCGGTTAACAAGCAGCCCGCCGGCCCCAACCATCACCACCAGTCACTGCTAGATAGCCTACAAGCTTTTGCACCCAAAACTATCTTTTCCGTGCGAAAGCAAGCTTAGGAGCCTGCCAAGCTACTGACACCTGCCAGCCAAAGCTGAGCCGGGGAGGGGACGGAGGGTGTGCACAGCCTGAGTGAAGTGGTGCTGCCTTTGTATGGGGCATCAGAGTGGCTCGGGGGCAAATTGACACCCTGCCCCCCCCCCCCCCCAGGGTGACCACATTTCCGAACTGCCATTCAGGGAAATTTTGTAAAGGAGGGGAGGGGGGTAATGTAGTCTCACAGTTGATCGATCAGCAACGGGGGGTGATTTTTCAGGTGAATGACTGGTGTTAACACTTAAATCACCATGCTTGATATGGTGTCAGGATGATCAAATCACATTATTTCTATCACTACATTGTAATATCTAATGACATGGTTCAACTCACCATAATGCAGAATCATTGGGAACCCTGAGCTTATCACTTGCCACCAGATGCAGCGTTCCACCAGATGACCAACCTATTTGAGACTTTAACCAATACCGCTGTCTCTGTGTGAGGAAGGGAGAACCAATAATCGGCAAGTCTGTTTACATTGTGACAGCTGTGATTGGACACAGCTTATCACATGATAAAGGGCTGCTCTGATTGGCCCTTTACCCCGATCTGTGATCCGCTGGGTCCAGGGGGCACGCGGGCGGCACTCACTTTGGAGGACGTCCAGGGACGTCCCCTGAGAACTGGTGAGCCATGCTGTAGCCATCTATCAACTATGGCATGGGCTGGAAGAGGTTAAAGGCACTACAATAATACAAATACTTAAATGCTGTAAACTACAAATTTTAACAGTATTTGAATATATTGATTTTTGTAGTACCCTAAATGTCAGGTTAGTCTTTTTTTATTTCTAGTTCAGTCATCAAATTGGCCTCCAAAGCCTACGTAAGGTCCACTCACTTGGTTGAGGGGTGACATTTATTCTGGTGCTGCTCCTAAATTGTTGAGTAATCGAATATAAATTTGAATCCAGAAAAATGTTTATAAGGTCAGTTTGTCCACAGGTGAGATTTTAGCTTTAGGTGGATCCAGTGGGTTGGGTGGGTTCCCGGCTTCTTCTACATGCTGAAACCTCCAACAGATGGACCTCTGTGCCATGTTGCCAGACATTATTCCTGCCTACACTGGAGTTATATTACAGGGAGAGTGGGAGCCCCTCATAATGGGCACACCAGGTGTGCAGATCCAGGGACTCCAGTCTGAGATCTCACTAATAAACAGATATGAGAAATTATCAGGTGGTTTAAAGCCCATTCCCAGCTTATTTGAACCCCCAAGCCCACCCATAGCCATGGTATTAACAATGTGTTTCAGTGGTGCTGTACTCTTCAGCATTCTCCTGTGAGTGCAGGATGATGCACACCAAATGGGCATGTCCTTAAAGCTAGAAGTCTTTCAGCCTGGAAGAGGGCCACTGCTGAATTGCAATGTAGCGAGTCTGCAGGGTAAGGCGATGGGAGGGGGGGGGGGGGTACTCTAGAAAATACAGAATTTTTCTTTATGTCTCACTTTTATTAATGTGTTCTGTTCCCCAGGGGACAAAGTACATATGTGCTGTTTAAGGCTAGCTGCAAGGGCAGACAGGGTGCTCCCCCATGGCCATCCAATAACGCAGATAGCAAGGAGATGGCTGCTTTGGCAGATGCCACTTTTCTCTGTCTCCATGCACTTCCCAGCTTGCCTGAAACAATTTATTTCAGATATTCCACCCCAGCCTCCCCCGAGCAATCTTTGTTAGTAATTTTTTGTCTCCACCAAGTGTTTGATGATGGCGGAAAGTGCCATTTGTCAAAGCAGCCATCTCCTAGGGAGAACCTAGGAAGTGGGACAAAGTATTAGATGCAATTTGTTCCCTGGGGAACAGAATGCCTTAATAAAAGTCAAAGCGAGACTTCTTTCAAATAAAAAAATGCCTCCTTTTCTGGAATACTATTCCAGCGCTGTCCTCTGCAGACTCACTGCTCTTCGATCAAACAGCGGTAATCCTTTGGGGGGGAATGATGTCTAGCATCCTATGAAGATGGGACAAGGTACTACATGTGCTTTGTCCCCTGGGGAACATAACACATTAATAAAAAGTAAGACAGTGAATCTAAAAAAAAACATGGACTTGGGCTTTAAAGTGTTACTAAACCCAGGAGCCTGCATTCACTATATCTGGTCTCCCACAGTACACAGAACATGGAAATGTAATAGTTTTAGTAAATATAAACTGCTAAATACCTTTTCTCGTCAGCAGTATATAGCAGTCTTGTGACTTCTATCAGTGTCTGGTTAAAGCTTGTGGGAGGAGTTTTCATTCTGCTCTGACTGTTCTGTGAGGCTGTAGTACCCCTGAACCTCGGTCTGGACAGTGCTGATTGGCCCTGTGCTGATCACCTGCACCCTCCCAAGAAAAAGAAGCTCTCGCAATACACAGCAAACTGAGCATGTGCAGCTAGCCTATGTTCTATCAGGAGATAGTTTGGGGACTGGGGAAGAACCAAGAAGACAGGATCAAACAGTCGTTTTACACAATGTGGAGGATTAACTCCTTAGATTCCACAGTGAGTACAACAAGCATGCTTTACTGCATATACAGTGGGGCAAAAAAGTATTTAGTCAGCCACCAATTGTGCAAGTTCTCCCACTTAAAAAGATGAGAGAGGCCTGTAATTGTCATCATAGGTATACCTCAACTATGAGAGACAAAATGTGGAAACAAATCCAGACAATCACATTGTCTGATTTTTAAAAGAATTTATTTGCAAATTTTGGTGGAAAATAAGTATTTGGTCACCTACAAACAAGCAAGATTTCTGTCTCTCACAGACCTGTATCTTCTTCTTTAAGAGGCTCCTCTGTCCTCCTCTCATTACCTGTATTATTGGCACCTATTTGAACTTGTTATCAGTATAAAAGACACCTGTCCACAACCTCAAACGGTCACACTCCAAACTCCACTATGGTGAAGACCAAAGAGCTGTCGAAGGACACCAGAAAAAAAATTGTAGACTTGCACCAGGCTGGGAAGACTGAATCTGCAATAGGCAAGCAGCTTGGTGTGAAGAAATCAACTGTGGGAGCAATAATTAGAAAATGGAAGACATACAAGACCACTGATAATCTCCCTCGATCTGGGGCTCCACGCAAGATCTCACCCCATGGGGTCAAAATGATCACAAGAACGGTGAGCAAAAATCCCAGAACCACACGGGGGGAGCTAGTGAACGACCTGCAGAGAGCTGGGACCAAAATAGCAAAAGATACCATCAGTAACACACTACGCCGCCAGGGACTCAGATCCTGCAGTGCCAGACGTGTCCCCCTGCTTAAGCCAGTACATATGATGGGTTATAATTGTTTTTTCCATGAAAACGGATCTATTGGCTTTATTGCGTTGGGGTCAGCTTGAGATTCACAACAAGTGGAATGGTTATCCCAAAAATGAACCAAAGGCTTTCCTACACTAATATCTGGTGAGTGGCCAACTTATGCGGTGGTGGTGTTGTCACTGGATTTCAGTCACATGAATCACGCATGAGAAATCAAGAGCACAGAATTAGCACAATTATAGTGGATGGTCCACTCAAGGACATATGCACGAGCACTATTGGATGTAAATTGATTTATGTTCACAATTGGATTATAATGCATTTCATTTATGTATTAAGGTGTCTAGCTTATTGGTAGATACATAAGTGTTGTTAAAAAATATCTTTTAATCATATGTTAATTAATTTGCTTATTTGATTGGTGTAGAATAAGTGGTCTCTTTACTAAAATCGCTAGAGGTAGCGCATTCAGCACTTGATACATATTTACACATTTTTCTCCACTTGTTGGAGAAATACACTTTTTGGCTGCAGCAACCAGTTTTTTTTATATAAATTTAAGTTGATTTTATATAGGTTTGTGCCGGTGTCACATAAACATTATAATTAAGCCAGTACATGTCCGGGCCTGTCTGAGGTTTGCTAGAGAGCATTTGGATGATCCAGAAGAGGATTGGGAGAATGTCATATGGTCAGATGAAACCAAAGTAGAACTGTTTGGTAGAAACACAACTCGTCATGTTTCGAGGAGAGAGAATGCTGAGTTGCAACCAAAGAACACCATACCTACTGTGAAACATGGGGGTGGCAACATCATGCTTTGGGGCTGTTTCTCTGCAAAGGGAACAGCACAACTAATCCATGTACATGAAAGAATGAATGGGGCCATGTATCGTGAGATTTTGAGTGCAAACCTCCTCCCATCAGCAAGGGCATTGAAGATGAAACATGGCTGGGTCTTTCAGCATGACAATGATCCCAAGCACACTGCCCAGGCAACGAAGGAGTGGCTTCGTAAGAAGCATTTCAAGGTCCTGGAGTGGCCTAGCCAGTCTCCAGATCTCAACCCCATAGAAAACCTTTGTAGGGAGTTGAAAGTCCGTGTTGCCCAGTGACAGCCCCAAAACATCACTGCTCTAGAGGAGATCTGCATGGAGGAATGGGACAACATACCAGCAACAGTGTGTGACAACCTTGTGAAAACTTACAGAAAACGTTTGACCTCTGTCATTGCCAACAAAGGATATATAACAAAGTATTGAGATGAACTTTTGATATTGACCAAATACTTATTTTCCACCATAATTTGCAAATAAATTCTTTCCAAATCAGACAATGTGATTGTCTGGATTTGTTGCCACATTTTGTCTTTCATAGTTGAGGTATACCTGTGATGACAATTACAGGCCTCTCTCATCTTTTTAAGTGGGAGAACTTGCACAATTGGTGGCTGAGTAAATACTTTTTTGCCCTTCTGTAGTTGTATATAAAATGCACTTTTTATCTTTTAAAAAGTGTTTCCCAGTGCTAAACCTTTCATCCAATTTCTAAATTGCTGCATTTGTACATTTTAAAAGCCAATATAAAGGAATTGTAGTGGTAAAAAAGTCCTTGTGGAACCTTTTTTTCGGTTAATTCTCCTTTAAGGGGGTGTGGCAGGGGGCGTGTCCTATGCCTACATATGTTTGTTAGTAGGTGTCCCTCATTCCCATCTCAAAATATTGGGAGGCATGTTTTTAACAGTTTTCCCCGACAGCTGAGTGTGTCTGCATATGTCACCCTTAACCAGTTGCTGACTGCCCTATAGCAGTTTTACGTTGTGCAGGATCACATACAGTATATATACTTGATTGTTCACTTCCAGGTAGCGGGCGCGAATGCGCGCTACCGGTGGCTTGTTCCCACTGTGATTGTACACAGCGAGATTTGATCAGCAGGTTCCCGCCGATCCGATTTACGCCGGCACCCGACGATCATTCTGTACAGAGGCGGAACAGAAGTCTGTCTATGTAAACAAGACAGATCACCGTTCTCTCAGAGAGGAAGGCATAGATCCTGTGTTCCTGCAAAGCATGGACATGGATCCATGCCTTTCCCTAGTAAAAGCACCTCCCCCACAGTTAGAAAGCACAGGCTAGCCACACATTTAACCCTTTGATCGCCCCTGATGTTAACCCCTTTCCAGCCAGTGTCATAAGTACAGTGACAGTGCATATTTTTAGCACTGATCACTGATTTAGTGTCACTGATCCCCAAAAAAGTGTCAAAAATTAGTGTCAGATTCGTCTGCCGCAATATCACAGAACAAAATAGCAAAACAGCGCACACATGCAAAAAAGACATTTACCTCCTGCAAGGCTATTTAAAACACCTAGACATTTTCAAAAAACATTATCAAAAAATATGGGGATGTGGTCACAACATATTGCTATATGGTGCTTAAGCCCACTTACTGCGACAAAGTACCTCATGATTAGTGGGTCCTACACTATCCATAGACTGGGAGATCCTGCTTCTCTGAACCATGGGAGCCATACCATCCTCTATATAGGAGAACTAGAGGTCTCCACCTATGACACAGGTGGACACTAATGAGAGGCACTGATGAGGGAGTGGGGTGCTCCTCGCCCAAAAGGATTTGGTCAGAATCCATACAATCGTTACTTTCAGGTGTCGTTTTCGCCTACATTATGTCCACTTCCTGATTACCAGCATCCTGGCTATTGTGGTACAAGCCTTCTTCTTACAAATGATTCAGGTTTTTTATCCCCATTTATAAGGCTTTTTCCTATGTTGAAAGTTGCCCCTACCCAGGAACTTTCCCAGTGCTGCATTAGCCCTGTGTGCCCTAGTGTACATTCCAAACTATTTGCTTTGGAGGCGTTTAGTTACCTCAATGTACCCTGTACTATGACATATTTTACATCATCAAGACTATTAAATAATCACTGAATTATTTATTTTTACACAACCTCCACCATATGGCTTCCTTAATGTCTTCTACACATTTGTGTTGGAGTTGTTGTCCACCCAAGTGTCACTTAGGATGGGGACACGGGCCTAGGAAACTCATCCCCTAGGGGCGCCTTGGGAGTAGTTTAACTTCTCTCATTTCACATCTAGCAGTTAATTCGGGCGACACCAGATTTTCAGGCCAGAGGCCACCATGCTCTTACTGCCTCACACCCTTGCAGAAAGACTGTAAATTCTTTCTCCAGCTGGTGACATGGTTTATTTCTACCTGTCCCAACACATGATGCTGTATGATTTTGAAAAAGTCTTATTTAGTATGTACTTAACTCCACTCGCTTGTCTCACATCTTCACTATACACACCTTTTAATATGTTCTGCCCTTGGGCACACAGGGGAGCCAACATACTACATTCAGCTAGGCCTTACATTCCGAGACCACAGGCTCAGCCCCTCAGCAGGACCTGTACTGCAGCGGGCTCCAAGATGGAGACCCAGTCACTAAGTGGGGAACATGAACTACCACCTGTTTCCTCACTACCAGGGCCTCCATCGCCTGCCACCATCACCGCCTCCACTGTCTGCTGCCTGCTCTTCCTGATTCTCAGTACATATAGCTTTATTCATAACCTCAAGGGTTAACCAGGTTACACTTGTTACTGTACATCTCAGTCTCCATAAACCAGAGGGTTAGACGATGTTTCATTCCCAGTTCCTAGTTCTTGTAATATACCATAACTAATCATTTCTATAATTCATGAATTTCCTTTTCCCAGTAAATGACACGGACAACCTCTTTTTGAATTGAACTCCATTTACTGAACACTTAGTAAATTACATTTGAGGTAGTATATCAGAACATCATCCTCACATACATGGTCATACATTAGGGGGGGGGGGGGGTGGAAGGGGGAGTGGAAGATGATCAGAGGGTAAGACCACCTGGGGCTGTAACTCAAGATCTTGTGGACCAATGAAAAGCTTACCTCCTCACAGCTGCGGAAGCAGTGTGACCAAAAGCATACTGCCAGGTGACAGATGCACACCGTTGGGGTTAGGAGTGCACTGCTAAGGTTGTGGTCACTTCGGCTGATTGCTGCAGGTGGAGCTCGGGTACCCAAACTTTTACATTCTACTATACATAGTTACATAGTTAGTCAGGCTGAAAAAAGACACAAGTCCATCCAGTTCAACCATAAAAATAAATAAATAAATAAAATAAAAAAATATCGTATAATCCAATATACCCAATTCTATACCCACAGTTGATCCAGAGGAAGGCAAAAAACCCCAGCAGAGCATGCTCCAATTTGCTACAGCAGGGGAAAAAATTCCTTCCTGATCCCCCAAGAGGCAATCGGATTTTACCTGGATCAACTTTACCTATAAATGTTAGGCCTTACATTCCGAGACCACAGGGATATACTATACTAATTCAGAGTAAATAGAACAAAATCAGACTTTATAAGTCAATTTAAATCTATATCAATATTTAAACCAGTAGGACATAAAGTGTTAAGACCAAAAGTCCATTTTGTTTCATTCATGGAAACCGCCTGAGTCATATTCATACCTCTCCAGTAATTCTCTATTCTGTCTATCCCACAAAATTATAATAAACTGGGATCTCGATTGTGGCAAAATTTAAAGTGGTTTGATAAATGCTGTTTAAGGAATCCTTTTTTAATATTGTTAATATGTTCATTAATCCTTACTTCCAATTTTCTTGTTGTGCGACCTACATATTGCAGCCCGCATGGACAGGCTGCAAGATAGGTCACATGGGTAATCTGGCAAGTTATAAATCTCTTCATTTAAACTCTCTACCTAAACTGTTTGATTTAAATGAGTTCAATTTTCTTTTCCTCTTTTTTTAAAGTTCTGCACCTCACACATCTCCCACAATAAAATAAGCCAGTCTGGTCCAGAAATGACCTTTTTATATAAAAAAGTTTTCCTTTCCCAATGAGCGAGCCAGCTCGGCGCTGGCTCCCGCGACGGGGCTCGCAGGTGTCAAATCTCGCCGATAACAGCGGCGAGATTGACACAATATCGCGGTCACCTACTGTAACTAGTTTTAGTGTTCCTCCCTGTAGTCCCAGTATTATTCGCCCTAGGGTGGGTGGGTGTTTCCACCACATCCCCTCCTATGGCCTCTGACAGAGCCTCTCTATTTGGTGATGGCTCCCTGGAGTCAATAACCTCATTGATGTTTAATTCCTGCCACTTATATACTTTTTGTTTTCTCTACTGTATAGTCATTCCAATCCCTTTGGTATTTTTAAGTTTTTTATGTTTGATGTCTTTATCAGCTTTAGCCAAAAACCTTTGTATTTGAGGAGATTTTTCTTTGTATTCTGACGTATCTTTGAATGGACTCAATTTTTCTTTTTATTCAGCTATTTTTGTGGCTATTTTGTGGAGTTGGAGCAGTGTGACCGCATGCAAACGGAGGTGTGCCAGAGTCACAGGGTCTAAGGAGCCACCTGGTCTTCACCAGAGCCACTGGAGGTGTGGATGTTGCGCTGCAAGGCAGCTCCCAGGTTGCGGCTCTCTAGCACACCCGTGCGGGCACAGTGCATCCAAATAGTCATAATATTACCTAGGTTCAGGTATTATTGTGTCCACTGACATCAATGCTTGGGGGTTAATATTGCTTCTACTGACACCAATGATGGGGATTTTTGCACCCACTGACACCATTGTTGGTGGTTATTATTGCATCCACTGACCACTTATCCTTTACAAGCAAGGAAGCTTCTATCTTAATTTCTGTTTGATCTGCAGTTCTCATGGTGTTGTATAGGTGATCCGCTATGACACCAGCCATATGATGTGTTTATAGTTTGGTTGAAAGCAACCTGTTCTGCTTTAAAATTGCCCTATAATATGATAAGTACATTTGAAAATTGATAGTCTTTCAGTCTGTTAGATACCCTGCTGCCGGGTTCTGCTAACTGGCTAGGTGCCCTGCCACCTGGGTCTGCAAGCTGGCTGAGTGCCCTGCTGCTGGGGTCTGGAAGCTGGCTGAGTTCCCCGCAGATCAGATCCTTTAAGAAGTACAACACTTGGATTTTGCAGCTACACAAGGCAGAAAATGTTCCAATGGTGGGATCCCATGGACTATCTGCAGGCTTAACATGGAGTTCCTTAACCCATACTGCTTTTCATTTTACCAGTCACCCAGGTCTTTCCAAGGAATTGGTTCCCCAGCATAGGTCCCCTAACACACTTGGAGTCGCAGAGGCACACATTACAACTGTATCAGGACAAAAGTCAGATGGAAATCTGCCCTCACCCAGAACACCTCTACTACTGGAGCTGTAAGTGTAAGTGTATTTTAACAGTCACCCAGGTCTTACCAAGACATTGGTTCCCCAGAAAAGGTCCCCTAATGCCCTTGGAGTGGCAGGGGCACACATTACAACTGGATCAGGCCAAACGTCAGATGGAAATCTGCCCTCACCCAGAACACCTCTACTACTGGAGCTGTAAGTGTAAGTGTATTTTAACAGTCACCCAGGTCTTACCAAGACATTGGTTCCCCAGAAAAGGTCCCCTAATGCCCTTGGAGTGGCAGGGGCACACATTACAACTGGATCAGGCCAAACGTCAGATGGAAATCTGTCCTTACCCAGAACACCTCTACTACTGGAGCTGTAAGTGTAAGTATATTTTATCAGTCACCCAGGTCTTACCAAGACATTGGTTCCCCAGAAAAGGTCCCCTAATGCCCTTGGAGTGGCAGGGGCACACATTACAACTGTATCAGGACAAACGTCAGATGGAAATCTGCCCTTACCCAGAACACCTCTACTACTGGAGCTGTAAAAGTAAGTGTATTTTAACAGTCACTCAGGTCTTACCAAGGCATTGGTTCCCCAGCAAAAGTCCCTCAACACCCTTGGAATCGCAGAGGCACACATTACGACTTAAAACAAGGAGAGAGAGGCGCCTCTGGGTGCAGACGTTTAAAATAATTTATTAAAAAATACAGCAACAGCTGATATTACACTCACATTTTGGAAGAAAAAAGTAGGCAAAAGAATGTCCCAAAGCAATCGAGGGGATCCGTGGGGTCATCTGATCCCGGCTGATGGATGGTAGAGACTCTGGACAGTCTATGGACGCTGGATGTAGACCGGCCGAGCAGCGAAGACAGGCTCCAGAGAGAGGCTTGGATGGCATCCGATCAGGCGAGGGATGATGACGTCACTCTGTATGCGACGCGTTTCCTGAGCTAGCTCGCCGTGAGTGGTGTGACGGCGGCGCTCCTTTATCAAGCTGATTGGCTGGGAGCTAACTTTTAATTTGTTATGGAAATTTTCCTTTTCCTTATATTTATGCACATCTATGTAAACTAGGATTTGGTTGTCTTCTTTGCGCCGACTACTTGTTGTATTGTTGCCTCTGTATGCCTTTGTGCTGCATATTGACAATTATCCTTATATGTGTGCATATATATGTGTGCGTGTGAGCACATACACACGCACAGATATACGCATATAGATATATGTGTGTTTTTAATTTCTATTCTATTTCATTTGAATATTTTGTTTCATTACCTTATTCTCGTATAAAGATCTCCTCCCCATTTCTGTCCCAATTTCTATTCTGTCCTATACACACACCAACGTGTACCTCTTGTAGCTTTATATCACATATACACGCACAACTACATACAATATTGTGCGTCCCCTATCCCAATTTAATTTTCACATATATCATCCCCCCCCCCCCCACCCTCCCTTTCCTTATTACAGTTTATACTTCTTTTCCATGTATATGTACATCTGTTGGTATTCTCCCTTAAACCAATAACTATGGACCTTCCAGCCATCATAGATGATCATAGATACAAGTTTTTAGACCAAATCTCCTCCAGTCTACTCCAGGTCACTTTTTCCCAGGAGGCCACACTCACAGGTAAAACTCGATCACACCTTTGTGGCAAGTTCAAACAATTGGAAAGATTGATACATTCTGCCAACCAACAGTGGTGGGATCAATTTTTCCTTGAACAGTATACCAAAACTCGGATCTCACCCAGAGGCCTCAGAGTTCTGAAAGAAAGCCCGGCCTTTTTGGGTGCTGAGCACACCAAAGAATGGGCTAGCTTAGCCGAGTTCTGTACAGCCAAATGGATGGGAATCTTAATATCCCATAGGAAAAATAGATTTGACAAACTGCAGGATCAAATATTCTCTATTATTAAGGACATAAAAACTACATCTACCATCATTCCCCAAACATGGTTCAATATACTTCAGAGTAACATCAAAAGAAATGAAGATTCTCTTGTCAGTTCCAAAATGAGTAAATTCAAAAGAGACCTAGATGATTACAATTCTGACAGAATTTTCACGTGGAACAAAAAATCTTTATCCAGCCAGGCCCCTAGACATACGGTACCTCCTCCCCCAGATCCCTCTGTTTCAGCCCCTCCACCTCTCATGAGTCTACCACCACCCATCCCCACCCCCTATCCACCCCCCCTTATGAGTATACAACTTTGTACACCTCAGAGATCCAAATCATTCCCCACACTTCAAAAAGCCCAACCTCCTTCCCGCATACATGGTTCACATCCTTCAGGTATCCATCACCCCACACCTATACGGAAGAACAATAACCAACGACATGATTCCAAATATCCTAGAAAATATATACAAAAAAATAGAGAATTAATTACTTCTCTAACCCTATTTTACAATAGGCAGAGCCACACTCCCACATTTTCATCCAGCCAGACCACGATTGTGGATACTCATAATGAAGCTAGTGGCCCCACACAGTCAATTATTGTGCATGCGGATGCCATACATTCCCATTCAGGAAACCCTTTAGCAGATATGGCCAATTGTCATGCTGACTCATCCACCTCAGTCTTACATACCTCAGGAGGCCACACTCCTGTTGGTCCCCTCACGACCTCTTCCCAGGATACTTTTTTAGTCCCCAGTCCCCCTCCGGCAACCATATCCAGAAAAAGAAAACTCACAGAAGAGGCCGCCGAGGGGGACGAACTAGACGAGCCGTGTTACACTCAGAACCCAAAAAAACGGTAAAAATTTTCAACTTATCCAACTATACGTTGTCCTCCTCCGACACGGCACTTCTTAGTCGAGGCTTAAATTTCGCCCCCATCAATAAGCCAAATCCTTTCTTGTTGTTCAAAGACTTGAATTGCTACATCAGGAATTTAACCCTCCAAAGACATTTTAATATCCAAAAAGCGAAAGATTTACTAACCCCCATTTCACAGATCAATATTACCCCATCTTCACCCCCACCACTAGATGCCGACCATGTCTCGGACATCCTTGACCATGATTGTTCAGACATCTCACTCACCACGGACAATCATTCATATACAGAAGATGACCTATCCAGGCTACTTACACAACATCTTGCCACATCTCCACCTATCATACATTCCGGTCTAAAGCCCAAATCCATCTTTTTTCCTACACACTCAAAAGGACCCTATATAGAGAGTTTTTACAGAGTGGTCTTTTCTGACATGACCAAACTCTGTAATACTACATCTATCTCCACATCACACAACCTCTCATCATCTGAAACCAGATCCCTGCAACAATTCATTCAGGCAGAAGATATCATTATCAAGCCTGCTGATAAAGGAGGCGGTATCATTCTCCAAAATAAAGTCGATTACATTGCAGAGGCTGAAAGGCTTCTGTCAGATCAGACCACCTATATGAAATTATCTCAAGACCCCACCGATGATTTTACATCAGAAGCTGAGCTTCTGATCTCCACGGCTCTCAGGGATAACATCATCTCCAAGGTGGAGTGTCTCTTTTTCCGTAAATCATTTTATTCCATCCCTTATTTTTACCATCTACCCAAAATCCACAAGAACCAACAGAATCCCCCAGGTAGGCCTATTGTGGCCTCCATGGACAGCATTACTTCAGGTTTCAGCTTATACGTTGATAGATACCTACAACCTTTAGTTCACCAACTCCAGTCCTATATACGAGATGGGACACATCTTGTGGAACAACTTTCACCATACAGTTGGGAACCTACGTACTCTTGGTTATCTTTAGACGTAAGTTCCCTGTATACTTCCATTCCCCATGATTTTGGAATTATGGCCCTTGAGTACTTTCTCTCCACAGACCCACTTATGAATCCCCGCCAGGCCACCTTTATCATAGAAGCCACCAAGTTCTGTTTAACACACAACTATTTTACATTCAACGGTGACTTCTACCTACAGCTACAAGGGACGGCGATGGGGGCAAATTTTGCCCCCTCGTACGCGAACTTGGCAATGGGGTTTTGGGAACAGCAGTACATTTACCACAACAACCCCTTTTCGGCCAATATCGTCTATTTTGGAAGATACATTGACGATATTATAATCATCTGGGATGGACCTTTAGACCTCATCCCACTATTCACCAGTCATTGCAATAACAACCAGTATGGTTTATCCTTTACACATGACAGCAATCAGACTTCTTTAGCCTTTCTTGATCTGGAATTAAGACACGACCATCAGGAGATATACGTCAAGAACTATACCAAACCCACTAGTGGCAATTCGTATCTTCATTTTAAAAGTTGCCACTACCCACCTTGGATAAAAAATATCCCCAAAGGCCAATTTTGTCGTTTGAGACAAAACTGTACTAAAAAAGCGGACTATATAGATGCCAGTATTCATCTTAAACAAAAGTTTTCTGAGAAAGGATATCCGAAAGATTTAGTGGAGACTGCTTATGAATCTTATCTCCATGGAAAACCTCCACGCAACAACACGCCTCCGACTAATTGCCCCATGCGGTTCATTACCACTTTTCATTCCCAACATAACAAAATGGAGAAGATACTGCGAAAACATTGGGTCATCCTTCAACAAGACCCCCACCTTAAATCCATTCTCCCCACACATCCACAGGTCACTTATCGAAGGGCACCCAACCTCAAAAACAAAATTGCCCCCAGTAAACTCAAGATTACCCCAACCTTTGCACCTATCACCCCACTCATCCCTCTAGTAGGGATGTTTCAATGTCGGAAAAAACTATGTAAGACTTGCCACTTTGTTCAACATGGCCAAAAATCTTTTTGTACAAAAGGCCAGACATACATTCTAAAAGACTTTTACAATTGTTCATCCGACCACGTTGTGTATGGCTTGATCTGCCCATGTGGCCTTATTTATGTCGGCCGCACTATTCGGCCCCTGAGACAGCGTTTCGGGGAACACAGAAGATACATTGAGGGTGGTACAGACCCCCACAGTGTACCAAAACATTTTGCTGCAGTGCATAAGGGCTCCACCCTTGGACTCTCAGTTTGGGTTATAGAACAGATCCCTAGGTCTCTCCCACCAGCCGAAAGGTTCAAAAAATTGTGTGCTAGAGAGACCTATTGGATCTACCGTCTAGATGTCCTTTCGCCCGGGGGAATTAATGAATGCATCGAAACCTCCACCATCTTGTAAGGCAGACATGAATATAAACTAATATGATACCCATACTCTTAAGTTTATTCATCTTCCTCATCTCATTTTCATACTTCTTCACTTATAGTTTTATGGATTTGAATTTTATCTTATTATCATTTTTTTGCATTGTGTAATGTATATATGTATATATTATCATATGTGGATATGCTACCCATTCTTATTCAGATTATGTACGTCATAACATGTTAGGTTCTCTAGCCCCTCCCCTTTCCCCGCCCCCCATATCCGTCCCCGCCCCCCCTTCCTTCCCTTCTTCCCTCCTCCCCTCCCCCCCCTTTTCTTTTTCCCATCTATCTCCCTCTCCCTTTCCCCCTCCCCACATATATACATACGCATATGTATATATCAATACCAACACTATATATGGATGCACAATATTGCATATATGTATTACACATACACACCCTCACATGTTACCCATTCCATGTAGCGATTATCATTTTTTTTTTTTTTTTGTTTTTATTATTATTTTTTATTATATTATTATTAATTATTTTTTAATTTTTATTATTCTTTATTTCTACACATATCACATTGTGGTTGCGCACACATATGTGCGCACACATGTGCTTGCCCACACACCTGTTTTATGCCTAATGGGTGACACATGTGGTCACCATTCATTTGTATATGTATATACATGTATATAATTGACCTTTTTGTATATGTATATATATGTATATAATCGCTTGTGTGTATATGTATATATGTTTATGCACATGTGTATTTTTCAGTTCCAGTTCTTCCCTCACAATTGTGCCACAGCCCTCTGCCTCCATCCATTCCATTCCTTACATTTGTGTATATCGTGATATGATATAATTTTTCCTGTTCTCTTTCACATTGTCCCCCTTCCCCTTCTTTCCTATTGTAGCCTATTAGTTTCTTTCCTTTCCACATCAGCACCACATATCCCTTCTCATCGTCCTTCTCCTCGATTCCCTCCTCTGCTGACACTTCTACACATCAGATTCCAGGCCCATCCTCTATTCCGCCCCCGTTCCGCCCCCTTCCCCCTTCATTGCTCTCTATTTAACTCCCTCTTCAGCTCCCAGCCAATCAGCTTGATAAAGGAGCGCCGCCGTCACACCACTCACGGCGAGCTAGCTCAGGAAACGCGTCGCATACAGAGTGACGTCATCATCCCTCGCCTGATCGGATGCCATTCAAGCCTCTCTCTGGAGCCTGTCTTCGCTGCTCGACCGGTCTACATCCAGCGTCCATAGACTGTCCAGAGTCTCTACCATCCATCAGCCGGGATCAGATGACCCCACGGATCCCCTCGATTGCTTTGGGACATTCTTTTGCCTACTTTTTTCTTCCAAAATGTGAGTGTAATATCAGCTGTTGCTGTATTTTTTAATAAATTATTTTAAACGTCTGCACCCAGAGGCGCCTCTCTCTCCTTGTTTTATAGTGTTACCTGGGATATGGCTTTCACTCCCATTGGAAGGCTGCCCTGAATGTGGATTTTACACTTTATTCCTGCTTCCTTCATCTGCAGTGTTACTACATGGACTAACTTTTAATTTGTTATGGAAATTTTCCTTTTCCTTATATTTATGCACATCTATGTAAACTAGGATTTGGTTGTCTTTTTTGCGCCGACTACTTGTTGTACACATTACGACTTGATCAGGACAAAATTCAGATGGAAATCTGCCCTTACCCAGAACACCCTCTACTACTGGAGCTGTAAATAAAAAGCAGAAATCTGGACCCCCAGGCTTTGACACAACCTAAGCAAATGGCTCATGAAAGTTGTCTACAGGAATCTTGGACCAAACGGGTAACCCATGCCAGGCATGCAACAAGCATGGAGATGCAGAGGTATTAGACCTCTGAAGCTGGTGATATCTTGACCCTAGTACCAGAGATTGACTGGGCAGCAGGCACAAAACTAGCAAAGGCAGGCTGGACAGCAGGTGGTATATAAGCAACATCAGGCTTGTCAGCAGATAAAGGATCAGTGGCATATGGCTGAGCAACAGCTGAAATACCATTGGATTCAAACTGGATAGCAGGTAAAGGATTAGTAGTCAGCAGGGATTTTTTTCTCAAACAATAGGTGCTGGAACTTAACCACGGCCCCACAAAACGCCTCCCTCTACACACACCCTCCAAATCACATCAAATAGTGGGTGTGTTGAGTCAAATTTCACAAAAACAGTAGGAGGGTCCTAAAGGGGAATTAAATACCAGGATTGCATTACATACAGGGTGCAGAGCTGTCACTTGTAAACACAGAAACCAGACTTCTGTGTTTACAAGTGATTGTGGTGAGCAGGCACCAAAAGGTCTGAGCCAGAGGTGGTGGAACCGAGTTCCACCAAGTTTCCCCTGAAAAAATGCCCTGGTAATCAGAGTGGACAGTAGGTAGAGGATAAGTGGCATCAGTCTGGATAGCTGGTGGCGTATCAGGCTGGTCAGTGGGTAAAGGATCAGTGGAATCTGGCTGGGCAGCAGGTGAAGTACCAATGGAGTCAGGCTAGATAGCGGGTAAAGGATTAGTAGTGTCAGCCTGAACAGTAGGTAGAAGATCAGTGGCATCAGATTTAATAGCTGGTGGCGTATCCATGAAGTCAGGCTGGTCAGTGGGTAAAGGATCAGTGGAATCTGGCTGGGCAGCAGGTGAAGTACCAATGGAGTCAAGCTAGATAGCGGGTAAAGGATTAGTAGTGTCAGCCTGAACAGTAGGTAGAAGTGGCATCAGATTTAATAGCTGGTGGCGTATCAATGAAGTCAGGCTGGTCAGTGGGTAAAGGATCAGTGGAATCTGGCTGGGCAGCAGGCGAAGTACCAATGGATTCAAGCTGGATAGCAGGTAAAGGATTAGTAGTGTCTCTATGTGCTGGGGAGAGAGGGAGGAAAAGGAGGCTCTGTGCACTTCATTCTTTCTTTCTCCCACCACCCCCCTCTCTTTCATTTCATTTCTTTCTTTCTTTCTTTCTTTCTTTCTTTCTTTCTTTCTTTCTTTCTTTCTTTCTTTCTTTCTTTCTTTCTTTCTTTCTTTCTTTCTTTCCTTCTTTCCTTCTTTCTTTCTTTCTTTCTTTCCTTCTTTCTTTCTTTCCTTCTTTCCTTCCATCTTTCTTTCTTTCCATCTTTCCTTCTTTCTTTCTTTTTTTCCTTCCTTCTTCCTTTCTTTATTTCCTTCCTTTCTTTCTTTTCTTTCCTTCTTTTTTTCTCCCTCCATCCCCCTCTCTTTCTTTCGTTCGTTCGTTTGTTTGTTCTTTCCTTCGTTCTTTCTTTCCTTCTCCCTCTCTCCTTCCCCCTCTCTTTCGTTCGTTCGTTTGTTCGTTCATTCTTTCTTCCCTTCTCCCTCTCTCCTTCCCCCTCTCTTTCTTTTAGGTGAGCACAATAGAGGAAGCGCTGGTGTACCATTCAAGTGCTCACCAACCAGATGGTTAAAAATGCAGAGTCGTTTTAGACTTGATCCTTATGCCGCGTACACACGAGCGGACTTTACGGCGGACTTTGCCCGGCGGATTTTTCTACGTACTTTACGACGGACTTTCTGAATGAACGGACATGCCTACACACAATCCACCAAAGTCCGTCGAATTCGTACGTGATGACGTACGACCAGACTAAAACAAGGAAGTTCATAGCCAGTAGCCAATAGCTGCCCTAGCGTGGCTTTTTGTCCGTCGAACTAGCATACAGACGGCGGACTTTTTGACCGGACTCGATTTCAACGGATACATTTTAAACAAGTTTCAAATCTAAGTCCGTCCAACTTTTGAGCAAACAAAGTCCGCTGGAGCCCACACACGATCGAATTGTCCGACGAAATCCAGTCTGCCGGGCAAAGTCCGCCGTAAAGTCCGCTCGTGTGTACGCGGCATTACTCTTTTCTTTTGTTTTTTGCTTGGTCCATTCGTTAAGTATCTGCAGCTCATGTCCTATAAAAAGAAGAAAAAAATTTGTTCTAATCCATTTATCTTAAAAATACTTTTTTTTTTACCTTACCCACTTGCCGACCAGCCGCTGTCATTATAAAGTGGCAGGTCGGCACGATTACGCGAGCTGTTGTAGCTGTACGTCGGCTCCTATAAGCAGGATAGCAGGCGCGCTGCACTCCGGGGGTGCCGATGCTCGTGGCTGATGGTCGCGATGACCGCTGGCCACACGCGATCGCGGGCACGAGAGGCAGAACAGGGATGTGTGTGTAAACACACACATCCCTGTTCTGTGAGGAGAGGAGAGACAGATTGTGAGTTCTTAATAGCTAGAAACCACGATCTGTCATCTCCTATAGTCAGTCCCCTCCCCCTACAGTTAGAACACACAGTCAGGGAACACAGTTAACCCCTTAATCGTCCCCTAGTGTTAACCCCTTCCCTGCCAGTGACATTTACACAGTAATCAGTGCATTTTTATAGCACTGATCGCTGTATAATTGTCAATGGTTTCAAAAATGTGTCAAAAGTGTCTGATGTGTCTGCCATAATGTCGCAGTCCCAATAAAAATCTCAGATCGCCTCCATTACTAGTAAAAAAATAAAAATAATAATAAAAATACCACAAATCTATCCCCTATTTTGTAGATGCTATAACTTTTGCGCAAACCAATCAATATACGCTTATTGCGATTTTTATTGCCAAAAATATGTAAAAGAATACATATCGGCCTAAACTGAGGAAAAAAATTTTATATTATATTTATTATAGCAAAAGTACAAAATATTGTGTGTTTTTTTCAAAATTGTTGCTCTTTTTTGTTTATAGCGCAAAAAATAAAAACCGCAGAGATGATCAAATACCACCAAAAGAAAGTTCTATTTGTGGGGAAAAAAATAACCAATTTTGTTTGGGTACAGCGTCGCACGCCCGCGCAATTGTCAGTTAAAGCGACGCAGTGCCGTATCCCAAAAAATGGCCTGGTCATTGAACAGCCAAATCTTCCGGGGCTGAAGTGGTCCAAACTTCCACTCACAGGGCCAGATCATCTGGCGAGATCCCGGGGAGTGCTGAGTAACTAAATCTAATCAGAACAATCTAATTAAATCTGCTGGAGGAGCTTCTTGTGAATAATTCTTTGAATACTCAGCATTCTCTGGAGTTTTGCCGGAAGGAACGTAATGTCATCTCCCGGAGTACAGAAGCCAAGGGTAAGGTAAGTATATATACTTCATTTCATACAGGTTTCCTAATGCATTGCAGTGTTATGCATGAGTGCTAGCAAGGGATGGAACTCGTCCCAGCTCCTGTAGTCACTAGAAGAAGAGAGGAAAGATCCCTGGTGCCACACATCCACAGAGTTCTATGGTGGTATGAGAGAGACAACCTCAGCCTGGGCTCCTGCCAATGTGTTTCACTCTGCCCCCCCGAAGCTTAGTCACGGGGATTACTTCCAGCTGCAGCAGCCGCAAGTTCAGCGGTTTGGTGAACTAGTCAAATCTGTCATTTAGTTAAGCTACTTGGCGAACTGCGAACAGCTTGGATTTTGCTCAGACTCATGATCTACCCCAGGGGTCTCCAAACTGCGGCCTGGGGGCCAAATGTTGCCCTTTGCTTGCTTTTATCTGGCCCTTGGGGCATTGTTTCATCCACTGATACCAACAATGGGGCATAATTGCCAAACTGACACTAATGAAGGGACATAATTCCTCCCATTGATGCCAACAATGGGGCACTATTCATCCCTATTGACAACAACAATGGGGCACTATTCATATCTATTGACACCAACAATGGGGCACTATTCATCCCTATTGACACCAACAATGGGGCACTATTCATCCCTAATGAGACCAACAAAGGGACACAAATCCTCCCAATGACACCAACAATGGGGCCCGATGACCCCAATGATGACACCAATGATGGGGAATAAATATGCCCACTGAATCAAACAATGAATGAATAGTGCGATTATGTTAATACATAAACAGAGACAATCATGTTGATAATAACAGTAAATTTGTATTCATAGATGATGAAATTGATATCACTTATTACGGAGTCTCAAGATCACGTGATTTGGTGGTGTAGCATAAGGTTAAGGCTCTACGCGTTTCATGGGGATTCTTTATCATGCATAATAAATTGTTAAGATTTTACTAATCTTTATCATGTTATTCTTGTGACTCAATGGTTATGCTTTTGGATTCCACGATTATGTGCTTCTACCTTTTTATAGCTGTGCTTCATTTAAAGTCCCATTTTTTTCTTTTTCTTTTTAATTATTGCTTGTATACAATAGGATTGGAGGCAGATGATTTTATCCATTCATTGCCTCATCTAAAGTCCCAAAACCCCCTCTCCTCCCTTTGCCACTGATGCTCTGGGATGACGGATTGGCGATCCGCGGTCTGGACTTGCCAACCAGCCATCCCAGAGTAGTAGGTTGCAGGCCACATCAGAGGCCTCCGCGGACCACTGGTTGGGCACCCCTGCACTATAGGATTGCAAAAGACCCATAGATGTCCCAAGGAGAACAGTAATGCAGTGTGCGTAGCTCGCTGTGGCAAACAGTGGGCATGGTCTAAGTGCATTAACAGTGGGAGGGGCTTAAAGGGGCATGCTAAATAAAACATAACCATTCTTGTACCCATAAAACCTTACCTTAAAAGTGGACAGTGTCAGTAGGGCAGATCTTGGTGTTAATACGGCCGAGGACGGTGTCAATAGAGCAGTGGACATGTCAGTAGGGCAGTGGTTGTGTCAGTAGAGCAGTGGATGTTTCAGTAGGGCAGTAGATGGTGTGAGTAGGGCAGATATTGGTGTCACTAGGGCATCGGGCAGTGTCAGTAGTTTTTAATTTTTATTATTTTTTACAATATTTTTTTTTACTATTTTCTTTTTACAATTTTTTTTAGGAGCCTCCTTGGGGTCTTTGGTGAAATATCAGGGGTCTGAATAGACCCCTAATGTCTCACTTTTGAGACAGAGAATGGGACTGAGGATAGAACTTCCCCAATCCCTTTCTCTGCAGCCTCAGCTGCACTCGACAGTGAATGAATGGAAGTGCTCTGTGCTGAGTGGCTTCCTGTTCATTCATACACTGAAGCATAGTAAACAAAAAAGTTTACTATGCCTCTGTTATAAATGGACACAAGAGAGATCGGTACTGATCGTGCACCCTTCCCTCACTCTCCATTCTAAAATGATCCCCGCAGCAGCCAATGGGATAGAGGAGGGGAGGGGGCTCGGGCAGCAGAAAGAAGTGGAACCTAAACAGGAGGCATTTACTAGACCTGATTTGGCTGTATTTCTCTCCTGCAGCAACTGAATGCCACAGGAGGAAAATACAGCCAATCGGTTCTAGTAAATGCCTCCCCCCACCGCCCCACCTGTACAGGTGTGAAATGGAAGCCACACGGGCTCTCTGGAGCATAGGGAGCCACAGTCGCTTCTGAATAATGTGTATAGGTTTCAGAATACATTCCCAATACTAGCGATACCCCTGCTTACAGGTTTACATGTAAAATAAAAGCTAAAATCTTGGATTTCCCATTTCTCTGACATCATATGAATGCAGCATTACCAGTGTGGAGTCATTTATTAGAAATCAATATTTTTTTTTAGGTAATTAATATAGCTGTATATAGATACAATATATAGATTTTAAATGAGATTATATCTGGACTAAAGTTTTTTGTTTTTTTTCTATTTGCTTGTAATACAGCTAGATTTCCCCTTTCTAATCCTATCTAACATGTGACAGATTGGCATTTAAAACTGGCATTAATGCTACCACTGCCCCCAAGGCTTGATTCACATGCAGGGCCAGGACGAGCCGGATGCTGTCACCCTCCCGTTAGAGGAAAGGTCAGCTTTCTCATGACCGCTGCGCACATTAATCCAGGCTTATATAACAGTGCATGGTCAGGTAAAGCCTCTTCTCTGCGTTGCATAAGCTGCTTTTTGCAGGCCAGGCTCTCCCTCCATCCTCTGCATATTTGATGCTCTGCAACCCCTTCATCTACCATTATGTAACACCGGCCCTGTGCCTCATTATAATTCTACAACAGTACTCGGGACAGATGCATGGATGGCATAAAGCGCAACTCTATAGAAATGCTAATCTCAGGCTTTAGATTCTGTGATGAAAGATTGTATCGACACATCATGCATATGTTTAGTTATGATTAAAGAGATTTGCTTCTATTTGAAAAAAATATATACAGTATCTCACAAAAGTGAGTACACCTCTCACATTTTTGTAAATATTTTATTATATCTTTTCATGTGACAACACTGAAGAAATGACACTTTGCTACAATGTAAAGTAGTGAGTGTACAGCTTGTATAACAGTGTAAATTTGCTGTCCCCTCAAAATAACTCAACACACAGCCATTAATGTCTAAACCGGTGGCAACAAAATTGAGTACACCCCTAAGTGAAAATTTTCCAAATTGGGCCCAATGTGTCAATATTTTGTATGGCCACCATTATTTTCCAGCACTGCCTTAACCCTCTTGGGCATGGAGTTCACCAGAGCTTCACAGGTTTCCACTGGAGTCCTCTTCCACTCCTCCATGATGACATCACCGAACTGGTGGTAGGTTAGAGACCTTGGGCTCCTCCACCTTCCATTTGAGGATGCCCCACAGATGCTCAATAGGGTTTAGGTCTGGAGACATGCTTGGCCAGTCCATCACCTTTACCCTCAGCTTCTTTAGCAAGGCAGTGGTCATCTTGGAGGTGTGTTTGGGGTCGTTATCATGTTGGAATACTGCCCTGTTGCCCAGTCTCCGAAGAGATGGGATCATGCTCTGCTTCAGTGCATGTTGGCATTCATAGTTCCCTCAATGAACTGTAGCTCCCCAGTGCCGGCAGCACTCATGCAGCCCCAGACCATGACACTCCCACCACCATGCTTGACTGTAGGCAAGACACACTGGATTTTTTTCTCCTCACTTGGTTGCCACCACACATGCTTGACACCATCTGAATCAAATAAGTTTATCTTGGTCTCATCAGACCACAGGACATGGTTCCAGTAATTAATATCCTTAGTCTGCTTGACTTCAGCAAATTGTTTTCAGGCTTTCTTGTGCGCCATCTTTAGAAGAGGCTTCCTTCTGAGACGACAGCCACGCAGACCAATTTGATGCAGCGTGCGGTGTATGGTCTGAGCACTGACAGGCTGACCCCCCACTTCTTCAACCTCTACAGCAATGCTGGCAGCACTCATACGTCTATTTCCCAAAAACTACCTCTGGATATGATGCGGAGCATGTGCACTCAACTTCTTTGGTTGACCATGGCAAGGCCTGTTCTGAGTGTAACCTGTCCTATTAAACCGCAGGATGGTCTTGGCCACCATGCTGCAGCTAAGTTTAAGGGTCTTGGCAATCATCTTATAGCCTAGGCCATCTTTATGTAAAGCAACAATTCTTTTTTTCAGATCCTCAGAGAGTTCTTTGCCGTGAGGTGCCATGTTGAACTTCCAGTGACCAGTATGAGAGAGTGAGAGCGATAACACCAAATTTAACACACCTGCTCCCCATTCACACCTGAGACCTTGTAACACTAACGAGTCACATGACACCGGAGAGGGAAAATGGCTAATTGGACCCAATTTGGACATTTTCACCTGGGGGGGGGGGGGGATTCACTTTTGTTGCCAGCGGTTTAGACATTAATGGCTGTTTGTTGAGTTATTTTGAGGGGACAGCAAATTTACACTGTTATACAACCTGTACACTCACTACTTTACATTGTAGCAAAGTGTCATTTCTTCAGTGTTGTCAAGATATAATTAAATATGTACAAAAATGTGAAGTGTGTACTCACTTTTGTGAGATACTGTATAATGAACAAATTTGTTTACTAGGGTAGGCAGACAGATCTAAAGCTGTGATGCACATTTTTACCATCCCACATCTTTGACAAGTATGTTACGAAAAAGTTAAGGATTTTTAATATATTTTTTTTAAATGTTTTTCAGGGTCTGCCCCCCCACAAAATAAATATTCAATTTTGTCTGGAGACTTAGGCCCCATTCACATCTAGTGTCTTGTGAATGTACACTTTTGTGTGCTCTTTTTTTTTGGCGCATTTTTTGCACTTAGGACAAGCCATTCGCTTGAATTCCGTATGGTTGACAAGAAGAAGAAGCTCCTGCACTTTTTTGGCACTGAACTTTGTGTATTTAAGAAAAAATAGAAAACAAACAAATACCCTTTGTATTTGTTTGTGCATTTTTCTTACTACGCGTTTTGGTGCATTTCTCGCGTATTTTGCCACACGTGAAAACGTGTGTACTGGCCATGTATGGGGGTGCCATACGTGTTTCTGCGTGCATTTCCTGGAACGCATAGGTACGAATGCAGGCTTAAAGGGTTACTGAACTCACAACAGTAAAATCAGTGTGTACAGTATCTGGCCAGGTTTTCTGTAGAGCACCCCCATGAGCCTCAAATACTTACATACCCTGATATGCAAATAGCACCTACTTTCTACAATCTTTGGATCTGCCCATCTTCTATCTCATGAACCCTACATATTGGCCCATGCTAACCAGTAGTAAGGCTCTGGAGGCAGGAGGTGGAGGCAGGGACTACGGGAAATGTTTCCATATCATGGCACATTCATTTTCACGGCTCAAACAGCGCTCTGCAAAAAATGGAACAAGCTGTCCAAGCACCATCATTACTCAGCAATTGGCAATTCTAAATACATTAATTCATTTTCATGTTTATGGAATCCAACATGATTGTTATGCTGGAGAATTAGCACAAGCACAAATTAAAAACAATTACCTGGCCCTTTCCATAAATCCTTTAAAGTGTATAAAATATGCAGGAGAATTGAATACTCCAAACACCTTGTTTAGTGATTACAGTCTGATGTGACGTTTGTGGAAAATGAACGTTCTTCCTCTTGTTTCATCTAACAATGCCTCCCCGCTTCCAGATTCTTTCCTGACCTAATTGCAGAAAATATGTGCATTTTCCCTGAACTTGGAGATATGGCTATTTATACACAGCGAGCTTGTGATTGCAATTAAGTCATCAGCGATTTAACTGATTAGTAGCGGCAATGGTGTGAGCTGCTTTACACCGCTATAAAATCAAGGTATTCCTGAGATTACCATTGGGGGGTTTAATAATTTAGGTAGTCACAGGACATCTCTAGTGGGCAAACACCCAACAGAAAAGACTCAATGGATGTCTTCTTCTATTTGCCAATGTGACCCCAGTAATTCTAAACCTCATTGTTGATGGTTGTGGGACTTTGCTGTTTCGCTGCCTTGCTATTATAGCCTGTGCTAGCCAAATTACACCTGTAATTTGACTGGTTGTTTTGGGCAACACCTCCATTATGTTTTTTTTTTTTTTTACTTTTTGTTCTTCCAGAATTACTTTTTTAGTCATTTTGGCTATGCCCTTTAAATTGGTTATGTAGACTAAATCTAAAAACACTGTTGGAAGACTGCTAAAGGGTGAAGAGTAACTCCACTTTTGTTGAGAGAAAACATTCCCTTCTGAGTGATCTATGTACATTGCAGGGATTTTAACAAACTTTGATGCAGATTCCTACCTTTTGTTATTTTGAATAAATTGCTTTTTGTGTGTTTGTGTCCATGTGCAATGTGAATGTAACTTTATAATTCTCAATCAGCTGCACTTGCATGGTTCTAATGAGGAAATGGCAGGGTCTGCATCCCATAAACTGTAGAGGAGGAGGAGGAATGTAGGTGCTACCAGGTGAAAAAAAGCCTTATACTCTGTATAAAGCCCATATATATCATCAGGGCTTTTTTCAGTGGAAACATGGGGGAACGCAGTTCGGGCATCTCCAGCGCTAAATGCATGCAGTGGCAAGGTGTAGTGGGGTGTGCTAAAGGGTCCAATGATGCCATCTGCTGAGGTATCTATTGTTGCTAGTGAGTCAATTGTTGCTGAGAGGGATCTACTGTTGTGGGAGGGGTCTACTAATGCTGGCTGCTGGGGGATCTACTTCTCCTGGGGGATCTACTGCTGCAGGGGGGTCTTCTGTTGAGGGAGGGGTCTATTGTTCCTGGGGTGGATCTGTTGTTGCAAGGCGGTATTTTATTGAAAGAGGTCTATTGTTGCTGGGGGATCTGTTATTTTTGAGGGTCTCTATTATTGCTTTGGGGGGCTATTTTTGCTGGCTGCATGGGATCCATTTTACTGCTTTTCTTATTATAATTACCAAATTTCATACAGATTATTTAGCACCACAAAATAATAGTTCTGTTTTCTCTAAAAGAGGTGGTACTGGGAGGTGGGTAGGGGGTAGAAACAAGGGACAGTGCTTGGAGGTGGCTGGGGGGTGGAGACAAGGGGTGACTTGGGAGAGGGGAGTTCCTGCACCTATTCTCTGAGAAAAAAGCCCTATATATAATATAGTAAAACATGCAAAGTCCATAAAAATGGGTCTAATCCATAAAAGTCCAATAATGTTTGATTACTAGGGCAGGCTCTTCAGCGAGCAGGACCATGCTCTGTATGTGATAGCAGAGGAGAGAAAAGAAAAGTGCTTTTAAAGCGGGGGTCCACCCACACCGGCAAAAAAAAAAAATATTACAAGCCAGCAGCTACAAATACTGCAGCTGCTGACTTTTAATACATGGCCACTTACCTGTCCCAGGGTCCAGCGATGTCGGCAGGCGACGCCGAGAACCCGCTCGGTTCTCGGCAGCTGCCGCCGCCATCCTAGGTGAGGGAATCAGGAAGTGAAGCGTTGCGGCTTCACTTCCCGGTTCCCTACTGCGCATGCGCGAGTCGCGCTGCGCATCCCAAGTGGTCCCCGCTCTCTCCTGGGAGCTGTGTGTTCCCAGCAGACAGCGTGGTGGGGACGGGAAGAGGCGTAGACTCCCATGGGAGTCTATGCCGGAAGTGGGTGCAAATACCTGTCCCCCCTCCCCCCTGAAAGGTGCCAAATGTGACCCCGGAGGGGGGGAGGGTTCCGAAAAGCGGAAGTTCCATTTTTGTGTGGAACTCCGCTTTAAGTACAGACTGGTAAAGTTAGTTTATTGGGGCAAAAAAGTCAAAAATCGACACTCACATTTGGTAGGTAAGAAATAGGCTCATCAAAAGATATATGGTCCGGGATGATAGGTGTCAGCTGAGGGGCAGCCAGGGTCCGCTGCTATGGATCATTTAAAACGTTATGGATCCTTTGGGAGTATCTCATCAAGACTGTAATTTTTGTTCCAAAGGAGGCAAGGGTGCTCAAAATATGATTTGTTTCTTCTGGGAAAATTGGTGAGCCAATCACACAAGCAGGTAAAATGTTTTTTTCCAGTATACTCATTATCCACCTCTGGATTTTTACTGATTTTAACAAAAATGGCTCATCAGGTTTAAATCATTTACCTGCTGAAAAAGCCTGCCGTGGATACGAACTGTACACTTCAAGCTGAACTCCGGTCAGCCATTAAAAATAATTTTTGCTCACCAACCTTTCACTGTATAGTGAAGGTCTACTGCTCATTTAGTCTTAGGTAGTCTTAGGTAGGGGGGTAAAGCAAAGGAATATTTGTCATATCCTTGCTCCAGCAGGCATCTTCCCCACTGGTTCTGGGATGAACGTCCAGTCCCTCAAAGCTGCTCTTCCTCTCCGGTCATGTGAATGCTCCCGCACTGACATTGTCATAAACACTGCAGGACCAGTAGTCCTGCACTGTATATGAGGACATTAAGGGTCTTCTCATGTTCTCCAGTTCCCGTGGATCGCAGGATGTCATGGGAGTGAGGAACAAGCTAAGTATTTAGTTAGTTAAACTTTCAGTTTCTTGATTATAACATGGACATCACAAGGAGGGCCTTGCTCTCCCTGTTTGCAGGGGCGGCCTGTCCATTGTGGGTGCACAGGCGCTGCCCTCCCTATCCATGACGCCGCCCTCCTTTTCCATGTGTCCGGCCCCTTTCAGGATGCCGGGCGCATGAATTTCTATGGCAGGTGGTGGGCAGGGGTATATTTTTTGAAGCACTAATTAGAGCCAGAGGCTCTAATAGGCTTCAAAATAGGTTGGGCTCGGGGCACGGAGCATTGCATCTGGAGCAAACGCAGGTGTGTTGCAACAGCGAATGACACTCGTCACCCGGTTGGCTGAAAGGACAGGCGATCCTATTGGACGCCTAGGAGAAGAGGGGAGGACAGAAGACACAGGAGCCCATCCGCCATCCATAGAAGCTCTCTACCGTCGGAGACCATAACCCGCCGCCGCTGCCTGCTGGAGCCCGCAACCTGCCCGCCGGGGCCTGCTGGGATAAGTGCGGGGTGGGGGAAGGTGCTGAAATGCCAACGACCAACGGAGGGGGGGGGGTGTTTGCCACCCCCCCCCAAAAAAAAAAAAACACCGGCCACCACTGTTGTATTGATTTTATTTTTTTATTTCTTTCTTTTTTTTTCCTCTGCAATTTTTTTGTTATGCAAAATGCAACAAGAGCATTAAGATAACTAGAGGGGCAACACTATCATTCTATCTCTGCTATTATAGATTAACCCCCATAATGACCTTTCGGAACTTTTAAAGAATTGTCCTTGGTTTTAATCTTATATTTCGACTGATTCTGTATTTTGTATATCTGTATTCCTGCATCTATCTAGTGCTTTCAGGATAAAGCCAGTACTTGTTGTAGAAGACAAGTGTTTTATTGAAAAGACACTTTTCTTTGACATTGTAAAATGCGAACTTTGCCTCTGTTATTTGACTGTAATATCAGCCAACAGCTTATGTGCTTAATGTCATATCTACAGGCAATGAATCAACCTTCAGCATTGATGTCTGATATGCCCTTTATACTACCTGCTAGTCTGCAATCTTTGCAAGTACCTGTACAATCATAGCTGTATTTAAAAATAAGGCACATTTTGCTAGTGCCAAAGGTTACAGGGTTAGAGGGAGAAGGATTGACTCAAGTAAATGTCCACCCAGTCATTTTTTTAATAGAATGGGGAAGTCACATTTGTATTGTCTTACTAAAAAAAAGAGAAAGCTGTTGTTTACAGACTTCAGTAGCTAAACCTGAAATCACACAAGTGACCTAGTTAGAACAGTGACTTCTACCTCTCTCTCCCTCTCTTTCTCTTAGACCCCTTTCACACTGGGGCGGTTTGCAGGCGTTATTGCGCTAAAAATACCGCCTGCAGACCGCCCCTAAACAGCCTCCGCTGTTTATTCAGTGTGAAAGCCCGAGGGCTTTCACACTGAAGCAGTGCGCTGGCAGGAGAAGAAAAAATCTCCTGCTAGCCGCATCTTTGGAGCGGGGAAGGAGCGGTGTATTCACCGCTCCTAAACCGCTCCTGCCCATTGAAATCAATGGGACAGCGCGGCTATACCGCGGCTATAGCCGCGCTGTAGGAGTGGTTTTAACCCTTTTTCGGCCGCCAGCGGGGGGTTAAAACCGCACCGCTAGCGGCCGAATACCGCGGTAAAACAGCGCTAAAAATAGCGCTGTTTTACCGCCGACGCCCCCTACCGCCCCAGTGTGAAAGGGGCCTTTCTCTCTCTCTCCCTCTCTCTCTCGCTCTCTGAGGTTTCAGATATAGACAGCTTTTTTTGCTCCCTCCCCCTATAGAAAACCTATAATGCTCCGGGAATCCTGCATCATGCACGCACTCTGTATTAAATGTTTATTAGTAAAATAAAAATTTTATATCAACTGTCTTTAAAGTTGTTGTAAAGCCCGCTTTGTTATTTTTACGTACAGGTATAAGGTATAAGGCTTACCTGTAGGTAAAATGAATATCTCCTAAACGTACACCGTTTAGGAAATATTCACCCTGCATGTAGCCGCTGATTCTGAAGGTCCGGCGTACAGTGCCGGATCTTCAGAGCTTCATGCCGGAACTGAGGGCTCCCACGCGCATGCGCGGGAGTGACGTCATTGCAGCTCCGACCACTCACAGCGCCGGAGCCCGCGATCCCGGAACAAAGGCAAGGGGAACATGTCAGTGATGCATACTAGCACATTATGCCATTGTCTTGCAGGCTTTTTTTGTTTTGTTTTGTTTTTTCAGCGGTTTACAACCGCTTTGAAGCCCAACTCTGTGCAATTTTTGGGGGTTTATGCTCCCCCTGCAGGTGTTTAAAAAAAGCTCTGGCTGCAATACTCACCTCCTCTGTGTCGTTGTCCCCCACACTAATCTCTTTCTGCCACAAGATGTCCCCAGTCTTTCAGAATTATTGATGTCAAGCTTCCAGGTTTGGGGGTAGCATGTGATTTCTTGTATGTAATAGTGTGCAGGCCATTTGTCAGCTCAGATGGCAATTTGTCAGCCCTGACAAAGCTGGCAAATGGTAATCCTACACCAACCGATGCCAGAGCTTACCAAGAGGCAGTAGTGTATTTAGGTTTCGTGCTGCCCTAGGCCTGACTAAACTCGTGCACCCTCTCATTTAAATATGACCCACCCCTTCCTGTCAAGGCCACACCCCTTGCTGTTTAAGAAGCGCCCTGAAATTTTCGAGTGGGGACACTAGTTCTGAGGGTCTGGGGGGAAGGCAATGGATTCCCTTAATTTGCATAGATTTCCTCTCACTTCCTGTTTGGCTATGGGGCAGGAAGTGAAGGGAAATGACACAGGGATAGTAAAAATAAACTGACAGGGACTATAACCCTCCCTTATTCTACCCAAAATTTAAAAAAAAAGTGTTGCCCATAGTTCTATTTTAAGCACAAATTTCTGATAATTTGATGGAGAGGACTAATGCCGCGTACACACGGTCGGACTTTTCGTCTACAAAAGTCCAACGGACGCTGACGGACTAAAGCTGGCTGGTAATCCGATCGTGTGTGGGCTTCTCCGGACTTTCAACATACTTTTTTAGCCTCAAATCCGACGTACTTTAGATTTGAAACATGCTTCAAATCTTTACTTCGTAACTACGACGGACCCCGAAATCCGCTCGTCTGTGTGCTAGTCCGACGGACAAAAAGCCACGCTAGGGCACCTATTGGCTACTGGCTATGAACTTCCTTATTTTAGTCCAGTGTACGTCATCACGTAAGAATTCGACGGACTTTTGTGTGATCGTGTGTAGGCAAGTCTGTTCGTTAGAAAGTCCGCCGCAAGTCCGTCGAAAGTCCGCCGAAAGTCTGCCGGAAGTCTGTCGGACAGGCTGTCTGACTTTTGTAGACGAAAAGTCCGACCGTGTGTACGCGGCATAAGAAGATACAACCATGCCAATGGTACAGCAGAAAACATATAGCTCAGTGAGGAAGGTTTGTGGTCCAGGATGATAGAACAGTCAAAATTAGAAACGGTGCCTCCCCTAGGGTTGCCACATCATCCTTTTAATCCAGGACACACATTAATTACACAGGTTCTGTGGCTGATTAAGGTGGTAATTAAACTCACTTGGTGCCTTATCTGCATTAAATCAGCCTCAGAACCTGTGGAATTCAAATGTGTCCTGGATTAAAGGGATGATGTGGCAACCCTAGCCTCCCCCCACAGTTGCGGAATGCCAGCCACCCACATACCGGAAGCAGTGCGGCCATTTTATGGGGGTGCTAGACTAATTTGCCTCTCAGCCCAGTCCGCCCCATAAGACTGGCACTACACTAACAGCGCAAGCCAGCGGGGACTCTTTCCGTGCTGCCCCCCTGCAAAGTGCTGCCCTAGGCCTGGGACGCATGAATAGGGGGTGGCCGTGGCAGTCAGGGATAGATTCATGCTATGCATGAATTTATTGATTATGCATATAGGGGGTGGCGAGGAGAGAGGGGGCGGCGCCCGGGTGCCCCTAATGGACGGGCCACCACTGGAGGTGGCAGGGGAGCATAAATGGATGAGTATACCTTACTGGTATGGTGGCCCATAAGAAAACACTGTTACTAATCTCTAATTGGGCAGGTGACAATTTTTTTTTTTAAATTACTATAGTTTCCCTTTAAATGACACTTTGGCACTTGGTGCTGGCCAGGTAGAATTCCATGTGCAACCTCTAAATGCCATTTTATAGGCTTAGCTCTAGTATACCTTTATGTAATCTGGAATGAGTCATAAACAATTCATTGCACAAGCAATACAACAGGCCTTGACACTGTCAAGGTTAAATGAAGGGCAAACCATAAAAGCTTTTCTAGTGTTTGTGAACATATTGTCTCTCCTCCAGCTTCAGCCTTCCTCACTCTAATTACTCAGTGAATCTCCAGATAGATCTGTAGCTTGTGAGCACAGGACAGCCACAATGTACTTCAAAGCCCCCTACGGAGGCAAGCAATTTGCTTCTGACATATCCAGTCTAAAATATGCAGATACGGTCAGGTGAATGTAGCGAAGCTTCATTACAGGTCAGCAAATCATCAGTGAAGAATAATTGCATTGATTTACTGTAGTCATTCAGCTGACGAGAGTTGGCTGTAGGGTGACCAGAAAGATTTTTTTTTTTATTAGTGACAGTTACTAATTAACTTCAGATACCTTACTGCTTTTTTTCCGTTGTTGTAAACACAAGAGATAAAAATGCATGGGATACTTCTAGAGTTTCCCGTGTGGAAAGTCTATTACAGAATATCTACTCAATGGGGACACAGGCAGACATAAAACTGCCATTTTACTCTAGATGTATAATTCCAAAGAGGCCAGTAAAAGAAATAAATATGGCATTCACATTTGTCTTTATTCAATAAATGTTTTCCAGGCGTTAAAGCTGTCTTTGGACCACTACCATCTCCAATCATGACTAAAAGAGAAGACTTTGATTTTCCATATTTTTTTATGTGGTTGTTATAAATGTACACATCAGGTTTTGTGAGTTTTTATGTACGTTGACATCAGTTTTCATGCGTGTTTTTTTATGCATGGATAGACATCACACATAGACATCACACCCTGTGTCATCACTTTCCCCTCTGCCCTGTTTACACCACAATTTTGATGCCATGTCAGGTTTTTTTTCCATGCAGAAAACTGCATGCACGTTGCAGATTCCTGCACAGAAGAAATCTGCACGTGATACTAGTGTTGTGGTGTGAACAGAGCACATAAAGAACAATTATTTTCTTTGTGCCCTTTCAGAACACCTGCAAGAAAAACTGATGTCTCTGCACATGGTTTGAATGAGGCCTACTGTCAGCCTATACAAACCTCCTGATTGTAATTTTTTTTTGGATCTAGATCCTAACCCTGCATGGGAAAGTTTACATGCCTTGCCAATCTCATGAGAGATACACTTGTCATTGGCAAGAAGATGAGGGAATCTATTTTGCATTCTTTTAGAGAATATCATTTTCCAAAATTCCTCTGTGAATGGAAAAATAGTGCATTATTTATTTTCAAATGTGCATAATAATTTAGTGACGCGGCCAGAGCCTCTATCCCCTCTTCTCATGTTATGACAAAAGGATTCACGAGAGCAGGGCTTTTTTTCTCAAACAATAGGTGCTGGAACTCAACCACGACCCCCCAAAACCCCTCCAAATCACATCAAATAGTGGGTGTGGTCAATCAAATTTCACGAACAGTAGGAGGGTCTTAAAAGGGTATTAAATACCAGGATTGCATTACATACAGAGTGCAGAGTTCAGGGGGGGTTACACACAGAGTGCAGAGCTGTCACTTGTAAACACAGAAACCGGACTTCTGTCTTTACAAGTGATTGTGCTGAGCAGCCCCCCCCCCCCCAGGGTCTGAGTTCCACCAAGTTCCCCCTAAAAAAAATCCCTGCACGAGAGTGAAGTTAGAACTTGAGGGTAGGGTCCCTGCCACCCCTTCATCCTCCAAACTTAAGTCTGAACTTTCTGCTGCCTTGTTTCTTTACTTGACGGGACTGAGAAGCAGGGGCGTTGCTAGGTAGCAAAAAGACCAGGGGCTTCAGCCCGAAGTCAGAGCCCAGCACCGGGGGGGGGGGGGGGGGGGGGGGTGATGGTGCGGCAGACGGTGGGGTTGTATGGAGGGGGGTGTTACCTACCTGACATACACTGACCTACCTGACACACACTGATCTACCTGGCTGACATACACTGACCTACATGACATACCTGAAACGTACTAATCTACCTGACATACACTGACCTACATGACATGCACTGACCTACCTGACACACACTAACCTACCTTGGTGACATACACTGACCTACATGACATACCTGAAACGTACTAACCTACCTGACATACACTGACCTACCTATCTGACATACACTGACCTACATGACATACACTAACATACATGGCTGACATACACTGACCTACATGACATACCTGACACGTGCTGACCTACCTGACATGCATTGACCTACCTGACATGCACTGACCTACCTAACATACACGGACCTACCTATCTGACATACACTGACCTACCTGGCTGACACACAATGACCTACATGACCCACACTGACCTACCTGACCCACACTGACCTACATGACATACACTGACCTACATGGCATACACTGACCTACCTAAAACACACTGACCTACATGACATACACTGACCTACCTGAGACACACTGACCTACCTGGCTGACATACACTGACCTACATGACATACCTGACACGCACTGACCTACCCGACACACACTGACCTACCTGACACACACTGACCTACCTATCTGACACACACTGACCTAATTGATACACTGACCTACTTACCTGACACACACTGACCTACCTATCTGACCTACCTGACACACACTGACCTACCTTTCTGACCTACCTGACACACACTGGCCTACCTATCTGACCTACCTGACACACACTGACCTACCTATCTGACACACACTGACCTAATTGATACACTGACCTACCTACCTGACACACGCTGACCTACCTATCTGACCTACCTGACACACAGTGACCTACCTATCTGACCTACCTGACACACACTGACCTACCTATCTGACATACACTGACCTACCTATCTGACATACACTGACCCACACTGACCTACCTGACATGCACTGACCTACCTGCCCTTGCCCCCTTAAAGCCTAAGTTTATTTATTTAAAATTAGCCAAGGGGCAGTCAAATCATCAATTGCAGCCACTGTGCCCCGTCAAATGCAGCCACTGTGCCCCGTCAAATGCAGCCACTGTGCCCCGTCAAATGCAGCCACTGTGCCCGTCATTTGCAACCACTGTACCCCATCAATTGCAACCACTGTGCCCCGTGAAATGAAGCCACTGTGCCCGTCAAAAGAGAGAAGAGAGAGAATAGAGACAGAGAAGAGAGAGAGAAGGAGAGAAGGAGAGAAGGGGAGAAAGAGAGAAAGTGAGAGAGAGAAGGAGAGCGAGAAACACAGAGAGAGAGTGACACCTTTTTTTTTTATCTTCGTTCTGTCCCACTCCCAGTCACAGCCACCATGGCCGTTATTCAGCGTGACTCTGGAGGTTGAGGAAGAAGGAGGCGTCGCCGTGCCGGTGTTCTCTTGAGAGAGGGGGTGCTGACACAGAGGGGGTGGTGCTGACAGAGAGGGGGAGGGCTGACGGGGGGCTGCTAAAAGAGGGGGGTGCTGACACAAAGGGGGGTGGTGCTGACAGAGAGGGGGAGGGCTGATGGGGGGGTGCTAAAAGAGGGTGTGGGCTGACAGAGAGGGGGGCGCTGACAGAGGGGGGGTGGGCTGACAGAGAGGGGGGCGCTGACAGAGAGGGTATGGACTGACAGAGAGGGGGGTGCTGACAGAGAGGGTATGGACTGAGAGGGGGTGCTGACAGAGAGGGGGGTGCTGACAGGGGGGTGGGCTGACAGGGAGGGGGGTGCTGACAGAGAGGGGGGTGCTGACAGGGGGGTGGGCTGACAGAGAGGGGGTGCTGACAGTGAGGGGGTGCTGACAGAGAGGGGGTGGGCTGACAGAGAAGGGGGTGGGCTGACAGAGAGGGGGGTGCTGACTGGGGAGGTGGGCTGACAGAGAGGGGGGTGCTGACTGGGGGGGTGGGCTGACCTAGAGGGGGGTGCTGACAGAGAGGGGGTGCTGTCAGAGAGGGGGGTGCTGTCATGGGGGTGGGCTGACAGAGAGGGGGTGCTGACTGGGGGGGTGGGCTGACAGAGAGGGGGGTGCTGACTGGGGGGGTGGGCTGACAGAGAGGGGGGTGCTGACAGGGGGGTGGGCTGACAGAGAGGGGGGTGGACTGACAGAGAGGGGGGTGCTGACAGGGGGGTGGGCTGACAGAGGGGGGTGCTGACAGGGGGGGTGGGCTGACAGAGAGGAGGGTGGGCTGACAGAGAGGGGGTGGGCTGACAGAGGGGGGTGCTGACAGAGGGGGTGGGCTGACAGAGAGGAGGGTGGGCTGACAGAGAGGAGGGTGGGCTAACAGAGAAGGGGGGTGCTGACATAGGGGGGTGCTGACAGGGGGGGTGGGCTGACACAGAGGAGTGGGGTAACAGAGAGGGGGGTGCTGACAGAAAGGGGCGGGATGACAGAGGGGCGGGATGACAGAGAGGAGCACTCTGACAGGCTGGAGGAAGAGCAGATAACAGACCTCAGTAAAGAGGAGACACATCGCGCGCCAGGCAGGGAGGCGGGACTCCGGGCGGCCGAGATCATCCACAGTCCAGCCCAGCCCCGCCTCCACATGTGATCAGTCACCACCTCCACCGGGCCAATCACCGCCTGCACAGCAAATCACAGAGCGCCCGCTGCCCAGCCCTCAACAGTGAGTGTAACACAGATGTCAGTGGGCACTGGAATCGGGATGCGCCGCTCTCGATCTTGCGGCTGGGGCCACTGGTCACAGGACAGCTGAGCATCATGTCTGTATGCAGCCCCGCTGCATAACTAAGCAGGGAGAAGAGGTGAGCGCTGCGGGGGGGGGGGGGGGGGTGAGGGAGGTGGCGGTCCGATGGCTCAGTGTTTGTACATGCCTGCTCTTCTCTCCTCCACCTCCAATGCCGCCTGCCGCAGCCGCGACCCGCCCGCTAGTTTCTCCTGCACACCCGCTGAGACTCGGGGCTATGGGCTCCATATTCGGGGCTTCAGCCTCGATAGCCACCCCCTGGCGACGCCTCTGAGAAGACTGGCTGAGTAGGCTTTGAAGGCCTCTGATTGATTCCTGTACTGTTTATCTGAAAAAGGAAGCTGCCTTTCTGCCATCAGTTTCCTTTTCTTTTGTACCTTCATTGAAGCAAGCTTCCCATTCCAATTTTTCAGTCAACGCTGATGCACCACAGATGGGGATAACCCAAATCAGTGCGAAAACAGAATGGCATCTTCTATGTGAATGGCGCTGATCTGATGGAAAATGGTATCCATTTGAGTGATGTGACTTTTCTCTGTGACAGAATCTTGAACTATGTTCTTCTCTGAGTGGCCTGGGAAAGGTGAGCAGTGTTAACCTGAATGCTCCCTTTTAGGATAGCAAACAGTAAACATACTCACTTGACCCTTACTACATTTAGGCAAGCTGATCTGTTTGGGCAGCATGGTCCATATTCATCCTATTGGGATAAAGAAAGATTCGTCAGACACAGATCAGTAAGAGAATTGTGCCATATGTAATATCATAAAGTTTAATTAACTGGTTCAATACAGGGCATTTTCACCCCCTTCCTTCCCAGACCAATTTTTAGTTTTCAGCGCTGTCGCACTTTAAATGACAATTGCGCGGTCGTGCGACGTTGTACCCAAACAAAATTGACGTCCTTTTTTCCCCACAAATAGAGCTTTCTTTTGGTGGTATTTTATCACCTCTGCGGTTTTTATTTTTTGCGCTATAAACAAAAGAAGAGCGACAATTTTGAAAAAAACACAATATTTTTTACTTTTTGCTATAATAAATATCCCAATTTAAAAAAAAAAAAATTTCCTCAGTTTCGGCCGATACGTATTCTTCTACATATTTTTGGTAAAAAAAAACGCAATAAGCGTATATTGATTGGTTTGCGCAAAAGTTATAGCGTCTACAAAATACGGGATAGATTTATGGCATTTAAAAAAAAAAAATGTATTTATTTTTTTTACTAGTAATAGTGGCGATCGCGATTTTTTTTTTCATGACTGCGACATTATGGCAAACACATGGGACACTTTTGACACATTTTTGGGACCATTCATATTTATACAGCGATCCGTGCTATAAAATTGCATTGATTACTGTATAAATGTGACAGGCAGTGAAGGGGTTAACCACTAGGGGGACACAAGGGGTTAAATATGTTTTCTAGGGAATGATTCTAACTGTAGGGGCGGGGACGTACAAGGGGAGGAGACCGATCAGTGTTCCTCTGTACTGGGAACACAGATCGGTCTCCTCTCAACTGACAGGACGTGGATCTGTGTGTTTACACACACAGATCCACGGTCCGGCCCGGTTAACGGGCAATCGCGGGTGCCCGGCAGGCATCGCGGCCGCCGGGCACACGCACCGGGACCCAAGCAACGTGGCGGGCACGCGCGTGCGTCCCCTAGACAGCCGGGAAGCCCAGGCCTTCATATGACGTCCACCCAGGATGGGAGATCCCATCTGTGGACGTCATATTACAATACGCGGGTAGTGAAGTGGTTAACTAATACCTATAGCTCATAGCATAAGGTATGATTACTCCACAGTTCATCCACCATGTCACTCTTGATTGTTCTGCTTCAAATATTACACTGTTCCCAGTCAGTGCTTTGACCTTAACCCAGTGTTTCTCAACTCCAGTCCTCAAGGCGCACCAACAGGTTGTGTTTTCAGGATTTCCCTCAGGTGAAACAGCTGTGGTAATTACTAAGGCAGTGAAACTGTGCAAAATAATGGTAAGCCTGAAAACATGACCTGTTGGGGCGCCTTGAGGACTGGAGTTGAGAAACACTGCCTTAACCATCCACCAGTGGCTAAGAATTTTCACCTAGCTGCACAAGGGTTCCCGGTTCAAATCCCAACCATGACACTACCTGCATGTTCTCCCTGTGCCTGTGTGGGTTTCCTCTGGGTACTCTGGTTTCCTCCCACACACCAAAGATATGATGGTAGGTTAATTGGATTGTGGGTCTAAATTGGCCCTAGTGTATGAATGAATGTGAGTTAGGGACCTTAGATTGTAAGCTCCTTGAGGGCAGGGACTGATGTAAATGTACAATATACATAAAATAAATTGACAACGCTATAGAAGTACCTGAAATAAATAAATCCTTCTCCCCACTGTAGTCAAACAATTTCACTTCTTTTCATAAAGCAGGTCTATAGGCTTATCAGTGTGCTTTCTTTGCTTGAATACTTGCTGCCCAGTGCTTGTCTCAGATTGGGGGGGGGGGGGGATACCCAGAGAAAGCCAACATAGCATAAAAATGTATTAAAGCTGGCCATACATGGACCGAAATTTGGCCGGTTCAGCAGAGACCAGACAAATTTTGATCCATGTATGGGCAGGCTGTTGGGTTTTTACCGATCAATCAGTGCCGCTGGCTATAGCTAGTGATACTGATCATTGTATTTTGATGCCAGAGAGGGTTTGGAAGGTGTGAATTGTTCCTCTTGAAGTATTCCCCATTTCCTTCTCACCACCAGCATCACAACCCTCCTCTTTTTTGTATTTCTCCTTTGCCTTTTGCTGCCTCATTGCATTTACTGGTAGAGAAAATGCACTAGCTTTTTGGCACAATCTGGGTGGCTAGAGGATGATCTCCTGGGCAAAATAATGACAGCTGGATATCTGCCATTGTGTTGCAGCACAGGCCATAAACCTGCAGAGAGAGGGGATTTGACCAGATGAAATGGTCGCTCTCATAATGAGAGCGCCTAGCTCCCCATCAAATTTTTGACAATAGTTTACCCAACTTGACTTGAAAATAGAAATTAGTATTAGGATTTGTCCCATAGACTTCAGTGAGCCTCGATGCTAAGTTCTGATTTTGTGGATTTCAAGTAGCATTCAATGAATCGCCCAAAAAATCAAACTCGAACAGATTCACTCATCCCTATTAAAATTGGTAAAGTTTCCTTCCCCTATTATCTACAACAAAGCATATTTCAGTGCTCCTTTAAAGGCTCTTTATTTGACATTAGAAAACGGTAACGTCCTGACGCCAAACAAAGGTCTAAGGGAAGTAAACAAAATTCTCTGTTAGGCCTCTTCCATTACCACAGTAACGGTTACACAGCAGCGATGACAAGCTCCCGATTCCCCCCCAATCCGGAGACGAGTTTTCTGCATCAGTGCTCCTGACTTTAGTGAGATGCTGGTTACATTGTGAAGGCCAACAAGAGCAGTCCGCGGATCACTAAGAGCCTAATAGGACATGTTGTTAGAGGGAAATTACAAACACAGACCATTTTATTACATTTAATTGAATACACATTGACCTTTTCCATTGATCGTATGACAAGGTGTGTTTCCCGGTAAATTCCTTTTGTTGTGAGTTTTGTGAGGGTTTAAAAGAAAGAACTCCAGCAAAATACATGATACAAATGAATAGCCTATTAAAAGAAAACATAACAAAAGAAATATTCAAATTCAATCCTGTGCTTCCCCCCTGCAGTACTTTTTTTCTGCTGCCAGATGTCCTCAGTCTGATAACCAGCATCATTCACCTTACTTTCTCTCAGGTAATCATGGACCCATTCCCAGCCTGTGACTGGATGGTTAAAGTGGTTATAAAGCCAGATTTTTTTTTTATCTTAATGCATTCTATTCATTAGGATAAAAAGCCTTCAGTGTGCAGCAGCCTCCCTCAACCCCCCTAATACTTACCTGAGCCCCATCTCGATCCAGCGATGTTGCAGGAGTGTCTCGACATCCTGGGACTCTCCCTCCTTATTGGTTGAGATGGCAGCGCGGCGCCATTGGTTTCCGCTGCTGTCAATCAAAGTCAGTGAGCCAATGAGGAGAGAGAGGGGGTGAGGCCAGGCCACCGCTCCGTGTCTGAATGGAGTATATAAAACGAGACTTTAATATCACTTTAAAGGAGAAGCAACACAGTGATGAATTTATCTTTTTTTAAAATTTTGAATAGAGTAAAGAAGAGTTAAAACCCATCAGGTTTTTAGTGCTGTTTGTATCCCTGTTGGGAATATAATCACCCTCTCTATTTGTATTTTATGACAACTGCCACAGAAACGGACGGGAAATCAATTTTTTTACAGTTGTTGAAGGAACACAAGGCAGGGGTAAACTATTCAATGGGGATACCTATTCTAGTTATAACCAGATTTCCACTAACTTTCTATTGTGTCTTTAGGACAGGAAATGAAGGAACATCTCCACATGGAGGCAGCAAAAAAAGGACCAACTTTAGCCAAAACTATTTTTGGAGAAGTATTATAGCCTCTGTCAGCATTTAAAGTGTTACTAAACCCAGGACCCTGCTTTCACTATATCCGGTCCAGTACACAGAACATGGAAATGCAATTATTATTATTTTTCTCATCAGCAGTATATAACAGTCTTGTGACTTCTATCAGTGTCTAGTTGAGGGTTGTAGGAGGAGTTTTCGTTGTACTCTGACTGTCCTATGAGGCTGAAGGACCCCTGACCCCCTGTCTGGACAGTGGTGATTGGCCAAGTGCTGATCACATGCGCCCTCCTAAGAAAAAAATAACTCTCTAGCAATACACGTCAATCTGAGCATGTGCCAAATGCCTCCAAGGCTCTGTACTATCAGGAGATGGATTGGGGACAGTAAAAGAAGGGGGGGGGTCAGAGGAGACAGAATCAAACAGCCTTTTTACACAATGCAGAGGATTAACCCCTTATGCCCTGTACACATGACCGGTTTTGCCACTGGAATAAACTCTGTTGGTTTTTCCAACGGAGTTCTGATGGAATTCCGCTCAAGCTGTCTTGCATACACACAGTCACACCAAATTCTGACCGTCCGGAAAGCGGTGACGTACAACACATACGACTGGGCTAGAAAACGGAAGTTCAATAGCCAGTAGCCAATTGCTTCCGTCTCGTACTTGCTTCAAAGCATGTGTCGTTTTTGGTGCGTCGGAACAGCATACATACAAGCGTTTTTTCTGATAGTAATTTGTTCCGTCGGAAAATTATAGAACATGTTCTCTATCTAACTCGGTCTGAATTTTCAACAGAAAAATCCGATGGGGCATACACGCGATCGGAATATACGATGAAAAGCTCCCATCGGACTCTTTCTGTCGGAAATTTCGCTCATGTGTGCGCGGCTTTAGGTTCCACAGTGAGTATAACAAGCATGCTTTACTGCATATACAGACGATTATACTGTTGTGGGTTTAGTAACCGTTTAAATCTAAAATATGGGGCTATAAGGTGATGGATCTTCTGCTATTGGTGTCAAATTTTGCCAAGGTCAATTCTGAATTATGGCTCCACTTATTCAGCTCTTATAAACCAGTTGACCACCAAGGGCACTCTGGGTGGACTCAAGAAGTAGAGAATGCAAAAAGAATGGCACACCAATTGTAGTAGAGTCCAGGAAGATTTTTAATTACTTTTTATTGGGGTAACATAACATAAAATATTCAATGCATTTTTTATTTTTTTGAAACAGGGATGTAATTTCAACACTTTTTTAAGCCCTTAATCTGGATGAATTCCAGCTTTTAACCCTGAGGAGGGAGTCCCAAGCTCCCAAAACACATTGGCTTAGTATCAGGTTACCTCAATTTAAAGTAAATAAAAATCTTCTTGGATTATTGAACAATTGGTGTAGCACTGTTATTGCATTCTTGATTTCAGGATTTAAATGCAGTTTGTGTTCCCTTCGTGGAGATTTTTTTCTTTTCTTTTTTTTTTGTTTCATAAATTTTTATTCAAGAAATAATGAGTTATACAAACGATATAACAGTACATAGTAAATTTTTGCATGAGTACATTGATAAACAACAAGTTTGGTAATGAGATCTTTAAACTTCAGGATTAAGGCATTCCAGATTTGAATATAGAGTAACAGTGGGAGAAGTAAAAGTTTATTCGTAAATCAATTAGAATTTTTTTTTATTACTAAACACTTGTAAAATCGAGTAACCTTAAATAGTCTGAAACCATCCCAATAGGATGGAAAGTGCTTAAAGACAATGTGAACTATCTGGTGATGATGTTCAGAGGGTGTATCCAGTAATGTCAGGTGGACCAAGGCAAGTCCGCTCCCAGCCCAAGCACCTCAAACTGTGCGAGGGGGGAGGGTAGTAGTTACCTAATGTGAAATATTATCAGTGTTAGTCCACGCGGTGGAGTAGTGTTCCCTCCAATTCTTGAAGGACATGTTGTATGTCTATGTCTGTAAAAATGAAAATGAAGGGGTTTAAATTGGGGGGGAGCTATAAATGTCGTAGGTTTTAGTCTTAAATTTGAAGGGAGATCTAATGTCGGATAGAAGAGGTGCGCATTTATCATTTTCCTTGTGGGGCGAGAATTTATTATATGAGTAATGGAAGAAATCATGATATGTACGTTGTGGGGGAAGAAACGAAAGTGAGTGGACATGGCGGACACTCTAACCATAGCCTAGGGTAGACAGTCTATGGGGTGAGTCAGTTAGTTCCCAGTGTGGGGTCCGGGTTGTGGGTCAAGTAGCAGTGTCTTAAACTCCGCGGAGTCTCAAAAGTGTATCCAACAGGCCAATGTAGTGCGATATTTTGTTGGGTTGTCTTTAGCTTGGTGTAATAAGTCCTCCACCTCTGCTATTTTTTCAACACGTTTCAGCCAGTCGGATAATTTGGGTGGAGTAGTGTTTCTCCAACGCAGTGGAATACACTGTTTAGCTGCGTTGATAAGGTGAAGCATTAGAGACTTCCTGTAAGTGGATTGTGGTAGTGACGTGTGGTGTAGCAAATATTGAGCGGGAGTAAAGTCTAGCCTGTAAGTAGTGATTTGAGTGATCATGTTGTGTACTTTTTCCCAGAATGGTTTTATGTGAGAACAGTCCCACCAGATATGGAGAAGAGAGCCCACTCCAGAGTTACATCTCCAACACATCGGTGATATAGTTGGATGGAATACATGGATGCGTTCAGGGGTGCGGTACCATCTTGAGTACAGTTTGTAATTGTTCTCCTGTGCTTTTTTCTTTGTTTCTAATAGGGCGTACACACGGTCGGACTTTGTTCGGACATTCCGACAACAAAATCCTAGGATTTTTTCCGACGGATGTTGGCTCAAACTTGTTTTGTCTACACACGGTCGCACAAAGTTGTCAGAAAATCCGATCATTCTAAACGCGGTGACGTAAAACACGTACGTCGGGACTATAAACAGGGCAGTGGCCAATAGCTTTCATCTCTTTATTTATTCTGAGCATGCGTGGCACTTTGTCCGTCGGATTTGTGTACACACGATCGGAATTTCCGACAACGGATTTTGTTGTCGGAAAATTTTATCTCCTGCTCTCCAACTTTGTGTGTCGGAAAATCCGATGGAAAATGTCCGATGGAGCCCACACACGGTCGGAATTTCTGACAACACACTCCGATCGGACATTGTCCATCGGAAAATCCGACCGTGTGTACGGGGCATTACAGTCGGTTTGAACCATTCTTAACTCAACTAGAATATATATATTATACATTATACATCAGTGCATTTATGAATTAGAGAACACACTGTTTAATAGATCTGCAGCCAGTCACAGGACACTTATAGGGCGTACACACGGTCGGACTTTGTTCGGACATTCCAACAACAAAATCCTAGGATTTTTTCCGACGGATGTTGGCTCAAGCTTGTTTTGTCTACACACGGTTGCACAAAGTTGTCGGAAAATCCAATCGTTCTAAACGCGGTGACGTAAAACACGTACGTCGGGACTATAAACGGGGCAGTGGCCAATAGCTTTCATCTCTTTATTTATTCTGAGCATGCGTGGCACTTTGTCCGTCGGATTTGTGTACACACGATCGGAATTTCCGACAACGGATTTTGTTGTCGGAAAATTTTATCTCCTGCTCTCCAACTTTGTGTGTCGGAAAATCCGATGGAAAATGTCCGATGGAGCCCACACGCGGTCGGAGTTATTATTATATTATGTATATATATATATATATATATATATATATATATATATATATATATATATATATATATATATACATAATTTTTATTGCTGCCTCCATCCCTTTTGGAAAGATTTTCCCTTAATTTCCTGTTCTGTCTGATTTCCATTAAATACATGTGGACACAGACGGCAATAAAAAAAAAAAACTCTCAGACGTTCTAACCCTCGCCCATTCTATCCAAAAGGGGAAAAAAGGTTTTTGGATGTTGTTATGCTTTCGGGTTCCAAGGAACTTCCTCCTATAGCCATTGTAAGGAGTATTTCTATAATAAATGCCTTTACAGCCAGTCAAGGTACTATCATAGTGTAAAGAATCTCTGGGTCAGTTTATATGGAAAAGTCCCAGCTACACACATAACTTGGCAATATCTTATGACGCGCACACACGAGCGGACTTTTCGACCGGACCGGTCCGACGGACTATCCGACGGACTATCCGACGGGCTTTCGGCGGACTTCCAACGAACGGACTTGGCTACACACGATCACACCAAAGTCCGACGGATTTGTACGTAATGACGTACACCGGACTAAAATAAGGAAGTTGATAGCCAGTAGCCGATAGCTGCCCTAGCGTTGGTTTTCGTCCGTCGGACTAGCACACAGACAAGCAGATTTTTCAATAGGAACTGGGTCCGGCGGAGTTCCGATGTAAAGATTTGAAAAATCTAAAGTCCGACAGATTTTCGACCGAAAAAGTCTGCTGCAGGTCCGATGAAGCCCGCACACAGTCGGATTGTCTGCCGGACTCGGTCCGTCAGGCCAGTCCGGTCGAAAAGTCCGCTCGTGTGTACGCAGCATAATGCCCCGTACACACGGTCGGATTTTCCGATGGAAAATGTCCGATCGGATCGTGTTGTCGGAAACTCCGACCGCGTGTGGGCTCCATCGGACATTTTCCATCGGATTTTCCGACACACAAAGTTGGAGAGCAGGAGATAAAATTTTCCGACAACAAAATCCGTTGTCGGAAATTCCGATCGTGTGTACACAAATCCGACGGACAAAGTGCCACGCATGCTCAGAATAAATAAAGAGATGAAAGCTATTGGCCACTGCCCCGTTTATAGTCCCGACGTACGTGTTTTACGTCACCGCGTTTAGAACGATTGGATTTTCCGACAACTTTGTGCAACCGTGTGTAGACAAAACAAGCTTGAGCCAACATCCGTCGGAAAAAATCCTAGGATTTTGTTGTCGGAATGTCCGAACAAAGTCCGACCGTGTGTACGCCCTATAAGTGTCCTGTGACTGGCTGCAGATCTATTAAACAGTGTGTTCTCTAATTCATAAATGCACTGATGTATAATTTAGAATTATATTCATGGGTAGCTGGATAAGCCTACAGCAGTATTTATATTACGGATTTAAAAACGTACCTATTCGCTTATGAATCTTTTAAATACATTTGTGAAGATTTGTGTATCCACTGCTAAAATGTTTCAGATATTTTTCCTGTTGCTGTGGCAGCGGATAAGAGAACAGACATTTGTAATTTTGCACCCAACTATCAAACAGGGGAAAATGGTAGTTAGTTGCAGACATGCTAATGCTGTCATGAAATAATATGCTTATAGTGAACACAGCTAATGATAATAGCACAGGGTAATAAAAAATAGTAAATGTTAAATATTAACAACCCCCAGTCAGTTATGGGAGAGATAAGCTGTGTCTGAGCGAGGTGTGGCAGGGACCAGTGCCATACAAAGTGACCCTTTTATTATCTTAGTGGTGACGCAGACTAGAAAGGTGAGAGATTACATCGGCTTTACAATGGACTGGATTTATTTGTTCTTTTTCATGATTGTTTGGAATCAGTACCTTTTGTAGATGTCACCTATAATGTCCCATTGATGTAAAAAATGATACAAGTAGTAAAGTGAACCCCACCTGGCCCACAATGTTTCTAGGGCAGCCCATAGACAGTGCCATGGTTGCAGGAAAGAAATTTGCACGATCCCCCCCCTCAACACAGATAGTGTTGACAGGGAAATCCCTCCTGCTGGGCAATTGTCTTTTCCCGTTGGGGGGGAAAGCTGTCCCTGCTGGGAGAAGATGAAGTGATTATCGCTAGTGGCTGCTATATAATCGCAAGAGCATCTGGCAGGCTGGTTGTACCCAAGTTGATCGATCAATTGACTTGGTACATTCAGCCTGCCCATTAATGGTTAGAATCTAGACTGGCTCCTGCTGAGCCTGGCCAAGATTCAATCCGTGTATGGCCGGTCTTAGATGCTAACGGTGCTTTAGTGTCTGCATATGTGGGTATTAGGCAAGCCGTAGATTAATTGATTTTCTTTCTTTCCTTCCACTGCATGATTCTGACAGTCAGTGTTGATAAGGGAACACCTCCCGCAGCGCTATTGTATTCTACTGGGAGGGGAGGGGAGATGAGGGATTGTATAGGAGTACAGTGGATGGGGGATAGGGATGGGATCAGTGAAAGAGGGATGGTGGGGGGGGGGGGATGGGATCAGTGACAGAGGGATGGTGGGGGGGTGGGATCAGTGACAGAGGGATGGTTGGGGTCAGTGACAGAGGGATGGTGGTGGGGTGGATGACATCAGTGACAGAGGGATGGTGGGGGGGATTGGATCAGTGACAGAGGGATGGTGGGGAGGATGACATCAGTGACAGAGGGATGATTTGTATATACAATAAAGGAGACTGTGGGGACATATCGGGGTCACTTTAGATGTGGGGGAGTTGTCAGTCTCCTCTCCTATGTACTGTACACAGGTATGCTCTCTACACATAGCACTGTGTTCATTTCAGAGAACAGACACAGGGCACAGGTCACTATGCTCCTCACCATGTCTCCTCTTCTGATATAACACAGTGCTGTGTGTAGAGAGATTACCTATGTTCATAGAAGTTTTCAGTGACAATCCCCCCTCCCTCCATCGGCTGGAGGAGATGCTGACATTAACTTTGAATGAATGAGTGAGGAGAGGGGGGGGGGGGGGTTCAGAGAACACAGGAAGGAACATCAAAGCCCAGGGGAGAGAAGAGCTTGCAGATAACAGCCAGGGAAAGGTGAGGATTTCACTGTTTGTATCACACTGTCTCTGCTTCTGGGTTTTAGCTGGGGACATGCTGCCATGGAAACAGAGGCATGTGAAGAACGTGCTCGTTCTAGATAGCAGACTGGGTGTGCACCTAATCACCAAACACACCCACATGTCGTCCAGAGGGAGGGAGTGAAGGAGGGGCTGGATTGTGGAGATGTTTCCACCCCCTGGAAACTTTTGAACTGAATAAGAACTGTCAGAGGCTGATTCTGCACTCTTCAAAAGACTATTCTGCAAAAACTAAAGGGCTGATGAAAGAAAGAAATGCAATGCAGGTATGAGGGTAGTATGTACTACCTATTTTTGCAATACCAGATTTCTCCTTTAAAGGAGGGGGGTTCTGACAGAACAGAGATCCGCTGACTGACAGCCCCATCTCTCTACTCACAGAATGTTGTGAACTGGGTGATCAGCGGTCTTTGATCTCTCCGTTTTCAGTGCAGCGCTGTCAGGGTACAGATGCAGCATCGGATCAATGCTGCATCCACCTAGGTGAGTAAAAATTTTCAAATTCCCGAACTTCTCTTTTAAATTCTTTTGAAACATCTGCATGTTACGGTCAACTTAAAGACGAAGTTAAGTCAAACAATTAAAATATGTAAGTGTAGCACTGCCCCCCTTGGGGGTTGCTTAGAATTGCATGTTCTTCTGTGCAGCCTTGACCCTGTGAACTTTCCTGCCCTCCTGACACTCTAGGTTCAGACATGTTGCATATACCTTTAAATAACACACTGACACAATGCAAATAGTTTTAGCTCTTTCAGATTTACTTAATGAAGAGAAGAGTCTCAAAGAGGGTATTACTCAACCAAGCCCTGGATTAACAGCCAAGACCCGGTTGAAATAGTCCCAAATGCAATTAAATGACAGTTAGCAGAAAAATGATATCAATGTACACAGTAACAGACAATAAGTGAATGATTTTCTCAAGAAGGCTATTAGGGGCTGCAAATATTACTACTTCTGAAGGGGGATCCCAGGCTGGCCTATTATACACGTAATCCTAATGAGAGATGAAGTAATATAGGTTCTAGTGTAGTGCCCCCTTCTAGTGTTGTGTCCCGGCAGATCCTTTTATAGCCTTTCGCATGATTCTCCCCCTGGAACAGATGGCTTGCTGGGAGGTGTAGTTAATAGGTAGTTCTGCAGTTCAGTGATGTCTGTTCAGGAGACTACAGTTCCCACAATACTCTCTTCTCGGCTCAGGAGTATGATGCATGTAATCTGAGCCCAGCACTAGGGGAATATAGAGACAGTCTGAAAAGGTGAAGGGCAGCCTGCAATGTCAGATAATTGTAGCCTGCTCCTGATTATATAAGCGTGAAGCATTACCTTATCCTTATACCCAAGATTACCACACCGCGCACTCTACCCAAGTAAATGAAAACCATAGCCGCCCGTGACACTGCTTTTTACAAAGTCTGTATTACATGTAATGTAGTTTTAGGATTTGGATAATAAGTCTTTGATGTGTGCAAAAATCAATCCGGGTATTCTTCAATCAACCAATGTCATTTGCACCTGCTGGAAGTTCTGCACGGTTATGATTTTGCAGACTATGAAGCACTTGTTGAAGGTTCTACTGTCAGCTCCTATAATTAGTCATGCTAGTATTAAATCTGACAGCCCCTCGTACAACGCTACAGGGGATTTAACTTGACTGTCAATTGCTGCTTCTGCAAACCCTGCTGTGAATGGATTGAAGCCACGTCATTGACTTCATGGCAATTACTCTTGTTAGTCATAGAGCACAGAACATGTGCTTGTATCACTAATACATTGTAAGTATGGAGCCCCTTCTGGACAGTAATAGGTGTGAGTTACTTATTAATATTCTGTTATCTGTCAGCTTGGTGAAGAGTGAGAGAATGACTCAGATAGGATCAGTACTTTACCACAGCAGTCTAAAAACTGAGTTAAGCAGTATAGTACACTTATCAAAAGCTTCTTTCTGGTTGGTTGCTTAATACATACTGATAGCCCTCACCAGTGGTGGTGCGTCCATAAAGGACACAGGAGCGCCGCCCCCCGTCTCCTGGCACCGCTCTATCACCATAGATAGATTCATGCATTGCATGAAATTATCTATAGTCGCTGCTGACACCACCTATTTAGGTGTCCGGCCCCTTTTTGGGCACCGGGCACCTGAATTACAGCAGCGGGGGTGTTTTATGGAAGCACCTGATTAGAGCCATAGACTCTAATAGGTGCCCAAAAAGGTGAACAGCGGGCACAATGCAGTGGAATTCGCTTTGCTAACACTGAACCGCCTCTCAGCCAATCAGGTGCTCGGGTCTGTTACCTGTCACCTGATTGGCTGAAACGTCAGGCGCTGTGATTGGACGCCTGATAGAGAGGACGAAAGAAGACATTGAGGAGCGTACAGGACACTGCCACTGACCCGCTGCAAAACAGGTAAGTGCCGGGCGATGCACACTGGCAGCATTTGATGGGGCACAGTAGCAGCAATTGATGGGCACACTGTCAGCATGTGATGGGGCACAGTAGTGGCAATTGATGGGTATACTGGCAGCAATTGATGGGTACAGTAGCTGCGTTTGATGGGCACAGTGGTTGCGCTTGATGGGCACAGTGGCTGCGCTTGATGGGCACAGTGGCTGCGTTTGATGGGCACAGTGGCTGCGCTTGATGGGCATAGTGGCTGTGTTTGTTGAGCACAGTGGCTGCGTTTGATGGGCACAGTGGCTGCGTTTGATGGGCACAGTGGCTGCACACTGGCCCTCACGCATTATTGAGTTTTCAATTTTATCTGTAGGGGATTTGATTTTTCTGCCTATCTGGCTGTGGATTGTACACAGTTCTGCAACACAGCACAACCCACATTGTCATGGAGGAGGCTTGATTTTTCTCTACTGCAGTTCACTCCTCCCATCAGTATGCTCCTTGCACTCTCAACTGGCTTCTTGTGCTGTTTCGCTAACTCCCAGTCTGAGTTCTGCTGTACAGAAACAGAAGTAGGATGATACCCCAGGCAGCTAAGTGGTTAGCACCTCTGCCTGGCAGCACTAGGGTCATCGCTTCGAATCCCCACCACTGCACTACCTGCCTGGAGTTTGCATGTTATCCCTGAGCCTGCGTGAAATTTCTCTGGGTACTCCGGTTTCCTCCCACACTCCAAAGACATGCTGGTTATTTGGCTCCTGTCTACATTGGCCCTAGTATGTGTATGTATGTATTAAAATAAATTAAAAAGCAGAAGGCGCCACCATCTAAGTGTATTTGTTTATTACCCACATCCCACCCAGCCTATAGCAGAATGAAGGCCGGGCGGGGATCAGTTATCCTGACTGGGCATCATATGACCTCAAGCAGAATAAGCCGCTTGCGCGCGGCCCTGAGAGCCGGCAGCATGGTTATCGTTAGTGCATTGTGTCGCTCTGACATCTTGGTAAAGGTCCTTTGACGTAGGCTCTTTACCATGTGATCAGCTGTGTCCAATCACAGCTGGTCACATCGTAACCAGGAAGTGCAGTTTATCGGCTTTTCCTCTATTCGTACTGACAAGGCGTGGGTAGATGAGAGCCGATCAGTGGCTCTCCTGACAGGGGAGGTCTGCACTCAAAATCAGCGCATCAATTATCAGTGCAGACCCATCAAGGATGTCCCTTGGGGATGCCAACCCGTGCCCACCAGGGATGCCAATCAGTGCTCATCAGCAATGCCTGTCAGTGCCTCCTCATCTGTGCCCATCAGTGCTGCATATCAGTGCCCATCAGTGCTGCATATCAGTGCCCATCAGTGCTGCATATTCGTGCCTCATCATCAGTGTCCCCTCATGAGTGCCCGTCAGTGCAGCCTGATCAGTGGCTGTCAGTGAAGAAGAAAACTTACTTATTTACAAAATTGTATAACCGAAATTAAGAAAAACTTTTTTATTTTTCAAAATTTTCAGTCTTTTTTTATTTGTTTATGTTTTTTATTAAAAAAAAAAAAAGTGGTGATTAAATACCACCAAAAGAAAGCTCTATTTGTAGGAAAAAAATGTATAAAAGTTTCATATGGGTACAGTGTTGCGTGACCGTGCAATTCTCATTCAACATGCGACAGCGCTGAAAGCGGAAACTTGGCCTGGGCAGGAGGGGGGTAAAAGTGCCCTGTATTGAAGTAGTTAAAAAGGCAGGCAAATCATCAGCCTTTAGTCACTAGCAGGGCTCGATGGAAAGTGGGCAAAATGCTGGCAGATGAAACCAGGAAGCAACTGTGTTACTTCCTGGTGAGGAGGGATGCAAGGCGTGAACGGTCTCCAGTGAGAGCCCCAATCACGCTGGAACCCAAGCCAGTGGGAGGGCAGGAATCGGAAGTGACGTCGGACATGATGGTGTCAGTAGGATGTGGGCGGTAACATGTTTCGGAGCTCTACAATGCTCCTTTGTCAAACCATAAGCTCCGAAACATGTTACTGCCCACATCCTACTTGGGAAATAATTCTGAAGGTGGCAGGATCACCTGCCAGCCACTGATATACCGCACTCTGAGAAGCACTCCCCACCACGGATTGCTTTTCGGATGGCAGTAAGCACTTCCACCGGTGTGAAAGAGCCCATTATGTTTCCAATGCATTTTAAGCGCTCATACTGAATGTAGAAAACTTTGTAATGCTTTTTTAAAGCTTGCCATCTGCTTGTTTAAAGGGTAAATTAAATTTGAGAAAAAATGAAAAGGTGAACTAACACTCTACTAACCCCCCCCTCCCCAGGGTCCCCACTGTACTTACCTGCATGAGTGATGAGCTGACAGTGCCCACACAGCTGTATAGCGGTGCAGGGATTTGAATCGAACACTCTGAGGTATGGACCATTATCAATAGCACTGAAATTGCACAGATTTTCCCCTTCAACATGGACATTTGCTGTACACAGCTGTGTTTTTAAATGGGGGGGTAATTAATTATATGTTTACAACTGCTCACATCAAGTGTGGAATCTCCGGTCAGTATGAGTCAGAGATGTGCCAGATCAGAGAGCTGTATTCCTGAAAGATATTAATAAAAAAAAAATACCTGCTGTTAATTAAGCTACATCAACTAGAAAAAAAAATCTTTTATTACTTATGATTTAATTATTTTTATAGTGGGACCCCCTTAATTTTAAACCTCCATCCATCTTTAGATTCAACTCGCTACATACAGCCAGAATCCTGTAATTTATTTATTGAAGGTATTTATATAGCACCAAAAATTTATGCAGCACTTTACATATTGTAGGTTCACATCAGTCCCTGTCCTCAAGGAGCTTAAAGCGTAGTTCCACACAAAAATGGAACTTCCGCTTTTCGGAACCCTCCCCCCCTCCGGTGTCACATTTGGCACCTTTCAGGGGGGAGGGGGGTGCAGATACCTGTCTAAGACAGGTATTTGCACCCACTTCCGGCATAGACTCCCATGGGAGTCTACGCCTCTTCCCGTCCCCACCGCGCTGTCTGCTGGGAACACACAGCTCCCAGGAGAGGGAGGGGACCACTTGGGACGCGCAGCGCGACTCGCGCATGCGCAGTAGGGAACCGGGAAGTGAAGCCGCAATGCTTCACTTCCTGATTCCCTCACCTAGAATGGCGGCGGCAGCTGCCGAGAACCGAGTGGGTTCTCGGCGTCCCCTGCCGACATCGCTGGACCCTGGGACAGGTAAGTGGCCATGTATTAAATGTCAGCAGCTGCAGTATTTGTAGCTGCTGGCTTTTAATATTTTTTTTTTTTTGGCGGTGTGGGTGGACCCCCGCTTTAATATCTAGTAGACCCTTCACATCGATACATCATGTTTTTCCTTTAGGGAGTTCCATGGTGTGGCCCAAAATCCTGTGAACAAAACATGTAATCCATGAAATCACAGCACACAGAAAAAAGTGCACAAGAGTACAACCTTTGAAGGAGAAGGGCCTCAATCCCTGAACCCCCCCCCCCCCCCCCCCCCCCCCGGTGCGCAAGGCTCCTGACAGGGGCAAGGTACTCTGGTCCACCTAGGATGAAACCAGACAGACTCTGCTTCTTCTGAAACTGGTCCACTAATTACCAGGGGAGGGCGGTCTCAAATGAGGTCCCCAATGGGGAGAGGAAAAAGACCCAAAGGTCACGGACCAGACATCAGGACAGGCCCTGAAAAATCTGCATCCTCCGTGTTTGTGAATAAAAAAATACACATGCAATGCAAGTGCTTGTGAAATAAATAAGTGAAATCTAAAATAAATAATGCCAAGTGCATTACATAAGACAGGCCTTCCGGCTGGTACAAAACTTTGGACTAGCCAAGAGGCCTACCCAAGAAGCATGTGCAAGAAAAAATAATAAGTGATGTGACCAAGTGCCAGAAAACTCAGTAGGGTCTCAAACCCATAGCATTTTTCTGGCACCCCTTGGATGCCACCCCCAGGGGGCACATAAACAGAAGCTCCTTTACACATATTAGTTTAAATTTAGACAGGAGCAAGTTAACCCATCAGCATGTTTTTGGAGTGTGGGAGGAAACCAGAGATCTAAGAGGAAACCCACAGAAGCATACAGAGAACGTGCAAACTGAGTACTCCAGTGCTGCAAGGTAGGTGCTAATCACTAAGGTGCTGTGCTGCCCCAATCATAACTAAATTCCGTTTTAATCTTATACTGATATGTGTACTTTTCTATATTCTTTGTTTTTGTATCCTTGTTAAACTGGAACTAAACTGAACAAAACTTTGAGCACCACAAACTGAAAATGTTTAAATTCATTTTTAATATTTAGAGCAAACTCACTATCCATCCATGTCTCCATGCTTATTTTTTTGAGAAATCACTTTAAAAAACACCCACCTAGCATTTCTCACTGTGGCCATCTTGAGTAAGGGCAAATGATTCATGTAGCATTTACTTCCCGGAATCCATCTGCTATTAGTCCAGGCGTGCAGGTAGGAGAGTGTGATTAGCAGAGAAAGCCTGTCCAGATGAAAGAAAAAACGGCCCATAAAGACTTCTGGGATGTATGACATCATCTTGGCCTACGCCAGAAGCCAGGAAGTAACTGAAGAAATGTAAAAAAAAAAAAAAGTTTAAAACAAGTAAATATGATAAATGTTCATATCTGTTTACTCATGGTAACAACATAAGAATTAAAAATAGTTCATGTTGATTGAGAGAGTTTAGTTTCACTTTAAGTATATCTAAAGCCAATTTTTGGTAGAGGGTTAGAACCACTTTCAGGTTTTTGTTCCTGTCTAGGTCCTCTTTATGGATATTTCCATAATGATAATGATATATTTGTCTTGTTGACCATTATTACCTGGACTAAAAGTAAGGGAAAACACAAACGTTTGAGTTGTCACCGGAACTAAACTGGAAACCTTCCAATAAGGACATTTGTTCCGGGGACAGCTGTCTAAGAAGGCATTTTCCTCAGAGGAACACTGATAGCGACAAAACCTCGCAGGAGTTATAATTATTCTAATGCCTGAACAAGTTTTGGCTTTAGATATACTTTAAGTAAACCCCAGTTAGCCAGGAGAGCAAAGCAAAACAGTATTCTACCAGTATCCACCAACACAGCTGGTAGACTTGGTGGGAGGGGGGGGACATGTTCTGAATGGCTAGGATACAATATTGAGAGGTGAGAGAACTAGCTTCAAATATTAGAACTTTTAAGGACATCACCATTCGCTTTTCTTCTTTTTAAGGGCTTTTCTTGCCCAATTTTATTAAAAGAAAGTTTAAAGTTCCAAAAATCTAAATCAATATGTTTCCCTTGCAGGAATTTTTAGCATTTCCATCCAAAGAATTCCACATTCAGCCTCCTGGCTTACATATGCAGTACTCCTCTACTGGCCTTACCCTTTAGGCCAGGGGTCTTCAAACTACGACCCTCCAGTTGTTCAGGAACTACAATTCCCATCATGCCTAGTCATGTCTGTGAATGTCAGTGTTTTACAATGTCTCATGGGATGTGTAGTTCCGTAACAGCTGGAGGGCCGTAGTTTGAGGATCCCTGCTTTAGGCTCTTTGTTTCCTATAGAAAGCCTTCATACACAACTCTGTGCACATAACTTTTAGCTCCTTGCTGCTTTGGCTCCCACCTGTCTCTCCTGGGTGGAGCCTTCTTTATCAAAGACCTCCTCTGTCTGCTTTGGTGGAGCCCAGAACCATGGCCAAGTCTCTCCTAAAAGCCCAGCACACACTTGCCCAATTAGTGTGCTGCTGGTTCTCAAAAATACGGATCCAGGATGGAGATTTCATCCCTGCCAGATCTCTACGATATCTCCGGGCTCCAGGTCCCAAACCAGATTTTACCAACTGATGAGGAAATTGACTTTTCCCTGGAGCCCTTAAACCTTCCTGGATGAGAATCCTGAGTCATAACCTTTTTTTTACACCGTGGTAGGGCACAGCTGTGCCACAGAAGATATTGCGTTTAAAGCTTTTAAATAAAGATAAGGATCTTTAATTTCAGTCGTGTGACTTTCATTTTCAAATCTTTTTGAATTCAGCTGGAATATCTATGAAAAATTAAGATTTTTATCATGGAGTATTATTTAGTGAATTGAACCATGATTGTTACACCGCTGCTGCTGTTTGCTCTGCTGTATTGAATTAGATCCAAACGAGTGGTAGAAGCCAAGACGTTTCCTGTGATGTATATGTGATCTCGCCTTGGAATTGTTGGTCTCAGCAATCACTGACGTTTTGCTGAGCTCCTGCTGACAGAAGTCATTTATTCTCAATTTACATGCAATTGATGCCAGGGATCACTGTAGATTACGTAAATACAAAGCATCTGGCCATCCCCCTGTAATGTGTAAATATCTTATCAATGCTAAAGCAATTGGCCTTTACAAAAAAGAAAAAATTACTGAAGTGGGGAGACTCATAAAAGTATCATTAGGCATGGTTTATGTTCATTGCCCTTGGGTATGATACTGTTCTGTTGCCGTTGTACAGCTGTGTCTAATGTCAACTACTGAGCAGAGGAATTAGAGGATTCAGAAGATAAAAATAAACAGATCTCAGTAATGACATCACCTCCCAACATTTGCAAATGACATTATTACCGTTAGGGCTTGTGTTTTTGTTGTGTTACACTGTGATTTATTATTGCTCTGTGTCTTTAAGCTGTGTTCTTCTGTCTAGCTGAGCTCTCTCTCCCACCGTAGTTCTGTATATTCTCCTCCCCTTCCTGTCTCTGGTTCATTTGCTCAGTTTTCCACCATGTTGTAACATCTTTCCATGTGGCTTACAACACCAACGTTTTTCTACCTATGAATATCCATCATTAAACGGAACATTCGAAAGGATTCATCGTCTGTCTCTCCATACAGTGAGTTTATTCATCGAGTTAAGCTGTCTGAATTGATGCAAGGGATAAATAGAACACCAGGTCATGTAAACCCTATATGAAGCTGGAGATAAAGTTTATGGCCTTGTAGTTGAGTCAGAACAGTTTTGGTGTCATTTTAAATAGCACTCCAACACACTACGTAATGCAGCTCCAACACACATGCGTTACAGGCATAGCACAACACACAGTAGCGCACCACCATGCGTTATGATGTGCTGCATTGCCAAAATGGTGCACATCTTTTTTTGGCAATTTTGGTGTATTGCCAGCCCATTCATTTGAATGGGCTACCTTAACTCAATGCATGTGTGTCATTACAACACATCAGGGCACGGTGGTCTTAATGGGTCCTTAGACAGGACCCCCAAAATAAAATGCAGTCTCATGTTACATGACTGTTATGTGTTTATATTGAGGGACTACCATATTAATGCTCTGCTCAGCGATTTTCAGAAAATTAGGCTATACATACAATGCAGGAATTTGCCAATGTTCACTGAGTCAGTTTGAATTAGACATGCATTGTGCATTATGTTTCGTTGCAAATCAAAATTCAGACCAATTTTTAATTATTCGGAAATTCAGATGCATCTGAATTACTGAATTACAATAGTAATGCATTTAAATGAATCCGAATTAACGTTTCGAATCTAAAAAAGCAGACGAGATTCAAATCGAATCGAATTCGAAAACAAATTCTAATCAAATTCGAAAACAATTTGTAAACAAATTTGAATCGAATTAGAAAAAAATAGAAATCGATTTTCTAAAAAAGAATAATATAAAATAGAATATAAAATAATAAAGCAATAGAATAAAAATAAAAGAATAGTAAAGAATAGAATAGAATTTAATAGAATGTAATAAAATAAAATAGAATATTCATATATGCACCGCCGGCAGCCTGGGTTGCATGGCAGCCATTCTCCCAGCGATCGGAGGGGAAGAGAAAGCAGAGCCGCCGCCGTCTGGTTGATCAGAGCGCTGGGAAAATAATAGCTTTCATAGCTGTGTGTTCCCTGCCGTGCGCAGTCACATACAGCCCCTCCTCTTTGTCTGGGCACTTTTATAGACAGAACACACGTCCAATCCTGGGACGGGTGATCTGTCATCAAAGTTCCCCCAGTCAAGGGGGAGGGGCTGTATATGACGGCGTGCGGCGGGGAACACACAGCTATTGAAATTAAAGCTGCTATGTTCCCGGCGCTCTGATCAACCAGGCGGCGGCGGCTCTTCTCTCTCTCTTCCCCTGCAAAGGTAAGCTGCATTAGTGACGCAGGCTGCACTGGGGACACAGGCTGCACTGATGACACAGGCTGCATTGGGGACACAGGCTGCACTGATGACACAGGCTGCATTGGGGACACAGGCTGCACTGGGGACACAGGCTGCACTGGGGACACAGGCTGCACTGGTGACTCAGGCTGCATTGGTCACACAGGCTGCATTGGGGACACAGGCTGCACTGGGGACACGGGTTGCACTGGTGACACAGGCTGCATTGGTGACTCAGGCTGCATTGGCGGACACGGGCTGCATTGGGGACACAGGCTGCACTGGCGGACACAGGCTGCATCGGTGACACAGGCTGCACTGACGGACACAGGCTGCACTGGCGGACACAGGCTACATTGGTGACACTGGTGGACACAGGCTGCACTGGTGGACACAGGTTGCATTGGGGACATAGGCTGCACTGGCGTACACAGGCTGCATTGGGGACATAGGCTGCACTGGCGGACACAGGCTGCACTGGCGGACACAGGCTGCATTGGCGGACACAGGCTGCATTGGGGACACAGGCTGCACTGGCGGACACAAGCTGCATTGGGGACACAGGCTGCACTGGCGGAAACAAGCTGCATTGGGGACACAGGCTGCATTGGTGACACAGGCTGCATTGGTGGACACAGGCAGGCTGCATTTTTGATCACGAATAAAGTTGTTAATATTTATTTTTATAATTTAAGTGTCATTTCATGAGATAATTTATGAGGGTGTGCTTAGGGGTGGAATTGGGGGCAGAGCAGGGTAGGCTTTGGACGGGGGGTTGTGACTCGTTAGTGTTACAAGGTCTCAAGTGTGACTGGGGAGCAGGTGTGTTAAATTTGGTGTTATCACTTTCACTCTCTCATACTGGTCACTGGACGTTCAGCGTGGCACCTTATGTCAAAGAACTCTCTGAGGATCTGAAAAAAAAAATTGCTGCTCTACATAAAGATGGCCTAGGCTATAAGAAGATTGCCAAGACCCTGAAACTGAGCTGCAGCATGGTGGCCAAGACCATACAGCGGTTTAACAGGACAGATTCCACTCAAAACAGGCCTCGCCATGGTCGACCAAAGGTGTTGAGTGCACGGGCTCAGCGTCATATCCAGAGGTTGTCTTTGGGAAATAGACGTATGTGTGCTGCCAGCATTGCTGCCGAGGTTGAAGGGGTGGGGGGTCAGCCTGTCAGTGCTCAGACCATACGCCGTCGTCCCAGAAGGATGCCTCTTCTAAAGATGATGCACAAGAAAGTCTGCAAACATTTTGCTGTAGACAAGCAGACTAAGGACATGGATTACTGGAACCATGTCCTGTGGTCTGATGAGACCAAGATAAACTTATTTGGTTCAGATGGTGTCAAGCGTGTGTGGCGGCAACCAGGTGAGGAGTACAAAGACAAGTGTGTCTTGCCTACAGTCAAGCATGGAGGTGGGAGTGTCATGGTCTGGGGCTGCATGAGTGCTGCCGGCACTGGGGAGCTACAGTTCATTGAGGGAATCATGAATGCCAACATGTACTGTGACATACTGAAGCAGAGCATGATCCCCTCCCTTCGGAGACTACAGGGCAGTATTCCAACATGATAACGACCCCAAACACACCTCCAAGACGACCACTGCCTTGCTAAAAATGCTGAGGGTAAATGTGATGCACTGGCCAAGCATGTTTCCAGACCTAAACCCTGCATCTGTGGGGCATCCTCAAACGGAAGGTGGAGGAGTGCAAGGTCTCTAACATCCACCAGCTCTGTGATGTCATCATGGGGGAGTGGAAGAGGACTCCAGTGGCAACCTGTGAAGCTCTGGTGAACTCCATGCCCAAGACGGTTAAGGCAGTGCTGGAAAATAATGGTTATGGTACTGTTCTACAAGCTGTACACTCACTACTTTACATTGTAGCAAAGTGTCATTTCTTCAGTGTTGTCACATGAAAAGATATAGTAAAATATTTACAAAAATGTGAGGGGTGTACTCACTTTAGTGAGATACTGTATATACACACCTAACCATCTTTCGAAATTTGAATTTCGTATAGAATGAATTTGAATAGAAAATATTAGAATAGAATAGAAAAGAATAGCATAGAAAAACAAAAGAACAGAATAAAATAAAATATAATATATATTATAATTTTTTTCTGTTCTATTCTATTGTTTTTCTATGCTATTCTTTTCTATTATTTTCTATTCGAATTCAAATTCATTCTATACCAAATTCGAATTTCAGAAGATGATAGATATATTTTTTTCTATTCTGTTCTAATCTTTTCTATTCAAATTCATTCTATACGAAATTCGAATTTCGTATAGAATGAATTTGAATAGAAAAGATTAGAATAGAAAATAATAGAAAAGAATAGAATAGAAAAACAATAGAATAGAATATTATATAAAATAAAATTTATTTAATTTTATTCTATTCTGTTCTATTGTTTTTCTATTCTGTTCTTTTCTATTATTTTCTATTCTATTCTAATCTTTTCTATTCAAATTCATTCTATACGAAATTCGAATTTCGGAAGCCAGTGTTCTGGCGCTACCAAAACACCAAAGGCCCAAATTTTCTGTCCCTGTTTAATAGGGCCATGTAATTACAATTTTTGATAATATTAATATTTCACAGCAGGGCCCGTTCCTGCCCCCAACAAGAGTAACTGTGAGGGCTTACAGTATTCTGGTACCACCAACACCTAAGGCCCAGTTTTTTAGCAGATTATAGTATATATACTGCTGTTCAGAGTATATAGTGCCTGGAGGACCCCCACGCAATTTTTTTTTAAAATTTTGGTGCTGGGTTCCCCTTAATATCCATACCAGACCTGAAGGGCCTGGTATGGATTTTGGGGGGAACATCCACACCATTTTTGTTATTTTTATCTATATTGCCGGGATTCGACAATACATTACAGCCGCGAGCAGTTTTAAATTACATTTTATCCTTTAGAAATGTAATTTTGCTGTGGTACTGTATGCCAAGGCCAATTGCAGAGGTGTTGAAAATGAAGGGTCAACACTGCAAATTTTGACTCTGCATAAACTTAATGTAATTATCAATAAAAGCCTTTGACAATTATGAAATGCTTGTAATTATACTTCAGTATACCATAGTAACATCTGACAAAAAGATCTAAAAACACTGAAGCAGCAGACTTTGTGAAAATTAATATTTGTGTCATTCCCAAAACTTTTGGCCACGGCTGTAGGACAATTCAGGCTTTGACTTCCAGCATATGTCCCAGCTCGGTGACCGCTACACCCCCACAGACTTGTATGGGGCTGACTAGAGGCGTCGTTAGGGGGTGGCTAATCTGGGGCCCATAGCCCTGAGTCTCTTGCCCCAGGGGTCCCTGCCTAACCAGGGGACCGTGGCCTCTCTGCAGCCTGGCCGCACGTGTGGCGGGCGGGCGGGCTACACGAGAGAGCCAGGCAAGCCGATGAGAGAAGCGAGCAGGCGGACGAGCAGAGATAACATCATCTCTCTCTGCCCGCCCCCCGCATGACCGATCTCCTGCCCTTACTCGGAACCGACATATCCCATCTGGTCTATCTATTAGCGGAGCTTTCCTTGCATAAACGGTCTACCAGCAACCCCTGTGTCCTGTGACGGTTGCTTGTGAACCTCCCCTGATGGTTTCTTCAGTCCATTCTTCAGTGGAGCCCTTCGCGGATAAGCGGGATATGGTGGCTCCTGATGTTGACCCAGCGACTGTTAACAGGTATCCTATCTCACACACACTCAGATTCCCCTGGCATCCCTGGTGTGTGCAGTGTGGCTCTCTGTCTCAGTGGCCAGGAGACCTGCTGAGCCATCCATCTGGGAATCCTAACTTCTGCACACACATAAGAGCAACCTAAATATGATATTGGACTATCTATCATTGTTTTTAATAAAGTGAATTCTCTTCTTCTTCTTTTTTTTTTGTATATATTTTTTTTATTTATTTGAACTTTGGCTACCTTGCTCTTTCTGCTTGCAGTTCCTGTAAAAGCTCAGTATATGATGTGGACTCTCTGGGACACAATGGGTTGACTGCTTGCAGTGACAAATGCCTTTTTTTACACATGAGCTTGCGAACTGTAACATTTCAGTGGTGTTATTCATGGACTTTCAATTTAGATTGATTTAATTTAATTCAATCTGATTTAATTTTATTATTGAATTAATTATTTATCTAATTAATTGTCATCAATTCAATTCAATTCAATTGATTTATTGTATGTATTTGTTTTATTTTTTTGTTTTTTTTATAATAAATAAAATATTTTTTAAATCTTTTTTATTTATATAACATTTTTTCTCCTTTTTCGTTTGTGAACGTTTTTTGCTGGCTGAGAAGTAACTTTAACTGTAGTTTTGTTAGCAACGGGCCTGCCATGATCTCCTTTATTTAATATTACAATGTAACAATAGAAATAATGCACTTCAATCACCCTGATACCATAACAACCATGGTGCCGTGATGATTGAAGCGCGTCCCCCCGGCCTGCAAAAAGGTTGGTGACCGCTGTTTTGGGCTCTAGCCCCAGATCTTTTGCAGACCTAGCAACGCCCCTTGGGCTGACTACTAATTTTGGCCTGTTGCAAAGTGGTGTGCCTCCCAGGCTCTTGAAATGTACTCATATTATCAATACCCAGTCACTAGCAAAGCCAAGTTCCCAGATTTGCCCTTTGCTTATAAACAGGCTCCTAAGAGCATTGTTTTTATTAAAATGTTGCTTTTTGCTTGGCAGAGCTGAGTGCTGAGGAATATGTTTATTTAAAAATCAGCACTTACACATATCTTCATAAATGTCAGCCAGCAGGCGCCTTCCCCGCTACTCGCTCTGCCAGCGTCAATTATACAGATTTAAAGTGAACATGCCTGTTATCCCTACTGTGCAAAGTAACAATCCTACTTTACAGGAGGGCCTTTAGGGGCCCATTCACACTATTGTGTTGCGGTAACATTACATGCGTTTGTGCAATGCAGTGCCATTTATTCTGAATGACATACAACCCACCATGCCAACTGACATGTGTTGCTCCATAGTGCATCGAAGTCCATTGACAGAAATGGTGCATGCACCTTTTTTGATGGGTTTTTATTTTCAAATTCAAATAAATGGGCTGCCTTAAAGGAGAAGTGTAGGATATAAAAATATGCTGCAGCTGTTGTCCCCCAACAGCTTTAAAAGAGAAGTATGGGTTTTATTTTTTTTTTTAAGAATCATACTTACCTAGCTGGATGCAGCATCGGTCGGATGCTGCATATGTCCCCCGGCGCCTCTAACACTGAGAACTGAGCAATTAAACACCGCTAATTACTCGGTTCTCACTGCTCCCTGAGCAGAGAGCTGGTGACTGCTCTGCCCCCTCCTTGCTCACTGGAGCTCTGGGCTGTGGAGGGGACTGGAGCAGCCAGCTCAGGCTCTCAGCGGCTCATTGAGAGGCTGAGCCGGGTATCAGTCCAGGCATGTGAGCTGCCATATGGTCGCGATCTGCTGAGAACAAGTCACAGAATGAACTGCACTCCTGTGATCCACAGGACAAGTACAGCCCAATGAGCTTTGGCTGTAGTTCTCCTTTAAGACTATTTGATAAAGGCCGTCTGTGGTGGTTGTATCTGCTTATACAGGACAGGCATAGGGGTCTCAGCAAGGGATAAGTCACTGTTACAACAGTTGGAGTAAGAATAGTGGGAGGATACATTCCAGCCTGTACATGTACACATACTGGCCACTTTATTAGGTACACCTGTTCACTTGCTAAGACAAATTGCTAATCAGTCAGTGCATTTAGGCATCTAGACATGGTGACGACTTGCTGAAGTTCAACCTGAGCATTAGAAAGGGGATTTAAGTGACTTTGAACATGGCATGGTTGTAGGTGCCAGACAGGTTGGTCCAAATATTTTAAAAATTGCTGATCTACTGTGATTTTCACACACAACCATCTCTAGAGTTTACAGAGAATGGTCCGAAAAAAGAGAAAATATCCAGTGAGTGGCAGTTGTGTGAATGAAAATGCCTTGTTTATGTCAGAGGTCAGAGGAGAATGGGCAGCAAGTTTGAGATGATAGAAAGGGAACAGTAACTCAAATAACCACTCGTTACAGCAAAGGTATGCAGAATACCATCTCTGAATGCACAACACATTGAACGTTGAAGCAGATGGGCTACAGCAGTAGAAGTCCACACTGGGTGCCACTCCTCTCAGCTAAGAACAGGAAGCTGAGCCTACAATTCGCACAGGCTCACCAAAATTGGGCAATAGAACATTGGAAAAACGTTGCCTGGTCTGATGAGTCTCGATTTCACCTGCGACATTCAGATAGAAGGGTCAGAATTTGCCGTAAACAACATAAAAGCATGGATCCATCCTGCCTTGTATCAACTGTTTAGGCTGGTGCCTCTGAGTACCAACTGAGCATTGTTTAACCACTTGCCGCCCACCCACTGTCAAATGGCGGAGGAGCAGTGTGGCTCTCGTTCTGGGATGACGTCATATGCACATCATATGAACTACTGCCCTTGCGCGCCCATGGGGGGGCGCAGCACAGCAATCCCGGCCTCGCCGTGTTCCTGGGACACGGCGCAACGCTGATCTCAGTAAAGCTCTTTAACCATGTGGTCAGCTGTGTCCAATCACAGCCGGTCACATGTAAATGCGTAAGTGCTGTTTTTCGGCTCTCCTCGCCTCACACTGACAGAGTGTGAGGTGAGGAGAGCCGATCAGTGGCATCTCCTCGCAGGGGAGACCAGGACAGGTAATCAGGGCACTGATCATCAGTGCTCAGATTACAGTAAAGCCCCAGAAGTGCCACCAATCAGAAGTGACACAAATCAGTGCCCATCAGTGACACCAATCAGTGCCCATCAGTGACACCAACCAGTACCCATTAGTGATGCCCGTCAGTGCTGCCTTTAAGTGCCCATCAGTGCCTGCTCATCAGTGATGCCCATCAGTGCCACCCATCAGTGCCCCTTAGTGCTGCCCACCAGTGTTGCCTATCAGTGCCCACCAGTGTTGCCTATCAGTGCCCACCAGTGCCACCTATCAGTGTCCATCAGTGTGGCATATTAGTGCCTCCTCGTCAGTGCCACCTAATCAGTTCCTTTCAGTGCCACCTCATCAGTGCTCATGAGTGCCGCCTTTTCTTCTTTTTTATAAAAAAAATTAAAAACCCAGAAGTGATTAAATACCACCAAAAGAAATCTCTATTTGTGTGAAAAAAAATTACAAAAAATGTATTTGGGTACAGCGTTACATGACCACGCAATTGTCATTCAAAGTGTGAGAGCACTGAAAGCTGAAAATTGGCCTGGGCAGGGAGGGGGTGCAATCAATACCCCCCCCTGTCAGTCACCAGCCCCACACTTACCCTGACTATGAGGCAGGGTTTCCTCCGGCGGCGGCTTCCCCTGTGTCTCCTCCCCCTCCACATCATGGCAGCTTCCATCTCCTCCCTTTTCCTCCTAGGGGGCCAAAAGGATCGATTCTGTTTCATGGTAGGAGAATCCGGAAGACAATAGCCAGATTAGCCTCTGGCTCTAATCACGTGCTTCAAAGGAAAAAAACAACCCCCATTGGAATCCATGCGTCCGGCGCCCAGCATGTAGATTAGGGGGTGGCGCCCCTGCTCCCTGTATTACAGGCCACCACTGCTAGGCCATCTAGTTAAAAAAAAACAGACACAGAAATAGAAAATCTCCATATACACTATTCTCTGCGCATAGTTGATTCAGAGGAAGGCAATAAAGCATGGTCCAATTCATCTAGTGGGGGAGAAAAATCTCTTCCTGAATTGATCCCCCCCCAAAAAAAACAGTCAATGCTGTGTGAAAAGGATGGAAATAACCAATCTGTGGCTAACATGCTGCCAAATGAAGTCGTTTAGTTTCTTTTAGGTTGCTGATCTTCCTCTGAAGTGCTAGTTTTTCTGGCTGCTTGTGAATTCTTTTGCTGCAGCACCTTGTGACTGACCAATGTGGAACAAGTAAGCACAGAGTCCTGACATGCCGCATACTTGTGACTCTGAAAGTATTAATGCCAGAAAAACAAATTAATAGCCAGGCAATAAGCATTTTGAGAAGAACAGCAATGGCTATGCACATCTTTCTTCATCTTTCTTCCGTGACAGATTTGCTTTATTAACTACTATTTATTTTGACTGTCTTGCGTTACAATGCTAAACTTTCACAAAAAGGTTGGGTTAAAATGCAAAAATAGCATCCTTCCCAGCTGACTCATCCACTCTCATTCACTTAGTGACTAGTAAGGTATTATATGGAGAATGTGCTTTGCTAGGTGCATCTGTACAATGTCACCCCTGAAAAGGCAACCTAGATACTGGCACCAAGAACAGGCTGTCTCTGTCCTCGGCTATGCCCTGTAGGGAATGGATGAAGGTCAGGTGACCAGGCAGATTAAAGTGGAAGGGAATTCAGATGTTGTCATGTGATTTAGTCTGGCTAGCCTTTATCTTTTGTGTGTTTCGAGGCACTTGTGATGTGTTTGGCTTGGCAGCACTTCCATGTTAAGGCATTTCATTAAAGTTATGTTCACTCATTTCCCAGTGCTTTTCTTTTCTGTTTCTTGCAGTTCAGTTCCCAAATGCACCTTTTTGTAGCCTAAAATTAGTCATATGTTGGTAAGTTTTTTCATTCTGTATCAAAACTGGAAACTTAAAGGAGTAGTTCATCTTTACAAAAAAAAAAAAACAGTTTATGCAGGTAAGGGACATGTGTAGGCCATTTACGTACTTCCTGAAGCCTGACTGGAATACTCCCAGGACGTTGCTAGGATATTGCTAAAAGAGCCCTAGCCATTACTGTGCACCTTCACCATTACAGGGGTGAGCCCTCAAACGCTAAACTCAGAGCTACTGCATCAGTGTAGAGAAAGAGCATGTGAGGAGGTTTCAATCGGAGAAAGAACTCACTCCTGTTAGGATAAAGGTGTACAGTAATGATTAGGACTCACTTTGGTTCCCCAGGGGTCTGTGCTGGGACCAATCCTATTTAATTTGTTCATAAACGACCCGGGGGATGGGATAAACAGTTCAATCTCTGTATTTGCAGACGATACTAAGCTAAGCAGGGCAATAACTTCTCCGCAGGATGTGGAAACTTTGCAAAAAGACCTGAACAAATTAATGGGGTGGGCGACTACATGGCAAATGAGGTTCAATGTAGAAAAATGTAAAATAATGCATTTGGGTGGCAAAAATATGAATGCAATCTATACACCGGGGGGAGAACCTCTGGGGGAATCTAGGATGGAAAAGGAGCTGGGGGTCCTAGTAGATGATAGGCTCAGCAATGGCATGCAATGCCAAGCTGCTGCTAACAAAGCAAACAGAATATTGGCATGCATTAAAAGGGGGATCAACTCCAGAGATAGAACGATAATTCTCCCGCTCTACAAGACTCTGGTCCGGCCGCACCTGGAGTATGCTGTCCAGTTCTGGGCACCAGTCCTCAGGAAGGATGTACTGGAAATGGAGCGAGTACAAAGAAGGGCAACAAAGCTAATATAAGGTCTGGAGGATCTTAATTATGAGGAAAGGTTGCGAGCACTGAACTTATTCTCTCTGGAGAAGAGACGCTTGAGAGGGGATATGATTTCAATTTACAAATACCGTACTGGTGACCCCACAATAGGGATAAAACTTTTTCTCAGAAGAGAGTTCAACAATGACCGCAACATACGGGGATATATAATGTAATACTGACACATAATCACACATATAGGTTGGACTTGATGGATTTGTGTCTTTTTTCAACCTCACCTACTATGTAACTATGTAATACCCCTTACCTGCAAAAAAAATTTTTTTTTTTTTGGTAAAGGTGGACTAACCCTTTAATATGTCATGCTTGCACAGCAAATCAATAAAGACATGTGTTTTGGGGTTTTCACACCTTTAGCTTTCAAAAATAGCTTAGTGATCCCATATTGTGTAGATGACTCCTAAACAGGGGCAGACTGACCATTAGGTCACTCGGGCGCCGACCGAGGGCCCGGTGTCCAGCAGGGGGCCCCACAGTGTTGCCAAACGCCCGTAGATTTAACCCCTTTTTGAAGCTGCCCGTAACTCCGTTATGGGCATCGGTGCCCTTAAAATAGATGGCAGCGAGCCAACCATGGAACTGCACATGCGCCGCTCCGAAGCCGGCCGGGCTCGTGAAAGCTTGTCCGCGCTCGGCCGGGCGGCGCATGCGCAGTAACGTAATGGCGCCGACCGGCGCCATTTTCAAATAGACGCTCGGGACACACTATGGCGGAGGAGACAGAGACAGAGAAGCCGAGCAGGGGTGAGGACTGAGGAGGAGGAGGAGAGTAAAACTGTGGGGAGTGAGAACGGGGGACATCAGTGGGAGCCCGGAGGCGGTAGAGGGTGAAGCTGTGGCATGCAGGGGAGGGACAGGGACTGATGTGTTCAGGGCAGCACTGTGCTGCCCTGACCTGTGGAGAGGTGAAATGGGCACAGGAGGAGGACACAGCACTGATGATGTGGAGAAGTAATATGATGGTGGATAGAGGAGGAGGCTACTGTGAGGGGGTGAGGAGGACACTATCATGTCCGCAACCTCTGTCCACTTGCAGTATGTCTGCAGCCTCTGTCCACTTGCAGTATGTCTGCAGCCTCTGTCCACTTGCAGTATGTCTGCAACCTCTGTCCACTTGTAGTATGTCCGCAACCTCTGTCCACTTGCAGTATGTCCGCAGCCTCTGTCCACTTGCAGTATGTCCGCAACCTCCGTCCACCTCCTGCAGTATGTCCGCAACCTCTGTCCACCTGCAGTATGTCCGCAACCTCTGTCCACCTGCAGTATGTCCGCAGCCTCTGTCCACTTGCAGTATGTCCGCAACCTCTGTCCACTTGCAGTATGTCCGCAACCTCTGTCCACCTGCAGTATGTCCGCAACCTCTGTCCACCTCCTGCAGTATGTCCGCAGCCTCTGTCCACTTGCAGTATGTCCGCAACCTCTGTCCACCTGCAGTATGTCCGCAACCTCTGTCCACCTCCTGCAGTATGTCCGCAGCCTCTGTCCACCTCCTGCAGTATGTCCGCAACCGCTGTCCACCTGCAGTATGTCCGCAACCTCTGTCCACCTCCTGCAGTATGTCCGCAACCTCTGTCCACCTCCTGCAGTATGTCCGCAACCTCTGTCCACCTCTTGCAGTATGTCCCCAGCCTCTGTCCATCTCCGGCAGTATGTCCGCAGCCTCTGTCCACCTCCTGCAGTATGTCCGCAGCCTCTGTCCACCTCCTGCAGTATGTCCGCAACCTCTGTCCACCTCCTGCAGTATGTCTGCAGCCTCTGTCCACCTCCTGCAGTATGTCCGCAGCCTCTGTCCACCTCCTGCAGTATGTCCGCAACCTCTGTCCACCTGCAGTATGTCCGCAGCCTCTGTCCACCTCCTGCAGTATGTCCGCAGCCTCTGTCCACCTCCTGCAGTATGTCCGCAACCTCTGTCCACCTGCAGTATGTCCGCAACCTCTGTCCACCTCCTGCAGTATGTCCGCAGCCTCTGTCCACCTCCTGCAGTATGTCCGCAACCTCTGTCCACCTGCAGTATGTCCGTAACCTCTGTCCACCTCCTGCAGTATGTCCGCAGCCTCTGTCCACCTCCTGCAGTATGTCTGCAGCCTCTGTCCATCTCCGGCAGTATGTCCACAGCCTCTGTCCACCTCCTGCAGTATGTCCGCAGCCTCTGTCCACCTCCTGCAGTATGTCCGCAACCTCTGTCCACCTCCTGCAGTATGTCCACAGCCTCTGTCCATCTCCGGCAGTATGTCCGCAGCCTCTGTCCACCTCCTGCATTATGTTCGCAACCTCTGTCCACCTCCTGCAGTATGTCCGCAACCTCTGTCCACCTCCTGCAGTATGTCCGCAACCTCTGTCCACCTCCTGCAGTATGTCCGCAACCTCTGTCCACCTGCAGTATGTCCGCAGCCTCTGTCCACTTGCAGTATGTCCCCAACCTCTGTCCACTTGCAGTATGTCCGCAACCTCTGTCCACTTGCAGTATGTCCGCAACCTCTGTCCACCTGCAGTATGTCCGCAACCTCTGTCCACCTCCTGCAGTATGTCCGCAGCCTCTGTCCACCTCCTGCAGTATGTCCGCAGCCTCTGTCCACCTCCTGCAGTATGTCCACAACCTCTGTCTACCTCCTGCAGTATGTCTGCAGCCTCTGTCCATCTCCGGCAGTATGTCCGCAACCTCTGTCCACCTCCTGCAGTATGTCTGCAGCCTCTGTCCACCTCCTGCAGTATGTCTGCAGCCTCTGTCCACTTGCAGTATGTTCGCAACCTCTGTCCACTTGCAGTATGTCCGCAACCTCTGTCCAACTACAGTATGTCCGCAGCCTCTGTCTACCTGCAGTATGTCCGCAGCCTCTGTCCACCTCCTGTAGTATGTCCGCAACCTCTGTCCACCTGCAGTATGTCCGCAGCCTCTGTCCACCTCCCGTATCATGTCCGCAGCCTTTGCCCCTCTCTGCTTCCATCCCAGGGATCCCTCTCTGCTTCCATCCTAGGGGTCCAGGGGTGTACACATGTTGCAGCCTCAGCAGAAATTATACACCCTGTCACGCTTGGCATGGGGCTTGCTCTGCAAAGGTTGTGCAACCTTATGCAGTACAGCGACCAAGCGGCTAAAGCAGGCTATAAGGAGGTGTTGTATTGCCTCATCACATAACCTGCTTTAAGCCCTTGGATCCCACACTAGCATGCTGCTACTGCGTGCATTACACATGGTTGCTGGGTGTTTGCAGAGTAGCCTTATTTACTTGATTGGGTCACGATCACCCACCAAAAGCAACAGGGGGTATAATTCCTGCCGCAGCATGTGTACATCCTCAGCTGCTGCCTCTGCAGCTAAAGGGGGTAGAGACCAATGTATGTAATGTGGGCAGTGTGGCAGGGACACAGGGGGGGCCCCATGGTCTCCTATTGCCCGGGGGCCCCATGAGTTGTCAGTCCGCCCCTGCTCCTGAGGTGACACAGAGATGTTTTGGACAAATGATGTACCCAGCATATTTGGCACAAGGATCACTTTTTCAAACCCCTGCCACACATCAAGTTTATTTTCAGTAATTATGAATTTATACATCAAGCATGCTGGGGGTAGGAGCAGAATTGACTGGTGGAGGGCAGACAGCAGGAACTGTATGAAGGACTGTGACTTTATGCAAAGAGACTGAACTTAGCAAAGTGTCAGAAACCATGAACCAGACCGAGACAGAAGTACACTAAAATCACACTTGTTTATTAATAAAAATAAAAAGGTAAATAGAGTAAGCGTAGTCAAAGCATAGCCAGAGTCCAGTAACCGGATCGGGTAGTCAGCCAAGCCAGAGTTCAGTAACCAGATCGGGTAATCAGCCAAGCCAGAGTCAGGGATCCAAGTAGAGGAACAGCAAGAAGGATAAGGAGCCAGAAGGGATGTCAGCAAAGCCAGTCTTTAAACAGGAACACAGGAGATGGTTTCTTGTGATGTGACCAAGGCGAAGGCAGAGATCAAGTGAGCTGGACGACTTTAAAGTGGTGTTCCGGCCGAAATTATACTTTTTAAATAAAAATACCCCTATAATACACAAGCTTAATGTATTCTAGTAAAGTTAGTCTGTAAACTAAAGTCTGTTTTGTTAGTTTATAGCAGTAGTTTGTTATTTTATAAACTTACAGCAGGTCGTGGCCATCTTAAGTGTGGGCATCTGAAGCCAGACTGTATTTCTTCCTGGATCTCATTCTTGCAGATCTCGCACATGCTCAGTGCAGCACAAGCAGTGTAATAGGTTTCAGGTCAGGTTTCCATAGCAATGGCAGTTTCAGAGGAAGTTGCCGCCCCACGTGCTCAGTGCAGCACAAGCAGTGTAATAGGTTTCAGGTCAGGTTTCCATAGCAACGGCAGTTTTAGAGGAAGTTGCCGCCCCTTCCCAGAAGGCATTGCAAACAGGAAATGATGCGATGGGCCGCGGCCAGGGAGGAGGAAGTGAAAAATGAATACAGCAGATATATAGTAGGTGCTGAGAAAAAAAATAAAAAAATATCCAATTTGTTTACAGTGCACAGTTTAGTGAGGGATGCTGAAGAGTTGTAAAAGTGGGTGGAACTCCACTTTAAGTAGGTGGGACTGACGAGCAGAATCAACAACAGTTGGGTAACTGTGGAGAGAGATGGGAGCTGGCAATTAGCTGACAGCTGAGCGGCCAGCTCAGAGAAGGAAGGGCTGAGCCCAGCCCTGACAGTAAGAGACTGAACTGAGCGTTCCATGTGATTTCTCAACAGAATAAAGATGGACAAGGATGGGTGGGTGAGTTTGCTTTGAATATTAAAAATTAATTCAATCTCATAAAAATTATTTGGCCTCCACGGCTATTATACATTTTACACAATTCGCTTGTCTGGATACCATACAAGTAGTTTAAGAAAATAGACAATATATTTTGCACTCTAATTGGGAGGCCAAAGCTCCAGAATTAAACTACCCATATTACTCGGCTCGGCTGTCATGCTCTTCTCTAGGTGTAGCCTTCTGGCACAATTGGAGTCTGATGCCTTTGCTGGGGCCGACTCAGGTTCAAATGTAATGTTGGCCTAGTGTAAAGGTGTAAAGGGTTTGGCAAGAAAGGAAATGTATCATGAAATATGATGGTGTATCTGCATATATGCCCTTTTGGGATAATTTAAGATTAGATGAACTCTGCAAATTGGAGGGGCTTGGTCACTTGTATTCTAAGGGAATAAGGTTTGTGGATCAGATATACACCCAAAACATATCAGATATACACCCTGCCCATACCAGGACCTCCAAGAAACCTGTCACTTGACGGCCTCCCAGTTTTTCCAATATCTCCAATTATGGCATGCATTGGCTACACAGTTTCAGAGAACAAATTTAACCGTACAACCTATGCCACTAATAACTTCCCTCGTGGGTGCCTCTGAAAAGAAAGGCCATATCTTTTTTTTTTTTAACAAAACAGGAGTGCTTTATTGATATTAAACATAAAACAATATCAAAACATGGTACAATGCCTGGTAAATCTTACAGTGAATAAAACAAGAAAAGAGATTGACTTTGTGCAGAAAAAACAATACTTATGCCCAAGGTATACTCAACATGACGGATGAGATAATCAATAAAGTATACCCGGGGGGGTCGGGGGGGAGTGGGAAAGAGGGCCAGGTTGCCCGTCCCAATTCCCTGGTCAATTCCCTGGTCAATATGTTCGGTATACAATTATACCAAATATACAATTAGTATTCAGGTGGAAGTCCATCAGGGCCAAACTTTGTCATATTTCCACGAACACTCTGTATTCATATAAGTAATCCTATACATGGGCAGGGCCTCATCTATCATTGCTTCCCAGGAGGATAAAGCCGGAAGGGGGGGGGGGGTCGTGAAGCCCATTTCATGAGGATCTCTTTTTTAGCATAATACAGAAGATAGAAAATCAGCAACTTAGAGTAATGGGAATGTTGAGCATCATCATGAATCCCCAGTAAGGCTAGCTCCGGTGATATAGGTAGTGACAGCTGCAACCTAAGATTTATCTCTGAAAATATCGCTGACCAAAATATTGCAATTACAGGACAGTCCCAGAACATTTGGAGAATCTATCCCTCATGTATCCTATATCTTGGCCATGTGGGATCTTTCTCCGCGTAAATATGATGGAGCCTTTGTGGAGTATAATAAACTCTATGTAGGAATTTTACATTAATTCATTTATCCCAAGAAGAGATAACCAATTTAGGACTTTAATGGAGACGATCCTCCCAATCTTCTTTGTCTAGGGATGGAATGTCAGTGTGCCACATTTCCCATAGCTGATCCAATTTAGAGGAGTCAGCTCTCAATAGTGCTCCATACAGAGTTGAAAAGGGATTATCTAGATCTCCTGGAGATAACAATTCTTTAACCACTTGCTTACTGGGCACTTAAAACCCCCTCCTGCCCAGACCAATTTTTAGCTTTCAGCGCTGTCACACTTTGAATGACAATTGCGCAGTCATGCAACACTGTACTCAATTGAAATTTTTATAATTTTTTTAAATAAAAAAAAAAAACATATTTCATAGTTTGCTATACAAATTTTGGCAAACAGATAATTTTTCTCCTTCATTGATATTCACTGATGAGGCTGCACTGATGGGCACTGATGGGTTGCACTGATAGGCACAGATAAGGTGACACTGATAGGCACTGATAAGACGGCACTGATGAGGCGGCACTGATGGACCCTGATAGGTAGCACTGATGGGTGGCACTGATGGGCACTGAAGGGCACTGATAGATGGCACTGATGGGCACTGATTGGTAGCACTGATGGGCACTGATGGGCACTGGTAGGTGGCACTGATGGGCACTGGTAGGTGGTATTGATAGGCAGCACTGGTGAGGAGGCCCTGATTGGTAACATTTATAGGTGGCACTGTGGGCACTGATGGGTATATTATATATGTTAGGCATGTGCAATTCGTTTCGTTCCGAATTAGTTTTTTAACGAATTTCGACAAATTCGTTAATTCGGGAATATCCGAATTAACGAAAACCCGTTTAACGAATTTTTTCCGAATATTCGTAAATTCGATAAAATTGGACATTCGTAAATTCGGGCATTCGTACATTCGCAATTTACATTCGTACATTCGTGCATTCGTACATTAGTAAATTAGTGAATTCGTAAATTTGTAAATTCGAAAATTCGGAAATCTGAAATAATAGTTAACTAATAATAACTTAACTATTAGTAATTACTAGTAACTTTTAATTTATAGGTATTGTAATTTCCTTTTAAATTTGGCTGTTAGTGAACGTAACACATACAAATTTATCCGAAGTTATGAATGATCCGAAAAAACGGAATGGAACGTAATGAATTAATAATAATAAATAACAATACTAATAATAACAATGTTTTATTATTATTATTGATTATTAATTTGTCCTGTTCCATTTGTTTAGATGCAGCATTCGTTTTGGATAATTCGTAACTTCGGTTAAATTTGTATTTGTTACGTTCACTGACAGTCAAGTTTGAAAGGAAATTACAATACCTATAATTTAATAGTTAGTTACTATTTCAGATTTTTGAATTTTCGGGTTTTTGGATTTTCAAACTTCGAATTTACAAATTTCCGAATTTTCTAATTTACAAATGTACGATTTTACGAATGTACGAATTTACGAATGTACAAATGTACAAATGTAAAAATGTACGAATGTACGAATGAACGAATGTACGAATGAACGAATGTTCGAATTACGAATGTACGAATGAACGCATTTACGAATTTACGAATGAACGAATTTACGAATCGCAATCATAACGAATGACCCGAAAAACGAAAAAAATAATAAACTAATGAAACAAAACGAAAATGAACGAATTTTTTTGGCTGTGCACATGTCTAATATATGTTACCCCTTCTATGTGGACCAGCAAGACCTAAAAACAATGGCTGGTGAGTGAACTGTCCATTTGGGTACTCTCTGATGCCAAAACCCCTTCCAATATTATTTATTTTCGTTTAATCCAAAGCATCCACCATTACAAAATTCAGTCTGATTACTAAAGTATTGATTCTGCATCTTACTATTGCACATTGGGTTGTCTTGCAATAAAAACCCGGTGCGGCGAAAGACAAGAGACAGCTCAAGAGACAAGCACATTTTACTATCATATCCACTCATTCCTTTTCAAATATTCATCTAATTTTTATTTGCAAAATTTGTCCATTTCAGCTTTCTTTATGCGAGAATACAGAAATGACTTGAAGCAAAAACACAGTGTGACGTCTTTTCCTCAGTTCTTTGGATTCAGTTGTGTGTGTTTTCAGCCTGATGTTCATGCATGAATTGAAATTTTCCCACTCGCCCACTCACAAGAATTAGGAACACAGTATACAGCATTCAGAAGCTTTTCTGTACAGTACATCCGTATAAGTCATGTACCAAGCCTCCCACAGCAAGCTTACTGACAGTAGAAAACATATATTTTGGTTTTAAGGGGAAGTGGACAAATGTACTGAATAAAGAAACTACAACATGTACTTGTAGCGGTCTCCCCGACTTCCAAGGGCCTAATGGTGACCCCCAGAGCCAAGGAGAACTGACATTCCTCCTCAGGGTGCAGGTTACTAGGCATAGTGGGTGTGGTGCAAGGGGAAAAGATTGGGCGCTAGTCACTTTTTGTAAAAATGAACAAAGATAGTTTTATTTCTCTTAACGGGAACGTTGGGGAGAGAGGGCTTAGGGCACAGGACACCCTTAGGCAAATGCAATAGCAATTAAGGCAAACTCCCCAGACAAAAATAGAACTAGGCAGACAGCAATACGGATAAAGGGCCTTTAAGCTGAATGCAGCAATCTGTATCTTGTAGCAACTGCTGTCTCCTATGGCAACAAATTCTCTCACAGTATCCTACTGTAGATCTTCCAGTTTACCTCACAGTATCCCACTGTAGATCCTTAAGCTCAGCTCACCTCCTTTCACTAGACTTATTGGACTCTCAGCCACCCGCTGGATTCCTGAGCTTCACCCACAGCTAACTTCTGTACTTTATCTTCAAGCTTTACTTACAGCTACCCGCTGCCTTCCTGGATGAGTCTCTACTAAAGGTTTCCCACTACTTCACTGTGCCCGGTTAGTCAAGCGTCTGCTCTGGTACTCCTTCAGAACTTCATCCCTTCCAAACTTGCCTCCGGTAACAGGAGTGGTCGTCCCTTTGTGGCAACTTCTTCTCCTTTACCTCTGACAATGATCAGGTTCCCCATAGGCCGAGCCTCTAACACATGTCCCAGGCTTTGGGCTTAACCATGGCTGCTCCTCCTTAGTGGAATCCTGAACTGCTGAATAGGCCTTAAGGGGACCTAGCAGCCAGCATGCCTCCTGGATAGGCCTCAGGCTTCAGGCCTTGCAACCAGGAGCTTCTCAACACACACCCATCCAGGCCGCAGCCTTGGGCGGGAAGAACCCCAATCACCTGAATCCTACCGAATAAATAGCCTATCCCAACATACACAACGGTTAAAGAAACTCCTGCTGTTGGGCTGAGACAACCTAGTTACCGATTACCAGAATTTATGGTAATCCATCATTCTAATTACAAAGCAACAGTGCCACCTATTGGCAGAAGAGAGTCACTACACCAAACTCAGACTTAGGACAGGAATCATTGGATCAACCTACCAATTAGCCAGGCTAGTTACCACCTAGCACAACTAGATTTATTAGCAGCCCTGTTTAAGGCCAGGGTGCTACATACTGTATGTTCAGAAAACTACTCAGCCTATTAATAAAGGGTATAAAGATGTTTTTTAAATTATTATTATTTTTGGATAGAGAAGGGGCGAATGTCAGGCAGCATTGGTCGGTTCAATAGAAACCGGTCGACATTAGGCCCGTGGGTGCTGCAGCTGGCTTCTGTCAAAGGGGCATAACTGAACATTGGCTGCTGGCCGGCTCACAATCAGAGCTGTCAGCCAATTAGACTATATGCCACTTTATTTGCTGTCCCCATTTGAGAGATTAACTTCTTTATTTGTTCCTTTGACCATTGTCACCAAATGATGGAAAGTGATGGGGACACCTGTTCTGGTGACAGTCTAAGGCTGGCCATAAACCCCCATCTACACAATCGAGGTGGATAGAGGAATCCTCCCCGCTGTGCTGTTGTATTCCGACACCAATTGGTTTCATGCACTGATCAAGTGAAACCCTTTCAATATTCCTATATGAGAGAAGCCGATCAATAGATTGACCTCTCTTGAGCATGAAAGGCCATAGATGGATCAAGATTCAGATGATTTGCGACCCATCTATGGCCAGCTTTAGACCCCTTTCACATGATGGGTTTGATCGGGTCCACCTGTTCGTTTTTCAGGAGGACCCGATCGGACTCTCCATTCTCCTCTATGGGCAGTCGGATGTCAACTGGCTTGTATCCGTTTACACCCGGCTACCCCCGATCCGATCCAGCAAAAACAAATGGAAGGGTATCCATTCCCCTCTGTCTTGCCAGGTCAGATCAGAGGGCAGTCGGGTGTAAACCGACAGCTGGTCCAATTACATACGACTGCCCATAGACCAGAGTAGTCTGTGTCCGTGTCTGCAGACGCGGATCGGTCATCTGCCCGCTCTGCTCTGCTCAGTGGAGGATCAGTGGACAGAATCTCCACTGAAATTTTATAATAATATACCCATACTATGGTAATACTAATGGACTAACTGTGTTCATCAAAAATCTTAATTTTTTTTTTTTTTTTACATTTTAGGGTTGCTGCTGTAATAAAGGTTATAGAAAACCCTCATATACAAACTTTAAAAACACAGCGCTACTCCTAGTAACATACATAAATTCATGTGCCAAATAAATATACTGAAAATATACCAAAAACTCATAGATATAGTTATATAAAGTACACTCGTGACTAAATTGCTGTGCTCTTATGAGTAGATATAACACAACTTTTAAATTAAATAACAAATTACTAATTTTATGAAACTATTGAACCAATAAATGAGTGAGAAATAATCAACTCATCTCAAGTGCACTCGTGCAAATCTCAGTTCATAAAGTCCATAGATATATACAGTATACTGTTATAAGGTGGTGCAGTTTCAAACTGCTGGTGGAAATATTCCTTATCCATTCAGGTTCCACAGTGGTGTGCTCCCCTCCTGTGTTCCCCACTCACTGACAGTATTCGATTCTCTGAGTCAAATGAGCAAAATGGTATTCAGATAATATAGGTGGCTTTTTTCTTCTCCTCCACTCCTGCAGTGTGGTGGCCAGAATCAATGCAGTAATTTGTACCATAAAGAAGGATCATATTATCAAGTCTGTAATATAAGCATGTAAATAAAGTCAGATCACAGTCTCGGCAGTGCGGTAGCTGATAAAGTCAGATCTGGTTCCTGCGGCCCTAGGTTAACTCGTGTGTGGCTGGTATTTGACAAGAACCTGTCAAGAGCTTCTCCTTGTTACTGCCCTTCATTGAACTGTACAGAATATACAGTGAGTTCACATATTTGTGTTGCGGCACCGTAATGCACAACAATGGACCTGCACAAGAAAAAAAGAAGGTGCAGGTGTCTATTTAGGCGCCCTTGTGGTCTGGCGTTGAAAATTAATGGACTGTCTTAAGACAAAACAAGGTTGAAAAGCAACACAAAACACATTAATGCATGTTTGACAATACAGCAAAATAATGTGAACCCAGCCCCGTATTTTTTGTAGAGTAGTTGTTCTCATCCTTTGGATAGCTGTCCCCAAGTTTCAAAGTGGCATTTACTGCTACCCCCACAATGGCCATATTTTGACGCTGTGCTACCCTAGGCACAACTGAATATTGAAGCCCTTTAAAGAAGCTCTGTCCCTTGTTTCATTATTATTATTTAAAAAAAACTAATGCTGTCATTGCTGTTGTAGGCAGTATGGGTTCTACTTTATATGAAGGACTACTTTCCAACTGTACTTTGACCAATAAAATTGAAAAACTGATTTAAGTTTTCTGAACTGTAAAGTGCATTCTGACTCCTCTCAACAGCCCCTGCTCTCCATTCCCCCTACAGTTCTCTTTTCACAAATGTCCATAGGTGGTCAGAAGTTGGAAAGGAAATCACAGCTTGCCAATATTGAACTGAGCCTACATGTTAAAGTGATATTAAAGGGAGATTCATTTTAAAACAACAAATATGTCACACTTACCTGTTCTGTGCAGTGATTTTGCAAAGAGCAGGCCCGATCCTCCTCTTCTCGGGCCCCCCGCCGGCGCTCATGGCCCCTCCCTCCTGCCGAGTGCCCCCATAGCAAGCAGCTTGCTATCTTGCTTTGAGGGCACCTGAGCAGGCTCGCTCCCTATCCGCTGCTCTGTGTCCACTCACACGGATTGCGGCTTGCCCCCACCCCCCAACTCTCTCCTCATTGGCTCACTAGCTGTGATTATTAGGGGGGCTGCTGCACACAGAAGGATTTTTACATTCCTTTATAAAAAAAATTGTATTTTACATTATAAAACATACACTTGTATACATAATATTGTTCACTATAAATACACTCCTCCCCCCATCCCCCATTCTACCTCCCACCCCCGCATCCTCCACTGTCAGTCTACTGCATCTCTTTTCCTCTCCTACCTTTCTCTCATACTCCTCGTCCTTTCACTTCTTACCACATCCACTTTTCTGTGTATTTCCTAGTTTTCTTTAGCTCTATCCATTTTCTCCATGTGTTTTTAAATCTTTCTGCCTGACCCTCTTGTCTGCTACTAAGATATTCCATTTTATAGATATAATCTATTCTCTCAAACCATTTTTTGGGTATTATTCCTTTCACTGCATTCAATAAGTACTGGATCATCTCTTATATTGTTTTTTGTGCTGCTTGTTTTATGAAATAAACATGTCCATGGGTCATTTGAGATCTCCTTCCCCATGATGTCCCGTATATAGTTTTGTATCTCTTGCCAAAACTCTTTTATTTTTGTACATTCCCACCATATGTGGGCCATGTTGCCTATCTGTTTGCAACCTCTCCAGCATAGTGGGGATTTGTCCTGTTGACATTTTTGAGCTTTCTCAGGGGTTAGATACCATCTCGCTAGGCACTTGTAATTAATTTCCATCGTTGTTATATCAGTCGTGTATTTGTATAACCCTCCCATCACTTTAGCTGCCTGTTGCTCGTGCAATAGTACGCCCAATTCCCCTTCCCATTTTCCAATATATGGAGGTATTTCCGATCCCTCTAGATCCGTGAGTATCTTATAAATCCGGGATATTTCATGTTTTAGTGTTGTGTGTACACTACATAATCGTTCTTTTGGATTCAAATTCTCCTCTGTTCTAATTGGCTGTGGTAATGTATTTACAAAGTGATTCAACTGTAGATACCTTCATTCATTTATCTTTAATAAATCACTTTTATTTTTTAGTTCCTGGAGAGTTCTCATTTTACCTTTATCTAATATATCTTTTAGGCCATTTAGATATTCGCATAATTTTGGAATAATTGTTCTTTAAATTTTTTATAATATTTCATTGTAAATCCGCCCGGCCCTGGACTCTTCCCTACTGCTTTATTATTTATTGCTATTCTAATCTCCTTTCGTGTTATTGGGTCTTCCAGGAATTGTAATCTTTCTATTGGGGCTTGCGATAATTTTATTTCTCCTAAATATTCCTGAATTTTTTCCCTCATCATTTTTTTTCTTCTTGTTTCTTCTTCTCTCTTACTGAATAGAGGGCGCTGTAATAACTTTGGAATACCTTTGCGATTTCTGTTGTTTCGTATACCATCTCCCCTTTACTGTTTTTCATCTTTTCTATACAATTTCGTGATTTTCTATATTTTGAAGTTTTTGCAAGATACTGTCATGAGAGGGTTTACCCGTTGGTGGCGCTATCGGCCTCTTGGATCGCAGTACCAGTGTCCACCAGCGGGTGTCTTCCAACACCTGGGACCTGCAGTAAGAGGTCTCTCCTGCTGGTGGCACTGTTGCATCCTTGGGCCGTAGTACCGGTGTCCACCAGCGGGTGCACTCCGGCAGTGTGGAGCAAACAGCACACTCTGCGATCAGCTGTGACATGAGGTCAATTACCACAGCCTTATAAATACCCGGCAAGCCCTCATAGGCTTGCCTTGGTATCTTTCTTCCTTGTGCCCTGACCTGTTATCCCGTATCCCGTATCCCGTATCCCGTATCCCGTATCCTGTAAACCTGTATCTGTATCTGAACCTGAACCTGAGCCTGCTTCTGAGCCTGTATCCGATCCCATCCTGATTCCGTCCCTCCTGTGTTCCTATTCCCTTGTATCCATATCCCATCCATTATCTCCCTCTCCTATCCTGCCCTTGTTCAGTTGCTGACTCCCTGTGTATGACCCTGGCCTGGCTTACGTGTTTGATTTTGGTACTTCCCTTTTGCTGTATATATTATCTGTTGTCTGTGGGTTTCTGTTGGTTGGTTGAGCACTATTTGTATTTGGGGTGTTTGTTTATTTATATCACTTATCTTAAATAAACATTATTCTTATTTCACTTTACATGCGTTTTGGTTTCCTCTTTGCAGTCCACACAATCTGGTCACACCTGTCCATGACAGTATACCAAGGCCATCTCTGACCAGAAGTGGCTGCACAGGGGAACCATCTCGGTTCTGTTTCACCTTTCTGGGATGAATTCAGATATAATTGTTTATTATGCTCTGCTGGCAACAGAGAGTTCTGAATATCTCCGCCAGACATTGGAAGGTTGGTCCAGTGATCAGCTGCTGGAGATTATCCGTTTAGCTCACTCTGTGGTCGATCAGGGCAGGATACGGTTTGAGGATGTTCAGCCTTTGATTGGAATGTGTACAGAGCTGGCTCTGCCTTGTATCCGAAAGGGCCATGATGACTTTTCTCCCCCTTCAGCATTAACCAGGTTGCGTCCTTAGTATGGCTGTTGGAGGATGACTCTGCATCCTTTTTTGAGCATTATTCGGTTTGTCCCAAACAGTTGTTGAAAGATTGTATAGATGAAGTGCAGTCGCTGGTCAGACAGAGGGAATGTGAGCCCACTTTTGTGCTACCTGTACTTCAGGCATGGTCAGACCTGTTATGCCCAGCTTCTGTCAGCTCTCCACAAACCAGACCTGCTACTAAACACCTGCCTGCTCAGATGTCCTTTCTCCCATCACCCCTGGCAACCTCAGCTGCAGTCCAATATACCCTGCTCCCCACCAAGTATCAATGCCCTGTTTCTACTTCCTGCACCTATCCCGCATTTAACCCACCTGCCTCTTCTCTAATACCTGCAACTTCCCCACAAGAACTTCCTCTGGCCGCTGTTCCCCCTTCCTTGCCATATCCCAGCCCTTCCTTTCAGTATGCCTCACCTCCTGTCTACAGTCCTACAGCCACCTACAGATCTCCAACAGTTAAGCCAAAGAAGAAACGGAAGTTCTTCCCCACTCACACAATCCTGCCAGTAACCCAACTGGCTTCCACACCAAACAACCTGTTCCAGCCTGCGTTCATGCCAGTTGAACTTGATGACCCACCTAAACCTACCAACCCAGTGCCTGCTATCCAGCCCAAAGTCTCGGTGCCTGCCTTCCAGCCTGATCTGCCTGCCTTCCAGCCTGATGTGTCTTCCTTCCAGTCTGATGTGCCCGCTTCCCAGTCTGATGTTTTGATGCCTGCCTTACAGCCCAAAGTCTTGGTGCCTGCCCTCCAGTCTTATGTGCCTACCCTCCAGTCTGATGTGTCCACTTTCCAGTCTGAAGTCGCAGTGCCTGCCTTCCAGCTGGATGTCTCTGCCTTCCAGCTTGATGTCTCTGCCTTCCAGCTTGATGTCTCTGCCTTCCAGCTTGATGTCTCTGCCTTCCAGTCTGATGTGCCCACCTTCCAGTCTGATGTGCCCACCTTCCAGCCTGATGTACCCGCTCTCCAGTCTAATGTGCCTGCTTTCCAGTCTGATGTCCTGATGCCTGCCTTCCAGCCTGATGTCTCAGCGCCTGCCTCCCAGCTTGATGTCTTTGCCTCACAGTCTGATGTGCCTGCTGTCCAGTCTGTCCTGATGTCTGCCTTCCAGCCCGAAGTCTCGGTGCCCGCTTTCCAGTCTGATGCGCCTGCTATCCAGTCTAATGTGCCTGCCTTCCATCCGGATGTCCCGATGCCTGCTTTCCAACCGGATGTCCCGATGCCTGCCTTCCAGCCGGATGTCCCGATGCCTGCCTTCCAGCCGGATGTCCCGATGCCTGCCTTCCAGCCGGATGTCCCGATGCCTGCCTTCCAGCCGGATGTCCCGATGCCTGCCTTCCAGCCGGATGTCCCGATGCCTGCCTTCCAGCCGGATGTCCCGATGCCTGCCTTCCAGCCGGATGTCCCGATGCCTGCCTTCCAGCCGGATGTCCCGATGCCTGCCTTCCAGCCGGATGTCCCGGTGCCTGCCTTCCAGCCGGATGTCCCGATGCCTGCCTTCCAGCCGGATGTCCCGATGCCTGCCTTCCAGCCGGATGTCCCGATGCCTGCCTTCCAGCCGGATGTCCCGATGCCTGCCTTCCAGCCGGATGTCCCGATGCCTGCCTTCCAGCCGGATGTCCCGATGCCTGCCTTCCAGCCGGATGTCCCGATGCCTGCCTTCCAGCCGGATGTCCCGATTCCTGCCTTCCAGCTGGATGTCCCGATGCCTGCCTTCCAGCCGGATGTCCCAGCTTTCCAGCCTGATGTCTTGAAGCTTGCCTTCCAGCCTGATGTGCCAGCTTCCCAGACTGATGTGCCAGCTTCCCAGTCTGATGTGCCAGCTTCCCAGTCTGACGTGCCAGCTTCCCAGTCTGACGTGCCAGCTTCCCAATTTGATGTGCCAGCTTCCCAGCCTGATGTCTCGAAGATTGCCTCCCAGTCTGATGTGCCAGCTTCCCAGTCTGATGAGCCAGCTTCCCAGCCTGATGTCTCGATGCCTGCCTTTCAGTCTGATGTGCCTGCCTTTCAGTCTGATGTGCCAGCTTCCCAGACGGATGTGCCAGCTTCCCAGACGGATGTGCCAGCTTCCCAGTCTGATGTGCCAGCTTCCCAGTCTGATGTGCCAGCTTCCCAGTTTGATGTGCCAGCTTCCCAGCCTGATGTCCGGGTGTCTGCCCTCCAGCCTGATGTCCGGGTGTCTGCCCTCCAGCTTGAAGTGCCCATGCCAGCTGCCCAGCTTGAAGTGCCCATGCCAGCTGCCCAGCTTGAAGTGCCCATGCCAGCTGCCCAGCTTGAAGTGCCCATGCCAGCTGCCCAGCTTGAAGTGCCCATGCCAGCTGCCCAGCTTGAAGTGCCCATGCCAGCTGCCCAGCTCGATGACCCGGAGTCTGCTGCCCAGCTCAAGTTGTTCCTGTCTGCGGCCCAGCTCAAGTTGTTCCTGTCTGCTGCCCAGCTCAAGTTGTTCCTGTCTGCGGCCCAGCTCAAGTTGTTCCTGTCTGCGGCCCAGCTCAAGTTGTTCCTGTCTGCTGCCCAGCTCAAGTTGTTCCTGTCTGCTGCCCAGCTCAAGTTGTTCCTGTCTGCTGCCCAGCTCAAGTTGTTCCTGTCTGCTGCCCAGCTCAAGTTGTTCCTGTCTGCTGCCCAGCTCAAGTTGTTCCTGTCTGCTGCCCAGCTCAAGTTGTTCCTGTCTGCTGCCCAGCTCAAGTTGTTCCTGTCTGCTGCCCAGCTCAAGTTGTTCCTGTCTGCTGCCCAGCTCGAAGTGCCCGCTGCCCAGCTTGGTATGTTCCTGCCCGCTGTCATCTCGGATGTGCCTGCTGTCTTCTCAGACGTACCCACTGTTCAGTTTGATGTACCCGATGCCCAGCCTGATGTGCCCTCATCTATTCGGTTAGAGGCCATGAACTTTGGACAATTGCACCTTGTTAGAGCGTCCGGAGGCCGCTCCTTTAGGGGGGGGGGTACTATCATGAGAGGGTTTACCCGTTGGTGGCGCTATCGGCCTCTTGGATCGCAGTACCAGTGTCCACCAGCGGGTGTCTTCCAACACCTGGGACCTGCAGTAAGAGGTCTCTCCTGCTGGTGGCACTGTTGCATCCTTGGGCCGTAGTACCGGTGTCCACCAGCGGGTGCACTCCGGCAGTGTGGAGCAAACAGCACACTCTGCGATCAGCTGTGACATGAGGTCAATTACCACAGCCTTATAAATACCCGGCAAGCCCTCATAGGCTTGCCTTGGTATCTTTCTTCCTTGTGCCCTGACCTGTTATCCCGTATCCCGTATCCTGTAAACCTGTATCTGTATCTGAACCTGAACCTGAGCCTGCTTCTGAGCCTGTATCCGATCCCATCCTGATTCCGTCCCTCCTGTGTTCCTATTCCCTTGTATCCATATCCCATCCATTATCTCCCTCTCCTATCCTGCCCTTGTTCAGTTGCTGACTCCCTGTGTATGACCCTGGCCTGGCTTACGTGTTTGATTTTGGTATTTCCCTTTTGCTGTATATATTATCTGTTGTCTGTGGGTTTCTGTTGGTTGGTTGAGCACTATTTGTATTTGGGGTGTTTGTTTATTTATATCACTTATCTTAAATAAACATTATTCTTATTTCACTTTACATGCGTTTTGGTTTCCTCTTTGCAGTCCACACAATCTGGTCACACCTGTCCATGACAGATACAGTATCTTACAAAAGTGAGTACACCCCTCTCATTTTTGAAAATATTTTATTAGATCTTTTCATGTGACAACACTGAAGAAATGACACTTTGCTACAATGTAAAGTAGTGAGTGTACAGCTTGTATAACAGTGTAAATTTGCAGTCCCGTCAAAATAACTCAAAACACAGCCATTAATGTTTAAACCGCCGGCAACAAAAGTGAGTACACCCCTAAGTGTAAATGTCAAATAGGGCCCAATTAGCCATTTTCCCTCCCCGGTGTCATGTGACTCGCTAGTGTAACAAGATCTCAGGTGTGAATGAGGAGCAGGTGTGTTAAATTTGGTGTTATCGCTCTCACTCTCTAATACTGGTCACTGGAAGTTCAACATGGCACCTCATGGCAAATAACTCTCTGTGGATCTGAAAAGAAGAATTGTTGCTCTACATAAAGATGGCCTAGGCTATAAGAAGATTGCCAAGACCCTGAAACTGAGCTGTAGCACGGTGGCCAAAACCATACAGCGGTTTATCAGGACAGGTTCCACTCAGAAAAGGCCTTGCCGTGGTCAACCAAAGAAGTTGAGTGCACATGCTCAGCGTCATATCCAGAGGTTGTCTTTGGGAAACAGACGTATGAGTGCTGCCAGCATTGCTGCAGAGGTTGAAGGGGTGGGGGGTCAGCCTGTTAGTGCTCAGACCATACCCCACACACACTGCATAAAATTGGTCTGCATGGCTGTCATCCCAGAAGGAAGCCTCTTCTAAAGATGATGCACAAGAAAGCCTGCAAACAGTTTGCTGAAAACAAGCAGACTAAGGACATGGATTACTGGAACCATGTCCTGTGGTCTGATGAGATCAAAATAAACTTATTTGGTTCAGATGGTGTCAAGCGTGTGTGGCAGCAACCAGATGAGAAGTACAAAGACAAGTGTGTCTTGCCTACAGTCAAGCATGGTGGTGGGAGTGTCATGGTCTGGAGCTGCATGAGTGCTGTCGGCACTGGGGTGCTACAGTTCATTGAGGGAACCATGAATGCCAACATGTACTGTGACATACAGAAGCAGAGCATGATCCCCTTGCTTCAGAGACTAGGCCGCAGGGCAGTTTTCCAACATGATAACGACCCCAAACACACCTACAAGATGACCACTGCCTTGCTAAAGAAGCTGAGGGTAAAGGTGATGGACTGGCCAAGCATGTCTCCAGACCTTAACTCTATTAAACATCTGTGGGGCATCCTCAAACGAAAGGTGGAGGTGCGCAAGGTCTTTGACATCCACCAGCTCCGTGATGTCATCATGGAGGAGTGGAAGAGGAGTCCAGTGGCAACCTGTGAAGCTTTGGTGAACTCCATGCCCAAGAGCAGGGGTCCTCAAACTTTTTAGACAGGGGGCCAGTTCACGGTCCCTCAGACTGTTGGAGGGCCGCACTATAGTATAAAAAAATATGAACTAATTCCTAAATTCCTATGCACACATCTTATTTGTAGTGCAAAAGAATAAAAGAATGAATAATAAATAATAATATATATAGGGGATGGACAGGGGGACAGAGGGATGGACAGGGGGACAGTGGGATGGACAGAGGGGTGGACAGGGGGACAGAGGGGGGGCAGTGGGGTGGACAGGGGGACAGTGGGATGGACAGGGGGACAGTGGGATGGACAGGGGGACAGAGGGGTGGACAGGGGGACAGAGGGACAGGGGTGGACAGGGGGACAGAGGGGTGGACAGGGGGACAGAGGGGTGGACAGGGGGACAGTGGGGTGGACAGAGGGGTGGACAGGGGGACAAAGAGGTGGACAGGGGGACAAAGGGGTGGACAGGGGGACAGAGGGGTGGACAGGGGGACAGAGGGGTGGACAGGGGGAAAGAGGGGTGGACAGGGGGACAGAGGGGGGACAGTGGGGTGGACAGGGGGACAGTGGGATGGACAGAGGGGTGGACAGGGGGGGACAGTGGGGTGGACAGGGGGACAATGGGGTGGACAGGGGGACAGAGGGGTGGACAGAGGGACAGAGGGGGGGACAGAGGGGATGGACAGGGGGACAGAGGGGGTGAACAGGGGGACAGAGGGGTGGACAGGGGGACAGTGGGGTATACAGGGGGACAGTGGGGTGGACAGAGGGGTGGACAGGGGGACAGAGGGGGGGACAGTGGGGTGGACAGGGGGACAGTGGGGTGGACAGGGGGACAGTGGCATGGACAGAGGGGTGGACAGGGGGACAGAGGGGTGGACAGGGGGACAGAAGAGTGGACAGGGGGGCGGTGGGGTGGACAGGGGGACAGTGGGGTGGACAGAGGGGTGGACAGGGGGACAGTAGGGGGGACAGAGGGGTGGACAGGGGGACAGAGGGGTGGACAGAGGGACAGAGGGGTGGACAGGGGGACAGAGGGGTGGACAGAGGGGGGGACAGGGGGACAGAGGGGTGGACAGGGGGACAGAGGGGTGGAAAGGGGGACAGAGGGGTGGACAGAGGGGGGGGCAGGGGACAGTGGGGTGGACAGGGGGACAGAGGGGTGGACAGGGGGACAGAGGGGTGGACAGTGGGGTGGACAGGGGGACAGAGGGGTGGACAGGGGGACAGAGGGGTGGACAGGGGGACAGAGGGGTGGACAGGGGGACAGTGGGGTGGACAGGGGGACAGAGGGGGGACAGGGGGACAGTGGGGTGGACAGGGGGACAGTGGGATGGACAGGGGGACAGTGGGGTGGACAGGGGGACGGAGGGATGGACAGGGGGACAGAGGGGTGGACAGGGGGACAGTGGGGTGGACAGGGGGACAGAGGGGGGACAGAGGGGTGGACAGGGGGACAGTGGGATGGACAGGGGGACAGAGGGGGGGAGAGGGGGACAGTGGGATGGACAGGGGGACAGAGGGGTGGACAGGGGGACAGAGGGGTGGACAGGGGGACAGAGGGGGGGACAGTGGGGTGGACAGGGGGACAGTGGGGTGGACAGGGGGACAGAGGGGTGGACAGGGGGACAGAAGAGTGGACAGGGGGACAGAGGGGATGGACAGGGGGACAGAGGGGATGGACAGGGGGACAGAGGGGGTGAACAGGGGGACAGAGGGGTGGACAGGGGGACAGTGGGGTATACAGGGGGACAGTGGGGTGGACAGAGGGGTGGACAGGGGGACAGAGGGGGGGACAGTGGGGTGGACAGGGGGACAGTGGGGTGGACAGGGGGACAGTGGGGTGGACAGAGGGGTGGACAGGGGGGCGGTGGGGTGGACAGGGGGACAGTGGGGTGGACAGAGGGGTGGACAGGGGGACAGTAGGGGGGACAGAGGGGTGGACAGGGGGACAGAGGGGTGGACAGGGGGACAGAGGGGTGGACAGGGGGACAGAGGGGTGGACAGAGGGGGGGACAGGGGGACAGAGGGGTGGACAGGGGGACAGAGGGGTGGACAGAGGGGGGGGGCAGGGGACAGTGGGGTGGACAGGGGGACAGAGGGGTGGACAGGGGGACAGAGGGGTGGACAGTGGGGTGGACAGGGGGACAGTGGGGTGGACAGGGGGACAGAGGGGTGGACAGGGGGACAGAGGGGTGGACAGGGGGACAGTGGGGTGGACAGGGGGACAGAGGGGGGGACAGGGGGACAGTGGGGTGGACAGGGGGACAGTGGGGTGGACAGGGGGACAGAGGGGTGGACAGGGGGACAGAGGGGTGGACAGGGGGACAGAGGGGTGGACAGGGGGACAGTGGGGTGGAAAGGGGGACAGTGGGGTGGACAGGGGGACAGAGGGGTGGACAGGGGGACAGAGGGGTGGACAGGGGGACAGTGGGGTGGACAGGGGACAGAGGGGGGACAGAGGGGTGGACAGGGGGACAGTGGGATGGACAGGGGGACAGAGGGGGGAGAGGGGGACAGTGGGGTGGACAGGGGGACAGAGGGGTGGACAGGGGGACAGAGGGGGGGACAGGGGGACAGTGGGATGGACAGGGGGACAGAGGGGGGGACAGGGGGACAGTGGGGTGGACAGGGGGGCAGTGGGATGGACAGGGGGACAGTGGGGTGGACAGGGGGACAGTAGGGTGGACAGGGGGACAGTGGGGTGGACAGGGGGACAGAGGGGTGGACAGGGGGACAGTGGGATGGACAGGGGGAGAGAGGGGGGGGCAGGGGGACAGTGGGGTGGACAGGGGGACAGTGGGGTGGACAGGGGGACAGTGGGGTGGACAGGGGGACAGAGGGGGGGACAGGGGGACAGTGGAGTGGACAGGGGGACAGAGGGGTGGACAGGGGGACAGTGGGGTGGACAGGGGGACAGAGGGGTGGACAGGGGGACAGAGGGGGGGACAGGGGGACAGTGGGATGGACAGGGGGACAGAGGGGGGGACAGGGGCACAGTGGGGTGGACAGGGGGGCAGTGGGATGGACAGGGGGACAGTGGGGTGGACAGGGGGACAGGTGGACAGGGGGACAGTGGGGTGGACAGGGGGACAGAGGGGTGGACAGGGGGACAGAGGGGTGGACAGGGGGAAAGAGGGGTGGACAGGGGGACAGAGGGGGGACAGTGGGGTGGACAGGGGGACAGTGGGATGGACAGAGGGGTGGACAGGGGGGGACAGTGGGGTGGACAGGGGGACAATGGGGTGGACAGGGGGACAGAGGGGTGGACAGGGGGACAGAGGGGGGGACAGTGGGGTGGACAGGGGGACAGTGGGGTGGACAGGGGGACAGTGGCATGGACAGAGGGGTGGACAGGGGGACAGAGGGGTGGACAGGGGGACAGAAGAGTGGACAGGGGGGCGGTGGGGTGGACAGGGGGACAGTGGGGTGGACAGAGGGGTGGACAGGGGGACAGTAGGGGGGACAGAGGGGTGGACAGGGGGACAGAGGGGTGGACAGAGGGACAGAGGGGTGGACAGGGGGACAGAGGGGTGGACAGAGGGGGGGACAGGGGGACAGAGGGGTGGACAGGGGGACAGAGGGGTGGAAAGGGGGACAGAGGGGTGGACAGAGGGGGGGGGCAGGGGACAGTGGGGTGGACAGGGGGACAGAGGGGTGGACAGGGGGACAGAGGGGTGGACAGTGGGGTGGACAGGGGGACAGAGGGGTGGACAGGGGGACAGAGGGGTGGACAGGGGGACAGAGGGGTGGACAGGGGGACAGTGGGGTGGACAGGGGGACAGAGGGGGGACAGGGGGACAGTGGGGTGGACAGGGGGACAGTGGGATGGACAGGGGGACAGTGGGGTGGACAGGGGGACGGAGGGATGGACAGGGGGACAGAGGGGTGGACAGGAGGACAGTGGGGTGGACAGGGGGACAGAGGGGGGACAGAGGGGTGGACAGGGGGACAGTGGGATGGACAGGGGGACAGAGGGGGGGAGAGGGGGACAGTGGGATGGACAGGGGGACAGAGGGGTGGACAGGGGGACAGAGGGGTGGACAGGGGGACAGAGGGGGGGACAGTGGGGTGGACAGGGGGACAGTGGGGTGGACAGGGGGACAGAGGGGTGGACAGGGGGACAGAAGAGTGGACAGGGGGACAGAGGGGATGGACAGGGGGACAGAGGGGATGGACAGGGGGACAGAGGGGGTGAACAGGGGGACAGAGGGGTGGACAGGGGGACAGTGGGGTATACAGGGGGACAGTGGGGTGGACAGAGGGGTGGACAGGGGGACAGAGGGGGGGACAGTGGGGTGGACAGGGGGACAGTGGGGTGGACAGGGGGACAGTGGGGTGGACAGAGGGGTGGACAGGGGGGCGGTGGGGTGGACAGGGGGACAGTGGGGTGGACAGAGGGGTGGACAGGGGGACAGTAGGGGGGACAGAGGGGTGGACAGGGGGACAGAGGGGTGGACAGGGGGACAGAGGGGTGGACAGGGGGACAGAGGGGTGGACAGGGGGACAGAGGGGGGGACAGGGGGACAGAGGGGTGGACAGGGGGACAGAGGGGTGGACAGAGGGGGGGCAGGGGACAGTGGGGTGGACAGGGGGACAGAGGGGTGGACAGGGGGACAGAGGGGTGGACAGTGGGGTGGACAGGGGGACAGTGGGGTGGACAGGGGGACAGAGGGGTGGACAGGGGGACAGAGGGGTGGACAGGGGGACAGTGGGGTGGACAGGGGGACAGAGGGGGGGACAGGGGGACAGTGGGGTGGACAGGGGGACAGTGGGGTGGACAGGGGGACAGAGGGGTGGACAGGGGGACAGAGGGGTGGACAGGGGGACAGAGGGGTGGACAGGGGGACAGTGGGGTGGAAAGGGGGACAGTGGGGTGGACAGGGGGACAGAGGGGTGGACAGGGGGACAGAGGGGTGGACAGGGGGACAGTGGGGTGGACAGGGGACAGAGGGGGGACAGAGGGGTGGACAGGGGGACAGTGGGATGGACAGGGGGACAGAGGGGGGAGAGGGGGACAGTGGGGTGGACAGGGGGACAGAGGGGTGGACAGGGGGACAGAGGGGGGGACAGGGGGACAGTGGGATGGACAGGGGGACAGAGGGGGGGACAGGGGGACAGTGGGGTGGACAGGGGGGCAGTGGGATGGACAGGGGGACAGTGGGGTGGACAGGGGGACAGTAGGGTGGACAGGGGGACAGTGGGGTGGACAGGGGGACAGAGGGGTGGACAGGGGGACAGTGGGATGGACAGGGGGAGAGAGGGGGGGGCAGGGGGACAGTGGGGTGGACAGGGGGACAGTGGGGTGGACAGGGGGACAGTGGGGTGGACAGGGGGACAGAGGGGGGGACAGGGGGACAGTGGAGTGGACAGGGGGACAGAGGGGTGGACAGGGGGACAGTGGGGTGGACAGGGGGACAGAGGGGTGGACAGGGGGACAGAGGGGGGGACAGGGGGACAGTGGGATGGACAGGGGGACAGAGGGGGGGACAGGGGCACAGTGGGGTGGACAGGGGGGCAGTGGGATGGACAGGGGGACAGTGGGGTGGACAGGGGACAGGTGGACAGGGGGACAGTGGGGTGGACAGGGGGACAGAGGGGTGGACAGGGGGAGAGAGGGGGGGACAGGGGGACAGTGGGGTGGACAGGGGGACAGTGGGGTGGACAGGGGGACAGAGGGGGGGACAGGGGGACAGTGGGGTGGACAGGGGGACAGAGGGGGGGACAGGGGGACAGTGGGGTGGACAGGGGGACAGAGGGGTGGACAGGGGGACAGTGGGGTGGACAGGGGGACGGAGGGGTGGACAGGGGGGACAGAGGGGTGGACAGGGGGACAGTGGGGTGGACAGGGGGACAGAGGGGGGACAGAGGGGTGGACAGGGGGACAGTGGGATGGACAGGGGGACAGAGGGGGGGACAGGGGGATAGAGGGGTGGACAGGGGGACAGAGGGGTGGACAGGTGTACAGGGGGACAGTGGGGTGGACAGGGGGACAGTGGGGTGGACAGGGGGACAGAGGGGTGGACAGGGGGACAGTAGGGTGGACAGGGGGACAGAGGGGGGACAGAGGGGTGGACAGGGGGACAGTGGGATTGACAGGGGAACAGAGGGGGGGAGAGGGGGACAGTGGGGTGGACAGGGGGACAGAGGGGTGGACAGGGGGACAGAGGGGTGGACAGGGGGACAGAGGGGGGGACAGGGGGACAGTGGGATGGACAGGGGGACAGAGGGGGGGACAGGGGGACAGTGGGGTGGACAGGGGGACAGTGGGATGGACAGAGGGGTGGACAGGGGGACAGAGGGGTGGACAGGGGGACAGTGGGGTGGACAGGGGGACGGAGGGGTGGACAGGGGGACAGAGGGGTGGACAGGGGGACAGTGGGGTGGACAGGGGGACAGAGGGGGGACAGAGGGGTGGACAGGGGGACAGTGGGATGGACAGGGGGGACAGAGGGGGGACAGGGGGACAGAGGGGCGGACAGGGGGACAGAGGGGTGGACAGGGGGACAGTGGGGTGGACAGGGGGACAGTGGGGTGGACAGGGGGACAGATGGGTGGACAGGGGGACAGAGGGGTGGACAGGGGGACAGTGGGGTGGACAGGGGGACAGAGGGGGGACAGAGGGGGGGACAGTGGGGTGGACAGGGGGACAGGGGGACAGTGGGGTGGACAGGGGGACAGAGGGGTGGACAGGGGGACAGTGGGATGGACAGGGGGAGAGAGGGGGGGACAGGGGGACAGTGGGGTGGACAGGGGGACAGAGGGGTGGACAGGGGGACAGTGGGGTGGACAGGGGGACAGTGGGGTGGACAGGGGGACAGAGGGGGGGACAGGGGGACAGTGGGGTGGACAGGGGGACAGAGGGGTGGACAGGGGGACAGTGGGGTGGACAGGGGGACGGAGGGGTGGACAGGGGGGACAGAGGGGTGGACAGGGGGACAGTGGGGTGGACAGGGGGACAGAGGGGGGACAGAGGGGTGGACAGGGGGACAGTGGGATGGACAGGGGGACAGAGGGGGGACAGGGGGACAGAGGGGTGGACAGGGGGACAGAGGGGTGGACAGGGGGACAGTGGGGTGGACAGGGGGACAGTGGGGTGGACAGGGGGACAGAGGGGTGGACAGGGGGACAGAGGGGTGGACAGGGGGACAGTGGGGTGGACAGGGGGACAGAGGGGGGACAGAGGGGTGGACAGGGGGACAGTGGGATTGACAGGGGGACAGAGGGGGGGAGAGGGGGACAGTGGGGTGGACAGGGGGACAGAGGGGTGGACAGGGGGACAGAGGGGGGGACAGTGGGATGGACAGGGGGACAGAGGGGGGGACAGGGGGACAGTGGGGTGGACAGGGGGACAGTGGGATGGACAGAGGGGTGGACAGAGGGACAGAGGGGTGGACAGGGGGACAGAAGAGTGGACAGGGGGACAGAGGGGATGGACAGGGGGACAGAGGGGATGGACAGGGGGACAGAGGGGGTGAACAGGGGGACAGAGGGGTGGACAGGGGGACAGTGGGGTGGACAGAGGGGTGGACAGGGGGACAGAGGGGGGGACAGTGGGGTGGACAGGGGGACAGTGGGGTGGACAGGGGGACAGTGGGGTGGACAGGGGGACAGTGGGATGGACAGAGGGTGGACAGGGGGACAGAGGGGTGGACAGGGGGACAGAAGAGTGGACAGGGGGCGGTGGGGTGGACAGGGGGACAGTGGGGTGGACAGAGGGGTGGACAGGGGGACAGTAGGGGGGACAGAGGGGTGGACAGGGGGACAGAAGGGTGGACAGGGGGACAGAGGGGTGGACAGGGGGACAGAGGGGTGGACAGAGGGGGGGCAGGGGGACAGAGGGGTGGACAGGGGGACAGAGGGGTGGACAGGGGGACAGAGGGGTGGACAAAGGGGGGGGGGGCAGGGGACAGTGGGGTGGACAGGGGGACAGAGGGGTGGACAGGGGGACAGAGGGGTGGACAGTGGGGTGGACAGGGGGACAGTGGGGTGGACAGGGGGACAGAGGGGTAAACAGGGGGATAGAGGGGTGGACAGGGGGACAGTGGGGTGGACAGGGGGACAGAGGGGGGACAGGGGGACAGTGGGGTGGACAGGGGGACAGAGGGGTGGACAGGGGGACAGAGGGGTGGACAGGGGGACAGTGGGGTGGACAGGGGGACAGTGGGGTGGACAGGGGGATAGAGGGGTGGACAGGGGGACAGAGGGGTGGACAGGGGGACAGAGGGATGGACAGGGGGACAGAGGGGGGGAGAGGGGGACAGTGGGGTGGACAGGGGGACAGAGGGGTGGACAGGGGGACAGAGGGGTGGACAGGGGGACAGAGGGGGGGACAGGGGGACAGTGGGATGGACAGGGGGACAGAGGGGGGACAGGGGGACAGTGGGGTGGACAGGGGGACAGTGGGATGGACAGGGGGACAGTGGGGTGGACAGGGGGACAGTAGGGTGGACAGGGGGACAGTGGGGTGGACAGGGGGACAGAGGGGTGGACAGGGGGACAGTGGGATGGACAGGGGGAGAGAGGGGGGGACAGGGGGACAGTGGGGTGGACAGGGGGACAGAGGGGTGGACAGGGGGACAGAGGGGTGGACAGGGGGACAGTGGGGTGGACAGGGGGACAATGGGGTGGACAGGGGGACAGAGGGGGGGACAGGGGGACAGTGGGGTGGACAGGGGGACAGAGGGGTGGACAGGGGGACAGTGGGGTGGACAGGGGGATGGAGGGGTGGACAGGGGGGACAGAGGGGTGGACAGGGGGACAGTGGGGTGGACAGGGGGACAGAGGGGGGACAGAGGGGTGGACAGGGGGACAGTGGGATGGACAGGGGGACAGAGGGGGGGACAGGGGGACAGAGGGGTGGACAGGGGGACAGAGGGGTGGACAGGTGGACAGGGGGACAGTGGGGTGGACAGGGGGACAGTGGGGTGGACAGGGGGACAGAGGGGTGGACAGGGGGACAGAGGGGTGGACAGGGGGACAGTGGGGTGGACAGGGGGACAGAGGGGGGACAGAGGGGTGGACAGGGGGACAGTGGGATGGACAGGGGGACAGAGGGGGGGGGAGAGGGGGGAGAGGGGGACAGTGGGGTGGACAGGGGGACAGAGGGGTGGACAGGGGGACAGAGGGGGGGACAGGGGGACAGTGGGATGGACAGGGGGACAGAGGGGGGGACAGGGGGACAGTGGGGTGGACAGGGGGACAGTGGGATGGACAGGGGGACAGTGGGGTGGACAGGGGGACAGTAGGGTGGACAGGGGGACAGTGGGGTGGACAGGGGGACAGAGGGGTGGACAGGGGGACAGTGGGATGGACAGGGGGAGAGAGGGGGGGACAGGGGGACAGTGGGGTGGACAGGGGGACAGAGGGGTGGACAGGGGGACAGAGGGGTGGACAGGGGGACAGTGGGGTGGACAGGGGGACAGAGGGGGGGACAGGGGGACAGTGGGGTGGACAGGGGGACAGAGGGGTGGACAGGGGGACAGTGGGATGGACAGGGGGACAGTGGGGTGGACAGGGGGACGGAGGGGTGGACAGGGGGGACAGAGGGGTGGACAGGGGGACAGTGGGGTGGACAGGGGGACAGAGGGGTGGACAGGGGGACAGTGGGGTGGACAGGGGGACAGAGGGGTGGACAGGGGGACAGAGGGGTGGACAGGGGGACAGTGGGGGGGACAGTGGGGTGGACAGGGGGACAGAGGGGGGGACAGGGGGACAGTGGGTGGACAGGGGGACAGAGGGGTGGACAGGGGGACAGTGGGATGGACAGGGGGACAGTGGGGTGGACAGGGGGACGGAGGGGTGGACAGGGGGGACAGAGGGGTGGACAGGGGGACAGTGGGGTGGACAGGGGGACAGAGGGGGGACAGAGGGGTGGACAGTGGGGTGGACAGGGGGACAGAGGGGTGGACAGGGGGACAGTGGGATGGACAGGGGGAGAGTGGGGTGGACAGGGGGACGGAGGGGTGGACAGGGGGGACAGAGGGGTGGACAGGGGGACAGTGGGGTGGACAGGGGGACAGAGGGGGGGACAGGGGGACAGTGGGGTGGACAGGGGAACAGAGGGGTGGACAGGGGGACAGAGGGGTGGACAGGGGGACAGTGGGGTGGACAGGGGGACAGTGGGGTGGACAGGGGGACAGAGGGGGGGACAGGGGGACAGAGGGGGGGACAGGGGGACAGAGGGGGGGACAGGGGGACAGTGGGGTGGACAGGGGGACAGAGGGGTGGACAGGGGGACAGTGGGATGGACAGGGGGACAGTGGGGTGGACAGGGGGACGGAGGGGTGGACAGGGGGGACAGAGGGGTGGACAGGGGGACAGTGGGGTGGACAGGGGGACAGAGGGGGGACAGAGGGGTGGACAGTGGGGTGGACAGGGGGACAGAGGGGTGGACAGGGGGACAGTGGGATGGACAGGGGGACAGTGGGGTGGACAGGGGGACGGAGGGGTGGACAGGGGGGACAGAGGGGTGGACAGGGGGACAGTGGGGTGGACAGGGGGACAGAGGGGGGGACAGGGGGACAGTGGGGTGGACAGGAGGACAGAGGGGTGGACAGGGGGACAGAGGGGTGGACAGGGGGACAGTGGGGTGGACAGGGGGACAGTGGGGTGGACAGGAGGACAGAGGGGGGGGACAGGGGGACAGTGGGATGGACAGGGGGACAGTGGGGTGGACAGGGGGACGGAGGGGTGGACAGGGGGGACAGAGGGGTGGACAGGGGGACAGTGGGGTGGACAGGGGGACAGAGGGGGGACAGAGGGGTGGACAAGGGGACAGAGGAAAGGGGGACAGTGGGGTGGACAGGGGGACAGAGGGGTGGACAGGGGGACAGAGGGGGGGACAGGGGGACAGAGGGGGGGACAGGGGGACAGTGGGGTGGACAGGGGGACAGTGGGATGGACAGGGGGACGGAGGGGTGGACAGGGGGACGGAGGGGTGGACAGGGGGACGGAGGGGTGGACAGGGGGACAGTGGGATGGACAGGGGGAGGGGGACAGTGGGGTGGACAGGGGGACAGAGGGGTGGACAGGGGGACAGTGGGATGGACAGGGGGACAGGGGGACAGTGGGGTGGACAGGGGGACAGAGGGGTAGACAGGGGACAGAGGGGGGGGACAGGAGGACAGAGGGGGGGACAGGGGGACAGGGGGACAGTGGGATGGACAGGGGGACAGTGGGGTGGACAGGGGGACAGTGGGATGGACAGGGGGAGAGAGGGGATGGACAGGGGGACAGTGGGTTGGACAGGGGGACAGAGGGGTGGACAGGGGGACAGAGGGGTGGACAGGTGGACAGGGGGACAGTGGGGTGGACAGGAGGACAGAGGGGTGGACAGGGGGACAGAGGCGTGGACAAGGGGACAGAGGGGTGGACAGGGGGACAGAGGGGTGGACAGGGGGACAGAGGGGTGAACAGGAGGACAGAGGGGTGGACAGGGGGACAGTAGGGTGGACAGGGGGACATTGGGAATGCCAGGGGGACAGTGGGGTGGACAGGGGGACAGAGGGGTGGACAGAGGGGGGGGACAGAGGGGTGGACAGGGGGACAGAGGGGTGGACAGGGGGACAGAGGGGTGGACAGAGGGGGGGACAGTGGGGTGGACAGGGGGACAGAGGGGTGGACACTGGACAGGGGGACAGAGGGGTGAACAGAGGGGGGACAGGGGACAGTGGGGTGGACAGGGGGACAGAGGGGTGGACAAGGGGACAGTGGGGTGGACAGGGGGACAGAGGGGTGGACAGGGGGACAGTGGGGTGGACAGGGGGACAGAGGGGTGGACAGGGGGACAGAGGGGTGGACAGAGGAACAGAGGGGTGGACAGAGGGACAGAGGGACAGTGGGGTGGACAGGGGGACAGTGGGGTGGACAGGGAGACAGTGGGGTGGACAGGGGGACAGAGGGGTGGACAGGGGGACAGAGGGGTGGACAGGGGGACAGTGGGATGGACAGGGGTCCTCACTTGTTAGCAGGCTGTTGCCTGAAGCCTCCGCTCTCACTGTCACCCTCCGCGCCTCCTGTCTGCGTGAGGAAGATGTGAATCCACGCAGGACTGTGCTGGAAACTGCACTTCCCAGCATGCTGCACGGCACACAGAGCCCTCCATTACTGGGGTGGGGGAGGCGGCTTGAGCGGAGCGGATATGCTCCCTGCTGAAGCAGAGTGGACCTGCCCAAGCCGAGCCGACCTGGCCCCGGCCCGAGCCTGGCCTGTCGGGAATCCGGCCCTGGGTGGGGTGGGCCGGATAAATGTCCTCGGTGGGCCGCATGTGGCCCGCGGGCCGTAGTTTGAGGACCCCTGCCCAAGAGGGTTAAGACAGTGCTGGAAAATAATGGTGGCCATACAAGATATTGAAACTTTGGGACCAATTTGGACATTTTCACTTAGGGGTGTACTCACTTTTGTTGACAGCGGTTTAGACATTAATGGCTGTGTGTTAAGTTATTTTGAGGGGACAGAAAATATACACTGTTATACAAGCTGTACACTCACTACTTTGCATTGTAGCAAAGTGTAATTTCTTCAGTGCTGTCACATGAAAAAAGATAATAAAATATTTACAAAAATCTGAGGGGTGTACTCACTTTTGTGAGATACTGTATTTTCCTGGTTTATTTCCCCATTTATACCTGTCTTTTGCTACTTTATTAAAGACTTTTCTAGTTTCCTGTTCCATCAGATCCCTTTTTATTATTAATTTTTGATGTTATTCAGCGTCCAGGCTTTTTTTATGTATCTGTTCCAGATCATATATTTCTTTTGTTATCCTTTCCATGTTTCTTGATCTATCCTTTTTCTTCTTTTTGGCTCCTATAGAAATTAGTATATATGCCTTATGCACTTCCCATATTGTGGCCTTCGAGACCCCCGGGGTCCCATTCAGTAATAAATATTGTTCTATTTCCTTTTTTATTTTTTTTCCACTTCTATATCTCGTATCATATCTTCATTCAATCTCCAATTATTTGTCTTATTTTGGGTTTCTGTGGGTCTCAACTCCACAATTACTGGGGCATGGGCTGAAAGTGAAGTTATTTCAATGGATGATTTAACTACTGCCCCCAGAAGTCTATGTTCCACCAGGACGTAATCTAACCTTGTGTATGTGTTAGGCACCAAGGAATGGAATTACCAATCTCTTGCCTACGGTTGTTGAGTCCTCCAAACATCCACTAGCTGACATTGATGTCATTTTTTCTTTATCATTCTTAATTGAGAATTTTCAGTTGTCGGTGCATTTATCGCACTGTCCATTCGAGGATCCAGACAGAAATGAAGGTTTTCTGCCAGTATTGCAGTGACCTTTTTGAAGTCCATTAGTTGATTTAAGATCTCTTTCAAGTAACTTTCTGGGCCTCTATTAGGGCAGTACACACTGGCCAGGGTACACTCCATCCCCTGTAGGTTTCCCTTCAAGAACAGGTAGTGTCCCTATCCTGTCTTCCATTATAAATCTTTTGAGAGTCCTATTGCTACTCCTTTCGCTCTACTTGTTGGTGAATCACTATAATACCATATTGGGTGGGTTCTTGAATATAATTTAATATTTGTATTTTATGCTATGTGAGTCTCTTGCAAGAATATGATATTTGCCGCATATCTTTACATTTCTTTTAGTACCTTATACCTTTTTTCTGCCCTCTAAAGTTATAAATCAAGCAATTTAACTAGGTCATTTTATTTTTCTATCTCTTCATCCCCCACTCTGCTTTTGTTGGGAATTGGGCATTCAGTTGTTGCGCTTCTTTATGCCCCGTCTCCAAATCTATTTCGAAGACTGGCAAAGTGAACTCATATCTGGAGGTGTTCTATTTTGGCCTTTTTTTTCTTTCACTTCTGTCTGTCTCCCATAAGCTCCTCGTTGCTTTTCCATTTTTTGCTTTTCAGCACTACTTTTTTGGGTCATATACTTTTATATTGAACCGGGGCTTATGACTGGGTTTGGGTGATTTTGCCCCTGCTCCTCCTCTCGCTGTTCTCCCCCTCATATTGTTCACTCTTTTGTTCTTTTCCTCGTCCGCACCCCTTCCTTATTTGCTACCCTCTTTTGATGTTTCTATATGTTGTTTACTCCTCTTAGTGCTAGTGTATGGTTATGAGTCGTCCTTTTACAGTTTTTATTTTCAGCTGTAAGATAAAACTCTCCTATCCCAGCTGCTACTCAATGATCTTTATGTGCAACAAATATAGGGTACTCACTGCTCTAGCTCTTTTTAGTCCATCCAGGTACGAATGGTAACAAGGAAGGGGTGATACTCAATGGTGCTTCTCAATGTTGGAGGGGGGGGTCACAAAATCTTCTTTGTGGGCTGCTCCGCTTGTCTCTCGCCTTTTACCCGAACATGGTGAATCCAGCAGCTTTTGACTTCTCCCCGCGGCTCTCTGAGTTTCCCACAGTGTCTCCCAGCACCGCAGAGTATCTCCGGGCACTTCTGCTTCCTCCCCGGGGGTCTCCGAATGCCACCAGGTACCTCTGAGCACAGGGCCGTAGATGATTTTTTTTCCTGGGGAGGTTCAGGTCTTTCAAACTTAAAGGCATCATTTACACTTTCATGTTGGGGGGAGGTACGGTAAAAACATGTGACCGCAGAGTGGGGCCATTAGACTTTACATGGCAAAGCTCCTCCTAAGCTCCCTAGTTTTTTTTCCTTCAGCCCGCTGGGTTGAACTAAAAAAAACTTACCGTGTGAACCAGGCTTTAGATCTCATTCATATGTTCTAAATGGCCTTGGAATGGCAAATATACCATGAATACGTACAGCCAGTATCCCAAATGTTCCAATTTTTGTCAGCTGCTCAGCCTGTTCACCTGAGTGATGGGCTGAAAAGAGCCACTGCTGTTAACACGTATCTGCACATCCAGTGGTCCCCATGTATAAGCTCCAGGGGACAAAGCAAAACGCATTGGGGTGTGGCCTGGCGGGAACCCAGGCTGAGGTCTCTCCCATCACTACTACATTACCATAAGACTCCGTGGATGTGTGGCACCAGGGATTTTTTTTTCTCTCTTCCCTTCAGTGACTACATGAGCTGGGATGACTTCCATACCTCGCCTGCACTCCTGCAGCAGATTCGGTATCATCTACATTACTCCCCACATCAATTAAGCCTGAGCAACACACTAACAAACCGTCGGTTACAGTGGTTACCTGCTGTTAGGGACAAATTTCTGACCCTGGATGCAGAGAGACTTTATCCAAGGGCAAAAATGTATCCCTACCTGCAGGTAACCACTGGATGTGCAGATACAGGTGGATTCAAGTTTACAGCAGCAGACAGCCTTGGCTCTTTTCAGCCCATCACTCAGGTGTACAGGCTGAGCAGATATTAGAACATCTGATCCCGAGTGCAGGTATTTGCAGTATACTTGCTGCACCATGGTCATGTAGGATATATGAATGAGACCCAAGACTGGATTTTAGCTAACCTTACTGTGCAAGTTGAGCAGGTGCAAGGGGCAACATATTGCGGTGGGCAGTAAATTCTGTGATTTATTTAAACCTTAAAAAAATGTGTCCAAAGAAATTTATGAAATGTTTTAAGAGATGAAGAAAAAAATATTGTGCACTGCCTACCACAGGATGGTGCCCTTTGCACCTGGTCAATATGGTTGGCTTTTATTCAGTCTTAAACTGTAGCAAACCCAGCTTTTGAACTTGTACCTACAAGTAAGCCTATAATAACGCTTATCTGTAGGTATAGTGAATTTCTCCTAAACTTGTGGTGTTTAGGAGATATTCACATGGAAAGCAGCCGGTGATGTCACTGGTGCATGCACTCTGAAGGGACGGCATACTTCTTGGTTGTACTTCTCCTGGGGAGGAGTGCAGTTTGTTTTGCACTTTTGTGACCCATTTTTAGCCGACAGCCAGCTATAGCCCACTATCAGCTGACATCACTCAGCAGGTCCAGGCTGTGGAAAGATCCTAACTTTAAAGTCAGGGTTCACCCAGATGCTTGGACCAGCAGCTCGCTCAGCCTTTCAGCGAGCCGCAGAGACCCTGAGCCCTGCCCCCTCCACAGCCTGGCATTCCAGTGAGCTTGGGGGAGGGGGGAGGGGGGGCAGAGCAAGGGACTGGAAGTCACCACTCTTTGTTCACTGAAGGCTGAGAACTGAATAATCAGCGGTCTTTGATTGCTCTGTTGTTGGGCTTAGAAGCAGCTGGGGACAGATGCAACATTGGATCGATGCTCCAGCCACCTAGGTAAGTATAATTTTAAAAAAAATCTCTTTTAAAGGAAAAAAAATAATCCTCTCCCTCCTAAGAACCCTCTCTCCCCAAGCAAAGATTCCCACTGTAAAATACCTCCCTCCTTCAAATATCCCCCCAAAAATGAAACCACCCTGTCTCTAAACCGACCCACCAAAGCAAAAATATCTCCCTTAGTCAATACCCTCTCCCCCAGCAAAGATTTCTAATTATGAAAAAAATGACCCTTCATCCAATCAAACTCCCTCCCAGAAGCAATTAACCACCCCCTGTAAACTTCTCTACAAGATACTCCCCCTTCTCCAAAAGTAAACCCACCTCCCTTTCCTTAACCCCCCACCAAAAGAAACTCCCCCAGACTGGAATTCTTACTTCCCCCTTCCTAAAACAGAAAATTGATGCCTCCCCCCTTACCAGACCTCAGATTCAGGACGGCACAGAAGTAGGAAAACTTCTGCATCCCCAGTCTCCCTTTGGCTGTGTCAAATGGTACCTTGAGGAGGAGTCTAGGAGTTCCCTCAACTGTGCTTCTACTGTGCTGATGCTGAGGCTAAACAGCAGGGACACTGTCTGGGAATTTTGCCAGGATGATCCGGGGGGGTTTGAACACCCTTGACCCCCCCTTATCTATGCCCCTGTCTGAGCACTGCCGAGCTCTGTCTAGTGTTTCCAAATGCTTACTCCAGTCTCCTTCCAGGTGGAGGACCTCGGCTCGGTTATCACTCGAGACAGCGGCTTCCTGCTCTCCATTTGCCACGACTCGGCCAGTTTCCGTCTCTCCGGTCCCAACTGTGTGTCAGAGTACGGGAGGGCAGTGGTGCAGGGAGCGAGGCTGGGCAACTCTATCGCTCCATTAGGGTACAGTGGCTACCTGAGCTCCTACCACGAGCTCCCAGTCGGCGCCATTCTTAGGCTCCTCTCTCGGTAGCTCTGAATCTTAACCTGATCAGAATGGGAGGATTTTTACATTCACACATAGAACGCATGAAGGTAAAAAACTTTGAGCCTTTTCAACCACTTTAAAGTATCATTGTTTTGGCACCACTCGAAAAAAAATTATACATTTCCATTTAAACTCAACAGAACGTCTTTAATATCTGACAATTTAGGGACCCTAAATGTTTATCCTGTGATTCCATTTGATGTCTCAGCCCATGTGCTGGAGCTGACTTATTTCATACCATCTACCTAATAAATGGTAATTGGGAAACTTTAGCATTGAGGACAAAAGCTAGCTCTTTTATAGTAGGGGTAAATTTCTGTGGGCTAAAGAAAGCAAGTGCCTTATTGGTAGACATGTGCATTCGTTTTCGTCCGAATGCATTTTTGTCCGAATGCATTTTCGTCCGAATTTCAGGTATTTTCGTTATCGTTTTAACAAATGATAACGAAAGTGCAGAATCCGAAAAACGAAAGATCCGACATAAACAAATGCTTTATTTTCGTTTTTGTTGCTTCAACAGTTCGATATAGATAGGAGATTCGACATGATGCTGACAATAACAATCTGTGTCCATCAAACCTGTGGTCGAATGTGCCTAACCTTAACTCTATTAGTCCAAGATTATTCTACATAGAGAGAAAAGATTTGACGTAGGGGAGAAAAGATTCGACGTAGGGGAGAAAAGATAAATAAAAATAATGATGATGATGAATGTTATTGGCTGATTGTAACCAAAGAGGAGGAGCAGTAAAATAGCTAGAACTAAGTACATACGTACTTCGGCTTATGGTGTCTGTTGAAAGTTCTAAGAAGATTTGACGGAGCAGGTAAACTATACGGCGTCGTACAGTTTAGCTGCTCCGTCAAATCATCTTTGAACATTCGACAGACACCATAAGCCTTCAATGACAGATTCAACTTTAATTTGGATTTTCGGATGAATGCAATTTTTACCGAAAAACTAAATAATTAATAACGAATTTCGGGAGTAACTAAATAAATTTATTTTTCGGACGAAAACGAAATTCTGAAACGAAATATTTCAGTGTGCACATGTCTACTCATTGGTTTCTGGATATGGTGAAAGGTTGGTGTTTATTAACATTTTGGTTAATTGTGACACACCATTTTATATCTCCACAAAAGAAGCAGACTTGACTTTATCAGCTAAATTCACAGACTGTGTCATTAACAGCATGACCAAATTTAGTTGATGTCTGAAGTGTGAAGTATGTCAACCCAGGGTTACCAACCCAACATATTGGGCCTGGTAAGGAGGTGTGTTCTTCTGACTTCCAGCCCAGACCTCCCTCACCACCATCATGAATCACTGGCCCAGAACAAGTATGCAGACCAGGAACCCTATCTTCACCTGACATCACTAGCTGCATGCTTGTTCAAGGTCAGTTACTCAAAAGATATATATACGTAGAAACAAGAGGCAACCAGGCAAATAACATTTCCGGAAGGAACAACATTTTCAGATGAAAGTAAATTTTGTATGGTGTGATTTGGTTCCTGGAATGGTTTTTTGAACAAGCCTGTAAGACTTGGTTTATGAGCATATTGTGTATTTTTACCATACAGCAGAGCAATAATTGAGTTGACTCGCACTTCATTTGGGTTTCTGCAGTATGAATACAGCGCTCCCTTTATTCTCTGGTAATAGACTGTGATAAGACCGATGGCTTATTCCATGGGGCGACATAGAAGTTTGGAATACAATGCATGAAAGCTGGTTTCTAAGGCTACCAGTGAACAGCTTAGGAGCACTGCCACTCATTAAAGATTCTTCTTGAGGCTTGAGGCTTGGGAGCAGCTGGGGTTAGTAGCAAGGGCCTCTACGTGCAGTGCCCTTCAACCGGCACCTGTCTATTCTGATAATATCCCAGGCAAATCATAAGGTTTGTGAACTTTCTCTGCTAGGCAAATTAATTAGTGCAGCCCTTTTTTTTATATATACGGCTGCTTAAACCTCACCAATTACATCTCCAGAGTCAGTGGGAATAATTGGCACATGGGCAGGCTAGCTTGAGAACACCCATTAAAAATAAAGATTCATATTTAAGGAAATCCCTCAGTTTTCACCTTGAATTTCATAAAGCCCCTAACTTTGCTGTATAATTCTGATTTCAGAAGTTTGAATATAGTATGAATTGTCTACTTTGCTGGACAGAACCCACGAAGGACAGAGAAGGGAAGGGGGCTTTACTCTCACTGAAATAAAATCATATTTTACTGTTGCCACAAGAAATGGAATCTTAGGTGTGTCCTGTTTTTTGTGGTAATGTTATTTCATCTATCAGCCAAAGTCAGAAGTCCTTTATTAAAATTCCAATAAGAGAGGAAAAACATAGCATATGTTAAGCAAAATGTACTGTATCTCCTATGCAAAGTTCCAAACGTTTTACATAGTCACAGAAACAGTACAATGTTTACTTTTTTAAACTATTTATTCATGATGAACTGAATGGTACATACAAACCTGGATTTTCTGTGAATTGTACAGTGGGTTTACTGTGCCAGGTGACCCTTTTTGCTCATTAACTGGTAAAGAAGCCCCTGGGCCCCTTACTAGGTCACTTCTTAGTTGCGGGATATATGGGGTCTCCCATACAACTGCAATCTGTCCTAAAGCTAGTGTTCAACTACAAGACTTATGGACCTCCAGCCAGCAAGTTGGCCAATAGTGACTAATAGTGAGTCTAATTTACTAATTACATTGATTATGCAACACCAGCAAGTCACAGCTCTTTATTATAAATACAAAATGTATAAATATGAAAGGAGCAGATGACCTCTTCAGTAATTATGATTCAGGCCTTTTACCTTAATGAAGCTGGTCTTCGACCAGATCAGTGTATTGGACACTGTTGGGTTTTCAGTTTCAGAAACACCAGTCCATAACACATTAGACACATAGACAGGCTTAATACATGTGAGAATTTTAACTTCCATAGAGTGGTACCTTTTTCAGGTCAAGCTATTTAGAAAAATGAAAGTGTGCTCTGCAGATCTAGATTTACGGGGGGACTTTCTTATTAATTACTGGCCAATCACATTTACCCTAAGGACAGAAAAACTCACCCTAAAGAACTCTGTGCTGCCAATATCATTTTTTTTTTATTTGATATACAGGGTATACAGTGGGTAAAATAAGTATTGAATACGACACCATTTTTCTAGGTAAATATATTTCTTTTCTTTTTTTTTAACAAGAAAAGTTAAATATATTTCTAAAGGTGCTATTGACATGAAGTTTTCACCACATGTCAGTAACAACCCATACAATCCATCCATACAAAGAAACCAAAACAAATATGTTCCGAAATTAAGTTATGTGTAATAAAATCGAATGACACAGGGAAAAAGTATTGAACACATGAAGAAAGGGAGGTGCAAAAAGGCATGGAAATCTAAAACACCAACTCTTGTAACCAATGCCATCAGTACAAGCTGTACACTCACTACTTTACATTGTTGCAAAGTGTCATTTCTTCAGTGTTTTCACATGAAAAGATATAATAAAATAGTTACAAAAATGTGAGGGGTGTATCCACTTTTGTAAGATAATGTATATTCATTCAGTGAACCACCTAGCCTACATACAGTATATACACTTTTTGTTTGTGTTATAGGTCAAATTTAGTATCGCATCCCTGTCTGGCATCACGATTCATTTGTTTTAACCATTTGAAGGTATGCTTGATGTGATGAGTTTAGATGTGAGAAACATATTATGACATCATATTGGTGTCTAGTATTTTTTTTTGGGATATTTTATTATAGACATACCTCATGGACAAAAATAAGAGATGTCACCTCATTATGTCATTGTGTTATTGATCCCTGAGTTTGATCTCTGTAATGGAATCATCGCACACTCCGCTTCAGTGCGTCCTTCATATACCGCTTCCTTCAGTCTGAACATAAATATCAGATATTATAGCTGCCTTTTGCAACCAAGAACTAGGCAGGACTCATTTGGCTGCAAAGCTGGAACTTTTATTTGAAACTCAGACACATACTTTTATATCTCACAGGAGGACATCCCCCCTCCAGATCATATTACCCTAACAATACAACCTCTACACAGGAATATAATTACAGCAACCAACATATACTATAAACAATATGTTAATTAGCCACCTGGATGACTCAGAAGTCTCATTCCAGGTCAGACTTGCCGGCTTCTAGCTCAGAAAGTACAATACACATTATTACAAATATAAATACATTCCTCAATAGTTTGCTAGAAGACAATAGGTGACACAACTATGGGACAGACAAAAAACAGTCACTTCCAGCGCTAAAAGGTTTTCCAAGGTGAGGAGTAAAACATGTCAGATAAAATGGTGGTGTGAAAGGTATATATGGTATTCCAGAACTAGGTGGATGCTGCCTTCCTCAGATGGGGTAATCCAAAAGGAACTACAAGAAAAACAGAAAAGAAGGCGCGCACACCTAGTGCATTACTAGAGATAATTTAATAAGAAGAAATTTTTGTATAAATGTGGGTACTCACAAGATGCAACTGACAAAAGGCCATAAACACAGTGCATGGACATGCACAGAACACGGCTCTTACCTACAACAGTCTGAGGCAAAGCTCATAGAATGTTCCATCATTCTGATACAGTGGAATTAATGTATCATTGATTTCTTGAGGGATATTGTTGATAAATATTACTGTCCAATTTGAGGTAATCCAAACCACATTCTTAGTGTACATTAGGTAGTTGTCCATCCTTCTCTCGGTCACCCTGTGCCCCTAATAGACACAGGGTAACTTAGACTTAAGAGGGGCCTATGGAGCTGTTTCTGACCTCTCTAAAGTAAGCTGGGTTCCATGAGCCCACCACCCAAAGTGACTCCTGTCAGAATCTCTACTTGGGTAAAACTGTGATTGTGGCCATGCCTGAGTAGTTTTACTGCCCCTCCCCCCCTTAGTCTAAGATCCCCATGGGCGGGATTTGAGGAAATGTGTGTGTATTTTTTTTCCTTCCCTTTCCCTTGAGTGCACGCCAATGATTATCATATTAATATTTTGTGTTTTCTTTTTTGTGTTTTTTTTTTGTATTTTTTCTGTTAAGTATGTAAAATATTATTGTTATTATTTCTTATTGTATGTCTTTGTATTATTTGCTAGCCATATCTGCATATTTGTTCAAGTAAGTGGATTCTGAAGAAGCTAGACGCTTGGACCCACTACATTTTATATGACTTCTGTAACACAGTAGATTTAATGAGCTTATTGTTATTGATTTTAAACAAATTTTAATGTGAAAATAAAGTTGTATATTTTTTATGTATATATTTGTCTTGTGGCACATTGAAAGTCCCTACTTTTCAGCCCCAGTTACTGGAGGTTGGAATACTATAAAATCTAATACTGAGACTATAAGATTCCGATTTCTGTATATATTTATCTGTGAATAACATTTGATATTAGCAGTGCACCATTCCTTGGGTTGTTTTTCTGTCATAATATTTTAAGCATGAACTGTACCAGTGAAACCAGAAAATGTTCTGTTTAAAGCGGAGCTCCACCCAAAAGAGGAAGTTCCACTTTAAGGACTCGTCCCCCGCTCCTCTTGAAGAATTGGCACTTTTGAGGAGCCGGTACCCGATTTTGACAGGTATCCGATCCGACTGCCTTGGCAATCAGATGAGGCAGTTCTTCTCTCACCCTGCAGTCTTCTGGGACAAGTGACAGGTCCCAGAAGACTGCATGACCAGTCACAATGTGCAGCGCTGTTTGCGCATGTGCAGTGCACACCTGGTTGTGTAGCCGCAAGCGGTCACGGTCGGGTGCCCATAGTTAAGATGTTGGCTCCGAGGAAATAAGACAGCAGCTTTTTAAAAGTCAGCAGCTACAGTTTTTGTAGCTGTTGACTTTTATTTTTTTCACAAGAGACTGGAACTCCTCTTTAATAAGGATGATCGTAGCAGAAGACAAGGGGGCAGAATTTGTGTGCCTATAGGTTCCATTGATGAAAATCTGGTTTTGGTCCTTTAATATGAAAAAAGCCTAATGAATGTTTATTAGGAAATATTACTGAAATGCTGTGAAAAGCTATCCTGTCCTCACTATTTGTGCTTTTGCTGAAATGGTTTATTTGACTTTTCTCTGCTGACTTATCTTACAGAGAGGTCATATTCAGTTCAGCTCTGGGGCGCTGTATTAATGAAGACAACTATGCTGAGGCCGGTGGCAAATTTTGCAGAGAACCTGTATATGCCCGATCTCATTTTGGTGATGTGCAGCCTGCCCTGAATTGAAAATAACTCTGCGGACTCCCAGTACTGGCAGTTTATTATGCATCGCATTGCTCAGGAGCATGACTTGGCAGAACACGATGTATTGGAGCCAGGAGGGAGCCGCCACCTGCTTGTAATTCCTTGCTTTACTCAGTCCATCCTCCATTTATATGAAAAAAAAACCCACATCATCAGTATAAAGTACATGAATTTTATTTTCACTGATCTTGCTGGACGAATGTAATATAACGAGGAGGCATGAATGTAGTCCAATGTAGAAAAAATGATCCGCACTCCGGTTGTTGATCTTAAAATGTCTTAATTTTATTGAATTGCCACAGTGGACAAACGCAGATAAAGTCAGTTGACGCGTTTCAGTCTATAAGGCCTTAGTCATAATGTAGTCCACCCCGTTGGCTGTACTGAGTAGTTAAAGTTTTACTAAATCCAGGACCCTGCATTCATTATATCTGGCCTCTCACAGTACACAGAACATGGAAATACAATTATAGTAGTAAATATAAACCGCTAAATACCTTTTCTCATCAGCAGTATATAGCAGTCTTGTGACCAATGTCCAGCTGAGCACTGGTTAAAGCTTGTAGGAGGAGTTTTCATTCTACTCTGACTGTCCTTTGAGGCTGCAGGACCCCTGACCCTCTTTCTGGACAGTGCTGATTGTCCCTGTGCTGATCAAATGCACCCTCCCAAGAAAAAAAAAACACTCTCTAGCAATACACACCAAACTATGCATGTGCAGAGTGACTCCAAAGGCTCTGTCTTATCAGCAGATGGATTGGGGACAATGGAATAAGGGGATGATCAGAGAAGACAGGATAAAACAGCCTTTTTACACAATGCAGAGGATTAACCCCTTAGGTTCCACAGTGAGTATAACAAGCATGCTTGACTGCATAGAGTGATTTTACTATTATGGGTTTAGTAACACTTTAAGGTAGATCAGGATTTTTTTTTTTCAAATTCTTTATTTATAGAAATAAAGCAACCAACAAAGCAATGCAATACAAAACAGTAGTAGCGTCTCCCAAAAAGAAAAAACAAAATGCAAGAAGTACCTGTTAGGGCATGCATAATGGATGTATAATACCAGAAATGCCAAATGAATAACAACTATATACTGTACAAGTAAAAGAGGGCTCGGTAAATGTGAAGAGGTCCAACTAGTGTTGATAGTAATCTTTAGGGTATGGAGAATTTCCTAGATACCGGCTAAAAGATGCATAGGCCAAAGAAATGGAACCATCTCTCTAAGGTCAAGGAACCAGAGACATTATTGCAGAATACTGGCCACAGTACTTGCCTAGTCGAATACTCAATTTTTTTTGAACGAATAAGAGGGAGCCTAGAGAGGTGGAAAGCTCAAGAAAGGTGGGTTTGGGGTGGGAAAAGAGCGGAAGGTTGGAGGTGGAGAAAAAAAAAGGGGGGGAAGATGCTATGCTGTTATGCATGTGTAATTTTGAAGGTCAGATAAAAGTCAAGCCCCAGAACAGTTTTCCAGCAGGGCCTTGGCCTCTTCAGAATAGACAAACATGTTCTAATATGACCATGTTTTTGTGTATTGTTCTCGCCTGTTTTGGGCAGTAAGTACTAAATCCTCTAGCGCATTGATGCTCTCAACCCTGTTGAGCCACATTGAGATGGAAGGAGGGTTTGGATCCTTCCAACGTAAAGTGATGCAGGCTTTGGTGGCATCAAGCATGTGACGGAGGACTGTTTTTTTTATATAGGTCTCGAATAGCTGAGTGAGTCTTCGCACCTCTGTTCAGTAATGGTCTAGTTTCGGGCAAGACCAAAAAACATGCAGTAACGTCCCCCTCGTTCCTCTTGGCATCTCCAGCACCAATCCAAGATCAGGAATTTTCTAAAGTGTACCTTTGCTTTGCCCATGCAGGTTTACTTAACTAACTGCTGACCCCAACTGCACATATTCACCTTCCATTTGCTGCCCCATTCTACACGGCTGTCAATTTTGGACCAGCAGCCACTGTGTCCCATTGGACATGAATAGGACTGCCTGCGTGCGGATGCATGGAAAACCTGTGCATCCTGTGTGGACAAAGATGGCCCTTCGCATGGGTGTACAGATAGGTACGCCCGTGTGAATGAGGAGTTAATAAAAAAAGATCCTTGGAACCTGGTTTTGAGAAGGTGAGTGATGAATATCTGCATATAGTTTAGCTGATCTGTGCAATATTAGCTTTAGTGAATTCAAAACATAAATATGAAAATTGACAATGACAAAAATACTGCAAGTGTTGTGCTTTAGTCTAGTGAGTTGAAAGATATCCTCTATGCCTGCTTGCATTATATTTTCAACATCTGTGTTGTCAATGGCCGGTCCAATTAGTAACCACCAAGCAGACCACTTCAACACATGCAGGTTACTTCATGAAGCATCAGAGCAATTTCACTGTAATGAAGATCTAAAGCAGAATGACAGCACAGTACTGAAAGGTTTCCTTTGCAGATCATGGATTATTACTGCAAATAACAGCCTGCATTGCCGTGGGTGATGATTTGCAGTGAATTGATTTTCTGATGGCTTTCCAACTGTGAGATGCTCTCTGTAATTGCATGGCATGCAAATCAGAGAATGTTTGTGTAGCTAAATACACTGGCAGACCATTGACTGCTTGCAATATTTAGCAGGGGGTATCAATAAAAAGGTTGATCTTCCCAAAAGTGATGTTTTATGCCGCGTATGCACGAGCAGACTTCTCGTCGGACTGAACTCCGAAGGACTTTTCAACGGAGTTCCGAACGGAGTTTCGACGAAACGGACTTGCCTACACACGATCCCACCAAAGTCCGATTGTTTCGAATGCGATGACGTACGACCGGACTAGAAAAGGAAGTTCAATAGCTAGTATCCAATAGCTGCCTTTGCGTCGTATTCGGTCCGTCGGACTAGCATACAGACGAACGTTTTTTTTTTATAGGAATCGAGTCCGTCGGAAAGATTTGAAACATGTTCTATTTCTAAGGTCCGTCAGATTTTTCGGCAGAAAAGGTCAGATGAAGCCCACACACGATGACGGATTCGTTAAGTCAGACCTTTTCTGCCAGGAAAGTCTGCTTGTGTGTACGCGGCATTAGATATCATTGGAACCTAGTGGGCTGAGTCAGATGCTGTTGCCTTTCTATCATCTTAAACCAGTCTTCCTATTCTCCGCTGACCTCTGACATCAACAAGGCATTTTCATCCACATAACTTCCGCTCACTGGATATTTTCTTTTTTTTGGGTCATTCTCTGTAAACCCTAGAGATGGTTGTGCGTGAAAATTCCAGTAGATCAGCAGTTTTTGAAATACTCAGACCAGCTCATCTAACAACAACAACCACGTCACATTCAAAGTCACTTAAATCCCCTTTCTTCCCCATTCTGATGATCAGTTTGAACTTCAGCAAGCCATCTTCACCACGTCTAGATGCCTAAATGCATTGAGTTTCTACCAATTTGGGTTACCAAGCAATTGAACAGGTGTACCTAATAAAGTCACCGGTAAGTGTATTTACACCACACACTTTACTGAAAATGATCTTTGTAGGTAGGGTGCAGTAGTCCTGATCTCTGCACTCTATATACTGATTTCAAGGGACTGTCCCTGATTTGGAACAAAGTCCCTCTGTCCCTCTTTCCTCCTCATTTGTCCCTCATTTTGATCTCACATACAGTATATAGTTGTATATAAAATGCACATTTTTATGTTTAACAACTTCCCGCCCGCCGACCGTCAAATGACGGCTGGGCGGCGCGGCTCTCGTTCTGGGTGGACGTCATATGATGGCCCTCCAGAACAACCGCTCTTGCATGCCCCCCGTGGGGGCGCGCATTGCGGCCATCGGTGGTGTGGTGTCAGTCGGACACACCGCTACACTGATCAGCCGTGTCCAAACGTTGATCGGCTTTTCCTCACTCGCGTCTGACAGACGCGATTAGAGGAGAGCCAATCGGCTGCTCTCCTGACAGGGGGGGTCTGTGCTGATTATCAGTGCAGCCCCCCTTCGGATGCCCACCCAGGACTACCAGGATGCTGCCAGGACCACCAGGGATGCCACCACACTGGACCACCAGGTATGCCACCCTAGACCCCCAGGGAAATACCAATCAGTGCCCAGGCAGCTGCCAATCAGTGCCCATCCCCAATGCCTGCCAGACCAGTGCCAATGCCATCAGTGATGCCTATCAATGCAATCTATCAGTGCAGCCTTTCAGAGCCCATCAGTGTCGCCTATCAGTGCCCAACAGTGCCACCCATGAGTGCCCATCAGTGCCGCCTATCAATGCCCATCAGTACTACATATCAGTTCCACCCATCAGTGCCACCTACCAGTGCCCATCAGTGCCGCCTATCAGTGCCCATCGTCAGTGCCCATCAGTGCCACCTCATTGGTGCCACCTCATCAGTGCCGCCTTATCAGTGCCCATCAGTGAAGGAGAAAACTTACTTGTTTACAAAATTTTATAACAGAATCAAAAGAAAAACTTTTTTTTTTTTTTCAAAATTTTAGGTCTTTTTTTATTTGTTTAGCAAAAAAAATAAAAAAACACAGGTGATCAAATACTACAAAAGAAATCTCTATTTCTTGGAACAAAATGATCAAAATTATGTTTGGGTACAGTGTAGCATGACCGCGCAATTGTCATTTAAACAGTGACAACGCTGAAAGCTGAAAATTGGCTTGGGCAGGATGGCCACTCATGTAACTAGAGGCCATGAACCACTAAGGAAGACCATGAGAAGATGTCAGTCCTCTCAGCGGTGACATTATGGCGCTGGAGTACATTGTTCTAAAGTAAGTAGGTGCATACTAGCACATTATGAGATTGCCTTGCAGGGAATTTTTTTTAACCACCTGCACTTTACTACCACTTTAAGGGGGTGTGGCAGGGTGCGTGTTCTATGCCTACATACTTTTGCTAATAGGTGTCCCTCGTTCCCATCTCACAAAGTTGTGAGGTATTCTTTATACAATATATTGTATGTTACACAATGAAGGGGATAGACTGAAAATAGAGTCCTGGCTGCTACAATATATACAGTATCTCACAAAAGTTAGTACACCCCTCACATTTTTGTAAATTTTTTTTATATCTTTTCATGTGACAACACTGAACGGTCCTTCCGTTTCACCGTGCTGATGGAAGGAGTCATACCTCCTACTTCGCCACGTATGCAGGGCCACATGATGATCTGATTCCCTTGCATTCGATTGTTGGTATGTGGGGGCGCATATGTAATAGGCTAAGACTGTCTCCATTCTTGTCACAATACGCCCTTGGATAGCGAACGCTCTCTACTCTTTGAAGCCACTACAAATTGGAGTGAGAGCTTTTGGCCCAATATACCTCCTACAAGAAGCTTTTGGGCCCTATGCAAAACATTTTGGCTTACGACACTGTGGCCAACACTCATGCGTGGCACTGGCGGACCACTTATCCTTCACCCTCTGAGACATTTCTGTTGTTTGGTGGAATGCTTATATTTGGGATTCAAACTACAGCTTTGAAAGTTTCAAGCCCTTTTTCAGTCCCTGAAGAAGATTTACACTATGTGTTTTTGAAACGCGTTGGACTTTCTGTCGGTTGAATGTTTGGGTTTCATTTTTCTGCTGGCTGTATATTTCTCCCCAACTTTATGTGTTTGTTTTTACTGTCCTAAAATCATTTTGTCATTTATGTCTGATACATTAATAAATTTGTAATTTTTTATGAATACTGTTTGTGGTCCATTTTAAAATCCCAATTTGAGGAAATCGAATCTTTACTACATGTATCCAGGATGGGACCCACAAACAGTCTAGTCAGCTAACTGGAGCAAAACTCTCTTCTTTCATTATATAATCCTGCTGCAAGCTATATGCTTTGTACATTACATAATCCCAGGGGAGGACTGACTGGTCGAGCACTTTGGCCATGGTCCAAAGGCCCAGCCACTGAAGGGGGCCCACCGGTGATGCCTGCTGAAACTCTCAGGGCCAGTGAAGAGACAAAAAACTTGCAGCCACCGGCCCATGGGAACCATCTTTTTCAGGCCCAGCCCTGCCAGATTACAGACTGGGGATCACTTGGTGTGACATAGCATGGATTTTGAATTAATTACCTGGTGGCCGCTGTCATATGAAGTCCCACCTCTGGTGAGGTGCTGATCAGGCTGCATTGATGGGCACTTGTGAGGCTGCGTTGATGGGCACTGATCAGGCTGCCTTGATGGGCACTGGTGAGGCTGCATTGATGGGCACTGGTAAGGCTGCATTGATGGCACTGGTGAGGCTGTATTAATGGGCATTGATCAGGCTGCACTGATGGGCACTGGTGCAGTTGCATTGATGGGCACTTATGCGCTGATGGACACTGGTGTGGCTGCATTTATGGGCACTGATGAGGCTGCATTAATGGGCACTTATGGGGGCTCTTTCTAACATAGACTCTCAAATGGACACAGAGAGGACCTCTGTTAAAGAGACCCCCCTTCAGTCTCTAATGGGGCCTGGTGGGCCTGGTGGGGACTCAAGCGAGTTTGGGGTGTAGGAACTTGACTGGCCTGAGTCCTGACCTCAACCCAATAGAACACCTTTGGGATGAATTAGAGCGGAAACTGCGAGCCAGGCCTTCTCGCCCACATCAGTGCCTGACCCCACAAATGCACTTCTGGAAGAATGGTCAAACATTCCCAAAAACACAGTCCTAAACCTTGTGCACAGCCTTACCAGAAGGGTTGAAGTTGTTATAGCTGCAGAGGGTGGGCCAACTCAATATTGATCCCTACGTACTAAGACTGGGATGCCATTAAAGTTCATGTGCGTACAAAGGCCAGTGTCCCAATACTTATGGTAATATAGTGTGTGTTATGATAGCCACTCCCACTGTTAGGTGTCCAAGTTTTTCTCTCAGCAGCTCAGCTCCACTTGCACCCCCTCCCAGTTGTGACTTTGCAACCTTCCAGTTATTATGCACCTTGCCAATGCACCTCAACACACATGCATTTCTGTACATCTCAACACATGTCCGGTTTTACGTGTGTTGTGGTGTGGTGGCAGCCCATACAAACATGCATAGAGTAGCGCACCAGACAGATATGGAAGGGGCCTATGAAGGAAGGTTGTAGGTTGGACTGCATTGCTATATGGGCAATAGGTGATGGCCAAAAAATGATACAGTATTAACTTTCTAAAAATGCACAACTTCCCCAGATATATATGGTTAAACAACTATAGGGCTTAATGCTCTGTGGAGAATAAATTGATTTTTTTGCAGCCCTCAATATGTGGACGGACTGTGAATTTCTTTCACATGGCAGTCCAGGCCTGGGAGAGAATACAAGGTTGATTCCCAAAGTCTCTGAACAAAGAGCAGCTGTGAGTGTGAATGGAAGCAGACGCAGCTCCTTTGTATAGAATCGCTATTCTCCTCACGTAATTCATTGTTCATCACTTCAGTGAAGATATCCCAGAATGCAACAGCAGAGATCCAAATGTGTAGTTGTGCAGAGGCTTTCTCTGGGATTATGTGCGTAGATGCTAACAAATACTGATCTCCACAGTTCAAGGTTTTAAAGATTTGTCCTGGAAATATTTCTAGATTTTAAAGCGGTCCAAAAGTGTCAAAATTTCAAATATTATTATCTAATCTTATTAGATTCAAATATGGCAATAATTTTTTGGATGTCATAATTTTTGAGAGTCAGCAAAGTAACTTTCGCATTTGCCTGCACAAATTATAAATTGAATTTGCTAACTTATACCTGGATCTTATTTTAACAAAGTCTATACCAGCCATTCTCAACCAGGGTGTGGAACTTTAAGGTGCCTCCTAGGGTTGCTAGGGGTTCCTTGAGCTACTGACCTCTCATCTGATTGTGTCTGTACTGTTCTGCCCCGTACACACGGTCGGACTTTGTTCGGACATTCCGACAACAAAATCCTAGGATTTTTTCCGACGGATGTTGGCTCAAACTTGTCTTGCATACACACGGTCGCACAAAGTTGTCGGAAAATCCGATCGTTCTGAACGTGGTGACGTAAAACACGTACGTCTGGACTATAAACAGGGCAGTGGCCAATAGCTTTCATCGCTTTATTTTTTCTGAGCATGCGTGGCACTTTGTCCGTCGGATTTGTGTACACACGATCAGAATGTCCGACAACGGATTTTGTTGTCGGAAAATTTTATATCCTGCTCTCCAACTTTGTGTGTCGCAAAATCCAATGGAAAATGTGTGATGGAGCCTACACATGGTCTGAATTTCCGACAACAAGGTCCTATCACACATTTTCCGTCGGAAAATCCGACCGTGTGTACGGGGCATTCCAAGCGTCACTTGAAAGAGCCAATAACATGACACCAACGATCTTCTTAGCTTTCTGTATCGGTAGCATTCTTCACACTGACCACCAATGTAAGGAGCATTCTTACCACTGACCACCGATCTAAGGAACATTCTTCCCATTGACTACTAAAGTAAGAAGCATTATTCCCGCTGACCACCAATGTGAGTGGACACAGGCATAACTAGAACCTTTAGGGGCCTGGTGCAGGAAGCTCAGGGCACTTCTCACTGATCCTGGAGCCCTTTACTCCTGTTGCAGAGCCCTTTCACATGTTCTGCAGTGGGCCCCCTTCCTGCCGTCTTGGGCCCCTCACCCCACGGCTGAAGTGCGACCTTTGCGAACCTTGTACTGCTATTGTAAGGGGCAATATTCTTCCTATTGACTACCAATGTAAGGGGTATTCTTCCCACTAACAACCAATGTAAATAGCGTTCTTACTACTAACCACCACTGTAAGGACCGTTCTTACTACTGACCACCAATGTAAGGTGTATTCTTCCCACTGACCACCAATATAAACGCAAACTACTCACTAGGGGGAGAACCTCTGGGGGAATCAAAGATGGAGAAAGATCTGGGGGTCCTGGTAGAAGACAGACTGGGCAATATCAGGCAAAATCAAGCTGCAGCAAGCAAAGTCAGCAGACTATTAGCTTGCATAAAAAATGGAATTTACTCCAGAGATAAAAGGATAATCCTGCCACCTTATAAAACTCTGGTTCGGCCACATCTATAGTATTCCGTCCAGTTTTGGTCACTAGTCCTCAGGAAGGATGTGCTGGAGCTGGAGAGGATAATAAGCGGACTGGAGGATCTCAATTACGAGGAACAACTACAAGCGCTAAATCTATTCTGCCTGGAGTAAAGACGCTTGAAAGGAGATATGATAGCAGTATACAAATACCTTAATGGTGATCCCAGCGTAGGAAGGAAACTATTCAGTCTCAGGGAGTGTAATGCCGCGTACACACGGGCGGACTTTTCGACGGACTAGGTCTGGCGGACTTTTCGACGGACTTTCCGATGGACTTTCCGAATGAACGGACTTGCCTACACACGATCAACCAAAGTTCGACGGATTCGTACGTGATGACGTACGACCGGACTAAAACAAGGAAGTTCATAGCCAGTAGCCAATAGCTGCCCTAGCGTCGGTTTTTGTCCGTTGGACCAGCATACAGATGAGCGGAATTTTCGGCCGGACTCGAGTCCGTCGGAAAGATTTGAAACATGTTTCATTTCTAGGTCCGTCTAACTTTTGGGAAAAAAAAGTCAGCCTGAGCCCACACACGATCAAATTATCTGATGGACTCCGGTCCGGCGGACCAAGTCTGCCGTAAAGTCCGCTCGTGTGTATGCGGCATAAGAGGACACAAGGCCACACAATGAGATTGGAGGAGAAGCGGTTTAACGTTAACCGTTAAACGCTAAGGGTTTTTTCACTGTCAGGGCGATAAGAATGTGGAACTCTCTCCCACAATCTGTGCTGTCAGCTCGGAGTATTAATATTTTTAAAAGACTCTTGGATGTGCATCTTAGTGAACACAACATATAGGAATATGGGAAATGATTACCGACATTGACATACATGCACCTTCACAGGGTGAACTGGATAGACAATTGTCTTTATTCAACCTTACCTTCTATGAAACTATGAAGTATTCTTCCCAATGACCACCAATGTAAAGGGCATTCTTCCTACAGTCCACCAATGTAAGGAACATTTGTGTCACTGAACACCAACGTAAGGAGCATTCTTCCCACTGACCACCAATGTAAGGGACATTTTTCCTATTGTCTGCCAATAAATTGGTTTTAGTAAGCATTCCTCAAGACCTGAAAATTATTTTAGGGGTTCCTTTGGGGTAAAAATATTGAGACAGGTTTCCCTTGCAGATCACGGATTATTACTGCAAATAACAGCCTGCATCACCATGGATTTGTAGTCAATAGATTTTCTAATGGATTGTCAAATGTGAGATGCTCTGTGTAGATGCATGGTATGCAGATCAGAGAAGGTTTGCATAGCTAAATACACTGGTAGACTATTAACTGTGTGCGATATTTAGCAGGGGGTATCAATGAAACATTTGCTCTTCAGGTTTTGGTGTCTAGGTGTTGGAACGCTTCCCTGACTGCATGCTTGTTTTATGTTACTGGTGCCATGACAGGTTCCCTTTAAAGGTCGTGTGACAAAACCCCAGATGTAAGTAACTAGTAATGCACAAACTGTGGTGCGTTTTGTTGTTGCACCATCATTTTGCATTGTTGCAGTAGTGGGCAATGCAACCCCCCTTGTGCTCATCACATTGTAATGCACTGCGTAAAAGGGTCACTTCCTATTTTCCATACGTTAGGATGCACTGCCAGCTCATTCATAATAAATAGGTTTCCTTAACACAGTGCACTTTAATGGATGATAAGGCAATGCAAATTTGAATGGGCCCTAAAGAAAATCTGTCACATGTGGACTTCCATTGCCAGTCCATTCTAAAGAAATGTGTTTTCTTAAAGCAGTGCACCTTAATGGATGATAACGCAGTGTAAATGTGAATGGGCCCTAAAGCAATATCTGTCACATGTGGGGTGCCACAGCTGACCTCTCCTTGTAAAAATGCTAATTGCCTGACTATCATGCTGACTCTCATGCTTCAATACTTTGAGCCACTGACTCTGACTCTTTCTCCCACAAATCCTGATCTGCATACTTATTCCAGGTCAGTAACTTTAGAAAGTATTGACGCTAAGAGATTAGCATGACAGACAGTCAAACAGCATTTTCAGATGGAACTCACTTATTGTTACTGATGCAAATTACTCTTTGAACTGTCAAGGGTAAAATCCTCGGGGTCTCGTGGTCACCCATCCTGGTAACTAATAAGTGGCATTTATTGTAAAATGAGATATGACATTGCCTTGACAAACATGATCACATTCACTCAGTTATAACGGCAGGCCCGGCTCCATGGCAGCAGAGTAAAGATTCATTCAGGTACCAGAACACGCTGCCCACTCAGATGAAGCCCCCACATCTTCTCACCACCCACCTGTTTGACATCATTGCAGCATTCAGCCAGCACTGCTGTGAATCATTGCATGCTTACATGCAAAATTATATAGATTAGAAGGGCTGTGCAGACAATACTAAGGGTATGAACGCCGCACAAAAAAAGCCTGACCTTTGTTCCAGTGCAAATCGTTTAGCAATGATGATATATACACGGGATGGAAAGAGGAGGAGCCAGACATGGCCTAGAACACCAAGGGTTCTGCGGCTATCTTTCGCCAGAAGTGGGAGCAAATACCTGTATTAGACAGGTATCCGTCCCCCCCCCCCCCCCCCCGAAAGGTGCCAAATGTGACACCGGAGGGGGGGGGGGGGATCGGATAAGCGTGCGTTCCCTTTTTGGGTGGAACTACGCTTTAAGCCCCCTACTGCGTCAAAGTACCCCATTATCAGTGGGTCCTACACTATTCATAGAATAACAGCTCCTGCTTCTCAACCATGGGAGAAATACACTCCTCTTTATGGGAGAAGTAAGAGGACTCTTTCTATAACACATGTGGACACTAATTAGAGGTAATGAAGGGGGGATGGGGTGCTCCAGCCCAAGGGATCGGGTCAGGACCCATACAATAGACAAACAAAGACTTGGGGGGCACACCCTAAAAATGCATTACATTAGGGTGACTAAGGTGTGCCCCCCAAGTCTTTGTCTATTGTATGGGTCCTGACCAGATCCCTTGGGCTGGAGCACCCCATCCTCCTGCCATTACCCCTAATTAATGTCCACCTGTGTTATAGAAGGAGTCCTCTTAGTTCTCCCATAAAGAGGTTGAGCAGCAGGATCATTCATTCTATGAATAGTGTAGGACCCACTGATAATGGGGTACTTTAATGCAGTAGTGGGCTTAAGCACCATATGGTGTGACCAAATCCCCATATTTTTGCTTATTTGCTGAATATGTTCAGGCATTTTAAATAGCCTTGCAGGATTTAAATGTAATTTTTGTATGTGTGCGCTGTAATCTTCTGTTCTGTTTGTATGGTCTTATAGCTGCACCATCTTTAATTTAATGCATTTTTAGGGTGTGGCCCCCAAGTCTTTGTTTGTATATCACAAATGTACACAATATTCGCTTAGACAGTAAACAGGCCAAATGGAGAATCCAGAAACCTATTATAAAATGTAACATTTGCTGTATATGTATGCACTGAGAACATGTGAGGTTTAGTAGTACTAAATTATTAACTATCCATAAGAATGAGATGATGCTTTCAGCCCAATCAGACTACAATTTCCTGTCTACTAATCCTGAGCATGACCACCAGAAAACGGGCATGTGGATGAAAAAGACAGCTACATTTTTTTTGTATGTGTTATAATGACGGTGTGAGCCTATCGGCAGTATACTAGACATGTAGTCGGTGCACTTGCATATGCTAGGCACTGTCCCCCCCCGTGGGACCCTAGGCCATGACCTAAGTCGCCTACTGACAAATCCCTCACTGTAGACAGCTGATCTTGGGGGGAGCAGTCAACTAAGCAGGCTAGAAAACCTTTCCATTGTTCCCCCTGATTAAAGTCACCCTGGTCACCTAAACACAGACAACATGTAGAGTTGAATGTGTCGCTTTATGGTCCTACCCTGTGGACTGGAGTATCTAAGAGTGGTCAGATTGTGGTTACACTTCTGACTGCTTTCTGATATCAAAGGGCAGAGTTGGTTCATGCATTAGCTGGGGCTTAGGACCCCATGAATGTCCAGGGAGCCCGGTACTACCTTCATTTTATTGCAATAAAGCAGGGATAGCACAATTAGTCAAAAATGAACACCTGCCTGTTACGTCACATGTTGAAACACATTTGTTGATGGTTGGTATTCAATGGGGTGGTTCATGCCAATGGGGTGGTCCATGCCAGTTTTCTTCTTTATCAATGTCAAAGGGATGGGGCGCAGAAGGTACTTTTCTACGACCCCATTTGGCTTTAACCCATTTCTGTTTAAAGTGATTGTATTTTTTTAAGTAACAAACATGGTATATTTACCTGTCAAAAAAAAAAAACAACAAACAAAAATTCCCAGCTCACTTACCAGCCAGCCTGCAACTAACAGAATTGATCCTGTCTAACAGTTTATGTTAAAACCAAGGGGTTTAGTTTGCATACATTTGCAAATATATGTGTAAAGCTGTAGCGGCCATGGCACGGCACCCCATGTACTGCAGTCCTAATTCTATCATTTTGAGCGTCTCCTGAGTTGGAGCACACATATAATTATGAATAGATTAAGGTATGCCTTAGGAGCCCAGCCTTCCTTAAAGGTAAAGGGACGCACTGGACACCCAGCAATAGCACAATGGCATCCAAGGTATTCAGTGTGTCCCATACCAATTCACCAACAGTACAAATGAATAGCCACCACCCCAACCTTTTGCACATGGAATGGTTTTGCACAGAACAACCCTGATCCCCCTCTTCTCAGGTCTCTGGATCCTCCCCCTTCTAATTGTGCCCATAACAAGCCGCTTGCTTTGGGGGCAGTCATGCAGGCTTGATCCTGTGCCACGCTCTTTGTGTTTATTGACACAGAGCACAGCTCGGCCCAACTCCCTGCTCCCTCTTCACAGGCTGTGATCGACAGCAGCAGGACCCAATGGCTCCTGCTGCTACCTTCATGTCCAGTGAGGAGGGAGAGAGCCTCTTCTCTCAGGTACAGCCCTGGATGGAGATTGGTCTCAGGTAAGGATAAGGGGGGCTGGGGGAGAGCTGCACACAGAAGGTTTCTGTACCTTAATACAGAGAATGCATTAAGGTAAAAAAAAAAAAAACTTCTGCCTTTAGTACCACATTAAGTATTCTTTAATTAGTACATACAAAAATAAACCTTAAGCTGTACTTATACAGGCAGAACCGCTCAAAGCTACGGGTGTGCTGGAACAGATTTGACCATCTGTGTATGTTCTGGACTGTGCCAGCCATTGCAAACTGTATCATCTGAGCCAAAAATAACCTAACCAAATTCATGAGTGGAAATCGGTATAGCACTGTATCAGTGGTATATACCGATCAACCATAACTTTATGACCACTGACAGATTAAAGCATTCGTTAACCCCAAAGCATGTTATAGGAGTGCTTGTCCTGTGTCATTTGGCCCCCTGTAATACCTAAAAAACCTGGCTGATACTGCCATTTTCTCCCCACCCCTCTGTAAACTGACCACAGTGTATCGTGGCTGCTGAGACCAGACACCGTGGTCAGTTTACGTTCCTCTGTCATCAGCAGCCTGCTATCTGCTCTCCTCTCTGCTCCTGTGTCCTACTCTCTCCTCCCCTCTCTGTCTGTGCGTGAGCGGCCCCTCCTTCCTCCTGCTTCTCTCATAACACTAACCTGTATACACCATCAGCACTGCCTCCTATTGCAATGTCCCCCTCTGTGAATGATTTATAAATAAATAAATGCTGTAAATACCTCAGTTAAGAGCTGAGATTGCAATCACATGACCAGCCAGCTCTCTCCTCCTCCCCTCCAGACTGACATCAGCAGAGGGATCTCAGCCCCGCCCGATGCATCTCTCAGAGGAGAAAAGGAGAAAGCTGGCCAGTCATGTGATCGCCATCTTGGCAGTGAAATTAGGTATTTGCAGCATTTATTTTTATAAATCACACACAGAGGTGGATACTACAATAGGAGGCAGTGCTGATGGTGTATACAGGTTAGAGTGGCTTAACAACCACTTTAGGTGAATAACATTGATTATCTTGGTACAATGGCATCAATAAGTATGTGGGATATATTAGGCTGCAAGTAGGCATGTTGTCCTTGATGTTGAAGTGTTGAAAGTAGAAAAAAATAGCATCTCAGCTGGTTGTGTGAGGAGCTGCGTAGCCGCAGACTGATCAGAGTGCGCATGCTGACCTCAGCCACAGAAAATGCGCCTACAATGGCACATAAGCATCTGAACTGGACCATGGAGCAATGGCAAAAGGTGGCCTGGTCTGATGAATCACATTTTCTTTTACATCATGTGGATGGCTTGGGGTGTGGGCGTCGCTTATCTGGGAAAGAGATGGCACCAGAATGCAGTATGGGAAAAAGGCAATCTAGAAAAGGCAGTGTGAGGCTTTGGGCAATGTTCTGCTGGGAAACCTTGGGTCCTGCCACTCTTGTGGATGTTACTTGACACATGCCTACCTGTACATTGTTGCTGACCAATTACACTTCTTCATGGAAATGGTATTCCCTGATGGCAGTGGCCTCTTCCAGCAGGATAATGTGCCCTGCCACACTGCAAAAATGGTTCAAAAATGGTTTGAGGAACACAACAATGAGTTTGAGATGTTGACTTGGCCTCCAGATTTTCCAGATCTTCCAGATCTTAACCCAATCTAGCATCTGTGGAATGTGCTGGAAAAACAAGTCCAATCCTTAAAGGTCTCAACCTCGCAACTCACAGGACTTAAAGGATCTGCTACTGCTGGCTTGGTGCCAGATACCACAGCGTACCTTCAGAGGTCTAGTGACTCCATGCCTTGATGGGTCAGGGCTGTTTTGGCAGCAGAAGGGGCTGACATACTCAATATTAGGTGGGTGGTCATAAAGTTATGACTGATCTGTGTATATCCAGCACACAGTAGTAAAAGAGTCTTAATCTTGGTCAAAGGACCTCCATAGAATTAGAACAGTTGATGAAGACCCTGTCAAGGAAAACCACAGGCAAAAATATACCTCATATTTTCCTAGGACTTCCATTATGTGAAGCTGAACTCTGGGAATAAGACAAAATGTAGCACCCCCTCTACACACTGCAATGGGTAAATGCTCATTTAGACTAGGGGTTCGTGCATAAGGCTTATTACTTACCCTATCCCTTGTTGTGCACAGCTTTTAGCACTGTAATTAGACTCTGGTGATCTCTTGGCATTTTCATGCTATTAATCCTGCACAGTGCACTGTATGTGAGCAGGCAAGCATGTGGCCACGATCTGGAGCACCTTAGTGAGGTATTGGACCACTAAAACAGCTGGAGCTGTAAGTAATACATCTTATCCATGCACCCTTAGACTAAACAGTGAGGGGGGAGAGAATGCAAAGGTAAATTTTTTCTAGTTCCTAGAGTTAAGTTTTAAAGGTACACTCCTGTCAAAACTAAAGCATATTCTCTAATGTAAAGCTGCATACCTAAAAGAAGAATGAATACAATTCCCTATATGACATTAAAGTACATCCATGGTCAAAATTTAAATGTAAGAAAAATGTATATATTTATTTCCACATTGTATTTCAATTATGCCAGGCCTGCTTCTATTCACCTGAACAATCTTAAAATTTGTGAACTTACTTGAAGATCCCCACACATTTACTTCCTTGAACTCTGTGACACGGATTCACAATGTCCTGGGGGTAGGCATTGCTGTGTCACGCATTTCACAGAGCCTGCCTTCAGGACTAAAGAGATGCTGAGAGGAGGAGTTTCAGGAGGCAGAGTCAGTACAGGAATTACAGCTTAAAGCCAGCAAAGTACCATGGGATATATAGTCCTTAGAAATTGAAAATAAATAGTAGAGGAAATGCAGGGAATCCAGGATGGAAGGGTAATCCAAAGCATGCAGGGAATCCAGGAAGGTGTGAAAAGAGATGGCCAGCAGATTTTTCAAGTAAGCTTATACTGGATTGTCAAAAAATAACTATTGTTTGTATAAGCTATTACAGTGCTGATGTTATTAAATAAAAGTGGATGCTATAGAACTCTTTTAACATGTTAAAACTTTATAAGATTTTAGTGATTAGGTTTAGATCTATGTTCCCATCTCAGAACATTGCTAGGTCTGGAAATGTCAGCTGGCAAGGCTGAATCTTTCTATTGAAATTATTCCTCCTGTAATGGATTCTCTGTGAACTGTGCAAAAGAGACACATTGAGAACACAAGGTTAATAAATGTTTATGGCAGTTCATGCACACTGGTGAGGTGGTCAATTCATATTTAGAGTTCATTGACTCATTGCACTTTGAAAGACTCAATGAGGTTGCTAAACTTTTATCTAACACTCATCTAACCACCTGCCCCCTGGATCCTGCTCCCTCCCAAATGCTACGCTCACCCTCTGACTCGATTCTACACTCTCTAACTCACATTTTCTACCTCTCCCTCTCTTGTGGCATCTTCCCAAACTCTCTTAAACATGCGCTAGTCAACCCCATACTTAAAAAGCCCTCACTGGACCCCACCAATTTTAACAATCTATGTCCCATCTCCTTACTCGCCTTCTCCTCTAAACTTCTTGACAGACTGGTCTACAACTGACTGAGTGACCATCTGACCATGAACAAACTTCTTGATCCCCTTCAGTCCGGATTTCACCCTCAACACTCCACAGAAACTGCTGTCCTTAAACTCTCAAATGACCTACTAACGGCTAAAACCAACGGACACTATTCTGTACTACTTCTCCTCGATCTCCCTGCTGCCTTTGATACAGTGGACCACCCCCTTCTCATGAAAAAACTCCACTCCTTTGATCTCCGTGACTGTACTCTTCGCTGGTTCTCCTACCTATCCCACCGCTCCTTCAGAGTCACTTACAACTCCTGATACAGATGATACAACTTCCTCCTCTCCTCTTCCTTTTTCCTGTCAGGGTCCCCCAACGTTCTGTTCTTGGATCTCTCCTTTTCTCAATCTACACCATCTCCCAGGGTCAGTTGATTGCCTCCCATGGCTTTCAATATCATCTCTATGCTGATGACACACAAATCTATCTCTCCACCCCCCCCCCCCCCCCCAGCTCTCTCCATCTGTCTCCTCACGCATCACCAACTTACTAGCAGCCATATCAGCCTGGATGTCACATCACTTCCTCAAACTCAACCTACCCAAAACCGAGCTCATGATATTTCCTCCCCCAGGTGCCACTTCCACTGATTTCCCTGTCAATATCAGCGGCTCAACTATCAATTTGTCCCCCCACCCCAAGGTCCTAGGTGTAATCCTGGACTCTGAGCTAACCTTTCGGCCCCACATTATATCACTATCCAAAATTTGCCGTCTCAACCTCCGCAACATCTCCTAAATACGCCCCTTCCTAACCAATGTCACCACAAAGCGTCTAATCCACTCCCTGGTCAACTCTCGCCTCGACTACTGCAACTCCCTCCTCATTGGTTTACCTCTAAATAGGCTATCCCCACTTCAGTCCATCATGAACGCTGCTGCCAGGTTCATCCACCTCACAAACCGCTCAGCATCTGCTATACCCCTCTGCCAATCCCTCCATTGGCTGCCACTCAGCCAACAAATTTAATTCAAGATACTAATTATAACTTACAAAGCCATACACAACCTGGCCCCCAGCTACATCACTAACTTAGTCTCATAATACCAACCTAATCGTTCTTTTCGCTCCTCCCAAGACCTCCTGCTCTCAAACTCCCTTGTCACCTCATCCCATGCTCGCCTTCAGGACTTCTCCAGAGCCTCTCCCATCCTCTGGAATGCTCTACCCCAATCTGTCCGACTTTCTCCTAATTTGTCCACTTTCTGACGATCCCTGAAGACTCATCTCTTCAGAGAAGCCTACCTGGCCCCCACCTAACAACTGTACATTTATTTTCTCCATCAGCACATCCCCCACAGTTATTACCTCTTGTACATTTTGACCTTCCCTCTTAGATTCTAAGCTCTAAGGAGCAGGGCCCTCCGATTCCTACTGTATTAAAGTGTATTGTATTTGCACTGTTTACTATCAAGTTGTAAAGCGCTGCGTAAACTGTTGGCGCTATATAAATCCTGTATAATAATAAACAGTCAGGCCTAATAACAAGATTTAGGTAATACTGAAAGAGAATTTGTCGACATAGATAGCATAGGATGGAACAACCGATTTCTCTGTTCAAACAAATTCAGTTTTCTATTGAGGTTGAGGCCCCTTTTAAAGAGGAAATCCCACCCCCAGGAGAAAATGGCAATAACATATAATAGGTTGTATATAAACAAATACTCTTACCCAGTGATTCTCAAACTGTGTGCCACGAGAGATTTGCAGGTGTGCCATGGGATATTTCGGGGAGCCGTCAGCAAAAGGCTGTAACAGCGGTCAGAGTGACTGTCAGGCCCACGAGACAAAGGTGGGAGGACATGATGGCAGTCTGTATTGGAGCACAGCATGACACGCAGCGCCTGCCGCAAAGTGTATTAGGAAGGAAGGAGGAAATTACGCAATGTGTTTTCAGATCATGCGCGATAGTCCAGAGAGGCCGCAACACTCTTTTCTCCTTTCTGGAGCTCTCTGAGCCCAGTACCTGTGTACCGACCTCTGTACCAACATTACCAGCACCACCAGCACCACCAGCACCACCAGCACCACGGAAGCACCTATTGTATGATGTGCCTGTATACTTCCTCCCTTATGTGAGTTGATTCTTTTAATAAATGTTGTGAGATACTACTACACTGTCTTAGAGTCTTAGACCCCATACACACTATTCGATTTTCTGCAGATTTTTGTCTTCAAATTTAGCAAAACCTTAAGAGTTTCTATTTGTATTTCTATTTTTTCGACAGGAAATGTTGGATGTGAGCTTGTTGTCGGAAAGTCCGACCGTGTGTATGCTCCATCGAACATTTGCTGTCGGAATTTCTGCTCACAGATGTTTGAGAGCTGGCTCCCAAATATTCCGCCAGCTTCACTTTGTTGTCGGAAAGTCCGATCGTGTGTACACAAGTCCGTCGCACAAAAGTTCACGCATGCTCGGAATCAAGCAGAAGGAGCCGCACTGGCTATTGAACTTCCTTTTTCTCGGCTCGTCGTACGTCTTGTACGTCACCGTGTTCTCACGTTCGGAATTTTGGGCCAACATTTGTGTGACCGTGTGTATGCAAGACAAGTTAGAGCCAACATCCTTCGGAAAAAAATCCACAGTTTTGTTGGTGGAAAGTCAGATCGTGTGTATGCAGCATTTGACTTAGTGGTGCCTGTCCCCTTTTCTCTTTTGTCTACACTACAGTGTTATTGTTAATTAAATATATATATAAAGTAATACGTTCTTCACCATAAAAATTGTTAAATCTTTTCAGGTGTGCCACAAACATTTTTAGATCTTTTTGGTGCGCCGCAAGACAAAAAAAGTTTGAGAAACACTGCTCTTACCTATGTTGTTTTCTTTTTGTGGATCACTTTTAAGGCTACCTCTGTGCAGCCAGTGTCCCTGCTCCAATAAAACGTTTATGTTATCTTGCGCATGCGCAACATGGAACACGTGACATCATGCGCTTCGTCTCGCGCATGCACCATACAGCATCGTCTGCTTAAAAAAAAAAAGCCTTCCCCAGAGATCTTGTGAGATCATGGGGAGAAAGTTACTTTTTTACCCCCCCCCTGCACTGCAAGGGTTAAATGCTGATGTAGTCTAGGGGTGCAGTAAAAGGTGATCACCTATGGTACAGGGCTATTAACCTTGCATTGTACAACATGGAGGCATGCATGCAATCTGCTTAGAGAGGCAGCAATGCTGGACCAGTTGCATGCATGGAGGAAGCCAGCCAGAGACAGGAATAAGGTAAGTATTACACCTTAAAGAGGTTCTTCAGTAATTTTAAAAACTAAAAGTCAGCAGCTACAAAAACTGTACCTCATTCGACCTGGAAGTGGACCGGCAAACTTTTATTTTATATAGGGGGGCAGAAAGAGTTTCAAATAGGTTGGACCTTTGTTAGAGAAATTATACTTTAAATGTCAGTTATGAAAGACGCCATTTTGATTATCATGGCCTAGAAATAAGTTATAGTGATAATATGGAGTCAGCAATATATACTCAGCAATATAATATGCTTAGATCTGCAGTTTTGAATGTATCCTGTAAGCATTGTTATATGTAAGATAAAGTCTGTAACAGACACTTCCACCTTTCCTGTTCTGTCTAGAATAAAGTTGAAAATACATGAGACTGGGCATGTTTTAAGACAGGAAAGGGGGGTGTCCAGGGCTTATAAAAAACATGTACCAAAGTATTTTCCTTAGAAATGATAAAGGCTGCATGAACGTGTAATTCATTTCTCTTGCATATGCAATAAATATTACCTTGATTCCCGAGGGCGATCTGAGATGTTGAAATTATTGACATTAACAAATTTGGTCCTTCGAAGAGCCGGGAGTCCAATTCCCCGAGACGCACTGGCCAACAGTGACCGATGACCGTACGGCAAAACTGTAAGTCCTCCATCTCAAATTAGATGTTAAAAAGAGGCCGGTCCGCTGAACTAGTGCCTCCCGGGCAGCGACTTACCGGATCAGCACAAGAGACCGCTCTCGGGACAAGGTAAGATTTTTATTTTTATTTTATTATTAACCTTTTGTGTTAGACTTGATTAGGAATTTGATGAATAAGGGATTTGAATATATACATACAATATAGAGATTGATTGAATGTTTATCTGTTTCTGCCCTATCTGCTTTACTCTTGTTGAGGGGAAATAAGTGGTCACGTATTCCCCGTATAGATCCGTCTGTGGCCATCCTGGATGGGCAGACCTAGTGACTAGCCCGCGTTTTGGGAAGACGCGCTCAGGGCGACCTGGCGGCAGTCGAGCACTGCGGGTGTTCTCTCTCTTGTGTGTTCTTGTTTGTTTCTTCTGGTTAATTGTCATTTGATATAGGGGTATGGTCCCATACTAATATCCGGGTGCAGATAAAGGAAATTTGTCGGTTTGACAGCCTTGTAAACTGCAGAAAATCCCTTGGGGACACATAAATACTCCTAGATCAAAACCTAAAGAACCCCCCCCCTCCGTTGATACAAGGGTGTGGCCTGATAGATTTCCAGGTAACAAACAGAGGACATTTGGCGGACCGCAGTGTTCATGCCAGCCTCATATGTTGTATTAATCCTGAGCAGGCACATAAATACCCTTGGATCAAGGACTGAAATATTAAATGTTTTGATAGGATGAAAGAACAGTCGGGAGAATTCAGTTTCCTTGTAATTCTGTAAATGCTCTCTACAAGTTAGTGAAGTATTAAGTAATGATAAGAGAACAGTCGGGAGAATACAGTCTCCCCGTAATTCTGTAATTCTCTAAGACACCAGTGTTTTAGCAATACACAAGATCAGTAATCTAGAAGTGATATATCATGACTAGAAAGTCTGTGAGTGATTGCAAGTGATAAGATACTGTGTGCGTGTGTTGTGTCATTGTGAGAAGACATTAACAAAAAAAGAGCTCCGTGTGCACGATAAACAAAGTAGGTATGATCCATGGAAAATCTGTTGGTGTGAATGAAGATGTTAAGTATATGTGTAGTCTAGACAAAGAGAATGTGACATTTCTTTAAATGTGGAAAACAAAGTATGATTTTGATGCGTTTTTTAATAAGGATTATTGTGTAATACTGTGTAGAAAGCTTAAAAATGATGCCGGCATGAAAATAAGAAAACAGAAGAAATTAGGCCTTCCCCAGGCAAAGAAATGGCTTGAGGAGGCTAACCATAGGTTAAATTCAGAAAACCATAAAAAGACTATGTTTTTGAACAAAAGAGGAGGACAATAATATGACCGTCCTCTGACGTTTAGCTCAGCAAGTATTGACTGAACAAAACGTAACAAACCAAATGCAACCTGACTCTCCACTGTTTGTTGTTCCCCTGTGGTCACCTGGGTCACCCGCAGATGCAACCGATTCTCTTATGGCTGCAGCTAAACCCCCTCTCAAGATGACTCTTGCTGTCCAGAGGAGTCCACAAGGGACCCCCTTTACAGCAACTATTACAAATTTTTCGGGGACCTGGTGAACCAATTGATATCCCCCTCAGCTGGGGAACAAACAGAATGTGGAGAGGAAGAATTTCCACTAATTGAAGTTCCCAAACCTAGGGCAGGACAAAATGTAGGCGGTATAGTAGTCCCCAACACTATGATGGTCTATCGCCCCTGGACCCCTGAGGATGTTAAAAAAACTACTGAAGGGGTACCACATCCCAAGGTGAACATAGCTTAAATCAGGGATGGTATCATGGGAATGATTGCTAACTATCATCTTATTGGGAGGGAAATAGAGCAGGTCATCAGACAGATCCTGGGTCCCGACTGGCATCATGTAGTGGGAGATTGGAGAGGATTAAACAACCAGGGAGTTGTGTTGCCTCATGATGATGCAGCACTAGAAAACAGGAGGAATGCTCTTATAGCAAGGATAGAGAATAGATGGATACGTCGAGCCGACTGGTCCATTATAAATCAGTGTGTACAGGGAGAAGAGGAAACAGTGGGCAATTTCATTGTTAGGATGAGGGAGATTTTCAATAATCACTCAGGAATAGAAGTCCCAGTAAATCAAGTAAACGATAGTACATATGAGCAACAGCTAAAGGATGCAATCTTGAAGGGGCTGCTTGCCCCTATATCAAGTTTGATATCAAACACATGATCAACCATAGGATCTGCAGACTACAAGGGCACTTCCAATCAAAAAAGAGAGTAAAGAAAGGGAAAGTGTTTATGTAGATGAAGGTAATGATGTGTATGTCATTGAGAAGGAGAACAGAAGGATAGGAAACACCTGAACAAGGCCCCGCATTTAGGACTATGAAAAAAAAAAAAAAAAAAGAGAGAGGGGAGTGTTTCCTGTGAGGTAAAAGAGGTCACTTGGCAAAAGAATGTAGGTCAAACAGAGAGGAAGATGCATGAAGATGTTGGTATGTCTGCAGAGAGAGAGATACAGAAGAAAATGATGAGAAAGAATCTGAAATTTTGGATGTGTGCACTGTTGAAACTTGTTTGCATGCTAAAGTCAAGTCAGAAATAATCTTGGTTGTGAAGGGTAGATGGCTAACATTTTTCTGTGATACTGGGGCTTGTAGGACCCTAATACACCCGCTGGATATGAAAAAGGTAAAGAAAAAGGTGTAGTATATGTAAAATCTGCAAAATGGGTTGATGCACCAGGAGGTCATGTCTGAAGGCCTTACTGTGGAAGATCCACAGACAGGTAAATAGGCTCAGTGTAAAATTGTCATTATGACTAAATGTCCTGTTAATTTGTTGGGTAGAGACATGTTGCACGCTCTTGATATTTCTGTCGTACCAGTGGAGGGAGGTCTCAGAGCCCATCGGCTGTGTGAAAAACAAATCACAGCCGTGGATAATGAGCCCTGATACTGGTACAGCCTGGAATTTGCAAACTGAGGGATTAAATATACCCAAAATCCTGGCAGAAATAATTGACAAAGAGTCTGTGAGGAAAAGGTATAAGGTCCAGACAAACCTCTATTGCACCATGTATTACAGAAAGATCTCTGGGCCTGATAAGTCCTATGAGAAACAGTTAATGAGTCTCACTAACACTGAAGTTCTCTTAAAATGTCTGTACTGTGATAAGAGGGGAAATAGCGTGGCTACTTGTCTCCTACCACAGCCTATTCTGCAAATATACAGGCAGGATACTGTTCTTGTGTTTCGGTCACCCAGAATCCCAAGGTATCATGGCATGAGCTAGGAGAACTTATCACGAACTGGGTCCGAATGACAGATGAGAAACTAAAATCCAGAGGGATTCAGAGGTATAGGAGGCATAAGGGAGAGAAAGATGGGTGGAGACTCGTGCAGGATTTACAGGCAGTCAATGGGGCCGTATTACCGAGGGCCCCGGTGGTCCCAGACATGCATGTCCTCCTGAACGAGCTCTACCCAGAGAACGAGGTATTTTATGTTATTGATAACAGTAATTCTTCTTTTCCATTCCCTTACACAAAGACAGTCAGTTCTGGGTTGCATTTATGTACAAGAAAGAAAAAAAAAAGAGGTACACATACACTAGGTTATCCCAGGGATATTGTGAAAGTCCAACTACCTTCTCACAAAGAATGTCCAATAATTTGTCTCGGTTTGTACCTCCCAGTGTGTTAAATTCTCTTGTATTTGGATGACATTCTGGTAGTAATGTATGTAAAATTACCATGGTTCTGATGCATTTCCTCGCAGACCAAGGTCAAAAGGTCAGCAAAGACTAATCACAACTGTGGAAAGAAAATGTGAAATGCCTGGGTTACATTTTATCTCAAGAAGGTAGACATTTGGATGAGATCCGAAAAGAGGCCACCCTTCAAGCCCCCAAATCACATACCAAAAAAGAAATGATGTCATTTCTTGGGAAGGCAAATGTCTGTAGAGCATGGATAGCAAATTATGCTATGGAGGTGGAGCCTCTTTTTGATCTCATCTATGGTTCACTAATAGCTGCAAAAGATTCCATTCAGTGGAATGTGCAAGCAGAGGGTGCATTTACGAAGGTAAAGCACCTCATTGTGGGTTATGCTTAGCCTTCCTAATTACAGTAAAACCTTTTATCAGACTGTAGATTGTAAGGAAGGATCTCACGGATGTTCCCTTTCTAGATGCTGACATTACCTTTTGTGTTGATGGGTCTTGTAAAAAGGACGATAAAGGGGTACATCAAACGGCATACGCTATAGTAACACATGACCAGGTCATTGAAGCCAGACCCCTTCCCAGTTCATACTCCGCACAACAAGCTGAAATTATTGCCCTATCCAAGGCCTGTAGTCTAAGGGAAGGGAAGAAAATAAATATTTATACAGACAGCCAATACGCTTTTTCTACTATACACATATTTGCCCAGCAATGGAAAAATAGGGGTATGATTACGTCCACAGGTAAACCAATCTCACATAGAGATCTTATCCTTGCCCTTCTAGAAAATGTACAGAAACCAACACAAGTGGCTATTTGTAAATGTACAGCACACAGAAAGGGAACAGATCCAATTACTCTAGGGAATGCACTAACAGACAAGACCGCAAGGGAAGCTACTACAGGACCGCAAAAAACACACATACTATACAGGTCCCCAAGAAAATGATGAGGTACGGAAAGCTATTGATAAAACATGGTTATCAGAAATGCAGAAAACATCACCGGCAGGTGAAAAACAAAAGTGGTTTTCTAAAGGGGCAACGCTGGTCAATGGTATATACACAAGTACAGAAGGTAAACCCATCTTACCTACATCACTGTTTAGATATGCTGCGTTATTGAGCCATGGGCAAGCCCATATCTCAAAAGGAGGGATGGTGCAGGTGATCAATAAGGTGTTCACAACATATGGGTTTACGAATGACTCTAGAAATTTTTGCCTCACATGTCCGCTTTGTAACAGATACCATGCTCAAGGTGCCCTAAGACCCTTAAGAGGTCATTTCCCACAACTCTCGTATCCCTTTCACATGATATGCATGGATTTTATGATTATTGTTGTTTATAAAGTGGGCGGAAGCTTTTCCTATGACACACCCAAATGGGCAGTCAGTAGCCAAAGTACTTATTAAAGAGGTGGTTCCATTTCATGGGATCCCCTCTGTGATTTACAGTGACAATGGCTCCCATTTTGTAAACCGAACAATACAACGAATTGGTAAATGCTACAATATTGACCTAAAAAAACCACTGTGTCTACCACCCACAATCTGTGGGCACAGTGGAGAGACACAATGGTACCTTAAAGAGTAAACTAAGAAAATTGTTAAAGGAAACAGGGAAAAATAAATGGGTTTAGTGTTTGCCAATGGCATTGATGAGTTTAAGAATTACCCCTACTGCTAAAGGACTAACACCGTATGAAATGTTGTATTGTAAACCTTATTATATTCCACAACTAGCCACCGTTCCTCTCCCTAAAGAGGAAATAGACTTGACTTGTATAATAAGAATGTTTTCATAAAATATTACTGGGTCAGAATGTGTAAATGAGAAAAGAGCTACTCTAAGACTAAGATGCAAAGTATACCCCCCTCAGTACAAGCATTACCAGGAAATTTTACTTGTTTCTCTAACAATGACAGTAATGGTACAAATGTTGGCACCCTATCCCCTGAATACTGTGCAACTACAACCCTTACTACAGACATTAAGTACCAACTAAAATGGTTTCAGGAACAGAAACAGCAATTGGCTGATGTTTGGTGTTTGTGTGGAGATAAGAGACTAAGGCCCAGACTGCCACCTAGATGGGGGGGTAGTTGTGCCCTTACCCGATTGCTGCTTCCCTTTCATATAGTTCCTATGAGTGATAAATCAATGAAACTACCAGGTAAATACTTTTTTTTTAAAGGAATTAAGCGAGAAACACCACAAGGATCATTTGACAACCAAGTGTATATAGGTGTTCCACGAGGAGTTCCAGATGAATTTAAAGCGCAGAATCAAATAACAGCAGGACTCACCTCACTCTTCATATGGGTCCAGCCCAACAAGAACGTCGACTGGATAAACTACATCTACTACAACCAGCAGAGGTTTGTGAATTACACCAGAGATGCTATCAAAGGTATAGCAGCACAATTGGACGCCACCTCTTTGACAGCGTGGCAGAACCGCATAGCGTTGGATATGTTGCTGGCAGAAAGGGGCGGGGTATGCAAAATGTTCGGCACCTTCTGCTGCACTTTTATTCCAAACAATAAGGCACCTGATGGAAGTATCACCAAAGCCTTACAAGGCCTACAAATGCTATCCGAAGAATTAGCTGAGAACTCTGGTGTAGAGAACCCCCTGACAGGACTTTTCGAAAAATGGTTTGGTAAATGGGGTGTCTTGCAAAAAGTTTGCTTATCTCTATTGTCATGGCAGCCGCAGTTCTTACATTGTGTGGATGTTGCTGCATTCCCTGTATTAGGAGAATTCTTCAAAGACTGATTGACACATCTTTAACAAAAACTATGGAACTCCAGAGCGACACGGAACTATACTCGGAACCTGATGATGAATTTACAACTCTCGCTAAGGACTTATCTGTCTAAATGATAATACCTGGTAAAATGAAAAACCTGGATATTTGAAGTATTGACATTATTAGTATAAAAGGAGGGAGATGTTAGAGAAATTATACTTTAAATGTCAGTTATGAAAGACGCCATTTTGATTATCATGGCCTAGAAATAAGTTATAGTGATAATATGGAGTCAGCAATATATACTCAGCAATATAATATGCTTAGATCTGCAGTTTTGAATGTATCCTGTAAGCATTGTTATATGTAAGATAAAGTCTGTAACAGACACTTCCACCTTTCCTGTTCTGTCTAGAATAAAGTTGAAAATACATGAGACTGGGCATGTTTTAAGACAGGAAAGGGGGGTGTCCAGGGCTTATAAAAAACATGTACCAAAGTATTTTCCTTAGAAATGATAAAGGCTGCATGAACGTGTAATTCATTTCTCTTGCATATGCAATAAATATTACCTTGATTCCCGAGGGCGATCTGAGATGTTGAAATTATTGACATTAACAACCTTGGCTTAAAAAACACAGCAATGGGCCTCAAATGTGGGCTGTCTTTTTTTCCCTTGGCCTCGCCTTTTGTCACAGGCCATCTTTTCAGTCTAGTGTAGTATTATCAAAAGCATCTGTTTGATTGATTACAATGGATTCAGTAATGGGGAGAGTTCTTTCACATCACGCACAGACTCAAAGGGCCCCCATCCTGTAGCATTACAGCAACCAACCTCCACTGAAATCACCATACTGATCTGCAGAGCAGCTCAGTCAAGCATGCTAACTGGAACTTATTTTTTTCAAGTTTCTGTAGCAGATGGTAGTTTTTTCCCCTTCTTTTTTTTTTTTTTTTGGTAAGATAATATTTATAGGTCACTTCCCCAAAATCCTGAGTAATCACAACAGTCCGGATGATGCTTCCCGTTGTCTATAAACTGAAGCTAAGTGTACAAGTAAATAGTCAACTATTTTGGATACTGGCTATTTACCCTCGGCTAAAAATAATTTGACTTTACCCCGCAGACTGGGACCTGAGGGTTTGTCCTGCAACAAGAATCACAATTTGTTGCGCATCATTTGTTTTACAGATTGCTTATTTGTTTCTGATCTCATTGCAAGACGTCTCTTTGTAACTATTGAGTCATTTGATTGACAGGTTTTAGCAGAGAGTACATTAAACCTGCAGGAGAGAAATAAGGGCGCCGGTTGTGGGCTCTTTTTGCAATGCTAATTATCTGGCTGCTATGCTGACCTTCTGATTTTAATACTTAGTGGGTTACTGACCTGAAACCAGTCAAGGACACACCCAATAACCCCCCCCCCCCAGTTCCTCTTAAAGTGGTAGTAAACTGCAGTTGATGGGGAAATAAAAAAAACCCCTAGGCAAGGCAATGTCATAATGTGCTAGTATGCATTGCATACTAGCACATTATAAGAGACTTATCTTAGAACGAAGCCTTCCAGCACTGCACTGTCACCGCTGAGAAGAGTGACATCTTCCCCCGGTCTTTTTTTTACTCTGTGAGTGGCCAGAGCCATGATGAAGTCACACTTGCCAATGCGTGCGGGAGCCGCCGTATACGTCACAGGCTCTGAAGTTCCGGCATACAGTTCCGAGCGCATGCGCTGGTAACATCACCGGCTGCAGGCATGCTGAATATCTCCTAAACTTTGCAAGTTAGGAGATATTCACAGTGCCTACAGGTAAGCCTTACTACAGGCTTGCCTGTAGGTACAAGTGGTAGAACAGGGTTTACTACCACTTTAATGGCTATTAAAATAAATAATCGATTTACTTATATAGCATTAGCAGTTTGGCTAGGGACCTCACATTTATCAGCAGGAAACATTTTCTTTTTGTTCAGGTCTATAAAAAAATCGTATTTATAGATTTGTCTCAGATTCCAATCTGATAGAGCAGGGGTCTCCAAACTATGTAAGCAAAGGGCCAAGTTTACTGTCTTTTAGCCTTTAGGGGGGCCTGAGTGTGGCCATTGGGAGTAGAAAATGTCCTGGCATCAGTGGGAGTAAACGATGCCCCATCTTTGGTATTGGGGAGAGGAATAGTACCCCATTGTTGGTATCTGTGGGAGGAATAGTGCCCCATCATTGATCTCAATGGAAGGAATAGTGCCTCATTGTTGGTGTCAGTGGGAGGAATAATGCCCCATTGTTGGTGTCAGTAGGAGGAATAGTTTCCCATTGTTGGTATCAACAGAAGGAATAGTGCCCCATCGTTGGTGTCAGTGGGAGAAATAAGTGCCCCATTGTTTGTGTCAGTGGGAAGAACGATGCCTCATTGTTGGTTAGAGGAATAGTACCATTAATTGGTCTCAGTGGAAGGAGTAGTGCCCCATTGTTGGTGTCAGTGGAAGGAATAGTGCCCCATTGTTGGTGTCAGTGAGAGGAATATTTCCCCATTGTTGGTATCAGCAGAAGGAATAGCGCCCCATCATTGGTGTCAGTGGGAGGAATAGTGCCCCATTGTTTGTGTCGGTGGGAAGAATGGTGCCTCATTGTTGGATTCAGTGAAAGGAATAGTATCATTCATTGGTCTCAGTGGAAGGAATAATGCCCCATTGTTTGTGTCAGTGGGAGAACTAGTGCCCCATTAATGGTGTCAGTTGAAGGAATAGTGCCCCATCATTGGTGTCAGTGGAAGCAATAGTGCCCCATAAATTGTGTAAGTAGGAAGAATGGTGCCTCATTGTTGGTTTCAGTTGAGGAAATCGTGCCTCAAGGGCCAGATTAAGGCAAGTAAAGGGCCCCCACCTGGCCCCCAGGCCACAGTTTGGAGACCGCTGTGAGACAGATATCCAAGTCGATGATCTTGTAAGCCAGGCATAGAATAGGTTCTGTTTGCCCAACTGACCCTGAAGCCAACCCTTAGTGAAAAAATGTATTATTCTGGCACTTACTTATAAATGTTAACATTTCTAGGTACAAAGCTTCAGTTTCCTTCTAGAGTGCAATAGCATCACAGAAGGGAACATGTATAAAAAGGTAAGAAAGTATGGACCAATAATGATGTAGGGGAGATGAAACAGGTGAGACAAAGTGGTGGCTTTCAAGTTGATATTTGTGTAATAGAGCATCCCACATCTCTTTGAACGCACTAGAAGAAATTTAAAGTTTTGTGAAGGCAGCCATATGAATTGAAAAGGTGTGGTGGTGGGGGTTCTAGTGCATGTATTTTGTTAGATATGGTTGAGCAGGGTCTGTGATGTGCTGACTCATGTGTACTGACCCTTCCAGCTAAGTGCATCCTGGGGTAGGTTGTGTTGAGGAGCAGCTTACCTTGAGGCAGAAAAAATATCCACCCCAGGCTCCGCTGCACCTCATTCCTGGTAAAATCTTTAGTGCTCAGTCATCAGCTTGTGCTGTTGGATGTATCAGGAGTGCAACAGCAGCTGTTGTATGAAGGGAGCCTGCAGAGATTGAAGGCTTTGTTCATAAATAATGGAAGGGAGCCTGCAAACAGGGATTGAAGGCTTTGTTCATAAATACCGTGTAACAAGATTGTTAAACATTTTTTGCACAGGAACATCCAGCGTTCCTATGTCAGTACCGTGTGCAAGGACCCTAATGCCGCGTACACACGATCGGACTTTACGGCATACTTGGTCCGGCGTACCAGATTTCGTCGGACAATTCGATCGTGTGTGGGCTCCAGCGGACTTTGTTTTTCTCAAAAGTTTGTCGGACTTAGATTTGAAACATGTTTCAAATCTATCCGACGGACTCGAGTCCGGTCGAAAAGTCCGCTCGTCTGTATGCTAGTCCGACGGACAAAAACCCACACTACCCACACTAGGGCAGCTATTGGCTACTGGCTATCAACTTCCTTGTTTTAGTCCGGTCGTACGTCATCACGTACGAATTCGTCTGACTTTGGTTGATCGTGTGTAGGCAAGTCTGATCATTCGGAAAGTCCGTCGTAAAGTCCGTCGAAAAGTCCGCCGGGCAAAGTCTGCCGTAAAGTCCGCTCGTGTGTACGCGGCATTAGTGCTCTTTTGCAAAAGGAGGCTGGGGAGTTATCCTTCGCTTTTCAGAGGGAGGTAAGCTTACTGTTTGTCTGAAAAAAACCTAAATGAAATAGTAAACATCCATGTATGATTGAAGTGCACTCCAGTCTTCATTCAGTGCCCTTTTAAGGTTAAAAATGTTAAAATCTACTTTCACATTTACTTTCATGCATTTTCTGCCAGAGCCTGGAAGCCATTTAAAGTAGATCTGCAGAACACTGCACTGATTTAGGACCTGTGCCTTTGCAATATGAGCTTCTGTGGAAGCTTGTATTTTATTTTCCACAGGAGAGGAAAAAATCTGGTTCAAGGAGCATTCATATCACCGCTGTCAGTTTAGGAACAAACTGCTGGGAAAATCTAGGACATTGGCATGGTCTATTGGTCGCCATGGTGATTCCAAAAACCATGGCTCGATTAATAGGCCGCATTCCCAGGAAAGCTGATGTGGCAGTCAGCAGTGCTGTAGCTTGTATTATAGATCACAATGCATCACCGTTACCACTAAGGCTGGATTTTCATTGTGTCCCATTGTAAGCAGAGAGTTTCATGACCGCACAAATCGTAACGCCTTCATATAATGTAAAGGCATTAACAATGAGACATTCTAATTGCCTAATGATTTTCTTTTAAGACAAAAGAATCTGATTCTATAATATCCTGAAGGATTCTAGTAGGGCCAGTGCAAGGATTTGTGTCTGCTTGGGTGGGGGTGCATGTTTAGTTTTTAAATTTTTTGGTTTACGTACATGTTTTAAAAAACATTTTAGGCCTGAAAATGACTGAAAACTCCTATATATATACAGTGGGGATGGAAAGTATTCAGACCCCCTTAAATTTTTCACTCTTTGTTATATTGTAGCCATTTGCTAAAATCATTTAAAGCGGAGTTCCACACAAAAATGGAACTTCCGCTTTTCCGGAACCCTCCCCCCCTCCGGTGTCACATTTGGCACCTTTCAGGGGGGAGGGGGGTGCAGATACCTGTCAAAGACAGGTATTTGCACCCACTTCCGGCATAGACTCCCATGGGAGTCTATGCCTCTTCCCGTCCCGACCGCGCTGTCTGCTGGGAACACACAGCTCCCAGCAGAGAGCGGGGACCACTAGGGACGCGCAGCGCGACTCGCGCATGCGCAGTAGGGAACCGGGAAGTGAAGCCGCAACGCTTCACTTCCTGATTCCCTCACCTAGGATGGCGGCGGCAGCTGCCGAGAACCGAGCGGGTTCTCGGCGTCCCCTGCCGACATCGCTGGACCCTGGGACAGGTAAGTGGCAATGTATTAAAAGTCAGCAGCTGCAGTATTTGTAGCTGCTGGCTTTTAATATTTTTTTTTTTTGGCGGTGTGGGTGAACCCCCGCTTTAAGTTCATTTTTTTCCTCATTAATGTACACACATATTGACAGAAAACACAGAATTGTTGACATTTTTGCAGATTTATTAAAAAAGAAAAACTGAAATATTGCATGGTCCTAAGTATTCAGACCCTTTGCTGTGACACTCATATATTTAACTCAGGTGCTGTCAGTTTCTTCTGATCATCCTTGAGATGGTTCTACACCAGGCATATGCAATTAGGGGACCTCCAGCTGTTGCAGAACTACAAGTCCCATGAGGCATAGCAAGACTCTGACAGCCACAGACATGACACCCAGAGGCAGAGGCATGATGATCTGTGTAGTTCCTGGTTGGGGAAGCCTCATGAACGCCCCCTGAGTCATGGATGCGCGGCGCCGCCCCTACTGCGCATGCGCGAGTGCAATTACGTTGGAGCGGCGTCACGCAGATCCCGGCCCTCCGACACGGAATGCCACACCGGCGGACTGCGCATGTCCACCGGAGTAGCAAGATGGAGGTTATGGGCGGTGATGTTTATCGCCCAGGTGACCTCCTATGACGCCGCCCAGATGAAGTACATACATTACATAATCACACACATAGGTTGGACTTGATGGACTTGTGTCTTTTTTCAACCTCACCTACTATGTAACTATGTAAGTATCTGGCTTTCCATGCCGGGCAATCGCTCTGGCTGGTCGCACCAGGGAGAGACCTGGGGAGGGAGAACATTTAGTGCTTTAGAAAGAATGAATGCCTAGACATAGTATATACTGGAACAAGGACAACAACACTGGTGAAAACACAGAATTAAGGAACATATATACTGACATGTATATTTAAATGGGCAACCATTCACAGGTTCACGGAACTAGTTATTAATGCAAGATAATCAAAATATAGTACAGACAGATGGTCATCTGATATGAATTTATCAACCTAGAACAAGTACTGTCTAAATAAGAGTATCTATCATACTTTTTTCATACATATGAAGTCTTCCTGGGACCCAAACAAATAATATAGAAGCGTTATATAAAATAAATGCAACAACACGATTAATGCTACACGTTACACGATTGTACCTGGACTCTGCAGACCATGTATGTCATACACTATATACATATGTATGTAATGACACCATGTATTACTACGTGCAGTGTTGTTCTAAGTATTAAAAATACTTAAAAAGCCTTCCTCAAGGCTCCCTGCACACCCGCTTGCACACCAGCCCAGGCTCTATCTCCTTGTCACCAGTCCAACTTCATTCAGGTAATGGTCACCTCTACCACCTTCCCAGGTTCCTCACCTTCACTCCTCCCGCTGTCACCTATGGTCCCTTTCGGTTCACTTTTCTTCACCTGCACTTCACTTTATATTCAGCCCCCCTTGGCTGTCTACTTCACTCATACCTTCACTCCTCATTCTGGGTTTCCTACCCACTTCCTCACACTTTTCCCCAGTACACAATTTATTTACTCCCTTGCCTATTCCCACTTAGGTTGCCTTGTGTCCCTCTGCCTGCCCTGGTTTCTGCCTGTAGGGGCGCTTTGGATGAGATGTCCACCGCGGCTCCCGGTTGGGAGTATCCCTTCGGATGGCTATGTTGCACGGCACCACACCACCACCATACGAACCCAGTGAGTTCATTGGTATTTGGGTCGGGGGTTCCACCCCGCTATTCTACATGTTTGTTTACAGACCATCAATTAAGCCAATCTCTTTACCCTTAGATTCATCTTGTGCTTGCTCCTGACGAGTGGCCTTCTAGTCACGAAACGCGTTGAGCTGCCATACGCTTCATTACCAACCAGTACCTTCTGTTACCATGTCTACCCTTTACACCCCCCTTTTTGGATCTTGAGGTCATAGGTCGTGCAAGAATTATTATGTATTACCAGCTTTTATCCTTACCTTTTTTGGTGAATTTTGGAGGTTTATTGCTTATTATACAATGTGATAATGAATTTGTAACATTCAATGTTTTACATCATTATGCTATTACTGCTATGTATTGTATATTTTATATGTTCTATACTTGACTGTACCTCATGACAATCATTAAAATCTTCCAAATAATTCCACCATTTTTACCTTATCGCTATCATAGGCTTCATATAAAGTCCCACCCCCTTGTCCTCTCCCCTCTTTTTCGACATTCCAGGTGAGATGTTTTTGAAATGTGCTGTTGGTATTACTTTTTGACCCTGTACACATGATATAAAATACTTATATGATGTATATGTTACAAACATGATTTTATTTATTGTATACAATAAAAATTGATGATATTTTAACCAAAGTGTACTTACTATTGGAGGTATATAGAAAGTCCCATTTTTTTTCCCCCACCATTCCAGCTGAATAAAAGCCCCACTTTAATCACTGCAACTGTGTAACTTACACCAATGACATGCCATTGCTTCTATCATTTATTGATTGAGCAATACACTTGTGTGATTAACTGCACACAATTTTAATTGAGCAACTGAAAATCAGGTAATAGTTTAGGCCAAAAGTTTTTAATTTGATCTTTCAGTTGTCTTTTGATTTTTTCTCCATAATCCATCACGTGATTTGGTTTTGCATAAACAGATTGACAGGATACAGACAGCTTGCCATAGTCATCGCTCTCCTACAGGGAAACTTTCCCTATTTTGCTGCCAAGCTGTATCAGATCATAAATCTGATTCATTATGTTTTCGGAGTGTGTTGGAGCACCCGGAGGCTGAATAGAGTTTTATTTTTACTCCGTTCAATTGAGACTCAAACAGCAAATGGCACAAAGGTGGCCCTTCCGGGGAAGAAGAGCAATGCAAAAGGAAGGCTGCATTTGTTTGCATAATATATCTTATTCATTAGCTGCCAAAATAGGAGAAAGCCAGTGCTGATTTGCTTTCTCATGTTGTATATTTAAACTGTTTTCAAGGTTCCGACAGCCTGGATAAATGATTATGCTGTGTGCTGATTCTCTGCCTCCAGCCTCATTCATCATTTGTCTTAAGGTGAGACTGTGCAGAAATTTAAGCAAGTAAACTGCAAGCAGAGATCAAAATGTAGAGGCACAAGCACGTGTCTAGTCATCTCCAAGAGCATCCCAAAAGCCCCGAAAACCCAGGTAGAAAGTAGGCAATAGTACTTTGACTCTCCCTTCCTAGCATCCAAGATTCACCAATATACCATTTCGGGATTTAACAATCCCCAAATCATGAACTACAATCTAACCATATATTTGTTATTAGAAAAGTATGTGGGCTACTTATCAGAAGCTCTCACACTCTCTTTCTTTCAAGCCATTGACATCCTTCAGCCTGACTCTGGGTCTTCTACTTAGGTTCCGTGGTGTTGCTGTGTGTGTTCTCATGTGTCATGCACATTCTTCCAAGATGAGTAAGCCAGCCAATAGTTGAGTGAAATTTACAGGGACCTCCATGGCTATCATACCCATTGTAGAGTTTTGCTAGTAGTCCCTGCGGGTGCATGCCCTGTCTACACACTCGATCTCTGACGCTGACCTGTTCCTCTACTTCATCCTTGACCTTCCCTGTTTTGGTACCTTGCTATGTTGGCTGATTACCTGTAACTGACCTATGATCTGATTTTGGCCTTCCCAACACCTTGTACTCAGTCTCTCAAGAGTTGGTAAAGAGTGGGCCTTATATTCTCTCTCTCTCTCTCTCTCTCTCTCTCTCTCCCTCTCTCTTCCCCCTCTCTCTCTCTCTCTCTCTCTCTCTCTCTCTCTCTCTCTCTCTCTCTCTCTCTCTCTCTCTCTCTCTCCCTCTCTCTCCCTCTCTCTCCCTCTTTCTCCCTCTCCCTCTCTCTCTCTCTCTCTCTCTCTCTCTCTCTCTCTCTTCCTCTCTCTCTCTCTCTCTCTCTCTCTCTCTCTCTCTCTCTCTCTACCCTCTGCCAAGAGCTCATTTTTTTCATTAAAGATAAATTCCAGGTATGTATATTTTAACATAGTTGCAATGGTCCAGTTTGGACCAATGTAACTATCTACAGTATATACCATGCCTGTCCAATGCCCCTGGAAGCTGGAAATGCAAAGCATTCTCTGATTGGATGAGGTGGAAAGTGTGATGTCACTACCCACCTCTCCATCTTGACCATTCACAGAATGTTTTGGATTAATTCAGAAAATGTTAGGCATACCCTGAATTGCGCCCATGCCAAGCATCCAACCTACTGTGATCACAATGCAGCAGTACAGTGGAGATCACTGGAATAGCGGTGTCTGCTTTAGTGATTTTAAGTTTCCAGGGGCATTGGCCAGGTATGGTATATACATAGTACATGGTTCAAGCTGAATCAATGTAACTACGTACAAAATATCCATGCCTGGAATACTGCTTTAAAGGCTTAAGGCTTATGCATGTATTATGTTTGCCAACAAGTGCATCTTTTGTGCATTTTTCTTCCAGTGTCCATCCTGTAGTTTCTACACTGTAAAAGTTGACTACAGCCAGTAAAGTAAAACCATCTTCATAACCTTAAAGCGGGGGTCCACCTAAACCGCCAAAAAAAAAAAAAATTAAAAACCAGCAGCTACAAATACTGCAGCTGCTGACTTTTAATAAATGGCCACTTACCTGTCCCAGGGTCCAGCGATGTCCGCAGGCGACGCCGAGAACCCGCTCGGTTCTCAGCAGCTGCCGCCGCCATCCTAGGTGAGGGAATCAGGAAGTGAAGCGTTGCGGCTTTACTTCCCGGTTCCCTACTGCGCATGCGCGAGTCGCGCTGCGCATCGTAACTGGTCCCCGCTATCTCCTGGGAGCTGTGTGTTTCCCAGGAGACAGCGCGGAGGGACAGGAAGAGGCATAGACTCCCATGCCGGAAGTGGGTACAAATACCTGTCTTAGACAGGTATTTGCACCCCCCTCCCCACTGAAAGGTGCCAAATGTGACACCGGAGGGGGGGAGGGTTCCGAAAAGCGGAAGTTCCATTTTTGTGTGGAACTCCGCTTTAAGTTTTTGTCATTATTAAAATAATTTCCAAAACATTACCAACAAATATTTTTTTTTAACCCCTTAATTGAAAAAGAGAAGGTGCTTTTATGTCAAAGGACAACTGATCAGTACCCCAGAGGAGGAAATTTCTGTGAAAGATATGGTGACTGTGACTCAACAAAAGACAGCATCGTCTATCTCATCCATGATTGTATTATAGGATATACAGGTCTGGTTTACCTCAAAAGTTGTTTTCTTTTTTGATTAAACAATAAGAGACCACACAACAGATGCTGAAGGCAAATTATAGCAAAATTACAAGGTGTTCCCATATGGTGTTGTTCCTAATACTGGTTATTAAGATATTTTCATCCTGAAATGGCAGAGACGTGCTTATTGGCTGTTCATATTTAGAATATCTTATTATCATATTTTATTCCATTTATTTTTTTAGGAAGATGTCTTAAAGTACACATAAACTGTAATTCAATGATGTGTTGTTTGTGTAGTACTAACTCACGGTGGAGCTGCTGGTTTAAGCGGGTCTGTTACCTTCACTCTGCTTCCCTCTGTTTCACCGGCACCGGGTCTAGGGGTTCCGCTGAGTTTACTTCTGGACGACACACGCACCAACACTGGAGTACGTTTTCAATGCTTTATTAACTACTTCCCACCCGGCCAATGTACATAAACGGCCGGGTGGGCGCTCTCTCCTTCTGAGTGGACGTTCAGGAACGTCCCTCAGAAGGAGCGGGATCGCGCGCGCGCGTGCCCGCGCAGCGGCGCGATCCCGATGCGCTCGTGTCCCCCGGACACGGCGCATCTCGGATCGGCAGGAGGGCTCTGTGATTGGCCCTCCTGATCACATGACGGCCGTGTCCAATCACAGCTGTCATGTGATGTAAACACAGCCGGTTGCTAGGCGATCAGCTCTCCTCTCCTCACACGGAAGTTGTCGCTGAGGAGGAGAGGAGAGGGGATCGCTGCAGCCGGCTGATGATCAGTGAGTATGAGCTGTTTTTTACAGCTTTTTACTCACTGATCACCAGTCTAGTGTCAACACACATGTAAATACATACATGTAAAACACACACATGTCCCCACATAATGTAAAACACAAACATGTCCCCACATAATGTAAAACACACATGTCCCCAAAACACATGTCCCCAAATAATAAAAAAAGCTGTCCCCCACATATGTCACACTAAAATCACATGTCCCAATGGTAATCTGCACACATATGTACGTGATCACCTGCACACATCTGTACATGATCATTTGCGTACATATGTCCGTGATCACACAAACCAATTATTATACACTTAACAGGATTTTTTTTATCAAAAACATGTAGCAGAATACATTTTGGCTTAAATTTATGACAAAATTCGATTTTACTGGATCTCTTTTAAAACAGAAAAAAGAAAATATTGTTTTTTTTCCAAATTTCCACTATTTTTGCGCTTATATCGCAAAAAAAAAAAAATGGAGTCGTGAATAAATACCACCAAAAGAAAGCTCTATTTGTGCGAACAAAATGATAAAAATTTCATTTGGGTACAGTGTAGCATGACCGAGTAATTGTCATTAAAAGTGCGAGAGCGCTGAAAGCTGAAAATTGGTCTGGGAAGGAAGGGGGCGAAAGTGCCCAGTATTGAGGTGGTTAAACAAATGACTTAGGAAGTAGCAGGAAAGAGGTAGAAAGGAAACTTGCAGAAGAAACTCAAATATTCTCTGGTAGGGTTCTCTTGACAAAATGTCCTGGTAGAATTCAAATACTATTTGAAATGCACTCCCCTCGTGGGACACACTCCTTGCTGGTCTGGATAGGCCTCTCTCACTGGTCTAGCAGCCAGTACACAGCACGAATCAAAGTCTCTGCCACAGACTTGTTTGGGAACAAAATCCGTACGATCCTCTGCCACAGGATGTATAGGTTTTTCTATAGTGAAAGTCAGTCACAGTGCTACAACTTTTAAGCCGAGCCGGCAACACTGTTCTGTATAGTTACTTTTGGATACGTCCTCCAACCGAGTCACCAGGCCCCTCTATAGACCAGCACGCTGCAACCCTTAGCAACTTCTGGAAGAATCCAAAAGCTGGCCATACAAGGATCGAAATTCGGCCGACCATCTGAATTTTGACCCATGTATGGATCTACTGATCGGCTTCGGCACAATCACCCTGTTGGGTTTTCCCCACTCGATCAGTGCTGCAGGCTATAGCCAGCAACTCTGATTAGTGTATTCTGATGGTGGGGAAGTCTCCCCACTGTCAGAATACAAAGAATGAAAAAATTAAAAACCTATCTATGGGCTGCTGAAAGTACAACTAAAGGCAAAACTTCTTTTAAGTTTTGGATACAGTGGAGGGGGATTAGAACACCTGTCAGTTTTTATTGCTGTCTGTGCCCCGGGAGATTCACCCTCTCTATTTGTCCTGTTTACCATTATCATTAAAATTAAAGTAAAAGAAATTTCATATTTTAATATAGGGGAAATCTTCCAATGGGTACACTAGTTCTGGTGACCTGGAGGTCCCCAAGGGATACCCTTAATTTGCAGAGATTTCCTCTCACTTGCTGTTTTGGCTATGGGAAAGGAAGTGAAGGGAACTCTTGACAATGGGACGCAGATGGCAAAAAATAAACTGATAGGGGTCATAACCCTCCCTTAATCTATCCAAAATGAAGAATAAAGTTTTGCTTATAGTTCTACTTTAGGTTGGATATGGAATATTGATTAACAATGAGTGATAAATGCTGTAATAACTGATATAATGCTGTTATAAGTGATATTAAACAACTGTAAATATGGGAAAATATGATACAAAGTAACATTCCATACGCAGCCTATAGTTGCATTTTCTAGGTCCCTTTAATTTCAGTTAAGGTTCTCCTTTGTATAATATGTCACTTCATCCATTTTTATACTGTCTGAATTATTCAATGTACAACGTCAATGGTAATTTTGCACTGTAGATAAACCTAGGGTGGCAAGGGAGCAAAGTATATAACCAGACTCTCTTGCCCCAATGTGCATTGAACTTAGCTGACTAGCAAGCACTTTTTAGAAGAATGTGTGACATATGGGACATCTGAGTGCCATTAGAGTAGACTCTGAATTATTCACTGCAAAGACAAGTAGTTAAAGAGTCCTCTGAGCTTCCAGCTCCACTGGCCTTGGCAGCATGACATTACACAGCAAATTTTACCCAAAATTAGTTCTCCGGGTGAAAGTATCTGATTGTCAGATTTCTTATTTTTTTATTAAGTGTATTATTTTAGCATTAACTGTTTCATGAGGACCTGTCACTGTAATACAGGCAAGCATATTGCAGAGAGTTCTAATAAAGTCTATTGCGGTAAAACCTGCTATTACATTTTGACCAATTTTAGGGCTAACAGGCAAACTGCCAAAAAAGCCATGGGAAGCTGGGCAATACATGGAGACCTGTACCAATAAAAAAAAAAAAAAAAAGTATTTTCATACAGCTTTGAGCACAACATTGAAAATAATGCACGCTGGCAACACATATTTTGCTTTGGATTTTTTTTTACAATAGCTTAGCTTATGTACAGTAGCAATATCCAATCTGATTCACACGAAGCTTCATAAAGAGGTGGTCATTGTCAAAACCATGCAGAACTGCAAGAAATGGTGGCACTGTGGTCCATGGGCTAGATTGGGATAATTCAAGTATCCACCAGCAGGTGTCTCTCAAGAGGTGTCTCTCAAGAGTTTATTTAGTGCAGGTTGCTAGAAGGCTTTCCTGGCACCAACAAGGCAGCACAGGGCCGATGTTAGAAATCATGGGGCCCCATACAGCCCTCCTGAAGCTGTATACATCTACATTTCCTGGGGAAAATCTGCACATACATTTTCTAGGACTTAGAATCTTGAACCTGCATGTGCCTTGATCCCATGGTAGTGGTGAGCCTGAATCTCATCCCTAGCTCTGATTCCAGAAAATCATCTTAGAGCTTCTCTCTCAGTGGGTTGGCTTTTCACACAGTCTATTATAATCAAATAGTGATGAGCATGGGCATGCAAGGACTAGGATGAGAACCCACATGTGCACACCCTCCAGGAAGCTGTCACCTTTACAGGCCAAGCATTTGCTGCTAGAGCATTCCCGCCCCCGGAATGTATACTTATGGCTGTGGGGCAGGGAATGCCCAAGCGGCAGGTGATTAGCCCGAACAGGTGACAGCTTCCTGGTGGGCTCGCATACACAGGTTCGGATTCCTATTCCAAAAAAAGCCTGAACTCATCACTGTTCTCCACAGCCCATTATTCTCCAGCCCTGGCCTCAGATGATTGGCCCATATACACTATATTACCAAAAGTATTGTGATGCCTGCCTTTACACGCACATGAACTTTAATGAGATTCCAGTCTTAGTCCGTAGGGTTCAATATTGAGTTGGCCCACCCTTTGCAGCTATAACAGCTTCAACTCTTCTGTGAAGGCCGTCCACAAGGTTTAGGAGTGTGTCTATGGGAATGTTTGACCATTCTTCCAGAAGAGCAATGGTGAGGTCAGGCACTGATGTTGGGCGAGAAGGCCTGGCTCGCAGTCTCCGCTCAAATTTATCCCAAAGGTGTTCTTTCGGGTTGAGGTCAGGACTCTGTGCAAGCCAATCAAGTTGCTCCACCCAAAACTCACTCATCCATGTTTTTATAGACCTTACTTTAAGAACTGATAAGCAGTCATTTTGTAACAGGAAGGGGTCATCCCCAAACTGTTCTCACAAAGTTGGAAGCATGAAATTGTCCAAAATGTCTTGGTATGCTGACGCCTTAAGAGTTCCCTTCACTGGAACTAAGGGGCCAGGCCCAACCCCTAAAAGAACAAATCCACACCATAATCCCCCCTCCACCAAATGATTGGGATGAATTAGAGCAGAGACTGTGAGCAAGACCTTCTCTGCAGCATCAGGGCCTGACCTCACAAATGCGCTTCTGGAAGAATGGTCAAACATTCCCATAGACACACTCCTAAACCTTGTGGACAGCCTTCCCAGAAGAGTTGAAGCGGTTATATCTGCAAAGGGTGGGCCAACTCAATATTGAACCCTACAGACTAAAACTGGGATGCAATTAAAGTTCATTACGAATGAACGAATTTACGAATCGTGATCATAACGAATGACCCGAAAAACGAAAAAAATAATAAACGAATGAAACGAAAACGAAAATGAACAAATTTTTTGGCTGTGCACATGTCTAATGTGCAGTAATATAGTGTAGATGGCTGCTTCCTGGAGGACTCACATACATGGGTTCGGAACCTAGTCCGAGCAGGTCCAAGCTCATCACTGCTCTCCTGTGTAAACTCAAGGATAAGTGTAGCGTCAAGGTTCATGCATGCTCATAGTATGCAAACATGCAAGCTCATGTGTTCACCTTCAAATAAAACATTTTTACCAAGGGGATCTTTATCCACCAACAACCGCCATCTGATGTGCACAGGTACTATAAGTATCCCCTTTAGTCATCCAGCGCCATCATTACTATACAGGAGGCAATTAGTGTGTTAAGTGAATTCACTGCAAGACAAAGTTATAATGAGCAAGCTGTGCTCTTTCTATTACGGTATTTGTGATCATTTATTGCATTCCATGATAAGTGCTTCATGTGATGGATAGACATCCACCAGATACCTAATAAAATGATTGCTATTTATATGCCATTGATATTTTCCTATCTGCAGCGGTAATTGGATGATCTGCCGACAGTGGCTTCTGTCTCATCAGTTGATGTCTTTGATTTGCATAAGATATTATCGCTTTGGCTGCTGGGTGCGAAATTCCTTGTGTACCAGGAGCTGTGAGATTCTGCAGCAGCCAGAAGATGATAATACACAGAAGGACAAACTCCTCTTCTGAATCAAGCTGTTGGTTGGTGGGTTCAGATCAAACTGCAGTCCTCTGATATCATGCACAGGACCTGAGTCCCGGCCTCCAACTGTTGATGCCAATGAGGCCGTGGTCTAAGGAAGGGCAGTTTTTTTTTTTTTAACCACTTCAATATAGGGCACTTAGACACCTTCCTGCCCAGACCAATTTTCAGCTTTCAGCGCTGTCGCAGTTTGAATGACAATTGCACGGTCATCCAACACTGTACCCAAACTAAAATTTTTATCATTTTTTCATCACAAATAGAGCTTTCTTTTGGTGGTATTTGATCACCTCTGCGGTTTTTATTTTTTGCTAAACAAATTAAAAAAGACTGAAAACTTTGAAAAAAAATAAAAGTTTTGCTTTTGTTTTTGTTAAAAAAATTTGTAAATAAGTAAGTTTTTCTCTTTCACTGATGGGCACTGATAAGGCGGCACTGACAGGCACTGATACGGCGGCACCAATGAGCGGGCACTGATGGGCACTGGTAGGCGGCATTGATGGGTGGCACTGATATGCAGCACTGATGGGCATTGATAGGCGGCACTGATGGGCACTTATGGGTGGCACTGGTTGGCACTGATAGGCGACACTGATGGGCACTGAAAGGCGGCACTACTGGGCACTGCTAGGCGGCACTGCTGGGCACTGCTAGGAGGCCCTGCTGAGCACTGCTAGGCGGCACTGCTGGGCACTGATACGCGGCACTGATATGAGGCACTGATGGGCATCCCTGGTGGCACTGGCAGTGGTAGGCATTGGAGTGGGCACTGATTGGCAGCTGCCTGGGCACATAGTGGCATTTCCCTGGGGGTCTAGGGGCATACCTGGTGGTCCAGTGTGGATAGCTCCCTGGTGGTCCTGGGCGGGATCCGAGGGGGACTGTGCTGATAAACAATCAGCACAAACCCTCCCTGTCAGGAGAGCAGCCGATCGGCTCTCCTCTACTCGCGTCTGTCAGACGCGAGTGAGGAAAAGCCGAGCACCGGCTCTTTCTATTTACATCGTGATCAGCTGTGATTGGACACGGCTGATCACATGGTAAAGAGTCTCCGTCAGAGACTCTTTACCTAGATCGGTGTTGCAGGGTGTCAGACTGACACCCCGCAACAACGATCGCCGCGATGCGCGCCCCCGGGGGCGCGCGGCGGCTCGATATTCCTGATCACGTCAACCACTTTGCCGCCGTTATTTGTTAAGAGGGCGGGAGGCAAGTGGTTAAAGCCTTACTACACACAATTATTTTTTTTATATGTTTTGTGTAATGTGAGGAAGAGATATACATGTATTTTCTATCAGGTTTTGGAGGAAGAGATATACATGTATTTTCTATCAGGTTTTGGAGGAAGAGATATACATGTATTTTATATCAGGTTTTGGAGGAAGAGATATACATGTATTTTCTATCAGGTTTTGGAGGAAGAGATATACATGTACTTTCTATCAGGTTTTGGAGGAAGAGATATACATGTACTTTCTATCAGGTTTTGGAGGAAGAGATATACATGTACTTTCTATCAGGTTTTGGAGGAAGAGATATACATGCATTTTATATCAGGTTTTGGAGGAAGAGATATACATGTACTTTCTATCAGGTTTTGATTGCTGTTTGTAACCCTATTGTGCAGATTTTACCTACCTATTGTCCCTGTGACACCCATACACGGAACATTGGGACAGGAAGGTACAGACAGCAAAAAAAAAAAAATTTTTTGAATTTTCACATTGGAAATATGGACATGGCTATTTTTAGTGCATTTTCTATGTATGTCCACTTACTATAATGTAATAAACATGTTTACCAAAATGCACAAAAGATATAGCAAGCAGGATTTTTTTAAAAATGCAACAAACTGATGTGAGGAGCTTCATAGATTATATCAGTAACTGAACTAGTTACTTTTAAAGTGCCTTGAAAAAGTATTCATACCCCTTGAAATTTTCCTCATTTTGTTACAACCAAAAACGTAAATCTATTTTATTGGGATTGTATATGATAGACCAACACAACTTAGCACATAATTGTGAAGTGGACGGAAAATGATAAGTGGTTTTCAAAATTTTTTGCAAATAAATATCTGAAAAGTGTACATTTGTATTTAGACCCCTTTACTCTCATACCCCTAACTAAAATCTAGTGGAACCAATTGATTAAGAGGTCACCTAATTAGTAAAGTCCACAAGTGTGTAATTTAATCATGGTATAAATGCAGCTGTTCTGTGAAGCCCTCAGAGGCTTGTTAGAGAACCTTAGTGAACAAACCACATCATGAAGGCCAAGGAACACACCAGACAGGTCAGGGATAAAGTTGTGGAGAAGTTTAAAACAGGGTTAGGTTATAAAAGTCATCATCTGTTCAATCCATCATCTGAAAATGGAAAGAGTATGGCACAACCGCAAACCTACCAAGACATGGCCGTCCACCTAAACTGACAGGGTGGGCAAGGAGAGAATTAATCAGAGAAGCAGCCAATGGTAACTCCGGAGGAGCTACAGAGATCCACAGTTCAGGTGGCAGAATCTGTCCACAGGACAACTATTAGTTGTGAACTCCACAAATCTGGTCTTTATGGAAGAGTGGCAAGAAAAAAGCCATTTGTGAAAGAAAGCCATAAGAAGTCCTGTTTGCAGAAGCCATGTGGGGGACACAGCAAACATGTGGAAGAAGGTGCTCTGGTCAGATGAGACCAAAATTTAACATTTTGACCTAAAAGCAAAACGCTATGTGTGGTGGAAAGCTAACACTGTACATCACCCTGAACACACCATCCCCACCGTGAAACATGGTGGTGGCAGCATCATGTTGTGGGGATGCTTTACTTCAGCAGGGACAGGGAATCTGGTCAGAGTTGATGGGAAGATGGATGAAGCCAAATACTGTACAGGGCAATCCTAGAAGAAAACCTTGAGACTGGGGTGGAGGTTCATCTTCCAGCAGGACAACGACCCTAAACATTCAGCCAGAGCTACAATGGAATTTAGATCAAAGCATATTCATGTGTTAGAATGGCCCAGTCAAAGTCCAGATCTAAATCCAATTGAGAATCTGAGAAAGACTTGAAAATTGCTGTTCACAGATGCTCTCCATCCAATCTGACAGAGCTTGAGCTATTTTGTAAAGAAGAATGGGCAAAAATGTCCCTCTCTAGATGTGCAAAGCTGGTAGAGACATCCCCAAAAAGACTTGCAGCTGTAATTGCAGTGAAAGGTGATTCTAAAAAGTATTGACTCAGGGGGGCTGAATACAAATGCACACCACACTTTTCACATATTTATTTGTAAAAAATTTAGAAAACCATTTATCATTTTCCTTCCACTTCACAATTATGTGCCACTTTGTGTTGGTCTATCACATAAAATCCCAATAAAATGCATTTATGTTTTTGGTTGTAACCTGACAAAATGTAGAAAATTTCAAGGGGTATGAATACTTTTTTTATGGCACTGTATATGTATATATATATATATACGTTTTATGTGTAGCGCACATAAAAACGTGATGGTTTGAATGGGCTCTATTTCCCGGGTGTCCTACATTTGGAGGGACAATAATTTCCCATTTATCTGTCCCTTTTCCTCCTCAATGTTCCAATTTAGGTCTGATGCACTCCGCTCTATAAATAAATGTGACATCTAAATATATAAAGTATTTTGTAGCGCATTCAAATTTTTATCCAACTTTCACATTTAAGCACTGGTTATTTTTAAACAGAAAATGTAAAGCACCATTGGGATTATTGACTACAGTATATTAATGTCGGTGTGATTGGAGGAGTAGCATAAGTGTGTCATTTTATGGCACTTAAAGTATAACTAAAAAACAAAACTTTTTTTTTTCATTTTAGATAGAGTGAGGGAGGGTTATAACCCTTGTCAGTTTCTTTTTTTTTGGCCATCTTTGTCCAATTGGGGAGATTTCCTATCACTTTCTTTCCCAAAGTCAAAATAGGAAGTGAGAAGAAATCCCTACAAATTAAGGATTGCTTTTAGTTATACTTTATGGGAGCTCGTTTGGCTATACTTCTCCTGTGGATCACATGAGTGCAGTTCGTTCTGCACTCCTGTGACCCATTTTCAGCAGACAGCAGGCTGAAGCCCGCTGTCTGCTGACGTTACAGAGTAGGTCCTGGCTGGGAAAAATTCCCAACCATATGGTCAGAATCCACCAAGGAGCATTGACCCACATCTGGCTGAGAGACTGAGCCAGCCGCTCCCGCCCCCTCCACAGCCCAACGCACCAGTGGGTGCGGGAGGGTGGGGGGGGCAGAGCAGAGAGCAGTGATTAAAAGTCACCAGCTCTCTGCTCAGAGCGGCAGGGAGAACTGAGCATCCATCGGAGTTTGATCACTCAGTTCTCACCCTTAGAAAGGGCAGGGAACATAGCTCTCAACTGTCCCTGATTTTGAGGGGCTGTCCCTGATTTGGAACAAAGTCCCTCTGTCCCTCTTTCCTCATCATTTGTCCCTCATTTTGGTCTGATCTATATAGTTGTATATAAAATGCACTACCTATATATCAAAAAGTGTTTCCCAGTGCTAAACCTTTCATCCAATTTCTAAATTGCTGCATTTGTAAATTCCAAAAGCCAATATAAAGGAATAGTTGTGGTAAAAAAAAAACATTCATTTTATTTTGTACTATTCTCCTTTAAGGGGGCATGACAGGGGGTGTGTCCTATGCCTACATACTTTTGCTAATAGGTGTCCCTCGTTCTCATCTCAGAAAGTTGAGAGGTATGGTGGGGGACAGACAGCATCGGATTGATATTGCATTCACCTAGATAAGTATGATTTAAAAAACAAATCCATACTTCTCTTTTAGGCCCCTTTCACACTGGGGCGGTGGGGGCGTCCGCGGTACAACAGCGCTATTTTTAGCGCTGCTGTACCGTCGTTCTTGCAGCTGTATTAGGCCGCTAGCGGTGCGGTTTTAACCCCCCGCTGGCGGCCGAAAAAGGGTTAAACCCGCTCGTACAGCGCGGCTATAGCCGCGGTATTACCGCGGTATAGCCGCGCTGTCCCATTGATTTCAATGGGCAGGAGCGGGGAAGGAGCGGTGAATACACTGCTCCTTCCCCGCTCCAAAGAAGCGGTTTGCAGGACTTTTTTCACCGTCCTGTCAGCGCACCGCTTCAGTGTGAAAGCCCTCAGGCTTTCACACTGAACAAACAGCGGAGGCTGTTTAGGGGCGGTTTGCAGGCGGTATATTTAGCGCAATACCGCCTGCAAACCGCCCCAGTGTGAAAGGTGTTTAAGTATCGAAAGTGAAAGTAAAAGAAAATCCCAAGTTTTAGGTTGTCACCAGAACAGTAAAAGAAGGGAAATCTTCCAATGGGCACACTAGAACTGGTGACAGCCTAGGATTCCCTCACGTTGGAGGGATTTTCTCTCACTTCCTGTTTTGGCTATGGGACAGGAAGTGAAGGGAGATCTCCCCAATAGGACACAGATGACAAAAAAAAGTAAATTCTACTTTAAAGTGTTACTAAACCCACAACAGTAAAATCAGTCTGTTTATGCAGTAAAGCACGCTTGTTATACTCACTGTGGAACCTAAGGGGTTAATCCTCCACATTGTGTAAAAAGGCTGTTTGCTCCTGTCTTCTCTGATCCTCCCCTTCTTCCACTGTCCCCAATCCATCTCTTGATAGTACAGAGCCTTGGAGTGACTCTGCAAGTGCTCATTTTGGTGTGTATTTCTAGAGAGTTTTTTTGGGGGGGAGGATGCATATCATCAGCACAGGGCCAATCAGCACTGGCCAGACAGAAGGACAGGGGTCCTGCAGCCTCATAGGACAGGCAGAGGAGAATAAAAACCCCTCCTACAAGCTTTAACCAGACACTGATAGAAGTCACAAGACTGCTATATACTGCTGATGAGAAAAGATATTTAGCAGTTTATACTTACTAAAATTATTTCATTTCTATGTTCTGTGTACTGTGGGAGACCGGATATAGTGAATGCAGAGTCCTGGGTTTAGTAACACTTTAAGGCTAAATTCACACAGACAGACAGAGAGGTGGTAAAAAACAGACAGTTCATCTGTGTTTTTACCTCTCATCTACAAGCAGACATAGCAGTCACTTTGGTCGGTTTATATGATGCTTTGCAATTTGCCAATCTTAACTTGGCGGTTGGGTTTGACAGGCAGCAGCGCCCGTTAAACTCTTCCATTACGGTTATTGGTGTGCCAAACACAGCTATAGTGCTTGCAGCATGTTAGTTCAATGTAGAATCGTCATTGGAACTGGAAAAAATGGCATTCAGGAGTCAGCAGTATCACCTCCTGAATATCCGTTAACCAGCTTTAAACTCTGAACCGTCTCCATCCCAGATCACTTTTCAGAGGGGTGGGATGTGAATGCGCCCTTACGGTGACCCCCTGTCCCATCTCAGACAGGAGCTATACAGTGATACAACATGACAAATCACTTTAAAATTTATATTCCTCTGTTTTAAATTCCTGGAAGAGGGAGGATGGCTCCGCGGGAGGTCCTGGCCTTCACCCAACTACTATTTACAAGACCTAAGATTACCAAATCCACTTCACAATGACATTGCATCATCTGTAGTATTCTGTTTCTTAAGCCATTATGGGTGACTGAAGTGACAGATTTTACCACCTAAATAAAAGAAAATCGCCCTAATACAGCGGCTAGATGTTGCCGTGCCCTTCAGCAGACAATAGTTATCCTTTGCAGGAGCTAAAATGCAATTACCGTTCTGCCCTCTGAAGACTGCTGGTCTCCATTTGCTTCTTCTGAAATGATGTGTAATATTTCCCAAGTGATTAGGCAGAAGTAGATGACACTTCAATGAGAGCATGTGATAAGTGCTTCATCAGACAGAGCATGGGGAACACAAACGCTTCCCACGACTAACCAATGAACCAAAAAGTCAAACTGCAGGCAGATATAAAAGACACATTAATGCAGCTGTGTATTCAATAATGTATCATTAAACATATTTTTTATAACTTAAGATGCATAAGTACCTCAGTTTGACTTGGTTTCAACCTCTAACAATTCCATGTACAGCAGAGCTTATAAAGGAGAAGGGAAAAGCAGCACAAAGAGTGAATTGCCAGTGTTGCAGTGCAAGGGGCATGCCAATATGAGGAGAGAGCAGAGTGACGGAGCAATGGGCTCATCAGTGTGTTGCTTCTTCTTCTCTGTGCACTGACAGGGTGGACCTGAAAGTGAAACTGCACTAGAGAAAGTTCAGTTCTTTTTTACCGCCAGACAGGTTTTTGTGGTGTAGCTGTATAGATCTGAGCATTGACATAAATACAAATCATTTGGCAGGTAAAATAGGTCCATTATATGTATTTCATCTGTGTATTTAGCTGACTGGGGTGCAGCTTTAAAGGATTGACCCTGCAGATTTGCACAAGCTCTTATGTAAATCTGTGTATATATATATATATATATATATATATATATATATATATATATATATATATATATATATATATTTTTATTTATTTATTTATATATTTATAACAAACCTGTTCTACTTACCTGCTCTGAGTAAGGGTTTTGCACAGAGCAGCCCCGATCCTCCTCTTCTTGGGTCGGTCTAGGCCCCTCCCTCCTGCCAAGTGCCCCCACAGCAAGCAGCTTGCTATGGGGGGCAGCCGAGCTGCTGCTCTGTGTGTGTATTCACACACCAACACACAGCCATGACTCAGCCTCGCCCCCGCTCTCCCCTCATTGGCTCACTGGCTGTGACTTACAGTAGCGGCAGTATTCCTATTTCACTACTATGTGTGTACAATTAGTTTGGACATCTGCAAGTTAGTGTCATAGTGACAAATGCTAGGGTAAGATGGATGTGCTGACAGCTGGTGCCACCCCCCACCTTTCCCTTTTGCAACAGGTTTGGGAAATTTACAAATATAACAGGCAAAGTGAGACTCCCTCCTTGCAATTGCCACAGCATGTGGGCAGACCTGGAACCTCGCCCTAACAAATTACTGAGGAAACAAACTCTCCAGCACCTGGCAATGACACAAAGCCTAGTTTTCGGTTTACTGTCCCTTTTACTATTCTCCCATGTCAGCAGGTTTTCTTATTGAGTAATATTGTTTTCACTCTTCTATATGCACCAAGCAGATGTATCCCGCAACTCGTCTGACTTTGTTTCAACTTCCTGTAAGAGGTCAAGAAAGGTTTTTGCACTAATACAATTCTAACTGCAGCAGCAGATGTGAGTGCGGTGGGGCCCATCAACGCTGTAGACCCAGTCCAAAAAAAGACTAAGTTTCTAAGGATTTTCCTGTCATGATTTGTCTAAAGCAGGGGAGTTCTCTGTTTGATTCCCAACATGGAAATTGTCCACATGGAGTTTGTTTGTTTGTTTGTCCTATTTGTACAGGTTTGCTGCTAAAGACACACAGGTATGGTAACTTACATCTAAACTGTCCATTGAGTCATATCTGCCATTCTACAAGAATGTCCTGGCTTACCACAATCCTAAGGTCCCATGAATCCGGGCTGGTGTTCTGTTCCAAAAGCTTGTGCCAACACCCAGATTCCACATCTTTGCTGCTCTTTTGGGTAAAGTTATATCCAGCCTGGCAGTAGCACTATAGTTCTGCGAAAGTGAGGCAGCGGTGCAGGACGCAGAGTAGCAGAGTAAGCAATGTTGATGTTGAGGTCCCTCACCAGGGGCGTAACTACCACCATAGCGACCCATGCGGGCGCTATGGGGCCCGCAGCCGAGTGGGGCCCAGTGAGGATAAGAGTACCGCCGGCACAGTCTCCCAGCCAGGGGAAGAGAGAGGAAAGGAAGAGTCGAGCTGTCCGTATCAGCAGAGAGCTGAATTGCCCGATGTAAGAGCTTTCATTAGAACTTCCAGTGTTCCCGGGGCTCACGTCACATAGCTCCACCTTTTGGCCCGGTGCCTTTGATAGACAGAACGCCGATCCAATGCGGGACATGTGACGTCATCAAAGGCGTCGGGCCAAGAGGTGGGGCTATGTGACGATGAGCCCCGGGAAGACAGGGAATTCAAATGAAAGCTATTACAGCGGGCAATCACGCTCTCTGCTGATGTGGGTGGCTTGCCTCTTCCTCTGCATAGGTGGGGCTGTATGGGGCACAGGCAGACCAGGCTGTATTGGGCACAGGTCACGCTGTAAGTGGCACAGGTCACGCTGCATTGACACTAGGGCAGCTGTGGGGGGGGGGGCTTTTTGCAGGGGGGCCCCATACAACATTTTGCTATGGGGCCCTGCTATTTCTAGTTACGCCCCTGTCCCTCACTGACACCAACATTCCAGCTTTTCCCCACCAAGCACCAGTGACCCCTCATTTAAAACAAATTCCCCCTTTCCCTCCTTCACTTAGTACCAATACCCCTTCCCTCCCCCAGTAAACACCAATACCCCCTTTCTCCCCACTAAATGCTAATGCCCCTCCCTTTCTCCCCACTGAACACAAATGTCCCCCTTCCCTACACTGAACATAAGTGCACCAACCTCTCCCCATTGAACACACCCCCTCCATTTCCTCCCCACTGAGCACCTATGACCCTCCCTTTCTCCCCAGTGAACACAAATGCCTCCCCTTCCTCTCCAGTGAACACTAACCCCGCCCCCCTTTCTCCCCACTGAACACTAATGCCCCTTTTCTCCCCACTGAACATTAATGCCCCCTCGTTTCTCCCCACTGAACACCAATTCCCCCTTTTCTCCCCACTGAACACTAATACCCTATTCCTGCCCAATGAACACAAATGCCTCCCCCCTCCTCCCTAATGAACACTAATCCCACTAAAGTTTTTTTGGGTAATACCAAGAAAACATTAACAATTTAACAAAGTGTATTAATACATAGTTAAAAATATATGTAGCATAAAAGTTAAGAATATAATTTTATTGCATCACAGATGGCATAATCAGAGTAGGCGATGATATGATGTTATTATCCCGACATGTTTCGCCCAAAAGGGCTTCCTCAGGGGATTGAATCAAAGGTTCATCACTATTCAGAAAAAGAACAAGGAACTAATACCATGATAGAAAAAAGTTATGGAAAAATAATACACAATAACCAATACTTTATACATCAAATTATAATATTCACCATATCCAGCCATTCAATTGCTTACCTGGACAGAAACTCCCAAACAGCCAAAATGGAGCCAAATGGACACCGCAGAGGACACAGGACAAATCGTGCAGCCACAGAGGGCCCACAAAGACCAAGCTACAATATACATAATTATAGGTAAGTTACTTGGGTAACATAAAGGAATATGTAATATGTATCAAAAAAATATGTAAGTGATACACCTTAAGCCGCCCATAAATGATGCGATTTTCTTTCCTGCAACTACGGGTTGCAAGAAAGAAAACTGCTTGATTTCCCCCATGGGGGGGATGGGGGAAACCCTCCCGCAAAACTATTGTGTACTCCTGGCGGGGGGTGCAGAGGGCCATCCCTGCCGGAAAAACACAGTGATTATTTATTACTAGTGACTGTATATTTGCATGTAAATATCTTCCATGCTGGTTGTACGCAAGTTGATCAATGGACCGACTTGGGTACAATCAGCTTGCCCATAGATGGTTTAAATCTCGGCCGGTCCCTGCTGAAGCGGCTGAAATTCAAACCATCTATGGCCAGCTTTTGACACCTATGGCATGATTTGTTAAAATAAACCTGTTATAAGGAATGTATAGAGGCTTCTTCTGAACGTAATAGATGCAGTCTGGTATGTTGATCCACTGGCTTCAGTATTTTCTCCTCTGATGTAGAGGAAACGTGCAGATCTGCTGCTGGGACATCAGAACCTTCGCTTTTCATTGTGTGTATGCCATTTGCTGAAATTAAAAAGCAGCTTGCACAGTCATTATTATACCAGCGTTAATCTAGTAACTAATAATTATTACACGTTCATGTCTGGCTTCTCCAGTCTCTTGGGCTGGTTTCTGTCTATATATGATTCATTGGTCTATGATGCTCAAGCACTTGTTTACAGCAGTAATCTGGAACACCATGCATGCAGTCTTCTAAAGGTAACTGTCATTTAAAGACTTACACTGCCTCCTGCTGCAAAAAAGGTGTTGGTGTAACTACATAGCAGAATAACTAAATATTCGGTATAAAGGAGGTAAAAAAATAACACAAAAAAAACCCAGACCTTAACGCTGAAACAGATTTTTGCAACTTTAGCATGAGGTACTAAAACTGTACACATCTTTGCAACTAGTTGTGTATCCAGATGATTGATACCTTCTTTTTTTAATATATATAACAGGAAAACTGAAAAAATTATTAAAAAACTGAAAGATATAAGAAAAATAAAAGATGGTAAAAAAAATAAATAAATAATGCACATATAATAACGGCGGTGTAGCACGCCACTTGAACCATCTGTCACCCAGAGTGGGTCTCCTTACTGCCAGCACTGTGATCATCCACCACAGCTTCATACATCCTTATACCAAGTGGTTTAACGTTCTGCTGACTGCTTATGCTGAACTAAAGAAACCTATATGTAAGTGCTATTTTATTTTTGTAATCAACTATACCAGCTTTTAATGAGATCCTGAGCTCCTGTTTATGTCTCCCTGTACATGGCACCTGCAGCTCCCCAGGCATGGGAAAGCGCTGGAGATATTATGCTCAAAGACTTTTAAGCTATTACATGTCCGTGTGCATGAGGCCTTACAAAGCGAAAAAGTAGCTATTCACACATATATAGTATTTGGGGTTACATATACCTTAAAGCAGCCTTTTTCAACCAGGGGGCAAGGGCCCTGGGGTGCCTTCTGGGCTCTTCAGGGGTGCCTTGGAAAATGCCTAAAAAGTGCCCCAAATAGCTCAAACATTGTCAACAAGCCAGAGGATGGCCTACTTTTTTGTTACACAAAGTTGAAGATTTTTATTGTGCAGCATTACAAACCCTGGGCACCGTGTGGGCCAACTAACCACCGATGACATTATAGGTTGAGAAGGAGGACGTCTGCCACCCAAAGGTGTCCTTGTTTGCCCATCTCTTCAGCACTGGGGTCATGTTAGCTGATGGAGAGCACCCCAGAGAGCACTGAGAGCTAATAAGAGCAATGCTGAAATACTAGTCAGTACCAGTATGCAAAGGTGTATTTGTTTTGGAGGAATAAATAACCTCTCACGTTGTGTGTCCCATGTGTGTAGATGCTGCTGTGTTATGAAAAAATTATTAGTTTCATTTTTTACATTTTAGAATGTAAAAAACAAGGGGGTGCTTCGAGGTTGTGCAGAATTTCAAAGTATGCCTTGACTGAAAAAAGGTTGAGAAACACTGCCTTAAAGTGTATGTAAGGGCTCATTTGCACAGGTGCTGAGCCCTTTGTCTACCGAGCTGCGTGCAGGAAGGCCATATTAATGAATTGGCATGCATTGGTTGTACAGACTCATTGGACCCTGATGCAAAGCCTGTGCAACCGGATTTGTGTGGGTGAGTCCGTAAAGCCAATATGTGCCCATTCATTAATGTGGGCTGCCTTTGTGCAGCTTGGCGCTGGGACCCAGGAGTAAACAAGGGGCTAATACAGGGCTGAATGCCCGTATTAATGAAACACATAACTTTAAGAAATATTTAGTCTTTTAATACCTGCAGCTTTCACTAAAATTACCTGAATCAGAGCAAAGAGTAAGAGTAAATCCACAAACCAGCAAAACGCACAAGTATCAGCTTCCAATGTCCAATGGCCGAAATAACAATGTGATGCACTCTAATTGGAATCCTAATCCAGTCAGAAGGATGGTCAGGAAATAGGACAGGATGATCCTGCAGCTTCCAGAAGAGACCAGGAATGATACAAAGCAGCTCAAATAAAAAACAGAAGCGTGGGATCCTCATTAGCGTAATAATAATAATTTATTAAAAAAATAGCACACTTACGGCTAAAAGTTTTGAAAATCAGCACAGGTGGTAAGAAACACCAAGGTAGAGACAAAGCAAGGATGTATCCAGGAAACGGCAACCTCAGATCCCCTGGCCAGCATCACAGGGACCAGCTCTGACAGTTGTCAAAAAACCCGCCAATGGTCAGCATCCAGTGCTGCTGCCTAATGCCTCCTGGTAACCTTTGCGTGGTAGTGGAGGGTGCTAACATGTTTCAAAGGACAACCCTTCTTTCTCAAACTCTTTAGAGAAAGAAGTGTTGTGTCAGGGCTGAGCTCAGCCCTTCCTTCTCTGAGCTGGTCACTCAGCTGTTGACCAATTGCCAGCTCCTATCTCTCCACAGTTACTCAGCTGTTGATGATATCCTGCTCGTCAGTCCTGCCTACTTAAACCGTCCAGTCCAGAGGATCTCTGCCTTTGCCTTGGTCAACATCACAGAGACATTCTCCTGCGTTCCTGTTTAAAGACTTGCTTTGCTGACATCCCTTCTTGATCCAGATCCTGCTTGCTGTTTCACTACTTTGATCCCTGACTTCTAGCTTGGCTGACTATCTGTTCCGGTTACTGAACTTTGGCTATGTTTTGACTACATTAGTTCTTTTTACTTTTATTATTAAACAAGTGTGACCAATAAAAAAAAGGAATTTTAATACAGAAATGTTTGCTTACTGAAAAGTAAGTCTATGTACAGTATAGTATGCACTATACCAATACTGTACTTGGTCGGGTTCATTTTGCTGCATTACTTGCTGCATCAATGCAGCGTGGCCTGGAGGTGATCAGTCTGTGGCACTGCTGAGGTGTTATGAAAGCCTAGGTTGCTTTGATAGTGGCCTTCAGCTCATCTGCATTGTTGGGTCTGGTATCTCTCATCTTCCTCTTGACAATACCTCGCAGATTCTCTATGGTGTTTAGGTCAGGCGAATTTGCTGGCCAATCAAGCACAGTGATACCATGCTCATTAAACCAGGTTTTGGTGTTTTTGGCAGTGTGGGCAGGTGCCAAGCCCTGCTGGAAAACTTAATCAGCATCTCAATAAAGCTGGTCAGCAGAGGGAAGCATGAGGTGCTCTAGAAGTTCCTGGTAGAAGGCTGTGCTGACTTTGGACTTGATAAAACATATTGAAACAACACCAGCAGATGACACGGCTCCCCAAATCATCACTGACTGTGGAAAATGTTGCATTTAACTTGGAAATCAAGTTCCCAGAGTCTGGAGGAAGAGTGGAGAGGCAGAGAATCCAAGTTACATGAGGTCCGGTGAGTAGTTTCCAAACTCAGTGATGATTTGGGGAGTCATGTCATCTGCTAGTGTTGGTCCACTGTGTTTTATCAAGTCCTTTAATGCAGTAATTCATGCAAAATGAGCCCTGACCAAGTATTGCTAAAGTGCATACTATACCGTACATAGACTTACTTTTCAGTAAGCCAACATTTCTGTATTAAAAATCCTTTTTTTTTATTGGTCTTATGTAAGATTCAAATTTTCTGAGATACCGAATTTTGGGTTTTCACTATCTGTAATCCATAATCATCAAAATAAAATAAAGAAATGCTTAAAATCATATCACTCTGTGTATAACACATCTATATAAAATATAGGACTTTCACCTTTTTGAATTGAATTACTGAAATAAATTTACTTTTTGATGATATTCTATTTTTTTGAGCTGCACCTGTATACTGCATCTAAGCACCACACACCAAAATTGCTATATAACCCATCCATTCATGTCTCCAAGCTTTATTTAGCTAAGAAATCAGTTTGAAAAACATTCTTCTAACATTTCTGGCCATAGCCATCTTGAGTAAAGGCAGATAATTCATGTAGCATTTACTTCCTAGAATCCATCTGCCATTAGCTTAAGCATGCACGCAGGAGGGTGTGCTTAGCTGAGAAACCCCCTCCTCCCCCTCTGCAGACTCCTGGGATGTATGACATCATTTTCCTAGGCCTGGAAACTGGGAAGTAACTGAAGAAAGTAAAAAAAAAAAGTTTAAAACCAGTAAATATAATATAACTTTCTATCTATTTACTAATGCTAGCAGAATAAGGATTAAAAATAGTAATTCTTGATTGGAAGAGTGAAGTTCTGTTTTAACTTGTACAATAATATATTTGGTGAATGCCAGGTGAAAGTATTGCTCTGTTAAAAGGCTGGTAGCCAAGAATGGAAATTTACAGTCCCCAAGAAGCCGGTAGGTTAGGTCATTTTTAAATGTATAGAAAATACACTGCCTGCAGAGCAGAAGTCAATGGGAGAACCTTTTCAGTGTGTTTGCTTACTCCTTATATTCTGCTGTGCTTTCTGCATGGTAGTTTTAAATTAGGAGATGACTAAAGAACGAGTTTGTGTTTTTTTACACCTAATTCAAGCTCCTCTATGCACTCTCCTGATTGAATCAGTATTTTGTCAGTTTCAACAATCATTGTAGCAGATTGACTAAAAGGCAGATCCAATTCTGACCAGAGCATTTGTAAAACTGGCTATTTTAAAGGAGTATTAAAGGAGAAGTCCAGCCTGAGCTTTTTAGGCTGGGCTTCACCTATGGGTCACAGGAGTGCAATTCGTTTTGTCCGATCTGTCCACCGCAATTTTGCAGTCTCGCTTGAAAAAAAAAAAAAAATACGCAGATCGCCTCTATTTCTAGTAAAAAAAAAAAAAAAAATGCCATAAATCGATCCCCTATTTTGTAGACGCTATAACTTTTGCGCAAACAAATCAATATACGCTTACTGTGCTTTTTTCTTTTTTACCAAAAATATGAAATATGGCCTAAACTGATGAAGAAATGTGTTTTTTAAATTTTTGGGGGGGATATTTATTGTAGCAAAAAGTTAAAAATATTGCTTTTTCAAAATTGTCACTCTTTTTGTTTATAGCTCAAAAAATAAAAGATGCAGAGGTGATCAAATACCACCAAAATAAAGCTCTATTTGTGGGGAAAAAAGGACGTAAATTTTGTTTGGGTACAGCTTTGCACGACCGCGCAATTGTGAGTTACAGCGACGCAGTGCCGTATCGCAAAAAATGGCCTGGTTTTTTAAACCTATCATGGCTGAGGAAAAAAGATCTTTTTATTAAAATAAACAGGGGCTGCAGTGTTGAAAACAGTTGCACTCTGACCAGCCACCCTCTCTCAGGGGAAGATGCCATATGTAAAAATGAGTAGGCTTTCCAGTGCATGAGGGAGACCCTTTTAGCTCTTTTTTGGGGGTGTTTTAACCCCCCCTTCTGACCTTAGCCCGATGCACAAAGCAGAGGTACTACTAGAAGAAATCATATCCACTGCTTGAGCAATAGTCCAGCCACTGCTGCTGCTATTAATGCTCGGCCTGATGCAAATAGTGTGTCAAATAGGAAATGCCTGTGTCACCAAAACCTCTTTCATGCTTCTCTTTGCTCTTATGTCTCTCTGACAATTTTGCAGCCAGCACAAATGGAGTTTTTTTAAAAAAACACACTCCCGCATTGGAGGACGCCAACGCCGCGCTAAGCCACGCCCCCACCTTGCATCGCGCCCCCCTCCTTTCTCTTTAAAAAAAAAGTTTTTCTGCGCAAGCACGGGCCTCCGATCCGAAGGGATCAGCTTGTGAGTGAGGGAGGGATGGCGTGGAGGAGACCTGCAAGCTGCCGCCGAGTAGGGGCGGTGAAAGAAAACGGCATCGCCGATCATTTTCAGTTCTCCCTTATACTCAGCCTCATGAAGAGGGGAAGAGTTCAGCCCAGGGGGGGGGGGTGTTTGGAGGAAGCAAAACCCCCCAAACTTACCGGAGGTCTGCCTGTTAGCTGGAGGAAAAAAGTCTGCTGCTTCTGTGACACAGCGTGATCTCTGAGGAAAGCATGAGAATGTACGTGCTCCATACAGCCCCCAGTGGTGACACTTAGGCATGACAACATTTTCTTTAAAGGAGACATTTCATAAGAAAATTTAAAAATTCCTTAGAAAACTCCACTTACCTTTCCTGCGGCAGGGTTTTCTGTGGTAAAACCAACAGACCCAATCTTCACCCTTCACGGTGGGTTCCATTAACAAACCTTCAGGAACCGGGGACCCTCGGGGAACCCACAATCCTGGACCTGTAATAGCACCCCGCCAGTAAAACTTTATGGCCTTAATAACAAAAGTACTGGATCCCGGGGTCCAGCTCTCTAAAAAGAGAAGTGTTTACAAGCAAAGACCTCGTTTCTTCGGACACGAGGCCCGGGTACCATTCAATTTGGCCTAAAAAACACTTTGAATGGATCAGGCTGGATTGCTCCAGTGGAGCTCAGCACAGCACATCTTCACTCGTAACCAACACCTTAGACACTGGCGAAAAAACTGAGATGCTCCAGGTATGGGAGGGGTTATAAAGAGAGGCAACTTCCTGTTTAGGGTGTGCCAGTGTCCAGCACCTGAAGGTGGACTATAACCCACATAGTAATTACTATGGCTCTGTGTCCCGTGATGTACGATTAAAGAAATAAAAACTAATATAATATGGTTGCATAAGTGTGCAAACCCTTAAACTAATACTTTGTTGAAGCACCTTTTGATTTTATTACAGCACTCAGTCTTTTTGGGTATGAGTCTATCAGCATGGCACATCTTGAGTTAATATTTGCCCACTCTTCTTTGCAAAAGCACTCCAAATCTGTCAGATTGCAAGGGCATCCCCTGTGCACAGTCCTCTTCAGATCACCCTGCAGATATTTAGTCAGATTCAGGTCAGGGCTCTGGCTGGGCCATTCCAAAACTTTAATCTTCTTCTGGTGAAGCCATTCCTTTGTTGATTTGGATGTATGCTTTGGGTCGCTGTCATGCTGAAAGTTGGAGTTCCTCTTCATGTTCAGCTTTTTAGGCGAAGCCTGAAGGTTTTGTGCAAATATTGACTGGTATTTGGAACTGTTCATAACTCCCTCTACCTTGACTAAGCCCCCTGTTTCAGCGGAAGAAAAACAGCCATAAAGCATGATGCTGCCACCACCATGCTTCACTGTGGGTATGGTGTTCTTTTGGTGATGTGCAGTGTTGTTTTTGCACCAAACATATGTTTTGGAATTATGGCCAAAAAGTTCAACCTTGGTTTCATCAGACCAGAACACATTTTCCCACATGCTTTTGGAAGATTTTGTTTTTCCAAAATATAGCCGGGCTTGGATGTTTCTCTTCTTAAGAAAAGGCTTCCGTCTTGCCACTTTACCCCATAGCCCAGACATTTGAAGAATACGGGAGATTGTTGTCACATATACCACACAGCCAGTACTTGCCAGATATTCCTGCAGCTCCTTTAATGTTACTGTAGGCCTCTTGGCAGCCTCCCTGACCAGTTTTCTTCTCGTCTTTTCATCAATTTTGGAGGGACGTCCAGTTCTAGGTAATGTCACTGTTGTGCCATATTTTCTCCACTTGATGATGACTGTCTTCACTGTTTTCCATGGTATATCTAATGCCTTGGAAATTCTTTTGTACCCTTCTCCTGACTGATACCTTTTAACAATGAGATCCCTCTGATGCTTTAGAAGTTCTCTGCAGACCATGGCTTTTGCTGAAGGATGCGACTAAGAAAATGTCAGGAAAGACCTACTAGAACAGTTGAACTTTATTTGGGGTTAATCAGAGGCACTTTAAATGATGGTAGGTGTGTACTGACTCCTATTTAACATGAGTTTGGATGCCATTAATTGTTAACAGCACACCAAACACAGAAGTAAACACACATTTTACCATGTGAAAAAACACATCTGTGCATTTCCTTGCACTTCAGAAATGCGCTGCACCAAAAATCACAGTAAAAAAAAACGCACCAAGCTCCGCTCTAAAAAAAAAGTTCTGAAGCTTCTTTGGAGAGATTGTTGCATGCAGGGCAGCAAATGCAGGTGGATGGGCTGCCCTAAGTGTAATGAGTGAAAATGCTCCAAAACACCCCCCTCGCTTAAAAAAAAACAAAAACACATGTGGGAATGCAAATTACCGCTATTCAGAGATGCGAACTGGGCTTGACAGCTGAGTGTTTCTGTCCACTCCCTCCTATGTACTTGTATAACGATGGCCATACACTATGCAATCTGATTGTATATTGTGTATTTAATGAGAAGGGTGATCACTGATTGATTGCATTTCATTTAAAAAACGTGCAGCTGAGAATGTGTGGATAGGTAGGTGGGTAGATGATGCAGGGTGTATGCTAATGAGGTCAGCTGGTCCACTCCTTCCTGTGTCATAACCTCTAGTCTGTCCAGGAAGTAAGACATTACTAATGGATACATCTGGAAACATGGATGAGGACAAGTAAAGTAAGTGTCTGTAGATTTAATGGAAAGCTTGAATATTTTTGCAGAATAAGTACATGAATGCTATAGTGGTACATAAGGGAGCTGGAATTTAGAAGAAAAAAAAAAAACGTGAACAAAAGGTGAACTTTATCCTTTAATGCTTTTCCCCAACTTTTTTTTTAATTTGCAGATATTTTATATATATATCTATATAGAGATATATAACTATATATTTATAGATAGATAGATAGATAGATAGATAGATAGATAGATAGATAGATAGATAGATAGATAGATAGATAGATAGATAGATAGATAGATAGATAGATAGATAGATAGATATAGATATATTTTACAAGGACTTTTCTCTTTTTCCCAATGTGGCAAGAAAAAAAAAGTTTCAAAAAGAAATGATAAGCTTCTACTGCTGATCTCCTTCTAAAAATGCTACATTCCTGGTTGTCATACCGACTCTCTGGCTTCTATAATGGCCCGGAAGAAGTCTGCAGATCATGAGTGCTTGCTTGTTTCAGGCCATTAAAAAAAAGTACTAAAGTATGAAAAGCAACCTGGCATTTTGAAAGGTGGTTAATGATGGAAGTCCAGGTATTTCACTCATGAAAGGTTTCCTTTAGCCTCAGTTCACATTTGCGCAATGGGACTTTAATGTGATTTACAGTGCGACTTTGCATATTATATGGAGCCAAGTCACATGGTAATTCAAGCTAAGTAGGAACATTTTCCAAAATTGTACCATTCTGAGTCACACTGATTAGAACAGGCACCATTGAAAACAATGAGATTTCCCTTGTCGTATGATTCTTTGCGACCCAAATCGCACTAGTGTGAACTAGGCCTTAATCATTGAGATTATTTTTTTTTTCCAATCCAATAGTTTATTAATTTTTTCATAAAACAACAATACAAAAAAAACAATAGATTTCCCACAAACACCCCCCCCCCCCTCCAAAAAAAGACCCCCATTTCCTTATTTGCGCCCACCAGACTACGCTTCAATCTTTACTCAAGACCATTCTTTTCATAAATGCTCCCTAATGGAATATATATATACTTATCACCCTCTTATACCACTATTAGTTTTCTTCAGTATCATTAATTCACTCAACTGATTGTTCAGACAAGCTGGAGACTAGCCACCAATGCCAACTTTTTAGGAATTTTTTAGAGCTCCTCCTATGTTTATATGTCAATTCCTCTCGTCTTGGATTAAGATTAATCGCCCTAATCCATTGATCTGTATTTTGATATCCATTTTTGTATTAGAAGTTTTATGAGCCATATACATAGTTCTCAGCCACAGCACATACATTGTAGCTGGAAGGTTGCCTTCCAATATAATCCATAGCAATGCTATTTTTGGTTCAAAATGAACTTGTGTGAAACATAACAAATGTAAAATATCAAAGACACTCTCCCAGTAGCGATGCAGTTTGGGACATCGCCACAGCATATGTATATGTGTACCTGTATCAGTATTGCACCTTTGACAGTTTGGTGTATCTGCTTTACCCCAAGAGTATAGCATTAAAGGGGTATAGTGGGATCCATGGGCGTAGCATAAGGGGTTGCAGGGGTCACAATCGCAACCCCACTCCTAGCTCCAGGGGGCCCCTGCAGCCTCCCTGTCATATTATCATATGTCCAGCTTCGATCTGCCCTAGGACCCCACAGCCATGCTCCAGTACTGGGCTTCCACTTTGCCTTCCACAGTCCACACCCCTCTGTTCTCATTGGCTGGGGAGAGGCTGTGAGCCATTTCCTGAATGGAGAGGAGCACGAGGTGAGAACAGCCCAGGATGGGGAAGTGTCTGTGTGCTGGCAACATGGAATGGTAACCGAGCTCAGCGAATTAAGAGGAGGGGAGTGCCGTCCTATAGCCACGATGGGACCGATGTCACTGGTGAGGTAAGACACCACTCAGTGTCTTCTAGTCACTAGCTGGGAATCTCTGTACCCCCACCCGGGGATGTCTGCTTACCCCACTTCCCTGACAACTGGGGAAAAGACACGCACCTCCGGGAGATGACCTTCCCCCAACACCTGCCAACACTGACAGAGAAACCTTCAGAAATTGCTAAAACAAATCCCTCTAACACCTCCTGAGGGGCTCCTGAGGGGCTGTAGGCTCCAGATTTCATGTCACATGGCTTTGCCCCCCCAGATCTAAGTTTTGCCCCCCCCCCCCCCAAAGCCCCCTGACCACCCCCTCTGCCCTGGATGCTATCCCGCTGCTGAGCTTCTTTGCCAGTACAGCACTCTACTGTTCCTCCTCCGCAGGGCTGAAATCACATTCCTTTACAACACAGCCAGTCAGCCATGATCTGCATAGGGTGTATTTGCCTACTGCAACTACACTGCCGTTCCGACCAGGGGATTTCACAGAATGGCAAAATAAAAGCCAGATACACCCTGTGAAGGCTAAAAGACAGTGTGTAAAGGTATGTGATTTCAGCCTTGTGCATTGTGGTGGAAGGAGCTGTTTACAGTGCTGGAATGGGAAAGGAGCTCTGCCAAATAACCTGCCAGGGGTCCCTGTCCTCTGATTCTCCAGCAGTGATCCATGTCCTCTGATTCTCCAGGGGTGATCCCTGTCCTCTAATGTCAGGAGGAACTCTGGGAACTCTAAACTCTTAAGCCACTGTGAGTATTTTGGCGTGCGGTGGGTGTATCTGCACACACGGTGGAAGTGGTGGGTGGAAGTGGTGGGTGGTAGTGGGGGGGGGCCCAGCTCAACTTTTGCATCGGGGCCCACAAGCTTCAAGCTACGCCTCTGGTGGGATCTATAGATAATAAATAACTGAGACATTGTGAGGAGGAAAAGGATACTTTAAATAGATTCTTCAGAGCTTGTTCCCACTCTTCGTCACTGAGTGTCCCTAGATCCCTACACCACTGCCCAAAGCTGTTCTCTTGTGGATTAGTTCTAACTGTCGTTTGAAAAGAAGAACATATGCTCCCTATAAGTCCCTGGTTAGAGCGTTTTGCAGTTACTGCCAGAGTTAAGATTGATGAAGTATTGTATTTTAATAAAAGAGTCCTTGCTTGACTCTGCAAAGCATGCCGTAGTTGTAGATATTGAAACAATAATTTTAATTAGGCAAATGATATGTTTCCGCCAGTTTATCAAATGGTTGCAAAACCTCATTATCAAAAAGTTGAAAAAAAGCAGAATTGCAGCCTTCTTCCGTAAATATAAATTTTCAAGCTTCACAGCCTCAGGCAATTGCAGATAATTCCATATAGGCATATATTAGGTGTTTCGTCCCATATTCAGTGTCTTTTTGAATATTAGTCCAAATCTCTATGTATTAAATTAAATGTAGGATAGCTACATTTTCTATAAAAATGATAAGCTACTATTAACTGTACCGGTGAATATAATTTGCTGTATGGCATCCTCATAATCTATAACATTCCATCCATTTAATTGCTGATGGTGGGAAGCCAGAAAATACAATCCGGCATTCGGGACAGCCAGTCCTCCTTTATCTTTGAGCAACTGCAAAACTTCCAGTCTAATCCGGCAATGTTTAGATGTCTAAATATGTTTTCTAAACAGGGTGTCCATTTGTTTAAAAAATTTCCTAGCGAGCCATACAGGACAGTTATGCAACAAATATAATAATTGTAGCATCCATACCATCTTTATCAAATTTGCTCTATTAAAGGGAGTTTACTCCAAATTTACCCCACTTGCTTAAACCGCTTAAATAATGGGACTAAATTCCTCTCCACATATGTATTTACTTGTAACTTGTACACCTAGATATTTAAATGTAGAGACTACAGCTATTTGAGAGGCTGAATTTGGCAGATTGGTCACCAGGGGTCTACAGGTAGAAGAACTGACTTATCCCAGTTAATTGTAATGCCGCATACACACGGTCTGACTTTTCGGCTACAAAAGTCCGACAGCCCGTCCGACAGACTTTCGATGGACTTTTGGCGGACTTGAGGCAGACTTTCTAACGAACGGACTTGCCTACATACAATCACACAAAAGTCAGACGGATTCGTACGTGATGACGTACGACCGGACTAAAATAAGGAAGTTGATAGCCAGTAGCCAATAGCTGCCCTAGTGTGGGTTTTTGTCCGTCGGACTAGCATACAGACGAGCGGATTTCTGGGTCCGGCGGAGTTACGATGTAAAGATTTGAAGCATGTTTCAAATCTAAAGTCCGTCAGATTTGCGGCTGGAAAAGTCCGCTGAAAGTCCGGGGAAGCCCACACACGATCGGATTGTCAGCCGGCTTTGGTCCGTCTGACTTTTGTAGACGAAAAGTCCGACCGTGTGTACGCGGCATAAAACCTGAGAAGAAGCCATATATATTAAAGACATCACTGCCTTCAAAGAAGATGGCGTGTCTCCCAAAAATAAAAGTGTATCATCTGCATATAAGGCAATCTTATCCTTTCCTTAGGGTCTACAAAACCCAATAATATTTGATGCTTGGCGAATAGAGGCAGCTAACGGTTCCAGTGCCAGTGCAGTTGAGATGATTACATCTGAAGCCTTATCATGATTGTTGTGCATTCTCCCCAACCAGGATTTATCACATTAGTACTTACTCATGTGATAAGCTTCTTGTTTATAGTTCGTATTTATATAAAGTCTGACCAGATACAAATTCATGTACTACCAAACACCTCAACATATAGAAACCTAAACTGTACATCTTACAAATGTAAAAAAAATGTATTGTAATAAAAGCTTTCCTTGTTTGTGGTGTTTGTTATTCCTACCACACAGTTACTTAGGTATTCTTCATACAGCTATAAATCTTTAAATGATGTTGGAACAAGGAATAACAGAGGTTTAATATGTTAATTAGATGAGCAGAGGAACATTGAACAATTGAATGTTACAAACTAAAAATTGAATCCATGAAGGCAGAGGCACGGAATTAAATATATTAAAGCAGAACTAAACTGCATCTGAGCACCAAAAAAAAACAAAAAAAAAACTGAAGTTAATTCATTTTTAACCACTTCAGTACTGGGCACTTTTACCTCCATCCTGCCCAGGCCAATTTTCAGCTTCAAGTGCTGCCACACTTTGAAAGACAATTGCGCGATCATGTAACACTGTACCCAGACTACATTTTTATAATTTTGTTCACACAACTAGAGCTTTCTTTTGCTGGTATTTAATCACCACTGGGTTTTTTTTTTTGCCAAAAAAAAAGAAAAAAGACTGAAAATGTTGAAAAATGCATTTTCTTTGTTTCAGTTATAACATTTTGCAAATAATCATTCTTTAAATTTAGGCCAAAATGTATTCTGATACATTTCTTTGGTGAAAATAACCTAAGTCAGTGTTTATTATGTACTGACTGCCTATCATTTCTTGAGGCCCAAAAATGTTAGAACAATACAAATACCCCCCAATTGACACCTTTTTGGAAAGTAGACAGTCCAGGGTATTTAGTAAGAGGCATGGTGAGTTTTTTGAAATTTTTTTGTCATCATTTTTTGGAAAATAAAAAGTGAAAAAAAAAAAAAGTCACAATTTTTTTATATACTGTCAACCAGTGCAGTCCAGCGTCATCATATAACTGGTGTAGCGATGATCAGGGATACTGACTGGTGACAGTGCAAAATAAAAAATACAGTTAAAAAAAATAATACATATATATTTTTTCATTATATTTTTTTTAACATTTTCTTTTAACACACTGTGACCAGAGAAATATAATGTTACCATAGCAACATTGTACTACTCTGGGAAAGTGATCATTTTCTTTTACACATTATGATTGCTTATAGCAATTAATTTTATTGCTATAAGCAAGCATTTTACTGGATGAAATCGATTTAGTTGGTTTTATTGTGATTAGCTGTGATTGGCCTTAGCTAAATCACATGGTACAGATGGGCTGTGATTGGCCCTGTCTGTACCATGTGATCACTGTGACCAATCACAGTTAGTAACACAATTGTACACAATGGATGACATGAAAGGAAGCCATCTATTGTTTACACTTGTGACGAGTGAGATTGGTCATTCATCACATGGGGCCGGTACACTGATCAGTCATCGGGCAGGACTTTCGTCGATCTGGGTGGACTTCATATAACATGCTCATGGTGCCACGCTGTGCTAATGTTCAAAGCAAACTAATCCATCCATGTATGCATGCTTTATTTTGTAGAGAAGACACATGGAGAAACACCCCCTAGCATTTCTTGCTGTGGCCATCCTGAGTAAGGGCAGTTGATTCATGTAGCATTTATGTCCTGGAATCCATCTTCCCTTAGCGCAGGCATGCAGGTAGGAGGGTGTGCTTAGCTAAGAAAGACCCTCCTCTAGATGAAAGAAAAAATGTCCATAAAGACTCCTGGGAAACATGACATCATTCCTTGCATTAAGGCAAAAAATGTTTAGGCATCAGCATCCCCCCCTTCTACTTAACCGAGCCCTCATTTGATCCAGCGCTGTGCATGCCTTCAGCACTTCTCTCCCCTCACTTCCAGGTCTTGCTGGCTTTGCTGAGGCACCGCCATTGGCTCCCAGTGCTGTCAATCAAAGCCAGTGACGAGGGGATGGGGCCGAGTCCCGCTGTCTGTGTCAATGGATGCAGCAATGGGGCTCGGGTGCCCCCCATGGGAAGCAGCTTTCCATGGGGGCACTGGACAGAGGGGAGGGGCCATACAGAAAGGGTATCCCCCAATATACACAAAGGGACTTTTAAGGCAACTAGTATACAAATATGATTGTGTAAATAAAATGTATTATTTAAAAAAAAATTGGTGCATACATCACCATATACCAAACATATTAAAAATATGACAGAATTGAGTAAGATAGGAGAATTCTCCTGGTGCTTAGCCCGACGTGTTTCAGGACCTGTGAAGAGTCCTTTCTTCAGGGGCATTCCATAAAGAGATTAACAAATTACAACACTCAATCCAACAAGGATCCACATCTTATCTGTCAATGGATAAAAGAATAATCACTGGATCATCCGAGTCACTCCGGTATCCCTAAATGTATTTCATAGGAAGCAAGCCCAAGACCCTCTTTTCTCACACCCATTTAACTGAGAATTTAGGATGGTGATCACACAGAGGGCGGGATGATGAAAGAATATTTCCAGCCGATCATGGGTCTTAGAGATGTTAGCTGTTAATCAAGGGTCTGTAAGTATACCAAAGAGAAAATTCCTTTGAATCAAAGAAAAATGCCTAGTGTGACTAGAAGAATCCAAGAGGGCAGGGGGACTCAAAAAGAGTCTGCGGATGCTCTGTGCAATTCTATTGCACAGAGCAGGTACAGTGGCTTGCGAAAGTATTCGGCCCCCTTGAACTTTTCAACCTTTTGCCACATTTCAGGCTTCAAACATAAAGATATAACATTTTTATTTTTTGTGAAGAATCACCAACAAGTGGGACACAATTGTGAAGTGGAACGAAATCTTTTGGATTTTTGAAACTTTTTTAACTAATAAAAAAATGAAAAGTGGGGCGTGCAAAATTATTCGGCCCCCTTGCGTTAATACTTTGTAGAGCCACCTTTTGCTGCGATTACAGCTGCAAGTCGCTTGGGGTATGTCTCTATCTGTTTTGCACATCGAGAGACTGAAATTCTTGCCCATTCTTCCTTGCAAAACAGCTCGAGCTCAGTGAGGTTGGATGGAGAGCCTTTGTGAACAGCAGTTTTCAGCTCTTTCCACAGATTCTCGATTGGATTCAGGTCTGGACTTTGACTTGGCCCTTCTAACACCTGGATATGTTTATTTGTGAACCATTCCTTTGTAGATTTTGCTGTATGTTTGGGATCATTGTGTTGTTGGAAGATAAATCTCCGTCCCAGTTTCAGGTCTTTTGCAGACTCCAACAGGTTTTCATCCAGAATGGTCCTGTATTTGGCTGCATCCATCTTCCCCTCAATTTTAACCATCTTCCCTGTCCCTGCTGAAGAAAAGCAGGCCCAAACCATGATGCTGCCACCACCATGTTTGACAGTGGGGATGGTGTGATGAGCTGTATTGCTTTTACGCCAAACATATCGTTTTGCATTGTGGCCAAAAAGTTTGATTTTGGTTTCATCGGACCAGAGCACCTTCTTCCACATGTTTGGTGTGTCTCCCAGGTGGCTTTTGGCAAACTTTAGACGAGACTTTTTATGGATATCTTTGAGAAATGGCTTTCTTCTTGCCATTCTTCCATAAAGGCCAGATTTGTGCAGTGTACGACTGATTGTTGTCCTATGGACAGACTCTCCCACCTCAGCTGTAGTTCTCTGCAGTTCATCCAGAGTGATCATGGGCCACTTGGCTGCATCTCTGATCAGTCTTCTCCTTGTCTGAGCTGAAAGTTTAGAGGGACAGCCAGGTCTTGGTAGATTTGCAGTGGTCTGATACTCCTTCCATTTCAAAATGATCGCTTGCACAGTGCTCCTTGGGATGGTTAAAGCTTGGGAAATCTTTTTGTATCCAAATCCGGCTTTAAACTTCTCCACAACAGTATTACGGTCCTGCCTGGTGTGTTCCTTGGTCTTCATGATGCTCTCTGCGCTTTCAACAGAACCCTGAGACTATCACAGAGCAGGTGCATTTATACAGAGACTTGATTACACAAAGGTGGATTCTATTTATCACCATCAGTCATTTAGGACAACATTGGATCATTCAGAGATCCTCGCTGAACTTCTGGAGTGAGTTTGCTGCACTAAAAGTAAAGGGGCCGAATAATTTTGCACGCACCACTTTTCAGTTTTTTAATTGCTAAAAAATTTAAAATATCCAATAGATTTCGTTCCACTTCACAATTGTGTCCCACTTGTTGGTGATTCTTCACATAAAATTAAAATTTTATATCTTTATGTTTGAAGCCTGAAATGTGGCAAAAGTTTGAAAAGTTCAAGGGGGCCGAATACTTTCGCAAGCCACTGTAAGTACAGACATGTTTGTTATTTTAAAAAAAAATTACCTTTACGATCACTTTAAGAAATGTACAAAAAAAGAGTAAAAAGATATACAAGTAAGGCGCTAACTCAAATAAAGAATGGTGCAAAATCATTCATTCCAAAAATAAGCGAGTTCCTCAGTAACCCAATTCCATAGGTTAAGGCAAGGAAAGTCCTCACAGAATATTCCAATCACCGTGGTAAAGAAAAATATGTGCAATAGTGAGTTAATGTTTTGTCCGTGCGCCACCATAAACCGTATGTGAGAAATGCAAACTCACCAGAAACCCAAATTAAGTAAACCTTATGACAATCAGATTCCCTTGAACAGCCGTGTATATGAAGGGGATGGGTCTCAGCTCCAGAGATGTCTCCTTACATTGATGTACCATAAAAGCTCGGGAGAAACATAGAGGATATCATAGTGGAGTAGGTTTATTAAAATATAAAATGTCCCAGCAAGTGAATAACAAATTCCCACTTACATTTACAGGTGCTATAAATCAGCACCAACATGTACAGCCAACTCAATAGACTCACCATCTCTCCAAGTCATGGTGTACGTTCCAAGACACTGGAGATCAGAACCTAGAAGCCGGAAGTGACGTTGATAAGGGCGGATGCGCAGCCTCCATGCATTTTGTGATCAACACGTTATTAGGAAGCTTATCCGCTGCCATTTTCTTGAAGCCTTATATACCCCACCATTCATTTTCATTGGCTATTAAAGACTCTCAAAGAATCCGATTGTCATGAATCTGCAGTAATACGTTCATGCCCTGTCTGTCTGCTTACCTCTGGTCTGTGTATCAGCATTAGGGCCTGCACTCTCGCTTTAGCCTGGGCTGCCCCTCTATGGGAGAGGAATGATCCAGTGGTTTCAAGCCTGTCTAATTTCTTGAAACTCTTTTGGAATATCTTCGAGGAGCCAGGTTGTGTCTCTTCAGCGGCCAATGCCCTTTTACGTCTCCGCCAAGAGTCTGCTTCTGTGAGACAATATGCTCTTCATTTCCTCATACTAACTGCTGAGCTGAGCTGGAACAATGAGGCCTTAGTCGCAACCTTTTTGGGTGGCCTTTCTGATAGAGTGAAGGACGACTTAGCAGGAAGAACCATCCCCACTGATCTGGAAAAAGTCATCTCCTTGTATTTTTTTAATCAAAACTTTATTTGTTGATGCAGCAAATAATCATACAGGTATATAGCAAACATTGATAGGGCTGAATACAGTAACAATCTGTCATGTCTTCAAATATAACCATATATGTTGTGCTGCACCATTACATAACCTTTAAGGCAAACTTTTAGCCCTTGGTTGGACAACTTGCAAATCAGAACACGGTATTTTGCTTTCACTTTCTTTTTGCTATCGGCTTTTGCTACACCAAGTGTTTAACATAACAGAACTGAAACTTTTAACTGTTTTTCCCTTTCCCTTCTCCTTCCACCCCACCTCTCCATTTACTTCTCGCTTTTTTAGAGTCACAATAGTCTATCCATTACTAGTTGTGGGGGGGGAGCCGGATCAGACAGCCATGACTGCCAGATAAATTTAAATTTTGTCACGGCATTCCTGTGACGATAGGCCAGTTGTTCCCTAATCAAGAGTGAGTTTACATATACAATCCATTGTTTCCCTGTAGGTACAGTAGGTGCCATCCAGTGTCTGGCTATAAGCTTTCTAGCTAAGTATTGTAGTTGTCAGAGAGGATCCCAGTGCAGGACGGTTGCTGGGCACTCTGGAGTGCGCCGCTGCGTGCCTGTGCGCGTCGGCGCGCGCGCACGATGTTTGGCGCCAATCGCCCTATTTAGTGTGCTGGGACACTGTGCTCGGTGCTGTCCGATCTTCAGCTTCCTGTTCCTGTACTTCCTGTTTGCCTGTTTGCTAGTCTGATCTCTCTGTGACCCGGCCTGTTTACTGGACTCTCCCCTGCTATCCGCCTGCATCTGACCCCGGCTTGCCTCCGACTTTGAACCTGCCTGACCCCTTGTACTGTGCCGACCGCCTGCTCCTGACCCTGCCTGTGACCTGGACTTTGAATCTGCCTGCTCCTTTGTACCGTGCTGACCGCCTGCTGCCAACCCTGCTAGTGACCGGATCTGCCTGCTCTGCTCCTGCTCTGCACCAGTTAACTGGTCTTCAGCCTACCAAGCACCTCCTACCTGCTTGCACCAGGATCTTGGGCCTTATCCCTGCAAGTCACCCGCCAGGCTCTCATACCACTTTGCGCTCCCGTGCCTTCTGTTTGCTCTATCAGGGGCCGGGAACCAGATACGTACGGGAGGCCTTCCCCTGCTATATCGGGCTCGTCAGTCAGGTACGTGTAAGTCTGACAGTAGTCTAGTAATCATAATGTACATTCCCCTCTGGTACGTCTCTTCATCAATCGCTACCAGTAGACACACCAGGGGGGTGGAGGGCACCGGTACCTGTGCCAGCCGGGAGACAGTCTGTGTGACCTCAGTCCAATACCTGTTGAGCTTTGGACACTACATCAGCATGTGAATGAAATCACCTTGGTGTGTTTTACATTTTGGACATAGGGGTGAATTCCTCAGGCCCCATGCATACAGTATCGTTGGCGTCCGATAGGTTCTATGCAGAATTAGCAGCTGCTAATAACCTATATATAATAACCTGATAACCTATGGGAGGCCGAAATGGAGACAATAGGGATCGATTCCAATGCCATGTCCCATTGATCACCATCAATCTCTCCAATGTCCGTGACCCATTTAGCTCTACATTTCAACGAGGCATGGTCTTGGGTGTAGGACAACAGTACTGAGTCAATTTTTTAAATCTGCCCCTTCCTGGCATTCGCTTGAAGTAGCTCAATTAGGAGTGGGGGTGAGGTCGTGGTCCGGGAGGTTATTTGTCCCTGAGCCTGCAAAGCGTGTCGGAGTTGGAGATATTGACAAAAACATCTAGTGGGGAGTGTAAATTCTGAGCAAAGTTGTGCAAAAGATTTTAATACATTCCCTGTACATAGCTGTGGAAAAAAACATATCCCCTTGCGTTTCCATAGGGTGAATCCCTCCAGTTTATTGAGTTCTGGGTATCTTGAATTATCCCACAGAGGGGTGAATCCCAGGGGGCCCTTGACCTTCAGTGCCTCCCGGGTTGCCTCCCACATTTTTCTAAGAAGACCCGCCATTGGGGAGGTCGGGAGCAAGCAGGGAAGATCAATTTCAGAATGGAAGCCGGCTTTCAAGTCCGGGTTAGTTAGGGTTACTAAACGTACAATATAATCATCTGAGACATCTCTTCCCCACCCTGTGATCTGCTGCATTTGGGAGGCCAGGAAATATAATTTGGGATGTGGTCATCACCTTGTATAACCAGATCGATATTAGTTTTCAGGAAATGACCCTGCAAAAGTGACGCCAGCACTTCTTGGTCCATAGTCAGCCTGAGCTCCCCTCTCTTCCACCCGTGGGAGCATTCCCTGCCAGCTGAAGAACCTATGCAGCTGGGCCGGACCAGGCTATCCCCCGAAAAACGTGCTAGGCGCAGAACTCTGGGCCTGTGTCTCTATTGTGGGGCAAAGGTCATTTTCGTGACACATGCTCACTTCATCTGGGAAACGCTCGGGTCCAATACATCTGGAAGGTGGAGTATTGGACCCCAAAAATCACCTTCCCGTCTCCTTCTTTTGGCGTTCCTTCATGTTGGTGCTTCCTCCCACTCGATCTTGGCTTATCTGCATTCCTCAGCCACTGGCAATTTTATGGACTGGAGAACTGCATCTTCTATGAACCTTACCCTTTGACCCCTCACCACTCCATTGGTGGTCCCGGCAATTGATGGCACTGTTCTTCCAGGGAGCCCTATCCATTTCCTGATCCTCCCTATTAAGATGTCAGTAGGGTAACTCCACCAGGAGTGGATATCCCTCCTTATTCTACCTAAGGCCTCAACCCCTATCATATTGGGCCTTCCTTGGTTGCAGCTCCACTCTCCACACGTTGACTGGACTTCTGGGCAGATCCTGGCTTGGGGTCCCTCCGTTTCTCATCCTACCTAGTCAAGGTTGCCCCTAAAGAGAGACTTCCTGTTGCCACCACCTCAGTATCCTCTGCTAGCGATTTGCGGGATGTGTTCTGTAAAAAGTCAGCTGAGGTGCTTCCTCTTCACAGGTCCTTTGACTGTGCCATTGACCTTGTTCCCGGAGCAACTCTGCCCAGGGGTCGAACCTTTCCCGTATCCATCCCAGAGACCCAGGCCATGTCAGAGTATGTTACGGAAAATCTAGAAAAAGGATTCATCCCGAAATTCTCATCGCCTGCAGGAGCAGGGTTTTTTTTGTTGCCAAAAAGGATGGTACTTTTAGACCCTGCATTGACTATCAAGGCCTAAACGCAGGAACAATTAAAAATCTATAACCCTTACCTTTAATATGGGAACTATTCGACAGGTTGAAAGGTGCCTCCATTTTTACTAAATTGGATCTCAGGGGTGCATACAATCTGATCTGGAACAAGGGAGGGTGATGAATGGAAAACTGCGTTTAACACTAGAGATGGGCATTACAAATACTTCAGGGATCTGCTTTACCAATTTGTTGTCATCTGGATGACATTCTCATCTTTTCGGATAATCTGTTTGTTCACAGAGACGTCTGGATTGTTCTTCAGCGCCTTCAAGAAAATAATCTGTATGCCATGCTGGAGAAATGTTCTTTTGAATGTTCTGAGGTCCTGTTTCTGGGATGTTTTGTCTCGAACTTCAGTCTTCGAATGGATCATGTAAAGGTCTCGGCCCTTACCAACTGCCTTCTTCCTGCCGGTTTTAAGGCCACACAGCGCTTTCTTGGGTTCACTAATTATTACAGTTCATTAGGAATTACTCCTCCTTTGCTGCGCCTATTATCGCCTTGATCAAGAAGGGTGCTAATGCCAAGGAGTGGCCCCCTGAAGCTGTCTCTGCCTTTCACGGTTTGAAACAGGCCTTTATGGCTGGACCTTTGTTGAGGCGACCTGACCCTGGGGATCCATTTTTTATTGAAGTGGACGCTTCCTCAACCGGGGTGGGAGCTGTGCCTCTTCAATCCTTTGGAGAAAAAACATCAACCATGTACGTTTTTCTCCCAAAAAAATTCTCAGGCAGAGAAAAATTACCCTATTGGTGATCAGGAACTTCTTGCGATTAAATTGGCGTTGGAGGAGTGGCGTCATCTCTTGGAGGGTTTTCCACATTCTATAACAATTTTCACTGGCCCTAAAAATCTGCAGTACTTACAGAATGCCAAACAACTGAATCCCAGACAAGCCAGGTGGAGCCTTTTCTTTTCCCATTTTAATTTCACCATTACGTTCATACCTGGTTCCTGCAACAGTCGGGCTGATGCACTCTCTAGGTCTTTTGACATTCAGGATGAGGAACCTACCCTTGAACCAAGGCCGATCATCCCTACCTCATGCATCCTTGCCCATTCTACTACCCTGGAGTCAAAATTTCCTCCTGGCAAGACCTGTATCCCCACTGAGCTAAGAGCCGAGAACCTTCGTTGGGTACATGACTCCAAGGTGGCAGGTCATGCTGGGTTCCCCTGATCCTTCCTCCTCATCAGTCGCCACTACTGGTGGCCTACTCTCTGTTCGGATGTCAGAGACTACGTTAAGGCTTGTCATGTCTGTGCCCCGTCTAAATCCTCCACGCAAGCTCCTGCTGGTCTTCTCATGCTCTTGCCCATTCCTGAGGAGCCCTGGTCTCACATAGCCATGGATTTTATCACCGATCTACCACTTTCTGAGAATAATACAATTATTTGGGTGGTAATCGATCGGTTCTCCAAAATGGTTCATTTTGTTCCTCTTCCTGGTTTCCCTTCTGCTCCTGCTTTGGTTTCCATTTTGTTAGAGATCTTCTGCCTCCATGGGGTTCCTTCCCATATTATTTCTGACAGGGGTGTTCAATTTACATCTCATTTTTGGAGAGCCTTTTGCAAATCCCTCAATATTGTCTTGGATTTTTCCTCTTCATATCATCCTCAATCCAATGGACAGACTGAGAGGGTTAATCAGGAGTTAGAGGTCTTTTTCCACACGTTAGTTTCTGCTCATCACATTGATTGGTCCTCTCTACTCCCATGGACAGAATTCTCTCACAACAATCATGTGAACATCAGTTCTCAGAAGACACCCTCTTTCACAATTATGAAAGACACCCTGACCTCCCTCTTCCTATGACCTGTTCTCCGGCTATTCCAGCTTTGGCTACGGTTCAACAATTATTCAATTCTATTTGGGGTAATGTTCATGATTCCCTCCGGGCAGCTGCTGATAAATTTAAAGGTTTTGCCGACCGTAGTAGGCGTAAGCCACCTTCTATACAGACTGGAGACAAAGTCTGACTTTCCACCAGGAACATCAAGCTCCGGGTTCCTTCTCTGAAATTTGCCCCAAGATTCATTGGCCCCAAGATTCATTGGCCCATACACTATAATTTCTAAGCTAAATCCGATTTGTTTTAAACTTCAAATCCCTAAAAGCCTCAAGATCTCAAACTCTTCACGTTTCCCTCCTGAAGCCTTTAGTCCTCAATAAGTTATCTTGTCCTCTCCCTACCTTGGTTCCAGTCTCTGAGGATGATCAGGAGTATGAGGTTAGTCCAATTATGGATTCCTGGCTCTGTAAAGGCAGTCTTTAGTACCTCGTACATTGGAAAGATTTTGGTCCGGAGGAGAGGTCTTGGCACCCCACATCTGATGTCTTTGCACCTCGTCTTTGAGGTGGTTTCATTTGAGGTTCCCCTGCAAGCCTGAGCCCAAGCGAGCGAGAAGGCCTCGTAAGGGGGGGGGAGTAATGCCATGAATCTGCAGTAATACTTTCATGAAAAGTCTGTCTGCTTACCTCTGGTCTGTGTATCAGCCTTAGGGCCTGCACTCTGACACCTGCATGGTTAAGTAATCTTCCCTCTGCGTGGCTCGACCCTAGCCTCCAACAGGAACCACTATTTAACACCGTGTTCTCCAAGCCTGCCTTGCCCAAGCAATATTGTGTGTTTGGCTTCCTGTGTGCTTCTTGCTGTGTGCTTGTTTCTGGTGCTCTTATGCTCTAGCTCCCAGTGGGATCTGTGTTGGTGCTCCAGTGGACCTGCTTTCTTAAACCACTCAGAGTTCTATCCTTCAGCCGTAGGGTCCACTACCTTAATGGTGCACTCCTGACCCCAAGGGTGTGCATTTGCCACCTAGCCTCAGGTGACCCGACACTGATTTAAAATTACCCAAACATTGAAGTATTAAGATTATCAACATTAAAAAGCCACAGTACATGTCTCACCTTTACAGGTACATACAACCATACTAACAAAATTTAATTTTTAAAAATTAATTTTAAAATTATTTAATTGCCGAAATCCAAGACTCAAAGAACCCCAGACCCATAGAAAAAAAAATCATAAAGTCTAATTCATAGTTGAAGATAAATGGGAAAAACTAAAAACCAGAAAATCTAAAAATAAATAACTCCCATACCTATATTAAAGTATTTAGTTCCCATACAATATATCTATAGTGCCATCTTGTGGTTAGATCACACATTACATCTAAATGTTGTTCCAACCAGCAATCTCATTAAACCATATCTAGGATTTTAAATGGTATAAGATTAATTTATTTATTCCTTGCATTAAATAAAGAAATGAATGCTAGTTAATTCTCTAAATTAGGTTAAGTAAAAATAGGGGTCAATAAAAATGATTTTTCAAAAAAAAAAAAAAATAGGGGTGGGGTCTTAATAATCACACTAGGGTTAAATCATGACTGCCACAACCATTAACTTCAATATGAGGTGAATATCCTAATCTATATATCTAACAGTTAGAAATGTAGAAATTTAGATCAATATCTATATTGAGTCCTGATGGAAACAAAGAACCAATTTCATGTATTCACCAGGTCTGCCCACAAACCTTAGATCTGATGGATCCCTATTGTGTATTTTCCTAAAATGACTGGACACGTTATGTTTGATACATCCCTTTTTTATGTTATTAACATGTTCATTTATTCTTTTAAAAAGGGGTCTAGTGGTTCTACCCACATATTTCCACCCACACGGACAAGTGGATAGGTTACATGTTTAGTATGGCATAAATTTATTAAGATCATAATTCCTTCCTGTAACACCATGGAAATTCTTTACCTGCCTTCTTTTATCACTAGCGGTTCTACAGGAGATGCACCTGCCACATCTAAAGAAGCCTTTTCTGTCCAAGAAGGTGGTAGGTCTTTTAGGAGGATCCAAAATATTTTTAGCGATTCTATTTTTTCCATATATAAACATTGTTTTTTGGGGGCGTATTTTACTCAAACTAGGGTCTTTCAACAGAATCAGAAAGTGTTTACGTACATTTTTATCTACACTTTTATATTGGGTGTTCTATCCTGTAATAAAAGGCCATATGAACCTATTTTACCTTTTTTGTTTTTTGTGTCAAAAACTTATTTTTCTCCTTTTTACCAATCCCATCTGTTATTCTTATAAGATCTTTTCTTTTATAACCCTTCTCGCTAAATGTATCAAAGTTTATTTTATGCACCATAGTTTATGTTATTTGAGTTAGCGCCTTACTTTTATATCTTTTTACTCCTTTGCAAGGTGGTGTCATCCATTTATTAAAGGGGAATCTGCACTCACGTTTTTTATTGTGATTATCTTTTGGCACCACTACTTGTTATTTTACACAAAAGCATATTTTTTAATATAGTAAATATAATATAGCTTTCTACCCATTTACTAATGCTAGCAGCATAAGGCTTAAAAGTAGTTAATGTTGATTAACAGAGTTTAGTTCTGCTTTTAGGACCTAGTTTACAAGGCAAAGAATGATGCAGTAACCCACAACTAACCAAAGTTTCTTTCACCCATCTGGGGACAGAAAACTGGGATATATTTGCTAATGCTGCAATACTTATCTTTGGTTGTACTTTAGTGAAACTATCACGAAACAAAGCTTTTTTAAGTGTGACACTCAATGATAGCCCCTGTATTCTGAAGGCTTCACTGAAATGGATCTAAAATTCACAATCAAGATTGCATTGTATCTATTAGATTGTAAGCTCTCAGGTGCAGGGCTCTCCTGACCCTTTTGTACTGAATTGTAACTGTAACATTTCCCTATATAATGTAACGCACTGCACAAACTGTTGGTGCTATATAAATCATGTATAAAATGAATAGAGAGTGTCTGGCTTTAAAGCGGAGTTCCAGCTGGAGCCATGTTTATTAAAAGTCAGCAGCTAAAAAATGTGTAGCTGCTGACTTTTAAATAAATAAACACACAATCACCTGTCCCACGGTCCAGCGATGCGGCCACTCCAAGCCTCTGTTCTCTCCCCTCCCCCCCTGTCCGTGGCGCCACCACTGCAAGTGTGGGCACCCGGCTGTGACAGCTTCCGGCTTCACAGCCAGCCACAGTCACGAGTCCTGAATGGCCGGGCAATCTTCTGGGACCTGTGACATGTCCCAGAAGATTGCAGGGAGGGAGAGGAGTCGCCACCTAGGTGGTGCAGGCAGAAGTGGGCTGAAGTGGGAGCTGGGTACCTGTCAAAACTAGGTACCCGCTCCCCCCCAAAAAAAATGACATGCCAAATGTGGCATGTCAGGGGGATACCTTGAAGCAGAAGTTCCACTTTTGGGTGGAGCACCGCTTTAACTATATCTAGATCTATGCTGGTTCAAATTGGGCCATATCTGCACCCTGTGATTTCTGTAGTGTCTGGTGGCTACTAAGACCCGAAAATTAACCCTTAACCTACACCAGAAAAGGTAACTTATCACTTAACATTATTATTATTATACAGGATTTATATAGCGCCAACAGTTTGCGCAGCACTTTACAACATTGGGGAAGACAGTACAATTACAATACAATTCAATACAGGAGGGATCAGAGGGCCCTGCTCGTTAGAGCTTACAATCTAGAAGGGAGGGTCAAGTGGAACAAAGGGTAGTAGCTGTGGGGGGTGAACAGATGGACAAAATGAAAATTCAGTTGTTAGGTGTGGGTAGGATAGGCTTCTCTGAAGAGGAAGGTTTTCAGGGATTGTCTAAAATCTAATAGAGTAGGAGATAGATGGACAGATTGGGGTAAGGAGTTCCATAGGCTTGGAGAGGCTCTGGAAAAGTCTTGGAGACGAGCATGGGAGGAGGTGATGAGAGAGCAAGAGAGCAGGAGGTCTTGAGAAGAACAAAGAGAATAATTAAATTGGTGTTTTGAGACTAGGTCAGTAATGTAGCTGGGGGCACAGTTGTGGACGGCTTTGTAGGTAGTTGTTAGTATTTTGAAATTAATTTGTTTGGTGAGCGGAAGCCAGTGGAGGGATTGACAGAGAGGAGTAACAGAGACAGAGCGGTTGGTAAGGTGGATGAGTCTGGCAGCAGCATTCATGATGGACTGAAGGGGGGATAGAGTATGCAGAGGTAGTCCAAACAGGAGGGAGTTGCAGTAATCGAGGCGAGAGATGACCGGGGAGTGAATTAGGAGCTTTGTTGTGTCATTGGTTAAAAAGGGGCGTATTTTGGAGATGTTCCGGAGGCTGAGGCAGCAAGATTTGGACAGGGATTGGACATGGGGCTTAAAGGAGAGTTCAGAGTCCAGGACTACTCCTAGTACCTTAGCATGTGGGGATGGACTGATAGTTGTGTCATCAATTTTGACAGAGAGCTCAGGGGAAGAGGCACGTGGGGGAGGAAAAATGATAAGTTCGGTTTTGGATAGATTAAGTTTGAGGAAGTGACGTGACATCAAGACTGATATACCCGATAGTAAAATAGTGATACGTGAGGAGACTGAAGGAATTGAGTTGAAGTGTAGAGAAATAAATTTGTGTGTCGTCAGCGTAGAGATGGTATTGGAAGCTGTGGGAGGCTATCAGCTGACCCAGGGAGGTGGTGTAGATTGAAAATAGGAGAGGTCCAAGAACAGAACCTTGGGGGACCCCAACAGAGAAAGGAAGAGGAGAGGAGGCAGTAGAATTGTAGGTAACGCTAAAGATGCAGTTAAATATGTAGGTGGAAAACCAGCGAAGAGTACAGTCACGGAGACCAAAGGCATGGAGTTTTTTGAGAAGGAAGGGGTGGTAACCGTATGGAAGGCAGCAGAGAGGTCCAGAAGTAGGAGTACAGAATACTGTCCCTTAGTTTTGGCCGTTAGTAGATCGTGACAAAATGACAACCTTTTAAAGGAGGTCCACTTGCCAGCCCCACATGCTCACCTTTCCTTTGCGCCTTTACTGCTCTGTTCAGTTGCGGGGAACAAGGGAGAATTAGTACTCTGTAAGCTCTAGGTCACGGCTTGGAGCTTACACAGGGTTGAAGACTCTCTGCTAACCCGCAGGTAACAATGCTAGGTGTCGAGCACTGCTGTGTTAATGAACTGCACTAATGTAAATGGGACCGAACTATAAGTGCAATATGAAAAATGCACATTTTTAATTTGTTTTTGAAGCTTCAAGAAATGTATGGTGATATACTAGGTTTCCCATGGTTCTTTTCTTCTGAGTTTCTCCCTGTGGATGTATAGAGTACAAAGTCCTTGGATGGTGTCATCTTCAATGAAAAAACAGCAGCTTAAAACTCTGGTGACCCACCTTGGAATACGCTAAAGGGGGTCAAACCCCCTTTGGGGGGCACGAACAGGGTGGATTGGGCTGTATGAAGTATATATGCACAAGAGCACTTTTTTTTTTTTTTTTTTTTTAAAGATAGATTTGTGCAATTTTGGCACACAGCACTATTGGACATTTGCACTTTCTTTATGTCATGCATTAAATTTATTTCAAATAAAAGTCAGAAATACAAGGTAGTCCTGATCCCAGCGCTCTTATGGAACAGATTATCTGCACTTACAGCCTCTATTATAAAATACAAATCAATAAACAATATATATGCCTAATTTAAAAAAAAAATTAGCCACAGTGATCTTTGGGTTCTTCTTTACCTCTCTCACCAAGGCTCTTCTCCCCCGATAGCTCAGTTTGGCTGGACGGCCAGCTCTAGGAAGGGTTCTGGTCGTCCCAAACGTCTTCCATTTAAGGATTATGGAGGCCACTGTGCTCCTAGGAACCTTAAGTGCAGCAGAATTTTTTTTTGTTGTAACCTTGGCCAGATCTGTGCCTTGCCACAATTATGTCTCTGAGCTTTTCAGGCAGTTCCTTTGACCTCATGATTCTCATTTGCTCTGACATGTACTGTGAGCTGTAAGGTCTTATATAGACAGGTGTGTGGCTTTCCTAATCAAGTCCAATCAGTATAATCAAACACAGCTGAACTCAAATGAAGGTGTAGAACCATCTCAAGGATGATCAGAAGAAATGGACAGCACCTGAGTTAAATATATGAGTGGCACACCAAAGGGTCTGAATACTTAGGACCATGTGATATTTCAGTTTTTTCTTTTTTAATAAATCTGCAAAAATGTCAACAATTCTGTGTTTTTCTGTCAATATGGGGTGCTGTGTGCACATTAATGAGGAAAAAAAAATGAACTTAAATGATTTTAGTAAATGGCTGCAATATAACAAAGAGTGAATAATTTAAGGGGGTCTGAATACTTTCCATCCCCACTGTGTGTGTGTTTGTTTATATATATATATATATATATATATATATATATATATATACACACAAATACATATATGCAAGGGTCTGTCAAGAGTCCAGAAACTCATTGACCTTTTATACACGCACACTAATTGCAAGCAAACAGATCACAGGTGAGGATGGTTACCTTGAATAGCCATCCAAACCCCTTTGTGTAAACTTGTGTGCATGTTATCAGGCCAAAATCACCAGGGTATGTAAACTTTTGAACAGGGTCATTTGGGTAGTTTCTGTTGTAATTATGATTTAAAAAGAGTAAACACAGTTGATTGATAATAAATGGCTTCAGCCAAACAACAACCATGAGTGAAAGAAACATTTTTGTGTTATCATTCATAGTCTCTGAAAAATGGCCAAGAAATCATAAATTCTGCGAGGGTATGTAAACTTATGAGCACAAAAACAAATGTCACTTTAAAGATATAAAAGCCTACCTGGCTTTGGTGAGAAACTTGGTATTGACTTTTTGAATCTGAAGAGTAACTGGCCACCCCAAATCTGATGCAGAAGTCCATGATGATAGCAGAACAATTGGTACTGCAGGCTGGCTTGTTGGACTAGTTTCAGTCCTGGCTGTCTGGTCTGATTTCTGGACAGCTGATATAGTATGTAGGCCATTGCCCAGAGGTCAGTAGTATGTACAGCTGTGTTCAGGAGTCAACAGTATGTAGGGCAGGGTACAAAGGTCATCGGGTTGCAAGGTAGTGTACAGGGGGTCAAAAGTTTGTAGGACGGTGTAGAGAGGTTTGTAGGGCAGGGTACAGTGGTCAGGCATTTTTTAGAGCAGAATACAGGGTCAGCAATTCACTGTACAAGGGGGTCAGAATGGCACTGCACAGGTGGGACAACAGTTTGCAGGGCAGACTGCAATTGCATTGCAGGGAAGTGGCAGTGAGACATCACTACCTGTTCTGGTGTGCTGATCCCCGCCATCCTTGCCTTCTTGTCCAAGCCATGTCATGTCACATACAATCATCTTGGATGGACAGGAAAGGAGAGCTAGTGGATTCGAAGCAGGACACATATCTATGCTGCTTCCCTGTTCAGCTCTGTATATGGGGAAGGAGAATTTCAGAGGTATGGTTGGCAAGATGAGGATGTGATCTGTCACCTACCCATGATCAATTAATATATCACAATTGACAGGTTGCTGGCTCCCAATTTAAACCCATAGATTTTTTTTTTTTTTGCCTATGTGTAATGTACAAAGGATCACTTTGTTTACAACAAAAATATTAAACATCATAGTTAAAAAAAAAAAAGTAAAGTACTTATCCTTTCATGTGCCTAGTTGAAAGCAGGCAATATTTTATTTCATACACAGAGGAAATACATTTTCAGTCCAGTAAAACATTTTATTTAATAATCCATGCCAGTGTCCAAGTAAACACAGTTGGTTTGACATTCTTCAGTAAGTACAATTTATCGTACTGGACAGTGCATCAAAATGAACATTAATTAAAGCAAAGCTTTGAGAACAGCACAAATCAGTCATTTCATTTAAGAAAAAGCTGCAAGTAGCAGTTTCTGACTTTAAAAAAAAAATACTCTATAGTACATCTACAAAAAGTATCAAATGGTCTGTTTGCATGAAATGTTAGGACAGCTGTAGGATTCAGCTCAGAGAAAATGACTACAGTCATACTGCGTTATTAAAATAAGCCACACATTAATGCAGAAAGCCATTTACAATTACTGATTTTCAGTAAGCCAAAAAGCAAGAGGATGTTCATTTCTTAATGGGATGTCACTTGAACCACGTTTGCATGGTCCCACACTGTCCTCAAGATAGACTGCAGGATTGAATGCAAAGCAGACCTTTTAATAACATAAGATCCCCTGCCACCCTGCATAATTATTAAAAAGGGAGTAAATTCGTATTTCAAGACAAAACTGCTTAGTGAAAAAAAAAATAAAAAAGGCATTTGAGCAGCATCAGAATCGCCTCCTGAACGTCTGGCAACTGCTGCTCTTCTGCTCTTTGAACAGTGATTCACTGCGGAAAGCTTTTAGAGGGTTGTACACACTGCACCCCATGCGAAAAGGCCCTTTAACCAGTTCCCAACCGGCTCACGTGTTTTTACAGGAGCAGAATGGCACCCCTGCGTGAAACCCCTTACGGGTTTCCCTTTAAGAGCTACCAGAGGGCCAGCACAGCAGGGGACCAGATGCACGTGGCCGGCGATCACGTGCACAAGAGCCAGCACATGGATTTGTGTGTGTAAACACACAAATCCCTGTTCTGTCAGGGGAGAGGAGACATGTTGTTTGTTCCTACTAAGTAGGAACAACGATATGTCTCCTCCCCTAGTCAGTCCTATCTCCGTACAGTTAGAACACACTGAGGGAACACGCATTTAACCCCTTCTCTGCCAGTGACATTAATACAGTAATCAGCGCACTGATCGCTGTATAAATGTCAGTGGTCCCAAAAATGTGTCAAAAGTGTCCAATCTGTCCGTCGCAGTTCTACAAAAAAAAAAAAAAATTATATATATATATATATATATATATATATATATATATATATATATATATATATATATATATATATATATATATATATATCACCGCCATTACTAGTAAAAAAATTGTAAAAAATAAAAATGCCATAAATCTTTCCTATAGTTTGTAGACGCTTTAACTTTTGCGCAAACCAATCAACATATGCTTATTGCGATTTTTTTTACCAAACATGTAGAATACATATCAGCCTAAACTGATGAAGAAATTTTTTTTTTTTTTTTTTTTTTTTTAAATTGGGGCTATTTATTATAGCAAAAGTAAAAAAAAAAATATTTTTTTTCAAAATTGTCAATCTTTTTTTGTTTATAGTGAAACAAATAAAAACTGCAGAGGTGATCAAATACCACCAAAAGAAAGATCTATTTGTGGGGGGAAAAAAAAGGATGCAAATTTAATTTGGGTACAGCTTTGCATGAGCGCGCAATTGTCAGTTAAATTGGCGCCGTGCCGAATTGTAAAAAGTGCTCTGGTCAAGAAGCGAGTAAAATCTTCCAGGCTGGTGGTTAAAGTGCAACAGAATTTTTAAATTAAAGCAGAACGTTTTTCTTTGTTCAAACACTCTAAATTTTAAAGTTATGCATACATGTACACTTGCAAAACTGTCATGTGGCTTTTCCCAGTTGCTGTGCAGGCACAGCAACAGGGCCTGAATTCTCTGTGACCTCTTGGTTTGAACTCTGCAAGCTGCACAGCCCAGAGGTTGTAGGCTTTGGAGAAGAAGTACAGCCAAATCTTGTTTGGCTGTACTTCTCCTGTGGATCACGGCGTTCTGCACTCGTGACCTATTTTCAGCAGAGGCCTGAAGCCCGCTGTCGGCTGACGTCACAGAGACGTTGGGATCCATCCAGATGCCTAACCACCAGCCAGCTCGGCAAGCCGCTGAGAGCCTGAGCTGGCCGCTCCCACCCCTCCACATCCTAGCACTGGGGCAGAGCAGAGAGCCAGTGACTGACAGTCACCAGGGAGCACTGAGGACTGAGCGATCATCAGTTTGATCGCTCTGTTCTTAGCTTTCAAGCCGGTGAGGGACAGATGCGGCATCCACCTAGATTAGTGGGATTCAAAAAAAAAAAAAAATCCCCATACTTCTCTTTTCAACACGTCTCCCTAAGAATATTTTTTATGCTTCTATAAATGCCTAAGGGGCAGAGACCATACCTGCACAAAACTATTCAATCTAATAATCTCTAGATTTAATAACAAAAAAAAAAGTTGCATTCAAAAATAAATAAAAAAATTAATACATGTCCTCAGTAAACTTGCACTATGCTTTTCCTTTAACATAAATATCAGCGGAAGATGTAATATACTGATGTTAGCTGGAAAAATCACAGATATGAAATCCTATGGTATTTGGTCACATGATCTTCACTTACAAGCGAACTGGCTGATCCTCGCATTCAGCAGCAAAGATTATGTGAAAAAAAATGCATTTGGAAAAATGGCCATCTGCAAATGAGATTCAGAAACCACAGTTTTTCCACCCAAGGTATTTCAAGCCTTCTGCGCTACTGTTCATTAGTTCAGGGGAGCAAGATAGCCAAGGGTATAGGGAATCTTATATTAACAGCATGTCTGCAAAAAAAAAAAAAGTCCCGAGCAAGCTTACAGGACATGTTAGCTGCGGGGAAGGGAGCAATGTGCCTTGGTTTACATTTACTGAACTTCGTGTGCTTCCCCAGTAAAAAGGAGAGTATAGTGTAGGCTGGAAAACTGAGGCAGAGCCTGGTGAACTGGCCAATAATAGATTCCCCTAATGGAAAACAAAATGTACCTATCTTGATCAGTATAGTACAAACATTTGGAGACTATGGGCTGGCTACTTGACATAGAGCTTTTTGTAACATTGGCAGTCTGGTGGGTGATTCCAGCTTCAAGACCCGAGGAATTTCACAGCATTACATAAAATACTACTCCAGTTGCATTTTGAATCACATAAAATAAATTACAATTCGAACATGGTAAATGTGTTTGTTTACTTGCCAAGGCAGATGTACAGACCTGGAGCACAAGAGCATTGTCACTGGAATGCAGAGATGCAAGATTCTGTACCAAAAACTGACATATTATTGGGTGGACTGATCTTTTAGGATATTCAATAATTAAATGTCAATTCTTATCGCCCCCACTATTTTAAGTGTGGAACCAGCATTAAATAAAAAAATAAATAAATAATATGAATCATGTGTACAGGTAACGCAGCAAATAAATTGCTTGTAGCAACTATGTTGTCTGCAAGATAAATATGAGAACTTTAGTTACTGTTAAATATACACAGGTTAAAATGGAGATCATTACACATTGTGGTAGGACTCAATGATGTCAAATAAGTTTGTTTTGTGACTTAGACTATAGATGTAACCTGCCAGGGTTTTTAGTGTTTGTGAAGCAACTGATGCTTAAAGTAAACCTTCCATTGAATAATTATGGGGGGAACAGCCATTGCTGACCTACTTCAAAAAAGTCTAGTTGACTGGTTGTCTCTGGCTTCAATTGTTCCTGAATCAATGACATGAAAAGTAAGCAATAGCAAGTACCGAGCAAGAGGGTCAGTTGGACAGACAAGCAAGTGGCATTTTCATTAGCAGAGGTCAGCCAATAGCAGCTTCCACATCACAAGATGTTTCCACATAGCATTTTTTTTTGTTCACTGTACAACCACAAAGCGCCTCTGTACTTAGGAACACAATGATTATAAGTCTCAAATTCCACAGCTTGGCCATTCTTGAGTACTGTTGGTTTGTGGATGGTGGGGTGGAGTTCTAACATAGGAAGTCAATGATCTAATGCAGTGTTTACTTGAAAGTGCCTCCTTGTAACCCAGGAAAGGACAATGGAACACAACAGAGGTTCCTGCATATGCATATGTGCTGAACTTTTACTTACAAGGAGCCTACTGTTAGGCTTACCTAAGTGCAGATTTTGTAGGCAGCAGATTTATTTTTACAAACATTGCAAACTCAGGGCAAGTTTGCTTTAAAAAGTTATTACATTCCAATGATATTATACAGGCAGATATTAAAATCACGAGAGGAATCACCCATTAGCCTCTTTGTACTGATCAGACACAGAACAGGACAGATTATCTTGATGTTTCCACCTTTCAGTTTCAATGCAGCCATTAATTACAATCATCTGAGGAATTCTTAGGAATGTAAACTAAATAGGAATCCTGCAATGAAAATGTGATTTCCTAGTAATGGCCAAAGAAAAGAAAGGGGATGGGGCAGCTGGGTACTTAGACACAAGCCCCCTGGAGACACACAAGTCAGTGGGTGACAACATATGTTTTAGGTGGGTTGACCTTTTATAGTAAACCAATGGTAAGGACATTCATATAGTTACATATCTTAACACAGGGATCCTCAAACTACGGCCCTCCAGCTGTTGCAGAACTACATGTCCCATGAGGCATTGTAAAACTCTGACATTCACAGACATGACTAGGCATGATGGGAATTGTAGTTCCTGAACAACTGGAGGGCCGTAGTTTGAAGACCCCTGTCTTAACAGGTCGTAAAAAAAGCTTTAAAACAAGCTCTCACTGACCTCTGTAGCTACAGGCATTGTGGAGAAATATATCCTCAAGGTTCACAAGAGAAGTAATTCAAGTTAGGTGAACTGAGGTGCTAAAAAGGAAAAAGTGCTTTGGCTGTAGACTCTGAGGAAGCGATACTCCACAGTGCCCGCAGGTATAGACATCAGTGAGGGCTTGTTTTAAAGCTCGTTAACTGCTTCTTAAGAGTGTGCAAATATGGAACTGTCCATAGCTTAACCACAGTTCTATTTCAAAATAATCACATGAAGGTGTTCAACAGGCAACACTACAAAGAAGAATACGAACTGTAATATCATTAAACAGCATAGTAATGATATGTTCAGGCATTGTGGGCTAGTCAGCAGAATTACATGTAGGTTCCACACTTTTTAATAAGTAATTATACAGATTATATTAAGTTCAGACAGACTTTAGAGACCCTGTCTCTCTACTGTAGTGCACACCAAGGGACAGAAGGGAGACAGACGCAAAGAACAGAAAAACTGTCAAAGCCCTTTTCTAACAAATTCTCTAACCCCCTTGTGATTGAAACTACAGATATCAAAGAAATGTCATGGCAGCCAAGGAGGAGAAAGGGGGCAGGGCTGGGTCGGGGCTCCATGTCTGAATGGACACAGGGAGCTGTGACTCAGCTCGGGTGCCACCATAGCAAGCTACTTGCTATGGGGGCACTCACTAGGAGGGAGGGGCCAGTAGAGCAGAAGAGGGACCCCAGAAGAGGAGGATCGGGGCTGCTCTGTGCAAAACCTACTGCACAGAGCAGGTCAGTATAACGTGTGTTATTTTTATAAAAGAAAAAAAAAAAACACAAGACTTTACAATCACTTTAATTTATCAGGAGAACTGCAGCATTTTCTGTTGAAGAGACTGGTCATTCCATCTAGCCATCTGTGTGCTGGGTGACTGGTCTGCTTAACACCCCACTAGTTATTCAGAGTGCACCTTAGTGACTCAAGGGGGCCTACAGACTCCTTCACCCTAAAGCTAAAGATTAGGAACCCAGGAATGATATCACCCAGACTTCTCTCCCAACAGAAGAAAGGCAAGTAAAAAGGGGAGGAGGAGGTGTGTGAGGGATGCCCATTTTAAACACAGAAATAAAGCTCATAGGTTCCAATGGGTTTCTGAACATTGCAAATTGCTATTCTTTCTACTAAGATCAGCCTTAGCTTTTTTAAGATAATCTATAAATCATTTCAATAATCTGGTATGTGTTTCTTTATACACATTCTATGCACTAAGAATCAAGAATTAGGAGGAAGAAAATGTATTTATTCAACTACTCCTCCAGTCATATCCATGCTTTAATGTAAAGCGGCCATTAAGCTAAAAAGAATGTGTCATTTAATAAACAAAAGGCAGATGCAAAAAATATTGATGCTGCAACTCAGAAAGTAGCCAATCAAAACATTGATCGGTATAGTAAATGCTAATAAAAAAAGGCTTTGAGATTGCATTAGAACACATCTGCAGTATTTGAAAAAAGTCATGCAGACACAAAAATGAAACCCTTCTTTTCTAGGCATTCTCCATGACAACACCACTTAAAGGTTGCCTTGGCAGTACAAAAAGTTAGGAAGAGCACATCCTACCATATATCCTGTGTTTTCTTAAATAAACAGTCTCAGATTAACATAGGAGGCAAATGGGGAGGTTTCCAGAAAAACATTACCAATTCACTCTACTTTTGTTTTTTTGATTTGTATAGATGGAAAAATGTGGTCAAGTGCATTCAACTTATGTTTGAGAAGCTTCTGAATACCTTTACATGAACATGTAACCTGCATTTGCCCTCCTAAGCTGCATCACACTGCTTTTGTATTCCAGGTGACTTAGGCCCCTTTCACACTGGGGCGGTAGGGGGCGTCGGCGGTAAAACAGCGCTGTTTTACCGCGGTATTCGGCCACTAGCGGTGCGGTTTTAACCCCCCACTGGCGGCCGAAAAAGGGTTAAAACCCCTCGTATAGCGCGGCTATAGCCGCGGTATAGCCGCGCTGTCCCATTGATTTCAATGGGCAGGAGCGGTTTAGGAGCGGTGAATACACCGCTCCTTCACCGCTCCAAAGATGCGGCTCGCAGATTTTTTCTTCTCCTGCCAGCGCACCGCTTCAGTGTTAAAGCCCTCGGGCTTTCACACTGAACAAACAGCGGAGGCTGTTTAGGGGCGGTTTGCAGGCGCTATTTTTAGCGCAATAACGCCTGCAAACCGCCCCAGTGTGAAAGGGGTCTTAGGAAGAGCACTTCTGAAGCAAATGAGTGTATACAGGCCCTTACAGAAGCACCGGGAATAATTTAGCATAGGAGATGTGGCAGGGAAAACAATTACTTGAAAGCATCTAAATAGGAGGCTAGTTCATAGACATGCAAAGTGTGGCTCTGCCTTGACCCCTACAGGATTTAATTGACAGCACCAGGATCATCTGTGTCTGTGTCTTGAGAAGAGAAAGAGGGAAGAGCAACGCTGCAGATGGGTACAGCGCTGGATCGAGGGAAGGGGAAAGACCACTGCTTGAACATTTTTTACCTTAATACATTAAGGTAAAAAATGTTTTGACTTTAGAAATTGAAAATTATTTTCTCAACAAAGTGCAATAATCCACAAAAATCAACCAGCAATTAACTATCTTACATTATTTAACTGTTAAGTCATGAGAGGCTAGTTCTGATTGTTAGCTATGTGTTACTGCACTGTATACATCATCACTGTTCTTGCATTTCCTTAAGAAATAAATCTGGATGTTTTTTTAAAGGGATTTTACTCTTTCGGCATAAAACAGGAAAACTTTTTCCTCGCTATGCTCACAGTCTTTACTAAGTTTCTCCATGCGAAAACTACCCCATATTTGTGTTATACTTGGGACTTTTATACTATGCTATACTGAAAAGACCTCCACTGACAGGTTGCCCCACCAGTTTTAAGTAGAAAACTCCAACCAGTTAAAAGCTTACATAATGTAAACTATGGTAACCAATCGCTTTCTTTTAATAGTGACCTCACTATGGCTTATCTCTTGATGTGTTTGATTGCTCGTTGTTATAGATCACTATTCAGGGCACTTGAGGCCAACTTATGGGGATGAGTTAAAACAATATGTTCTGCTTATAGCAACAAGCCAGGATTTTTCCAATGCATATTAAAGCAAACCTGTAACAGAAAAAGTCTTCCTCCAGAATGCTCTGAACCCAAGATTCTGTACAATCTCTACTTCCAAAGTTACACAGTTGCTACCCCCCCCCCCCCCCCCCCCACACACACACACACACACACACACACCCCTTCCTGGTTTATTTACCAGTAGGGAAGTTCACAACATGGGCAAGGTCCAACCTTAACCATCTGACTGTAAAGTCTGTATATGCCGACAGTGTTTATGTTTTGGGGCTTCAGGGTTATTGTAGAAACTAAAACTTTTCAGGAACCTCTAGCTGCCTGCTTTTAGTTTCTTCTATCATTTCAATAACTTTATTCATGTGACAAGCGTGCTTTTAGGAAATCCAGTACTGAGACAAAATTAAGGGCTACCATTGCTGACCTCATTCTTCTTGGTTGGCTCTGGCTTCAGAGCTTTGAGACAATGACCTAGAGAAGAAGGCAAATTAGGAAAGTCAAAAATTCCAATATGCAGACTTGCTCAATGTCATTCAAAGTAATGAAACCACTGCCATAAACGCAGCAGCAAGAGTATTAGCTTTTTTCCGAAGGAGATGTAAACAATGGCAGAGTCCATACCCTCTCACCACAGGCTTTCTTAAAAGCCATTCTGTTTTGATAGTTAATACTCACCTCTTACACTGCCTGCGCTGCCAGTTTAGGCTACAGTGAAAAGAAACTGCTGGCTAAAAAATATTCACAATCTGACACTTTTGGAATGTTTATTTAAATGGTCCCCCTCTGCGCTCTGTGGTTTCTTCCGCAGCAATAACATAGGGGCTGGCAGAAATGAACCACTGAGTGCTGCAGGGGACTGGAAAATTGACACCCCAACAGTTGCTCTTCACTATAGCAGATATTAGTTGCAGCTGGAAAGGTACGTATTTTTTTTTTTTTTGCAGGAAAAACTATATTTTTAGCATCTATTTTAGAAGCGCAGTCACTTTAAGAACACCAGTATTAGTAACACAATTTTTTTTTCAGTCGTTATAAGTAAGGTTCTGAGTAATCATTTCAGTTCCAACCTCTTGATACGTCAATATAAGTGATAAATGATATGAACTATAATGCAACGCAATGTAACATTTTTCGTATGGCATTATATGTATATTTCTGCCTTCTGAATGTGAACACAAAGAAAATCTGAGGAGGAAACTGAAAAACATATTTTGTACATCCTGTGTACAAATAATAATCTTAAAGCTTGATGAAACTTTAGAACGACCACAATCCACTCCCATACAATCATAAGCGATTTTAAAGAAAAATCTAATACTCCCATTCATCAGTTTTCATGTCCAGATAACTAAGGATATTATTGGCAAACTTTACAGCTTGTTTTCTGGCTTCTTTTGAGCGGTCGTCTCCTTGGGAATCAATGGCATCTAGAGCAAGGAGTTGATTGGTGAGAAGTTCTTCCAGTCGCATGTAATTTTTATCTGCTCGGTTGCCATCAAAAGAGATGACTTCTTTCTGAAGATCCGAGAGGTTCCCAAGAACTATCCAAACATTGGTGTAAGATGGATGTTCTGGGTTGGCCTGATTACAAGCACTCTGTCTCCTTTCAAGAGCTTCCTTGAGGTCGATATAGCTGATAACAGTTTGGACTTCCACCACTGCTCTCCTTCTTGCTTCGCGTATACAAGGATTTTTCTCTACACTTACTTCATCCAGCTGGGCAATGAGAACCTGAAGCTCAGACTTAGTTCCCACATGAATGTCAGACATATTGTGCCCTCTCTCTAAAACACAGGCTTTTATTTCTGTAGATCTTTTACGAATTGACTCAATTTTGACAATGGACTGGTTTTTGGCCAAGTCATAAGCACTGGTAAAACAAGCTTCCTCCTCAAGATCTAGATATTTCAACAAGTTGTTTATTTCCTCCACTACCTCTTTTCTATAGTTCCTTATTTCCACATGGCCAGAAACATCTAATGCATCCAGGTCTGCAATGAGTCCAGAGAGAATGCAAGATAGATGTCTGTAGGTTTCACATTCGTTTACACCAGCAAGAAGTGCAATGAGGCTGCCTCGTGCCTTGTTTACCTCAAGCAGAACAGAGTTAATTTTAGAGATGGATGGATGTGCATCTGTAGAGAGAGGAAGTGCCAAGACCTGTTGTTTTAAACAATTCTCTAATATCTCTTGAATTGCAAGAACTTTAGTAAGGGTCCGATATCGGGCTTTTCTTAGGGATGCTTTGCCTTCTGTTTTGACTTGTGTAAGTCTCATCAAGATATTCTGAATACCTTCTTCAAATTCCTCCGCGATACATCTTCTACCTCCATACATAGGGGCTATTTGCTGGGCTACAAGACATTGTGCCTCCTTAAATATCTTCTCAATCGCCAATCGGCAGGGATGGTTTGCATTCTCCTCCAATTCTTTGAGAAGCCTCTCAACTTCTTCTATGGCTCTTTTACGGGCTTGTGAAATATTGGCCTTCCCGTCCGTATCAATAGACTCAATTTCAAAGAGCTGCTTGGTCAGGGCTTTTGCCAGTTTTTTGAACTCTGGGTCACTCTGCAACCCACTGAAGGTAGCCACGCTTTGCTCAAGGTCTTTGACTTTCCGTTGGATCTCTTGAAGCGCTGTGATCGAAGGATGTTGGTTGCCCATATCCATTCTCAGAAAAACTTCCCTGTTATAGTCAAGACTGTAAAGTAAAAAAAAAAAAAAAAGTTAGAAACATAATTTGTCTGATATAAAAAGGCACCAGAACAAGGAAAAGCAGATTTATAATGTAGAACATAAAATTCCCCTCCCCCTTACCTGATGTTCTATACAAGTCTTCAAACTTTCTAAACAAAGGGTCAGTTTACTCAGAATTTAGGGGGGCCGAACTGTGGCCAGTGGGAGTAATCAAGGTTTAATTTTTATTATTGGGGGAGCAATAGTCCCCCCCCATCATTGGCATGAATAGTGCCCCATTCTAGGTGTCAGTAGAAGGAATAGAGTCCAACGGGTCCCTACACGTGGGCGTTCAGTACATCCCTTTTTCCTCCTTCTGTTGGTGGATGAAAACAGATATACATATCTGTCTATGGGCGAGCAGATGTTAGCGGATGATGATCTGCTAACATCGGCCTCTGTTAAGTTCTGTTTTTTGAGACGGAAGAATACCCTATTTTTTTTCTGTTTAAAAAACAAAAACAGACAAAAAACGGATGTTAGCGGACGACATCCGCTTACATCCAATCCGCTGACATCAATTTTTTTTACCCAAAAGCATGGGCATTTCGTATTTTACTTCAGTCCAGTCACTTTTTTTTTTAAACTGATGAAAAACGGATGTCAGCAGACATGAATACAAATGTAAAAATTGACATCCGTATCCGTCTTTTTACCAAAAACAAAGTGACTGAACTAAAAAACGGAATGCCCGTGTGAAAGGGCCCTTAGGTGTTAGTGGGAGGAATAATGCCTCATCATTGGTGTCAGTGAAGAAACAGTGACCCTTCATTGGTGTAAGTGAAGGAATAGTGCCCCCATCATTGCTATCAGTACTATATTTCCTCTGTTGTGGAAGCAAGAGTGCCCCAAGGGCCAGATAAAAGGTAAGCAAATGGCTGCAGTTTGGAGACCATTGTTTTATACATTTAATGCCATGATGGGACCTATTACAGCCAAATACAGAGAATTAGCCAGGAATCATGTGGGACATGCGGAGCAATATTCTAGTGAGCCACGTTAACTGAAGAATCATCAAGACACAGTAGCACTCTCATAAAAATGGAACTTCTTTTCTTGCCCTCTCAAAAGCCCCATTCTAATTTTTTGTTTTAAAGAAACAAAGAACGAAAAACCCCTATACATACTCTTTCTTGCAACTTTTAGACCAGTCCAGTGATGTCAATGGTTCTTCCTGATAACAGTCGTGGGTAGTCCCTACACCTGGACTGATCAGTGCTTACATAATGATATGTGAGCTTCCCAATCCAGGAGTGCTGCGAGCCTCGGCTTTGTGATGACCAACCAAGAAAGTGTTTTTAAAAAGATGGGCGTATATGAAGTGGGTTCAATGATGCTGGTCATCATTTAACCTGAAAATGTCTGGCACCAAGTCAGAAAAGGAAACAAGAACAGCGCTGGAGTGAGAAGTGGGCGAGTACTGCATGGACACTTTTTTTATTCATATGGGAGGCTATCAAAAAAAAAAAAAAAAAAAAAATCATCAGCAAGCTTAGCTCTTCAACAGAGCAAAGATCTGAGGAAAAAGCAGTGAAACGGATAAATATTTTTTTCCCTGCAGGAAGAACTACGTTTTTTTGATCTAGTGCAAGTTGCTTTAAAACCACTGATCCAACATGGCAGCCAAGCAGCTCTCATTTTCAAAATGAGAGATCATGAACGGCTGTCTACATACCGGATTCTTAAAAAAAAAAAAAAAAATGAATACATTTAGTAAAGGAATTATGATATCCAATAGTGTCAGCCTTTGCTTAACTTCCAAGTGAATATATCAGGAAGGCTATAAAATGTTCAATAATTCTTACATTACATCTTTCTACTAACAAGGGAAGGGGATTTAAAGGGCACAATAGAGCTAACTAAAAATAGCAGTTGCAGCTTTGCCAGCAACACAGTGATGATGCAGAGAAAGCATATGCTGCTTTGAATCTGTTTGCAGGGATGTGCTTTTAACCCTTTGGCTGCCAGGCCCTGTGCTCCATTTTGTACACTCAGGTGGCAAGACCATTTTTGCAATTTTTCCTTTGCTTTTTTATTTTCCACTTATAGCTTTCAGAGTTTGTCTGACCTACCAAACTATATTTTTTCTGAAAGCACATGATCAGTAGAATAAAAAGAAGATGCTACTGATTTTTAAGGCAGCACGATATTTGGGCAAATGTTTATCAAAACAATATTTTCGCTAAAAATACACTAAAAATCATTAATATAACATAACTTACAAAATTCCCGCTAAATTGCTACGAAAGCATCGTTCACAAATGGCATACTAAAGTGTACTCCCATGGAGGGCTGTGTTTACCCGCACAGGCATCTCCTTGTGCAGGCAGTCCTATTTATGTCAATTGGGATGCAATGGCTGCACAGGCATAGCTGCTGTTCCCAATCTGACGTCCATGTGGGTACACGACCCAGAAAGCAGACAGTGTGAGCTCAGGGACATGCATGCGGACCACCATGGATGTAAAATTGGGAGCAACGGCTCTGTTCGTACAGGTGCTACATCCCATATGACATCATTGGGACTGCCTGCACAGAGATGCACAGAACACCTGTGCATTCCTGTAAAGGTACGCTGTGTATGCCCTGTGTGAACAAGGCCTTAAGGCTCCTTTCACACAAACACACCGGTCAGATCTGTCTGTCCGTTTTTTAGGCGGGCCCAATCGGACCACCGATTGTTCCCTATGGAGAGGCTGACGTAAATAGATATGTGTCCGTTTACACCCGCCTGCATCCGATCCAGTCTGCTAAAAACAGACAGATGGGGATCCCATTCCCCATCCATCTAGCAGATCGGAGTGGATGGTATCCGATGGAACTGGACAGGCGGTGTTCGTGTCTGCTCTGCATCAGCGGAGTAGACGCATACCTGTCATCAGCAGACCGATCCCCTGCTGAGCAGGCAAATCTGCTTGACAGAGTCTGCTCCATGTGAAAGGGGTCTTACCAGGAGCAATCAGTCTACTAGGGGTGCTGGGGCGCTGCTCCCCTGCAGGGCGATTCATACGTTTGCATGAGTGTTTTTTTTTTCAAGCCACATGATTAGAGCCTGAGGCTCTAATTGGCTTGTAAAAGGTTGTGCTCGGGGCGCAGAGCATTGCACTCTGAACCCACCCACAAATAAATATTTGCTATCGTCTTCTGGGTTCTCCTCCTGGCCAATCAGGACGAATAGGGTTGGCCAGGGGGAGAAGCTGAGAAAGCCGTGGAGGGGTGAGTGCGGTGGGGGCCACTGTCACCATGAAGGGGTGAGTGTGGTGGGGGGGAAACATCATTGTGGAGAGGTGAGTGTGGGTGGACTTGGGAGATCTTACTATGTCTGTGTTGTAAAAAAAATTTTTTTTTTTGAAGTTTTTTTTTTTGGGGGGGGGGGGGGGGGGTCTTTGGTGAGATTTCAGAGGTCTAAACAGACCCCCATATCTCGATTTCTGAGACAGAGAAAGGGACTGAAGATAGTCCCTTCCTCTGTAGCTCTTTACTTAAATGAATGAGGAATCTGTATAGAGATTCTATTCATTCAGAAAATGTCTGATACATTATAACACTCGTGGTTACAATGATCAGCTGTCAGTGAATATAGGAGCGATCGCTGCCTATATTCACCGTACTGCAGGGGGGAGCTTTGTAAAAGTAAGTTTACTAAAGCCCCCCAAGCCCAAACTTTACCCGCACCATCCCCTCCTCCCCCGCGCTCTCCAAGCTGACAGATCACGGTGACTGAGATCTGTGCAGGGAGAAGCTGCAGGCGGAGGGAAGGAGAGATGCCGCTCGGAGCAGCCATGGATCGGGGGTGCTGGGGCAGTTGGGGGGGTGATCTGACCGGTGGGGGGCGGACACATCTGGATGCGAAGCCGGCGGGAACGGCAGAGGGATGCCGGCTAATGATGGTGGCTGCGGGGCTCCGGTTTGGGGGGGGTCCGATCAGGTGGGGGTGGGGGGGGAGAAGGGGGGTAAAGGGCATAGAAGAGGAGAGTGGGGGGGGGGCAGTTTAAGATAAAAGGGAGCGGCGGGAGGTGGAGTGGCAGGGGACAGGGAAGCAGCGGCATGGGTGGGGGGTGGACACATTAGGGGTTAATAACTCTGATCAGCTGGTTGTAACCCGCTGATCAGAGTTATAGAATTGTTCAGCAGAGTCTGCTGAACAATTCTGCAATAAGCTTATGGTCATTGAAGTGAGCATAAGCTTATCGGAGATGGAGAAAGGCGGTCCGTACGCTGTACTGACTTGGCCACCTGCGGGCACTTTTGTAGGTCCGTACGGTGTACGCACTCAGCAGTGAAAGGGTTAATCCACAGGCTGTGAATACTGTACAGCATCATGGAAAAATGATTGGACTGGTATAAATAGGAGACAGTTGTTTCTAATACAAGTTACGGCAAGAAGGTGTGCTGCTCTGCAGTGGCTGCATACCATAAAGTCAGCAAATACAATTCTGAAGGACAAATCTGACTGGGCAAAGCGTGGACTCAGCATTTCTGCATCTCATCTAAAGTGGAACACCAGGCAAACAGCTAAATACTCCGCTATTTTACATATACAGCTTTGTGCAAAAGTTTTAGGTAGGTGTGAAAAAATGCTGTAAATTAGGAATGCTTTCAGAACTAAAAACGCGTTAAACAAAAAGGCGTAAAAAAAAAAAAAAGTAAATAAGAGAAATCCAAATCAAATCAATATTTGGTGTGACCACCGTTTGCCTTCAAAAACAGCATCAATTCTTCTAGTTACACTTGCACACAATTTTTGAAGGAACAGGGCAGGTAGGTTGTTCCAAACATCTTGGAAAACTAACCATGGCCCTTCTGTGGATGTAGGCTGCCTCAAATCCTTCTGTCTCTTCATGTAATTCCAGACAGACTGGATGTTAAGATCGGGGCTCTGTGTGGGGCCAAACCATCACTCCCAGGACTCCTTGCTCTTGTTTATGCTAAAGATAGCTCTTAATGACATTGGCTGTACGTTTGGGGTTGTTGCCCTGCTGCAGAATACATTTGGGACCAATCACACGCCTCCCTAATTGTATGGCATAATGAATAAGTACAGTATCTCACAAAAGTGAGTACACCCTCTCATTTTTGTAATTATTTTATTATATCTTTTCATGTGACAACACTGAAGAAATGACACTTTGCTACAATGTAAAGTAGTGAGTGTACAGCTTGTATAACAGTGTAAATTTGCTGTCCCCTCAAAATAACTCAACACACAGCCATTAATGTCTAAACCGCTGGCAACAAAAGTGAGTACACCCCTAAGTGAAAATGTCCAAATTGGGCCCAAAGTGTCAATATTTTGTGTGGCCACCATTATTTTCCAGCACTGCCTTAACCATCTTGAGCACAGGTGTTAAACACAAGGCTCGCCGAGCCTTGTCAAGTGGCCCACTGCGGCCTTCAGCCGCCACCTCCGGATCTCACCCGCTCTTCCTCCCGTCACTTGTAAACACAGGAACTTCTGTGTTTACAGTGACAGCTATGGCCTCGGCGAGTCCCGGCTCCTGTTACTGCACATGCGCCGGTTTCAGGCTATACAAGCCGAGCGCGGAGATGCTGCAGCCGAACAGGCAGCTTACAAAAATTAACTCCAGTCGGCTGGACACGAAGGCACAGGCTGGAACGGAGGACACATAGGTTAGATGAACCACTTGAATGCCAAAAGTTGAGTGCTTATCCCTGGGAATTTCACATAGGGTGTTGGTTTGGTAGTGGGGGGTGGGGGGGTTGGGGCAGTAGTGGGGTCGGTGGTGGTCTGCTAGTGGTGAGGTGCTGGGCGTTAGTTGGGGGTGGTAAATTGCCATTGGCGGGGGGGGGGGGTTCAGTGGTGAGTGGCAGGGCAGTAGTTGGGGGATCTGGTAGTGGAGGGGCGTTAGTGGGGTGAGCTGAAGGGCACTTTTGAACCCTGCGCTCTGCCCACAGCGCAAACCCCTGGACCCTGCGCTCTGCCCACAGCGCAAACCCCTGGCCCCTGCGCTCTGCCCACAGCACAAACCCCTGGCCCCTGCGCTCTGCCCACAGCGCAAACCCCTGGCCCCTGCGCTCTGCCCCACAGCGCAAACCCCTGGCCCCTGCGCTCTGCCCCACAGCATGAACCCCTAAACCCTGCACTCTCTAAGTAACTCACTCTTGAACTCTGCATTCTGTATGTAGCGCAGCTCCCGAACCCTGCCCTCTGTACACATCACACCCCTGAACTCTGAGCTATTACTTAAATTAAATACCAGTTATAATTAAATACAGAGGCAATTATTTAATATGATAAAGAGTAGATACATCAACCTACTTGATGCAGTGTGCGTTGTATAGTATGAGCACTGACAGGCTGACCCCCCCACCCCTTCAACCTCTGCAGCAATGCTGGCAGCACTTATACATCTATTACCCAAAGACAACCTCTGGATAAGACGCTGAGCACATGCAATCAACTTCTTTTGTCGACCATGGTGAGGCCTGTTCCGAGTGAACCTGTCCTGTTAAACCACTGTATGGTCTTGGCCACTGTGCTGCAGCTCAGTTTCAGGGTCTTGGCAATCTTCCTATAGCCTAGGCCATCTTTATGTAGAGCAACAATTATTTTTTTCAGCTCCTCAGAGAGTTCTTTGCCATGAGGTGCCATGTTGACCTTCCAGTGACCAGTTTAAGAGTAATGCCCTGCACACACGGTCAGACATTGATCGGACATTCCGACAACAAAATCCATGGATTTTTTTCCGACGGATGTTGGCTCAAACTTGTCTTGCATACACACGGTCACACAAAGTTGTCGGGAATCCAATCGTTCTGAACGCGGTGACGTAAAACACGTACGTCGGGACTATAAACAGGGCAGTAGCCAATAGCTTTTGTCTGTTAATTTATTCTGAGCATGCGTGGCACTTTGTGCGTCGGATTTGTGTACACACGATCGGAATTTCCGACAACGGATTTTGTTGTCTAAAAATATTATATCCTGCTCTCAAACTGTGTCGGAAATTCCGATGGAAAATGTGTGATGGAGCCCACACACGGTCGGAATTTCCGACAACAAGGTACTATCACACATTTTCCGTCGGAAAATCCGACCGTGTGTACAGGGCATAAGAGCGATAACACCAAATTTAAACACACCTGCTCCCCATTCACACCTGAGACCTTGTAACACTAACGAGTCACATGAAACCTGGGGAGGGAAAATGGCTAAATGGCTCCAATTTGGACATTTTCACTTAGGGGTGAACTCACTTTGGTTGCCAGCGGTTTAGATATTAATGGCTGTGTGTCAAGTTATTTTGAGGGGACAGCAAATTTACACTGTTATACAAGCTGTACACTCACTACTTTACATTGTAGCAAAGTGTCATTTCTTCAGTGTTGTCACATGAAAGGATATAATAAAATAAAAATGTGAGGGGTGTACTCACTTTTGTGAGATACTGTATCTGCCTGTATTTCTCAGCATTGAGGACACCGTTCATCAGGAACAAATCTCCAACTCCATTTTCAGAAATGCAGCCACAAACTTGCAAGGAACCTCCACCATGCTTCACTGTTGCCTGCAGACACGGATTAATGTACCGCTCTCAGCCCTTCGTGAACAACCTGCCTCCTGCTACAGGAAAATATTTCAAAATTTAGACTCATCAGTCCAGAGCACCTGCTGACATTTTTCTGCACCCCAATACCTATGTTTTTTTGTGTGTAGTTGAGTCGCTTAGCCCTGTCTTCACGTCAGAGGTAAGATTTTTGGGCCTTGACAAAGCACATGTGCAAAACACGTTGTCATAGCAACGTCCTGGGTCATCACTGTGGGTTCCATTCATTACAGTTACAACTCCAGCCCGATTGGTATCTCTGACGTCATCTTCGGCATTTGAAGGTTGAGTGCTGTGGCCCCGCACAAAGGAATTCACTCTTCCGGCGGATTTCCCCCACCCGCTTCCACTGGTCAGAGGCTGCGGCCCGGCACAGTGTTTTCTACCTCCCATAGGATGTATCCAGTGGTTATCCACTGGGGCGATTACTACAGCCAAGGGTTCATTACATCATCTTCAACAGCCAGCTAGCCTTACGATTTTGTACCTGATGTGACTCGGACATTGTTTTTTACCACAGTATACTTTTATAAATATACCCATTGCGAGCACCATTGACTTGTGCACACACAATACTTTGAGGTTTTATTCTTATAACATTACAGTGCCTTGCAAAATTATTCACCCCCCTTGGCTTTTTACCTATTTTGTTAAATTACAGCCTTTAGTTCAATTTTTTTTTAATCTGAATTATATGTTACATAGTTACATAGTAGGTTACATATAGTAGGTGAGGTTGAAAAAAGACACAAGTCCATCAAGTCCAACCTATGTGTGTGATTATGTGTCCGTATTACATTACATATCCCTGTATATTGCGGTCATTCAGGTGATTATCTAATAGTTTCTTGAAGCTATCAATGCTCCCCGCTGAGACCACCGCCTGTGGAAGGGAATTCCACATCCTTGCCGCTCTTACAGTAAAGAACCCTCTACGTAGTTTAGGGTTAAACCGCTTTTCTTCTAATTGTAATGAGTGGCCACGAGTCTTATTAAACTCTCTTCTGCGAAAAAGTTTTATCCCTATTGTGGGGTCACCAGTACAGTATTTGTAAATTGAAATCATATCCCCTCTCAAGCGTCTCTTCTCCAGAGAGAATAAGTTCAGTGCTTGCAACCTTTCCTCATAACGAAGATCCTCCAGACCCTTTATTAGCTTTGTTGCCCTTCTTTGTACTCGCTCCATTTCCAGTACGTCCCTCCTGAGGACTGGTGCCCAGAACTGGACAGCATACTCCAGGTGCGGGCGGACCAGAGTCTTGTAGAGCGGGAGAATTATCGTTTTATCTCTGCAGTTGATCCCCCTTTTAATACATGCCAATATTCTGTTTGCTTTATTAGCAGCAGCTTGGCATTGCATGCCGTTGCTGAGCCTATCATCCACTAGGACCCCCAGGTCCTTTTCCATCCTAGATTCCCCTAGATATGTGATAGATCAGAACACAATACTCTAAGTTGGTGAAGTAAAATTAGAAAAATATATACATAAAACTATTTTCAGAAATAAAAAAACTGATAATTGGCATCTGCAAATGTATTCACCCCCTTTGTTATGCAGCCCATAAAAAGCTCTGGTGCAACCAATTACCTTCAGAAGTCACATAATTAGTGAAATGATGTCCACCCGTGTGCAATCTAAGTGTCACATGATCTGTCATTACATATACACACACCTTTTTGAAAGTCCCCAGAGGCTGCAACACCTAAGGAAGAGGCACCACTAACCAAACACTGCCATGAAGACCAAGGAACTCTCCAAACAAGCAAGAGACAATGTTGTTGAGAAGTACAAGTCAGGGTTAGGTTATAAAAAAAAATATCCAAATCTTTGATGATCCCTAGGAGCACCATCAAATCTATCATAACCAAATGGAAAGAACATGGCACAAAAGCCAACCTGTCAAGAGACGGCCACTTACGGACCGGGCAAGGAGGGCATTAATCAGAGAGGCAGCACAGAGACCTAAGGTAACCCTGGAGGAGCTGCAGAGTTCCACAGCAGAGACTGGAGTATCTGTACATAGGACAATAAGCCATAACCACCATAAAGTTAGTAGAGTAGCCAGAAGAAAGCCATTACTTTCAGCAAAAACAAAATGGCACGTTTTGAGCTTGCGAAAAGACATGTGGGAGATTCCCAAAATGTATGGAGGAAGGTGCTCTAGTCTGTCGAGACTAAAACTGAACTTTTTGGCCATCAAAGAAAATGCTACGTCTGGCGCAAACTAAACACATCACATCACCCAAATAACACCATCCCCACAGTGAAGTAGGGTGGTCGGGACTGGGAAACTGGTCAGAGTTGAGGGAAAGATGGATGGTGCTAAATACAGGGATATTCTTGAGCAAAACCTGTACCACTATGTATGTGATTTTAGGCTAGGATGGAGGTTCACCTTCCAGCAGGACAATGACCCCAGACACACTGCTAAAGCAACACTTGAGTGGTTTAAGGGAAAACATGTAAATGTGTTGGAATGGCTTAGTCAAAGCTCAGACCTCAATCCAATATAAAATCTCTGTGGTCAGACTTAAAAAGATAGCTGTTCACAAGTGCAAACCATCCAACTTGAAGGAGCTGGAGCAGTTTTGCAAGGAAGATGGCCAAAAATCCCAGTGGCAAGCTCATAGAGACTCATCTCCAAAGCGACTTGGAGCCGCAAAAGGTGGCTCTACAAAAGTATTGACTTTAGGGGGGTGAATAGGTCTGCACATTGACTTTTCCTGTTAATTTTGTCCTATTTGTCGTTTGCTTCACAATAAAAAAAAAAAAAGTTGTGGGTATGTTCTGTGAATTAAATGATGCAAATCCTCAAACAATCCATGTTAATTCCAGGTTGTGAGGCAACAAAACATGAAAAAGGGGAGTGAATACTTTTGCAAGGCACTGTAACTCCATTGGAATCCATACATTTTCATGGAATCAGCACTGTAATCCACAAGCTGTGCGTGGATATACATCAAAGTCCTAAGTGCTCTTACAGGAGGTTTTGTTGCAATTCTTCCATGTAGACCACTTCTGGCCAGACTTCTGCAGACAGTAGATAAGTGTACCTGGGTCCCACTGATTTCTGCAAGTTATGTGCTGATAGCACTGCTGGAAATTTTCCCACGTCGAAGGGAAGTAAGCATGATGTGGCTTTCATCTGCTGCATTAAGTTTCCTTGAACGACCACTGCGTTTATGGTCCTCAATATTGCCCAATCGATGGTGTCCTCAATGCTGAGAAATTCAAGAAAATACTAATCCATCATGCCTTACCAGGAAGGCATGTGATTGGCTCCAAATGTATTCTACAGCAGGACATCGACCCCAAACATGCAGCCAATGTCAAGTAAGAACGATCTTCATCATAAAGAAGAACAAGGTGTCCTGAAAAAGATGGTGTGGCCCCCACAGAACTCTGATCTCAACATCATTGAGTCTGTCTGGGATTACACAAAGAGACAGAAGAATTTGAGGCAGCCTACATTCACAGCAAACCTGTGGTTAGTTCTCCAAGATTTTTGGAATAACCTACCTGTCGAGTTCCTTCAAAAACTGCTTGCAAGTGTACCTAGAAGAATTAATGCTGGCCTGAAGCCAAAGGGTGATCACACCAAATATAGATTTTTCTTCTGTTTACTCGCTTTGCATTTTGTAAATTGATGAAAAATAACCACTTCAGCTCTGGAAGGTTTTACCCTCTTCATGACCATGCCATTTTTTTTGCTATGATCCTGTGGCGAATCTGCACGCGGGACCACCACTTTTAACAGACGCATGACCGGCCATATTAAAAAATTATACTGGGGATATGGCAGCGAGCTGCTGTCATAACTCCGGTATTAAATGTCAAAGTAATTACGCATTTTTTACTATGGGCCGGTCATTAAGTGGTTAAATAAAGTATTAAAAATAACAGAAACAAGTATTTTATTAAAAATATACATGGCGACTGATTCACAGTGCTTTAAACAAACTAAAACATTCAGTAGGGTTTATATCTACTATAAACTAACAAGTTGACAAAAGGAGAGCAAAACAGGACATACCAATATATACAGATTGTTCTGCCAAACCGAATTTGTATCAACAGAAGAAAGTCAGAGTTATACCTTGCATAAATAAACCATAAGAGCCGGACAACACCACTGTCCTTCAAAATTGGAGATAAAGCTGACTCACAGTTTTAGGGAGATCGCTATCCTCTCTCTGCTGCAATACAACCTAAAAAAATGCTCACATAGGAGAGCATGCAGCAAAATGCAGCACAGGATTGCAGTATTGAGGAATGATAAATGAAGCAACCTCAACCTAAAATGGTGCCTAAGCATTTGGTCACATGACTAATGCCCGAGGGACCCCAGTATTTGTCAGCAAAGAGATTAAAAGCCCAATTGATGTCTCTCGTCTTAGGTTACCCCTCTGTGCAGCCCTGCACCACTATTGTTTAAATATTTCACTGCCAGAGCAGTTTTTGCATTTCTTTGCACACATTTAAAAAATAATTTTAGGCCTGAAGATTAGATAAAACCCCCAAACATTATATATTTTCTGTAAGCAGACACCCTAGAGAATAAAATATGAAAAGAAACCCTCTAGAGGTGGGATTGTGTAGGCACTAAATAGACAACAAGTTATTCAAAATATAATTTATTGGTCCAAAAAGGATTAAAAACTTTGTAGAACATACAGAGAATCATACAAATGTATACGGTATGTAATAGTACAAAATGATCATAAGAATGTAAAGATAACTAATGCGTTTTGATGATTTTTCTTCAGAGGTTTCAAAACACAATGATATAGATAATTATTCTGAAAGGTAAGTGTAGACATAAATATACATGGCCACAATTATATATACAAAGAGTGTACAAAAATAATACTATACTAACCAAGTCACAGAGATTACATCACATATGTATGCCACTATGTTTTTAAACCAAGACGAGGGGGGCCAAAGGATTGCGTTGATGCTCACACCTCGCCGGATGCCCACCTCTGGGCCACATGGCCCTAACCAGGTATCACACTGCAAAAGATCCCCTAGTGATTGCTGAGGAACACAAGGGTCATGTGGAGTCTATTATAAAGACAACCAGGAAGCACGGCCCAATCTATAAAAGTGCAACAACAAATTATACAACTAGAAAAGGTACAATTTCTGGGGAAATTGTGAAAGTGTTCTTGCCTCTACAACTGGAGTGGGCGGAGTAACTGGGTGGGGTGGAGTGGCTTGAGTAACTGTGAAAAGTGTTAAAAAGCTTAATATTTTAAAAAGTATAAATAGTAGTAAAAAAGTTCCATCATTCGCTGAAAGAGCTGAACATTTTTTTCAAAAGTAATTTTTTTTTTTCAAAAATGAATTTTTTTTAATCAAAAATGATTTTTTTTTCTTCAAAAATGATTTTTTTTTTCAAAAATAATTTTTTTTTTTTCAAAAATATTTTTTTTTTCAAAAATATTTTTTTTTTCAAAAATATTTTTTTTTTCAAAAATATTTTTTTTTTCAAAAATATTTTTTTTTTCAAAAATATTTTTTTTTTCAAAAATATTTTTTTTTTCAAAAATATTTTTTTTTTCAAAAATATTTTTTTTTTCAAAAATGATTTTTTTTTTCAAAAATTATTTTTTTACTTTTTTCAAAAATTATTTTTTTTTTTCAAAAATTATTTTTTTTTTTCAAAAATATTTTTTTTTTTACATGGGGCGGTCATAATGTTTTGGCTGATCATGGGGTGGTCATAATGTTTTGGCTGATCATGGGGTTGTCAGCTTTTGTCACTTCCCACTCTAGTTTTGAACATTTCGCCATTCATTCCTATGGGACCAATTTCGCCGCAAAAACGTCATTTCGTGGACCATTCGGCAAAACATTCCACAAAGTAATAACACACCAATCGGGAACAATCCGCTCGTTTCGGTATATTATTTGTCTCTGTAGTGTAAAAACTGTGGGAGGAGTCTACAAGCATTATCAAGTCTAGCAGATGAAGTCACATGCATTTGGAGTGTCTCAGCATCTTGTGTTTACAACCACTGTTTCCTAGCAACGCTCATGCCCTGTTTATGCTTCCCAAATACTGCTTCATCAAAACTGCCCCATCAGAATTACCCCATCAAAACTGCCCCATCATATTCCTCTATTATAAATCAGTGCATGGTGTGTCTGTCCCCTCCCCCGGGCTCTGTAATCAGCTGAGATGCTCCAGCCACCTTCCCCCCCTGTGTATAACAGAAGCTTTGGTAACCATGGCAACAAAACAAACACTAACAGTACACTCTGATTAATGGCTAAAATTTCCTGAAATGACCTCTAAACAAATGGCCGTATTTTAAAAACTATACATCCTACAGCGAATATCTTTATATTGTGAGAATCACAAGACCCAGACCTAGATTTTGATGTATAGTATGTCTCTGAAATATTAAAAATGAAGGCACAGTCGCAGTTTAGAAATTGCCCTTCAAATTTGGAGGGGGCTAGAGTGTAGTTTCAATGAATGTCAATGGACGGCGTGAGTTGCAAACAAATGGTCATATTGTGAAAACTGTCAGGACTATGGCTTAGCCGTGGACATGTTTAGTGGCAGCAGGGATAGCTGAACGTTTTGATATAAGATTTGTGTAGGTGGGCTTGAAAATGAGGGAGTGGCGGCAGTTTAGAAATCATGTTCTGATTTTCCAGCTTTTGTCATCTCCCACTCTAGTTTCCCCATTCATTCCTATGGGACCAATTTCGCCGCAAAAACGACGATATTTCGTCAACCATTCGGCGAAACGTTCCACAAAGTAATAGCACACCATTCGGGAACAATCCGCACGTTTCGGTATATTACTTGTCTATGTAGTGTAAAAACTGTGGGAGGAGTTAGGGTGGTAAATTTGGCTATAATAATAAGAATAATATATATGTGAGATAACAGTAAGTGGTCTTGCTATGCAAGAACACTTAACAACTAGAAAAGGTACAATTTCTGGGGAAATTGTGAAAGTGTTCTTGCCTCTACAACTGGAGTGGGCGGAGTAACTGGGTGGAGTGGGCGGAGTAACTGTGAAAAGTGTTAAAAAGCTTAATATTTTAAAAAGTATAAATAGTAGTAAAACAGTTGAAGTCCCATCATTAGCTGAAAGAGCTGAACTATTTTTTTTTTTCTTCAAAATAATTTTTTTTTTTCAAAAATAATTTTTTCTTTTTTCAAAAATATTTTTTTTTCTCAATAATATTTTTTTTTTCAAAAATGAAATTTTTTTTTTTTTCAAAAATATTTTTTTTTTCATGGGGCGGTCATAATGTTTTGGCTGATCATGGGGTGGTCATAATGTTTTGGCTGATCATGGGGTTGTCAGCTTTTGTCACCTTCCACTCTAGTTTTGAACATTTCGCCATTCATTCCTATGGGACCAATTTCGCCGCAAAAACTACGATATTTCGTGAACCATTCGGTGAAACATTCCACAAAGTAATAACACACCAATCGGGAACAATCCGCTCGTTTCGGTATATTATTTGTCTCTGTAGTGTGAAAACTGTGGGAGGAGTCTACAAGCATTATCAAGTCTAGCAGATGAAGTCACATGCATTTGGAGTGTCTCAGCATCTTGTGTTTACAACCACTGTTTCCTAGCAACGCTCATGCCCTGTTTATGCTTCCCAAATACTGCTTCATCAAAACTGCCCCATCAGAATTACCCCATCAAAACTGCCCCATCATATTCCTCTATTATAAATCAGTACATGGTGTGTCTGTCCCCTCCCCCGGGCTCTGTAATCAGCTGAAATGCTCCAGCCACCTCCCCCCCTGTGTATAACAGAAGCTTTGGTAACCATGGCAACAAAACAAACACTAACAGTACACTCTGATTAATGGCTAAAATTTCCTGAAATGACCTCTAAACAAATGGCCGTATTTTAAAAACTATACATCCTACAGTGAAGATCTTTATATTGTGAGAATCACAAGACCCAGACCTAGATTTTGATGTATAGTATGTCTCTGAAATATTAAAAATGGAGGCACAGTCGCAGTTTAGAAATTGCCCTTCAAATTTGAAGGGGGCTAGAGTGTAGTTTCAATGAATGTCAATGGACGGCGTGAGTTGCAAACAAATGGTCATATTGTGAAAACTATCAGGACTATGGCTTAGCCGTGGACATGTTTAGTGGCAGCAGGGATAGCTGAACGTTTTGATATAAGATTTGTGTAGGTGGGCTTGAAAATGAGGGAGTGGCGGCAGTTTAGAAATCATGTTCTGATTTTCCAGCTTTTGTCATCTCCCACTCTAGTTTCCCCATTCATTCCTATGGGACCAATTTCGCCGCAAAAATGACGATATTTCGTGAACCATTCGGTGAAACGTTCCACAAAGTAATAGCACACCATTCGGGAACAATCCGCACGTTTCGGTATATTACTTGTCTATGTAGTGTAAAAACTGTGGGAGGAGTTAGGGTGGTAAATTTGGCTATAATAATAAGAATAATATATATGTGAGATAACAGTAAGTGGTCTTGCTATGCAAGAACACTTAATAAAAATAAGAGCAATGTCATCCAGGCATCCCATAAAAGGAGCATATGATCCACAAATACATCCACAAGGGAGAGTGGAGGATCAGATAGCAAGATAAAACTGGGTCTTACCTTGTAGATGGCAATTGTAGAGGGTCGTGGGAGCTCCAGGAGGCACAGTAAACAGGAGACCACAACTGGACCCGCAATCCTATTTTACACAATGGTATAAAATTTAAACCTAAACACTACGCAAATTGCAGGACTAAGGGAGTAGTCTACATGCTCATTTGTGATTGCAATTGTTTCTAAATTGGCAAAATACAGGCATTTTGGCAGAGAGCATATCACCATATTCTTAGCATGAAAACTGCCAATAGCGAACTCCCCCTTGGGAGACACGTCATCTCCTTACATGGCGGAATTTTTCCTAAGATCCGTTTCCTAATTTTGGACAGAATCCACCCCAATTCTCAGGGTGGAGATTAGAATAAAAAACTTTTGCAGAGTGAACTATGATGGATATTCAAATTAAAAGCTACTACCTTTCCAGGGATAAATGAAAATGTTTCATGTAAACCATTTTTGGGAGGGTTATGTATCAGGAGGATGTGACACTCATTGGTTGTATTATAATTCCTAGGTCCCCCCCCCCCCTTTTAATTATTGAGCTTTTTCTCCCAGTTCCACTACAGAATGAATTATGATGTTTAGTAGCTAAGATTTATTGAAATTCTGTTTCTTTTGTTTACAATACTGATCTGTTGATAGGTTTATAAACAGACCAACGCAGTGTTTTGGTCCTCTGTGTTTTAGGACCAGTATTTGCATATGACATCCTGTTTTCCAATACATGTGGCCTGCGCTGGCATTCCCCCCTACTGTCTGCCCATTGTTGCAGCCCGCTGCCCAGCCTGGTGTGTAATTTCACTCTGCCCAGCGCACCCCATCGGTGTGGCCGCTTTCATGCCCATCCGCTGGTGTGGTTCCATCCTCTGTTCCAGGAACCATGAATCAGACTGAGACAGAAGTGCAGTAAAAATCACACCGTTTAATAATAATAATAATACTAATAATGGTAAAAGGTAAACAGAGCAAACATGGTCAAAACATGGCCAGAGTTTGGTAACCGGAACGGATAGTCAGACAATCCCGGACATCAGGTAGCCAGGGATCAGCGTATTTCAGAACAGGCCAGGAAATCAGGAAACCGGAGAATCAGAGTAGTGGAACAGCAAACAGGATCAGGAACCAGAAGGGACGTCAGTCAAGCAAGTCTTAACAGGAACACAGGAGAGTGTCTATTGATATGTTCACCAAGTTGAAGGCAGAGAGGATCTGGACTGAACAGCTTATGTAGCCAGCAGGACTGAAGAGCAGGATATCAACACCAGGTGAGTCACTGTGGAAAGATTAGAGCTGGCAATTAACCGACAGCTGAGCGGCCTGCTCTGAGAAGAAAAAAGGGCTGAGCCCAGCCCTGACAAATTGCTATGCCCTCAGATCACTAGAAATAATGCTGTTTGGACGTCCTGTAAGCGGGCCATTATTAGAATTACGGAAATGACACTTTAGTACTTTGATCTGCTTTACCCTTGTAACCATATGGATTCTTTTATACTGGGGTTTACCCTGTCCATTTGCAGTCTCCTGTTTACTGTGCCTCCCTCTGGTTCCCTAGATTTCCATTCTGGTGTGCTATATCCATCTAGAGCTCCCACGACCCTCTACAATTGCCATCTACAATTGTAAGACCCATTTTTATCTTGCCATCTGATCCTCCACTCTCCATTGTGGATCATATGCTCCTTTATAGGATGCCTAGATGACATTTCTCTTATTTTTATTGTTATATAATTTGTTGTTGCTCTTTATAGATTGGGCCATGCTTCCTGGTCGTCTTTATAATAGACTCCACATTACCCTTGTGTTCCTCAGCTCTAGCAATCACCAGGGGATCACGTGTGGTCCGGCGGGGTGTGAGCGTCAGCACAATCCTTTGGCCCCTGTCGTGTTGGTTTTAAAACAGTGGCATACATATGTGATGTAATCTCTGTGACTTGGTTAGTACAATATTATTTTTGTGCACTTATTGTCTGTATATAAAATTGTGGCCATGTATATTTATGTCTACACTTACCTTTCAGAATAATTATCTGTATCATTGTGTTTTGACACCTCTGAAGAATCATCAAAACGCATTAGGTCGTTACATTATTATGATCATTTTGTACTATTACATATACATTTGTACGATTCTCTGTATGTTCTACAAAGTTTTCCTTTTTGTACCAATAAATGTTATTTTGAATAACTTGATGTCTATTTAGTGCCTATACAGTACCATAAAATAGTGGTAGTTCCAATATTTTAATGTCACTTGGTATTACCGCAAAAAGGTCAAAACACACTAAAGTGAATTTTAGCGTAAACAAACGCAATGAACTACCCACATTTTGGTAAAATACAAAAAGACAAGGTTGAACCGAGTAAATAGATACTCAACACGTCAAACCTTAAATTTGTGTGCGTCTGAAATGGCGACAAACTATAGTCCCCTGTATTTTCTACAGGCAACTCTTCAAAAGCCCCCTATAGGTCATCAGTTTAGTGTTACAGAGGAGGTCTTGTGCTAGAACTATTGCTCTCACTCCAGCGTGCACAGCGATATGTAACGTGTATTGCAATTGACGTTTTCACGCATAGACGCCCCGCCGCATGCGTTTAGGTTTACATGTGTGTATATGTGGGGGACCTCAATTTTTATTTGGTGGGGGGCAGAATTTATGTGCTTGGGTGTAACTTTATTTTTTGCAAAAAAAAAAAAAAAAGGTTTCGCTTAACTTATTTTTTTTCCCCATCACAAAGGGGACTTTGAGGTCCCCCACCCCCACATTTATGCATGATTTTAGGGTTACAGGTTCTCTTTAATGAGACCCTGCATGAAACCCAGGCACTACCGATAGGCACTAATAAGGTGGCACTAGTAGGCGGCACTGAGAGACACTGGTAAGTGACACTGATAGGTTACACTGATGATGAGGCACTGATGGGCACCACGGATATGCACTAGCAGGTGGCACTGGTGGGCACTGCTTAACAGCAGTGGGTGTCCGTGTGCAGGACCAATATCCCTCTGACAGAAGCCGGTAATCTGCTTTTTTTTTTCCTTCCTCACGCTGTTAGCAGGAGGGGGGAAAAAAGGCGATTACACCTTCTGTTTACATCACGTGATCAGCTGCCATTGGCTAACAGCTGATCACGTGGTAAGGGGCCGGGATCTACCCCATTCTGCTGATCACAGATCCAGAGTGTCTCATTGACTCGCTCCTCACAGACCGTGCCACGCAGGGGTCGTGCAGGCAGCTCGTGTATGGGAGGACGTACATGGATGCCCTCCCGGCAAATTAGGCCGGTGCTGTAGCCATGTTTCGGCTATAGCATGGGCGGGAAGAGGTTAAAGGAGAAGTACGGCCAAAGCTTTTTTGGCCCTACTTCTATGGATCACAGGAGTGCACTTCATTCTTAAAGTGGTAGTAAATGCTTGTATTTTTTATTTTTAACTTCAGGTAAGCTTATGATAAAGCTTACCTGTAGGTAAAATGAATATTTTCTAAACGTGCACCATCTTGGAGATATTCCAGCGAGCAGCAGCCGGTGATGTCACCAGCACGTGCACTCTGAAGAAACAGCATACCTGTGCCGTTTCTTCAGAGCTGTGCACTGCGGCCGAGACACCCACGTGCATGCTGAGCGCTGGAGGGGCAGAGCAGAGAGCCAGTGCTGATCAGTGCAGGGGACAGATGCAGCACCAGATTGATGCTGTGTGTGTATATATAATTCATACATACATACACACACACACCATACTTCTCTTTTAAAGTGAACGTATTAGTTCACTCATACAGAAAAAAAATGGACCTCTACATTTTATTTGGCGAGGACAGGATAGTTCCTGTTGTTCCTACAAGAACAACAATGGACAGAACGACAGTGCTCCTCCAAAGATACAGTACAATGAGTGAGCGAGTGTTGTCACCCTAGGACAGGAAGTCTGTAGCTAACAGGCAAAAATCGCCAGGTGAAAATAAGGGAAAAATGAAAATGCAGCCACCATAGGACTGGTAATATAGCATTTCTTGGATCTTGATAAACGTTAAAGTGAACCGTCACTCAATAAATAGACTTTCAACCATCACAGTCCACCAACCCCCCCCCCCCCCCCATCACAGCATAAGACCTCATTCAGACGGGTACTGGCACCTGTAGTCGTGAAAGAGTGTCTTGTTTATGCGGCTTCAGCCATCAAGTGAAAGTGCAGGCAGTCCCATTCATATCTATTGGGACGCAGTGGCTGCACGGACACAGCAACTTATCCTTTTTTTGGGGGGAAATTATTTTTATTGCAACTTATCCTTATTTGATAGCCGTGCAGGTACAGGCAAGTAGCTCTGAACATAGTCTGTGTTTGGGGCTGCTCACCTGCATGGCTGTCAAATTAAAACTAGTGGCTGTCTGTGCAACCGCTGCATCCCAAAAGACATGAATGGGCTGCATGCACGCACACCTGATGGCTGAAGCTGCATAAACAAGGATCTCATTCACGAACTACAGATGCCGTCATGCAAATTTTTTCTTATATACACATTTGTATGAAGACTCTCATGCTAAGCACACACAGGTGTTTCTGTCAAAAATAACTCAACAGGTATTTTACCAAAGCACATATACACATATGTTTACATTTATTGAAAGCTTTTAAAATGACTTTATGTTCTTAAAAGATTTTCCTGGGTGGCATTTTTTTTCATGAGTCTAGGTTTTCATTATGTTATGTACGTATCACCATTAAAACATCTGGCTTCTGATCTTTATGGGATTGCTTTTAGCCCTTTTTTCTAAAGAGTTAACTTTGGGTTCACGTGAAGGAGAAGTCTAGCTGACTCACCTTAATATCAATCTAGATCATCGTGTCACCTGTAGTGGGTGTACACGAGTCTCAATTAAGCCAATTTACGGTCTTGTTTGCTTGCATATATGTGTCATTCTTTTAAAACTTAGCTATGAATAAGCACCTGCCTTAACGGTGTGAAACACGTCAGTGGTTTTATCCTTGCTGTATGGATTTATAATAAAGAAATCGTTTTTAATTGGAGTGCGGCCATCCGGACCTTTTGGTTTTGTTCTCACATATGGTTGCATATTGAGCAGCACCCACACCTGAAGAGGGGAGAGATCATTGGAAATAAGATACCTGGAGCGGGTTCTCTTTGTTACAGGAGTTTTGTGTTCTGCCTGTAGAAGCAGCTCAATGTTGTCCTATGTGTCTATGCACATTAGGACGATTACAGGCATATTTTGAGCTCAACGTTTAGAGGCAGGAAAAAAAAACCCTACGGGTTCGCGTTTCTAATTGGAGCTCACTGGCAGGCATATTTAATGCCTTGGAAATTCTTTTGTAACCTTCTCCTGACTGATACCGTTTAACAATGAGATCCCTTTGATACTTTGGAAGCTCTCTGCGGATCATGGCTTTTGCTGTAGGATGAGACTAAGAAAATTTCAGGAAAGACCTACTAGAACAGCTGAACTTTATTTGGGGTTAATCAGAGGCACTTTAAATGATGGCAGGTGTGTACGGACTCCTATTTAACACAAGGTTGAATGTGATTGCTCAACTCCAAGCACAGCTACATCCCCAGTTTTAAGAGGGTGTGCACACTTATACAACCACATTATTTTATTTTTATTTATTTTTTACCCCCCCCCCAAAAGATTTCAGTTTGTTTTTCAATTGAGTTGTACCATTTATAGATCAAATTAAAAGGTGGACAAAGTTCTGAAAGGATTTATCTTTGTCTCACTTTTTTACACCACAGAAACCTGACATTTTAACAGGGGTGTATAGACTTTTTATATGGTTAAAGCTTGTAGAAGTTTTTAGTGTCCTATGAGGCTGAATGACCCCTGACCCTCTGTCTAGACAGTGCCGATTGGCCCTGTGCTGATCGCGTGCACCTCCCAAGAAAAAAAAAAAAAAAGCTCTCTAGCAATACACAGCAAACTGAGCATGTGCAGAGTGCCTCCTAGGACTCTGTTCTATCAGCAGATGGATTGGGGACAGTAAAGGGGAGGATCAAAGAAGACAGGATCAAACAGCCTTTTTACACAATGCACAGGATCAACTCCTCAGGTTCCACAGTGAGTATACCAAACATGCTTTATTGCATTTACTGTTGTGGGTTTAGTAACACTTTAAGGTTTTTTACCTTAATGCATTCAGGAAAAAAATAAAAAACACATTCCATGGTCAGCTCCCTCCCTAAAAACTTACCTGAGCCGGATCTCAATCCAGTGCTGTGCCTGAGGGCCGTGTCGCTGCTCTCTCTTTCTCCTCACTGGACATGTAGGCAGCAACGGGAGCGAATAGGTTCTGCTGCTGTCAATCAAATCCTGTGAGGAAGGAGCAGCGGGCAGGGTCAAGCCGCACAGTGTGTCAGTAGATGCACACAGCCTGGCTTAGGATTGAGCCTGCAAGTCTGCCCCCCCCCCCCCCCCCCCAGCAAGCAGCTCAGAAAAGGAGGAGCGGACAGTGCCAGTGGGGGACCCCAGAAGAGGAGCTTCAGGCTTCTCTGTGCAAAACTATTGCACAAAGCAGGTAAGTATAACATGTTTGTTATTTAAACAAAAATGCTTAAACTTTACAATCACTTTAAATGTACCAAGGCACTGGAGTTTAAAACCCTTTCTTCATTATTGGGGTAAATTTCCACACCAAATCTGAAATTTACATATGATGCTTACTGAAAGCTTTACCTACAGAATGCACTTTCCAATATTAAGTATAATCTCCTGTCCTTTAATAAGGATTAGTATACACATCATCTCTGCAAAGCTTTAACATGTCAGCACTAGCCATGGAATGTACCACGTTCAATTTTATCATATTAAAAAAAAAAAAAAAAAAAAACCTTGCTATCTTACATACATTTTTAGCTCTCTCTACAGATGTTATTCCTTACCCACCCGTAAAAACAGGTATCTCCGTATGTGTGACAGGGTACTGCCTTGGTGCTGAGGTGTATCCCCGATTGTGCTATCGGTACAGCTAAACAGGACCTGTCAGTGAAGCTCGTGCCACACTCAAGGAGATGCTTCCTCCAAAAGCTATGTGCTGCAAGGCAAGCTTGCGCTCTACTAGGAATATAAATAGATCTTTGTCTGGATTCTACCTGAAAGAGGCTGAGCTTGTTCTGTGAGAGTTGGGTAAGGTCTTGATCAGGGTGGAGCGCAGCATTATTTTTGGAGCAGGATCTGTCAAGCTGCTCAGGTAGGAATAATGACTTTTGGCTCACGTTAAATTCCAATGAAATCAGACATTGATTGCTCACAGATAATTATTTGCTAAACTAATTATTTGGTAGCATCCTTGGTGGGAAAGTGATAACAGATGAACAAGTCTGCAGTTGCCTCTTCTCTGAACTTAGGTCTCACAAGCACTAATGACCCCTGACCTTTACCTTTTACATAAGGGCAGCTGTTGCAGCTCTGTCCTGCCTTGCTCTGCAGCAACAGATCACCAAAAAAAAAAGAAAAACGATTCCCTTCCCAGATTAAAGTAGTTCTAAAGGCTGAAGGTTTTTTACCTTTATGCATTCTATGCATGAAGGTAAAATACCTTATGCTTCCAGTGCCCCCCCCCCCAATTCTTACCTGAGCTTCCTTCGATCCAGCAAAGTTCACGATAGCCTTGGCTGTCCCGGGACTCTCCCTCCTCATTGGCTGGGACAGCAGCGGGAGCCCATTGACTCCCAATGCTGTCAATCACAGCGAGTGAGCCAATGAGGAGAGAGCAGTGGGTGGGACCGAGCCACGGCTTTGTGTGTCTTATGGACGCATGGAGCAGCGTCTCAGGAGCAAGCATGCAGCACTGCCCCCAGTGCAGGTGGCTTTCTCTGGGGGCACTGCTTGAAGGGGAGGAGCGCCTGCAGGTAAGGAGGATTGGAGCTGCTCTGTGCAAAACCACTGCACAAAAGGTACTCTTACTCGTAAAAATAAAAAATCCCTATGTTTGCTATTAAAAAAAAAAAAAAAAAAAAAAAAAAAAAAAAAAGGAAGAGGGTTTAGTAACCCTTTAACTTTAAAAAAAAGCTGAAATACCTAGCAACAAATGATGCAACGGATAATAATTATTTCTATTGGCTAATAAAAAAACCGCCAAAGCTCAAAAACGCACAGTCGTACATAACGCGTCAAAATTGCGTTAAAAAACACTGAAAAAACGCTCAAAGATGCTACACTAAGGTGTGAATGCAGCCTTAATTTCCTACTGGATACTTCTTCAGGGTATTTTGCATTCCCTGCAGAGTGCTGCACCAACTTAGAAGTATGAGAGAAAGAGATCTATGGCCAAAGCTTTTTTGGTCATACTTCTCTTCTTTTTTTTTTGCAATTTTTTGCAGTACTCAGCCAGACTATTTTGTTCCAGGAGCAGGACGGAAAATCTCTGTACCGCTGCCGCCACGCAGCGCTATATATTGTATGTAGCTGATGTTACGTACAGTGCTGACAGCCACTATTTTGCACCAGCTTGGTCCAAATGAACTATTTAAGTTACGCTTTAAAGAAAACATGTGCAAACTAATTTTGTCATTATACTTACATGCCAAAGCAAAGGTGAAAGGCGATCTCTCCCATGACTTCCTAATTCACAATGGGATGTGGCAGGGTTGGCACTTTCACCACTAATATTTATTTTGACACTGGAGCCGTTCCTCAAGTGCCTAAACTCTGGCCCCAACACAAAAGGCTTCATCCTATCCAGTAAGGTGTGCAAATTATTAGCCTTTTTAGACGATATGGGGGGTTCCATAAGGAATAGGAGCAGATCACCTTACACAAACTAATATCTGCTTTGGAGGAATTCCAGGTACTAATGAAAAAATAAACTACTCCAAATCGTTTGTATTAAATTTTGACTATTCCCCAAGCAACAGTGGTACTATGCCCACAGAACTTCATATTCGTATGGCAATCCAACACAGTTACATATTTAGGCATTCAGCTCCCTTCCAACCTAAGAGCTCTTTCACACTACAGCGCGGCCGCGACAGCGGTAAAGCGCCGCTAGTTTTAGCGGCGCTTTACTGTTGTTTTAGAGGCACTTTTTGTCCACTAGCGGGGAGCTTTTATCCCCCGTTAGCGGCCGAATGACGGGTTAAAAGCGCCCGAAAAGCGCGGCTGCCGAGGCGCTTTGCAGTGGCTTTGGTGGCGCTGCCCATTGATTTCAATGGGCAGGGGCGCTTTAGGAGCGGTGTATACACCGTTTCTAAAGCGCCTCAAAGATGCTGCTTGCAGGACTTTATTTAACATCCTGCCAGTGCAGCACCCCAGTGTAAAAGCACTCAGGCTTTCACACTGGGGAGCATTGAGATGTTTTTCAGGCGCTTTTTTTTACCCCAAAATCGCCTGAAAACTGCTTCAGTGTAAAAGGGAGATAACTGAGCTCTGCTCTCATAACCGCACCCCTCTCCTTAGATATCTAACAAGACCTGAAAGCATGGGACAAAATATACCTCTCATGGCTTTAAAGGGCAGTAGTTCTGAAAGAGTACATCCTCTCATGTATAGCTTCCTAACCATCCCAATACTTCTGCCAAGTTCTTTGTTCCCCTAAAAGCAAGTTTAGGGCTTTCATTTGGAAAAATGCCACCCCCCAGGTAAGCCTTACACAGTTATCACTGCCCAAAACCAAGGGGGAATAGTTATTTTTGGGCATGCCAGCTCACAAGAATAGTGGACTGGAAAATCAACTCAGCCTACAAGGTGTGGGTGGGTCTTAAACAAGCTTTAATGGCCAAACCTATACCGTCAATGCCTTGATTCAAAAGGCAAACATAACCAGGGTTGGATCTGGGAAATAGTCCTATAGCTAGCACCTTGAAATGTTTTGGGATAATTGTAGGTTCCTTGGTGTTTCTTTAGTCATGGGTCCTCCTACCCGATTCGCTTGAACCCTGATTTTGAACTAGTGATGTCAAACATTCCAAAGGGCTGTTGGCTGCACACTCAACCAATGGATCACCATTTTTTTCAAGAACCAGACCTTTTGCAACAGATCTGCTTTAACTGATCACATACAACTCAACTAAATACACCTGTGGTCATATCTTTAACCACTTTAAGACCAGCCTCGTTTTGGATTTTAGGTGTTTACAAGTTTAAAACAGGTTTTTTTGCTAGAAAATTACTTAGAAAAAAAACAATATATAATGTTTGGGGGTTCTAACAGTATTGCAATGACCCTAGAGAATAAAATGGCGGTCATTGCAATACTTTTTTTTGCACCGTATTTGCGCAGCGGTCTTCTAAGCGCACTTTTTTTGGAAAAAATTCACTTTTTTGTGAAAACAAATAAGACAACAGTAAAGTTAGCCCAATTTTTTTTTATATTGTGAAATATAATGTTACGCCAAGTAAATTGATACCCATCATGTCACGCTTCAAAATTGCGCCCGCTCGTGGGATAGCGTCAAACTTTTACCCTTAAAAATCTCCATAGGCGACGTTTAAAAAATTCTACAGATTGCATGTTTTGCGTTACAGAGGAGATCTAGGGCTAGAATTATTGCTCTTACTCTACCGGTCGCGGCGATACCTCACATGTGTGGTTTGACCACTGTTTTCATATGCGGGCGCTACTCACGTATGCGTTCGCTTCTGCGCGCGAGCTCGTCGGGACAGGGCGCTTTAAAAAATTTTTATTTTTTTTTTTAATTATTTATTTTACTTTATTTTATTTTATTTATTTTTTCACGGTTTTTAAAAAAAAAAATTTGGATCACTTTTGTTCCTATTACAAGGAATGTAAACATCCCTTGTAATAGAAAAAAGCATGACAGGTCCTCTTAAATATGAGATCTGGGGTCAAAAAGTCCTGAGATCTCATATTTAGACTAAAATGCAAAAAAAAAAAACAAAAAAAAAAACAAAAAAAAAAAAGTCGTGTAAAAAAAATGACACAAAAAAAATTGTGCCTTTAAGAGAAGTGGGCGGAGCCGTCGTAATGACGTCGCTCCGGCCGTCACATGGTATGGAGACGGGTGGGGGCCATCTTAGCCTCACTCGTCTCCATACCTAAGCAGGGAAAGGACCCGATCGCCTCCGCCGCTACCGACGGCTCCGGTAAGCGGCGGAGGGTGCAGGAGAGCGGCGGGAGGGGGGGTGGCACCTCTCCCGCCGCCGATAACGGTGATCTCGCGGCGAACCCGCCGCAGAGACCACCATTATCATGTACGGAACCGCCCGCTGAAAAGATGGATACCTCAGTTGTGGCAGCAGCTGCTGCCGTTACCGAGATATCCATCTTCAAATAAATGACGTATATATACAGTGGGCGGTCCGGAAGTGGTTAAATCCGCCATTATTGGAATGATCCTCGAACTCAACACCTTTTTCTCGACTCCAACCTTGGCTCTGATGAAGAAAGTATATTCTTTAAAATGCATCATCTAGTTAAGAACCCAGGTGAGATCCCCTCATCTGTGGAGCCTGCCGAGCCCAGGACCTTTTGGGCTATGGACGAGTAGCTCGATGACCGATTTTAATTCACGCGTTTGAGTATTTTTTTTATCTAGTTTGAATTTTGAAGTGGGAGTAAAAGCCTATGTATGATTTTAACCTATAGGTAAGCCTATATGTAATAGAGCATGCGCTCTGAAGGAATGGCATACCCGTGCCGTTCTTTCAGAGCCATGCAGTAAGGAGCGATTTCCGCGCGTATGCGTGGGAGTGATTAGTTTTCAGGTAACTGTCATAATGTGCTAGTATGCGATGCATACTAGCACATTATGATTTAAATTGCTTGGTGCCCATTTTTTTTTTTGATGCAGTTTACTACCGCTTTAATAAACGTTGTGGAATAATACACTAGGCGGTGCACGCTCTTTTGTTTGTTTCTCATACTGCTTGCTTTAAAATCCTTGCTTGAGAGAGACATTGCTGATGCAGTATACCTACCTTGCTGTGCTTGGTCTTGCCATGGTGTATGACCTGTGATATGAAACGGTCTTCCACAACCTCTCCTTAGTAGCAGAGTTTGGCTGTTCCTCGCACAGTTTTAGACCTCCTACACAGCTGTTTCTGTTTCAGTTAACAACTGTGTTTAACCTACATATTTACAAAGTGATGATCGCTAGCACCTGCTTGGTATAATTGGTTAATCACACACCCGACTCTAATGCAGGCCATACAAATCGGTCAAATTCCAAACAAATTTTCTTTTGAAAATCACAAATTTTGTTTGTTTTGTAATCAGATGGTGTCGCCATAGATTTCGAAATTCCACTAACCAAGCCTTTAATTTCACCTCATGGTGCTACAGAAAATACATTTTGTGGCCGGGAATCTTCATTTCTTTCCAAGTCACATGCGCTTTTCTTTTTCGATTACATTTCTCGCACGATTCTCCCATCATTGATTAGAAATTTGTTTGTTTGTTTTTTTAAAAATTACAATATGCCCAATAACTTAAATTCAATGGCTGCACAAAAATCAACCGTTGCTGCGGCCCACTAATGGTGCGAAAAATGTACGCAAATTCTTAGTTACGATTTCAAAAGAAAATTCTTTCTGAATTTGACCCATGTATGGCTGGCTTAATCCTACAAAATCCCTGACTTTATACAAGTGTACAAAGTGTGCAAGTGTTATGCCCTGTACACACGGTCGGATTTTCCGACGCAAAATGTGTGATAGGACCTTGTTGTCGGAAATTTCCGACCGCGTGTAGGCTCCATCACACATTTTCCATCGGAATTTCCGACACACAAAGTTTGAGAGCAGGCTATAAAATTTTCCGACAACAAAATCCGTTGTCGGAAATTACGATCGTGTGTACACAAATCCGACGCACAAAGTGCCACGCATGCTCAGAATAAATTAAGAGACGAAAGCTATTGGCTACTGCCCCATTTATAGTCCCGACATACATGTTTTACGTCACCGCATTCAGAACGATCGGATTTTCGTACAACTTTATGTGACCGTGTGTATGCAAGACAAGCTTGAGCCAACATCCTTCGGAAAAAATCCATGGATTTTGTTGTCGGAATGTCCGACCGTGTGTACAGGGCATAAGAATTGATGCTGGTTTGAAGCCAAAGGGTAGTCAGTCACACCAAACATTGATTTGATTTAAATTTTTCTCCTATTTACTCACTTTGCATTTTGTAAATAGATAGAAATAAAGAATTAAAAAAAAAAAATAATAAATATATATATATCCATCTCTAGCTACTGGACAAATGTCTATAGCATCATATTGGCTGTATTGGGTAACACCCCAGAAATTATTCCCAATCAATACCCATTTCATATCTCCACCCTTTTCAGGAAACAGTATATGAAATCATTAATCATGCACATGATCAATACAACAAGAATGTGTACACCAGTACATTGGCTGTCTAAACAATCACCAAGCTTGAAAAAGCAGTTCATGAAATTGAACAAAATTGTGGAAATGGAGGAACTTCCACATCTAGAACAGAATAGGCTGGACAAACAGATTCAAATCTGGGCTTGTTGGCTGCAATATAAGACCAAAGAAACCTATAAATGGATTATAAATCTATCAATGGGTCCGCGCTTCAGACTTACACACACTGCTGCCCCCCTATGTAGGTAGGGAACACCTCAGTGTTACCCCAAAGAAGTTAAAATCAAGGTATAGGGGATGGCGCTGTGTAGAACAAAGGATGTGAAAGTGAGTATTTTTAAAGTGACAAGTGCTATGGTGCGTGATACAATCCTATATAAATAAAAATAATTTATAAATGAAAAAATAATAATAATAATAAAAGGAAGTGAATGGACCAGAAACTACTATTTTTTTATAAAGTGATAAATACTTATTAAAAATTGTAGATAATTATATTCCTAATACATTAATATGTATGTTGAACAACCACAATCCTTATTATAAAAACGTTTCAATGAAACTACAAATTGACAAGTGTAAAATCTGCAAAAATTGGTTGTCAGACCCCAGTGCAACACACACACTACAATTGTGCGAAAAAACCTTAAAAAATTAAAAATTAATTAAAACCAGTCCATAAACCAAGTGTATCAAAAAAATGTGTATCAAAGAGATTATATATATATATATATATATATATATATATACAGTGGCTTGCGAAAGTATTCGGCCCCCTTGAACTTTTCAACCTTTTGCCACATTTCAGGCTTCAAACATAAAGATATAAAATTTTTATTTTTTGTGAAGAATCACCAACAAGTGGGACACAATTGTGAAGTGGAAGGAAATCTTTTGGATTGTTGAAACTTTTTTAACTAATAAAAAAATGAAAAGTGGGGCGTGCAAAATTATTCGGCCCCCTTGCGTTAATACTTTTTAGAGCCACCTTTTGCTGCGATTACAGCTGCAAGTCGCTTGGGGTATGTCTCTATCAGTTTTGCACATCGAGAGACTGAAATTCTTGCCCATTCTTCCTTGCAAAACAGCTCGAGCTCAGTGAGGTTGGATGGAGAGCGTTTGTGAACAGCAGTTTTCAGCTCTTTCCACAGATTCTCAATTGGATTCAGGTCTGGACTTTGACTTGGCCATTCTAATGCTGGCCATACACTATACAGAAATTCGGCCGAACCCATTTTCGAAAAACGAACGTTCGACCGTGACCGCAAACGATCGTGCCATCATATAATGACCGATAATCTGTTCAGTGGACATGAATAAATAATTTTGTGTTCGTTTTTTTACATATACCTAGTGCAGAAAGTTCGGACGGGAAACACATTAACCTTGCAATTTATCGTACGTTCGGCAGAAATTTACCAAATATCTAGAAAACCCGCAAGCAAAAGCCAGTGGGTAAGGAGGAGGAGGTGGGACTTTATATGAAGCCAATGGTTTGCAAGCCGACACAAACGGTGGGTCAATAAAATTCTTTATTTGCATGTTCATACAAACAATGGTATCAGACAATATCAATATAACACTTGGTAAAATGTTAGCAATGATAACCAGAGATCAACAGAAATTTACCAAACTTCCCGTTCGTTTTTTTACCACAAAAACGTCACAAAGATTATCGATTTGTGCCCACTAACTTGCCGAAAAACGAACGAAGTGTCCATTCGAACGATTTTTCGGCCGATTTTTCGTATAGTGTATGGCCAGCATAACACCTGGATACGTTTATTTGTGAACCATTCCTTTGTAGATTTTTCTGTATGTTTGGGATCATTGTCTTGTTGGAAGATAAATCTCCGTCCCAGTTTCAGGTCTTTTGCAGACTCCAACAGGTTTTCATCCAGAATGGTCCTGTATTTGGCTGCATCCATCTTCCCCTCAATTTTAACCATCTTCCCTGTCCCTGCTGAAGAAAAGCAGGCCCAAACCATGATGCTGCCACCACCATGTTTGACAGTGGGGATGGTGCGTTGAGGGTGATGAGCTATGTTGCTTTTACGCCAAACATATCGTTTTGCATTGTGGCCAAAAAGTTTGATTTTGGTTTCATCGGACCAGAGCACCTTCTTCCACATGTTTGGTGTGTCTCCCAGGTGGCTTGTGGCAAACTTTAGACGAGACTTTTTATGGATATCTTTGAGAAATGGCTTTCTTCTTGCCACTCTTCCATAAAGGCCAGATTTGTGCAGTGTACGACTGATTGTTGTCCTATGGACAGACTCTCCCACCTCAGCTGTAGTTCTCTGCAGTTCATCCAGAGTGATCATGGGCCTCTTGGCTGCATCTCTGATCAGTCTTCTCCTTGTCTGAGCTGAAAGTTTAGAGGGACAGCCAGGTCTTGGTAGATTTGCAGTGGTCTGATACTCCTTCCATTTCAAAATGATCGCTTGCACAGTGCTCCTTGGGATGTTTAAAGCTTGGGAAATCTTTTTGTATCCAAATCCGGCTTTAAACTTCTCCACAACAGTATTACGGTCCTGCCTGGTGTGTTCCTTGTCTTCATGATGCTCTCTGCGCTTTCAACAGAACCCTGAGACTATCACAGAGCAGGTGCATTTATACAGAAACTTGATTACACAAAGGTGGATTCTATTTATCACCATCAGTCATTTAGGACAACATTGGATCATTCAGAGATCCTCGCTGAACTTCTGGAGTGAGTTTGCTGCACTGAAAGTAAAGGGGCCGAATAATTTTGCACGCACCACTTTTCAGTTTTTTATTTGCTAAAAAAGTTTAAAATATCCAATAGATTTTGTTCCACTTCACAATTGTGTCCCACTTGTTGGTGATTCTTCACAAAAAATTAAAATTTTATATCTTTATGTTTGAAGCCTGAAATGTGGCAAAAGGTTGAAAAGTTCAAGGGGGCCGAATACTTTTGCAAGGCACTGTATATATATATATATATATATATATATATATATATATATAAATTTTACATAAAAAAGGTGTATCAAAAAATATAGATGTGTAGTCCCAAATAGTTCATATAGTGGTACCATACATATAGTGCAATAGATTGTATAGTGCTTTCCCAGAGGAATCTTCTAATCAATGGAGATCCGTGCAGTACTTTTAGCAATTCCCCCCAATTTGATTGCACTCACCGGAGCTCCCTGCCCCTGCAGGGGTATGAGCGTGTGATGTTGGTCCTCTGCCTCTAATCGCTCCGATCCCACCGGTGCCAATGTCCTTCCACTTAGCTCAATCCGGGTGAACCACTCGTTGAGGGGGAGGGGGATTCACTGCTCCTTGCTACAGCACATATCCCAACCAGGCTTCCACTTGCATGTATTAAATAAAAAGTAAGAATAGCTTCATAGCGTAACTTTGTTGGTGACTATAAATTATTTATTGTATAATACAGTCCAACAACAAGACTGGATCCACTTAAACCAAATAAAAATTTCAAGAGAACGTTTTAATAAAGAGGAGAGGGAGCTCGCAGGCAACCACGATACGCGGAAACGACGTTGTGTGTGCCAAGATAGTCCCGCCTTATGCGTTTCATCATACGGATGTCATCGGAGGCGCTTACGCTCCGTATGACGAAACGCGTAAGGCGGGACTATCTTGGCACGCACAACGTCATTTCCGCGTCATTGGCAGCCGCGTCATTGGATTTGACTGACAGCAGCGGGAGAAAATGGCTGCGCTGCTATCAATCTATCCAATCAACAGCCAAGAACCCCCTAGCAGAGAGACGGCGTGTCCCCGTGGGACAAGTTTGATGGTTCGGGTAAGTAAAACGGGGGGGGGCTGGTCACTGTCAAAACACGAACCTTTACAACCCCTTTAACATAGACAACCGCAGCGGTTTGCATGAACAGAGTGTGATTGTGATGTAGGGAACGCACAGGAATCGCTGTAAATCCTGCACTGCATCAGTGTGAACCGACACTAAATGTATTGATCTTGGTAAACCCCTCATAAAAGTTTACTATGAAAAAAGTAGACATTGTGATCGGGATAAGTACAGTAAATGTGGGAACCAGGGACCTTTAGCTTCTGGCACAAACCTTTTAACCTCTTCTCAGGTGCTCTCATGGTAAGTGGTTAGCTCTTCCACCTAGCAGCACTGGGGTCGTTGGTTCAAATACCGACCACTGAACTACCTGCCTAAACTTTGCATGTTCTCCCTGTGAGGCTTTCCTCCAGGTACTCCGGTTTCCTCCCAAACTCCAAAGACATGCTGATATTTTAACTGGATCCGGTCTCAGTTGGCCCTGGTATGAGATAGAGATAGAGATAGAGATATATATATATATATATATATATATATATATATATATATATATATATATATATATATATATATATATATATATATATATATATACACACACACACACACACACAGGGCTCAAAATTTCAAGTCCTGAGCTACTAGCCAGGCCTCGAGTTACTCGCCACCAGTAGCCCCACAACATGCCCTCATAAATTATCTCATTAAATGACACTTAAAGCGGAGTTCCACACAAAAAAGGAACTTCCACTTTTCGGAACCCTCCCCCCCCTCCGGTGTCACATTTGGCACCTTTCAGGGGGGAGGGGGGTGCAGATACCTGTCAAAGACAGGTATTTGCACCCACTTCCGGCACAGACTCCGATGGGAGTCTATGCCTCTTCCCGTCCCGACCGCGCTGTCTGCTGGGAACACACAGCTCCCAGCAGAGAGCGGGGACCACTAGGGACGCGCAGCGCGACTCGCGCATGCGCAGTAGGGAACCGGGAAGTGAAGCCGCAACGCTTCACTTCCTGATTCCCTCACCTAGGATGGCGGCGGCAGCTGCCGAGAACCGAGCGGGTTCTCGGCGTCCCCTGCCGACATCGCTGGACCCCGGGACAGGTAAGTGGCCATGTATTAAAAGTCAGCAGCTACAGTATTTGTAGCTGCTGGCTTTTAATATTTATTTTTTTTTGGCGGTGTGGGTGAACCCCCGCTTTAAATGTTTTATGCAGAATTAAGTTATAAAAATAAAAATCAACAACAACTTTATCCGTGCCCACCAATGCATGCTGCCAGTGCCCACCAATGCAAGTTGCCTGTGCCCACCATGCAGCCTGTGCCCACCATCCACCCTACCTGTGCAGGGGAGGAGAGGAACAGTAGAGCGGCCCGGATGTTCAGAGCGCAGCGCAGGGAACACAGCGATAACAGCTTTCATTTCAATTCCTGTGTTCCCGCTGCTCAACGCAATATACAGCCCCGTGCCCTGGCCGGAGAACTTTGACTGACAGATCACCCGTCCCGGGATTGGACGTGTGATCTGTCTATCTGTCTGCTGCCGCCCATCATGGGGGTGTCATATAGCGCAGAAAAGAGAGGAGAGCCGCCACCTGGTTGATTACAGCACCGGGAACATAAGAACTTTCATTTCAATAGCTGTGTGTTCTCTGCCAGGATTGGACAGGTGATCTGTCTATCAAAGTTCCCCGGACAAGGGGGAGGGGCTGTATGTGACGGCGCGCTGCGGGGAACACACAGCTATTGAAATGAAAGCTGTGATGTTCCCGCCACTGTAATCAACCAGGCGGCGGCTCTCCTCTCTCTTCCCCTGCAGCGGCTGGCTGCACTGGGGACACAGACTGGCTGCATCTGACGGGCACTGGTGAGGCTGCATTGATCTCTTGTATAATGTCTCCAGTCTCTGACCATCTCCTGTACCGTGTCCCCAGTCTCTGACCATCTCCTGTACCGTGTCCCCAGTCTCTGACCATCTCCTGTACCGTGTCCCCAGTCTCTGACCATCTCCTGTACCGTGTCCCCAGTCTCTGACCATCTCCTGTACCGTGTCCCCAGTCTCTGACCATCCCCTGTACAGTGTCCCCAGTCTCTGACCATCCCCTGTACAGTGTCCCCAGTCTCTGACCATCCCCTGTACAGTGTCCCCAGTCTCTGACCATCCCCTGTACCGTGTCCCCAGTCTCTGACCATCCCCTGTACCGTGTCCCCAGTCTCTGACCATCTCCTGTACCGTGTCCCCAGTCTCTGACCATCTCCTGTACCGTGTCCCCAGTCTCTGACCATCTCCTGTACCGTGTCCCCAGTCTCTGACCATCTCCTGTACCGTGTCCCCAGTCTCTGACCATCTCCTGTACCGTGTCCCCAGTCTCTGACCATCTCCTGTACCGTGTCCCCAGTCTCTGACCATCTCCTGTACCGTGTCCCCAGTCTCTGACCATCTCCTGTACCGTGTCCCCAGTCTCTGACCATCTCCTGTACCGTGTCCCCAGTCTCTGACCATCTCCTGTACCGTGTCCCCAGTCTCTGACCATCTCCTGTACCGTGTCCCCAGTCTCTGACCATCTCCTGTACCGTGTCCCCAGTCTCTGACCATCTCCTGTACCGTGTCCCCAGTCTCTGACCATCTCCTGTACCGTGTCCCCAGTCTCTGACCATCTCCTGTACCGTGTCCCCAGTCTCTGACCATCTCCTGTACCGTGTCCCCAGTCTCTGACCATCTCCTGTACCGTGTCCCCAGTCTCTGACCATCTCCTGTACCGTGTCCCCAGTCTCTGACCATCTCCTGTACCGTGTCCCCAGTCTCTGACCATCTCCTGTACCGTGTCCCCAGTCTCTGACCATCTCCTGTACCGTGTCCCCAGTCTCTGACCATCTCCTGTACCGTGTCCCCAGTCTCTGACCATCTCCTGTACCGTGTCCCCAGTCTCTGACCATCTCCTGTACCGTGTCCCCAGTCTCTGACCATCTCCTGTACCGTGTCCCCAGTCTCTGACCATCTCCTGTACCGTGTCCCCAGTCTCTGACCATCTCCTGTACCGTGTCCCCAGTCTCTGACCATCTCCTGTACCGTGTCCCCAGTCTCTGACCATCTCCTGTACCGTGTCCCCAGTCTCTGACCATCTCCTGTACCGTGTCCCCAGTCTCTGACCATCTCCTGTACCGTGTCCCCAGTCTCTGACCATCTCCTGTACCGTGTCCCCAGTCTCTGACCATCTCCTGTACCGTGTCCCCAGTCTCTGACCATCTCCTGTACCGTGTCCCCAGTCTCTGACCATCTCCTGTACCGTGTCCCCAGTCTCTGACCATCTCCTGTATAAAAATATTTTTTAAAAATAGTCATTTTCGGTATCGGTTTTCAGCCTAGTGTATTTTTTCTTTTCGGTATCGGCATAAAAAAACCCATTCGGTGCACCCCTAAAAAATATATATATTATACACGTTGCAGCCTGCAAGTGGATTACCAGGATTATGGCTGAAGATTAGAGGTGCACTAAATGGAAATTTTGGTGCTAAAACCAAAAATGCAGGATGAACTTAGCCGAAACCGAAAATGACAGGTTTTTAAAAAATTATCTAGAAATTGTATTATATTCGACTTTTTAATTAATATCATCAATTTGTTTGGGGGGTTATAATTAATTTCCTAGCAAAATGCGTGCGGGCTCCTGCTTCTCCTTCCTGTTGCAGGTTCATCCATTGGTTTACTTTACTGCCTGGTGCGGTGGGGGGGGGGGGGACCTGCTGTAAAATCACACATCCCCCCCCAGCGCCTCCAGGACCACATTTATTATGGAATTCAGGCAGATCACGTAGTCTGAGGCCACACGAACGCTGCTGGCGATGTTAAGCAACCCTCGGACTGCTCCGAACCGGCCAACATGAACCCAGGAACGCGCTGGACGCCCTGCTGGAACACACACAAAGGCGGCGGAGGGTCCCGTTCTTCATGTGATGTATCCATTGATTTTATTGGCTCGCACGCTCTGGCGCTAGCTGCGGAAACACATGACCACGGCGGGGTTCTGGATCCAAAACTCTACAGAGACCACCATGGAAGCAAACAAGCCCACGCTGTGTGACGCAAAAGCGAATGCAACAAATGGTGTTAAACCGGCGCTTTGCGGATAACCCCCCCCCCCCCCCGACGCCAAGGGGCGCTCGCTGGCGTCAGGAGTGCGATTAAACGCCTGCACACTCACCAAACCTGCCCCTCAGCTCCATGCCTCCCCCTATCTCTGTCCCTGACCTATAGAAGGAGCCTGCACTCACCTCACACCCAGTCAGGGTCACTGGAAGAGCCGGCCACGCCCCTCCTCGGGCTCCCAGGCACACCGCTCAGCGGCGGCGGCTTCACCGGGGCCCAGCTGTCTGGCATGCAGGCTGCAGACGTCTGCGCAGTTCAGCGTTGCCATGGCGAGCCCGGAGGTGACGTCCTGCCGTAAAGCCGCGCAGTGCGGCGCTGGAACATGGCGGCGCCCTGCGTGCGTGTGACCTGCCTCCGTCCCCGGCTCGTCCTATTCTGCCGGTACCGGTACCACGGAGACACGTCCGGCTCTGAGCGGAGCGCCCCGCAGGTGACGTCACCGGGCTCACCCAGAGTGCTCTGCGGCTGAGCTGTGTTTGGGGGGGATATGGCTGTGGAGGGGTCAGAATGGTGTACTTAGGAGGGACTGTGCTGGGACTTATCAAGGACTAAACCTATTAGAGGAGCCAAACAAATCTAGATTTATTATATATCCACCCACATGGGCTCTACAGCGTTTTCCTTTCTTCATTTTTGGCAGTAAAATTAAAAAAAACCCCAAATATTCTATATTTTCTGAAATCAGGCGACCTGTAGAATAAAAAAGATATTATACAACATAAAAAAAATGCATCTTTTACCTTTTTTATTCTACGGCTCGTCTGATTTCAGAAAGTATAGAATATTTGTTTTTGTTTTTTTAATTTACAGCAAAAATTTCCATTCGGTGCTCTTCTAACCAACATTTATTTCAGTTTTTTTTTTTCCCGGAAAATATAGATTTGATAAAACACTTGTACAGATATTATACAACGTAAAAAAATTGCAAAGAATAAAAATAAAATTGCATCTTATATCTGTACAAGTTTTTTTTATCAAATCTATATTTTCTGGGAAAAAAAATACTGAAATAAATGTTGGTTAGAAGAGCACCGAATGGAAATTTTTGCTGTAAATTGAAAAAAAAAACAAATATTCTATATTTTCTGAAATCAGACGAGCCGTAGAATAAAAAAGGTAAAAGATGCATTTTTTTTATGTTGTATAATATCTTTTTTATTCTACAGGTCGCCTGATTTCAGAAAATATAGAATATTTTTTTTTTTTTTTTTTAATTTTACTGCCAAAAATGAAGAAAGGTGGTAACGCTACATGAAAATTTCAGTTTCTGCACCAAAATTTCCATTCGGTGCACTTCTAATTAAAATTTATTTCAGTATTTTTTTCATCAGGAAAATATAGATTTGATAAAACACTTGTACAGATATTATACAATGTAAAAAAATTGCAAAGAATAAATATAAAATTGCATCTTATATCTGTACAAGTTTTTTTTATCAAATCTATATTTTCCAGGGAAAAAAAATACTGAAATAAATGTTGGTTAGAAGAGCACCGAATGGAAATTTTTGCTGTAAATTAAAAAAAAAAAAAAAAATATTCTATATTTTCTGAAATCAGACGAGCCGTAGAATAAAAAAGGTAAAAGATGCATTTTTTTTATGTTGTATAATATCTTTTTTATTCTACAGGTCACCTGATTTCAGAAAATATAGAATATTTGTTTTTTAATTTTACTGCCAAAAATGAAGAAAGGTGGTAACGCTACATGAAAATTTCAGTTTCTGCACCAAAATTTCCATTCGGTGCACTTCTAATTAAAATTTATTTCAGTATTTTTTTCCACAGGAAAATATAGATTTGATAAAACACTTGTACAGATATTATACAATGTAAAAAAATTGCAAAGAATAAAAATAAAATTGCATCTTATATCTGTACAAGTTTTTTATCAAATCTATATTTTCCTGGGGAAAAAAATACTGAAATAAATTTTAATTAGAAGTGCACCGAATGGAAATTTTGGTGCAGAAACTGAAATTTTCATGTAGCGCTACCACCGGAGGAGCCGCTTAACCGACTCGGCCCCGGAAGATTTTACCCCCTTCCTGACCAGAACACTTTTTGCGCTTCTGCACTAGGTTGCTTTAACTGACAATTGCGCAGTCGTGCGACGTTGCACCCAAACAAAATTGACGTCCTTTTTTTTTTTTTTTTTTTTTCCCCCCACAAATAGAGCTTTCTTTTGGTGGTATTTGATCACCCCTGCGGTTTTTATTTTTTGAGCTATAAACAAAAAAAGAGCGACAAGTTTAAAAGAAAAAAAAGCAATATTTTTTACTTTTTGCTATAATCAATATCCCCAAAAATATATAAAAAAAGCCAAATTTCTTTCTCAGTTTAGGCCGATATATATTCTTCTACATATTTTTGGTAAAAAAAAAACGCAATAAGCGTATATTGATTGGTTTGCGCAAAAGTTATAGCGTCTACAAAATAGGGGATAGATTTATGGCATTTTTGTTATTGTTCTCTTTTTTTATTAGTAATGGCGTCGATCTGCGATTTTTTTATCGTGACTGCGACATTATGGCGGACACATTGGACACTATTTTGGGACCATTGTCATTTATACAACGATTAGTGCTATAAAAATGCACTTATTACTGTATAAATTACACTGGCAGGGAAGGGGTTAAAGTTAAACACTAGGGGGCGATCAAGGGGTCAAGTGTGTCCTAGGGAGAGATTCTAAAGCCTCCTACACACGATCGGACTTTAAACAAACTTTCCCGTGGATTTCTGTCCAAAGGGCGTTGGCCGTGAACTTGTATTACATACACACGGCAGAACTTTTTAGGCAACAAACACGAACGTAGTGACGTTTCAACGTACTGACGACACTTCAAAAGAGGACGTTCAATTCTCCGACGCCACCCTTTGGTCAACTTCTGCTATTGTTGTTTGATCTTCTGCATTGGTTCTGAGCATGCGTGTTTGTACTAAAGTCCGATGGTTTTGTGTACACATGATCGGACTTGCCGATGTAGGACTTTTGTTGCCGCCAAGTTTGTCTGTTCGCACAGCTAACATTTGTCCAATGAAAACCGAAAAAGTTTGTCCGATGGAGTGTACACACGGTCGGATGTTGCCTTAAAACAGCTAATTTACATGTTTGTTGTCAAAAAGTCCGATTGTGTGTACGGGCCTTTACTGTGGGGGGGATGGGCTACCACTGACATGACAGCGATCACTGCTCCTGATGACAGGGAGCATTAGATCTGTCATCTCACTAGGCAGAACAGGGAAATGCCTTGCTTACATAGGCATCTCCCCGTTCTGCCGATCCGTGACACGATCGTGGGACACCGGCGGACATCGAGACTGCGGGCACGGTCACGGAGTACGTGGCGGGTGCACGCGCCCACAATGCCACGTCTTAAAGGGGACGTACAGGTACGCCCATTTGCGCAGCAATGCCATTGTGCCAACGTATATCATCGTGCACTGGTCAGCAAGTGGTTAAAGAAGTCCAGCTTGAGCTCGTTTGGCTGTACTTCTCCTATACGTTACATGAGTGCTATACGTTTTGCACTCCTGTGACCCGTTTTTAACAGAGCGGTCTGAAGTCTGCTCTCCGCTGCCGTCACACAGATCAGTCCAGGCACCACATCATCCCGACTTCGGGAAGTCGGGATCTGCCAGGAGCCTAGACTGACACCCGGCTCAGCCTCTCATGGAGCCATTAAGACATCCGCTCCCCACCCCTCCACAGCTCAGCGCTCCAATGAGCATAGATGGAGCAGAGCAGGAGAGCTGCTGATTGACAGGCAGCAGCTCTCTCCTCGGGGAGCTGAGAGAACCGAGCCATCTGCAATGTTCAATTGTTCAGTTCTCAGTGAAGAGGCGCCGGGGGACAGATGCAGCATCGGACCGATCCTGCATCCACCTAGGTAAGTATGATTCTACAATAACCCACAAACCCATACTTCTCTTTTAAGTTTGCCAGTCTGACTCTGCCTCTCAACCCCAATAACAGCCTCAGCACTCTCTGGCACACCTGGCAATAGTGTAAGTGCAAGGACCAATGAAACCACACACGTTATGATAAAACACAGAAATCATCTTTACTGCAATGTTTCTGTGGAAAAGAGTAACAAACAGCAACCGTATATATTCAAGTAATGCAACTGGAGAGCAATAACTGAGATTAACCACTTCAATACCAGCCACTTAGACACCTTCCCGCCCAGGCCAATTTTCAGCTTTCAGCGCTGTCGCAATTTGAATGACAATTGCGCGGTCATGCTACACTGTACCCAAACAATTTTTTTATCATTTTGTTCCCACAAATAGAGCTTTCTTTTGGTGGTATTTGATCACCTCTGCGGTTTTTATTTTTTGCGCAACAAATAAAAAAAGAATGAAAATTTTGAAAAAAAGTTTTTCTTTGTTTCTGTTAAAACTTTTTGTAAATAAGTACGTTTTCTTTCAATGACGGGCACTGATATGGCTGCACTGACGGGCACTGATACGGTGGCACTGATGGGCACCGATTAAGTGGCACCAATGAGGTGGCACTGATGGGCACTGATAGGTGGCACTGGTATGCGGCACCGATGGGCACTCATAGGCGGCACCGATGGGCACTCATAGGCGGCACCGATGGGCACTCATAGGCGGCACCGATGGGCACTCATAGGCGGCACTGATGGGCACTCATAGGTGGCATTGATGGGCACTCGTAGGTGGCATTGATGGTTACTTATGGGTGGCACTGATAGTTGGCACAGATGGGCACTGATAGGTGGGCACGGATGGGCACTGACAGGTGGCACCGATGGACACTGATGGGTGGCACTCATTACACTGGTTATTTGCAGTGATGCCCCTAAGGGTGGCATTGCTGGGCATCACTGCAACATAATGGTGCCAATCAGTGCCCATTTGTGGGCACTGATTGGCACAGATTGGGCACATGTGGATGGCCATGGGGTACATACCTGGCCATCCACATGTTGCCCCTTCCCTGGTGGTTCTAGTTGCGATCCCTGGTGATCCAGTGTGGTGATCTGAGGGGGGCTGCGCTGATAAAACAATCAGCGCAGACCCCCCCTGCCAGGAGAGCCGCCGATCGGCTCTCCTCTACTCGCGTCTGTCAGACGCGAGTGAGGAAGAGCCGATCAACGGCTCTTCCTATTGACAGCGTGATCAGCCGTGATTGGATTCGGCTGATCACGTGGTAAAGAGCCTCCGCCGGAGGCTCTTTACCAGGATCGGTGTAGCGGTGTGTCAGACTGACACACCGATCGCCGCGATGCGCGCCCCCGTGGGCGCGCGGCGGCATGTTATCCTGCTGGACGTCATATGACGTCCAGTCAGGATAACAGAACCTTTTCCCGGGCGTCAATCCGCCATAGGGCGGGCGGGAAGTGGTTAAGAGCAATATAGCTCAATACCATATTCAGGCTGCTTTCAGGGAATTCAAAACCTGAGAATAACCCCAAGAGCAGAGGCAAACACTTCAATATAAATAAATAAAAAAACAGGTTAGTGTGCACAGGAAAATGAACAAATTGCATTTTCATAAGGACCTGAAAGAGGAATCTCCCATCAATAAACATAGGAAGGAAGGTTGTCCTGCCTACAGGCCACCTTAATTGGAATGGCCCAGCTAGTTGCTCCAGAGGGTTAAGGTTGCCCTTCACTAAATCTGTGGTGAGAAGGGTCCCTTGAGGAGTGAGGATAACTTCTCACCCAACACATGACGGGTCGGTCTCTTGAGAGGATGCTTAACTCTTCGCTTTCTCTTTTCCACTGGCTCAAGCACAGTAGGCTCACTAGCCTCTTCTACCTCCTGCAGATCAGTTTCTATTGCTTCTGCTGTGGATCCTTCTCCATCCACTGTGGAAGAGGGAGACACCTCTGGCCCTCCTGCTGGTAGGAATCACATCTGAGGACAATAGGGGCTAACTTCCCGTAGATCCTGGCAACCAAGGACACACAATGGCCAGTGTCTCAAAATTCTGGCTTTCCAACCCTCAATGGATCTCATGATAACCTGACCCGCGGGTATCTATCACAAGGGTAATCCTCTGCTTGAATACCCTAGATCTCTATATCTTCCAACTTTTGCAGGGACATGTACGACAAATACCTCTTGTAAAAGTCTCTGGTCAGCAAAGTCACCTGAGCACCCGAATTAAGAATGGCTCTTGTATAGATTCCTTCCACCAAAACAGGCACTACAGGCAGAGGGCCTACCAACTAGGCAGGAGACTTGGTGGAAACATCTGGAACAGCAGGTTTGCGTGACTGGACTCGTGCTTACTTTGTCTTCCAGCGCAGAGAATGCTGTTTCTGGTAACGTTTTGGAGGCTGATAGCGTTCCTCACTCAAACGGTGAAGGTTCTTCTTGAAGACCCAGGCCTTCTCTCCATCCTTGGGTCACTTCTCTGCGGTCCACACCAGTCTTCTGTCCGCCTTGGTGGACTAAGACATTCGCTGGTAGTGACCTACACCTCCACAGTTTAGACAGACGTCTGGATTCATTGGCCTCTTGCCAGACGCTGTAGACAAAGCCAGAGGCACATCAGGCCCAGCGGCCCCCTCACCAGACAACTCAGTGAATTTCGCTGTCAGCGTGTTGATCATCTCCATCATCTAGGATACCTGCATCTTCAGTGCGACTACCTCAGACTTGCCGCCCAACGATACAGTTATCATCTCTACTAGCTGTGACACCTGAGTCTTCAGAAACCCGATCTCCGGAGCACTATTAGCTGTGCTGGCCACTCTTAATCTGACAGCAGATTCCGACCCCTGGCTCTTGTGTTTGTTCTCCAGAATGGCTTCTTCTTCTCTCACTAATTTAATGAGCTTAGGATACTTCATGGACATGGCATCGGCTGAAGTCTGCAGGCGAATTCAAACTGGATCAGAGCGTGAAGCATCTCTCAGGATCTGCTGCATTCTAGTTTGATCTACGGCAAAAGGTTGCATCCCCTTTTTTAATATGATCTGATGCAACATCCTATTCAATCATCTGATATATTTGGACAGGCGTTCACCTTGGTGTTGGAGGGCATGCTCAAATCGATAAATTAAGTCTGCCGCTGTCTCCATGCGCCCAAACTCCTCCTGTAGAATATTCAGGTAATCTTGAGTGACGCAGTCTTTCTTACTAAACTTCAGATTGCGGATAGCTTCTGAGGCAGGGCCCCTTAGATTCTTTGCTTCTTGAGAGTCTCAGGAATGTTCCATTCATCCAAGGCTTGTGTGGCCTGGTCCAGCCATTCTTCAAAGTTGTCCTCCCCTGTAGGCACTGGATTTCCTCCAGGAAAGGGCCTGAGTTTCTGGTACTTACTTCCAGAGCACGTCAAAGTGTCCCTTGGCAATTTTGACACACAGTCTCCCATAGCAGCGAAGAGCTCCGGCCCAATCATGACCGAAGACAGCATGGAGGGCACCTCTTCCCTTGTGGCCTTAACTCGACTGGTACTTGCCAGACACCTGTCTGGTGTGTGTGACTGGATTAGATGAAACTCAGCCAGCTGCACGCTGGACCCTCGGAAACGATCAGGAATCCCTTGCTTCCATTCCAGCAGCACATGTGTGCAGGAGGCCTCACGGTCGGTTCTAACATCGATCACCCATGTTTTCTAGTCTAAGGACAATGTCTGTACTACCTGACCGATCTGCTCTTCAGTCCAGGCCTCCCCAAGAAGTTCAATCACTACATTAGATTCTGGGCTGGCGCCTTCTTCATGACACCATTGTGTCGCAGCAACATTTTTGTAAATATTTTATTATATCTTTTCATGTGACAACACTGAAGAAATTACACTTTGCTACAATGTAAAGTAGTGAGTGTACAGCTTGTATAACAGTGTAAATTTGCTGTCCCCTCAAAATTACTCAACACACAGCCATTAATGTCTAAACCGCTGGCAACAAAAGTGAGTACACCCCTAAGTGAAAATGTCCAAATTAGGCCCAAAGTGTCAATATTTTGTGTGGCCACCAATATTTTCCAGCACTGCCTTAACCTTATTGGGCATGGAGTTCACCAGAGCTTCACAAGTTGCCACTGGAGTCCTCTTCCACACCTCCATGATGACATCACGGAGCTGGTGGATGTTAGAGACCTTGCGCTCCTCCACCTCCTGTTTGAGGATGCCCCACAGATGCTCAATAGGGTTTAGGTCTGGAGACATGCTTGGCCAGGCCGTCACCTTTACCCTCAGCTTCTGTAGCAAGGCAGTGGTCATCTTGGAGGTCTTTGGGTTTGTTATCATGTTGGAATACTGCCCTGCGGCCCAATCTCTGAAGGGAGGGGATCATGCTCTGCTTCAGTATGTCACAGTACATGTTGACATTCATGGTTCCCTCAATGAACTGTAGCTCCCCAGTGCCAGCATCACTAATGCAGCCCCAGACCATGAAACTCCCACCACCATGCTTGACTGTAGGCAAGACACTCTTGTCTTTGTACTGCTCACCTGGTTGCCGCCACACACGCTTGACACCATCTGAGCCAAATAAGTTTATCTTGGTCTCGTCAGACCACAGGACATGGTTCCAGTAATCCATGTCCTTAGTCTGCTTTTCTTCAGCAAACTCTTGTGCATCATCGTTTTGTGTGGGTACAGGACACTACAGTGGGGGGTGATGTGAGGGAGGGCAGAAAAAACTGTTTTGGGGGTATAGGACACTACAGGGGGGGGGTGATTTGAAGGGGGCAGAAGACACTGTTTTGGGGGGTACAGGACACTATGGGGGGTGATGTGAAGGGTGGCAAAGGACACTGTTTTGTGGGGGTACAGGACACTTCAGTGGGGGAGGGGGTGATGTGGGGCAGAAGACACTGTTTTGGGGGTACAGGACACTACAGTGGGGGGGGTGATTTGAAGGGGGCAGAGGACACTACTTGGGGGGGGGGGGGGGGTCAGAGAACACTGCTAGAGGACACTAAAGTGTGGCGGGGGGCGGGTGATGTGAAGGGGGCAGAGGACACTACATTTATATCTTTTTATTGTTTATTGGGAGCTTAAAATTTTTTGTTTTTTTGCTTTTTATTTTTTTATTAAGGGTGCCGCCTAGTACCCCCCTCCTGACAGGGGATCTTTGCTTTCCTCCATGTTGTCCAGGTGGATCTCAACCTCTGAAAGGTTGCCTATCCCTGCTGTAAGGCTTCCAGGACAGACCAGAGCTATTGCTGTCCTTAGTTTTCTAAAAACAAAAACAAAAAAAAGACGACAGGATGGCATCTTGTTTATTTTGACTGAGCTCAGCAATGGTAACCCCAGATTTTGTTTGGTAGAAGTCTCCTTTAAAAGCAGCCAGGCAGCTGGAAGTCAGCAATTGCAGTCTGCTTTTTACATCTCTGGCTGACTATAGTTCCTCTTTGATAAGAACAGTAGATGCTGCTCAGATATAGTAAAGATATGTTACAAATTGTTTTTGCTTCTTTGTTATAGCACCCCATTTCCAGCAGATGTCACTGTTGCTATAGATTATAAAAAAAATAACATAATGGCTGTACTGCACTTTCTCCATATATTATACATGCTATATATACTCCATATAGAGAATTTGTATTATTAAAATACATTAAAGGTTGTGTATATTCATTTGTTTCACTTTAGAATCACTAGGAAATCACTAGAACCCCTGTCAGTTTATGTATTGCTGACTGTCCCGGTTGGGTAGTGTTGCCTTTTTTTATTAGTCCTGGTGACCTTGTGGTAAAGAATAATAAATGCTCACTTTTTACTTGCACAAATTAGCATTTTATTATTTTTTGAACAAATGTGAGCCTTTAAAAGGTAACTGCATTATGTTGGAAAAAACATAGCAAATAAAAGAAAAATAATATAGCACATACAATTGCTACACAAGTCATATTCTACTTTGATGCTATTAAAAATTACCTTTTACTTTTCAATCTCCAGTTCTGTAAAATTCAATGCAATATGGCAACCTGGAGGAATTCTGTACACTGTTGGTGTGCAGGACTTCCCCAGAAATTTCCTGGCACCTGCAACAAAAATCTCATTGTTTTGTGAGATACTCCCAAAGTGTTAATTACTTCTAAAGGGATGCAGACCCTGCAGCTTTCCTCATTAGAACTCTGAAAGTGCATCAGCTGATCAAGGCCCCTTTCACAAAGGCGATCCAGTCAGGTCTGCCTGTCAGTTTTTCAGGCGGACCTAATCAAAAGGTCCATGAATTCCTATAGACACTGTCACTTTTCCCTGAATCAATGGAGTGACCATGTCTTTTAAAGCACCGCAAAAATACAAGCTTTGGTGTGACTCGTACTGCAATGCAGCTTAGACTTTTTAATGTGAAATGAGTTTTGAATTGTACCAAGCTATATTCTGTATGTTTGTGTTTCAGGCCATCACCTTCTGTCCTCCAGCACAATCTAAAAATGACTGGATTGGCCCTCCTGATCGATACTCCAATCTGCGACCTATAAAATACTTTATTCCTAATGATGAGTCCGATCTGGAAAGAAAACTCAGAGAATTGAGACAGGAAACACAAGAATGGAATCAAAGGTTTTGGGAAAACCAGAATCTTTCATTTTTTAAGGTGATTGTAATAATTGTTTGGAGGTCAGCTTTAAGTATTAGTAATAACAATTCAGATATTCATTTTTATGCACTCTAATATGAGCACCTGAATTTTAATTTGTCTTATGCCGCGTACACACGGTCGGACTTTTCGGCTACAAAAGTCCGACAGCCTGTCCGACAGACTTTCGACGGACTTTTGGCGGACTTGCGGCAGACTTTCTTACGAACGGACTTGCCTACATACGATTACACAAAAGTCCGACGGATTCGTACGTGATGACGTACACCGGACTAAAATAAGGAAGTTGATAGCCAGTAGCCAATAGCTGCCCTAGCGTGGGTTTTTGCCCGTTGGACTAGCACACAGACGAGCGGATTTCTGGGTCCGGCGGAGTTACGACGTAAAGATTTGAAGCATGTTTCAAATCTAAAGTCCGTCAGATTTGCGGCTGGAAAAGTCCGCTGAAAGTCCGGGGGAAGCCCACACGCGATCGGATTGTCAGTCAGCTTTAGTCCGTTGGCGTCCGTCGGACTTTTGTAGACGAAAAGTCCGACCGTGTATACGCGGCATTACTCTCTAGTACAATGACTGGGGGGGTGCAGCACTAGGGTCTAGGGAAGAGATAAAACAGATGAACTTATCCTTGGACTGCTGCTGATTCTTTACTGTCCTATAATAAGTTGAAAGTTAGTAGGTTACTTGGCTGTACTACATGATTGCAGCAGAGAAGAGTCGAGTCGCAAACCAGCAGGCCTCCGACGGGTAGCCCAGCTTGGATTTTAACGGGGGAAAGACTGATAACTATGCACATGCCTCTCTTGACTCAGCAAAGTCAAAATTTAGCTACCTCTTAAAAAAATGTACCGAAACCACTGTCTGCCCTTCAATATGTATAATGCAATTGCACTGAGATTTTCTTTGTGTTTTCAGGAAAAGGAAGCATTTATAATTTCAAAACTTAGCGCTTTAGGTCTGGGGCTGAAGGATGAACAAGGTAAGATGTGTTAACTTAAAACAGGAAGCAGTTTTATAATATCATCTTTATATGAAGCACTGTAGTCTACCACTTATTACTTGCTTAACATGTAAAAAGTATTTATTGCATTTTAAGTTAAGACATGTAAGGGATACAGAATGTAGAAACGAAGGGGAAAGGAGTTGATGAAAATATGTTATGTGAATCAAATTTCTGAAGCGAGAGGCAGGCTTGAATTTCCAGCCCATAACAACCTTTTTGGAAGAGTGCAGCAGAAGACAATGGCGTAGATTAGAGAAATTGTTTGTGTTGTGAGAGTCCTGTAGAAGAAGGCTCCCAAATAGGGTAGGTAGAGACGATATATCCTAGTAGAGTCTCAGCCCTGTAATTAGCAATAAAGTGATCATATTGCTGTTGATCCGCATTGGTGAGAGGACCAAGTAATCTTGTAAATGTTTGGAGGATGCGGGCAGGGGGGACACTATTTTGTCCAGGGGATTTTTAATTGTAAGTGCGGGGATGAAGAGACCTTGCAAGAGACCAGCCATGTCATTTATTTTAGGTTATTTCCATGTTTAACTTTTTAAACCCTTTTTTATAAGCCTTTTTTGCAGTTTGTTAGATGTCTGCTCATATGTTTTTGTTATTATTTCAAATATGGACATTTGTAGAATAGCCACTAAAGAAAGCGCTGTGACCTAGAGTGTCATTCTGCTTTCGGCATAAAGGAGGCCTCCGATGAGAGAAATATGGAGGCTGCAATTGCTGAGCTTTGTTTCTCTAAATTTCCTTTCCTCAAGTAAAACTTGTATTCTGATATAAAGGCCTATGAAAGTGTTCAATGCTCAGGAATCATAAACTTAAAGTGGTTGTAAACCCTTTCAAAAAAAATCCAAAAAAAAAAAACCTGCAAGACAAAGGCAAAGGCATGAATTACTTACCTGAGATCGAAGCCCCCACAGCGGTCCTCGTTCACTGCTCCGGGGGGGGGGTTACTTCCAGGTATCGCGGTTCCAGCGCTGCGATTGGCCGGAGCCGCGATGATGTCACTCCCGCGCATGAGTGCGGGAGCCGCCGGTAATAGCACAGTACAACTGTTTGCTTAAGTGCGCATGTGGCGATGACGTCGGCACATGCAAATACAGGGGATATCTCCTAAACCGTGCAGGTTTAGGGGATATCCAGTGTAGCTACAGGTAAGCCTAATTATAGGCTTGCCTGTAGTATAAAGTGGTTGTAAAGGGTTTACAACCACTTTAACACACATCTCGTCTATAGCTTCCCTTAAAGCAGGTGATGTCTTGTAACTGTTTATTGAATACATACTGAGAACATCCCAACTTTCCTTCACAGGACGCAAAAGGACATTAGATGCAGACGTAATGGCAGATTTTTATCAGGATTTCCTAAGTAAAAACTTTGAGAAGCATACACGCTATAACAGGTAATGGTCACATCTCTTTTTTGAATGTCATTTTTCCAGGTAGAGGAGTTGGAATAGCAGCAGGGCCTTCCACATTCAGCAAGTTACAATAGAAAGCTATATGACTTAAAATTAGAGGGCCTAAACCTCTGTTTTAAAAAAGTATTGCCATACAGTGAGAATTGGGATTTAAATGAATCCCCAAAAATGCTTATTTCTCTTTCTTGGCAAAATAGCTGAGTTGATTTTCTTTTTATGCAAAGAGAGTAGGGTTGCCACCTGTCCGGTTTGGACCCGGACAGTATGGGTTTAGAATGCTGTTCCCGGGTTTCCCTCTGCCTGACACCCGGACACCAGTGCCGCTGACAGGGGGTACCATTGTGCCTCCTGTAGGGGGCCCAGCACACAGGGGGACCCGGACAGCAGGGGGATTGGAGCGGCGGGGGGGGGGACAATTACAGAGGCGTCAAAATATAAGGGAGAGAGCGAGGCGACAGGCAGCTTTTTAATACATTTAATTGTTTAACAACAATCCACTCACTCTCCATGTCAAAGCTGTAGGCATGTCAGTCATGTGAAGTCTGCTGTCCCATTCTCCCGATCCATGCTGCTGTTTCACTGAATCACTGGAGGAAGCAAAGGATACAGGGCCGCAGGGAAACTGCAGTGAGCTGTCAGCCTGGGGCGCTGTGACCAATCAGAGCGTTGCGGAGGCTTAACCACGTCTCCATCATCAGAGGCTAATAGTTCACATGAGTTTCCTGCGGCTCTCTGTTTTCTCCAGCAATTCAGTGATAACAGCAGCATGGATCGGGAGAATGGGACAGCGGACTTCACAGACTGACATGCCTACAGCTTTGACATGGAGAGTGAGTGGATTGTTTTTAAACCAGCAGCTACCTGTCACCTCTCTCTTTCCCTTATGTTTTGACTCCTCTGTAATTGCCCCCCCCCCCCCTCTGTAATTGCTCCCCTGTATACTGGGGCCCCATGGTACCCCTGTCGGCTGACATGGGGGTATTGGAGGGAGGAGGATTTGTGCTGGTAGGGGAAGAAGATTTGTAATAGGAGGGGATGGGGATAATGGCACCCCAATCGTGAAGCAAAACTTCTTTTGGGTGACAGGCATCCCACAATTCTGTTTACGCGATTTTGCCGCGATTTGTCGGGGGACAATTCGTGCTGCGTTTGGGGTGCCATGCGCCGCTAAAGTGTTCAGGTTTGGCTTTAAGAAAAGGTGGCAACCCTAAAAGAGAGATTGGCTAATCTCCCAACAAAACTCAGTAGAGAGGTCTCTTGTAGACAGATGTGTTATTGGTTTGATAAATGGACATGTTGGTTTTCTATTACACTGATTGACAGGCTCTGCACTGAAATCTAGAGTAAGAGCAAATTAAAAACAGGCTGTAAAAATTTATTTGAGGTTTATAGCATGTCAACTTCTATTGGAAATATAAAGATCACATTGCAAAACAATGATTAATCAGCCTGTGCCAAACAGATTTCATGCAGCCTGAGAGCACTAAGGCTAGGTTCATACATATAAAGTTTCCATGTGGCCACATTTGCGCTGGCACAGCAGCCCATTCACATGAACTGGGCTGCTGTACCTGCAGGAAGCACAGGGAAAAGGTCCTAGCCCTTTTTCTAAAACTGTATATGGTGGTGTTCCGCGCTTAGGACGGGCTTGTGACCGAACTGCAGCCCCCCAGATAAAGAAAGCCCCAAAGGTGCGATCCAATAGTTGTAAAATCTGAATTAGGGGATTGGCGCTGTTCACTAGTATAAAATAAATAAATCCACTATAAACAAACTGCTACTACAAGGAAAGCATTTTACCCCAATTATAAATGAATGAAAAGTGTAACACGGTGTAAATACTGTTTGAAAAATAAAAATAAGTGCTGAGAATAATCACAAAAATGTGCAGACTGCCCAAGGTGAAAAATGAAAATAGTACATAAAATAATAAAATAGAACTCCAAACAATAATGAGTGATCGATCAAGTGTGTATAGAAAGTGGTTATCAAAGTCCACAAAAAATGAATAATAAATAAATAATAAATAATATATATACAATAAAAAGTATAGGTGAGTTATACCTAAGAGTGGGGACAAACACACTGTTGCCCACTATAAATAAGTGTGTATACTGATGTAGCTAAATAATGGAAAAATATTGAAAAAAATGTGTTGAAAAAAGTGAAAAAAACACAAAACAAAAATAAAAAATAAAAAAGAAAAAATAGGAAAAAATGTAAAGTCCAGGTAACCACAAAATTGTTATCAAAAAGCAACACAAAAACAACAAGTGCCGTGAATATTAGTTCTGTCGTTCAGTAAAACAGTTCTAGTGCAACAGGCTAGTGCATCTTCAAAGGTTACAAGTAAGTCCGTCCCAGTGGTTGTATACTGTCCAGTGTGGAGTCCCCTCTAGTGCCCCCACTCACCAGAGCGCCCAACCCCTGCAGGGGTAATGAGCATGTAGATCCAAATCTGATGATCCAATCGGTCGGTGTCCCCCTCACCACCTTTTATCACTTGTGTCACCAGATCGTTTTCAAAGGACATCCATCCGGACCAGTTACCATGTGCAGGGAGAAGAGAAGAGCCTCATAGTGTAATTCCGAATGTAAATTTATTAAGCTCAAGCTTACAACAAAAATAAAATCCAAAGATTAAAAACAAATAGCACTCTGCCGGCTGACTCCACGTGAGAAGCCGCAGACAAAGCAGTGTGAGCGGCGTGCGTTCCACAGCCGTCTGCCGATGCTTTCCTTGTAGTAGCAGTTTGTTTATAGTGGATTTATTTATTTTATACTAGTGAACAGCGCCAATCCCCTAATTCAGATTTTACAACTTTTTCTAAAACTGCAGCCGCAAAGACATAGTGTAATGTGTTTCAGCACACGGGAAAATGCGTCATGGTGGTGCCATTAGGAATTAATAGCATCCCCACACATCTGCTAAACAGCAGCCACATAGATGTGAACCTAGCATAAAGCACAATGTGCGACAGTTCTAATTTTAACTGGACCTCATCTTCCCTGTAGAATTTATTGTGTAGCTAGCATTTTGAACTTTCCTGCAAAATAGAGGAAAACTAGTCATGATCGCACATAACACCTGCTTTGTTTCATTATGGTTCTCAAATGTCTTTGATGTATTGACTACCATTGAAGAAATATATACACAAGCGTTTCTTGTTGTGAGTCATTTACAAAGTGCATTTTTTTTTCCATTATAGAAATCTTGAAAATTTTAGAATTTGTTGTGTGTGTCTGTGTGTGTTGCATGTCCTAAGGGGTAAGTGGTCTTAGGGGGCCCTGCTATTCTCCCCCAGCAGTGCTACCAGTGCATATACTTGCCTGTCTCTACCAAGCCCAGATCTGTGCTTTGTAGGATGCCCAAATGCTGTACAGCTTCCTTTTTTAAGCAAATATGTTAGGATTTTGCACAGTGCAGCCCCGATCCTCCTCTTCTTGGGTCCGCTGCTGGTGCTCCTGGCTCCTCCCTCCTACCAAGTGCCCCCAGAGTAAACAGCTTGCTGTGGGGGCACCCAAGCAGGCTCGCTCCCAAGCCGCTACTTTGCGTGTCCATTCAGACACAAAGCTGCAGCTTGGCCCTGCCCCCTCTTTCTTCCCATTGGCTCACTGGCTTTTTTGGAGGGATGAGTCCCCAGAGAGCCTAGGTTCTTGTGCATATCGCTTGCATAGATTGCATTAAGGTAAAAAAACCTTGAGCCTTTAGATCCACTTTAAATCCGCACAGTCAGACCCTGCATCTTCCAAGCATGTGCACTGCAGACTCCTTTCATTACAGTAAAAGCTATATATACGGATACTCCTCGTTTAATGACCACTCGGACTTACGACCAGCTCTCCCCACCTATACTGGGCTATACATCATTGTATTGTACAATACAGTACAGAATATTCGTTTGTGTTTTGTACTTATGCAATTAAATTAAAACAACGTTGTTGAGCTGGAGTTGTGTGTTAAGACCTTTTTTTCACAATACAGTACAGTACAGTAGTTAAGAATGCTTCAAATATTGATTACTTGTGACTCCTCGTTTAACAACCAATTCGTTTAACGATCTGGTCGTTGGGACGAAACCTGGTCGTTAAGTGAGGAGTACCTTTATATTACCTAAATGAGAGAAAAGTGTGGATGGCAAAACCTAAAAGGAAAAGCCACCTTTATTGAAAACAATGTATCAAAACAGGTGAAAGCATCAAAGATAAGCAGCGATGAGTGAGGTAACACATTAGTGCGAAATGCATTATGTTAGCGCTTACTCATATAAACCCATACCGGCACCATGTATCCTACTATACAAAAATGCAGACAAATCAGATGCTGGCCCAAAAAGACAGCTCTCTTTTTTATTTTCATGCATTAAGATAAAAAATCTTCTGCCTTTTAGAACCATTTTAACTTTATTGCTATGAGAAGAGGGGCTAAAAAGCTCCTACGGGATAGCAACAGCAAGCGACGGGTTCCTTTTAAGGGGATAGCGGGGTACTATAAGGCCCCTTTCACATGGGGTAGACTCTATTATGGTCAGCAGGGGATCTGAGCAGGGGGGGGTGACAGGTCTATATCCGCTCAGTTTATGCAGAGAGCCTGCTCTGCTCTATAGGCGACCTGGTTAAACGAACTCCGCTGTTCGTTTACACCGACTACCCTCCATCCGATCCACCTACATGGAAGAGAGCGTATTCCTTTACGTTTTGTTTTTAGCGGACTGGATCAAATTGGAGGTAGGCATGTGTAAACGGACGCTGGTCTGTAAGGGTGAATGGAGGGTCTGATCAGTTCCGCCTGAAAAACTAACAGGCGGACCTGATCTGAACGATCATGTGAAATGGGCCTAAAAGTGATCAAAAAAAAAATACCAAGTTCACGGCAGCTACTGCCGCTGTGAGTTTGTTTTAACCACTTGACCTTAAATCTACGTCATTAATGTTTGAAAGAGTAAATTCTTGTGTGAATTTTCACCTTAACCCAGGTGTGTGTGTTTTACAATGTACAATCTGTAAAACTAACAAAATGTATTGATTGCAGGGATGAATAAATAACTGGTGGCACCTATTTCTATTCTTTCTATGTGGCAAAGGATTGATTAGATTAGATGCCTAAAGGCTGTACAAGCATAACTGAGCATTCTATGTAATGGATTCTATTTGCAAGCTGCTTTGTTGCATTGCTGTGCTTTACAAAACCAAATTCAGTTGGAGCTTTGAGGAAACATTGTGAATAAGTAATGCGGAAGGATTATATTATGGAGCGCATAAAATAATGTTCTACCTTATTTTATTTTTTTTTCTTTTCTTGCTTGTTACTTTCAGAGAGTGGTATAGAAAGAATTTAGAAATCACATTTCTTATGGGAAAAGTCAAACTACAGAGAGCATTGAGAAAGATCGGCTGGGAATAGACAAAACAAGAAAATTGACAATATTTGTTAAGTGGAAAAAAAATTGCCATCATTTACAAGAATACAGCCGAGTCTACAGACGTCATCCCTGCTGGCTGGACGGTTTATTTTTCCTAACAGTGGCTCAGATTACCTCGCATTGACATTCGGCTGAAGTTTTTTCGATAGGACAAGTGTTCAGAATCAGAAAATATCAGTCTATATTGTAAAACCTCAACTCAAGGATGCCAAATCCGTTCTTTAACCAGGGAGAGCTGTATACTAAAGGGTGTATATTTCTAAATATTAAAATACTTTGAATGTTTAATGCTGTGATCTGTGTTCATTCATGGCTGCTAATGTTGGCTGCGTTGAAGCTCATTAGTCATTTCCTTCTTTTGAATCATTTTTAAAAACAGAGATGCTGCTAAGGAACAGTTGGCAGCATTATTTTATGTTTATTGTGGCAGTGGATTGGAAAGAGATGGCTACTTTAAAGGGAAAGTATAGTGTAATTACACTGAGCTTGTATTTAGTTATTTTAGTGTTTTCCCTAAAGAGACCCTGTCACCAGACCATATATGTCAAGAAAAATGTTCCTATAGAATTTTATATGTGCATTTCACCATATTTCATCCATGTTATTTACCTATAAAAGCCTCCCTTGTGTAGCTGTCCAAAATATTTGCGACTGCTGCTGGGTGCCACCATCTTGGATGTCAGCATAGTCAGAGGTAGCATTCAAGTGACATTCTATAGTATTCCCCTCACACCCCATCCTCCACAGCAGCTACATCAAAGGTTATATATGGAGGTGACGGGGGAGCGAACGACCTGGGCCAGCACTGACAGTAATCGGATACCCCCAGAAGACGAGGGGATTGGGCCAGGCAATTTCTTCTTGAAGTAGAGACATTTGCTGGTAAGTTCAGAAGCACATTGCAAGTGAATAAAAAAATAATTTATGGAAAGTAAAACATTTAATTTTTTGGCTGGACATAGGCTCTCTTTAAAGTGACCAATTATTTTGCTCATTCAAGGCCTCCTCCCGAAACTGCACATACTACCCTTTTCTTTAGCCCCCTGATGGTCTATTTAGCCTCCAGGAGTGAAGAAAATACTCAGTACTTCTGAATATGGGTCATCATTACTTGCTTTCCTTACCCCTAACATGACAGCATTGGTGCCTGGGGATTGGATCAGCACATAAGGGCAAGAAGAGACTCCTCAGTTCTGTATAAGCTCAGACAAATTAGTTTGGAGCTTACACATGAGTTTTTTTCTTCCCAACAGGCAAACATGTCATGGTTGGATTGAAGGTCAGCTTGGTATATGCTGCTGGTGAGGAGGAAAATAATGAGTTAATTTAAAGCCTGTTACCTATTTATTAAAGAAAGCATTGGTTGTTCAAGTCCAACATCATGACACCTCTTTCCGTATATGAGACAGAAGCTGAATCCAGGACCACCAACTGATCTTTTTTCCCGCCTTCTGTGTCCTGATGCCACAACTTTTGGGAAGTGTTCATGTTACCAGGGTCAACATGGGCAATAAAGAACCCTCCACAGACTTCATTCCATAAAAAAAATAAAAAAATAGAATAGAAACATGCCTATTGTATATCCTACAATTTGGGTAAGAAAGTTTCTTTAAAGTTTTTTTTTTTTTTTTTACTGCTCTATGCACACTATAAATCCCATAATTCCTAGTCTCTAGTCCATCTCAGGAAAGAGGAAGAGAGGTTGACTGCACGTTACACACAGTGGGACTATAGAGAACAGATGTAGCCAGAAAGTTGGATCACCACAGCAAAAAAAAAAACAGGAATTTACATAGTTACATAGTAGATGAGGCTGAAAAAAGACACAAGTTCATCAAGTCCAACCTATGTGTTTGATTATATGTCAGTATTACATTGTATATCTGTGTATGTCGTGGTCGTTCAGGTGCTTATCTAATAGTTTCTTGAAACTATCGATGCCCCCCGCTGAAACCACTGCCTGTGGAAGGGAATGCCACATCCTTGCCGCTCTTACAGTAAAGAACCCGCTACGCAGTTTAAGGTTAAATCTCATTTCTTCTCATTTTAATGAGTGGCCACGTGTCTTATTAAACTCCCTTCCGCTGAAACATTTTATCCCTATTGTGGGGTTACCAGTGTGGTATTTGTAAATTGAAATCATATGCCCTCCCAAACAGCTCTTCTCCAGAGAGAAAAAGTTCAGTGCTCGCAACCTTTCTTCATAACTAATATCCTCCAGTCCCTTTATTAGCTGGGTTGCCCTTCTTTGTATTCGCTCCATTTCCAGTACATCCTTCCTGAGAACTGGTGCCCAGAACTGGACAGCATACTCCAGGTGCGGCCGGACCAGAGTCTTGTAGAGTGGGAGAATTATCGCTTTATCTCTTGAGTTAATCCCCTTTTTAATGCATGCCAATCTTCTGTTTGCTTGGTTAGCAGCAGAGAAAGTGAGGCCAGCCTGTAAATCCCACCAAAGACACCTCTGCTCTTTCTGAGACAGTCACGTGTCACTGCTGTTTGCAATATCAGCATTAAAAGGTTGGCTAGAGATGGAAATGAGGGCTTAGCTGTTGACATTTCATAAAAAGTCTACATTTATGTATCTGTAACAGGGCTGTTCAAGCTGCATGTTTTGGGGAGAGGTGAATCTGAAAGACAAGATGGATCATATTGTTGAAGTTCCACAGTTCCACTATATCAGTGGTCTCCAAACTGGGGCCCGATGCGGCCCTTTGCCTCTATCCGGCCCTTGGGGCACTATTCCATCCACAACTGACACTAATGAAGGGGCACTATTCCTCCCACTGACATCAAGGATGAGGTGCTATAACTCCCACTGATATCAACAATGAGGCACTATTCCTTCCACTAAAACCAATGACGGGGCATTTTCTACTCCCTCTGGCCCCCCTGAAGTCTGAAGGACAGTAAACTGGCCTTTTGTTTAGAAAGTTTGGAGACACATTTGGAAAAAAAGGAGCACTTTAAACACTGTACTGTATAGACCAGTAGAACTGCTCCAACAGTCTGTAGAGGAAGTCTTTGGCGAGGAGAAATTTCCCATCAGGCCTTCCATTGCCACTGGGCTCCATAGTGGCCGGTGGGCTTCTTTGGCAAAAGTTCTGCTTTATCTCTGTAACCAACACATAATGAATATTTTAAGGCATTTGTCTTTTACATGGCCTAGTGAAGAGTAGATTCTGCATTTTTCTTTTATTGAAATATTAATGGAAAGGTGCTTGGAAAGGAAGGGCTGTTTTATATACAGCGGAATTAAATACACATTTTACAATAGGAGGGGATAAAAAGGAGTTGACTTTGAAAATGTAACATCTAAAATATGTGGGAAGCAGTTTTTAAATCATTCTTACATAGCAATGTTAACAAATTGCACATAATGAGACCTGTAACATTCGGCAGTGCTGTAATCATTAACTATTCATGAGATATATCTGAAGCTCTGTTCAATGTCTAGATTTTCTTGTATCTGAAATAAAAAGTCAATGTTGATTTCTTGACTTTCATCTTGTATTGTAGAGAATGTAACTCTATGACAGCCAAGATGACTAATACAAGCATCAGTTGCTTGCATTGATCTGACAGTGAGGCTCTATTATTGTGAACTTAGTCGTATTAATTTTCCCTCCTCCACATGTAAGTAGCACTGCAGGGGTTCTGCTATTAGAAGATAATTATCTTTGCCAGAAATTGTAAGATACACATTAACAGGTCAAAGTACATGGTATTCTATGGAAAATTATAAGTGGAATGGGAAGTCTAAAATAGAAGCCTCATCTAGCGTCAGCTGGAGACCAACCACATCAAAGGGCCTGTTTTGTGATACCCTATTCATCCCTCATGGAGTGTACATATGCCACAGTGATATAGGCAGAGGTTAAATAGTTTGCTGCAAATGGGCAGACATGGGAGTAAAGGCCTCTTTAGGTCATTTTTGTTGGGACAAATAAGGGCTGGCTCTATAATTGCCTGTGTAGGCATTAAAGGGCAGTTGAGGAATGATTTGCCATCAATAATATTTTCTTTTCTTTCTCGTACAGGATGTAGGCAGATTCGGAGAACATTGGGTTAGGCAAGCACCTCAGGTAATTGGTCACTGGCACATAAAACTGCGCGAACTCCTGCTTCTAGCAAGCCATAGTTATTTTCTAGTGTCTTAAGGCGGTTGTATTACCCACGAGGCAGGGCTTACCTGTAATAAGGCTTACCTGTAGGTAAAATAAATATCTCCTAAACCTGCACGCTTTAGGAGATATTCACCCTTCATGCAGCCGCTAACGGCTTGCGTGGGACTGATGTCATCGTGGCTCTGGTCACTCGCAGCGCTGGAGCCTGTGAACCCTGTAGAAATGCAGAGGAAACATGGCAGCCCCCTCGGCGGTGACGGGCGAGTTGCGGGAGTTTCGTTCTAAGGTAAGTATTTTATGATGTGCTAGTATGCGATGCATACTAGCACATTTGTCAGAAACCATGAATCAGACCAAGACAGAAGTACAGTTAATCACACTTGTTTATGAATAATAATAAGGTAAACAGAGTAAGCGTAGTCAATACATAGCCAGAGTTCAGTAACCAGATTGGGTAGTCAGCCAATGTCAGAGAGCCAGAGATCCACGTAGTAGTACAGCAAGCAGGATCAGGAGCCAGAAGGGACGTCAGCCGAGCAAGTCTTCAACAGGAACGCAGGAGAAAGTCTCTGAGATGTGACCAAAGGCGAAGGCAGAGATGAAGTGAGCTGGACGGCTTTAAGTAGCCAGGACTGACGAGCAGATCAACAGCTGAATCATTGTGGAGAGAAAGGAGCTGGCAATTAGCGGACAGCTGAGCAACCAGCTCAGAGAAGGAAGGGCTGAGCCCAGCCTGACAGCATTATGCTATTGTCTTGGAAGGTTTTTTTTGGGAGGGCGGTGTCATGATCACTTAGTGCCCCTGTTCCTCATTTCAGCACCCAGGGTGTTGGCTGTTGCTTTTGCTCCCTGTCTGTGTTCACCTGTTAACTGATTGATCTGGTCAGTCACCTGATTAAAGCAAACCGAACACTCTATCCCTCGCTTGTGATAGAGACAGACTTGCCTGCATTGTTCTAGATCTAGCCTCCCATTAGTCTGCCTTACTTGTTGTTGGATCTCCTGTGTATGACCCGGATTGGATACTGGATTATCCCCTGAACTCAGCCTGCCTTATTACCTGTCTGCTAACTGCAAGTACCTGTTTGCTTTGCTCAGTTCGCATCTGCCCTGGCATGGTGGCCAGACTCTGTAGCATTGTGTACAAGTCCTGGGGACAACCAAGTACCGGTAGGCCTGCTTGTCTTAAGGGAAAGGGGGCTTCTATAGGTGAAGCGCACAGTAGCCAGCTATAGTGTCTGACCACCTGGATTGGGGTAGACATGATAGGGGGTTTGGAGGTTTACTAACGCTTTAAGGCATTGGATGTCTCCTCTTTTTCCACCTACTGGCAGATGTTCTGTGGCAGCTCCCACATTGGCTTTGACAGCCTGGATGTTGAGGGTTAACTCCTTAGAGATAGGGATCTGGCTGATTCAGTCAGTGGAAGGTTAATTCTCAACAGTATTCTGTGGCACCTCTTGGCCTTCCTTCAATTGGGGCTGCATAAGAGTTTGTCCCTGAGTGGAAGCAAGGGCCAGATTTTGGCTTTGGCCATTCTCTTTCAACAGCTGCTGGCATCTCACTCACTGGTAAAGTCTTTTATTAAAGAAGTAACTAATATCATTCCCCCTAGATGGCCTCTGGTGGTGAAGTGGGTCCTGAACTAGGTGCTGCAGGCTCCTCCCTTTGAGCCATCAGAGATATCCCCTTGTCTGGCCTCACTGGTAAAGTAAGATAAGTTCCTGATTGTTATTACCTCTGCTAGAAGGTAATCCGAGTTGGTTGTCTTAACCTGTTGGGAGCCGATACTGGTGGTTCACAAGGATAAGGCCATCCATCAACCTAAGATCTTCTTTCTGCCTAAGGTGGTGTTTTCCATTCACCTTAATCAGGGTATAGTTCTTCTGACCCCTCCAAAGAGGTGGTACTTCACACCTGGATGTGGTTCAAGCTGTTAGTCTACCAAGCAGCCTTCATCACTGAGACAATCTGACTACCTTTTTGATGCTGGCTTTGGCTTACAAGGTGCTTCAGGCTGCTACTTTAGTTGGATCCCTGACCCTAAGACCCCATTCACACAGGGGCAACACGACTTGCAGGTCGCCTCACCGAGGCGACCTGCACACAAAAGCCCGGGCGACTTGCAAAACGACTTCTGTATAGAAGTCTATGCAAGTCGCCCCAAGTCACCCCCGAAGTCGTACAGGAACCTTTTTCTACGTCGGAGCGACTTGCGTCGCTCCCCTTAGAACGGTTCCATAGCACAGAACAGGAGGCGACTTGTCAGGCGACTAGGTCGCCTGACAAGTCGTCCCTGTGTGAACGGGGTCTTATGGTTGTTGCAGAGGGCCTGTTTGCGTTGTCTTGTTGCCGCTTTGCCCTCACTTCATTGGTATTGCTTTAGGACAAGAGGCTTTTTTAAAGCCTTTTAAGTGGACATAAAGCTTGGTAGTGGGGGCGGCCAGCATTTGCCATAATGTGCAAATATACACAGCATACTTGCACATTATGACACATTTCCTTCTGGGTGTGTTATGTCTCTTCTGCAATAAAGCAAACTTGCCTGCCTGTTCACATTCTTCATTAGAAGTACACAGAGCTGCGCATGCAGTGCTATGCTCACTTAATTACAATGTATTTATGGTGGGAGACATGGCTGTCACTGGTCTAGTACCCTGATTTGGACTGCAAACACCTCTTCATTGGTATTATGTGGAAGAATTATGCCGTGTACACACGGGCGGACTTTTCGACCGGACTGGTCCGACGGGACGAATCCGTTGGACAATCCAACCAAGTGTGGGCTTCAGCTGACTTTTTCTGTCGAAAATCAGACGGACTTTAGATTTGGAACATGTTTCAAATCTTTCCAACGGACTCGAGTCCAGTCGAAAAATCAGTTCGTCTGTATGCTAGTCCGACGGACAAAAAAGGATGCAAGGGCAGCTATTGGCTACTGGCTATGAACTTCCTTATTCTAGTCCCTTTGTACGTCATCACGTTCATACCAAAGGACTTTCGAACAGACTTTAGTCTGTTCGTGTGTGGGCAAGTCCGGTCGTCCAAAAGTCCATCGTAACTCCGTCGAAAGTCCGTCGGAAAGACCGTCGGACGTTTGATGCTGAAAAGTCAGCCCGTGTGTACTCGGCTTTAGTCATTTACAATAGATAGCTTCAAAGCTATACGAATGTACAAAGTAAAGCCCATGTGTACAAGGCCTAACTTACATGCCCAAGCATGCATGTTAATGCTAAAGCTGGCCATACACTCAGATTTTTTTTTTCTTACAGGCTTGAACAAAAGAAATCTTACGATTCCTTCATCCACGCTACAAACCAGGGTGGATAAATTCCCCTTGCCGGGCTATTTTATGCTGAGAACCACCACCAGCGGTTGCATATGTGGATGGAGTTGTTTTTTTTTCAAATCGAAGGATGTTGATTAGGGGGGGGGGGGCAACAGGGTCACCCATGAAGCGAACTTAGGCCAGTTCCTGAAATTCACACAGTGTGTGGACAAGTTACAAATCTGAAAAGGGAAAGATCATCTAGACATTTCTGAAGTTGGGAAACATTAGTGTCTGAAGGTCTCAAACAGGACTGGACTGGTGCAAAAATTTGGCCCTGGACTTTATCCAGACTGGCCCACTTTAACAAGTCTCTCCCATGCCGGCCGGACAAACCCGCCCCCCCCCCCGGCCTGCCACCCAAGCCCCCCCCTTCACTAGCCATTAGCCGTTCTAGATTATTTCTCTTATAGGCAGTACCAGTGGGGAAGCTAGACATTATTTCACCGGGGCAAAGAATCAGTTTGACACGCCCCCCACCTAATGGGACAAGATTAGACAGGAAAGTGAGAAACTCCCAGGCCATAGCTGTTAAGTAAGCTGTCTGTCCCCCCCCATGCTCCTTCTGTTCCCCCCCATGCTCCTCTGTTCCCCCCATGCTCCTCTGTTCCCCCCCATGCTGCTCCTCTATTCCCCCCCCATGCTGCTCTGGTCCCCCATGTACTCCTCTGGTTCCTCGTGTGCTCCTCATCCCCCCCCCATGCTCCTCTGGTCACCCCAATGCTGCTCTGGTCCCCCATGTGCTCTGCATGCTCCTCTGGTCACCCGCATGCTCCTCTATTCCCCCCCATGCTGCTCTGGTCCCCCATGTGCTCCGCTGGTCCCCCCATGCTCCTCTGGTCCCCCCATACTGCTCTGGTCCCCCATGTGTTCTGCTGGCCCCGCGTGCTCCTCTGGTCCCCCGCATGCTCCTCTCCCCCCCTCATGCTGCTCTTGTCCCCCATATGCTCATCTCCCCCCTTATGCTGCTCTGGTTCCCCATATGCTCCCCTCTTTCCTACCCCCCCCAATGCTGCTCTGGTCCCCCATATGCTTCTCTCTTTCCTAACCCCCCCCTCATGCTGCTCTAGTCCCCCATATTCTCATCTCCCCCCCTCATACTGCTCTTGTCCCCCATATGCTCCTCTCTTTCCTACCCCCCCTCATGCTGCTCTGATTCCCCATATGCTCCTCTCTTTCCTACCCCCCACCTCATGCTGCTCTAGTCCCCTATATGCTCATCTCCCCCCTCTCATGCTGCTCTGGCCCCCCATATGCTCCGCTGGTCCCCCCATGCTCCTCTGGTCCCCCCCATACTGCTCTGGTCCCCCCCATGTGTTCTGCTGGCCCCCGCGTGCTCCTCTGGTCTCCCGCATGCTTTCTTTCCCCCCCCTCATGCTGCTCTGGTCCCCCATAAGCTCACCCCCCCATGCTGCTCTAGTCCCCCATATGCTCATCTCCCCCCTCTCATGCTGCTCTGGCCCCCCATATGCTCCTCTCTTTCCTACCCCCCAGCTCATGTTGCTCTGGTCCCCCATATGCCCCCCCCCCCCCCCCCTCGGCACTCACCTCCTCTCCCTGGCTAGTTATGCAGCGCGACTGAATACAGACATGATGCTCAGGAGTCAAGACTGAGAAGCTCATCATATGATCCAGAAGGAGGGTGGCCACACATAGCTGTAACATAACCTTCTCCGGCACTCTTTCTCCTGCTCTTTCCTTCCCCCACTCTCCATCTAGATTCTCCATGGCAGCAGACAGGATGGAGAGCGGGGGAAGGAAAGAGCAGGAGTATGAGTGCCGAGGAAGGTTATGTTACAGCTGTGTGTGGCCGTCCTCCTTCCGGATTATATGATGAGCTTCTCAGTGTCAACTCCTGAGCATCATGTCTGCATTCAGTCGCGCTGTATAACTAGCCAGGGAGAGGAGGTGAGCGCCGCGGGGGGACAAAGGACCGGAGGGAGGCGGCGGTCCGCTGTCACTGAAACCGGCCTACTGAGCCATCGGCCCACCGGGAAACTCCCAGTAGTCCCGATGGCCAGTACATGCCTGGTCTCAAACAAAGATAATTATTTTATTTTTGTTATCCTTCATTTTTATAGTACCCACATTTTATGCATCACTGTACAGAGATAAAAGGGTGTAGCATGTCACCTACAGGCTGGATTAAAATATAAAGAAATGACGCAAGAAGAGAAGAGAGCCCTGCCCATACAAGCTTACAGACCATGGTTGAACCCAACGAACAATAAATCAAAGTGGAATGTTCTTTATTATAAATAACATAAAAAAGCAGACATATCCATGGTTGTCTTGCAGAAGGATGAATATGCTGAGCCACCATGGCTGCTATCTGTGTTTTTCTTCCTATTCACACAAGCCCTTTTACAGTGTAATATGCCTTTCCTTCCTATGTAATGTCATCTTAATGTCTAAGTATAGCACAGAAAATATTAACTTTGTTCCCTGTAAGAAAATGTCCTTATCATCAATTTGCTTCGTCCGTAATTTTAATTAAACAGGACTTTCCAAAAGCTTTGATTAATGCATAGGCTCGGCGCATCCTTCAAACAAATTGTTAATTAACAGACTAGGCACATCCTTCAAACAAATGGAACCCTTCCTGGGAACGTCATTGAGTTGAAGATGGGAATAGGATATGCACATATCATATTTAAAGCATTTCTGGCTTATATTGTCGAGAAATGGTACGTATCATTTTTCTTTGGGGTAGTTAGCTTGATAATGGCAATAGAGAAGTCCTTTAATTATTAATACTTATTACTTATGTTACTACAGTAGAATGGTGCTGAAAGCTGGCCACATATGGCCAAATTTTTCTTTAGGTCCTGTTTACACTCTGTTTTGTGATAACTAGTAGCTAGTGTTTTCATGCTTTCAGGTGTGCTGCATTAAGGTAGCCAATTCATTTTGAGTGGGGGACTGGCAGCGCAACATACCATTTTACTTCAACATAGTGCACCATAACGCAGCGACAGGATTACTTCTGTGACATGTCATTGCTTTGCTTTGTCTTTTATGATCATTTTGCAGTAAAAGCAAGGAAGCATAAAAACTTCTGCAGTGTATTAATGCGCTTTACTAAACAAAATGCAGTACCTACAAACTATGCATACAAGTATTACAAAATATGCATACAATAAGCACATGCTATCTATCCTTCCTAAAAAATGAGCATGGACGATGCATGCGATTACATTAAACAGCTACTTAACTTTGTTTTTCCTGGTGATAGAGTCTTCTTGTAAACTGCTCCTTGCTTCTTATGCAGCGTACACATGACACAAGCAGACTTTTCGACCGGACTGGTCCGACGGACCAAGTCCGGCGGACAATCCGATCTGGTGTGGGCTTCATTGGACCTTAAGCTGACTTTTTCTGTCAAAAGTCTGACGGACTTTAGATTTGGAACATGCTTCAAATCTTTACGTCTTAACTCCGCCGGACCCAGAAATCCGCTCGTCTGTATGTTAGTCTGACGGACAAAAACCGATGCTAGGGCAGCTATTGGCTACTGGCTATCAACTTCCTTATTTTAGTCCGGTGTACGTCATCACGTACGAATCCGTCGGACTTTGGTGTGATCGTGTGTAGGCAAGTCCATTCGTTAAAAAGTCCGTCGGAAAGTCCGTCGGACCAGTCCGGTCGAAAAGTCCGCCCGTGTGTACACGGCATAAGATTTCTGCAAATTGACCTCCTTTGTGGCTTTGTTCCCTTCCCCTACTTCCTACCAACATCGTTTCCTGTTCTGAACTTCATGAACAAGTCCAAAGGGTTCATTAGTATATGAATGGGGGAAACCCATTTACACATGTCAAGTCAATTGCAATTAATGCATGCTTGTTACACACATTGATAACTGTTGCATTTCTTCTATCACAGTGCACTGCAATGCCTGGTTATGTTCTAAATGAATGGCACTGCAGCACACTAATGCCGCGTACACACGATCGGGATTTTGGTCGGAAAAAGATATGATGGCTTTTCCGACAGGATTCCGCTCAAGCTTGCCTTGCATACACACGGTCACACAAAAGTTCGCTGAACATTCGACTGTCAAGAAGTGGTGACGTACAACACTACGACGAGCCAAGAAAATGAAGTTCAATGCTTCCAAGCATGCATAGCAATTTTGCGCGTCGGAATTGCTACAGACGATCGCATTTTCGGATAGGAACTTTTTCCGACCGAAAAATTGAGAACATGCTCTCAGTCCTTTGCTGGCTGGAATTCGGCCAGCAAAAGTCCGATGGAGCATACCCACAGTCACATTTTCCAACCAAAAGCTCTCAACTGTCTTTTTCTGGGCGAATTTCCAATCGTGTGTACGCGGCATTAGACATTGAACTGCATTAATGCACATGCATTAGAGCGACACAGTGTTGTGAATAGGCCCTTGGACTCCATTGACAGGAAGTCAGCTGAATATACACTTTTTGGGAGTGCAGTCACTATAGAGTTAGTGGGCTTCTGTGGGGGCACAATAAAAGGCATTAGCTCTTTCCTAAATAATTGAAGGGATTTTATATAAATAAAACCTCATCACACTAATGTAAAAATGCCCCCTAAACTGTATCTTGAATGTTTATCATTATCCCTTGACTTTTACATGGATCTCTAAAACAGCCCTTTTCAACCAGGATTCCTTCTGTGGTTGCTAGGGATTCAATTAGCTGTAAGCCATGTCGCAATTAACTTCCACCTACAAATCCAGGCAAAGCAACAGGGCAATTTTCCCATTTTTCTTTAATGCTATCATTATTCATTTCATTTTAAAATTTAAACTGAAAAACAATGTAATCGTATAAAGCAGGAGTTGTTGAAAAAAATATTTGTCCTGGGTGTTAAATACTCTAGGTATGTCATTTTCTTAATTCTTTTATTTAAAACATTTTATGACTTTTTATGATCAAGTGTAAAAGACCAAAACATGATAAGGGATTTTCAGGTACCACAACTGGAAACATATGCCAATATTTTATAAAAGAAAAATGTTATTTTCAGTATTTTATTGAAAAATGTCTTTATCATGGTAAGAATACGTGAGACTTTACATAGAAAGAAGTATGCATTTACCCCCCCATACTTTAAGCTACTCTATGATTTTCAGTAAACACATTAAACAGATTAAAGCTTATATAACATATTTAGTTAACAGATCTTCATTTTGTAATCCATAGATTTTAAAAGGTGACGGTCTCTACGTGTTTCATGGCCAATGACGCAGTTTCCTTAGAAGGGTAGTATGGAGGGATACCAGCTTAGATGGGGCCTGCAAAGCTTCAGAAGGCTAAATGTGGACCCGCAGACACCTCACACCCCCACAATCGAGCCACTGGGGTACACCAGAGGGCAGAAACCACCCACTGACAAACAGCCAAATTGCAGCCAGATCAAAAAAGGGGACCTTCCAGTCTGATATAACTGATATAAACTGGTCCACAGGGCAGTACCACAATGATCTGACAGGCTGCACTGGAAATCCAAAGTCCTCTGCTCCCTCCAATACCTCCACAGTCTTAATATTCCTGTCCTGCAGGGGTTACTACCAGTGCTTGACTCAGGGCCGTTTTTAAGGCAGGGCAAAAGGGGCAGCTGCCCAGGGCCCCGTCATTGTGGGGCCCAGAGCAGCTGCCTCATGCTTGCCAACTATCTCAGTTAAAATTTCCTTGTCCCCTGAAGTTTTAGTCCCGTGCTGTATCCCGATATCTCAGTGTGAAGTTCTGTTACTTATGCTGCCCAGCTCTGCCCTATTGCCTTGTACAGATGACTCACCTGCAGACCCTTTGTTTACATGTAAATACCTGCATTGCTATATAAATCGCTGTGGCATTAATATGTAAATAGCCACGGACCGGATGCATTGATATATAAATAGAGGCAGCATTCATATTTATATCATGTCCCCCTGAGGCCATATCTACCATCACTTCTGCTGAATGCTGCCCATTGGGGAGGTAAAGGGGCATGGTGGAAAGTTTTGCCTACAACTGTGGCCATTAAGCCCAACATGCAAAGGTTAATAAATTGGAGGTGGAACCCACAGCACCCTGAATGGTGGTCAGTGTAAATCTTCTCATTACATTGGGGCTTGGTGTACAATCCTTTCATTTACATTAGTGACCAGTGTGAAGGTCCCCCTTACATTGGTGGTCAGTGTAAATCTCTCCTTACATTGGTGGTTACTGTGAATGCTCCTATGACATTTGTGATCAGCGTAAATCCCCATTACATTTGTGGTCAGTGTAAATACTCATTACATTAGTAAAAATTAGATTCAGTCAGCGCAAAACTATAATATAAATCCTAATCACAGCAGCTGAACACTTAAGGCCAATATATTGCAATCCTTAAATCAACATATAAAAAAATAGTGCAGTGCTGAAACATTGACTAAAATGCATATAACTGCTATACAAACGCATAAAAGTCCCAGATATAAGAAATCCTGTAAAGCCAAATGATAATAAGAACACCAGCAGTCAGGAAGAAAAATCCTCAATGGTGACCAGGGTGCTCAAGACGATCGTAAACCGTGTATGATCTTATCTGTGCTTCCACCACCACAAGTACAGGCTGCTCACCTTAGTGTGTGGACCTCTGATTTAACAGAAAGGTCATACAAGCAGTCCCCAACTGGGTAATCATAAGATACAAATCTGTTAAGCAGCTGATCCAACGATCGAAATCCAGCTTCAGTAATGCAGCAGCAATAGGGCAAGTCTCTTATGCAGTTATGGTTCATGTAAAATCAATGAGACATACTGTATATAGTGCTCTCTGTTTTAACTAAAACCAGCTTTAATAATCATAAAATGTTACTTACAAACATAGCACTGCAAACTCAGTGTTAGGATATGAGGCATACAGCATAAAATACATGAATCAATGAAGGTGGCTGTAATGACGTCACGGTTCCGTTACATTGGTGGCCCATGTAGAAGCCCCCTTTAAATTGGTGGCGAGTTTAAATCCCCCCTTACATTTGTGGCCAGTGTATAAATCCCCCTTTATTGGTTGTTGATGGAAAATCCCCCGTTTCATTGGTTGTCAGTGTAAATTCTTCATTACATTGGTGATCAGTGTACATTTCCCTTTATATTGGTGGTAAGTGCAGAATTGCCCTTACACTGGTGGTCAGTGTGAATCCCCCTTTACATTGGTAGTCAGTGTTAATCCCCCTTAACATTGGTGGTCGGTGTAAAAGTGTCACCTTACATCGGTGGTCAGTACAAATCTCCTCGACAATGGTTGTCAGTTTAAATTCCCCCTTACATGGGGGTCAGTGTATATTCCCCCTTACACTGGTGGTTGGTGTAAATGCTTCTATTACATTGGTGTCAGTATAGAAATCCCTTTTTATACTGGTGTAAAATTCCCCGTTATATAGTGGTCAGTTCAAATTCCCCCTTATATTGGTGGTCAGTGTAAATTCCCTCTCACATTGGTGGTCATTGTAAATTCCCCATTACATTGGTGGTCAGTGTAGAATCCACCACTAAATACTTGCCAAAGATTTCCAGCTTTGTTCTACATGATTCAGAATTTCCCACAGTGTACTGCCTCCTAACTAACCCCATCCCCCCACATCTGACACTGATCCCATCAACCCCCCAGCATTGCCACTGATCCCAGGAGTCCTAGGATCCCTAGGAGTTTTCTGTCTATTGATTGGTCCCCTCACCTCCCCAGTCCATGGTGTGCAGGCAGTGAGGAGATGATGTGCTGTAACCTTTAGCAGCCAATCAGTGGGCAGTAATGATGTGCACTAACCTCTTGTAATCAATCATTGAGCTGTAAGGATATGCAGTAACCTCAAGCAACCAATCAGTGAGCAGTAATAATGCGCAGTAACCTCTAGCAACCAATTTGTGAGTGGTAAGGATGTCCAGTAACCTCTAGAAACCAATCAGTGAGCAGTATTGATGTTCAGTAATCTCTAGCAACCAATCAACAAGCAGAAGTCATTTGCTGTAACCTCTAGCAATTGATCAGTGAGCCATAATGGGTGCTGTAACCTCTAGCAGCCAGTCAGTCAGCGGTAATGATACAATGTAACCTCTGGCAACCAATTGCAAACGCTGCCTGATCTGATTCAGCAAACTGATTTTGAGTCTAGCTGCAATTTATTGTATGTTTAGAGCAGGTGGAGAGCGAGATTGCATGGAAAGGGGGGCCAAGAAAAATTTTGCCCAGGGTCCAATTGATATTTAAGAGGGCCTAGCTTGACCTGTGGCAGACATTCATCAAGATTACTGGCTTTGCCCACCCTTTCCACCACATTCCTCCATTCTTAAAAGCTTTACTACAGCTTCCATGAATGAAAGCACTCTATGAATGGAGGATGGGCAGATGAATGAAAGGTCTGTACCTTGTGCTGATTAAATAAAAATAAACTTAGGCTTTAAGTAGCTTGAGTCAAGGCTTTAACTTGGAGGTTGTAGCTGCGGGTGGCTGTCAGGTGGCAGGTTCGGCATCACTGGGAGGTTGGGCATTGATGTCAGTAAGAGCATTTTGGCCACACCCACTGTTTGCCACCGCCCTACATCCTTGGGCACCCAAAGGTGTCCCATGTCTTTTATAATTCTACAGTGTATACTACGAAGAAAAAAAAATGCATAGTGTTCAGGTCTGGCTGGAAGAAAAGGTGGCAACTCTACCTGTAGGGAGTAGTTCTTCCAGCGTTGGCTTTTGGTTTACATGATCCTTTCATGTCTTGTCTATACAAATTTGGAAAAGCAAGTAAAAAAATCAATGAAAATGAGTGGTGTTTTATTTGTTCTCCATTCAGCTTACCACTTGTGCTTGTGGCTGAATATTAGATGGCAGCAGCTGATACGATAATGACATATCATACCCGTCAGATGGTTGTGGAATTTTACACTAGCTCTAAGGAGCTCACACATACAGTACATCCGATGATACACATTCTGATCATCTTGTTAGGCTTGTTATATTCATCCCACACGAAAGCAGATTGGAATGTGAGACACACTGTTGGATATGAGGAACTTTGTAATGCATAGCTGGCTGTTTTACTATAACTAGTGGCGAACATTATTTTACTTTTTTTCCAGCAGTTTTTATGCTCCACTTTTCACTTTTTAATTTTCTTCCCCTTAAAGTTGAAGTGACATTAAAGTAAAACTATAGTCAAAACTTTTTTTTTTCATTTTGTATAAAGTAAGGGAGAGTCGTAACCCCTGTCAGTCTATAGTTTGCCATCTGTGAGATTTCCCTTCACCTCCCGTCCCATAGCCAAACAGGAAGTGAGAGGAAATCTCTGCAAAATTAAGGCAATCCATTGGGACCCCCAGGTCACAAGAACTAGTGTCCCCATTGGAAGATTTACCCTCTATTACTTTTCTGGGGACAACCCAAAATGTAGGATTTTCTTTTACTTTCAATGATAATGTTAATGGGGACAGACAGTAATAAAAACTGACAAGTGTTCTAATCCATCTCCACTCTATCCAAAACTAAAAAAAAAAGTTTTGTCTTTAGTTGTACTTTAACCACTTCCCGCCCGCCCTATAGTGGATTGACGTCCGGGAAGTGGTTCTGTTATCCTGACTGGGCGTCATATGACGTCCTTCAGGATAACATGCCGCAGCGCGCCCCCGGGGGCGCGCATCACGGCGATCGGTGGAGCGGTGTGTCAGTCTGACACACCGCTACACTGATCTTGGTAAAAAGCCTCCGGCGGAGGCTCTTTACCACGTGATCAGCCGTGTCCAATCACGGCTGATTATGCTGTCAATAGGAAGAGCCGTTGATCGGCTCTTCCTCACTCGCGTCTGACAGACGCAAGTAGAGGAGAGCCAATCGGCGGCTCTCCTGGCAGGGGGGGTCTGCGCTGATTGTTTATCAGCGCAGCCCCCCCGCAAATCACCCCACTGGACTACCAGGGATACCACTAGGACCACCAGGGAAGGGGCAACGTGGATGGCCAGGTATGTACCCCATGGCCATCCACATGTGCCCAATCTGTGCCAATCAGTGCCCACAAATGGGCACTGATTGGCACTATTATGCCAATAATATGCCCAGCAATGCCCAGCAATGCTATATCAGTGCCAACTGTCATTGCCCATCTGTGCCACCTGTCAATGCCCATCGGTGCCACCTGTCAGTGCCCACCTATCAGTGCCCATCAGTGCCACACATCAGTGCTACACATAAGTACCCATCAGTGCCACCCATATATACCAATCAATGCCACCTACGAGTGCCCATCAGTGCTGCCTATGTGTGCCCATCGGTGCCACCTATGAGTGCCCATCAGTGCCGCATACCAGTGCCACCTGTCAGTGCCCATCAGTGCCACCTATCAGTGCCCATCAGTGCTGCCTATCAGTGCCCATCATCAGTGCCCGTTAGTGCCACCTCATCAGTGCCACCTCATTGGTGCCACCTCATCGGTGCCCATCAGTGCCGCCGTATCAGTGCCCATCAGTGCAGCTATATCAGTGCCCATTATTGAAGGAGAAAGCGTACTTATTTACAAAAAAATTTAACAGAAACAAAGAAAAACTTGTTTTTTTTCGAAATTTTCGATCTTTTTTTATTTGTTGCGCAAAAAATAAAAACCGCAGAGGTGATCAAATACCACCAAAAGAAAGCTCTATTTGTGGGAACAAAATGATAAAAAAATTGTTTGGGTACAGTGTAGCATGACCGCGCAATTGTCATTCAAATTGCAACAGCGCTGAAAGGTGAAAATTGGGCTGGGCGGGAAGGTGTCTAAGTACCTGGTATTGAAGTGGTTAAATTCTGCTTTAATAAAAAATATATTCTATTCAAGTATGTATTCTTAAAGCGGAGTTCCGTCCAAAAAATAACAACATTAACAAATACTGCAGCTGCTGCCTCTTAAGGACACTTACCTTTCCAGGGCGCCCGCAATGTCCTCACCCGAAGCCAACTTGTCCCTCGGCTCCCGGGTGGAGGCGCTGGCATCTTCAAGAAGTGAAGTTTTATGGCTTAACAGCCTGGTTCCCTACTGCGCATGCGTGAGTTGTGCAAGCGTCCTGACTGGTCCCTGCTGTCTTCTGGGACCTGTGTGTCTCCCAGAAGAAAGCTGGGGGGGAGGGGCCGGACATGGCGTAGATCACCGCGGATACTGTGGCGATCTATCGCCAGAAGTGGGAGCAAATACCTGTATTAGAAAGGTATCTGCTCCCCCCTGAAATGTGCCAAATGTGACAAAGGAGGGGGAGGGAGGAACCGGATAAGCGGAAGTTTCATTTTTGGGTGGGACTCCGCTTCGACTGAAAAAGTCCCTTCTCTTGCTCTCAGCATCCTCCAAATCTTTACATTCCTTTTGTTGTACTGCTGTAGCCATTCATTCTTCATAGCGGGACCATGAAGAATGAATTGCTACATTCATTCTTCATGGTCCCACTATAAGTAACAGTGTAGTCACTCTCATTTTTATTCCTAAAATGGACTATGGACTATGAGAATTGTAGCGTGCATTAAATAGTGCACACTGCACTGCATATTCCAAACAGCAGGACTTGGTGGGGGGGGGGCTGGGGCGTTCAGGAGCTCACTGAGGTTACAAGGAGGTAGAAAAAAAGCACAGCACATTTTTTTTAATGAAAAATAGATTAAAGAGAGACATGATCTCCACCTGAGCTGTTCACTTCATTGTTTTATGAATCATCCACGTTTTTCTTTTTATCCTGAGAGATGTGAGACTTTTTCCCCGGGCACTTCCAATTCTTCCATTACATTTTTACTCTCAAATCAATGGACGAGAGGTTCCTAAACAAATGAACTGACTATCCCACACCTTGAGCTGTCTCTGTCCTGATGTTTAGTATTGCTATTTCAGGTATTTGATTTGGGTATGCCTCTGTCCAAGATTGCACAATGATTAACGTCTTATGGCTCTACGTATTTTCTTGCACATTTCTCCTTCGTTGTAAGAACTTCAAATACTCCCATGAGCTAAAACCATGTGATTTTTATTTGTTGTGTGTTTGTTTATTATTCTCCACATCTTTCCCCTGTTCTTCCCATGTTCTTTGGAAATTATAACCTCAATAAAATAAGATTTAACTTAAAATAGATTACTGGGTCATTAAAATAGTTGTAAACCTCTGAAATAAAAAAATTAACAAAGCATATCCTTCTATAGTGTGCATTTGCCTCAATCCAAAGCACCTGGTGTGATTTCTGTGTCCTCCCTCACACCTCTGCTACCTGCATGAGTCGCTTCTGACAGTCTATGTGGACACTAGACAATCCCACGAGACGGTCCTGCCCCCCCCCCCCCCAGCCCACAGCGGATGATTGACAGGCTCAGATGTGCATATTTCATTATGAGACTGTGTAGAGGGGGCTATTCCCTCTACTCAGGTCTCAGTTTACACTCAGCTCCCTGCTCTATGTTGTACGCCCCGGCTTTCTGGAATTCAGAAATTCTGGAGGATGTAGACAAGAGAAGACTGCAAATAAGCCGGTACAATTTATGTAGGAGGATTTGCTTCATCTCTGAAGGTATATATGGAGGCACACACAAGCGTGCTTAGATCAGCAGTCAATGTGGCCCAATCCCACTCCCTCTGAGCACTACAAGTATGATCCCCCGTAATTCAGCTATGGTAGGCCCCACTGTGTGGATGGTCGGAATGATCTAAGTGAGGTCTGGTATATCAAAAAAATTATTTTGAAAATCTCTGGTTCCAATGCGGTCTTCTACTCATTGGAGATAACACAAGTCCCCCTGAAGAAGATTACAACTTGGTTAGTCGAAACGCATTGGAGGGTTTATTTGGGGCAGGATCGTTTATTGCAAAATTTGCTTTGACTGTACCTGTCCATTTGGTATGTCATCATGACTAATAAGTCGCGATAGAAGTCTTTGTAAACAGAGCTCATATTTTAAAAACCTTTGTGGCTTTTAACATTTATATAACAAAATACATTTTTACATATTCACATTTGTTTGCTGCTAAAAAAAAAACCTGGGGGTGCCTTTGATTCTTTTCCATAATATTGTGTGGGGCGTGCAGCTTTATTACCTCTATTTATCTCCATGTGTCTTCCTAGATTCTAAGCATTAAAGTAGAATTCCTACACTATTCTTTCTAAATTTCCTTTATACATTATCTGGCCGATCAGGTAACTGTCCTGGGATTCTCTGTTAAGCAGCAGTGGGTGGTCCTTATTACTGCAGAGAGTGGTGCTATGTTATAATATCAACACTGCTCTCTACAATATTGTACTGTGAGCCCAGGCTTACATGGCGATCCACATCCAGGGAGTGGGGCTATGACTGAATTACATTACATTAATTACATTACCCTTCATTCAAAAGAGGATTGGTGGCCAACAGCTGAGTTTTTTTCTGGGACAGTGGTGAGTATTTCAGTGTATTTACAATTCACCTATACTGGGTTTAAACACCTAGATCAGAACTGATAGTAGACTAGGCTTATAGTCACTGATTCTACAAGTATGTGTACTGAGTAGGAAACTGGCCTCCAACACTTTTTCCATCCCAGCCTTGTTTATTCTGTGGTTTATAATGTTTGATTTTGTTAGTGTTATACTGAGGCTAGCCAATGGTTTTGGCGTAGCTCCCACCTGCTCCTCATTCTTTTAATATTTGCCTGAAGATTGGCTTTAAATGCACTGAGCATGTGCGAGATCTGCAAGGATGAGATCCAGGAAGAAATACAGTCTGGCTTCAGATGCCCACACTTAAGATGGCCACGGCCTGCTGTAAGTTTATAAAATAACAAATTACTGCTATAAACTAACAAAACAGACCTTAGTTTACAGACTATCTTTACTAGAATACATTAAGCTTGTGTATTATAGGGGTATTTTTATTTAAAAAGTATAATTTTGGCCGGAACACCACTTTAATCAATTTTTGTTTGCCAATTCTTCATGATTCACGAAACTGGGAGATTGGTAGGGCTGTGTTTTTGCTTACATGCTTTGTGCCGAAAGGTAACCTTCTTTCTCATCCAAGAAAACTGGGAGGGGAGGTAAGGGGTTGTGGTAGGAGGGGGCAACATAAAACTGAAGGATATAAGTAATCAAACATTCTTTCCTAGGCTCACATGCCATGCAGTAACCTGCCTGCTTTAGTCTTCTTTCTTCAATTGCACTGCCAGGCATTGCTAAGCAATTGGACAAAGACAACAAGATGACAGAGACAGGGAAAGGGATTTATGCTTCCTCAGGGACCTATAACATTAGTAGGCTTTTGCAGCAAATGCTGGGGGTTGGCATGAAGGCTTCTGCCATGGCTATAGCCAAAATGAAGCATGTGGTGGGTGCCATGACCTGCAGTACTGTATAACCTAGATCCTACCGTGTTTCCCCGAAAATAAGACATACCCATAAAATAAGCCGTAGCAGGATTTCTAAGCATTTGCCCAATATAAGCCATACCCCGAAAATAAGACATAGTGATAGGCGTGGCTATGTGCTGTAAGCTGAGGCATAGAGGGAGACATAGAAAGTGAAAGTAAAAGTCTCCTCAGTGAAGTGAGGAGCAGGACGCTCTGCTTTAGGTATTGTGTGTCCTCAGGGAAAGAAGTAAAGCTGTGGCTACCGTTTTACTCAGCACTGTGGGTCACCCCCAGCACCAACCAGCAACGGTCTGTGGGTCTCTCTCACCCCCCACAAACACCAGTAAAGCTGCTGCTTAATAAAAATAAGACATCCCCTGAAAATAAGCCATAGTGTGTCTTCTTGAGGAAAAATAAATATAAGACGGTGTCTTATTTTCGGGGAAACACGGTAGATAGGTTGCTAGGATGTTAGATACATTTAGTTCTTTTTTGCTTTCCTGTAATCAGTGGAGCAGCAATTTTTTGCTTTGGGCTGTTGTGGGTCTTACAGGTTGCAGGTTTGATGGTTTCCCCCTGCATTCCAGAGGCTTCTGGAATATAGTGGGTGGGAGAGTCGATTGAGCAGCCTCCAATCCCTGGAGCGGTGTGCCCAGCAGGTTGTGGGGAGGCGTATAGTCTGAGCTTTAGTACAGTAAGGTCTTCCTGTTGAAGGGATTCCAACCGTCTGGGTGGGGGTGGCTACTCCCACTTGCAGAAGTCCTGCTGATGCCAGCTGATATTCATCGAGGTCCCAGCTGTGGCATAGCTGGTGAGCCTACTTCTAAATCTTCTTGAAGCTAAGGATCTGGTCTGGAGAGCTCACTGAAGAGTGCCACAGGTGCCGTTCCTTCAGAGCCCTGTGCTGTACTCACAGCGCTGGAGCTTGCAAACCCAGAAGAAACTCTGGGGAAAATGTCAGCCGTCTCAGCGGTGTGCGGGCACCCCTGAAAGGCTTCATTCTAAGGTAAGTATTTCATAGTGAGCTAGTATGTGATGCATACTAGCTCATTATGCCTTTATCTTACAGGTTTTTTTTTTTTTTTAAAGAGTTTACAACCTGGCCCTGGACAACAGACTGAGGATATCTGAGGCAGAAACAAATGCTACGGGCTTTATCTCTAGACTGAGGTAAACATTAAAGCACAAACCTGTTTTGTTTATCCTTTAATAGGCTATTCATTTATGTTTATCTTGTTATTTTTTACTGGAGTTCAGCTTAAAGCGGAGGTCTACCGAATTTTTTTTTTTTAAGTCAGCAGCTACAAATACTGCAGCTGCTGACTTTTAAAATATGGACACTTACCTGTCCAGGGCGCCTGCTGCCGCCGCCATCTTCGGTAAGGGAATCAGGAAGTGAAGCGCGAGTCGTGCTGTGCAATCCTGGTGGTCCCTGCTGTCTCTGGGACCCGTGTGTTTCCCAGCAGACAGCGAGGGGGAGGGGGGGAAGAGGTGCAAATACCTGTATTATACAGGCATCTGCACCCCCCTCCCCCCTGAAAGGTGCCAAATGTGACACCGGAGGGGGGGAGGGTTCTGAAAAGCGGAGGTTCCATTTTTGTGTGAACCTCCGCTTTAAAGTTGCCATGGGGAAATGTTCTTTCAAAAAAAAATCTGCCTTTTCTTTATTGAGATAGTGTGTGTATTTTGGGTTTATTTGGGGTAGTTTTGTGTACTTCATTTAGTGTTCTTTGTCTTTTTTAAAGTAAATTGTGTATTTAAATGTTATTTGTGTACCCCAAGTCCTCCAACTGGGGCATGTGTACCATGCTCCCATTCATTCCTTTGAATGAGCCATACTCATAAAGGTCTCCAACCATCCTGGAACAAGACCTACTGACAGAAATTCGTTATCTCTATACTTAGACTTAGTGACTTATATACTTGTGACTTAGAAAGCTCTGAAGTCAATGCCTTAAAAGCATGGCAGCCAGCAACTAACATTTTCAGAAGGAATGGTTACCAGTGGCAGCCTCCATGATCTTCTCATGACAGGTTTCCTTTAAATATTAACAAATTCATGGAGATAATGACCTAAAAATACAAGGTGACACACGTCACAGGCTCCTACCAACGCGTTGCGTCACTGGTCACGGGGGATCCTGAGGAAGTAACATGACCAGTGATGCAACGCGTCGGGAGGAGCTTGTGACATCAGTTTCCAGTGTCTCCGTGACCCAGAATCTGGTGAGCCTTCATGCACGAAGGATTCATTACTGCTGTAAATTGTGAAAATGTGCTACACAAGTACTGTATCAAGTGAGTGTATGCAATTTTTACTTTTAATAAAACACAGTGTTTCAATATACTGCACGAAAAGTGGATTATATGTTTTATTTTGAGCTGTAAAATTGTGGAAGGGTACTATCCCCCATTTTAAGGGCTATTTCATATGAAGAAGGACAAGACTTTAATAGCGATTTAACTTCTGTTGATTATACAAACTGCGTTTTTTGACCTTGGGTCAAAATACTAAGGTGAGCACACACTGCACCTAGAGGTGAGAAGGTGGTTACAAGCTATTTTGGGATATCACTTTCTTCCTTTGCACATACTTTGAAGAGTGTGGATTGATGTTTGAACACTTTATAATTTTGGACTTTTTGAACACTTTCACCTTATATTTTTATGCTTTTTTCGCACCATCGTTTTATATTTATTTATATTTATTAATTGTAGGAGTTTTATTTATCACATGGTACTTTATGATGTGTATGTAAACTTTACTGTTTGAGAGTGTGAACAGCGCACCATTATGTCAATGAATGTATTTATGTTTAAGTGAGTGAGTGCACATAGACTGGTTGCAGCAGTTCATTACATTTATTTATTATTCATACATGATAGTTCCATAGCAGCGCATTAGTAAGATTTTTTCATTTTCCTTTAAATATTGTCTCTCCATAGATAGCATGTTTGTCTAATAAAGATATTATTTTTTGCAATATCATTGCTGCTTGTCCCGTTAATAAAAAGCTTGTTATAAATAAAATGTATTGATTTTGCTAGCAACACAAACTATGGTCAGCATTTGTTACTATTATTAGATTAAAGAGAGTGTAGGTAAGAGAAAGCATTTGTAATTGAACCAATGCTACAAGGAAGACGAAATAGTGGTTGTTTTTATCATGAGCATTTTGGGATAATACTGGCCAAATAATTGTTTTCACGTTTTGAATAATCCAAAGAAGAGTTGGAACCTTTTTTCTACTTCTGGGACTCCATTGGGGAGATTTCTCCTCACTTCCTGCTGTGTCACTGGATCTAAAAGGAAGGAGAATTCCTCCAACATGAATACAGACAGCCCTTCTTATAATTTCCCTATTTCCCCTTGTTCAACTGGGACAGGATGGGGTGGGAAATGTTCCCTCTGGGGAAAGAGGCAGTATTATGAATACTACAGGTTCTAACCCTTCTCTACACTATCCAAAACTTTGGCTTGAGTTTCACCAATTCATAGCTATGCGCGTGTGACACCAGGCACATTGGTATGTTCATCAGTGCATCAAAACACACATAGTTACACACTATGTTGTGCATGTATTTTGGAGAACACATTTTTAAATGGGATGAGAATACGAACTTACAGAGCTAGCAAACACAATAATAGTGAAAGAAAAAATATTCATTAATAACAAAAAGTGAAAGTCCATATAAACTAATGTGCTCCAATTCAACAAAAGTGCAAAGTGCTCCAGAGTTTTCAAGGAGTTCCACAACTCCTGTGAAGTACCGCGTGGTAAAGAATTTATTGGGCATAAAAGTGGATATTTACAAGAAGTAGGATAAAACCAGGCATAAAAAAACATGGAGCTGTGAGTACAAAAACGCCGTTCACGTGCGTTCCACGATACCAGAAGTGACGTCAATAGGAACCGGAAATTATGTCTACTCGTTTCACCCTCCCACAGGGCGTCATAAAGGACCTCATTTCCGGTGAGTCATCTTTAAATACAGAGGGAGCGGCATCTCCCTCTTAATGCACCAATCGATTTACATTGCGGCCAAATGTGTCGCCTCTATGGTCAGAACAAAACCACAGAAGGGACATGACCGCCATATTGTTGGTTAGATTACATTTATTATAAAGCCTATAACACTAAAAACAATTGACGTCCATAGAACATATGACAAATAATTTTATACTGAAATCTCTAAAAATTCAATCATTTTAAACACTTATGTCGCATACACACGATCGGACTTTCTGGCATACTTGGTCCGGCACACTTTCTGACGGACTTTGTCCGCCAGGTGCGCCGGACTTTAAAACGGACGGACTTGCCCACACACGACCGGACTTTCCGGCGGGCTAAGTCCGCCCGTCTTTCCGACGGACTTTCGCCGGAGTTACGGCGGACTTTCAGAATAAACGGACTTGCCCACACATGGACAAGTCCGTTCATTTTGAACTTGACTCAGGTGCGACGGGACTAGAAAAGGAAGTCAATCTTGCCGCTTTTATCAGCGAGATTGACACCTTGCGAGCCTCGTCGCGGGTCATACCAGGCCCTTAGGTCTGGTATGGATTATAAAGGGAAACCCCTACGCCGAAAAAACGGCGTGGGGTCACCCCTAAAATCCATACCAGACACCGATCCGAGCACGCAGCCCAGCCGGTCAGGAAAGGGGGTGGGGACGAGCGAGCGCCCCCCCCTCCTGAACCGTACCAGGTCGCATGCCCTCAACATGGGGGGGTGGGTGCTTTGGGGGAGGGGGCGCCCTGCGGGGCCCCCCCCAAAGCACCTTGTCCCCATGTTGATAAGGACAAGGGCCTCTTCCCGACAACCCTGGCCGTTGGTTGTCGGGGTCTGCGGACAGGGGGCTTATCGGAATCCGGGAGCCCCCTATAATAAGAGGGCCCCCAGATCCCGGCCCCCCACCCTATGTGAATGAGTTTGGGGTACATGGTACCCCTACCCATTCACCTAGGGAAAAAGTGTCAATAATAAAACACACTACACAGGTTTTTAAAATAATTAAACAGCTCCGGGGGGGTCTTCTTCCGGCTTCGGGGGTCCCTCCGATTCCTCTTCTCCCGGCGTCCGTTTGGTTCTTATCCGCTCTCTCCGGCCTCTTCTCCCGGTGTTCCAGTTCTTCTGCCGGCTCCTCCGCTGTCTTCAGGCCGCTCTCTTGCCAGCGGAGGTCCGGACTTCTGGGCTTCTTGTCTTCTTCCCACTTCTCTTCTCCAGATGTTGACACGACGCTCTCTCCGGCTGGACTGCTCTCTGAGGGCTCCGTTGTGACTTATATAGGCAGAGACCCCGCCCCCTTATGATGTCACAGTCCCTGGGCATGCTGGGACTGTGACGTTTTAGGGGGCGTGGTCAACATCACCCGGTGACCCTTGTCCTCATCAACATGGGGACAAGGTGCTTTGGGGGAGGGGGGCCCCGCAGGGTGCCCCCTCCCCCAAAGCACCCACCCCCCATGTTGAGGGCATGTGGCCTGGTACGGTCCAGGAGGGGGGGACGCTCGCTCGTCCCCACCCCCTTTCCTGACCGGCCGGGCTGCATGCTCGGATCGGGGTCTGGTATGGATTTTAGAGGGGACCCCACGCCGTTTTTCCAGCGTAGGGGTTTCCCTTTATAATCCATACCAGACCTAGGGGCCTGGTATGCCCCGCGCTTGCCGCAATAGGAAAATTTGTTTCTCCTATTGCAGCGAGCGCGAAATGCAATACCCTGCCCTTGCGTCGTATCTGGTCCGTTGGACCAGCATACAGACGAGCGGGCTTTCCGTCGGACCAGCACATAGACGAGCGGACTTTCCGCCAGAAACTGAGTCCGACGGAAAGATTTAAAACGTGTTTCAAATCTAGGTCCGGCAGGCTTTTGGGAAAAAGTCCACCGGAAAAGTCTGCCGGAGCCTACCAAGTATGCCGGAAAGTCCGACCGTGTGTACGCTGCATTATATTCTTTAATAATGAATATATTAAAATAATGGCTAATAAAACCAAAAATAAAAATAAATAAAAATAAAATTAAAATTAAAAGATAAATAAAATAAAATAAAAATAAAGATGAAAATAAAGTAAAAAAGATAACAAAAATAAAAACAAAGTAGAAATAAACATAAAAAAATGACTAAACACCCTCAAAAATGACCAGTTAGACAAGAAACAATTTAGATCCAATTCAATGTTCAACCCCAAAGGACTCATCATTCTAAGTCGATGGATCCGCTGGGTTTCATTACGAAAGATGGCGCTCTTAAGGTTACCACCTCTCCAATGACCTTCAATTATATCTATGCCACAGAAAATCAAACCACTGGGATCTCTTCCATGGAAGAGTCTGAAGTGGTTAGACAAGCTGAGGTACTTGAAACCTTTCTTCAACCTATTTACATGTTCACGGAGTCTAACTCCCAATGCTCTAGTGGTCCTACCTACGTACTGAAGTCCACATGGACAGGACAGTAAATACGTAATGTGGGTAGTACCACGCGGGATGAACGTCTTAATTTTAAAGGATTCACCAGAGGAGTAGGCTGTGAAATGCGTAGTCTTCCTCATCCTATGTTTAGAAGTCCTGCACATTACACATCTCCCACAGCTAAAAAAAAACACCTGGTCAAAAAAAGTGCATTTTTTGGGGGGGGATCAACAACATTGGGTGCAAGTATAAAACATAATGTAGGAGGTTCGGTATAAACTGTGAGTTGCTTGGTAAAGTTTTCACCAAATCAGTATCCTTGAGCAGTAAATGCCAATGTTTAGGAATACTTTTTCTACTTGTTTATGTTGGCAAGTGAAGCCTGTCATGAAAGCAACTAAAAATTCCCTTTCACTGGCCTCTTTCTTTTTTAAACAGATCATCTCTTCTCATATTTCTTACCATTGACATAGTTTTATTCAACTCTTTGGAGGTATAACCCTTTTCTACAAATCTGTCAAACAAAACTTTAGCCTGTGTCAAAATCTTTGATTCTAACACAATTGCGCTTGACTCTCATGAATTGGCTTTTCGGGATCGCACTTTGCTATCTTGGATAATGGCAACTACCTAATGGATTGTAACCATTTCTGTCCACTTCCATAAAATAAGTTTTAGTGGACTGATCTTGATTATCTTTAAAAATTACCAAGTCTAGAAAATGAATACTTTGATTGTTAAAAGTTGCTGTGAAGGAGATTCCATATTTGTTGTCACTAATTTTTTTCAAAAACTGTAAAAAGGAGTCCTGTGTGCCTGCGCAAATAATAATAATATCATCTATATATCGATTGTAAAATTTAAGCTGGGGTATACCTCCACTAAAGATGGCATCTTTCTCCCAGTGGCTCATGAATAGGTTAGCCACAGAGGAAGCATATTTAGCTCCCATGGCTACCCCTTTCTTTTGCCTAAAGTAATGTTTATCATGCCAGAAATAATTGTGGCTCATAGCCAAATCCAAAGCATGTACCAAAAAATCTTTCTGTTTGTTCTTCATTTCATTCAGGGCCCACACAACTGCTTCAATGGCATGTTGCTGTTGAATATTAGTGTATAACGAATTAGCGTCAATACTGGCCAATAGATGTCCCTCATTTACCTCTACCAGCTGCAATAGTTCCATAAGATTCCAACTGTCCTTTAGATAGGCTGGACATTTCTGTGCCAAAGGCTGTAAGAACCGGTCCAAATATTGACCAATTCTGGCAAACAAAGAGTCCACCCCATTCACAATGGGTCTACCCGGCGGTTTGGACAGGTTCTTAGGAACCTTGAGTAATTGATAGATGACTGGCACCCTCGGAGCATCGGGCACAAGATATCTCCCTTCCTTTTTGGTGACAATACATTCATCTTGAGCATTTTTGACCAAACTTCTCAGCTTAGCTTTGAATTTATTGGTAGGATTACCTCCCAATTTGTCATATGTTTCAGCATCATTGACAAGTCTATTAAGTTCTGCTAAATAGTCAGATTTGTTGAGGATGACCAATCCGACCCCTTTGTCAGCCCCCCTAATGACAATCTGTTTGTTTTTTCCAAAGATTTGATACCTCTCTCTACTTCGTTTTTATGTCTACTAGGTTTGATTTGTAATTCATCTAAATCTTGTTGCACTAAGGTTTTAAAAACCTCAGAAAAATGGTTATTGGGATTTCTAGGGTTAAACACTGAATTGTTTCTTAGATTAGTGTGATCATAGTAGGGAACTTGCCCCGAATGGGGTGTTATCCTACTAAAATGTTTATTAATATTTATTTTCCTCATAAACTTCTGAAAATCGATAAAGATATCAAATTTATTAAGATCCTTATCGGGGGCATATTTGTGGCCCAATTCTAAAACTTTTAACTCGTCTAACGTAAAAGTGACGTCACTTAAATTAAAAATACCTTGCATTAGGTCTCTCTTTCTTTTTCCTTTTACCTCCTCTGCAGCCTCTACATTTTCTGTGCCTTACTCTCCTCCATAGGGTCTGGGAAGTACCATGGGATACCAAGGTCTCCAATCCCCTCCTCCATTCGCCTGGGGATGTTGACCTCTCCCTCTCCCTCTGGGATAAGTGGCTGCCCTCCCCCTCCATAGGGGGCCCTCATACCCCCTTTTCTGAAAATCCCCTCTATAGTTAGTACTAGTCTGTCCTCTCTGTGCTCTGAAGGGCGGACCTCCTCTGGACTGGGGTGGAGCTACCAGTGGCGGCCCGTCCATAGGGGGCGCCCGGGCGCTGCCCCCCCCTCCCCTCCTGTAGTCACCAAAAAAAAAAAACATGAAAAAAAATTTTTTTTTTAAACTGGCCCTTTAAAAAAAAAAAAATCGAAAAAAAGGTCCTTAACTCAAGTGCACTGTGTCCGAGCGCCGGACGCAGTGCAGTATGGGAAGCACCATGTTTATGCAATCACGAGATTGCAGACGCGGCGCTTCATTTGTGGGCTTTTAACCCGCCTTGTGGCACGATCCATTGCGCAGAGTAGCTTCCGCATTACTATGCATATTGTATGCATTAGTATGGCCGGTGCGTTGAGTGACAGTCGAGTTCTGATATCACTTCCGCTTTCATCTCCCAGTGCGCCCGAGCAGAGGAAGGAAGCATGGGGAGAGGACTCCTCTACTGAGGTGTCAGGACAGCTGTCATTAGCCACGGACTGCAGCCTGCACAGGACGGAGCCTCGGAGATATGTAAGTCCTCATCAACTGTCTATCTATCTCCCCCTCCCCCCGCAGTGTCTGTCTATCTATCTAATATGCAAGTGTGAGAGTGAGACAAGCACCTCCACCAAAGACATTAGCAGCTGCTCACCATTGCTAATGTCTTTGGTGGAGGTGCTTGTCTCACTCTCACACTTGCATGCCTGTTTGGATATACATCCTCACAATGGCAGACATCCTGTTGATTCCTGCAATTGTGAACATTCTTGGAGAAATTGCTTTTTTAACTATTTATTATTGATTGGTTTTGCACTGTTATGCTTTGAATTTGTATTGAGGTATGTGTATTTAATTAATTTTATCTAGTTAACATTAGGCCCCTTTCACACTGGGGCGGGGGCGGAATCAGCAGTAAAGCGCCGCTATTATTAGCGGCACTTTACTGTCGTTTTAGCTGCGGTATTCACCCACTAGCAGGGCGGTTTTACCCCCCGCTAGCGGCCGAGAAAGGTTTAAAAACCACCGCAAAGCGCCTCTGCAGAGGAGCTTTGCCGGCGGTATAGCTGCGCTGCCCAATTGATTTCAATGGACAGGAGCGATGAATGAGCGGTGTATACACCGCTCCTTCACCACTCCGAAGATGCTGCTAGCAGGACTTTTTTTCCCATCCTGCTAGCACACCGCTCCAGTGGCTTTTACACTGGAGAGACAGCAGCAGCTGTTTCGGGTCGGATTGCAGGCGCTATTTTTAGCGCAATAGCGCCTGCAAACCGCCCCAGTGTGAAAGGGGTCTTAGGGGTCTTTGCTGAATATATATTTTTTATTACATCTTACATCTCTCCCACCCAGTGTCTATCTATCTGTAGGTCCTATTGTGGGCAAGTGAGGGGGGGGTATGGAGAATTTGCCACACTGGCAGCATTTGATGGGCACACTGGCAGCATTTGGCACAGTGGCAGCACTGGCACACTGGGTGTAATTGATAGCACAGTCGTTGTGTTTGATGGGCACAGTGGCAGCATTTGATGGGGTTTTTTTTTTCACATTTTTTTCAGTTTGTTTGCGCCCCCCCCAAAAATTTTTTTAGCACCAGCCGCCACTGCCTGGGTCTACCCCAACCTCTGTTGTCACCATAATCCTGATGGTTATAACCAACAGGGGAATAGTAATCCTCCTGTTGTAGGGGTTCGTACAGACTGTAAGCGGGAATTCCATAGGAATTGGATTCAGCTTGGGACCTACCATTGTAATTACCCTGTTGGGATGTTTGTGGCCTTGGTCCATTAGAACTGGATTGGGGATACGGTGGAATTGGGATGGCATCACTGTCGTCTACTTCAGTAACTGTGGTATCCCTCACATATTTTTTCATTTTTTACTTTTGGGTTTCTTTATCAACTTTTCCAACAAAATCCTGTAAGTATTTCATCTTTTCTTTAAACTCTGCCGATCCTTCCAAAGGTACTAATTTAGCTTTAACAGCAATGATATTAGCTTCCAATGTTTTAAGTTTCTTTTCTTTTCATGAAATCAGAAGTTCCAATAGTCACCTTTCAGTGAGATTAAAAAAGGAGAACCATTCCTCCTCCAATTCACTACTAATCATACCATCATTGGGGGCTATGTCCCATCTTAATCTCCTGGGGGTGATGCCATCCTTGACATACGTAGTCAAAGTGAACACATCCCACCGGGTTCTGATTTGTTTGTCTAAAGCAGGGGTCCTCAAACCTTTTAGACAGGGGGCCAGTTCACGGTCCCTCAGACTGTTGGAGGGCCGCACTATAGTATAAAAAAAATATGAACTAATTCCTAAATTCCTATGCACACATCTTATTTGTAGTGCAAAAGAATAAAAGAATGAATAATAAATAATAATATATATAGGGGATGGACAGGGGGACAGAGGGATGGACAGGGGGACAGAGGGGGGGCAGTGGGGTGGACAGGGGGACAGTGGGATGGACAGGGGGACAGTGGGATGGACAGGGGGACAGAGGGGTGGACAGGGGGACAGGGGGACAGAGGGGTGGACAGGGGGACAGAGGGGTGGACAGGGGGACAGAGGGGTGGACAGGGGGACAGTGGGGTGGACAGAGGGGTGGACAGGGGGACAAAGGGGTGGACAGGGGGACAGAGGGGTGGACAGGGGGAAAGAGGGGTGGACAGGGGGAAAGAGGGGTGGACAGGGGGACAGAGGGGGGACAGTGGGGTGGACAGGGGGACAGTGGGATGGACAGAGGGGTGGACAGGGGGGGACAGTGGGGTGGACAGGGGGACAATGGGGTGGACAGGGGGACAGAGGGGTGGACAGAGGGACAGAGGGGGGGACAGAGGGGATGGACAGGGGGACAGAGGGGGTGAACAGGGGGACAGAGGGGTGGACAGGGGGACAGTGGGGTATACAGGGGGACAGTGGGGTGGACAGAGGGGTGGACAGGGGGACAGAGGGGGGGACAGTGGGGTGGACAGGGGGACAGTGGGGTGGACAGGGGGACAGTGGCATGGACAGAGGGGTGGACAGGGGGACAGAGGGGTGGACAGGGGGACAGAAGAGTGGACAGGGGGGCGGTGGGGTGGACAGGGGGACAGTGGGGTGGACAGAGGGGTGGACAGGGGGACAGTAGGGGGGACAGAGGGGTGGACAGGGGGACAGAGGGGTGGACAGAGGGACAGAGGGGTGGACAGGGGGACAGAGGGGTGGACAGAGGGGGGGACAGGGGGACAGAGGGGTGGACAGGGGGACAGAGGGGTGGAAAGGGGGACAGAGGGGTGGACAGAGGGGGGGGGCAGGGGACAGTGGGGTGGACAGGGGGACAGAGGGGTGGACAGGGGGACAGAGGGGTGGACAGTGGGGTGGACAGGGGGACAGAGGGGTGGACAGGGGGACAGAGGGGTGGACAGGGGGACAGAGGGGTGGACAGGGGGACAGTGGGGTGGACAGGGGGACAGAGGGGGGACAGGGGGACAGTGGGGTGGACAGGGGGACAGTGGGATGGACAGGGGGACAGTGGGGTGGACAGGGGGATGGAGGGATGGACAGGGGGACAGAGGGGTGGACAGGGGGACAGTGGGGTGGACAGGGGGACAGAGGGGGGACAGAGGGGTGGACAGGGGGACAGTGGGATGGACAGGGGGACAGAGGGGGGGAGAGGGGGACAGTGGGGTGGACAGGGGGACAGAGGGGTGGACAGGGGGACAGAGGGGTGGACAGGGGGACAGAGGGGGGACAGTGGGGTGGACAGGGGGACAGTGGGGTGGACAGGGGGACAGTGGGATGGACAGAGGGGTGGACAGGGGGACAGAGGGGTGGACAGGGGGACAGAAGAGTGGACAGGGGGACAGAGGGGATGGACAGGGGGACAGAGGGGATGGACAGGGGGACAGAGGGGGTGAACAGGGGGACAGAGGGGTGGACAGGGGGACAGTGGGGTATACAGGGGGACAGTGGGGTGGACAGAGGGGTGGACAGGGGGACAGAGGGGGGGACAGTGGGGTGGACAGGGGGACAGTGGGGTGGACAGGGGGACAGTGGGATGGACAGAGGGGTGGACAGGGGGACAGAGGGGTGGACAGGGGGACAGAAGAGTGGACAGGGGGGCGGTGGGGTGGACAGGGGACAGTGGGGTGGACAGAGGGGTGGACAGGGGGACAGTAGGGGGGACAGAGGGGTGGACAGGGGGACAGAGGGGTGGACAGGGGGACAGAGGGGTGGACAGAGGGGGGGACAGGGGGACAGAGGGGTGGACAGGGGGACAGAGGGGTGGACAGAGGGGGGGGCAGGGGACAGTGGGGTGGACAGGGGGACAGAGGGGTGGACAGGGGGACAGAGGGGTGGACAGGGGGACAGTGGGGTGGACAGGGGGACAGAGGGGTGGACAGGGGGACAGAGGGGTGGACAGGGGGACAGTGGGGTGGACAGGGGGACAGAGGGGGGGACAGGGGGACAGTGGGATGGACAGGGGGACAGAGGGGGGACAGGGGGACAGTGGGGTGGACAGGGGGCCAGTGGGATGGACAGGGGGACAGTGGGGTGGACAGGGGGACAGTAGGGTGGACAGGGGGATAGTGGGGTGGACAGGGGGACAGAGGGGTGGACAGGGGGACAGTGGGATGGACAGGGGGAGAGAGGGGGGGGCAGGGGGACAGTGGGGTGGACAGGGGGACGGAGGGGTGGACAGGGGGGACAGAGGGGTGGACAGGGGGACAGTGGGGGTGGACAGGGGGACAGAGGGGGGACAGAGGGTGGACAGGGGGACAGTGGGATGGACAGGGGGACAGAGGGGGGAGAGGGGGACAGTGGGGTGGACAGGGGGACAGAGGGGTGGACAGGGGGACAGAGGGGTGGACAGGGGGACAGAGGGGTGGACAGGGGGACAGAGGGGGGGACAGTGGGGTGGACAGGGGGACAGTGGGGTGGACAGGGGGACAGTGGGATGGACAGAGGGTGGACAGGGGGACAGAGGGGTGGACAGGGGACAGAAGAGTGGACAGGGGGACAGAGGGGATGGACAGGGGGACAGAGGGGATGGACAGGGGGACAGAGGGGGTGAACAGGGGGACAGAGGGGTGGACAGGGGGACAGTGGGGTATACAGGGGGACAGTGGGGTGGACAGAGGGGTGGACAGGGGGACAGAGGGGGGGACAGTGGGGTGGACAGGGGGACAGTGGGGTGGACAGGGGGACAGTGGGATGGACAGAGGGGTGGACAGGGGGACAGAGGGGTGGACAGGGGGACAGAAGAGTGGACAGGGGGGCGGTGAGGTGGACAGGGGGACAGTGGGGTGGACAGAGGGGTGGACAGGGGGACAGTAGGGGGGACAGAGGGGGGGACAGGGGACAGAGGGGTGGACAGGGGGACAGAGGGGTGGACAGAGGGGGGGACAGGGGGACAGAGGGGTGGACAGGGGGACAGAGGGGTGGACAGAGGGGGGGGCAGGGACAGTGGGGTGGACAGGGGGACAGAGGGGTGGACAGGGGGACAGAGGGGTGGACAGTGGGGTGGACAGGGGGACAGTGGGGTGGACAGGGGGACAGAGGGGTGGACAGGGGGACATTGGGGTGGACAGGGGGACAGAGGGGGGGACAGGGGGACAGTGGGATGGACAGGGGGACAGAGGGGGGGACAGGGGGACAGTTGGGTGGACAGGGGGGCAGTGGGATGGACAGGGGGACAGTGGGGTGGACAGGGGGACAGTAGGGTGGACAGGGGGACAGTGGGGTGGACAGGGGGACAGAGGGGTGGACAGGGGGACAGTGGGATGGACAGGGGGAGGAGGGGGGGGAGGGGGACAGTGGGACAGTGGGGTGGACAGGGGGACAGTGGGGTGGACAGGGGGACAGTGGGGTGGACAGGGGGACAGAGGGGGGGACAGGGGGACAGAGGGGTGGACAGGGGGACAGAGGGGTGGACAGGGGGACAGTGGGGTGGACAGGGGGACGGAGGGGTGGACAGGGGGACAGAGGGGTGGACAGGGGGACAGTGGGGGTGGACAGGGGGACAGTGGGGGTGGACAGGGGGACAGAGGGGGGACAGAGGGGTGGACAGGGGGACAGTGGGGTGGACAGGGGGACGGAGGGTGGACAGGGGGGACAGAGGGGTGGACAGGGGGACAGTGGGGGTGGACAGGGGGACAGAGGGGACAGAGGGGTGGACAGGGGGACAGTGGGATGGACAGGGGGACAGAGGGGGGGGACAGGGGGACAGAGGGGTGGACAGGGGGACAGAGGGGTGGACAGGGGGACAGAGGGGTGGACAGGTGGACAGGGGGACAGTGGGGTGGACAGGGGGACAGTGGGGTGGACAGGGGGACAGAGGGGTGGACAGGGGGACAGAGGGGTGGACAGGGGGACAGTGGGGTGGACAGGGGGACAGAGGGGGGACAGAGGGGGGACAGAGGGGTGGACAGGGGGACAGTGGGATTGACAGGGGGACAGAGGGGGGGAGAGGGGGACAGTGGGGTGGACAGGGGGACAGAGGGGTGGACAGGGGGACAGAGGGGTGGACAGGGGGACAGAGGGGGGGACAGGGGGACAGTGGGATGGACAGGGGGACAGAGGGGGGGACAGGGGGACAGTGGGGTGGACAGGGGGACAGTGGGATGGACAGAGGGGTGGACAGGGGGACAGAGGGGTGGACAGGGGGACAGAAGAGTGGACAGGGGGACAGAGGGGATGGACAGGGGGACGGACAGGGGGACAGAGGGGGACAGTGGGATGGACAGAGGGGTGGACAGGGGGACAGAGGGGTGGACAGGGGGACAGAAGAGTGGACAGGGGGGCGGTGGGGTGGACAGGGGGACAGTGGGGTGGACAGAGGGGTGGACAGGGGGACAGTAGGGGGGACAGAGGGGTGGACAGGGGGACAGAGGGGTGGACAGGGGGACAGAGGGGTGGACAGAGGGGGGACAGGGGGACAGAGGGGTGGACAGGGGGACAGAGGGGTGGACAGAGGGGGGGGGCAGGGGACAGTGGGGTGGACAGGGGGACAGAGGGGTGGACAGGGGGACAGAAGAGTGGACAGGGGGGCGGTGGGGTGGACAGGGGGACAGTGGGGTGGACAGAGGGGTGGACAGGGGGACAGTAGGGGGGACAGAGGGGTGGACAGGGGGACAGAGGGGTGGACAGGGGGACAGAGGGGTGGACAGAGGGGGGGACAGGGGGACAGAGGGGTGGACAGGGGGACAGAGGGGAAGACAGAGGGGGGGCAGGGGACAGTGGGGTGGACAGGGGGACAGAGGGGTGGACAGGGGGACAGAGGGGTGGACAGTGGGGTGGACAGGGGGACAGTGGGGTGGACAGGGGGACAGAGGAGTGGACAGGGGGACAGAGGAGTGGACAGGGGGACAGAGGGGTGGACAGGGGGACAGTGGGGTGGACAGGGGGACAGAGGGGGGGACAGGGGGACAGTGGAGTGGACAGGGGGACAGAGGGGTGGACAGGGGGACAGAGGGGTGGACAGGGGGACAGTGGGGTGGACAGGGGGACAGTGGGGTGGACAGGGGGACAGAGGGGTGGACAGGGGGACAGAGGGGTGGACAGGGGGACAGAGGGGGGACAGAGGGGTGGACAGGGGGACAGTGGGATGGACAGGGGGACAGAGGGGGGGACGGGGACAGAGGGGTGGACAGGGGGACAGAGGGGTGGACAGGTGGACAGGGGGACAGTGGGGTGGACAGGGGGACAGTGGGGTGGACAGGGGGACAGAGGGGTGGACAGGGGGACAGGGGGGTGGACAGGGGGACAGTGGGGTGGACAGGGGGACAGAGGGGGGACAGAGGGGTGGACAGGGGGGACAGTGGGATTGACAGGGGGACAGAGGGGGGGAGAGGGGGACAGTGGGGTGGACAGGGGGACAGAGGGGTGGACAGGGGGACAGAGGGGTGGACAGGGGGACAGTGGGGTGGACAGGGGGACAGAGGGGGGGACAGGGGGACAGTGGAGTGGACAGGGGGACAGAGGGGTGGACAGGGGGACAGAGGGGTGGACAGGGGGACAGTGGGGTGGAAAGGGGGACAGTGGGGTGGACAGGCGGACAGAGGGGTGGACAGGGGGACAGAGGGGTGGACAGGGGGACAGTGGGGTGGACAGGGGGACAGAGGGGGGACAGAGGGGTGGACAGGGGGACAGTGGGATGGACAGGGGGACAGAGGGGGGAGAGGGGGACAGTGGGGTGGACAGGGGGACAGAGGGGTGGACAGGGGGACAGAGGGGGGGACAGGGGGACAGTGGGATGGACAGGGGGACAGAGGGGGGACAGGGGGACAGTGGGGAGGACAGGGGGGCAGTGGGATGGACAGGGGGACAGTGGGGTGGACAGGGGGACAGTAGGGTGGACAGGGGGACAGTGGGGTGGACAGGGGGACAGAGGGGTGGACAGGGGGACAGTGGGATGGACAGGGGGAGAGAGGGGGGACAGGGGGACAGTGGGGTGGACAGGGGGACAGAGGGGTGGACAGGGGGACAGTGGGGTGGACAGGGGGACAGTGGGGTGGACAGGGTGACAGAGGGGGGACAGGGGGACAGTGGGGTGGACAGGGGGACAGAGGGGTGGACAGGGGGACAGTGGGGTGGACAGGGGGACGGAGGGGTGGACAGGGGGGGACAGAGGGGTGGACAGGGGGACAGTGGGGTGGACAGGGGGACAGAGGGGGGACAGAGGGGTGGACAGGGGGACAGTGGGATGGACAGGGGGACAGAGGGGGGGACAGGGGGACAGAGGGGTGGACAGGGGGACAGAGGGGTGGACAGGTGGACAGGGGGACAGTGGGGTGGACAGGGGGACAGTGGGGTGGACAGGGGGACAGAGGGGTGGACAGGGGGGTGGACAGGGGGACAGTGGGGTGGACAGGGGGACAGAGGGGGGACAGAGGGGTGGACAGGGGGACAGTGGGATTGACAGGGGGACAGAGGGGGGAGAGGGGGACAGTGGGGTGGACAGGGGGACAGAGGGGTGGACAGGGGGACAGAGGGGTGGACAGGGGGGTGGACAGGGGGACAGTGGGGTGGACAGGGGGACAGAGGGGTGGACAGGGGGACAGAGGGGTGGACAGGGGGACAGTGGGGTGGACAGGGGGACAGAGGGGGGGACAGGGGGACAGTGGGGTGGACAGGGGGACAGAGGGGTGGACAGGGGGACAGAGGGGTGGACAGGGGGACAGTGGGGTGGAAAGGGGGACAGTGGGGTGGACAGGGGGACAGAGGGGTGGACAGGGGGACAGAGGGGTGGACAGGGGGACAGTGGGGTGGACAGGGGGACAGAGGGGGGACAGAGGGGTGGACAGGGGGACAGTGGGATGGACAGGGGGACAGAGGGGGGAGAGGGGGACAGTGGGGTGGACAGGGGGACAGAGGGGTGGACAGGGGGACAGAGGGGGGGACAGGGGGACAGTGGGATGGACAGGGGGACAGAGGGGGGGACAGGGGCACAGTGGGGTGGACAGGGGGGCAGTGGGATGGACAGGGGGACAGTGGGGTGGACAGGGGGACAGGTGGACAGGGGGACAGTGGGGTGGACAGGGGGACAGAGGGGTGGACAGGGGGACAGTGGGATGGACAGGGGGAGAGAGGGGGGGACAGGGGGACAGTGGGGTGGACAGGGGGACAGAGGGGTGGACAGGGGGACAGTGGGGTGGACAGGGGGACAGTGGGGTGGACAGGGGGACAGAGGGGGGGACAGGGGGACAGTGGGGTGGACAGGGGGACAGAGGGGTGGACAGGGGGACAGTGGGGTGGACAGGGGGACGGAGGGGTGGACAGGGGGGACAGAGGGGTGGACAGGGGGACAGTGGGATGGACAGGGGGACAGAGGGGGGGACAGAGGGGTGGACAGGGGGACAGTGGGATGGACAGGGGGACAGAGGGGGGACAGGGGGACAGAGGGGTGGACAGGTGGACAGGGGGACAGTGGGGTGGACAGGGGGACA